>CM060931.1:12678823-14018235 GCA_030765085.1 Allium cepa
CACTGCAATGCGTGTGGAAGTCGTGAAGTGTTGTGTAACGACCCGTATTTTTACGGATCGAAACATTCTTAAACTATATGCTTTAAGTCGTATTGTTGATAAGTCGTTCAGAGTTTAAGTCATTTGGAGCTTGAGTCGTGTAGGAGCATAGATGACTTAAGGTATTGCCGAGTTAAGGGTTTGGCCGAGTTAAGGTAGGTAGCGACTTACAGGGTTAACGACTTAGTGCTTAAGTCGTGTGGATATTAACTCGTGTGGTGTTTAAGTCGTAGGATGCTTGGGTCGTTTGGGAGTTAGGATGGGTGGAGTGACTTTAGGTGGTAGATGGGTTAACGAGTTACGGCTTATAGAAGTTTCGACCTAAAAGCTTACGGATTAGCGAGTTATAGAAGCTTAGGTCGTGTGATTGCTTGAGTCGTGTAGGAGATAAGTCGTGTGAGGAAGGTGAGTCGGGTGGAAGTTAACTCGTGTGAGCGACTCATAGGGGTAACCGACCTAAGGATGGAGCGAGTTAAGAAGGTTAGTGGGTCAGAAGGCCCACGGGTTAGCGACTTAAGGTTAAGGCGACTTAAGAGTTGGGGTGATGGAGCGACTTAAGTTAGTAGCCGACTCAAGGTTTAGCCGACTTAAGAGAGAACGGCTTAAGACTTAAGTCGTTATGGTATAAGTCGTAAGCCGTGTGTGTGTATTGAACCGTATGATGTTAAGCCGTGTAGAGGCATGAGTCGTTAGGTCGGCTGCTAGTTAGGTCGTGAGTCGTAGAGATCTTGTGTCTATGCTAGGTCGGGTTTGTTAGGTCGCGCGAAGTCTTGTGTTGGTAAGTCGTTATGTTGGCTGTTCGTTGAGTCGTTAGGGGCTTGTTGAGTCGTATGCCGCATGTTTTAGGTCTCAGGTCTTTGAGGTTGGGTCGCTAAGTCGCGAACGACTTAAGAGTTAGGTCGTGGGCGACTTATGGGGGCGCGACTCATGGGTTTTTCAGCCTATAAATAGAGGGGTTTGGTTCACTTTTTGGCACCGGATTTTGAAGCGACGAAGTGCTGCTATTTTGAGAGCTCGACTACAACACTTCTTCACTTCTTTTCTCCACTCTAATCTAGTAATTCCTTCCATCTAAATTGAAGATCAAATCGAAGATCCAAGAGCCAAAGTTGAAGATCTTCATCCAACAAAGAGAGATTTCATCGATTGAAGTGGGATTTTGCCGGATCAAGCTTAGATCCTTGCTGTCCAGATCTGGAGTTGGTTGTTTTTGAGGTGTTTAGGTGATTCGGTGAGTGGTAGTTATCTCTCACACGGACCCAAAGGAGTATATTGGATTGGTGGCTTGTTTATGTGTTAAAGATAGCGATTTCTTGCATTTTCCCTAAGTGTGCATGTACATCTATCATCTATGAAGTTTTGACACCTATTTTACTACATGTTAACTTATGCAAGTTTATTCATCAAGTTGTAGAGACATTTGCCTATTATTCATTGTTTATTAGATTTGGACACTTTAATTACCAAATTGCCATTTCCTTGTATAATTGCTTATTAAACCTTGTTTGAATGTTTGATTGCTTGGATTAATGATTGTCTTGATTGAGTGTTTAGAGTTAGTTGATTTATGGTTGGATCTAGACAAGTATGGTCGAAAATGATTCAAAATCTAAGGAAGAGGCCAAGGGATGAGAAAAGCTGCTCGTGGCATATGTAGCGGATGATGAAGCTCATATGGACGGATATGAAGACGATGTTGTGATGGAGCTTTGCTATGTTAAGATGAGGCGAAGCATGATGTGATGTAACCTTGGCATAATCCAGACGGGATCGTTCCAAGCTTGTTGATAACTCGAGGGATGGTTTGAGTTGGTTGATAATGGATTGCTCGAGAAGTAGCTTGGGCTAGTATGAGAATAGTCGTCGAGGAGGATGACTAGGAGGCTTGGATTTCATTGTTGTTGAAGGTTCTAGTAAATTCAAAGCAAGAGTACATGGGATGCCCAAACGACTACAGGTAGGTGGTCGGGACACCCAAAAGACTAAAGGGAGGTGGTCGGGTACTCTGGGCAGAGTAGGTAAGTCCTAGGCACGGGTCACGATGACGTGCGGAGTTTATCTAGAACCGGGGTTACCATTAGCCCTTGACTGGCGGTCATTCAACTAACGGTGATATCGAGGCAATGATAACAGTGATAGCCAGAGTCATGGATGTTTGGTTGTATCGTCATTCGGACTCAAGAGCGATGTTTTCAGAGTGCTTATCTGATCTTGGTTTAGGCCTTGGGGGTTTGTACTTGGAAAACATCGACCTTGACTCGAGTGATAATTACTTTACTTTAAATGTCTGCTTTGTTATGCTTGTTTCCGCTTAGTGGGTCTGGGAGCTATCACTGTAGAATGAGGTGGAGTGGGATGGTTGAGTTCCTATTCCTTTTATCCTTTATGCTCTTTTGGTATGTTTGATAGTTAATTTACTGCTCACTAAGACTGTTGTCTGACTCAAGGTTTTATGTTCAACTCTTATTACCTTGGGCTGTTCATCCATGTTGGGATGGGCAGACTAGGTAGCAGGTGACAGGTGCTGTTCTTGGCTACCAACGCTGTTGATTACGAAGACGAGCTGGTGGCTTTTGCATATTGTTTTCTTACTATATGTACTGGATGTTCCGCTGTTTGTTTGATACTCTGAGTATTATGTAGTGAGGCTTGATGTATTGACTATTCAGATGATTGTATAAAACTATTATGAGTTTATATGATAAGACTTTTGTTCTATAGAGCTTCACTATGTATATTTTCTATTGTATTTTATCCATGCGCTGTGAGTAATACGATAGAGTCTGCTATTTTATCTTACCCTGACTACCGTCCATGGCTGCCTGGCACACCTTTCAGCGCACCATTCCCTTGTTTCGTGCGGGAGTCATGGGCGGTCGTCACATTTGGTATGAGAGTTTTGGTTAATCGATTTTAGCCAACGCTCGCTGACGTAACTACGTATGAGAGAGGTAATTGTATTTTGATGGATGATTACTATATATAATATAGTAGTTTAGAAGGATTTGAACTCCTTATGTAGTTGTTTCTCAAGGTGTTCTAAATCATTCTTTTTTTTGTCGATATTAAGGATGAGTCGAAGTGAGAGACAAGCTGCTAGGGAAAGCCGTGCTGCTGGGGGAGCTACTGATTATGCTGCAATGTTCGAAGCTATGATGACTTCAACCATGAGAAGGATACCAACTTCAGGACCATCAGTAGATGTTGGAGTTCAAGTTCAAGCTCCAAGACCAGTGGATTTTGCTAAGTTGTGTAAGGACTATACTGCTCTTGGAAGAAAGGTTTTCTTAGGAACAGAATCAACCATTGAAGTGCAGAGATGGATTGATGCTTGTAGAAGGATCTTTGGTAATTTAGGAATTGAGGATGCAACTAAGAGGAAGCTTGCATCAAGGCAGCTTCAAGGGAGAGCTTCTGATTGGTGGAATTCTATCACCATTGATACTCCAGAGGAAGAGATTACTTGGGAGCAATTCCAAGTTAGATTTGAAGCTAAGTTCATTTCTACAGCTCAGAAATCTATTCTATTTAAGAAATTTGTGAAGCTCAAGCAAGGTGGAAGATCAGTTCTTGAGTATGTTTCTGAGTTTGAAGCTTTGTCCAAGTATGCTCGGTCATATATTGAATCTCCCTATCAGAAGAATGTGAAGTTCGTGACAGGCTTGGACACTTATCTTGGGAGGCAGTTAGTGGATCATTTGGACGATCCATTTGAGAAGCTGGTGGAGAAAGCTCTCAGGAACGAGAGTTTTTTTCCTAACGAAGGGTTTGTTGTTGCTGTGACCAAGGAAGAGTCCAAACCACAACAGGGTGGAAACAAGAAGAGGAAGCAGCAATAATAGAAGGGTAAGAATGGCCAGAAGAAGCTAAAGGGCGAAGTGACCTGCTACAACTGCCAGCAGAAGGGCCATCTCTCCAAAGATTGTAGGAATCCCAAGGTACCGGGAAAGTGTTACAACTGTGATAAGCTGGGACATATCAAGAAGGACTGTCCAGAACCGAGGAAAGATAAGCATATTGTGCATGCTTATGCTTTGGGGGCTGTTCCATCATCTTCGAAAGCTCCTACTGCGGAGGAGAAGGGGAAGAGTGTGGTGGTTCAAGGTACCCTTTCCATTTGTGGTGTTCCAGTTAGAGTGTTGTTTGATACTGGAGCGTCGCATTCATTTGTTTGTAATGATCTGGTAGACCGGTTGGGTTTGAAACCGGATATTGTTGATAGACCATTGGTTGTGACTAATCCAGTTGGGGGTTCGTCTTGTTTGTGAATGATATGCCATGGTCTAATTGTATCGAGTCATGATTGCTCTTTTGTTTGTGATTGCTTTGTTCTGAACTTTGCGGGGTTCGGAATTATTTTGGGTATGGACTGGCTTAGGAAGTATGCGGCAAAGGTTGATTGTGAGAAACTGGAGGTGACAGTCAGGATTGTGGAAGGGCGAAAGGTTGTGATACGATGTAAGCATGAAGAAGGCGTCTTCATGAGCTTCATGTATTCGCTGGTTGTTCCACGGGATGGACTGTCATCGATGTCGGTTGTGAATGGATTTAAGGACGTCTTTGATGAAGTCAAAGGGTTACCGCCGCATAGGGAGATCGAGTTTCGTATCGATCTAGTTGAGGGAGCCAGACCAGTTGTGATGACTCTTAGGCGGATGGCGCCTAGGGATCAGCAAGAGTTGAAGGTGCAGGTTGATGACCTTTTACGGAAAGGATTCATTCGGCATAGTGTGTCCGAATGGGGTGCACCAGTTGTGTTCGCAACCAAAGCGGTTGGATCGTTGAGGTTGTGTGTGGATTATCGTGAGCTGAATAAAGTGACTAAGAAGAACAAGTATCCATTGCCGAGAATAGATGACTTGTTTGATCAGCTCCACGAGGCTAAGGTGTTTTCTCAGATGGATTTGGCAACGGGATTTCACCAGTTGAGAGTGGCTATGGATAGTGTGCCGAAGACTGCTTTCAGGACACCGTCTGGTTTTTATGAGTGGCTGGTAATGCCGTTTGGATTGACCAATGCACCAGCATATTTTGTGGATCTTATGAATAGAGTGTTCAGAGATCAGTTGAACAAGTTCGTACTTGTGTTCGTGGATGATATTCTGATTTATTCCAGAACTGAGAAAGAGCACAAGACACACTTGCGTATTGTTTTGGAAATCTTGCGGAAACATCAGCTAAAGGCTAAGTTTTCGAAGTGTCACTTCTGGAAGAGTGAAGTGAGGTTCTTAGGCCATGTTATCTCTGGGAATGGAATAGCGGTTGATCCCGCGAAAGTGGCAGCAATCCAGGATTGGGTTAGACCTAAGAATGCATCTGATGTGAGAAGTTTTCTTGGATTAACAGGATATTATCGTTGGTTTATCAAAGGCTTTTCCAAGATAGCTACACTGTTAACAGGATTGACGAAAAAGAATCAGGTATTCATATGGGATGATAAGTGTGAGCAAGCTTTCGTAATCCTAAAAGAGCGACTGACGAGTGCTCCTATTTTGACGATTCCAAGTGGGAATGATGAGATGGTGGTTTACACCGATGCATGTGGTACTGGACTTGGAGCAGTGCTAATGCAAAAGGATAAAGTTGTTGCGTATGCAAGTCGACAACTGAAGCTGCATGAAAGGAATTACCCGACTCATGATTTGGAGTTAGCGGCGATTGCTTTTGCTCTGAAGATGTGGAGACATTATCTATTGGGAGTTCGATTCGAGTTGTTTACGGATCATAAGTCGTTGAAGTATCTGTTCTCCCAAAAGGATTTGAATCTTCGGCAGCAATGATGGCTAGAGTTCTTAGCATCATATAATTTTAATATAGCCTATACTCCGGGAAAAGGTAACGCAGTGGCTGATGCGTTAAGTCGAAGACATGCAGGATTGGGAGCCATGTTTTCGGAATGGAGGAGTCTTGAGTATTTGGCTGGATTTGACTTCAGGCCTAGATGTAAATTGGAACCTGAGATGTTGGCAAACTTATCGATAAGACCTACTCATATAGAGAGAATTGGCGAGAGCCAAAAGCGAGACGATAAGCTTGTCAAGATTATCTGCGATTTGGAATCTGGATTGAATCCAGAAAAGGATAAAGGATTTGTAGTCGATCGAGAGGGTTGGCTTCGGAAACAAGGACGACTAGTTGTTCCCGATATAGATGGATTGAGAGATGAAGTTCTGAGGGAAAGTCATCACTCGAAGTTGACAATTCATCCAGGTGGAAATAAGATGTATCGGGATATGAAGAGAACCTACTACTGGGAAGGTATGAAGATGGATGTTGGAAATTTTATTTCCAAGTGTATGAACTGCCAGTTGGTAAAAGCCGAGCAGAAGAAGCCCAGTGGATTGCTTCAGCCATTAGAGGTTCCTACTTGGAAGTGGGAGCAAATATCGATGGATTTTATCGATGGTCTACCTAGAACCAGGGCAAGAAATGAAGGGATTTGGGTCATTGTAGATCGTTTGACTAAGAGTGCAAGATTCATTCCTGTTCGATCAACTAGGACTGCATCGAAGTTGGCTGAGTTGTATGTTAAGTGGATAGTTCGATTCCATGGAATTCCGAAAAGTATAGTGAGCGATCGAGACCCATTGTTCACTAGTGGATTTTGGAAGAGCTTCCAGGAAGTTTTGGGAACAGAGTTGTGTTTGAGTACAGCTTATCACCCCCAAACAGATGGTCAGACCGAAAGAGTCAACCGAGTTTTGGAAGATCTCCTGAGAGCTTGTGTTTTAGATTTCGGAGGATCATGGGAAGACTATCTTCATTTGGTGGAATTTGCATATAATAACAGTTACCAGTCAAGTATTGGTATGGCACCGTATGAAGCATTGTATGGAAGGCCGTGTAACTCTCCGACATGTTGGTTGGAAACTGGAGAAAAGCTGATACTTGGGCCAGAAATGATTCGACAGACTTCGGAGTGTATAGAGATCATTCAGCAACGAATGAAGGCAGCCCAAGACCGTCAGAAAAGTTATGCCGATAATCGTCGTAAGGATTTGGAATTCGACGTAGGTGATATGGTTTTTGTGAAGATTTCTCCACTTAAGAATGTTATTCGATTCGGGAAGAAAGGGAAATTGACTCCGAGATTTGTTGGACCATTCCCGATTATCGAGCGAATTGGAAAGCTCGCTTATAGATTGGAGTTACCGGAAAAGATGGCGAGTATGCACAATGTTTTTCATGTATCTTATCTACGGAAGTATGTGCATGACTCGAATACGGTGGTTTCTGCTGATAGCTGTGAAGATTTGGAGATTGATCCAGTTGTTGCGAGACCTCGCAAGCCGCTTCGTGTTGTTGAAACCGACACGAAACAGCTTAGGAGGAAGGCGATTACGTTGCTCAAGGTACAATGGAGTGATGATGTTGACGACTGTACATGGGAGGAGGAAGAGAGGATGAAGGCAGCTCATCCTGAACTCTTCGAGGTATGGCCCTAAGGTGTCGTGACATCTCACGAATTTGTAGCTTGTTCTAAGTCTTAGAATTCTGCATGCTAGGCTAGTAATTGGATGCATGGTTTGTTGATTGCTATGGATGGTAGGCATGCGGAATAACTTTGGTTGCTCTTGTTTGTTTGGAATTTCGAGGGCGTAATTCCTAAGGGGGAGAGAATGTAACGACCCGTATTTTTACGAATCGAAACATTCTTAAACTATATGCTTTAAGTCGTATTGTTGATAAGTCGTTCAGAGTTTAAGTCATTTGGAGCTTGAGTCGTGTAGGAGCATAGATGACTTAAGGTGTTGCCGAGTTAAGGTTTTGGCCGAGTTAAGGCAGGTAGCGACTTACAGGGTTAACGACTTAGTGCTTAAGTCGTGTGGATATTAACTCGTGTGGTGTTTACGTCGTAGGAAGCTTGGGTCGTTTGGTAGTTAGGATGGGTGGAGCGACTTAAGGTGGTAGACGGGTTAACGAGTTACGGCTTATAGAAGTTTCGACCAAAAAGCTTACGGGTTAGCGAGTTATAGAAGCTTAGGTCGTGTGATAGCTTGAGTCGTGTAGGAGATAAGTCGTGTGAGGAAGGTGAGTCGGGTGGAAGTTAACTCGTGTGAGCGACTCATAGGGGTAACCGACCTAAGGATGGAGCGAGTTAAGAAGGTTAGCGGGTCAGAAGGCCCACGGGTTAGCGACTTAAGGTTTAGGCGACTTAAGAGTTGGGGTGACGGAGCGACTTAAGTTAGTAGCCGACTCAAGGTTTAGCCGACTTAAGAGAGAACGGCTTAATACTTAAGTCGTTATGGTATAAGTCGTAAGCCGTGTGTGTGTATTGAACTGTATGATGTTAAGCCGTGTAGAGGCATGAGTCGTTAGGTCGGCTGCTAGTTAGGTCGTGAGTCGTAGAGATCTTGTGTCTGTGCTAGGTCGGGTTTGTTAGGTCGCGCGAAGTCTTGTGTTGGTAAGTCGTTATGTTGGCTATTCGTTGAGTCGTTAGGGGCTTGTTGTGTCGTATGCCGCATGTTTTAGGTCTCAGGTCTTTGAGGTTGGGTCGCTAAGTCGTGAACGACTTAAGAGTTAGGTCGTGGGCGATTTATGGGGGCGCGACTCATGGGTTTTTCAGCCTATAAATAGAGGGGTTTGGTTCACTTTTTGGCACCGGATTTTGAAGCGACGAAGTGCTGCCATTTTGAGAGCTCGACTACAACAATTCTTCACTTCTTTTCTCCACTCTAATCTAGTGATTCCTTCCATCTAAATTTAAGATCAAATCAAAGATCCAAGAGCCAAAGTTGAAGATCTTCATCCAACAAAGAGAGATTTCATCGATTGAAGTGAGATTTTGCCGGATCAAGCTTAGATCTTTGCTGTCCAGATCTGGAGTTGGTTGTTTTTGAGGTGTTTAGGTGATTCGGTGAGTGGTAGTTATCTCTCACACGGACCCAAAGGAGTATATTGGATTGGTGGCTTGTTTATGTGTTAAAGATAGTGATTTCTTGCATTTTCCCTAAGTGTGCATGTAGATCTATCATCTGTGAAGTTTTGACACCTATTTTACTACATGTTAACTTATGCAAGTTTATTCATCAAGTTGTAGAGACATTTGCCTATTATTCATTGCTTATTAGATTTGGACACTTTAATTACCAAATTTCCATTTCCTTATATAATTGCTTATTAAACCTTGTTTGAATGTTTGATTGCTTGGATTAATGATTGTCTTGATCGATTGTTTAGAGTTAGTTGATTTATGGTTGGATCTAGACAAGTATGGTCGAAAATGATTCAAAAGCTAAGGGAGAGGCTAAGGGATGAGAAAAGCTGCTCGTGGCATATGTAGCGGATGATGAAGCTCATATGGACGGATATGAAGACGATGTTGTGATGGAGCTTTGCTATGTTAAGATGAGGCGAAGCATGATGTGATGTAGCCTTGGCATAATGCAGACGGGATCATTCCACGCTTGTTGATAACTCGAGGGATGGTTCGAGTTGGTTGATAATGGATTGCTCGAGAAGTAGCTTGGGCTAGTATGAGAATAGTCGTCGAGGAGGATGACTAGGAGGCTTGGATTTCATTGTAGTTGAAGGTTCTAGTAAATTCAAAGCAAGAGTACATGGGATGCCCAAACGACTACAAGTAGGTGGTCGGGACACCTAAAAGACTACAGGGAGGTGGTCGGGTACTCTGGGCAGAGTAGGTAAGTCCTAGGCACGGGTCACGATGACGTGCAGAGTTTATCTAGAACCGGGGTTACCATTAGCCCTTGACAGGCGGTCATTCAACTAACGGTGATATCGAGGCAATGATAACAGTGATAGCCAGAGTCATAGATGTTTGGTTGTATCGTCATTCGGACTCAAGAGCGATGTTTTCATAGTGCTTATCTGATCTTGGTATAGGCCTTGGGGGTTTGTACTTGGAAAACATCGACCATGACTCGAGTGATAATTACTTTACTTTAAATGTCTGCTTTGTTATGCTTGTTTCCGCTTAGTGGGTCTGGGAGCTATCACTGTAGAATAAGGTGGAGTGGGATGGTTGAGTTCCTATTCCTTTTATCCTTTATGCTCTTTTGGTATGTTTGATAGTTAATTTACTGCTCACTAAGACTGTTGTCTGACTCAAGGTTTTATGTTCAACTCTTATTACCTTGGGCAGTTCATCCATGTTGGGATGGGCAGACTAGGTAGCAGGTGACAGGTGCTGTTCTTGGCTACCAATGCTGTTGATGACGAAGACGAGCTGGTGGCTTTTGCATGTTGTTTTCTTACTATATGTACTGGATGTTCCGCTGTTTGTTTGATACTCTGAGTGTTATGTAGTGAGGCTTGATGTATTGACTATTCAGATGATTGTATAAAACTATTATGAGTTTATATGATGAGACTTTTGTTCTATAGAGCTTCACTATGTATATTTTCTATTGTATTTTATCCATGCGCTGTGAGTAATACGATAGAGTCTTCTATTTTATCTTACCCTGACTACCGTCCATGGCTGCCTGGCACACCTTTCAGCGCACCATTCCCTTGTTTCGTGCGGGAGTCATGGGCGGTCGTCACATGTTGTGAAAAGTTTATAAATGCGCAAACCCCCCGACCAACCAGAAGCGTCGATTACACTAACGGGTAAAGTTTCGCTTATATCAAGCGCTCCCCGGAGCTCTTCCAACCCGGACCCGTGGTGGAGAGATACATAGTCCGGAATGGGAATATCATCCAACCCTGTGAAAAGGTCTCCGGACTTACAAGGAGAGGCGCTGGAAACAGTAACCCCAGGTTGGGAACGGGTTACGACTACGGACTTCTATCTCTTAAACTTAGAGACAGCAGCCTTGCCTGTCTGGCCCTCTTCTATTCGGGAAAGGTCGGCTGCTATCTCAGTGTCTGTGGGCGTTCTTTCATCATCGCTCATTTCTCTTATGACAACGCCAAGTTTTCTTTTTGTCACTTTCTTCTTCTTCCTCGAGGTCGATTTCGCCAAATCTTCAATTACAATACCCTGGCCCATCTTAATCAAACACAATGTCCTTAAGTTATCGTCGGTCAGCAGTAAATCTATGTGTCTTGAGTCATGAGGAACCCTTTGTAAGCTTTGAACGACGCCTCTATAATGCCCACCAGTAGGTCTCGAAATGATAGCTGCAAGAATAATAGGGTATTGGCATAAAGTATTAAAAATGACCATTCAAGAACGAATTATGATACTTACGTCTGGATAACCATCTCATGGCAAACCCTGGGGGGCATCGAACAAAAAACCACTCGTCCTTGAAATAACTAAGCTTGGTCCAGGCCCTAGTCACGACCAGACAGTTCCTAACCGCCTCTAGAAAAGTAAAAGACGGGCTATCACCCCTACTCTTAAAGTTAAAAATGTGCCTGATCTCGTTAGGTCTTGGAGGGCGAAAAAGGCAATCCATAAATATGACGAAGACACTGTTTAATAGTGCATGCCCGTTGGGATGAAGCTGTGAAGGAGCGATTCCTAGATACGACAGCATCTCTCTGATATATTGGTTAAAAGGAGGAAGATATCCAGCCACGCAGGCATGACGGTAGAAGGCAGTATATCCTTCAGGAGGGTTGTGTGGTCTATCACTAGCACTGGGTAATAAAACATCGTCCAGAGATATGTTATGTTTCGAACATATCCGGCCCAACAGAGACTTTGAGACATTGGACTGAACAGAATCGACAGGATCTTCGATAAATATGGCCTCCGGCAATTCATCCGGGGCCGGATCTACGACTTCAGGAGGGATGTCCGGAATCTCAAGCGCTGGAAGAGGCGAGCTTTGCGCTTCTTGTTGTTGAGAACTCGAAGACTCCATAATTAACTAACTCACCAGAAAGCGGCATTAAATACATAAAAAAAAACCATGCATTCCCTCGGTGCAAAGTGTATGAGTATGTCGTGCGACGCAAGTGCTGTGCAAAAAATTTAAGCAGATTTTACAAGATGAAACGAGGAGTCCGAACGACGAAACTTTGGAATTTGAGAATGAAAACGACCGTCATCGCTGACCGTCGCTTTCACACCGCCCAGATGCTACTGACCAATCCAAGTATAAATTCGTTATATTTATTTTAAGTCATGGTGCCATCGACGAGCTCCTAAAGGAAGGTCAAGTAAAAATTCGATTATGCAAGGCCGAAGCTCGCCGGAATCACGTGTATTACAAATTCAGCCAGTTCGTCAAAGTTCAGCTTGAAATTGGTCGTAGTTCAGATACTAAAGCAAATCAGAAGAGTGGAAGTCCCAAGAGCAAGAAGGTTCGAATCGATCGACTCGAATCGGCACGAGTCGAATCGATGAACTTCAAATCGATGTGCCCTAACTCCATGTGGATCGACTCGATGAGACCTAGGAACAAAGGAGCGGTTCGAATCCATAAAGCCCTACATCCTTCGAATCGATCAAAGATGAACTCCTTCGAATTGATCATCAAATCATTACTTCGAATCGGTCCATATTAAGCTCCTTCGAATCGATCCACATTAAGCTCCTTCGAATCGATCAGAATATCACTATTTCGAATCGATCAAAGATGAACTCCTTCGAATCGATCATCATATCATTACTTCGAATCGGTCCATATTAAGCTCCTTCGAATCGATCCACATTAAGCTCCCTCGAATCGACCAGAATATCACTATTTCGAATCGATTGCCGCGAGCCCCCTTTTCTGTGTAACCATTGATTCGAAGCTATACACTCAAAATCGATTCAAAGTTGCTCATTCTCGGATCGATGTGAAGCGGTGAGAGACGACACTTTGATCGATGCGACTCAAATGACCTCGCTCCTCAATCCCATTGAATCGAACCACCTTGTCCAGATCCCACCAATCCTTGAAATTTTCAAGAAGGAAAGATTGAATCGATGTCAAAAACTTCAAGTTCCATCATTCCTCACTCGGCTTGATTACCTGACTTGATGAAATCGCAAGGAAAAGCCTAAAGAATTCGATCGATTGGTGAAAAACGCGCTTGTTCTAAGCTCTGGGGGATCAATTCGAAGAAGAAGCCACAACAACAGTGAAAAGTGAAAAGAGGAAAAAGAGCCCAGCCTCACGTATTTATATGGATCCCAAGATAGAAACGGGACGACTCGTCGCCCGGTCAAAATGACCGACCCCAACCGGTCACATGCTATCGATTCAAACAAGTGGCGTTCGAATCCATTACGTTCAAAACCATTGAATACGAAACCACTGCGTTCGACTCCATCCCAACTTAGTCGATGCGAGGAGTCATCGGTTCGAGGAAACACTGCGCAGATGCGAGACAGTCGATTCGAACGAGCGTAACTTCGAATCCATCAAGGCAACACCGATGCGAGGCGTCATCGATACTAAGCACATGAACAAGGCCTAAATTGAAAGATCCTATTGGTTCGAGTGCCTATTCCATAACCGTCAATCCCATTGATTCAAAACCATATCGGTTCGAACGAACGTGTTTCGAATCCACTAGACACCATCAATGAAAATGAACGTGGTGCTTCGATACGAAAAACATACTTGTCTACCCTTTACATCAATTCAGGAGAGGATCGATACAAGAGGACAATTATAGACAATCATAAAACAGTGTCTCAACTCGGATCTCAAGATCGGTTCAGGAGAGGACTGATGCAGGATTCGATAACGAACCAAACTGGCAACGATTAGCAATCGTGCAACGTTAACCAAAGCCAAATTGGTACATATACGCACATGTGTTTAACTAACACTTGATCTTTAACATTTACAGGGTTCGAATGTTCACCTCATCATGGTTACAACGGCTAATGACTTTCAGAAGAGCAAGTCCGGATTGCTCAACGTGAAACTGCAGCTTTTCAAAGCACGTCATGTTTACACAAGACGTACTTTGGGGGGCAAATGTTATCCTGCCTTTTGGCAAGGCCGAGATACCAAGGAACTGGCTGGAAAATAAGGGTCACATGTCCTCAGTTTTGAATGATTGTCGGTTTACTACAAATATCGATGGATTTTATCCAAGTCTGGATTGGGCTGCAATTGATAAGACACGACAAGCGAAGCTGTGGAAACCAACGTTCCAAATTTCGAGGCAAACCGAGTTCGTATGCTCAAGTTATCGCCAATGGAAAGTGGAGGAGACAACCTCAGTTCGAATCGATAAGAAGGAGTGTAGGTTTGAATCCATGAGAGAGCCACACAGTCAAATCGATAGACCATGCATCACGTTCGAACCCATCCTCCCAAAGCCTTGCCTCGAATCCATGAAGAGCTCCTTTGCTTCGACTCCATCGGACAAGCCCTTCCTTCGAATCCATCCAATGCTTCCCCTAGTTCGAATCCATCAAGTCGCCTCTTCCTTCGAATCCATCAGATGGCCTCGCCTCGAATCCATCGAGCAAGTCTCGGTTCAAATGCACGAGACATAATCCCTGCTTCGAATCCATCAGGGACATGTCTTCGAATCCATCAGAGGTAGCCACGCTTTGAATCCATCCACACCTGCCTTGGTTCGAATCCCTCGAAGTATTCCTATCTTCGACTCCATCCCATGAAGGTCCTTCGAATCCATCAAACAGAGAAGACTTTGCATCGACCAAATACGAAATACTCTGAACGATACGAAGGATGCGTATGAGGGTACCTTCGAATCCATAACATCGAACCCATCAAGTTGTAGCATCTGAAACCAAGGGTTCGACCCTATCGATTCGAAAACCTTGGATTCGAAGCACACATATCAACTAAAATGCAATCTTGAATCGATCATAACTTGAGATCTACAAGTCCAAATGCTATGAAATTTTCACAGGAGCTTGCATATACATAGAAGAATGTCCACGCCAATTTTCATCACGATTGGACGCCTTTTTGATCGATTCGAACCAAGGGTCGAATCGATCCCAAAGTGGGCCCGGGTCTCCAGAATTCGGCCATGTGGGCCCCCCACACGTGCTAGAAGTGGTCTCCCCGAATTTTAGGCGAAATATCAGCCTCCAGCACCTATAAATAGAGCCCCTGGTCATTCAGAAAGGGGATCGGAGAATTGTAGAGAAAAAAGCACGACTAGACGCTGCCAGAATTGCTTCAGAGCACCACCGCTGCCTTTGATTTCGAATTTTGGCTTACTACTTGCTGTACTTTGACACTAAAAAGTTGTATTCTCCGAATATCAAGCAATAAAGTAACAAAACTTCATAGGGGACGTAGGCAAAATGCCGAACCACTCTAAATCGTTGTCTCTTATGCAATTTACTTCCTGCTATTTGGAATTTTGTTACATAATCCACGTTTTAATTTACTTTCTTCATTTATTATCTCTTCAAAAACTTCCGACGAGTGTTGTGCCCAATTTTGACACAAACATGGTATAAGTAGTCGGACTACACCGATGTAAACCTAGAAGAACAACAAAAAAACAAAAATATACGAAGATGAAAATAGGCCACGACAATAGTCCCCTAAAAAGAATTAAATTGGATTTGAAATTGGATAAAACAGGAAACCGAAAGATATTCGCAGACTGAAAAAATAGATTACTTACAGGCTAAGTAATCATATAAAACACCATCAGCCGTTCGAAATTCTAAGGTATCAAATGCGTTTAACATTCTCCTCAAAGTCATTTTGTCGTATTGTTGAAATATTGGTAAAATGACCGCCCGTGTTGATGGATATGTGGAAAACTATGACGTACCGGAAACGAGAAAGACAAAACGGTCATTAAAAAGAACATTTGTTGCGCTATAGCCTCAGTAGACAAGCTTTTGAACCATATCCTCATTTATTCCCTCGGTAATCCATAATATCTTTAATATCGTGCGCTACAGTGTGACCATGCCCGAGCGTTTCGCGGAGATCGAAGAATTTCGCCAGTACCGTCGAATCGGATCTGCGAGCGGTCCGTCGCTTTCTTTCGTTTCTTCAAACGTCCATAACTTTTGACTCGTTTGAAGTTACGGGAGCCACAACCTATCAAAACGAAGCCCTTTCCATGTTCTACGTTTCTAACGTTTCGAATTGTCATGGATCGGTTTTGTGTGCAGAATAATTCCATGATAAGTTTTTTCTACAGCTCGGATGTTTTCGTTCATAAATTTATTCCACGGAGTTTGTGGTATAAGTAGTCGGACTACACCGATGTAAACCTAGAAGAACGACAAAAAAACAAAAATATACGAAGTGCAAAATAGTCCACGATAATATTCCCCTAAAAAGAATTAAATTGGATTTGAAATTGAATAAAACAGGAAACCGAAAGATATTCGCAGACTGAAAAAGTAGATTACTTGCAGGCTAAGTAATCATATAAAACACCATCAGCCGTTCGAAATTCTAAGGTATCAAATGCGTTTAACATTCTCCTCGAAGTCATTTTGTCGTGATGTTGTAATATTGGTAAAAAGACAGTCCGTGTTGATGGATATGTGCAAAATTATGACGTACCGGAAACGAGAAAGACAGAACGGTCGTTAAAAAAGAACATTTATTGCGCTATGGCCTCAGTAGACAAGCTTTTGAACCATATCCTCATTTATTCCCTCGGTAATCCATAATATCTTTAATATCGAGTGCTACAGTGTGAGCATGCTCGAGCGTTTCGCGGAGATCGAAGACTTTCGCCAATACCGTCGAATCGGATCAGTGAGTGGTCCGTCGCATTCTTTCGTTTCTTCAAATGACCATAACTTTTGACTCGTTTGAAGTTACGGGAGCCACAACCTATCAAAACAAAGCTCTTTCCATGTTCTACGTTTCTAACATTTCGAATTGGCATGGATCGGTTTTGTGTGCAGAATAATTCCACCATAAGTTTTTTCTACAGCTCGGATGTTTTCGTTCATAAATTTATTCCACGCAGTTTGTGGTATAAGTAGTCGGACTACACCGATGTAAACCTAGAAGAACGGAAAAAAACAAAAATATACGAAGATAAAATAGGCCACGATAATATTCCCCTAAAAAGAATTAAATTGGATTTGAAATTGGATAAAACAGGAAACCGAAAGATATTCGCAGACTGAAAAAAATAGATTACTTATAGGCTAAGTAATCATATAAAACACCATCAGCCGTTCGAAATTCTAAGGTATCAAATGCGTTTAACATTGTCCTCGAAGTCATTTTGTCGTGATGTTGTAATATTGGTAAAAAGATCGCCCGTATTGATGGATATGTGCAAAACTATGACGTACCGGAAACGAGAAAGACAGAACGGTCGTTAAAAACAACATTTGTTGCGCTATAGCCTCAGCAGACAAGCTTTTGAACCATATCCTCATTTATTCCCTCGGTAATACATAATATCTTTAATATCGAGTGCTAGAGTGTGAGCATGCTCGAGCGTTTCGCGGAGATCGAAGAATTTCGCCAATACCGTCGAATCGGATCAGCGAGCTGTCCGTCGGTTTCTTTCGTTTCTTCAAACGTCCACAACTTTTGACTCGTTTGAAATTACGGGAGCCACAACCTATCAAAACGAAGCTCTTTTCATGTTCTACGTTTCTAACGTTTCGAATTGTCATGGATCAGTTTTTGTGCAGAATAATTCCATCATAAGTTTTTTCTACACCTCGGATGTTTTCGTTCATAAATTTATTCCACGGAGTTTGTGGTATAAGTAGTCGGACTACACCGATGTAAACCTAGAAGAACGACAAAAAAAAATATACGAAGTGCAAAATAGGCCACGATAATATTCCCCTAAAAAGAATTAAATTGGATTTGAAATTGGATAAAACAGGAAACCGAAAGATATTCCCAGACTGAAAAATTAGATTACTTGCAGGCTAAGTAATCATATAAAACACCATTAGCCTTTCGAAATTCTAAGGTATCAAATGCGTTTAACATTCTACTCGAAGTTATTTTGTCGTGATCTTGTAATATTGGTAAAAAGACCGCCCGTGTTGATGGATATGTGCAAAACTATGACGTACCGGAAACGAGAAAGACAGAACGGTCGTTAAAAAAGAACATTTATTGCGCTATAGCCTCAGTAGACAAGCTTTTGAACCATATCCTCATTTATTCCCTCGGTAATCCATAATATCTTTAATATCGAGTGGTACAGTGTGAGCATGCTCGAGCGTTTCGCGGAGATCGAAGACTTTCGCCAATACCGTCGAATCGGATCAGCGAGCGGTCCATCGCTTTCTTTCGTTTCTTCAAATGACCATAACTTTTGACTCGTTTAAAGTTACGAGAGCCACAACCTATCCAAACGAAGATCGTTCCATGTTCTATGTTTCTAACATTTCGAATTGGCATGGATCGGTTTTGTGTGCAGAATAATTCCATCATAAGTTTTTTCTACAGCGCGGATGTTTTCGTTCATAAATTTATTCCACGGAGTTTGTGGTATAAGTAGTCGGACTACACCGATGTAAACCTAGAAGTATGACAAAAAACAAAAATATACGAAGATAAAATAAGCCACGATAATATTCCCCTAAAAAGAATTAAATTGGATTTGAAATTGGGTAAAATAGGAAACCGAAAGATATTCGCAAACTGAAAAAATAGATTACTTACAGGCTAAGTAATCATATAAAACACCATCAGCCGTTCGAAATTCTAAGGTATCAAATGCATTTAATATTCTCCTCGAAGTCATTTTGTCGTGATGTTGTAATATTGGTAAAAAGACCGCCCGTGTTGAAGGATATGTGCAAAACTATGACGTACCGGAAACGAGAAAGACAGAATGGTCGTTAAAAAAGAACATTTGTTGCGCTATAGCCTCAGTAGACAAGCTTTTGAAACATATCCTCATTTATTCCCTCGGTTATCCATAATATCTTTAATATCGAGTGCTATAGTGTGAGCATGCTCGAGCGTTTCGCGGAGATCGAAGAATTTCGCCAATACCGTCGAAACGGATCAGCGAGCGGTCCGTCGCTTTCTTTCGTTTCTTCAAACGTCCACAACTTTTGACTCGTTTGAAGTTACGGGAGCCACAACCTATCAAAACGAAATTCTTTCCATGTTCTATGTTTCTGATGTTTCGAATTGTCATGGATCGGTTTTGTGTGCAGAATAATTCCATGATAAGTTTTTTCTACAGCTCGGATGTTTTCGTTCATAAATTTATTCCACGGAGTTTGTGGTATAAGTAGTCGGACTACACCGATGTAAACCTAGAAGAACGACAAAAAAACAAAAATGTACGAAGTGAAAAATAGGCCACGACAATATTCCCCTAAAAAGAATTAAATTGGATTTGAAATTGGATAAAACAGGAAACCGAAAGATATTCGCAGACTGAAAAAGTATATTACTTGCAGGCTAAGTAATCATATAAAACACCATCAGCCGTTCGAAATTCTAAGGTATCAAATGCATTTAACATTCTCCTCGAAGTTATTTTGTCGTGATGTCGTAATATTGGTAAAAAGACCGCCCGTGTTGATGGATATGTGCAAAACTATGACGTACCGGAAACGAGAAAGACAGAACGGTCGTTAAAAAAGAACATTTATTGCGCTATAGCCTCAGTGGACAAGCTTTTGAACCATATCCTCATTTATTCCCTCGTTAATACATAAAACATTTAATATCGAGTGCTACAGTGTGAGCATGCTCGAGCGTTTCGCGGGGATCGAAGAATTTCGCCAATACCGTCGAATCGGATCAGCGAGCGGTCCGTCGCTTTCTTTCGTTTCTTCAAATGACCATAACTTTTGACTCGTTTGAAGTAACGGGAGCCACAACCTATCAAAACGAAGCTCTTTCCATGTTCTACGTTTCTAACATTTCGAATTGGCATGGATCGGTTTTGTGTGCAGAATAATTCCATCATAAGTTTTTTCTACAGCTCGGATGTTTTCGTTCATAAATTTATTCCACGGAGTTTGTGGTATAAGTAGTCGGACTACACCGATGTAAACCTAGAAGAACGACAAAAAAACAAAAATATACGAAGATAAAATAGGCCACGATAATATTCCCCTAAAAATAATTAAATTTGATTTGAAATTGGATAAAACAGGAAACCGAAAGATATTCGCAGACTGAAAAAATAGATTACTTACAGGCTAAGTAATCATATAAAACACCATCAGCCGTTCGAAATTCTAAGGTATCAAATGCGTTTAACATTCTCCTCGGAGTCATTTTGTCGTGATGTTGTAATATTGGTAAAAAGACCGCCCGTGTTGATGGATATGTGCAAAACTATGACGTACCGGAAACGAGAAAGACAGAACGGTCGTTAAAAAAGAACATTTGTTGCGCTATAGCGTCAGTAGACAAGCTTTTGAACCATATCCTCATTTATTCCCTCGGTAATCATAATATCTTTAATATCGAGTGCTACAGTGTGAGCATGCTCGAGCGTTTCGTGGAGATCGAAGAATTTCGCCAATACCGTCGAATCGGATAAGCGAGCGGTCCGTCGCTTTCTTTCGTTTCTTCAAATGTCCATAACTTTTGACTCGTTTGAAGTTACGGGAGCCACAACCTATCAAAGCGAAGCTCTTTTCTTGTTCAACGTTTCTAACATTTCGAATTGTCATGTATCGGTTTTGTGTGCAGAATAATTCCATCATAAGTTTTTTCTACAGCTCGGATGTTTTCGTTCATAAATTTATTCCACGGAGTTTGTGGTATAAGTAGTCGGACTACACCGATGTAAACCTAGAAGAACGAAAAAAATAAAAATATACGAAGTGAAAAATAGGCCACGATAATATTCCCCTAAAAAGAATTAAATTGGATTTGAAATTGGATAAAACAGGTAACCGAAAGATATTCGCAGACTGAAAAAGTAGATTACTTGCAGGCTAAGTAATCATATAAAACACTATCAGCCGTTCGAAATTCTAAGGTATCAAATGCGTTTAACATTCTCCTCGAAGTTATTTTGTCGTGATGTTGCAATATTGGTAAAAAGACCGCCCGTGTTGATGAATATGTGCAAAACTATGACGTACCGGAAACGAGAAAGACAGAACGGTCGTTAAAAAAGAACATTTATTGCGCTATAGCCTCAGTAGACAAGCTTTTGAACCATATCCTCATTTATTCCCTCGGTAATCCATAATAACTTTAATATCGAGTGCTACAGTGTGAGCATGCTCGAGCGTTTCGCGGAGATCGAAGACTTTCGCCAATACCGTCGAATCGGATCAGCGAGCGGTCCGTCGCTTTCTTTCGTTTCTTCAAATGACCATAACTTTTGACTCGTTTGAAGTTACGGGAGCCACAACCTATCAAAGCGAAGATCGTTCCATGTTCTACGTTTCTAACGTTTCGAATTGTCATGGATCAGTTTTGTGTGCAGAATAATTCCATGATAAGTTTTTTCTACAGCTCGGATGTTTTCGTTCATAAATTTATTCCACGGAGATTGTGGTATAAGTAGTCGGACTACACCGATGCAAACCTAGAAGAACGACAAAAAAACAAAAATATACGAAGTGCAAAATAGGCCACGATAATATTACCCTAAAAAGAATTAAATTGGATTAGAAATTGGATAAAACGGGAAACCGAAAGAAATTCGCAGACTGAAAAAATAGATTACTTACAGGCTAAGTAATCATATAAAACACCATCAGCCGTTCGAAATTCTAAGGTATCAAATGCGTTTAACATTCTCCTCGAAGTCATTTTGTCGTGTTGTTGTAATATTGGTAAAAAGACCGCCCGTGTTGATGGATATGTGCAAAACTATGACGTACCGGAAACGAGAAAGACAGAACGGTCGTTAAAAAAGAACATTTGTTGCGCTATAGCCTCAGTAGACAAGCTTTTGAACCATATCCTCATTTATTCCCTCGGTAATCCATAATATCTTTAATATCGAGTGCTACAGTGTGAGCATGCTCGAGCGTTTCACGGAGATCGAAGAATTTCGCCAATACCGTCAAATCGGATAAGCGAGCGGTCCGTCGCTTTCTTTCGTTTCTTCAAACGTCCGTAACTATTGACTCGTTTGAAGTTACGGGAGCCACAACCTATCAAAGCGGAGATCGTTCCATGTTCTATGTTTCTAACGTTTCGAATTGTCATGGATCGGTTTTGTGTGCAGAATAATTCCATGATAAGTTTTTTCTACAGCTCGGATGTTTTCGTTCATAAATTTATTCCACGAAGTTTGTGGTATAAGTAGTCGGACTACACCGATGTAAACCTAGAAGAACGACAAAAAAACACAAATATACGAAGTGCAAAATAGGCCACGATAATATTCCCCTAAAAAGAATTAAATTGGATTTGAAATTGGATAAAACAGGAAACCGAAAGATATTCGCAAACTGAAAAAGTAGATTACTTGCAGGCTAAGTAATCATATAAAACACCATCAGCCGTTTGAAATTCTAAGGTATCAAATCCGTTTAACATTCTCCTCGAAGTTATTTTGTCGTGATGTTGTAATATTGGTAAAAAGACCGCCCGTGTTGATGGATATGTGCAAAACTATGACGTACCGGAAACGAGAAAGATAGAACAGTCGTTAAAAAAGAACATTTATTGCGCTATAGCCTCAGTAGACAAGCTTTTGAACCATATCCTCATTTATTCCCTCGGTAATACGTAATATCTTTAATATCGAGTGCTACAGTGTGAGCATGCTCGAGCGTTTCGCGGAGATCGAAGAATTTCGCCAATACCGTCGAATCGGATCAGCGAGCGGTCCGTCGCTTTCTTTCGTTTCTTCAAATGACCATAACTTTTGACTCGTTTGAAGTTACGGGATCCACAAACTATCAAAACGAAGCTCTTTCCATGTTCTACGTTTCTAACATTTCGAATTGGCATGGATCGGTTTTGTGTGCAGAATAATTCCGTCATAAGTGTTTTCTACAGCTCGGATGTTTTCGTTCATAAATTTATTCCACTGAGTTTGTGGTATAAGTAGTCGGACTACACCGATGTAAACCTAGAAGAACGACAAAAAAACAAAATATACGAAGATAAAATAAGCCACGATAATATTCCCCTAAAAATAATTAAATTGGATTTGAAATTGGATAAAACAGGAAACCGAAAGATATTCGCAGACTGAAAAAATAGATTACTTACAGGCTAAGTAATCATATAAAACACCATCAGCCGTTCGAAATTCTAAGGTATCAGATGCGTTTAACATTCTCCTCGAAGTCATTTTGTCGTGATGTTGTAATATTGGTAAAAAGACCTCCCGTGTTGATGGGTATGTGCAAAACTATGACGTACCGGAAACGAGAAAGACAGAACGGTCGTTAAAAAAGAATATTTGTTGCGCTATAGCGTCAGTAGACAAGCTTTTGAACAATATCCTCATTTATTCCCACGGTAATCATAATATCTTTAATATCGAGTGCTACAGTGTGAGCATGCTCGAGCGTTTCGCGAAGATCGAAGAATTTCGCCAATACCGTCGAATCGGATAAGCGAGCGGTCCGTCGCTTTCTTTCGTTTCTTCAAATGTCCATAACTTTTGACTCGTTTGAAGTTACGGGAGCCACAACCTATCAAAGCGAAGCTCTTTCCTTGTTCTACGTTTCTAACATTTCGAATTGTTATGGATCGGTTTTGTGTGCAGAATAATTCCATCATAAGTTTTTTCTACAGCTCGGATGTTTTCGTTCATAAATTTATTCCACGGAGTTTGTGGTATAAGTAGTCGGACTACACCGATGTAAACCTTGAAGAACGAAAAAAAAAATATACGAAGTGAAAAATAGGCCACGATAATATTCCCCTAAAAAGAATTAAATTGGATTTGAAATTGGATAAAACAGGTAACCGAAAGATATTCGCAGACTGAAAAAGTAGATTACTTGCAGGCTAAGTAATCATATAAAACACCATCAGCCGTTCGAAATTCTAAGGTATCAAATGCGTTTAACATTCTCCTCGAAGTTATTTTGTCGTGATGTTGCAATATTGGTAAAAAGACCGCCCGTGTTGATGGATATGTGCAAAACTATGACGTACCGGAAACGAGAAAGACAGAACGGTCGTTAAAAAAGAACATTTATTGCGCTATAGCCTCAGTAGACAAGCTTTTGAACCATATCCTCATTTATTCCCTTGGTAATCCATAATAACTTTAATATCGAGTGCTACAGTGAGCATGCTCGAGCGTTTCGCGGAGATCGAAGACTTTCGCCAATACCGTCGAATCGGATCAGCGAGCGGTCCGTCGCTTTCTTTCGTTTCTTCAAATGACCATAACTTTTAACTCGTTTGAAGTTACGGGAGCCACAACCTATCAAAACGAAGCTCTTTCCATGTTCTACGTTTTTAACGTTTCGAATTGTCATGGTTCGGTTTTGTGTGCAGAATAATTCCATCATAAGTTTTTTCTACTGCTCGGATGTTTTCGTTCATAAATTTATTCCACGGAGTTTGTGGTATAAGTAGTCGGACTACACCGATGTAAACCTAGAAGAACGACAAATAACAAAAATATACGAAGATCAAAATAGGCCACGATAACATTCCCCTAAAAAGAATTAAATTGGATTTGAAATTTGATAAAACAGGAAACCGAAAGACATTCGCAGACTGAAAAACTAGATTACTTGCAGGCTAAGTAATCATATAAAACACCATCAGCCGTTCGAAATTCTAAGGTATCAAATGCGTTTAACATTCTCCTCGAAGTCATTTTGTCGTGATGTTGCAATATTGGTAAAAAGACCGCGCGTGTTGATGGATATGTGCAAAACTATGACGTACCGGAAACGAGAAAGACAGAACGGTCGTTAAAAAAGAACATTTGTTGCGCTATAGCCTCAGTAGACAAGCTTTTGAACCATATCCTCATTTATTCCCTCGGTAATACATAATATCTTTAATATCGAGTGCTACAGTGTGAGCATGCTCGAGCGTTTCGCGGAGATCGAAGAATTTCGCCAATACCGTCGAATCGGATCAGCGAGCGGTCCGTCGCTTTCTTTCGTTTCTTCAAACGTCCGTAACTATTGACTCGTTTGAAGTTACGGGAGCCACAACCTATCAAAGCGGAGATCGTTCCATGTTCTGCGTTTCTAACGTTTCGAATTGTCATGGATCGGTTTTGTGTGCAGAATAATTCCATGATAAGTTTTTTCTACAGCTCGGATGTTTTCGTTCATAAATTTATTCCACGAAGTTTGTGGTATAAGTAGTCGGACTACACCGATGTAAACCTAGAAGAACGACAAAAAAACAAAAATATACGAAGTGCAAAATAGGCCACGATAATATTCCCCTAAAAAGAATTAAATTGGATTTGAAATTGGATAAAACAGGAAACCGAAAGATATTCGCAAACTGAAAAAGTAGATTACTTGCAGGCTAAGTAATCATATAAAACACCATCAGCCGTTTGAAATTCTAAGGTATCAAATGCGTTTAACATTCTCCTCGAAGTTATTTTGTCGTGATGTTGTAATATTGGTAAAAAGACCGCCCGTGTTGATGGATATGTGCAAAACTATGACGTACCGGAAACGAGAAAGATAGAACAGTCGTTAAAAAAGAACATTTATTGCGCTATAGCCTCAGTAGACAAGCTTTTGAACCATATCCTCATTTATTCCCTCGGTAATACGTAATATCTTTAATATCGAGTGCTACAGTGTGAGCATGCTCGAGCGTTTCGCGGAGATCGAAGAATTTCGCCAATACCGTCGAATCTGATCAGCGAGCGGTCCGTCGCTTTCTTTCGTTTCTTCAAATGACCATAACTTTTGACTCGTTTGAAGTTACGGGATCCACAAACTATCAAAACGAAGCTCTTTCCATGTTCTACGTTTCTAACATTTCGAATTGGCATGGATCGGTTTTGTGTGCAGAATAATTCCGTCATAAGTGTTTTCTACAGCTCGGATGTTTTCGTTCATAAATTTATTCCACTGAGTTTGTGGTATAAGTAGTCGGACTACACCGATGTAAACCTAGAAGAACGACAAAAAAACAAAATATACGAAGATAAAATAAGCCACGATAATATTCCCCTAAAAATAATTAAATTGGATTTGAAATTGGATAAAACAGGAAACCGAAAGATATTCGCCGACTGAAAAAATAGATTACTTACAGGCTAAGTAATCATATAAAACACCATCAGCCGTTCGAAATTCTAAGGTATCAGATGCGTTTAACATTCTCCTCGAAGTCATTTTGTCGTGATGTTGTAATATTGGTAAAAAGACCGCCCGTGTTGATGGATATGTGCAAAACTATGACGTACCGGAAACGAGAAAGACAGAACGGTCGTTAAAAAAGAACATTTGTTACGCTATAGCGTCAGTAGACAAGCTTTTGAACAATATCCTCATTTATTCCCTCGGTAATCATAATATCTTTAATATCGAGTGCTACAGTGTGAGCATGCTCGAGCGTTTCGCGAAGATCGAAGAATTTCGCCAATACCGTCGAATCGGATAAGCGAGCGGTCCGTCGCTTTCTTTCGTTTCTTCAAATGTCCATAACTTTTGACTCGTTTGAAGTTACGGGAGCCACAACCTATCAAAGAAAAGCTCTTTCCTTGTTCTACGTTTCTAACATTTCGAATTGTCATGGATCGGTTTTGTGTGCAGAATAATTCCATCATAAGTTTTTTCTACAGCTCGGATGTTTTCGTTCATAAATTTATTCCACGGAGTTTGTGGTATAAGTAGTCGGACTACACCGATGTAAACCTTGAAGAACGAAAAAAAAATATATGAAGTGAAAAATAGGCCACGATAATATTGCCCTAAAAAGAATTAAATTGGATTTGAAATTGGATAAAACAGGTAACCGAAAGATATTCGCAGACTGAAAAAGTAGATTACTTGCAGGCTAAGTAATCATATAAAACACCATCAGCCGTTCGAAATTCTAAGGTATCAAATGTGTTTAACATTCTCCTCGAAGTTATTTTGTCGTGATGTTGCAATATTGGTAAAAAGACCGCCCGTGTTGATGGATATGTGCAAAACTATGACGTACCGGAAACGAGAAAGACAGAACGGTCGTTAAAAAAGAACATTTATTGCGCTATAGCCTCAGTAGACAAGCTTTTGAACCATATCCTCATTTATTCCCTTGGTAATCCATAATAACTTTAATATCGAGTGCTACAGTGTGAGCATGCTCGAGCGTTTCGCGGAGATCGAAGACTTTCGCCAATACCGTCGAATCGGATCAGCGAGCGGTCCGTCGCTTTCTTTCGTTTCTTCAAATGACCATAACTTTTAACTCGTTTGAAGTTACGGGAGCCACAACCTATCAAAACGAAGCTCTTTCCATGTTCTACGTTTCTAACGTTTCGAATTGTCATGGTTCGGTTTTGTGTGCAGAATAATTCCATCATAAGTTTTTTCTACTGCTCGGATGTTTTCGTTCATAAATTTATTCCACGGAGTTTGTGGTATAAGTAGTCGGACTACACCGATGTAAACCTAGAAGAACGACAAATAACAATAATATACGAAGATCAAAATAGGCCACGATAACATTCCCCTAAAAAGAATTAAATTGGATTTGAAATTTGATAAAACAGGAAACCGAAAGACATTCGCAGACTGAAAAACTAGATTACTTGCAGGCTAAGTAATCATATAAAACACCATCAGCCGTTCGAAATTCTAAGGTATCAAATGCGTTTAACATTCTCCTCGAAGTCATTTTGTCGTGATGTTGCAATATTGGTAAAAAGACCGCGCGTGTTGATGGATATGTGCAAAACTATGACGTACCGGAAACGAGAAAGACAGAACGGTCGTTAAAAAAGAACATTTGTTGCGCTATAGCCTCAGTAGACAAGCTTTTGAACCATATCCTCATTTATTACCTCGGTAATACATAATATCTTTAATATCGAGTGCTACAGTGTGAGCATGCTCGAGCGTTTCGCGGAGATCGAAGAATTTCGCCAATACCGTCGAATCGGATCAGCGAGCGGTCCGTCGCTTTCTTTCGTTTCTTCAAACCTCCACAACTTTTGACTCGTTTGAAGTTAAGGGAGCCACAACCTATCAAAACGAAGCTCTTTTCATGTTCTACGTTTCTAACGTTTCGAATTGGCATGGATCGGTTTTGTGTGCAGAATAATTCCATGATAAGTTTTTTCTACAGCTTGGATGTTTTCGTTCATAAATTTATTCCACGGAGTTTGTGGTATAAGTAGTCGGACTACACCGATGTAAACCTAGAAGAACGACAAAAAAAAACATACGAAGATAAAATAGGCCATGATAATATTCCCCTAAAAAGAATTAAATTGGATTTGAAATTGGATAAAACAGGAAACCGAAAGATATTCGCGGACTGAAAAAGTAGATTACTTGCAGGCTAAGTAATCATATAAAACACCATCAGCCGTTCGAAATTCTAAGGTATCAAATGCGATTAACATTCTCCTCGAAGTCATTTTGTCGTGATGTTGTAATATTGGTAAAAAGACCGCGCGTGTTGATGGATATGTGCAAAACTATGACGTACCGGAAACGAGAAAGACAGAACGGTCGTTAATAAAGAACATTTACTGCGCTATAGCCTCATAGACAAGCTTTTGAACCATATCCTCATTTATTCCCTCGGTAATCCATAATATTTTTAATATCGATTGCTGCAGTGTGAGCATGCTCGAGCGTTTCGCGGAGATCGAAGAATTTCGCCAATACCGTCGAATCGGATCAGCGAGCGGTCCGTCGCTTTCTTTCGTTTCTTCAAACGTCCACAACTTTTGACTCGTTTGAAGTTACGGGAGCCACAACCTATCAAAACGAAGCTCTTTCCATGTTCTACGTTTCTAATGTTTCAAATTGTCATGGATCGGTTTTGTGTGCAGAATAATTCCATGATAAGTTTTTTCTACAGCTCGGATGTTTTCGTTCATAAAATTATTCCACGGAGTTTGTGGTATAAGTAGTCGGACTACACCGATGCAAACCTAGAAGAACGACAAAAAAACAAAAATATACGAAGTGCAAAATAGGCCACGATAATATTACCCTAAAAAGAATTAAATTGGATTTGAAATTGGATAAACAGGTAACCAAAAGATATTCGTAGACTGAAAAAGTAGATTACTTGCAGGCTAAGTAATCATATAAAACACCATCAGCCGTTCGAAATTCTAAGGTATCAAATGCGTTTAACATTCTCCTCGAAGTCATTTTGTCGTGATGTTGTAATATTGGTAAAAAGACCGCCCGTGTTGATGGATATGTGCAAAACTATGACGTACCGGAAACGAGAAAGACAGAACGGTCGTTAAAAATGAACATTTGTTGCGCTATAGCCTCAGTAGACAAGCTTTTGAACCATATCCTCATTTATTCCCTCGGTAATCCATAATATCTTTAATATCGAGTGCTACAGTGTGAGAATGCTCGAGCGTTTCACGGAGATCGAAGAATTTCGCCAATACCGTCGAATCGGATAAGCGAGCGGTCCGTCGCTTTCTTTCGTTTCTTCAAACATCCGTAACTATTGACTCGTTTGAAGTTACGGGAGCCACAACCTATCAAAGCGAAGATCGTTCCATGTTCTACGTTTCTAACGTTTCGAATTGTCATGGATCGGTTTTGTGTACAGAATAATTCCATGATAAGTTTTTTCTACAGCTCGGATGTTTTCGTTCATAAATTTATTCCACGGAGTTTGTGGTATAAGTAGTCGGACTACACCGATGCAAAGCTAGAAGAACGACAAAAAAACAAAAATATATGAAGTGCAAAATAGGCCACGATAATATTACCCTAAAAAGAATTAAATTGGATTAGAAATTGGATAAAACGGGAAACCGAAAGATATTCGCAGACTGAAAAAATAGATTACTTACAGGCTAAGTAATCATATAAAACACCATCAGCCGTTCGAAATTCTAAGGTATCAAATGCGTTTAACATTCTCCTCGAAGTCATTTTGTCGTGATGTTGTAATATTGGTAAAAAGACCGCCCGTGTTGATGGATATGTGCAAAATTATGACGTACCGGAAACGAGAAAGACAGAACGGTCGTTAAAAAAGAACATTTGTTGCGCTATAGCCTCAGTAGACAAGCTTTTGAACCATATCCTCATTTATTCCCTCGGTAATCCATAATATCTTTAATATCGAGTGCTACAGTGTGAGCATGCTCGAGCGTTTCGCGGAGATCGAAGAATTTCGCCAATACCGTCGAATCGGATAAGCGAGCGGTCTGTCGCTTTTTTCGTTTCTTCAAACGTCCGTAACTATTGACTCGTTTGAAGTTACGGGAGCCACAACCTATCAAAGCGAAGATCGTTCCATGTTCTACGTTTCTAACGTTTCGAATTGTCATGGATCGGTTTTGTGTGCAGAATAATTCCATGATAAGTTTTTCTACAGCTCGGATGTTTTCGTTCATAAATTTATTCCACGAAGTTTGTGGTATAAGTAGTCGGACTACACCGATGCAAACCTAGAAGAACGACAAAAAAACAAAAATATACGAAGTGCAAAATAGGCCACGATAATATTACCCTAAAAAGAATTAAATTGGATTAGAAATTGGATAAAACGGGAAACCGAAAGATATTCGCAGACTGAAAAAATAGATTACTTACAGGCTAAGTAATCATATAAAACACCATCAGCCGTTCGAAATTCTAAGGTATCAAATGCGTTTAACATTCTCCTCGAAGTCATTTTGTCGTGATGTTGTAATATTGGTGAAAAGACCGCCCGTGTTGATGGATATGTGCAAAACTATGACGTACCGGAAACGAGAAAGATAGAACGGTCGTTAAAAAAGAACATTTATTGCGCTATAGCCTCAGTAGACAAGCTTTTGAACCATATCCTCATTTATTCCTCGGTAATACGTAATATCTTTAATATCGAGTGCTAAGGTGTGAGCATGCTCGAGCGTTTCGCGGAGATCGAAGAATTTCGCCAATATCGTCGAATCGGATCAGCGAGCGGTCCGTCGCTTTCTTTCGTTTCTTCAAATGACCATAACTTTTGACTCGTTTGAAGTTACGGGATCCACAAACTATCAAAACGAAGCTCTTTCCATGTTCTACGTTTTTAACATTTCGAATTGGCATGGATCGGTTTTGTGTGCGGAATAATTCCATCATAAGTGTTTTCTACAGCTCGGATGTTTTCGTTCATAAATTTATTCCACGGAGTTTGTGGTATAAGTAGTCGGACTACACCGATGTAAACCTAGAAGAACGACAAAAAAACAAAATATACGAAGATAAAATAGGCCACGATAATATTCCCCTAAAATAATTAAATTGGATTTGAAATTGGTTAAACTGGAAACCGAAAGATATTCGCAGACTGAAAAAATAGATTACTTACAGGCTAAGTAATCATATAAAACACCATCAGCCGTTCGAAATTCTAAGGTATCAAATGCGTTTAACATTCTCCTCGAAGTCATTTTGTCGTGATGTTGTAATATTGGTAAAAAGCCCGCCCGTGTTGATGGATATGTGCAAAACTATGACGTACCGGAAACGAGAAAGACAGAACGGCGTTAAAAAAGAACATTTGTTGCGCTATAGCCTCAGTAGACAAGCTTTTGAACCATATCCTCATTTATTCCCTCGGTAATCCATAATATCTTTAATATCGAGTGCTACAGTGTGAGCATGCTCGAGCGTTTCGCGAAGATCGAAGAATTTCGCCAATACCGTCGAATCGGATCAGCGAGCGGTCCGTCGCTTTCTTTCGTTTCTTCAAACGTCCACCATTTTTGACTCGTTTGAAGTTACGGGAGCCACAACCTATCAAAACGAAGCTCTTTCCATGTTCTACGTTTCTAATGTTTCTAATTGTCATGGATCGGTTTTGTGTGCAGAATAATTCCATGATAAGTTTTTTCTACAGCTCGGATGTTTACGTTCATAAATTTATTCCACGAAGTTTGTGGTATAAGTAGTCGGACTACACCGATGTAAACCTAGAAGAACGACAAAAAAACAAAAATATACGAAGTGCAAAATAGGCCACGATAATATTCCCCTAAAAAGAATTAAATTGAATTTGAAATTGGATAAAACAGGAAACCGAAAGATATTCGCAAACTGAAAAGGTAGATTACTTGCAAGCTAAGTAATCATATAAAACACCATCAGCCGTTCGAAATTCTAAGGTATCAAATGCGTTTAACATTCTCCTCGAAGTTATTTTGTCGTGATGTTGTAATATTGGTAAAAAGACCGCCCGTGTTGATGGATATGTGCAAAACTATGACGTACCGGAAACGAGAAAGACAGAACGGTCGTTAAAAAAGAACATTTATTGCGCTATAGCCTCAGTAGTCAAGCTTTTGAACCATATCCTCATTTATTCCCTCGGTAATACGTAATATCTTTAATATTGAGTGCTACAGTGTGAGCATGCTCGAGCGTTTCGCGGAGATCGAAGAATTTCGCCAATACCGTCGAATCGGATCGGCGAGCGGTCCGTCGCTTTCTTTCGTTTCTTCAAATGACCATAACTTTTGACTCGTTTGAAGTTATGGGAGCCACAAACTATCAAAACGAAGCTCTTTCCATGTTCTACGTTTCTAACATTTCGAATTGGCATGGATCGGTTTTGTGTGCAGAATAATTCCATCATAAGTTTTTTCTACAGCTCGGATGTTTTCGTTCATAAATTTATTCCACGGAGTTTGTGGTATAAGTAGTCGGACTACACCGATGTAAACCTAGAAGAACGACAAAAAAACAAAATATACGAAGATAAAATAGGCCACGATAATATTCCCCTAAAAATAATTAAATTGGATTTGAAATTGGATAAAACAGGAAACCGAAAGATATTCGCAGACTGAAAAAATAGATTACTTACAGGCTAAGTAATCATATAAAACACCATCAGCCGTTCGAAATTCTAAGGTATCAAAAGCGTTTAACATTCTCCTCGAAGTCATTTTGTCGTGATGTTGTAATATTGGTAAAAAGACCGCCCGTGTTGATGGATATGTGCAAACCTATGACGTACCGGAAACGAGAAAGACAGAACAGTCGTTAAAAAAGAACATTTGTTGCGCTATAGCCTCAGTAGACAAGCTTTTGAACCATATCCTCATTTATTCCCTCGGTAGTCCATAATATCTTTAATATCGAGTGCTACATTGTGAGCATGCTCGAGCGTTTCGCGGAGATCGAAGAATTTCGCCAATACCGTCGAATCGGATAAGCGAGCGGTCCGTCGCTTTCTTTCGTTTCTTCAAACGTCCGTAACTATTGACTCATTTGAAGTTACGGGAGCCACAACCTATCAAAGCGAAGATCGTTCCATGTTCTACGTTTCTAACATTTCGAATTGTCATGGATCGGTTTTGTGTGCAGAATAATTCCATGATAAGTTTTTTCTACCGCTCGGATGTTTTCGTTCGTAAATTTATTCCACGGAGTTTGTGGTATAAGTAGTCGGACTACACCGATGCAAACCTAGAAGAACGACAAAAAAACAAAAATATACGAAGCGCAAAATAGGCCACGATAATATTACCCTAAATAGAATTAAATTGGATTAGAAATTGGATAAAACGGGAAAACGAAAGATATTCGCAGAATGAAAAAGTAGATTACTTGCAGGCTAAGTAATCATATAAAACACCATCAGCCGATCGAAATTCTAAGGTATCAAATGCGTTTAACATTCTCCTCGAAGTCATTTTGTCGTGATGTTGTAATATTGGTAAAAAGACCGCCCGTGTTGATGGATATGTGCAAAACTATGACGTACCGGAAACGAGAATGACAGAACGGTCGTTAAAAAAGAACATTTGTTGCGCTATGGCCTCAGTAGACAAGCTTTTGAACCATATCCTCATTTATTCCCTCGGTAATCCATAATATCTTTAATATCGAGTGCTACAGTGTGAGCATGCTCGAGCGTTTCGCGGAGATCCAAGAATTTCGCCAATACCGTCGAATCGGATCAGCGAGCGGTCCGTCGCTTTCTTTCGTTTCTTCAAACGTCCACAACTTTTGACTCGTTTGAAGTTACGGGAGCCACAACCTATCAAAACGAAGCTCTTTCCATGTTCTACGTTTCTAACGTTTCGAATTGTCATGGATTGGTTTTGTGTGCAGAATAATTCCATGATAAGTTTTTTCTACAGCTCGGATGTTTACGTTCATAAATTTATTCCACGAAGTTTGTGGTATAAGTAGTCGGACTACACCGATGTAAACCTAGAAGAACGTCAAAAAAAAAAAAATATACGAAGTGCAAAATAGGCCACGATAATATTCCCCTAAAAAGAATTAAATTGGATTTGAAATTGGATAAAACAGGAAACCGAAAGATATTCGTAAACTGAAAAAGTAGATTACTTGCAGGCTAAGTAATCATATAAAACACCATCAGCCGTTCGAAATTCTAAGGTATCAAATGCGTTTAACATTCTCCTCGAAGTCATTTTGTCGTGATGTTGTAATATTGGTAAAAAGACCGCCCGTGTTGATGGATATGTGCAAAACTATGACGTACCGGAAACGAGAAAGACGGAAAGGTCGTTAAAAAAGAACATTTATTGCGCTATAGCCTCAGTAGACAAGCTTTTGAACCATATCCTCATTTATTCCCTCGGTAATACGTAATATCTATAATATCGAGTGCTACAGTGTGAGCATGCTCGAGCGTTTCGCGGAGATCGAAGAATTTCGCCAATACCGTCGAATCGGATCAGCGAGCGGTCCGTCGCTTTCTTTCGTTTCTTCAAATGACCATAACTTTTGACTCGTTTGAAGTTACGGGAGCCACAAACTATCAAAACGAAGCTCTTTCCATGTTCTACGTTTCTAACATTTCGAATTGGCATGGATCGGTTTTGTGTGCAGACTAATTCCATCATAAGTTTTTTCTACAGCTCGGATGTTTTCGTTCATAAATTTATTCCACGGAGTTTGTGGTATAAGTAGTCGGACTACACCGATGTAAACCTAGAAGAACGTCAAAAAAACAAAAATATACGAAGTGCAAAATAGGCCACGATAATATTCCCCTAAAAAGAATTAAATTGGATTTGAAATTGGATAAAACAGGAAACCGAAAGATATTCGTACACTGAAAAAGTAGATTACTTGCAGGCTAAGTAATCATATAAAACACCATCAGCCGTTCGAAATTGTAAGGTATCAAATGCGTTTAACATTCTCCTCGAAGTCATTTTGTCGTGATGTTGTAATATTGGTAAAAAGACCGCCCGTGTTGATGGATATGTGCAAAACTATGACGTACCGGAAACGAGAAAGACAGAACGGTCGTTAAAAAAGAACATTTATTGCGCTATAGCCTCAGTAGACAAGCTTTTGAACCATATCCTCATTTATTCCCTCGGTAATACGTAATATCTTTAATATCGAGTGCTACAGTGTGAGCATGCTCGAGCGTTTCGCGGAGATCGAAGAATTTCGCCAATACCGTCGAATCGGATCAGCGAGCGGTCCGTCGCTTTCTTTCGTTTCTTCAAACTTCCGTAACTATTGACTCGTTTGAAGTTACGGGAGCCACAACCTATTAAAGCGAAGCTCTTTCCATGTTCTACGTTTCTAACGTTTCGAATTGTCATGGATCGGTTTTGTGTGCAGAATAATTCCATGATATGTTTTTTCTACAGCTCGGAAGTTTTCGTTCATAAATTTATTCCACGGAGTTTATGGTATAAGTAGTCGGACTACACCGATGCAAACCTAGAAGAACGACAAAAAAACAAAAATATACGAAGTGAAAAATAGGCCATGATAATATTACCCTAAAAAGAATTAAATTCGATTAGAAATTGGATAAAACGGGAAACCGAAAGATATTCGTAGACTGAAAATGTAGATTACTTGCAGGCTAAGTAATCATATAAAACACCATCAGCCGTTCGAAATTCTAAGGTATCAAATGCGTTTAACATTCTTCTCGAACTCATTTTGTCGTGATGTTGTAATATTGGTAAAAAGACGGCGCGTGTTGATGGATATGTGCAAAACTATGACGTACCGGAAACGAGAAAGACAGAACGGTCGTTAAAAAATAACATTTGTTGCGCTATAGCCTCAGTAGACAAGCTTTTGAACCATATCCTCATTTATTCCCTCGGTAATCCATAATATCTTTAATATCGAGTGCTACAGTGTGAGCATGCTCGAGCGTTTCGCGGAGATTGAAGAATTTCGCCAATACCGTCGAATCGGATAAGCGAGCGGTCCGTCGCTTTCTTTCGTTTCTTCAAACGTCCGTAACTATTGACTCGTTTGAAGTTACGGGAGCCACAACCTATCAAAACGAAGCTCTTTCCATGTTCTACGTTTCTAACGTTTCGACTTGTTTTGGTTCGGTTTTGTGTGCAGAATAATTCCATCATAAGGTTTTTCTACAGCTCGGATGTTTTCGTTCATAAATTTATTCCACGGAGTTTGGGGTATAAGTAGTCGGACTACACCGATGTAAACCTAGAAGAACGACAAAAAAACAAAAATATACGAAGATCAAAATAGGCCACGATAATATTCCCCTAAAAAGAATTAAATTGGAATTGAAATTGGATAAAACAGGAAACCGAAAGATATTCGTAGACTGAAAAACTAGATTACTTGCAGGCTAAGTAATCATATAAAACACCATCAGCCGTTCGAAATTCTAAGGTATCAAATGCGTTTAACATTCTCCTCGAAGTCATTTTGTCGTGATGTTGTAATATTGGAAAAAAGACCGCCCGTGTTGATGGATATGTGCAAAACTATGACGTACCGGAAACGAGAAAGACAAAACGGTCGTTAAAAAAGAACATTTATTGCGCTATAGCCTCAGTAGACAAGATTTTGAACCATATCCTCATTTATTCCCTCGGTAATCCATAATATCTTTAATATAGAGTGCTACAGTGTGAGCATGCTCGAGCGTTTCGCGGAGATCGAAGACTTTCGCCAATACCGTCGAATCGGATCAGCGAGCGGTCCGTCGCTTTCTTTCGTTTCTTCAAACGGCCATAAATTTTGACTTCTTTGAAGTTACGGGAGCCACAACCTATCAAAACGAAGCTCTTTCCATTTTCTACGTTTCTAACGTTTCAAATTGTCATGGATCGGATTTGTGTGCAGAATAATTCCATCATAAGATTTTTCTACAGCTCGGATGTACGGAGTTTGTGGTATAAGTAGTCGGACTACACCGATGTAAGCCTAGAAGAACGACAAAAAAAACAAAAGTATACGAAGAGCAAAATAGGCCACGATAATACTCCCCTAAAAAGAGTTAAATTGGATTTCAAATTGGATAAAACAGGAAACCGAAGATATTCGCAGACTGAAAAAGTAGATTACTTGCAGGCTAAGTAATCATATAAAACACCATCAGCCGTTCGAAATTCTAAGGTATCAAATGCGTTTAACATTCTTCTCGAACTCATTTTGTCATGATGTTGTAATATTGGTAAAAAGACGGCGCGTGTTGATGGATATGTGCAAAACTATGACGTACCGGAAACGAGAAAGACAGAACGGTCGTTAAAAAATAACATTTGTTGCGCTATAGCCTCAGTAGACAAGCTTTTGAACCATATCCTCATTTATTCCCTCGGTAATCCATAATATCTTTAATATCGAGTGCTACAGTGTGAGCATGCTCGAGCGTTTCGCGGAGATTGAAGAATTTCGCCAATACCGTCGAATCGGATAAGCGAGCGGTCCGTCGCTTTCTTTCGTTTCTTCAAACGTCCGTAACTATTGACTCGTTTGAAGTTACGGGAGCCACAACCTATCAAAACGAAGCTCTTTCCATGTTCTACGTTTCTAACGTTTCGACTTGTTTTGGTTCGGTTTTGTGTGCAGAATAATTCCATCATAAGGTTTTTCTACAGCCTGGATGTTTTCGTTCATAAATTTATTCCACGGAGTTTGGGGTATAAGTAGTCGGACTACACCGATGTAAACCTAGAAGAACGACAAAAAAACAAAAATATACGAAGATCAAAATAGGCCACGATAATATTCCCCTAAAAAGAATTAAATTGGAATTGAAATTGGATAAAACAGGAAACCGAAAGATATTCGTAGACTGAAAAACTAGATTACTTGCAGGCTAAGTAATCATATAAAACACCATCAGCCGTTCGAAATTTTAAGGTATCAAATGCGTTTAACATTCTCCTCGAAGTCATTTTGTCGTGATGTTGTAATATTGGAAAAAAGACCGCCCGTGTTGATGGATATGTGCAAAACTATGACGTACCGGAAACGAGAAAGACAAAACGGTCGTTAAAAAAGAACATTTATTGCGCTATAGCCTCAGTAGACAAGATTTTGAACCATATCCTCATTTATTCCCTCGGTAATCCATAATATCTTTAATATAGAGTGCTACAGTGTGAGCATGCTCGAGCGTTTCGCGGAGATCGAAGACTTTCGCCAATACCGTCGAATCGGATCAGCGAGCGGTCCGTCGCTTTCTTTCGTTTCTTCAAACGGCCATAAATTTTGACTTCTTTGAAGTTACGGGAGCCACAACCTATCAAAACGAAGCTCTTTCCATTTTCTACGTTTCTAACGTTTCAAATTGTCATGGATCGGATTTGTGTGCAGAATAATTCCATCATAAGATTTTTCTACAGCTCGGATGTACGGAGTTTGTGGTATAAGTAGTCGGACTACACCGATGTAAGCCTAGAAGAACGACAAAAAAAACAAAAGTATACGAAGAGAAAAATAGGCCACGATAATACTCCCCTAAAAAGAGTTAAATTGGATTTCAAATTGGATAAAACAGGAAACCGAAGATATTCGCAGACTGAAAAAGTAGATTACTTGCAGGCTAAGTAATCATATAAAACACCATCAGCCGTTCGAAATTCTAAGGTATCAAATGCGTTTAACATTCTTCTCGAACTCATTTTGTCATGATGTTGTAATATTGGTAAAAAGACGGCGCGTGTTGATGGATATGTGCAAAACTATGACGTACCGGAAACGAGAAAGACAGAACGGTCGTTAAAAAATAACATTTGTTGCGCTATAGCCTCAGTAGACAAGCTTTTGAACCATATCCTCATTTATTCCCTCGGTAATCCATAATATCTTTAATATCGAGTGCTACAGTGTGAGCATGCTCGAGCGTTTCGCGGAGATTGAAGAATTTCGCCAATACCGTCGAATCGGATAAGCGAGCGGTCCGTCGCTTTCTTTCGTTTCTTCAAACGTCCGTAACTATTGACTCGTTTGAAGTTACGGGAGCCACAACCTATCAAAGCGAAGCTCTTTCCATGTTCTACGTTTCTAACGTTTCGAATTGTCATGTATCGGTTTTGTGTGCAGAATAATTCCATCATAAGGTTTTTCTACAGCTCAGATGTTTTCATTCATAAATTTATTCCACGGAGTTTGTGGTATAAGTAGTCGGACTACACCGATGTAAACCTAGAAGAACGACAAAAAACAAAAATATACGAAGATCAAAATAGGCCACGATAATATTACCCTAAAAAGAATTAAATTGGATATCAAATTGAATAAAACAGGAAACCGAAAGACATTCGCAGACTGAAAAAGTAGATTACTTGCAGGCTAAGTAATCATATAAAACACCATCAGCCGTTCGAAATTCTAAGGCATCAAATGCGTTTAACATTCTCTCGAAGTCATTTTGTCGTGATGTTGTAATATTGGTAAAAAGACCGCGCGTGTTGATGGATATGTGCAAAACTATGACGTACTGGAAACGAGAAAGACAGAACGGTCGTTAAAAAAGAACATTTATTGCGCTATAGCCTCAGTAGACAAGCTTTTGAACAATATCCTCATTTGTTCCCTCGGTAATCCATAATATCTTTAATATCGAGTGCTACAGTGTGAGCATGCTCGAGCGTTTCGCGGAGATCGAAGACTTTCGCCAATACCGTCGAATCGGATCAGCGAGCGGTTCGTCGCTCTCTTTCGTTTCTTCAAACGGCTATAACTTTTGACTCGTTTGAAGTTACGGGATCCACAACCTATCAAAACGAACCTCTTTCCATGTTCTACGTTTCTAATGTTTCGAATTGTCATTGATCGGTTTTATGTGCAGAATAATTCCATCATAAGTTTTTTCTACAGCTCGGATGTTTTCGTTCATAAATTTATTCCACGGAGTTTGTGGTATAAGTAGTCGGACTACACCGATGTAAACCTAGAAGAACGACAAAAAAACAAAATATACGAAGATAAAATAGGCCACGATAATATTCCCCTAAAAATAATTAAATTGGATTTGAAATTGGATAAAATAGGAAACCGAAAGATATTCGCAGACTGAAAAAATAGATTACTTGCAGGCAAAGTAATCATATAAAACACCATCAGCCGTTCGAAATTCTAAGGTATCAAATGCGTTTAACATTCTCCTCGAAGTCATTTTGTCGTGATGTTGTAATATTGGTAAAAAGACCGCCCGTGTTGATGGATATGTGCAAAACTATGACGTACCGGAAACGAGAAAGACAGAACGGTCGTTAAAAAAGAACATTTGTTGCGCTATAGCCTCAGTAGACAAGCTTTTGAACCATATCCTCATTTATTCCCTCGGTAATCCATAATATCTTTAATATCGAGTGCTACAGTGTGAGCATGCTCGAGCGTTTCGCGGAGATCGAAGAATTTCGCCAATACCGTCGAATCGGATAAGCGAGCGGTCCGTCGCTTTCTTTCGTTTCTTCAAACGTCCGTAACTATTGACTCGTTTGAAGTTACGGGAGCCACAACCTATCAAAACGAAGATCGTTCCATGTTCTACGTTTCTAATGTTTCGAATTGTCATGAATCGGTTTTGCGTGCAGAATAATTCCATGATAAGTTATTTCTACAGCTCGGATGTTTTCGTTCATAAATTTATTCCACGGAGTTTGTGGTAGAAGTAGTCGGACTACACCGATGCAAACCTAGAAGAACGACAAAAAAACAAAAATATACGAAGTGCAAAATAGGCCACGATAATATTCCCCTAAAAAGAATTAAATTGAATTTGAAATTGGATAAAACAGGAAACCGAAAGATATTCGCAAACTGAAAAAGTAGATTACTTGCAGGCTAAGTAATCATATAAAACACCATCAGCCGTTCGAAATTCTAAGGTATCAAATGCGTTTAACATTCTCCTTGATGTCATTTTGTCGTGATGTTGTAATATTGGTAAAAAGACCGCGCGTGTTGATGGATATGTGCAAAACTATGACGTACCGTAAACGAGAAAGACAGAACGGTCGTTAAAAAAGAACATTTATTGCGCTATATCCTCAGTAGACAAGCTTTTGAACCATATCCTCATTTATTCCCTCGGTAATCCATAATATCTTTAATATCGAGTGCTACAGTGTGAGCATGCTCGAGCGTTTCGCGGAGATCGAAGACTTTCGCCAATACCGTCGAATCGGATCAACGAGCGGTCCGTCGCTCTCTTTCGTTTCTTCAAACGGCCATAACTTTTGACTCGTTTGAAGTTACAGGATCCACAACCTATCAAAACGAACCTCTTTCCATGTTCTACGTTTCTAACGTTTCGAATTGTCATGGATTGGTTTTGTGTGCAGAATAATTCCATCATAAGTTTTTTCTATAGCTCGGATGTTTTCGTTCATAAATTTATTCCACGGAGTTTGTGGTATAAGTAGTCGGACTACACCGATGTAAACCTAGAAGAACGACAAAAAACAAAATATACGAAGATAAAATAGGCCACGATAATATTCCCCCAAAAATAATTAAATTGGATTTGAAATTGGATAAAACAGGAAACCGAAAGATATTCGCAAACTGAAAAAGTAGATTACTTGCAGGCTAAGTAATCATATAAAACACCATCAGCCGTTCGAAATTCTAAGGTATCAAATGCGTTTAACATTCTCCTCGAAGTCATTTTGTCGTGATGTTGTAATATTGGTAAAAAGACCGCCCGTGTTGATGGATATGTGCAAAAATATGACGTACCGGAAGCGAGAAAGACAGAACGGTCATTAAAAAAGAACATTTGTTGCGCTATAGCCTCAGTAGACAAGCTTTTGAACCATATCCTCATTTATTCCCTCGGTAATCCATAATATCTTTAATATCGAGTGCTACAGTGTGAGCATGCTCGAGCGTTTCGCGGAGATCGAAGAATTTCGCCAATACCGTCGAATCGGATAAGCGAGCGGTCCGTCGCTTTCTTTCGTTTCTTCAAACGTCCGTAACTATTGACTCGTTTGAAGTTACGGGAGCCACAACCTATCAAAGCGAAGCTCTTTCCATGTTTTACGTTTCTAACGTTTCGAATTGTCATGGATCGGTTTTGTGTGCAGAATAATTCCATGATAAGTTTTTTCTACAGCTCGGATGTTTTCGTTCATAAATTTATTCCACGGAGTTTGTGGTATAAGTAGTCGGACTACACCGATGCAAACCTAGAAGAATGACATAAAAACAAAAATATACGAAGTGCAAAATAGTCCACGATAATATTACCCTAAAAAGAATTAAATTGGATTAGAAATTGGATAAAACGGGAAATGGAAAGATATTCGCAGACTGAAAAAGTAGATTACTTGCAGGCTAAGTAATCATATAAAACACCATCAGCCGTTCGAAATTCTAAGGTATCAAATGCGTTTAACATTCTCCTCGAAGTCATTTTGTCGTGATGTTGTAATATTGGTGAAAAGACCGCCCGTGTTGATGGATATGTGCAAAACTATGACGTACCGGAAACGACAAAGACAGAACGGTCGTTAAAAAAGAACATTTGTTGCGCTATAGCCTCAGTAGACAAGCTTTTGAACCATATCCTCATTTATTCCCTCGGTAATCCATAATATCTTTAATATCGAGTGCTACAGTGTGAGCATGCTCGAGCGTTTCGCGGAGATCGAAGAATTTCGCCAATACCATCGAATCGGATCAGCGAGCGGTCCGTCGCTTTCTTTCGTTTCTTCAAACGTCCGTAACTTTTGACTCGTTTGAAGTTACGGGAGCCACAACCTATCAAAACGAAGCTCTTTCCATGTTCTACGTTTCTAACGTTTCGAATTGTTCTGGATCGGTTTTGTGTGCAGAATAATTCCATCATAAGGTTTTTCTACAGCTCGGATGTTTTCGTTCATAAATTTATTCCACGGAGTTTGGTGTGTAAGTAGTCGGACTACACCGATGTAAACCTAGAAGAACGACAAAAAAACAAAAATATACGAAGATCAAAATAGGCCACGATAATATTCCCCTAAAAAGAATTAAATTGGAATTGAAATTGGATAAAACAGGAAACCGAAAGATATTCGCAGACTGAAAAACTAGATTACTTGCAGGCTAAGTAATCATATAAAACACCATCAGCCGTTCGAAATTCTAAGGTATCAAATGCGTTTAACATTCTCCTCGAAGTCATTTTGGCGTGATGTTGTAATATTGGAAAAAAGACCGCCCCTGTTGATGGATATGTGCAAAACTATGACGTACCGGAAACGAGAAAGACAGAACGGTCGTTAAAAAAGAACATTTATTGCGCTACAGCCTCAGTAGACAAGATTTTGAACCATATCCTCATTTATTCCCTCGGTAATCCATAATATCTTTAATATCGAGTGCTACAGTGTGAGCATGCTCGAGCGTTTCGCGGAGATCGAAGACTTTCGCCAATACCGTCGAATCGGATCAGCGAGCGGTCCGTCGCTTTCTTTCGTTTCTTCAAACGGCCATAAATTTTGGCTTGTTTGAAGTTACGGGAGCCACAACCTATCAAAACGAAGTTTTTTCCATTTTCTATGTTTCTAACGTTTCGAATTGTCATGGATCAGATTTGTGTGCAGAATAATTCCATCATAAGATTTTTCTACAGCTCGGATGTTTTTGTTCATGAATTTATTCCACGGAGTTTGTGGTATAAGTAGTCGGACTACACCGATGTAAACCTAGAAGAACGACAAAAAAAACAAAAGTATACGAAGAGCAAAATAGGCCACGATAATATTCCCCTAAAAAGAGTTAAATTGGATTTGAAATTGGATAAAACAGGAAACCGAAGATATTCGCAGACTGAAAAAGTAGATTACTTGCAGGCTAAGTAATCATATAAACCACCATCAGCCGTTCGAAATTCTAAGGTGTCAAATGCGTTTAACATTCTTCTCGAAGTCATTTTGTCGTGATGTTGTAATATTGGTAAAAAGACGGCGCGTGTTGATGGATATGTGCAAAACTATGACGTACCGGAAACGAGAAAGACAGAACGGTCATTAAAAAACAACATTTTTTCCGCTATAGCCTCAGTAGAAAAGCTTTTGAACCATATCCTCATTTATTACCTCGGTAATCCATAATATCATTAATATCGAGTGCTACAGTGTGAGCATGCTCGAGCGTTTCGCGGAGATCGAAGATTTCGCCAATACCGTCGAATCGGATCAGCGAGGGGTCCGTCGCTTTCTTTCGTTTCTTCAAATGACCATAACTTTTGACTCGTTTGAAGTTACGGGAGCCACAACCTATCAAAACGAAGCTCTTTCCATGTTCTACGTTTCCAACGTTTCGAATTGTCATGGATCAGTTTTGTGTGCAGAATAATTCAATGATAAGTTTTTTCTACAGCTCGGATGTTTTCGTTCATAAATTTATTCCACGGAGTTTGTGGTATAAGTAGTCGGACTACACCGATGTAAACCTAGAAGAACGACAAAAAACAAAAATATACGAAGATCAAAATAGGCCACGATAATATTACTCTAAAAAGAATTAAATTGGATTTGAAATTGAACAAAACAGGAAACCGAAAGACATTCGCAGACTGAAAAAGTAGATTACTTGCAGGCTAAGTAATCATATAAAACACCATCAGCCGTTCGAAATTCTAAGGTATCAAATGCGTTTAACATTCTCCTCGAAGTCATTTTGTCGTGATGTTGTAATATTGGAAAAAAGACCGCGCGTGTTGATGGATATGTGCAAAACTATGACATACCGGAAACGAGAAAGACAGAACGGTCGTTAAAAAAGAACATTTATTGCGCTATAGCCTCAGTAGACAAGCTTTTGAACCATATCCTCATTTATTCCCTCGGTAATCCATAATATCTTTAATATCGAGTGCTACAGTGTGAGCATGCTCGAGCGTTTCGCGGAGATCGAAGACTTTCGCCAATACCGTCGAATCGGATCAGCGAGCGGTCCGTCGCATTCTTTCGTTTCTTCAAACGGCCATAAGTTTTGGCTCGTTTGAAGTTACGGGAGCCACAACCTAACAAAACGAAGCTCTTTCCATGTTCAATGTTTCTAACGTTTCGAATTGTCATGGATCGGTTTTGTGTGCAGAATAATTCCATCATAAGTTTTTTCTACAGCTCGGATGTTTTCGTTCATAAATTTATTCCACGGAGTTTGTGGTATAAGTAGTCGGACTACACCGACGTAAACCTAGAAGAACGACAAAAAAACAAAAATTATACGAAGAGCAAAATAGGCCACGATAATATTCCCCTAAAAAGAGTTAAATTGGATTTGAAATTGGATAAAACAGGAAACCGAAAGATATTCGCAGACTGAAAAAGTAGATTACTTGCAGGCTAATTAATCATATAAAACACCATAGCCGTTCGAAATTCTAAGGTATCAAATGCGTTTAACATTCTCCTTGAAGTCATTTTGTCGTGATGTTGTAATATTGGTAAGAAGACCGCGCGTGTTGATGGATATGTGCAAAACTATGACGTACCGGAAACGAGAAAGACAGAACGGTCGTTAAAAAAGAACATTTATTGCGCTATATCCTCAGTAGACAAGCTTTTGAACCATATCCTCATTTATTCCCTCGGTAATCCATAATATCTTTAATATCGAGTGCTACAGTGTGAGCATGCTCGAGCGTTTCGCGGAGATCGAAGACTTTCGCCAATACCGTCGAATCGGATCAGCGAGCGGTCCGTCGCTCTCTTTCGTTTCTTCAAACGGCCATAACTTTTGACTCGTTTGAAGTTACGGGATCCACAACCTATCAAAACGAACCTCTTTCCATGTTCTACGTTTCTAACGTTTCGAATTGTCATGGATCGGTTTTGTGTGCAGAATAATTCCATCATAAGTTTTTTCCACAGCTCGGATGTTTTCGTTCATAAATTTATTACACGGAGTTTGTGGTATAAGTAGTCGGACTACACCGATGTAAACCTAGAAGAACGACAAAAAAAACAAAAATATACGAAGATCGAAATAGGCCACGATAATATTCCCCTAAAAAGAATTAAATTGGATTTGAAATTGGATAAAACAGGAAACCGAAAGATATTCGCAGACTGAAAAAATAGATTACTTACAGGCTAAGTAATCATATAAAACACCATCAGCCGTTCGAAATTCTAAGGTATCAAATGCGTTTAACATTCTCCTCGAAGTCATTTTCTCGTGATGTTGTAATATTGGTAAAAAGACCGCCCGTGTTGATGGATATGTGCAAAACTATGACGTACCGGAAACGAGAAAGAAAGAACGGTCGTTAAAAAAGAACATTTGTTGCGCTATAGCCTCAGTAGACAAGCTTTTGAACCATATCCTCATTTATTCCCTCAGTTATCCATAATATCTTTAATATCGAGTGCTACAGTGTGAGCATGCTCGAGCGTTCCGCGGAGATCGAAGACTTTCGCCAATACCATCGAATCGGATCAGCGAGCGGTCCGTCGCTTTATTTCGTTTCATCAAACGGCCATAAGTTTTGGCTTGTTTGAAGTTACGGGAGCCACAACCTATCAAAACGAAGCTCTTTCCATGTTCTACGTTTCTAACGTTTCGAATTGTCATGGATCGGATTTGTGTGCAGAATAATTCCATCATAAGTTTTTTCTACAGCTCGGATGTTTTCGTTCATAAATTTATTCCACGGAGTTTGTGGTATAAGTAGTCGGACTACACCGATGTAAACCTAGAAGAACGACAAAAAAAACAAAAGTATACGAAGAGCAAAATAGGCCAAGATAATATTCCCCTAAAAAGAATTAAATTGGATTTGAAATTGGATAAAAAAGGAAACCGAAAGATATTCGCAGACTGAAAAACTAGATTACTTACAGGCTAAGTAATCATATAAAACACCATCAGCCGTTCGAAATTCTAAGGTATCAAATGCGTTTAACATTCTCCTCGAAGTCATTTTGTCATGATGTTGTAATATTGGTAAAAAGACCGGGCGTGTTGATGGATATGTGCAAAACTATGACGTACCGGAAACGGGAAAGGCAGAACGGTCGTTAAAAAAGAACATTTTTTCCGCTATAGCCTCAGTAGACAAGCTTTTGAACCATATTCTCATTTATTCCCTCGGTAATCCATAATATCTTTAATATCGAGTGCTACAGTGTGAGCATGCTCGAGCGTTTCGCGAAGATCGAAGATTTCGCCAATATCGTCGAATCGGATCAGCGAGCGATCCGTCGCTTTCTTTCGTTTCTTCAAATGACCACAACTTTTGACTCGTTTGAAGTTACGGGAGCCACAACCTATCAAAACAAACCTCTTTCCATGTTTTACGTTTCTAATGTTTCGAATTGTCATGCATCGGTTTTGTGTGCAGAATAATTATATGATAAGTTTTTTCTACAGCTCGGATGTTTTCGTTCATAAATTTATTCCACGGAGTTTGTGGTATAAGTAGTCGGACTACACCAATGTAAACCTAGAAGAACGACAAAAAACAAAAATATACGAAGAGCAAAATAGGCCACGATAATATTACCCTAAACAGAATTAAATTGGATTTGAAATTGGATAAAACAGGAAACCGAAACATATTCGCAGACTGAAAAAGTAGATTACTTACAGGCTAAGTAATCATATAAAACACCATCAGCCGTTCGAAATTCTAAGGTATCAAATGCGTTTAACATTCTCCTCGAAGTCATTTTGTCGTGATGTTGTAATATTGGTAAAAAGACCGCCCGTGTTGATGGATATGTGCAAAACTATGACGACGGAAACGAGAAAGACAGAACGGTCGTTAAAAAAGAACATTTATTGCGCTATAGCCTCAGTAGACAAGCTTTTGAACCATATCCTCATTATTCCCTCGGTAATCCATAATATCTTTAATATCGAGTGCTACAGTGTGAGCATGCTCGAGCGTTTCGCGGAGATCGATGACTTTCGCCAATACCGTCGAATCGGATCAGCGAGCGGTCCGTCGCATTCTTTCGTTTCTTCAAACGGCCATAAGTTTTGGCTCGTTTGAAGTTACGGGAGCCACAACCTAACAAAACGAAGCTCTTTCCATGTTCAATGTTTCTAACATTTCGAATTGTCATGGATCGGTTTTGTGTGCAGAATAATTCCATCATAAGTTTTTTCTACAGCTCGGATGTTTTCGTTCATAAATTTATTTCACGGAGTTTGTGGTAGAAGTAGTCGGACTACACCGATGCAAACCTAGAAGAACGACAAAAAAACAAAAATATACGAAGAGCAAAATAGGCCACGATAATATTCCCCTAAAAAGAGTTAAATTGCATTTGAAATTGGATAAAACAGGAAACCGAAAGATATTCGCAAACTGAAAAAGTAGATTACTTGCAGGCTAATTAATCATATAAAACACCATCAGCCGTTCGAAATTCTAAGGTATCAAATGCGTTTAACATTCTCCTCGATGTCATTTTGTCGTGATGTTGTAATATTGGTAAAAAGACCGCGCGTGTTGATGGATATGTGCAAAACTATGACGTACCGTAAACGAGAAAGACAGAACGGTCGTTAAAAAAGAACATTTATTGCGCTATATCCTCAGTAGACAAGCTTTTGAACCATATCCTCATTTATTCCCTCGGTAATCCATAATATCTTTAATATCGAGTGCTACAGTGTGAGCATGCCCGAGCGTTTCGCGGAGATCGAAGACTTTCGCCAATACCGTCGAATCGGATCAACGAGCGGTCCGTCGCTCTCTTTCGTTTCTTCAAACGGCCATAACTTTTGACTCGTTTGAAGTTACAGGATCCACAACCTATCAAAACGAACCTCTTTCCATGTTCTACGTTTCTAACGTTTCGAATTGTCATGGATCGGTTTTGTGTGCAGAATAATTCCATCATAAGTTTTTTCTACAGCTCGGATGTTTTCGTTCATAAATTTATTCCACGGAGTTTGTGGTATAAGTAGTCGGACTACACCGATGTAAACCAAGAAGAACGACAAAAAAACAAAAATATACGAAGATCAAAATAGGCAACGATAATATTCCCCTAAAAAGAATTAAATTGGATTTGAAATTGGATAAAACAGGAAACCGAAAGATATTCGCAGACTGAAAAAATAGATTACTTACAGGCTAAGTAATCATATAAAACACCATCAGCCGTTCGAAATTCTAAGGTATCAAATGCGTTTAACATTCTCCTCGAAGTCATTTTGTCGTGATGTTGTAATATTGGTAAAAAGACCGCCCGTGTTGATGGATATATGCAAAACTATGACGTATCGGAAACGAGAAAGACAGAACGGTCGTTAAAAAAGAACATTTGTTGCGCTATAGCCTCAGTAGACAAGCTTTTGAACCATATCCTCATTTATTCCCTCAGTTATCCATAATATCTTTAATATCGAGTGCTACAGTGTGAGCATGCTCGAGCGTTTCGCGGAGATCGAAGACTTTCGCCAATACCGTCGAATCGGATCAGCGAGCGGTCCGTCGCTTTCTTTCGTTTCTTCAAATGACCACAACTTTTGACTCGTTTGAAGTTACGGAAGCCACAACCTATCAAAACAAACCTCTTTCCATGTTTTACGTTTCTAACGTTTCGAATTGTCATGCATCGGTTTTGTTTGCAGAATAATCATATGATAAGTTTTTTCTACAGCTCGGATGTTTTCGTTCATAAATTTATTCCACGGAGTTTGTGGTATAAGTAGTCGGACTACACCAATGTAAACCTAGAAGAACGACAAAAAAACAAAAATATACGAAGAGCAAAATAGGCCACGATAATATTACCCTAAAAAGAATTAAATAGGATTTGAAATTGGATAAAACAGGAAACCGAAAGATATTCGCAGACTGAAAAAGTAGATTACTTGCAGGCTAAGTAATCATATAAAACACCATCAGCCGTTCGAAATTCTAAGGTATCAAATGCGTTTAACATTCTCCTCGAAGTCATTTTGTCGTGATGTTGTAATATTGTTAAAAATACCGCCCGTGTTGATGGATATGTGCAAAACTATGACGATGGAAACGAGAAAGACAGAACGGTCGTTAAAAAAGAACATTTACTGCGCTATAGCCTCAGTAGACAAGCTTTTGAACCATATCCTCATTTATTCCATCGATAATCCATAATATCTTTAATATCGAGTGCTACAGTGTGAGCATGCTCGAGCGTTTCACGGAGATCGAAGACTTTCGCCAATACCGTCGAATCAGATCATCGAGCGGTCCGTCGCTTTCTTTCGTTTCTTCAAACGGCCATAAGTTTTGGCTTGTTTGAAGTTACGGGAGCCACAACCTATCAAAACGAAGCTCTTTCCATGTTCTACGTTTCAAACGTTTCGAATTGTCATGGATCAGATTTGTGTGCAGAATAATTCCATCATAAGTTTTTTCTACAGCTCGGATGTTTTCGTTCATAAATTTATTCCACGGAGTTTGTGGTATAAGTAGTCGGACTACACTGATGTAAACCGAGAAGAACGACAAAAAAAAACAAAAGTATACGAAGAGCAAAATATGCCACGATAATATTCCCCTAAAAAGAGTTAAATTGGATAAAACAGGAAACCGAAGATATTCGCAGATTGAAAAAGTAGATTACTTGCAGGCTAAGTAATCATATAAAACACCATCAGCCGTTCGAAATTCTAAGGTATCAAATGCGTTTAACATTCTCCTCGAAGTCATTTTGTCGTGATGTTGTAATATTGGTAAAAAGACCGCGCGTGTTGATGGATATGTGCAAAACTATGACGTACCGAAAACGAGAAAGACAGAATGGTCGTTAAACAAGAACATTTTTTCCGCTATAGCCTCAGTAGACAAGCTTTTGAACCATATCCTCATTTATTCCCTCGGTAATCCATAATATCTTTAATATCGAGTGCTACAGTGTGAGCATGCTCGAGCGTTTCGCGGAGATCGAAGATTTCGCCAATACCGTCGAATCGGATCAGCGAGCGGTCCATCGCTTTCTTTCGTTTCTTCAAATGACCATAACTTTTGACTCGTTTGAAGTTACGGGAGCCACAACCTATCAAAACGAACCTCTTTCCATGTTTTACGTTTCTAACGTTTCGAATTGTCATGAATCGGTTTTGTGTGCAGAATAATTCCATCATAAGTTTTTTCCACAGCTCGGATGTTTTCGTTCATAAATTTATTGCACGGAGTTTGTGGTATAAGTAGTCGGACTACACCGATGCAAACCTAGAAGAACGACAAAAAACAAAAATATACGAAGATCAAAATAGGCCACGATAATATTCCCCTAAAAAGAATTAAATTGGATTTGAAATTGGATAAAACAGGAAACCGAACGACATTCGCAGACTGAAAAAGTAGATTACTTGCAGGCTAAGTAATCATATAAAACACCATCAACCGTTCGAAATTCTAAGGTATCAAATGCGTTTAACATTCTCCTCGAAGTCATTTTGTCGTGATGTTGTAATATTGGTAAAAAGACCACGCGCGTTGATGGGTATGTGCAAAACTATGACGTACCGGAAACGAGAAAGACAGAACGGTCGTTAAAAAAGAACATTTATTGCGCTATAGCCTCAGTAGAAAAGCTTTTGAACCATATGCTCATTTATTCCCTCCGTAATCCATAATATCTTTAATATCGAGTGCTACAGTGTGAGCATGCTCGAGCGTTTCGCGGAGATCGAAGACTTTCGCCAATACCGTCGAATCGGATCAGCGAGCTGTCCATCGCATTCTTTCGTTTCTTCAAACGGCCATAAGTTTTGGCTCGTTTGAAGTTACGGGAGCCACAACCTATCAAAACGAAGCTCTTTCCATGTTCTACGTTTCTAATGTTTCGAATTGTCATGGATCGGTTTTGTGTGTAGAATAATTCCATCATAAGTTTTTTCTACAGCTCGGATGTTTTCGTTCATAAATTTATTCCACGAAGTTTGCGGTATAAGTGGTCGGACAACACCGATGTAAACCTAGAAGAACGACAAAAAAACAAAAGTATATGAAGAGCAAAATAGGCAACGACAATATTCCCCTAAAAAGAGTTAAATTGGATTTGAAATTGGATAAAATAGGAAACCGAAAGATATTCGCCGATTGAAAAAGTGGATTACTTGCAGGCTAAGTAATCATATAAAACACCATCAGCCGTTCGAAATTCTAAGGTATCAAATGCGTTTAACATTCTCCTCGAAGTCATATTGTCGTGATGTTGTAAAATTGGTAAAAAGACCGCGCGTGTTGATGGATATGTGCAAAACTATGATGTACCGAAAACGAGAAAGACAGAACGGTTGTTAAAGAACATTTTTTGCGCTATAGCCTCAGTAGACAAGCTTTTGAACCATATCCTCATTTATTCCCTCGGTAATCCATAATATCTTTAATATCGAGTGCTACAGTTTGAGCATGCTCGAGCATTTCGCGGAGATCGAAGACTTTCGCCAGTACCGTCGAATCGGATCAGCGAGCGGTCCGTCGCTTTCTTTCGTTTCTTCAAACGGCCATAACTTTTGACTTGTTTGAAGCTACGGGAGCCACAACCTATCAAAACGAACCTCTTTCCATGTTCTACGTTTCAAAAGTTTCAAATTGTCATTGATCGGTTTTGTGTGCAGAATAATTCCATCATAAGTTTTTTCTACAGCTCGGATGTTTTCGTTCATAAATTTATTCCACGGAGTTTGTGGTATAAGTAGTCGGACTACACCGATGTAAACCTAGAAGAACGACAAAAAAACAAAAATATACGAAGAACAAAATAGGCCACGATAATATTCCCCTAAAAAGAATTAAATTGGATTTGAAATTGGATAAAACAGGAAACCGAAAGATATTCGCAGACAGAAAAAGTAGATTACTTGCAGGCTAAGTAATCATATAAAACACCATCAGCCGTTCGAAATTCGAAGGTATCAAATGCGTTTAACATTCTCCTCGAAGTAATTTTGTCGTGATGTTGTAATATTGGAAAAAATACCGCTCATGTTGATGGATATGTGCAAAACTATGACGTACCGAAAACGAGAAAGACAGAACGGACGTTAAAAAGAACATTTATTGCGCTATAGCCTCAGTAGACATGCTTTTGAACCATATCCTCATTTATTCCCTCGGTAATACATAATATCTTTAATATCGGGTGCTACAGTGTGAGCATGCTCGAGCGTTTCGCGGAGTTCGAAGACTTTCGCCAATACCGTCGAATAGGATCAGCGAGCGGTCCGTCGTTTTCTTTCGTTTCATCAAACGGCCATAAGTTTTGGCTTGTTTGAAGTTAGGGGAGCCACAACCTATCAAAACGAAGCTCTTTCCATGTTCTACATTTCTAACGTTTCGAATTGTCATGGATTGGATTTGTGTGTAAAATAATTCCATCATAAGTTTTTTCTACAGCTCGGATGTTTTCGTTCATAAATTTATTCCACGGAGTTTGTGGTAAAAGTAGTCGGACTACACCGATGTAAACCTAGAAGAACGACAAAAAAAACAAAAGTATAGGAAGAGCAAAATAGGCCACGATATTATTCCCCTAAAAAGAATTAAATTGGATTTGAAATTGGATAAAACAGGAAACCGAAAGATATTCGCAGACTGAAAAACTTGATTACTTACAGGCTAAGTAATCATATAAAACACCATCAGCCGTTCAAATTTCTAAGGTATCAAATGCGTTTAACATTCTCCTCGAAGTCATTTTGTCGTGATGTTGTAATATTGGTAAAAAGACCGCGCGTGTTGATGGATATGTGCAAAACTATGACGTACCGAAAACGAGAAAGACAGAACGGTCGTTAAAAAAGAACATTTTTTCCGCTATAGCCTCAGTAGACAATCTTTTGAACCATATTCTCATTTATTCCCTCGGTAATCCATAATATCTTTAATATCGAGTGCTACAGTGTGAGCATGCCCGAGCGTTTCGCGGAGATCGAAGATTTCGTCAATACCGTCGAATCGGATCACCGAGCGGTCCGTCGCTTTCTTTCGTTTCTTCAAATGACCACAACTTTTGACTCGTTTGAAGTTACGGGAGCCACAACCTATCAAAACGAACCTCTTTCCATGTTTTACGTTTCTAACGTTTCGAATTGTCATGGATCGGTTTTGTGTGCACAATAATTCCATGATAAGTTTTTTCTACAGCTCGGATGTTTTCGTTCATAAATTTATTCCACGGAGTTTGTGGTATAAGTAGTCGGACTACACCAATGTAAACCTAGAAGAACGACAAAAAAACAAAAATATACGAAGCGCAAAATAGGCCACGATAATATTCCCCTAAAAAGAATTAAATTGGATTTGAAATTGGATAAAACAGGAAACCGAAAGATATTCGCAGACTGAAAAAGTAGATTACTTGCAGGCTAAGTAATCATATAAAACACCATCAGCCGTTCAAAATTCTAAGGTATCAAATGCGTTTAACATTCTCCTCGAAGTCATTTTGTCGTGATGTTGTAATATTGGTAAAAAGACCGCCCGTGTGTTGATGGATATGTGCAAAACTATGACGACGGTAACGAGAAAGACAGAACGGTCGTTAAAAAAGAACATTTATTGCGCTACAGCCTCAGTAGACAAGCTTTTGAACCATATCCTCATTTATTCCCTCCGTAATCCATAATATCTTTAATATCAAGTGCTACAGTGTGAGCATGCTCGAGCGTTCCGCGGAGATCGAAGACTTTCGCCAATACCGTCGAATCGGATCAGCGAGCGGTCCGTCGCTTTCTTTCGTTTTTTCAAACGGCCATAAGTTTTGGCTCGTTTGAAGTTACGGGATCCACAACCTAACAAAACGAAGCTCTTTCCATGTTCAACGTTTCTAACGTTTCAAATTGTCATGGATCGGTTTTGTGTGCAGAATAATTCCATCAAAAGTTTTTTCTACAGCTCGGATGTTTTCGTTCATAAATTTATTCCACGGAGTTTGTGGTATAAGTAGTCGGACTACACCGATGTAAACCTAGAAGAACGACAAAAAAACAAAAATATACGAAGATAAAATAGGTCACGATAATATTCCCCTAAAAATAATTAAATTGGATTTGAAATTGGATAAAACAGGAAACCGAAAGATATTCGCAGACTGAAAAAATAGATTACTTACAGGCTAAGTAATCATATAAAACACCATCAGCCGTTCGAAATTCTAAGGTATCAAATGCGTTTAACATTCTCCTCGAAGTCATTTTGTCGTGATGTTGTAATATTTGTAAAAAGACCGCCCGTGTTGATGGATATGTGCAAAAGTATGACGTACCGGAAACGAGAATGACAGAACGGTCGTTAAAAAAGAACATTTGTTGCGCTATGGCCTCAGTAGACAAGCTTTTGAACCATATCCTCATTTATTCCCTCGGTAATCCATAACATCTTTAATATCGAGTGCTACAGTGTGAGCATGCTCGAGCGTTTCGCGGAGATCGAAGAATTTCGCCAATACCGTCGAATCGGATCAGCGAGCGGTCCGTCGCTTTCTTTCGTTTCTTCAAACGTCCGTAACTTTTGACTCGTTTGAAGTTACGGGAGCCACAACCTATCAAAACGAAGCTCTTTCCATGTTCTACGTTTCTAACATTTCGAATTGTCATGGTTCGGTTTTGTGTGCAGAATAATTCCATCATAAGTTTTTTCTACAGCTCGGATGTTTACGTTCATAAATTTATTCCACGGAGTTTGTGGTATAAGTAGTCGGACTACACCGATGTAAACCTAGAAGAACGACAAATTACAAAAATATACGAAGATCAAAATAGGCCACGATAACATTCCCCTAAAAAGAATTAAATTGGATTTTAAATTTGATAAAACAGGAAACCGAAAGACATTCGCAGACTGAAAAACTAGATTACTTGCAGGCTAAGTAATCATATAAAACACCATCAGCCGTTCGAAATTCTAAGGTATCAAATGCGTTTAACATTCTCCTCGAAGTCATTTTGTCGTGATCTTGTAATGTTGGTAAAAAGACCGCGCGTGTTGATGGATATGTGCAAAACTATGACGTACCGGAAACGAGAAAGACAGAACGGTCGTTAAAAAAGAACATTTATTGCGCTATAGCCTCAGTAGACAAGCTTTTGAACCATATTCTCATTTATTCCCTCGGTAATCTATAATATCTTTAATATCAAGTGCTACAGTGTGAGCATGCTCGAGCGTTTCGCGGAGATCGAAGACTTTCGCCAATACCGTCGAATCGGATCAGCGAGCTGTCCGTCGCATTCTTTCGTTTCTTCAAACGGCCATAAGTTTTGGCTCGTTTGAAGTTACGGGAGCCACAACCTATCAAAAAGAAGCTCTTTCCATGTTCTACGTTTCTAACATTTCGAATTGTCATGGATCGGTTTTGTGTGCAGAATTATACCATCATAAGTTTTTTCTACAGCTCGGATGTTTTCATTCATAAGTTTATTCCACGGAGTTTGTGGTATAAGTAGTCGGACTACGCCGATGTAAACCTAGAAGAACGACAAAAAAACAAAAATATACGAAGATAAAATAGGCCACGATAATATTCCCCTAAAAATAATTAAATTGGATTTGAAATTGGATAAAACAGGAAACCGAAAGATATTCGCAGACTGAAAAAATAGATTACTTACAGGCTAAGTAATCATATAGAACACCATCAGCCGTTCGAAATTCTAAGGTACCAAATGCGTTTAACATTCTCCTCGTAGTCATTTTGTCGTGATGTTGTAATATTTGTAAAAAGACCGCCCGTGTTGATGGATATGTGCAAAACTATGACGATGGAAACGAGAAAGACAGAACGGTCGTTAAAAAAGAACATTTATTGCGCTATAGCCTCAGTAGACAAGCTTTTGAACCATATCCTCATTTATTCCCTCGGTAATCCATAACATCTTTAATATCGAGTGCTACAGTGTGAGCATGCTCGAGCGTTTCGCGGAGATCGAAGAATTTCGCCAATACCGTCGAATCGGATCAGCGAGCGGTCCGTCGCTTTCTTTCGTTTCTTCAAACGGCCATAAGTTTTGGCTCGTTTGAAGTTACGGGAGCCACAACCTATCAAAACGAAGCTCTTTCCATGTTCTACGTTTCTAACGTTTCGAATTGTCATGGTTCGGTTTTGTGTGCAGAATAATTCCATCATAAGTTTTTTCTACAGCTCGGATGTTTTCGTTCATAAATTTATTCCACGGAGTTTGTGGTATAAGTAGTCGGACTACACCGATGTAAATCTAGAAGAACGACAAATAACAAAAATATACGAAGATCAAAATAGGCCACGATAAAATTCCCCTAAAAAGAATTAAATTGGATTTTAAATTTGATAAAACAGGAAACCGAAAGACATTCGCAGACTGAAAAACTAGATTACTTGCAGGCTAAGTAATCATATAAAACACCATCAGCCGTTCGAAATTCTAAGGTATCAAATGCGTTTAACATTCTCCTCGAAGTCATTTTGTCGTGATCTTGTAATGTTGGTAAAAAGACCGCGCGTGTTGATGGATATGTGCAAAACTATGACGTACCGGAAACGAGAAAGACAGAACGGTCGTTAAAAAAGAACATTTATTGTGCTATAGCCTCAGTAGACAAGCTTTTGAACCATATCCTCATTTATTCCCTCGGTAATCCATAATATCTTTTATATCGATTACTACAGTGTGAGCATGCTCGAGCGTTCCGCGGAGATCGAAGACTTTCGCCAATACCGTCGAATCGGATCAGCGAGCGGTCCGTCGCTTTCTTTCGTTTCTTCAAACGGCCATAAGTTTTGGCTCGTTTGAAGTTACGGGAGCCACAACCTAACAAAACGAAGCTCTTTCCATGTTCAACGTTTCTAACGTTTCGAATTGTCATGGATCGGTTTTGTGTGCAGAATAATTCCATCATAAGTTTTTTCTACAGCTCGGATGTTTTCGTTCATAAATTTATTCCACGGAGTTTGTGGTATAAGTAGTCGGACTACACCGATGTAAACCTAGAAGAACGAAAAAAAAAAATATACGAAGTGAAAAATAGGCCACGATAACATTCCCCTAAAAAGAATTAAATTGGATTTTAAATTTGATAAAACAGGAAACCGAAAGACATTCGCAGACTGAAAAACTAGATTACTTGCAGGCTAAGTAATCATATAAAACACCATCAGCCGTTCGAAATTCTAAGGTATCAAATGCGTTTAACATTGTCCTCGAAGTCATTTTGTCGTGATGTTGTAATATTGGTAAAAAGACTGCCCGCGTTGATGGATATGTGCAAAACTATGACGTACCGGAAACGAGAAAGACAGAACGGTCGTTAAAAAAGAACATTTGTTGCGCTATGGCCTCAGTAGACAAGCTTTTAACCATATCCTCATTTATTCCCTTGGTAATCCATAATATCTTTAATATCGAGTGCTACAGTGTGAGCATGCTCGAGCATCTTGCGGAGATCGAAGAATTTCGCCAATACCGTCGAATTAGATCAGCGAGCGGTCCGTCGCTTTCTTTCGTTTCTTCAAACGTCCATAACTTTTGACTCGTTTGAAGTTACGAGAGCCACAACCTATCGAAACGAAGCTCTTTCCATGTTCTACGTTTCTAACGTTTCGAATTGTCATGGATCGGTTTTGTGTGCAGAATAATTCCATCATATGTTTTTTCTACAGCTCGGATGTTTTCGTTCATAAATTTATACCACGGAGTTTGTGGTATAAGTAGTCGGACTACATCGATGTAAACCTAGAAGAACGACAAAAAACAAAAATATTCGAAGATCAAAATAGGCCATGATAATATTCCCCTAAAAAGAATTAAATTGGATTTGAAATTGGATAAAACAGGAAACCGAAAGACATTCGCAGACTGAAAAAGTAGATTACTTGCAGGCTAAGTAATCATATAAAACACCATCAGCCGTTCGATATTCTAAGGTATCAAATGCGTTTAACATTCTCCTCGAAGTCATTTTTTCGTGATGTTGTAATATTGGTAAAAAGACCGCGCGTGTTGATGGATATGTGCAAAACTATGACGTACCGGAAACGAGAAAGACAGAACGGTCGTTAAAAAAGAACATTTATTGCGCTATAGCCTCAGTAGACATGCTTTTGAACCATATCCTCATTTATTCCCTCGGTAATCCATAATATCTTTAATATCGAGTGCTACAGTGTGAGCATGCTCGAGCGTTTCGCGGAGATCGAAGACTTTCGCCAATACCGTCGAATCGGATCAGCGAGCGGTCCGTCGTTTTCTTTCGTTTCATCAAACGACCATAAGTTTTGGCTTGTTTGAAGTTACGGGAGCCACAACCTATCAAAACGAAGCTCTTTCCATGTTCTACATTTCTGACGTTTCGAATTGTCATGGATCGGATTTGTGTATAAAATAATTCCATCATAAGTTTTTTATACAGCTCGGATGTTTTCGTTCATAAATTTATTCCACGGAGTTTGTGGTAAAAGTAGTCGGACTACACCGATGTAAACCTAGAAGAACGACAAAAAAAACCAAAGTATAGGAAGAGAAAAATAGGCCACGATATTATTCCCCTAAAAAGAATTAAATTGGATTTGAAATTGGATAAAACAGGAAACCGAAAGATATTCGCAGACTGAAAAACTAGATTACTTACAGGCTAAGTAATCATATAAAACACCATCAGCCGTTCGAAATTCTAAGGTATCAAATGCGTTTAACATTCTCCTCGAAGTAATTTTGTCGTGATGTTGCAATATTAGTAAAAAGACCGCCCGTGTTGATGGATATGTGCAAAACTATGACGATGGAAACGAGAAAGACAGAACGGTCGTTAAAAAAGAACATTTATTGCGCTATAGCCTCAGTAGACAAGCTTTTGAACCATATCCTCATTTATTCCCTCGGTAATCCATAATATCTTTAATATCGATTACTACAGTGTGAGCATGCTCGAGCGTTCCGCGGAGATCGAAGACTTTCGCCAATACCGTCGAATCGGATCAGCGAGCGGTCCGTCGCTTTCTTTCGTTTCTTCAAACGGCCATAAGTTTTGGCTCGTTTGAAGTTACGGGAGCCACAACCTAACAAAACGAAGCTCTTTCCATGTTCAACGTTTCTAATGTTTCGAATTGTCATGGATCGGTTTTGTGTGCAGAATAATTCCATCATAAGTTTTTTCTATAGCTCGGATGTTTTCGTTCACAAATTTATTCCACGGAGTTTGTGGTATAAGTAGTCGGACTACACCGATATAAACCTAGAAGAACGACAAAAAAAAATATACGAAGATAAAATAGGCCACGATAATATTCCCCTAAAAATAATTAAATTGGATTTGAAATTGGATAAAACAGGAAACCGAAAGATATTCGCAGACTGAAAAAATAGATTACTTACAGGCTAAGTAATCATATAAAACACCATCAGCCGTTCGAATATCTAAGGTAGCAAATGCGTTTAACATTCTCCTCAAAGTCATTTTGTCGTGATGTTGTAATATTGGTAAAAAGACTGCCCGTGTTGATGGATATGTGCAAAACTATGACGTACCGGAAACGAGAAAGACAGAACGGTCGTTAAAAAAGAACATTTATTGCGCTATGGCCTCACTAGACAAGCTTTTGAACCATATCCTCATTTATTCCCTCGGTAATCCATAATATCTTTAATATCGAGTGCTACAGTGTGAGCATGCTCGAGCGTTTCGCGGAGATCGAAGAATTTCGCCAATACCGTCGAATCGGATCAGCGTGCGGTCCGTCGCTTTCTTTCGTTTCTTCAAACGTCCATAACTTTTGACTCGTTTGAAGTTACGGGAGCCACAACCTATCAAAACGAAGCTCTTTCCATGTTCTACGTTTCTAACGTTTCGAATTGTCATGGATCGGTTTTGTGTGCAGAATAATTCCATCATAAGTTTTTTCTACAACTCGGATGTTTTCGTTCATAAATTTATTCCACGGAGTTTGTGGTATAAGTAGTCGGACTACACCGATGTAAACCTAGAAGAACGAAAAAAAATAAAAATATACGAAGATCAAAACAGGCCACGATAATATTCCCCTAAAAAGAATTAAATTGGATTTGAAATTGGATAAAACAGGAAACCGAAAGATATTCGCAGACTGAAAAAATAGATTACTTACAGGCTAAGTAATCATATAAAACACCATCAGCCGTTCGAAATTCTAAGTTATCAAATGCGTTTAACATTCTCCTCGAAGTCATTTTGTCGTGATGTTGTAATATTGGTAAAAAGACTGCCCGTGTTGATGGATATGTGCAAAACTATGACGTACCGGAAACGAGAAAGACAGAACGGTCGTTTAAAACGAACATTTATTGCGCTATGGCCTCAGTAGACAAGCTTTTGAACCATATCCTCATTTATTCCCTCGGTAATCCATAATAACTTTAATATCGAGTGCTACAGTGTGAGCATGCTCGAGCGTTTCGCGGAGATCGAAGACTTTCGCCAATACCGTCGAATCGGATCAGCGAGCGGTCCGTCGCTTTCTTTCGTTTCTTCAAATGACCACAACTTTTGACTCGTTTGAAGTTACGGAAGCCACAACCTATCAAAACAAACCTCTTTTCATGTTCTACGTTTCTAACGTTTCGAATTGTCATGGATCGGTTTTGTGTGCAGAATAATTCCATGATAAGTTTTTTCTACAGCTCGGATGTTTTAGTTCATAAATTTATTCCACGGAGTTTGTGGTATAAGTAGTCGGACTACACCGATGTAAACCTAGAAGAACGACAAAAAAACAAAATATACGAAGATAAAATAGGCCACGATAATATTCCCCTAAAAATAATTAAATTGGATTCGAAATTGGATAAAACAGGAAACCGAAAGATATTCGCAGACTGAAAAAATAGATTACTTACAGGCTAAGTAATCATATAAAACACCATCAGCCGTTCGAAATTCTAAGGTATCAAATGCGTTTAACATTCTCCTCGAAGTCATTTTGTCGTGATGTTGTAATATTGGTAAATAGACCGCCCGTGTTGATGGATATGTGCAAAACTATGACGTACCGGAAACGAGAAAGACAGAACGGTCGTTAAAAAGAACATTTGTTGCGCTATAGCCTCAGTAGACAAGATTTTGAACCATATCCTCATTTATTCCCTCGGTAATCCATAATATCTTTAATATCGAGTGCTACAGTGTGAGCATGCTCGAGCATTTCGCGGAGATCGAAAACTTTCGCCAATGCCGTCGAATCGGATCAGCGAGCGGTCCGTCGCTTTCTTTCGTTTCTTCAAACGTCCATAACTTTTGACTCGTTTGAAGTTACGGGAGCCACAACCTATCAAAACGAAACTCTTTCCATGTTCTACGTTTCTAACATTTCGAATTGTCATGGATCGGTTTTGTGTGCAGAATAATTCCATCATAAGGTTTTTCTACAGCTCGGATGTTTTCGTTCATAAATTTATTCCACGGAGTTTGTGGTATAAGTAGTCGGACTACACCGATGTAAACCTAGAAGAACGACAAAAAAAACAAAAATATACGAAGAGCAAAATAGGCCACGATAATATTCCCCTAAAAAGAGTTAAATTGGATTTGAAATTGGATAAAACAGGAAACCGAAAGATATTCGCAGACTGAAAAACTAGATTATTTGCAGGCTACGTAATCATATAAAACACCATCAGTCGTTCGAAATTCTAAGGTATCAGATGCGTTTAACATTCTCCTCGAAGTCATTTTGTCGTGATGTTGTAATTTTGGTAAAAAGACCGCGCCTGTTGATGGATATGTGCGAAACTATGACGTACCGGAAACGAGAAAGACAGAACGGTCGTTAAAAAAGAACATTTTTTCCGCTATAGCCTCGGTAGACAAGCTTTTGAACCATATCCTCATTTATTCCCTCGGTAATCCATAATATCTTTAATATCGAGTGCTACAGTGTGAGCATGCTCGAGCGTTTCGCGGAGATCGAAGATTTTCGCCAATACCGTCGAATCGGATCAGCGAGCGGTCCGTCGCTTTCTTTCGTTTCTTCAAATGACCGTAACTTTTGACTCATTTGAAGTTGCGGGAGCCACAACCTATCAAAACGAAGCTCTTTCCATGTTCTACGTTTCTAACGTTTCGAATTGGCATGGATCGGTTTTGTGTGCAGAATAATTCCATCATAAGTTTTTTCTACAGCTCGGATGTTTTCGTTCATAAATTTATTCCACGGAGTTTGTGGTATAAGTAGTCAGACTACACCGATGTAAATGTAGAAGAACGACAAAAAAAAAATATACGAAGATAAAATAGGCCACGATAATATTCCCCTAAAAATAATTAAATTGGATTTGAAATTGGATAAAACAGGAAACCGAAAGACATTCGCAGACTGAAAAAGTAGATTACTTGCAGGCTATGTAATCATATAAAACACCATTAGCCGTTCGATATTCTAAGGTATCAAATGCGTTTAACATTCTCCTCGAAGTCATTTTGTCGTGATGTTGTAATATTGGTAAAAAGACTGCCCGCGTTGATGGATATGTGCAAAACTATGACGTACCGGAAACGAGAAAGACAGAACGGTCGTTAAAAAAGAACATTTGTTGCGCTATAGCCTCAGTAGACAAGCTTTTGAACCATATCCTCATTTATCCCTCGGTAATCCATAATATCTTTAATATCGAGTGCTACAGTGTGCGCATGCTCGAGCGTTTCGCGGAGATCGAAGAATTTCGCCAATACCGTCGAATCGGATCAGCGAGCGGTCCTTCGCTTTCTTTCGTTTCTTCAAACGTCCATAACTTTTGACTCGTTTGAAGTTACGGGAGCCACAACCTATCAAAACGAAGCTCTTTCCATGTTCTACGTTTCTAAAGTTTCAAATTGTCATGGATCAGTTTTGTGTGAAGAATAATTCCATCATAAGTTTTTTCTATAGCACGGATGTTTTCGTTCATAAATTTATTCCACGGAGTTTGTGGTATAAGTAGTCGGACTACACCGATGTAAACCGAGAAGAACGACAAAAAAACAAAAATATACGAAGATCAAATAGGCCACGATAATATTCCCCTAGAAAGAATTAAATTGGATATGAAATTGGATAAAACAGGAAACCGAAAGATATTCGCAGACTGAAAAACTAGATTACTTACAGGCTAAGTAATCATATAAAACACCATCAGCCATTTGAAATTCTAAGGTATCAAATGCGTTTAACATTCTCCTCGAAGTCATTTTGTCGTGATGTTGTAATATTGGAAAAAAGACCGCCCGTGTTGATGGATATGTGCAAAACTATGACGTACCGGAAACGAGAAATACAGAACGCTCGTTAAAAAGGAACATTTATTGCGCTATAGCCTCATTAGACAGGCTTTTGAACCATATCCTCATTTATTCCCTCGGTAATCCATAATATCTTTAATATCGAATGCTACGGTGTGAACATGCTCGAGCATTTCGCGGAGATCGCAGACTTTCGCCAATACCGTCGAATCGGATCAGCGAGCGGTCCGTCGCTTTCTTTCGTTTCTTCAAACGGCCATAAGTTTTGGCTTGTTTGAAGTTACGGGAGCCACAACCTATCAAAACGAAGCTCTTTCCATGTTCTACGTTTCTAACGTTTCGAATTGTCATGGATCAGATTTGTGTACAGAATAATTCCATCATAACTTTTTTCTACAACTCGGATGTTTTCGTTCATGAATTTATTCCACAGAGTTTGTGGTATAAGTAGTCGGACTACATCGATGTAAACCTAGAAGAATGACAAAAAAAACAAAAGTATACGAAGAGCAAAATAGGCCACGATAATATTCCCCTAAAAAGAGTTAAATTGGATTTGAAATTGGATAAAACGGGAAACCGAAAGATATTCGCAGACTGAAAAAGTAGATTACTTGCAGGCTAAGTAATCATATAAAACACCATCAGCCGTTCGAAATTCTAAGGTATCAAATGCGTTTAACATTCTCCTCGAAGTCATTTTGTCGTGATGTTGTAATATTGGTAAAAAGTCCGCGCGTGTTTATGGATATGTGCAAAACTATGACGTACCAGAAACGAGAAAGACAGAACGGACGTTAAACAAGAACAATTTTTCCGCTATAGCCTCAGTAGACAAGCTTTTGAACCATATCCTCATTTATTCCCTCGGTAATCCATAATATCTTTAATATCAAGTGCTACAGCGTGAGCTTGCTCGAGCGTTTCGCGGAGATCGAAGACTTTCACCAATACCGGCGAATCGGATCAGCGAGCGGTCCGTCGCTTTCTTTCGTTTCTTCAAATGACCATAACTTTTGACTCGTTTGAAGTTATGGGAGCCACAACCTATCAAAACGAAGCTATTTCCATGTTCTACGTTTCTAACGTTTCGAATTGGCATGGATCGGTTTTGTGTGCAGAATAATTCCATCATAAGTTTTTTCTACAGCTTGGATGTTTTCGTTCATAAATTTATTCCACGGAGTTTGTGGTATAAGTAGTCGTACTACACCGATGGAAACCTAGAAGAACGAAAAAACAAAAATATACGAAGATAAAATAGGCCACGATAATATTCCCCTAAAAAGAATGAAATTGGACTTGAAATTGGATAAAACAGGAAACCGAAAGATATTCGCAGACTGAAAAAATAGATTACTTACAGGATAAGTAATCATATAAAACACCTTCAGGCGTTCGAAATTCTAAGGTATCAAATGCGTTTAACATTCTCCTCAAAGTCATTTTGCCGTGATGTTGTAATATTGGTAATCCCGTTCTACCGTAAAAATCCACCTGTCGAAAAACCGAAGGGTAAAAAACTTCCTAGACCCGATTGAGATTCGGATAGTCTTTTTTGGGCATTAAACAATCCATTGACGGCTGAAAGCAGTCATAGCCGTAGAACTCACTGAGGCCTTCGTTTTGACAGGTTATGGCTCCCGTAACTCCAAATGAGCCAGAAGTTATGGCCGTCCGAATAATCGATATCTATAGGGTGCAACATCCACGGGGCAAGGTGCAACATCCGTCCGAAATGGCGAAACAGTGTCATATGACTTTTTAAAATGCGTGCAAGGATTTGAAATGAAACGGTACCATGATGCACCACTCTCCAGCGATGGTAAATTGAAGACCAGCCATGGTAATCCCGTTTTACCGTAAAAATCCACGTGTCGAAAAAACGAAGGGTAAAAAACTTCCGATACCCGATTGAGATTCGGACAGTCTTTTTTGGGCATTAAACAATCCATTGACGGCTGAGAGCTGTCATAGCCGTAGAACTCACTGAGGCCTTCGTTTTGACGGGTTATGGCTCCCGTAACTCTAAACGAGCCAGAAGTTATGGCGGTTCGAATAATCGATATCTACAGGGTGCAACATCCGTCCGAAATGGAGAAATAGTGTCGTACGACTTTTTGAAATGCGTGCATGGATTTGAAACGAAACGGTACCATGGTGCAACACCCTCCAGCGATGGTAAATCGAAGACCAGCCACGGTAATCCCGTTCCACCGTAAAAATCCACATGTCGAAAAAACGAAGGGTAAAAAACTTCCTAGACCCGATTGAGATTCGGATAGTCTTTTTTGGGCATTAAACAATCCATTGACGGATGAAAGCTGTCACAGCCGTAGAACTCACTGAGGCCTTTGTTTTGACTGGTTATGGCTCCCGTAACTCTAAACGAGCCATAAGTTATGGCCGTCCGAATAATCGATTTCTACAGGGTGCAACATCCACGGTGCAAGATGCAACATCCGTCCGAAATGGCGAAACAGTGTCGTACGACTTTTTGAAATGCGTGCATGGATTTGAAACGAAATGGTACCATGGTGCACCACTCTCCAACGATGGTAAATCGAAGACCAGCCACGGTTATCCCGTTCTACCGTAAAAAACCACGTGTCGAAAAAACGAAGGGTAAAAAACTTCCTAGACCTGATTGAGATTCGGATAGTCTTTTTTGGACACTAAACAATCCATCGAGGGCTGAAAGCTGTCATAGCCGTAGAACTCACTGAGGCATTCGTTTTGACAGGTTATGGCTCCCATAACTCTAAACGAGCCAAAAGTTATGGCCGTCCGAATAATCGATATCTACAGGGTGCAACATCCACGGTGCAAGGTGCAACATCCGTCCGAAATGGCGAAACCGTGTCGTACGACTTTTTGAAATGCGTGCAAGGATTTGAAATGAAACAGTACCATGGTGCACCACTCTCCAGCGATGGTAAATTGAAGACCAGCCACGGTTATCCCGTTTTACCGCAAAAATCCACGTGTCGAAAAAACGAAGGGTAAAAAACTTCCTAGACCCGATTGAGATTCGGATAGTCTTTTTTGGGCATTAAACAATCCATTGACGGTTGAAAGCAGTCATAGCCATAGAACTCACTAAGGCCTTCGTTTTGACTGGTTATGGCTCCCGTAACTCTAAACGAGCCAGAAGTTATGGCCGTCTGAATAATCGATATCTACAGGGTGCAACATCCACGGTGCAAGGTGCAACATCCGTTCGAAATGGCGAGTCAGTGTCTTATGACTTTTTGAAATGCGTGCATGGATTTGAAATGGAGTGATGATGTGAACGACTGTACGTGGAAGGAGGAAGAGAGGATGAAGGCAGCTCATCCTGAACTCTTCAAGGTATGACCCTAAGGTGTCGTGACATCTCACGAATTTGTAGCTTGTTCTAAGTCTTAGAATTCTGCATGCTAGGCTAGTAATTGGATGCATGGTTTGTTGATTGCTATGGATGGTAGGCATGCAGAATAACTTTGGTTGCTCTTGTTTGTTTGGAATTTCGGGGGCGAAATTCCTAAGGGGGAGAGAATGTAACGACCCGTATTTTTACGGATCGAAACATTGTTAAACTATATGTTTTAAGTCGTATTGTTGATAAGTCGTTCAGAGTTTAAGTCATTTGGAGCTTGAGTCGTGTAGGAGCATATATGACTTAAGGGGTTTGGCCGAGTTAAGGTAGGTAGCCACTTATAGGAATAACGACATAGTGCTTAAGTCGTGTGGATGTTAACTCGTATGGTGTTTAAGTCGTAGGAAGCTTGGGTCGTTTGGGAGTTAGGATGGGTGGAGCGACTTAAGTTGGTATACGGGTTAACGAGTTACGGCTTATAGAAGCTACGACCTAAAAGCTTACGGGTTAGCGGGTTAGTGGTGAGCGACTTAGTGCTAGGGCTTAAGTCGTAAGCGACATAAGGAGGTTTAACGGCTTAAGGTAGTGACTGACTTAAGGTCTGTATGGAGTTAACGACCGATAGAATTGACCGACTCATAGGAAGGAACGACCTAAAGGATGTAACGACTTAAGGGTTAGTGGCTTAGGTCGTGAGTCTCTGTGTGTTGGGATGAGTCGTATGACCGAGTTAAGGAAGTTCGCGGCATAGAGGTCCAGGAGTTAACGACCTAGTAGTAAACGACCTATGTTAGGTCGTAGACGAGATAAGGCTTAAGTCGTTATAATTATGAGTCGTAGGTCGTTGGAACTTAGGCTGAGTCGTTAGGTCGGCTGCTAGTTAGGTCGTGAGTCGGCAACAGAGTTAAGTCGCTAGGTCGTGTCAGTCTTTAGGCCGTATAGGTGATAAGTCGTTCGAAGGCTTGGGTCGTTAGGGGCTTGAGTCGTGGGTCGTAGGCTTTGATGAGTCGTGGACGACTCATGGAGGCGAACGACTCATGGGGGCGGCGACTTAAGGGGCGCGACTCATGGAGATTTCAGCCTATAAATAGAAGGGGTTCGCCTCACTTTTTGGCACCGGATTTTGAAGCGACGAAGTGCTGCCATTTTGAGAGCTCAACTTCAACACTTCTTCACTTCTTTTCTCCACTCTAATCTAGTGATTCCTTCCATCTAAATTGAAGATCAAATCGAAGATCCAAGAGCCAAAGTTGAATATCTTCATCCAACAAAGAGAGATTTCATCGATTGAAGCGAGATTTTGCCGGATCAAGCTTGATTCATTGCTGTCCAGATCTGGAGTTGATTGTTTTTGAGGTGTTTAGGTGATTTGGTGAGTGGTAGTGATCTCTCACACGGACCCAAGGGAGTATATTGGATTGGTGGCTTGTTTATGTGATAAAGATAGCGATTTCTTGCATTTTCCTTAAGTCTGCATGTAGATCTATCACCTATGCAGTTTTGACACCTATTTTACTACATGTTCACTTATGCACGTTCATTCATCAAGTTGTAGAGATATTGTTCATGATTCATGCTTGTTAGAATGCATGTTAGATTTGAACTCTTTATTTACGAAATTGCCATTATTGTTGTAATTGCTTATTAGATCTTGTATGAATGATTGATTACTTGGATTGATGTTTGATTTGATTGATTAGTTGATCGATAACTTGATTTGGACAAGTTGGTCGAAGATGATTCAAAAGCTAAGTGGAAAGGCTCTTGAATGGTGAAAGCTGCTTGTGGCATATGAAGCGGATGTGGAAGCTCATATGAATAGATTTGATGACGATGGACTTTGCCATGATGCGATGAGGCAAACCGTGATGTTGAGATGGGAATTTGCTATGATGCATTGAAGCAAAGCATGATGTGATGTAGCCTTGGTTTAATCCAGACGGGATCATCCCAAGCAAGTTGATAACTCGGTGATGCGGTCCGGGTTGGTTGATAATGGTGGGCTCGAGAGGCGCTTGGGCCAGTGTGAGAATAGTCGTCGAGGAGGATGACTAGGAGGCTTGGATCTTATCGTTATTGAAGGTTCTAGCATGCTCAAAGCAAGAGTACGTTGGAACGGGTCACGATGACGTTCCAGACACGGGTCATGATGACGTGTTAGTACTCTGGGCAGATGCGATAGTCCTAGGCACGGGTCACGATGACGTGCGGAGTTATGTCTAGAACCGGGGTTGCCATTAGCCCTTGACGGACGGCTAAAAAAAGGTGCCGGTCATTCAACTAACGGTGATATCGAGGCAATGATAACAGTGATAGCCAGAGTCATGAATGTTTGGTTGTATCGTCATTCGGACTCAAGAGCGGTGTTTTCTGGGTGCTTATCTGATCTTGGTTTAGGCCTTGGGGGTTTGTACTTGGAAAACATCGACCTTGACTCGAGTGATAATTACTTTACTTTAAATGTCTGCTTTGTTATGCTTGTTTCCGCTTAGTGGGTCTGGGAGCTATCACTGTAGAATAAGGTGGAGTGGGATGGTTGAGTTCCTATTCCTTTTATCCTTTATGCTCTTTTGGTATGTTTGATAGTTAATTTACTGCTCACTAAGACTGTTGTCTGACTCAAGGTTTTATGTTCAACTCTTATTACCTTGGGCTGTTCATCCATGTTGGGATGGGCAGACTAGGTAGCAGGTGACAGGTGCTGTTCTTGGCTACCAACGCTGTTGATGACGAAGACGAGCTGGAGGCTTTTGCATATTGTTTTCTTACTATATGTACTGGATGTTCCGCTGTTTGTTTGATACTCTGAGTGTTATGTAGTGAGGCTTGATGTATTGACTATTCAGATGATTGTATAAAACTATTATGAGTTTATATGATGAGACTTCTATTCTATAAAGCTTCACTATGTATACTTTCTATTGTATTTTATCCATGCGCTGTGAGTAATACGATAGAGTTTCTGTTTTATCTTACCCTGACTATCGTCCATGGCTGCCTGGCACGCCTTTCAGCGCATCATTTCCTTGTTTTAGTGCGGGAGTCATGGGCGGTCGTCACATTTTGTATCAGAGCTTTGGTTAATCGATTTTAGCCAACGCTCTCTGACGTAACTACGTATGAGAGACGTAATTGTATTTTGATGGATGATTACTATATATAATATAGTAGTTTAGAAGGATTTGAACTCCTTATGTAGTTGTTTCTCAAGGTGTTCTAAATCATTCCTTTTTGTAGATATTAAGGATGAGTCGAAGTGAGAGACAAGCTGCTAGCTAAAGCCGTGCTGCTGGGGGAGCTACTGACTATGCTGCAATGTTCGAGGCTATGATGACTTCGATCATGAGAAGGATACCAACTTCAGGACCCTCAGTAGATGTTGGAGTTCAAGTTCAAGCGCCAAGACCAGTGGATTTTGCTAAGTTGTGTAAGGACTATACTGCTCTTGGAGGAAAGGTTTTCTTGGGAACAGAATCAACCATTGAAGTGCAGAGATGGATTGGTGCTTGTAGAAGGATCTTTGGTGATTTAGGAATTAAGGATGCAACTAAGAGAAAGCTTGCATCAAGGCAGCTTCAGGGGAGAGCTTCAGATTGGTGGAATTCTATCACCATTGATACTCCAGAGGAAGAGATCACTTGGGAGCAATTCCAAGTTATATTTGAAGCTAAGTTCATTTCTATGGCTCAGAAATCTGTTCTGTTTAAGAAGTTTGTGGAGCTCAAGCAAAGTGGGAGACCAGTTCTTGAGTATGTTTCTGAGTTTGAAGCTTTGTCCAAGTATGCTCGGTCGTATATTGAATATCCCTATCAGAAGAATGAGAAGTTTGTGACAGGCTTGGACAGTTATCTTGGGAGACAGTTGGTGGATCATCTGGACGATCCATTTGAGAGCTTGTGGAGAAAGCTCTCAGGCACGAGAGTTTTGTTTCCTAAGGAAGGGTCTTTTGTTGCTCTGACCAAGGAAAAGTCCAAACCAAAACAGGGTGGAAACAAGAAGAGGAAGCAGCAGCAACAGAAGGGTAAGGATGGCCAGAAGAAGCCAAAGGGTGAAGTGACCTGCTACAATTGTCGGCAGAAGGGCCATTTCTCTCGGGATTGCAAGAATCCAAAGGTGCAGTTGAAGTGCCACAACTGTGATAAGTTGGGGCATATCAGGAAGGACTATCCAGAACCATGGAAAGATAAGCAGATTGTGCAAGCTTATGCTTTGGGAGCTGTTCCATCGTCTTCGAAAGCTGCTACTGTTGATGAGAAAGGGAAGAGGGTGGTGGTTCTAGGTACTCTTTCCATTTGTGGTGTTCCAGTTAGAGTGTTGTTTGATACTAGGGCGTCGCATTCGTTTGTTTGTGATGATCTGGTAGGCCGGTTGGGTTTGGAACCGGAAATTGTTGATAGACCATTGGTTGTACTAATCCAGTTGGGGGTTCGTCTTGTTTGTGTATGGTATGCCGTGGTCTAGTTGTATCGAGTCATGATTGCTCTTTTGTTTGTGATTGCTTTGTTCTGAACTTTGCGGGGTTCAGAATTATTTTGGGTATGGACTGGCTTAGGAAGTATGCAGCAAAGGTTCATTGTGAGAAACTGGAGGTGACAGTCGGGAATGTGGAAGGGCGAAAGGTTGTGATACGATGTAAGCATGAAGAAGGCGTCTTCATGGGCTTCATGTAATCGTTGGTTGTTCCACGGGATGGACTGTCATCGATGCCAGTTGTGAATGGATTTGAGGACGTCTTTGACGAGGTCAAAGGGTTACCGCCGCATAGGGAGATCGAGTTTCGTATCGATCTAGTTGAGGGAGCCAGACCAGTTGTGATGCCTCCTAGACGGATGGCGCCTAGAGAACAACAAGAGCTGAAGGTGCAAGTTGATGACCTTTTTCGGAAAGGATTCATTCGGCGTAGTGTGTCCGAATGGGGTGCATCAGTTGTGTTTGCAACCAATGCGGATGGATCGTTGAGGTTGTGTGTGGATTATCGTGAGCTGAATAAGGTGACTTGGAAGAACAAGTATCCATTGCCGAGAATAGATGACTTGTTTGATCAGCTTCACGAGGCTAAGGTGTTTTCTCAGATGGATTTGGCAACGGGATTTCACCAGTTTAGAGTGGCTAAGGATAGTGTGCCGAAGACTGTAGGACACCATCTAGTTTTTATGAGTGGCTGGTAATGCCGTTTGGATTGACTAACGCACCAGCATATTTTTTGGATCTTATGAATAGAGTATTCATAGATCAGTTGAACAAGTTCGTACTTGTGTTTGTGGATGATATTTTGGTTTATTACAGAACTGAGGAAGAGCACAAGACATACTTGCGTATTGTTTTGGAAATCTTGCGGAAACATCAGCTGAAGGCTAAATTTTCGAAGTGCCACTTTTGTAAGAGTGAAGTGAGGTTCTTGGGCCATGTTATCTCTGGAAATGGAATAGCGGTTGATCCCGCTAAGGTGGCTGCGATCCAGGATTGGGTTAGACCTAAGAATGCATCTGACGTGAGAAGTTTTCTTGGATTAGCAGGATAGTATCGTCGGTTTATCAAAGACTTTTCCAAGATAGCTGCACCGTTAACAGGATTGACGAAAAAGAACCAAGTGTTTAGATGGGATAATAAGTGTGAGCGAGCTTTCGTAATCCTGAAAGAGCAACTGACAAGTGCTCCTGTTTTGACTATTCCAAGTGGGAATGATGAGATGGTGGTTTACACCGATGCATGTGGTACTGGACTTGGAGCAGTGCTTATGCAAAAGGATAAAGTTGTTGCGTATGCAAGTCGACAACTGAAGCCGCATGAAAGGAATTACCCAACTCATGATTTGGAGTTAGCGGCGATTGTTTTTGCTCTGAAGACGTGGAGACATTATCTATTGAGAGTTCGATTCGAGTTGTTTATGGATCATAAGTCGTTGAAGTATCTGTTCTCCCAAAAGGATTTGAATCTTCGGCAGCAAAGGTGGCTAGAGTTTTTAGCATCGTATGATTTTGGTATAACCTATACTCCGGGAAAAGGCAACGCAGTGGCGGATGCGTTAAGTCAAAGACATGCAGGATTGGGAGCCATGTTTTCAGAATGGAAGAGCCTTGAGTATTTGGCTGGATTTGACTTCAGGCCTAGATGTGAATTGGAACCTGAGATGTTGGCAAACTTATCGATAAGACCTACTCTTATGGAGAGAATTGGCGAGAGGCAAAAGCGAGACGATAAGCTTGTCAAGATTATCCGTGATTGGGAATCTAGATTGAATCCAGAAAAGGATAAAGGATTCGAAGTCGATCGAGAGGGTTGGCTTCGGAAGCAAGGACGATTAGTTGTTCTTGATATAGATGGATTGAGAGATGAAGTTCTGCGGGAAAGTCATCACTCGAAGTTGACGATTCATCCAGGTGGAAACAAGATGTATCGGGATATGAAGAGAACCTATTATTGGGAAGGTATGAAGAAGGATGTTGGAAATTTTATTTCCAAGTGTATGAACTGCCAGTTGGTGAAAGCTGAGCAGAAGAACCCAGTGGATTGCTTCAGCCATTAGAGGTTCCTACATGGAAGTGGGAGCAGATATCGATGGATTTTATCGATGGTCTACCTAGAACCAGGACAGGAAATGAAGGGATTTGGGTCATCGTAGATCGTTTGACTAAGAGTGCATGGTTTATTCCTATTCGATCAACTAGGACTGCATCGAAGTTGGCTGAGTTGTATGTTAAGTGGATAGTTCGATTCCATGGTATTCCGAAGAGTATAGTGAGCGATCGAGACCCATTGTTCACTAGTGGATTTTGGAAGAGCTTCCAGGAAGTTTTGGGGACTGAGTTGTGTTTGAGTACAGCTTATCATCCCCAAACAGATGGTCAGACCGAGAGAGTCAACCGAGTTTTGGAAGATCTCCTCAGAGCATGTGTTTTGGACTTCAGGGGATCATGGGAAGATCATCTTCATTTGGTGGAATTTGCATATAATAACAGTTACCAGTCAAGTATTGGTATGGCACCGTATGAAGCATTATATGGAAGGCCGTGTAACTCTCCGTCATGTTGGCTGGAAACTGGAGAAAAGCTGATACTTGGGCCAGAAATGATTCGACAGATTGCGGATTGTATAGAGATCATTCGGCGACGAATGAAGGTAGCCCAAGATCGTCAGAAAAGTTATGCCGATAAGCGTCGTAAGGATTTGGAGTTCGACGTAGGCGATATGGTTTTTGTGAAGATTTCTCCACTGATGAATGTTATTCGATTCGGAAAGAAAGGGAAATTGACTCCGAGATTTGTTGGACCATTCCCGATCATCGAGCGAATTGGAAAGCTCGCTTATAGATTGGAGTTACAGGAAAAGATGGCGGGTGTGCACAATGTTTTTCATGTATCTTATCTACGGAAGTATGTGCATGACTCGAATACGGTGGTTTCTGCTGATAGCTGTGAAGATTTAGAGGTTGATCCAGTTGTTACGACACCTCGTAAGCCGCTTCGTGTTGTTGAAACCGACACGAAATAGCTTAGGAGGAAGACGGTTACGTTGCTCAAGGTACAATGGAGTGATGATGTTAACGACTGTACGTGGGAGGAGGAAGAGAGGATGAAGGCATCTCATCCTGAACACTTCAAGGTATGGCCCTTAGGTGTCGTGAAATCTCACGAATTTGTAGCTTGTTCTAAGTCTTAGAATTCTGCATGCTAGGCTAGTAATTGGATGCATGGTTTGTTGATTGCTATGGATGGTAGGCATGCGGAATAACTTTGGTTGCTCTTGTTTGTTTGGAATTTCGGGGGCGAAATTCCTAAGGGGGAGAGAATGTAACGACCCGTATTTTTACGGATCGAAACATTGTTAAACTATATGCTTTAAGTCGTATTGTTGATAAGTCGTTCAGAGTTTAAGTCATTTGGAGCTTGAGTCGTGTAGGAGCATAGATGACTTAAGGGGTTTGGCCGAGTTAAGGTAGGTGCGACTTATAGGAATAACGACTTAGTGCTTAAGTCGTGTGGATGTTAACTCGTGTGGTGTTTAAGTCGTAGGAAGCTTGGGTCGTTTGGGAGTTAGGATGGGTGGAGCGACTTAAGGTGGTAGACGGGTTAACGAGTTACGGCTTATAGAAGTTACGACATAAAAGCTTATGGGTTAGCGGGTTAGTGGTGAGCGACTTAGTGCTAGGGCTTAAGTCATAAGCGACATAAGGAGGTTTAACGGCTTAAGGTAGTGACTGACTTGAGGTCTGTACCGAGTTAACGACCTATAGAATTGACCGACTCATAGGAAGGAACGACCTAAAGGATGTAACGACTTAAGAGTTAGTGGCTTAGGTCGTGAGTCTCTGTGTGTTGGGATGAGTCGTATGACCGAGTTAAGGAAGTTTGCGGCATAGAGGTCCAGGAGTTAACGACCAAGTAGTAAACGACCTAAGTTAGGTCGTAGACGAGATAAGGCTTAAGTCGTTATAATTATGAGTCGTAAGTCGTTGGAACTTAGGCTGAGTCGTTAGGTCAGCTTCTATTTAGGTCGTGAGTCGGCAACAGAGTTAAGTCGCTAGGTCGTGTCAGTCTTTAGGCCGTATAGGTGATAAGTCGTTCGAAGGATTGGGTCGTTAGGGGCTTGAGTCGTGGGTCGTAGGCTTTGATGAGTCGTGGACGACTCATGGAGGCGAACGACTCATGGGGGCGGCGACTTAAGGGGCGCGACTCATGGAGATTTCAGCCTATAAATAGAAGGGGTTCGCCTCACTTTTTTGCACCGGATTTTGAAGCGACGAAGTGCTGCCATTTTGAGATCTCGACTTCAACACTTCTTCACTTCTTTTCTCCACTCTAATCTAGTGATTCCTTCCATCTAAATTGAAGATCCAAGAGACAAAGTTGAAGATCTTCATCCAACAAAGAGAGATTTCATCGATTGAAGCGAGATTTTGCCGGATCAAGCTTGATTCTTCGCTGTCCAGATCTGGAGTTGATTGTTTTTGAGGTGTTTAGGTGATTTGGTGAGTGGTAGTTATCTCTCACATGGACCCAAGGGAGTATATTGGATTGGTGGCTTGTTTATGTGATAAAGATAGCGATTTCTTGCATTTTCCTTAAGTCTGCATGTAGGTCTATCACCTATGAAGTTTTGACACCTATTTTACTACATGTTCACTTATGCAAGTTCATTCATCAAGTTGTAGAAATATTGTTCATGATTCATGCTTGTTAGAATGCATGTTAGATTTGAACTCTTTATTTACGAAATTGCCATTATTGTTGTAATTGCTTATTAGATCTTGTTTGAATGATTGATTACTTGGATTGATGTTTGATTTGATTGATTAGTTGATCGATAACTTGATTTGGACAAGTTGGTCGAAGATGATTCAAAAGCTAAGTGGAAAGGCTCTTGAATGGTGAAAGCTGCTTGTGGCATATGAATCGGATGTGGAAGCTCATATGAATAGATTTGATGACGATGGACTTTTCCATGATGCGATGAGGCAAACCATGATGTTGAGATGGGACTTTTCCATGATGCGTTGAAGCAAAGCATGATGAGATGTAGCCTTGGTTTAATCCAGACGGGATCATCCCAAGCAAGTTGATAACTCGGTGATGCGGTCCGGGTTGGTTGATAATGGTGAGCTCGAGAGGCGCTTGGGCCAGTGTGAGAATAGTCGTCGAGGAGGATGACTAGGAGGCTTGGATCTTATCGTTATTGAAGGTTCTAGCATGCTCAAAGCAAGAGTACGTTGGAACGGGTCACGATGACGTTCCAGCCACGGGTCATGATGACGTGTTAGTACTCTGGGCAGATGCGATAGTCCTAGGCACGGGTCATGATGACGTGCGGAGTTATGTCTAGAACCGGGGTTGCCATTAGCCCTTGACGGACGGCTCAAAAAAGGTGCCGGTCATTCAATTAACGGTGATATCGAGGCAATGATAACAGTGATAGCCAGAGTCATGGATGTTTGGTTGTATCGTCATTCGGACTCAAGAGCGGTATTTTCTGGGTGCTTATCTGATCTTGGTTTAGGCCTTGGGGGTTTGTACTTGGAAAACATCGACCTTAACTCGAGTGATAATTACTTTACTTTAAATGTCTGCTTTGTTATGCTTGTTTCTGCTTAGTGTGTCTGGGGGCTATCACTGTAGAATGAGGTGGAGTGGGATGGTTGAGTTCCTATTCCTTTTATCCTTTATGCTCTTTTGGTATGTTTGATAGTTAATTTACTGCTCACTAAGACTGTTGTCTGACTCAAGGTTTTATGTTCAACTCTTATTACCTTGGGCTGTTCATCCATGTTGGGATGGGAATACTAGGTAGCAGGTGACCGGTGCTGTTCTTGGCTACCAACGCTGTTGATGACGAAGACGAGCTGGAGGCTTTTGCATATTGTTTTCTTACTATATGTACTGGATGTTCCGTTGTTTGTTTGATACTCTGAGTGTTATGTAGTGAGGCTTGATGTATTGACTATTCAGATGATTGTATAAAACTATTATGAGTTTATATGATGAGACTTCTGTTCTATAAAGCTTCACTATGTATACTTTCTATTGTATTTTATCCATGCGCTGTGAGTAATACGATAGAGTTTCTGTTTTATCTTACCCTGACTATCGTCCATGGCTGCCTGGCACGCCTTTCAGCGCACCATTCCCTTGTTTTAGTGCGAGAGTCATGGGCGGTCGTCACAACCAGCCACGGTAATCCCGTTCTACCATAAAAATCCACGTGTCGAAAAAACGAAGGGTAAAAAACTTCTTAGACCCGATTGAGATTCGGATAGTCTTTTTTGGGCATTAAACAATCCATTGACGGATGAAAGCTGTCATAGCCGTAGAACTCACTGAGGCCTTCGTTTTGACTAGTTATGGCTCCTGTAACTCTAAACGAGCCAGAAGTTATGGCCGTCCGAATAATCGATATCTATAGGGCGCAACATCCACGGCGCAAGGTGCAACATCCGTCCGAAATGGCGAGACATTGTCGTACGACTTTTTGAAATGCTTGCACGGAATTGAAACGAAACGGTACCATGGTGCACCACTCTCCAGCGATGGTAAATCGAAGACCAGCCACGGTAATCCCGTTCTACCGTAAAAATCCACGTGTCGAAAAAACAAAGGGTAAAAAACTTCCTAGACCCGATCGAGATTCGGATAGTCTTTTTTGGGCATTAAACAATCCATTGATGGATGAAAGCTGTCATAGCCGTAGAACTCACTGAGGCCTTCGTTTTGACTGGTTATGGCTCCCGTAACTCTAAACGAGCCAGAAGTTTTGGCCGTCCGAATAATCGATATCTACAGGGTGCAACATCCACGGTGCAAGGTGCTATATCCGTCCGAAATGGCGAAACAGTGTCGTACGACTTTTTAAAATGCGTGCATGGATTCGAAACGTAACGGTACCATGGTGCACACTCTCCAGCGATGGTAAATCGAAGACAAGGCACGGTAATCCCGTTCTACCGTAAAAATCCACGTGTCGAAAAAACGAAGGGTAAAAAACTTCCTAGACCCGATTGAGATTCAGATAGTCTTTTTTTGGCATTAAACAATTCATTGACGGCTGAAAGCTGTCATAGCCGTAGAACTCACTGAGGCCTTCGTTTTGACTGGTTATGGCTCCCGTAACTCTAAACGAGCAAGAAGTTATGGCCGTCCGAATAATCGATATCTACAGGGTGCAACATCCACGGTGCAAGATGCAACATCCATCCGAAATGGCGAAACAGTGTCGTACGACTTTTTGAAATGCGTGCATGGATTTAAAATGAAACGATACCATGGTGCACCACTCTTCAGCGATGGTAAATCGAAGACCAGCCGCGGTAATCCAGTTCTACCGTAAAAATCCACGTGTCGAAAAAACGAAGGGTAAAAAACTTCCTAGACCCGATTGAGATTCGGATAGTCTTTTTTGGGCATTAAACAATCCATTGACGGCTGAAAGAAGTCATAGCCGTAGAACTCACTGAGGCCTTCGTTTCGACTGGTTATGGCTCCCGTAACTACAAACGAGCCAAAAGTTATGGCCGTCCGAATAATCGATATTTACAGGGTGAAACATCCACGGTGCAAGGTGCAACATCCGTCCGAAATGGCGAAACAGTGTCGTACGACTTTTTGAAATGCGTGCATGGATTTGAAACGAAACGGTACCATGGTGCACCACTCTCCAGCGATGGTAAATTGAAGACCAGCCACGATAATCCCGTTTTACCGTAAAAATCCACGTGTCGAAAAAACGAAGAGTAAAAAACTTCCGAGACCAGATTGAGATTCAGATAGTCTTTTTTGGGCATTAAACAATCAATTGACGGCTGAAAGCTGTCATAGCCGTAGAACTCACTGAGGCCTTCGTTTTGACTAGTTATGGCTCCCGTAAATCTAAACGAGCCAGAAGTTATGGCCGTCCGAATAATCGATATCTATAGGGTGCAACATCCACGGTGCAAGGTGCAACATCCGTCCGAAATGGCGAAACAGTGTCGTAAGACTTTTTGAAATGCGTGCATGGATTTGAAACGAAATGGTACCATTGTAAACCACTCTCCAGCGATGTTAAATCGAAGACCAGCCACGGTAATCCCGTTCTACCGTAAAAATCCACGTGTCGAAAAAACGAAGGGTAAAAAACTTCCTAGACCCGATAGAGATTCGGATAGTCTTTTTTGGGCATTAAACAATCCATTGACGGCTGAAAGCTGTCATAGCCGTAGAACTCACTAAGGCCTTCGTTTTGACTGGTTATGTCTCCCGTAACTCTAAACGTGCCAGAAGTTATGGCCGTCCGAATAATCGATATCTACAGGGCGCAACATCCATGGTGCAAGGTGCAACATCCGTCCGAAATGGCGAAACAGTGTCGTACGACTTTTTGAAATGCGTGCATGGATTTGAAACGAAACGGTACTATGGTGCACCACTCTCTAGCGATGGTAAATCGAAGACCAGCCACGGTTATCCCATTCTACCGTAAAAATCCACGTGTCGAAAAAACAAAGGGTAAAAAACTTCCTAGACCCGATTGAGATTCGGATAGTCTTATTTGGGCATTAAACAATTCGTTGACGGCTAAAAGCTGTCATAGCCGTAGAACTCACTAAGGCCCTCGTTTTGACTGGTTATGGCTCCCGTCACTCTAAACGAGCCAGAAGTTGTGGCCGTCCGAATGATCGATATCTACAAGGTGCAACATCCACGGTGCAAGGTGCAACATCCGTCCGAAATGGCGTAACATTGTCGTACGACTTTTTGAAATGCGTGCATGGATTTGAAACAAAACGGTACCCTGGTGCACCACTCTCTAGCGAGGGCAAATTGAAGACCAGCCACGGTAATACCGTTTTACCATAAAAATCCACGTGTCGAAAAAACGAAGGGTAAAAAACTTCCGAGACCCGATTGAGATTCGGATAGTCTTTTTTGGGCATTAAACAATCCATCGACGACTGAAAGCTGTCAAAGCCGTAGAACTCACTGAGGCCTTCGTTTTGATTTGTTATGGCTCCCGTAACTCTAAACGAGCCAGAAGTTATGGCCGTCCGAATAATCGATATCTACAGGGTGCAACATCCACGGTGCAAGGTGCAACATCCGTCCGAAATGGCGAAACAGTATCGTACGAATTTTTGAAATGCGTGCATGGATTTGAAACAAAACGGTACCATGGTGCCCGACTCTCCAGGCGATGGAAAATCGAAGACCAGCCACGGTAATCCCGTTCTACCGTAAAAATCTACGTGTCGAAAAAACGAAGGGTAAAAAACTTCCTAGACCCGATTGAGATTCGGATAGTCTTTTTTGGGCATTAAACAACCCATTGACGGCTGAAAGCTGTCATAGCCGTAGAACTCACTGAGGCCTTCGTTTTGACTGGTTATGGCTCCCGTAACTCTAAACGAGCCAGAAGTTATGGCCGTCCGAATAATCGATATCTACAGTGTGCAACATCCACGGTGCAAGGTGCAACATCCGTCCGAAATGTGAAACAGTGTCGTACGACTTTTTGAAATGCGTGCAAGGATTTGAAACGAAACAGTACCATGGTGCTCCACTCTCCAGCGATGGTAAATTGAAGGCCATCCACGGTAATCCCTTTTTAACGTAAAAATCCACGTGTCGAAAAAACGAAGAGTAAAAAACTTCCGAGACCCGATTGAGATTCGGATAGTCTTTTTAGGCATTAAACAATCTGTAACGACCCGTATTTTACGTGTCGATAAAATCGTAAAATAGTTGCATTAGGTCGTTAGTATTGCTTGAGTCGTTTTGAACCTAAGTGGTTGGGTTTACGGCTTAAGGGGTTAGGCCGTGTAATAGCTAGCTCGTGGGTAGCCTAAGTCATTCGGAGTTGAGTCGTATGGAGGCATGAGTCGTGACCGACTTAGTGCTTAGGTCGTGTGATAGCTTGAGTCGTGTAGGAGATAAGTCGGTTGTACGACTTAGTGGTGTTGAGCGACTTAAGGTAGTTAGCGGGTTAAGGAGATGAGTCGCAACCGACCTATAGGAAGTAACGACCTAGTAGATGGTATGTGTTGTAGTTAGGTCGCTGAGTCGTGTGAACGACTTAGTGATAGGTCGTGGCTTCGTTGAGTCGTTGGGTCGGTTTAGTGTTAGGTCGTGAACGACCTAAGGCTTGAGTCGTGTGTGTTTTAGGTTGTCTCATAGTTAAGTCGTGTGATCCTGTGTTGAGTCGGCAACATAGTTAAGTCGCTAGGTCGTAACTAGCGTGCGAGTTAGGTCGCGAACATGTTGAGTCGCGCGTGTTAGGACGTTGTGTCTTAGGTCGTTAGGGGCTTGAGTCGTGAGTCATGCATACCTGTTGAGTCGTTGACTCGAGTCTGTAGGCTGCTTGAAGTGTTAAGTCGCGGCCCTTGTTAGGTCGTAAGCCATTAGGTCGCGAGTGTGCTAAGTCATAGGTCGTGGGTATTAGGTCGTGGACGACTTAGGGGATCTGTTGAGTCGTGGACGACTCATAGGGGCGGCGACTTAAGAGAAGTTTCAGCCTATAAATATGCGTCCATATCTTCACTTTTTGGCACCGGATTTTGAAGCGACGAAGTGCTGCCATTTTGAGAGCTCGACTACAACACTTCTTCACTTCTTTTCTCCACTCTAATCTAGTGATTCCTTCCATCTAAATCGAAGATCAAATCGAAGATCCAAGAGCCAAAGTTGAAGATATTCATCCAACAAAGGGAGATTTCTTCGATTGAAGTGAGATTTTGCCGGATCAAGCTTGGATCTTTGCTGTCCAGATCCGGAGTGGGTTGTTTTTGGGGTGTTTAGGTGATTCGGTGAGTGGTAGTTATCTCTCACACGGACCCAAGGGAGTATATTGGATTGGTGGCTTGTTTATGTGTTAAAGATAGTGATTTCTTGCATTTTCCCTAAGTATGCATGTAGATCTATCATCTATGAAGTTTTGATATCCATTTTACTACATGTTCACTTATGCAAGTTCATTCATCAAGTTGTAGAGATATTGTTCATAATTCATGCTTGTTAGAATGCATGTTAGACTTGAACTCTTTATTTACGAAATTGCCATTATTGTTGTAATCGTTTATTTTGATCTTGTTTGAATGATTGATTGCTTGGATTAATGTTTGATTTGATTGATTAGTTGATCGATAACTTGATTTGGACAAGTTGGTCGGAGATGATTCAAAAGCTAAGTGGAAAGGCTCTTGAATAAAGAAAGCTGCTTGTGGCATATGAAGCGGATGTTGAAGCTCATATGGATAGATTTGATGATGATGTTGAGATGGGACTTTGCCATGATGCGATGAGGCAAACCATGATGTTGAGATGGGACTTTGCTATGATGCGATGAAGCAAAGTATGATGTGAGAAAGCTTTGGTTTAATCCAGACGGGATCATCCCAAGCATGTTGATAACTCGGTGATGCGATTCGAGTTGGTTGATAATGGTTAGCTTGAGAGGCGCTTGAGCTAGTATGGGAATAGTCGTCGAGGAGGATGACTAGAAGGCTGAGATTTTATCGTTGTTGAAGGTTCTAGCATGCTCAAAGCAAGAGTACGTTGGGACGGGTCACGATGACGTTCCAAGCACGGGCTGCGACGACGTGCTAGTACTCTGGGTAGTTGCGAAAATTCCTAGGCACGGGCTGCGACGACGTGCGGAGTTATGTCTAGAACTGGGGTTACCATTAGCCCTTGACAGGCGGTCATTCAATTAACGATGATATCGAGGCAATGATAACAGTGATAGCCAGAGTCATGGATGTTTGGTTGCACCATCATTCGGTCTCAAGAGTGGTGTTTTCTGAGTGCTTATCTGATCTTGGTTTAGGCCTTGGGGGTTTGTATTTGGAAAACATCGACCTTGACTCGAGTGATAATTACTTTACTTAAATCGTCTGCTTTGTTATGCTTGTTTATGCTTAGTGGGTCTGGGGGCTATCACTGTAGAATGAGGTGGAGTGGGATGGTTGAGTTCCTATTCCTTTTATCCTTTATGCTCTTTTGACTAGGTAGCGGGCGACAGGTGCTGTTCTTGGCTACCAACGCTGTTGATGACGAAGACGAGCTGGAGGCTTTTGCATATTGTTTTCTTACTATATGTACTGGATATTCCGCTATTTGTTTGATACTCTCAGTGTTATGTAGTGAGGCTTGATGTATTGACTATTCAGATGATTGTATAAAACTATTATGAGTTTATATGATGAGACTTCTGTTCTATAGAGCTTCACTATGTATATTTTCTATTGTATTTTATCCATGCGCTGTGAGTAATACGATAGAGTTTCTATTTTATCTTACCCTGACTATCGTCCATGGCTGCCTGGCACGCCTTTCAGCGCACCATTCTCTTGTTTTAGTGCGGGAGTCATGGGCGGTCGTCACATTTGGTATCAGAGCTTTGGTTAATCGATTTTAGCCAACTCTCGCTGACATAACTACGTATGAGAGACGTAATTGTATTTTGATGGATGATTACTATATATAATATAGTAGTTTAGAAGGATTTGAACTCCTTATGTATTTGTTTCTCAAGGTGTTCTAAATCATTCCTTTTTGTAGATATTAAGGATGAGTCGAAGTGAGAGACAAGCTGCTAGGGAATACCGCGCTGCTAGGGGAGCTACTGACTATGCTGCAATGTTCGAAGCTATGATGACTTCGATCATGAGAAGGATACCAACTTCAGGACCGTCAGTAGATGTTGGAGTTCAAGTTCAAGCTCCAAGACCAGTGGATTTTGCTAAGTTGTGTAAGGACTATACTGCTCTTAGAGGGAAGGTTTTCTTGGGGACAGAATCAACTATTGAAGTGCAGAGATGGATTGATGCTTGTAGAAGGATCTTTGGTGATTTAGGAATTGAGGATGCAACTAAGAGGAAGCTTGCATCAAGACAGCTTCAAGGAAGAGCTTCTGATTGGTGGAATTCTATCACCATTGATACTCCAGAGGAAGAGATTACTTGGGAGCAATTCCAAGTTAGATTTGAAGCTAAGTTCATTTCTACGGCTCAGAAATCTGTTTTGTTTAAGAAGTTTGTGGAGCTCAAGCAATGTGGGAGACCAGTTCTTGAGTATGTTTCGGAGTTTGAAGCTTTGTCCAAGTATACCATATCGTATATTGAATCTCCCTACCAGAAGAACGAGAAGTTTGTGACAGGCTTGGACAATTATCTTGGGAGACAGTTGGTGGATCATCTGGACGATCCATTTGAGAAGCTTGTGGAGAAAGCTCTCAGGCATGAGAGTTTGTTTCCTAAGGAAGGGTCTGTTGTTGCTGTGACCAAGGAAGAGTCCAAACCACAGCAGGGTGGAAACAAGAAGAGGAAGCAGCAACAGCAGAAGGGTAAGGATGGCCAGAAGAAGCCGAAGGGCGAAGTGACCTGCTACAACTGTCAGCAGAAGGGTTATCTCTCCAGGGATTGCAAGAAACCAAGAGTGTCCGCTAAGTGCCACAACTGTGACAAACCGGGGCATTTCAAGAGGGATTGTCTGGAACCGAGGAAGGATAAGCAGATTGTGCAAGCCTATGCTTTAGGAGTTGTTCCATCGTCTTCGAAAGCTCCTACTGTTGATGAGAAAGGGAAGAGTGTGGTGGTTCAAGGTACTCCTTCCATTTTTGGTGTTCCAGTTAGAGTGTTGTTTGATACTGGGGCGTCGCATTCGTTGTTTGTGATGATCTTGTAGGCCGGTTGGGTTTGGAACCGGAAATTGTTGATAGACCATTGGTTGTGACTAATCCAGTTGGGGGTTCGTCTTGTTTGTATATGGTATGCCGTGGTCTAGTTGTATCAAGTCATGATTGCTCTTTTGTTTGTGATTGCTTTGTTCTGAACTTTGCGGGGTTCAGAATTATTTTGGGAATGGACTGGCTTAGGAAGTATGCGGCAAAGGTTGATTGTGAGAAACTGGAGGTGACAGTCGGGATTGTGGAAGGGCGAAAGGTTGTGATACGATGTAAGCATGAAGAAGGCGTCTTCATGGGCTTCATGTATTCGCTGGTTGTTCCACGGGATGGACTGTCATCGATGCCGGTGGTGAATGGATTTGAGGACGTCTTTGACGAGGTCAAAGGGTTACTGCCGCAAAGGGAGATCGAGTTTCGTATCGATCTAGTTGAGGGAGCCAGACCAGTTGTGATGCCTCTTAGACGGATGGCGCCTAGAGAACATCAAGAGCTGAAGGTGCAGGTTGATGGCCTTTTACGGAAAGGATTCATTCGGCGTAGTGTGTCCGAATGGGGTGCACCAGTTGTGTTCGCAACCAAAGCGGATTGATCGTTGAGGTTGTGTGTGGATTATCATGAGCTGAATAAGGTGACTGATAAGAACAAGTATCCATTGCCGAGAATAGATGACTTGTTTGATCAGCTTCTTGAAGCTAAAGTGTTTTCTCAGGTGGAATTGGCAAGGGATTTCACCAGTTGAGAGTGGCCAAGGATAGTGTGCCGAAGACTGCTTTTTGGACACCATCCGGTTTTTATGAGTGGCTGGTAATGTCGTTTGGATTCACTAACGCACCAGCATATTTTGTGGATCTTATGAATAGAGTGTTCAGAGATCAGTTGAATAAGTTTGTACTTGTGTTCGTGGATGATATTCTGATTTATTCCAGAACTGAGGAAGAGCACAAGACACACTTGCGTATTGTTTTGGAAATCTTACGGAAACATCAGCTGAAGGCTAAGTTTTCGAAGTGTCACTTCTGGAAGAGTGAAGTGAGGTTCTTAGGCCATGTTATCTATGGAAATGGAATAGCGGTTGATCCCGCTAAGGTGGCAGCAATCCAGGATTGGGTTAGACCTAAGAATGCATCTGATGTGAGAAGTTTTCTTGGATTAGCAGGATATTATCGTCGGTTTATCAAAGACTTTTCCAAGATAGCTGCACCATTAACAGGATTGACGAAAAAGAACCAAGTGTTCAGATGGGATGATAAGTGTGAGCAAGCTTTCGTAATCCTGAAAGAGCGACTGATAAGTGCTCCTGTTTTGACTATTCCAAGTGGGAATGATGAGATGGTGGTTTACACCGATGCATGTGGTACTGCACTTGGGGCAGTACTGATGCAAAAGGATAAAGTTGTTGCATATGCAAGTCGACAACTGAAGCCGCATGAAAGGAATTACCCGACTCATGATTTGGAGTTAGCGGCGATTGTTTTTGCTCTGAAGATGTGGAGACATTATCTATTGGGATTTCGATTTGAGTTGTTTACGGATCATAAGTCCCTGAAGTATCCGTTCTCCCAAAAGGATTTGAATCTTCGACAGCAACGATGGCTAGAGTTTTTAGCATCGTATGATTTTGATATAGCCTATACTCCGGGAAAAGGTAACGCAGTGGCAGATGCGTTAAGTCGAAGACATGCAGGATTAGGAGCCATGTTTTCGGAATGGAGGAGTCTCGAGTATTTGGCTGCATTTGACTTCAGGCCTAGATGTGAATTGGAACCTGAGATGTTGGCAAACTTATCGATAAGACCTTCTCTAGTAGAAAGGATTGGCGAGAGCCAAAAGAGAGACGATAAGCTTGTCAAGATTATCCGAGATTTGGAGTCTGGATTGAATCCAGAAAAGGATAAAAGGATTTGAAGTCGATCGAGAGGGTTGGCTTCGGAAGCAAGGACGATTAGTTGTTCCCGATATAGATGGATTGAGAGATGAAGTTCTTAAGGAAAATCATCACTCGAAGTTGACGATTCATCCAGGTGGAAATAAGATGTATCGGGATATGAAGAGAACCTATTACTAGGAAGGTATGAAAAAGGATGTTGGAAATTTTATTTCCAAATGTATGAACTACCAGTTGGTAAAAGCCGAGCAGAAGAAGCCAAGTGGATTGCTTCAGCCTTTAGAGGTTCCTACATGGAAGTGGGAGCATATATCGATGGATTTTATCGATGGTCTAACTAGAACCAGGGCAGGGAATGAAGGGATTTGGGTCATCGTAGATCGTTTGACTAAGAATGCAAGATTCATTCCTGTTCGATCTACCAGGACTGCATCGAAGTTGGCTGAGTTGTATGTTAAGTGGATAGTTCGATTCCATGGTATTCCAAAGAGTATAGTGAGCGATCGAGACCCATTGTTCACTAGTGGATTTTGGAAGAGCTTGTAGGAAGTTTTGGGAACCGAGCTGTGTTTGAGTACAACTTATCACCCCCAAACAGATGGTCAGACTGAGAGAGTCAACCGAGTTTTGGAAGATCTCCTGAGGGTATGTGTTTTGGATTTCGGAGGATCATGGGAAGATCATCTTCATTTGGTGGAATTTGCATTTAATAACAGTTACCAGTCAAGTATTGGTATGGCACCGTATGAAGCATTATATGGAAGGCCGTGTACCTCTCCGACATGTTGGTCAGAAACTGGAGAAAAGTTGATACTTGGGCCAGAGATGATTCGACAGACTTCGGATTGTATAGAGATCATTCGGCGACGAATGAAGGCAGCCCAAGATCGTCAGAAAAGTTATGCCGATAAGCGTCGTAAGGATTTGGAATTCGACGTAGGTGATATGGTTTTTGTGAAGATTTCTCCACTGAAGAATGTTATTCGATTCGGGAAGAAAGGAAAGTTAACTCCAAGATTTGTTGGACCATTCCCGATCATCGAGCGAATTGGAAAGCTCGCTTATAAATTGGAGTTACCGGAAAAGATGGCGGTTGTGCACAATGTTTTTCATGTATCTTATCTACGGAAGTATGTGCATGACTCGAATACGGTGGTTTCTGCTGATAACTGTAAAGACTTGGAAGTTTATCCAGTTGTTACGAGACCTCGTAAGCCGCTTCGTGTTGTTGAAACCGACACGAAACAGCTTAGGAGGAAGGCGATTACGTTGCTCAAGGTACAATGGAGTGATGATGTTGACGACTGTACATGGGAGGAGGAAGAGAGGATGAAGGCAGCTCATCCTGAACTCTTCGAGGTATGGCCCTAAGGTGTCGTGACATCTCACGAATTTGTAACTTGTTCTAGTCTTAGAATTCTGCATGCTAGGCTAGTAATTAGATGCATGGTTTGTTGATTGCTGTGGATGGTAGGCATGCAGAATAATTTTGATTGCTCTTGTTTGTTTGGAATTTCAGGGGCGAAATTCCTAAGGGGGAGAAAATGTAACGACCCGTATTTTACGTGTCGATAAAATCGTAAAATAGTTGCATTAGGTCGTTAGTATTGCTTGAGTCATTTTGAACCTAAGTGGTAGGGTTTACGGCTTAAGGGGTTAGGCCGTGTAATAGCTAGCTCGTGGGTAGCCTAAGTCGTTCGGAGTTGAGTCGTATGGAGGCATGAGTCGTGACCGACTTAGTGCTTAGGTCCTGTGATAGCTTGAGTCGTGTAGGAGATAAGTCGGTTGTACGACTTAGTGGTGTTGAGCGACTTAAGGTAGTTAGCGGGTTAAGGAGATGAGTCGTGACCGACCTATAGGAAGTAACGACCGAGTGGATGGTATGTGTTGTAGTTAGGTCGCTGAGTCGTGTGAACGACTTAGTGATAGGTCGTGGCTTCGTTGGGTCATTGGGTCGGTTTAGTGTTAGGTCGTGAACGACCTAAGGCTTGAGTCCTGGTTGTTTTAGGTCGTCTCATAGTTAAGTCGTGTGATCCTGTGTTGAGTCGGCAACATAGTTAAGTCGCTAGGTCGTAACTCGCGTGCGAGTTAGGTCGCGAACATGTTGAGTCGCGCGTGTTAGGACGTTGTGTCTTAGGTCGTTAGGGGCTTGAGTCGTGAGTCGTGCATACCTGTTGAGTCATTGACTCGAGTCTGTAGGCTGCTTGATGTGTTAAGTCGCAACCCTTGTTAGGTCGTAAGCCGTTAGGTCGCGAGTGTGCTAAGTCGTAGGTCGTGGGTATTAGGTCGTGGACGACTTAGGGGATCTGCTGAGTCGTGGACGACTCATAGGGGCGGCGACTTAAGGGACGTTTCAGCCTATAAATATGCGTCCATATCTTCAATTTTTGGCACCGGATTTTGAAGCGACGAAGTGCTGCCATTTTGAGAGCTCGACTACAACACTTCTTCACTTCTTTTCTCCACTCTAATCTAGTGATTCCTTCCATCTACATTGAAGATCAAATCGAAGATCCAAGAGCCAAAGTTGAAGATATTCATCCAACAAAGAGAGATTTCTTCGATTGAAGCGAGATTTTGCCGGATCAAGCTTGGATCTTTGCTGTCCAGATCTGGAGTGGGTTGTTTTTGGGGTGTTTAGGTGATTCGGTGAGTGGTAGTTATCTCTCATACGGACCCAAGGGAGTATATTGGATTGGTGGCTTGTTTATGTGTTAAAGATAGTGATTTCTTGCATTTTCCCTAAGTATGCATGTAGATCTATCATCTATGAAGTTTTGATATCCATTTTACTACATGTTCACTTATGCAAATTCATTCATCAAGTTGTAGAGATATTGTTCATAATTCATGCTTGTTAGAATGCATGTTAGACTTGAACTCTTTATTTACGAAATTGCCATTATTGTTGTAATCATTTATTTAGATCTTGTTTGAATGATTGATTGCTTGGATTAATGTTTGATTTGATTGATTAGTTGATCGATAACTTGATTTGGACAAGTTGGTCGAAGATGATTCAAAAGCTAAGTGGAAAGGCTATTGAATAAGGAAAGCTGCTTGTGGCATATGAAGCGAATGTTGAAGCTCATATGGATAGATTTGATGATGATGTTGAGATGGGACTTTGCCATGATGCGATGAGGCAAACCATGATGTTGAGATGGGACTTTGCTATGATGCAATGAAGCAAAGTATGATGTGAGAAAGCTTTGGTTTAATCCAGACGGGATCATCCCAAGCATGTTGATAACTCGGTGATGTGCTTCGAGTTGGTTGATAATGGTTAGCTTGAGAGGCGCTTGAGCTAGTATGGGAAAAGTCGTCGAGGAGGATGACTACAAGGCTGAGATTTTATCGTTGTTGAAGGTTCTAGCATGCTCAAAGCAAGAGTACGTTGGGACGGGTCACGATAACGTTTCAAGCACGGGCTGCGACGACGTGCTAGTACTCTGGGTAGTTGCAAAAATTCCTAGGCACGGGCTGCGACGACGTGCGGAGTTATGTCTAGAACCGGGGTTACCATTAGCCCTTGACAGGCGGTCATTCAATTAACGATGATATCAAGGCAATGATAACAGTGATAGCCAGAGTCATGGATGTTTGGTTGCACCATCATTCGGTCTCAAGAGCGGTGTTTTCTGAGTGCTTATCTGATCTTGGTTTAGGCCTTGGGGGTTTGTATTTGAAAAACATCGACCTTGACTCGATTGATAATTACTTTACTTAAATTGTCTGCTTTGCAATATTTGTTTATGCTTAGTGGGTCTGGGGGCTATCACTGTAGAATGAGGTGGAGTAGGATGGTTGAGTTCCTATTCCTTTTATCCTTTGTGCTCGTTTGAATAGGTAGCAGGTGACAGGTGTTGTTCTTGGCTACCAACGCTGTTGATGACGAAGACGAGCTGGAGGCTTTTGCATATTGTTTTCTTACTATATGTACTGGATATTCCGCTGTTTGTTTGATACTCTGAGTGTTATGTAGTGAGGCTTGATGTATTGACAATTCAGATGATTGTATAAAACTATTATGAGTTTATATGATGAGACTTCTGTTCTATAGAGCTTCACTATGTATATTTTCTATTGTATTTTGTCCATGCGCTGTGAGTAATACGATTGAGTTTCTATTTTATCTTACCCTGACTATCGTCCATGGCTGCTTGGCACGCCTTTTAGCGCACCATTCTCTTGTTTTAGTGCGGGAGTCATGGGCGGTCGTCACACAATCCATTGACGGCTGAAAGCTGTCATAGCCGTAGAACTCACTGAGGCCTTCGTTTTGACTGGTTATGGCTCCCGTAACTCTAAACGAGCCAAAAGTTATGGCCGTCTGAATAATCGTTATCTACAGGGTGCAACATCCACGGTGCAAGGTGCAACATCCGTCCGAAATGGCGAAACAGTGTCGTACGACTTTTTGAAATGAGTGCATGGATTTGAAACGAAACGGTACCATGGTGCACCACTCTCCAGCGATGGTAAATCGAAGACCAGCCACAGAAATCCCATTCTACCGTAAAAATCCACGTGTCGAAAAAACGAAGGGTAAAAAACTTCCTAGACCCGATTGAGATTCGAATAGTCTTTTTTGGGCATTAAACAATCCATTGACGGCTGAAAGCAGTCATAGCCGTAGAACTCACTGAGGCCTTCGTTTTGACTGGTTATGGCTCCCGTAACTCTAAACGAGCTAGAAGTTATGGCCGTCCGAATAATCGATATCTACAGGGTGCAACATCCACGGTGCAAGGTGCAACATCCGTCCGAAATGGGGAAACAATGTCGTACGACTTTTTTAAATGCGTGCAAGGATTTGAAACGAAACGATACCATGGTGCACCACTCTCCAGTGATGGTAAATCGAAGACCAGCCACGGTAATCATGTTCTACCGTAAAAATCCACGTGTCGAAAAAACGAAGGGTAAAAAACTTCCTAGACCCGATTGAGATTCGGATAGTCTTTTTTGGGCATTAAACAATCCATTGACGGCTGAAAGATGTCATAGCCGTAGAACTCACTGAGGCCTTCGTTTTGACTGGTTATGGCTCCCGTAACTCTAAACGATCCAGAAGTTATGGTCGTCCGAATAATCGATATCTACAGGGTGCAACATCCACAGTGCAAGGTGCAACATCCATCCGAAATGGCGAACAGTGTCGTACGACTTTTTGAAATGCGTGCATGGATTTGAAACGAATCGGTACCTTGGTGCACCACTCTTCAGCGATGGTAAATCGAAGACCAGCCACGGTAATCCCGTTCTAACGTAAAAATCCACGTGTCGAAAAAACGAAGGGTAAAAAACATTCTAGACCCGATTGAGATTCGGATAGTCTTTTATGGGATTTAAACAATCCATTGACGGCTGAACTCATTCATAGCCGTAAAACTCACTGTGGCCTTCGTTTTGACTGGTTATGGCTTCCGTAACTCTAAACGAGGCAGAAGTTATGGCCGTCCGAATAATTGATATCTATAGGGTGCAACATCTACGGTGCAAGGTGCAACATCCGTCCGAAATGGCGAAACAGTGTCGTACGACTTATTGAAATGTGTGCATGGATTTGAATCAAAAGGGTACCATGGTGCACCACTCTCTAGCAATGGTAAATCGAAGACCGGCCACGGTAATCTCGTTCTACCGTAAAAATCCACGTGTCGAAAAAACGAAGGGTATAAAACTTCCTAGACCCGATTGAGATTCGGATAGTCTTTTTTGGGCATTAAACAATCCATTGACTGTTGAAAGCTGTCATAGCCGTAGAACTCACTGAGGCCTTCGTTTTGACTGGTTATGGCTCCCGTAACTCTAAACGAGCCAGAAGTTATGGTCGTCCGAATAATCGATATCTACAGGGTGCAACATCCACGGTGCAAGGTGCAACATCTATCCGAAATGGCGAAACAGTGTCGTACGACTTTTTGAAATGCGTGCAAGGATTTGAAACGAAGCAGTACCATGGTGCACCACTCTCCAGCGATGGTACATTGAAGGCCAGCCACGGTAATCCCGTTTTACCGTAAAACTCCACGTGTCCAAAAAACGAAGGGTAAAAAACTTCCGAGACCCGATTGAGATTCGGTTAGTATTTTTTGGGCATTAAACAATCCATTGACGGCTGAAAGCTGTCATAGCCGTAGAACTTACCGAGGCCTTCGTTTTGACTGGTTATGGCTCCTGTAACTCTAAACGAGCCAGAAGTTATGGCCGTCTGAATAATCAATATCTAGAGGATGCAACATCCACGGTGCAAGGTGCAACATCCGTTCTAAATGGCGAAACTGTGTCGTACGACTTTTATAAATGCGTGCATGGAATTGAAATGAAACCATACCATGGTGCACCACTCTCTAGCGATGGTAAATCGAAGGCCAGCCACAGTAATCCCATTCTACTGTAAAAATCCACGTGTCGAAAAAACGAAGGGTAAAAAACTTCCAAGACCCGATTGAGATTCGGATAGTCTTTTTTGGGCATTAAACAATCCATTGACGGTTGAAAGCAGTCATAGCCGTAGAACTCATTGAGGCCTTCGTTTTGACTGGTTATGGCTCCCGTAACTCTAAACGAGCCAGAAGTTATGGCCGTCCGAATAATCGATTTCTACAGGGTGCAACATCCACGGTGCAAGGTGCAACATCCGTCCGAAATGGCGAAACAGTGTCGTACGACTTTTCGAAATGCGTGCATGGATTTGAAACGAAACGGTACCATGGTGCACCACTCTCCAGCGATGGTAAATCGAAGACCAGCCACGGTAATCCTGTTCTACCGTAAAAATCCACGTGTCGAAAAAACGAAGGGTAAAAAACTTCCTAGACCCGATTGAGATTCGGATAGTCTTTTTTGGGCATTAAAAAATCCATTGACGGTTGAATGCTGTCATAGCCGTAGAACTCACTGAGGCCTTCGTTTTGACTGGTTATGGCTCCCGTAACTCTAAATGAGCCAGAAGTTATGGCCGTCCGAATAATCAATATCTACAGGGTGCAACATCCACGGTGCAAGGTGCAACATCCATCCGAAATGGCGAAACAGTGTCGTACGACTTTTTGAAATGCGTGCAAGGATTTGAAACGAAACAGTACCATGGTGCACCACTCTCCAGCTATGGTACATTGAAGGTCAGCCACGGTAATCCCGTTTTACCGTAGAACTCCACGTGTCGAAAAAACAAAGGGTAAAAAATTTCCGAGACCCGATTGAGATTCAGATAGTCTTTTTTGGGCATTAAACAATCCATTGACGACGGAAAGCTTTCATAGACGTGGAACTCACTGAGGCCTTCGTTTTGACTGGTTATGGCTCCCGTAACTCTAAATGAGCCAGAAGTTATGGCCGTCTGAATAATCGATATCTACAGGGTGCAACATCCACGGTGCAAGGTGCAACATCCGTTCTAAATGGTGAAACAGTGTCGTACGACTTTTTGAAATGCGTGCATGGAATTGAAATGAAACCGTACCATGGTGCACCACTCTCCAGCGATGGTAAATCGAAGACCAGCCACGGTAATCCCGTTCTACCGTAAAAATCCACGTGTCGAAAAAACGAAGGGTTAAAAACTTCCTAGACCCGATTGAGATTCGGATAGTCTTTTTTGGGCATTAAACAATCCATTGACGGCTAAAAGCTGTCATAGCCGTAGAACTCACTAAGGCCTTCGTTTTGACTGGTTATGGCTCCTGTAACTCTAAACGATCTAGAAGTTATGGTCGTACGAATAATCGATATCTATAGGGTGCAACATCCACAGTGCAAGGTGCAACGTCCATCCGAAATGGCGAACAGTGTCGTACGACTTTTTGAAATGCGTGCACGGATTTGAAACGAATCGGTACCATGGTGCACCACTCTTCAGCGATGGTAAATCGAAGACCAGCCACGGTAATCCCGTTCCACCGTAAAAATCCACGTGTCGAAAAAACGAAGGGTAAAAAACATCCTAGACCCGATTGAGATTCAGATAGTCTTTTATGGGCATTAAACAATCCGTTGACGGCTGAAAGCATTCATAGCCGTAGAACTCACTGTGGCCTTCGTTTTGATTGGTTATGGCTCCCGTAACTCTAAACGAGGCAGAAGTTATGGCCGTCCGAATAATCGATATCTATAGGGTGCAACATCCACGGTGCAAGGTGCAACATCCGTCCGAAATGGCGAAACAGTGTCGTACGACTTGTTGAAATGCGTGCATGGATTTTAAACAAAATGGTACTATGGTGCACCACTCTCTAGCGATGGTAAATCGAAGACCGGCCACGGTTATCCCGTTCTACCGTAAAAATCCACGTGTCGAAAATACGAAGGTTAAAAAACTTCCTAGACCCGATTGAGATTCAGATAGTCTTTTTTGGGCATCAAACAATCCATTGACGGCTGAAAGCAGTCATAGCCGTAGAACTCACTGAGGCCTTCGTTTTGACTGGTTATGGCTCCCGTAACTCTAAACGAGCCAGAAGTTTTGGCCGTCCGAATAATCGATATCTACAGGGTGCAACATCCACGGTGCAAGGTGCAACATCCGTCCGAAATGGCGAAACAGTGTCGTACGACTTTTTGAAATGCGTGCATGGATTTGAAACGAAACGGTACCATGGTGCACCACTCTCCAGCGAAGGTAAATCGAAGACCAGCCACGGTAATCCCGTTCTATCGTAAAAATCCACGTGTCGAAAAAACGAAGGGTAAAAAACTTCCTAGACCCGATTGAGATTCGGATAGTCTTTTTTGGGAATTAAACAACCCATTGACGGATGAAAGCCATCATAGCCGTAGAACTCACTGAGGTTTTCATTTTGACTGGTTATGGCTCCCGTAACTCTAAACGAGCCAGAAGTTACGGTCGTCCGAATAATCGATATCTACAGGGTGCAACATCCACAGTGCAAGGTGCAACATCCATCTGAAATGGCGAACAGTGTCGTACGACTTTTTGAAATGCGTACGTGGATTTGAAACAAATCGGTACCATGGTGCACCACTCTTCAGCGATGGCAAATCGAAGACCAGCCACGGTAATCCCGTTCTACCGTAAAAATCCACGTGTCGAAAAAACGAAGGGTGAAAAACATCCTAGACCCGATTGAGATTCGGATAGTCTTTTATGGGCATTAAACAATCCATTGACGGTTGGAAGCAGTCATAGCCGTAGAACTCACTGAGGCCTTCATTTTGACTGGTTATGGCTCCCGTAACTCTAAACGAGGCAGAAGTTATGGCCGTCCGAATAATCGATATCTATAGGGTGCAACATCCACGGTGCAAGGTGCAACATCCGTCCGAAATGGAGAAACAGTGTCGTACGACTTGTTGAAATGCGTGCATGGATTTGAAACGAAATGGTACTATGGTGCACCACTCTCTAGCGATGGTAAATCAAAGACCAGCCACGGTTATCCCGTTCTACCGTAAAAATCCACGTGTCGAAAAAACGAAGGGTAAAAAACTTCCTAGACCCGATTGAGATTCGGATAGTCTTTTTTGGGCATTAAACAATCCATTGACGGTTGAAAGCAGTCATAGCCGTAGAACTCACTGAGGCCTTCGTTTTGACTAGTTATGGCTCCCTTAACTCTAAACGAGCCAGAAGTTATGGCCGTCCGAATAATCGATATCTACAGGGTGCAACATCCACGGTGCAAGGTGCAACATCCGTCCGAAATGGCGAAACAGTGTCGTACGACTTTTTGAAATGCGTGCATGGATTTGAAACGAAACGGTACCATGTTGCACCGCTCTCCAGCGATGGTAAATCGAAGACCAGCCACGGTAATCCCGTTCTACCGTAAAAATCCACGTGTCGAAAAAACGAAGGGTAAAAAACATCCTAGACCCGATTGAGATTCGGATAGTCTTTTTTGGGCATTAAACAACCCATTGACGACTGAAAGCTGTCATAGCCGTAGAACTCACTGAGGCCTTCGTTTTGACTGGTTATGGCTCCCGTAACTCTAAACGAGCCAGAAGTTATGGTCGTCCGAATAATCGATATCTACAGGGTGCAACATCCACAGTGCGAGGTGCAACATCCTTCCGAAATGGCGAACAGTGTCGTACGACTTTTTGAAATGCGTGCATGGATTTGAAACGAATCGGTACCATGGTGCACCACTCTTCAGCGATGGCAAATCGAAGACTAGCCACGGTAATCCCGTTCTACCGTAAAAATCCACGTGTCGAAAAAACGAAGGGTAAAAAAACATCCTAGACCCCGATTGAGATTCGGATAGTCTTTTTTGGGCAATAAACAATCCATTGACGGCTGAAAGCAGTCATAGCCGTAGAACTCACTGTGGCCTTCGTTTTGACTGGTTATGGCTCCCGTAACTCTAAACGAGGCAGAAGTTATGGCCGTCCGAATAATCGATATCTACAGGGTGCAACATCCACGGTGCAAGGTGCAACATCCGTCCGAAATAGCGAAAGTGTCGTACGACTTGTTGAAATGCGTGCATGGATTTGAAATGAAATGGTACTATGGTGCACCACTCTCTAGCGATGGTAAATCGAAGACCAGCCACGGTTATCCCGTTCTACCGTAAAAATCCACGTGTCGAAAAAACGAAGGGTAAAAAACTTCCTAGACCCGATTGAGATTCGAATGGTCTTTTTTGGCATTAAACAATCCATTGACGGCTGAAAGCTGTCATAGCCGTAGAACTCACTGAGGCCTTCGTTTTGACTGGTTATGGCTCCCGTAACTCTAAACGAGCCAGAAGTTATGGCCGTCCGAATAATCGATATCTATAGGGTGCAACATCCACGGTGCAAGGTGCAACATCCATCCGAAATGGCGAAACAGTGTCGTACGACTTTTTGAAATGCGTGCAAGGATTTGAAACGAAACAGTACCATGGTACACCACTCTCCAGCTATGGTACATTGAAGGCCAGCCACGGTAATCCCGTTTTACCGTAAAACTCCACGTGTCGAAAAAACGAAGGGTAAAAAACTTCCGAGACCCGATTGAGATTCGGATAGTCTTTTTTGGGCATTAAACAATCCATTGACGACGGAAAGCTTTCATAGCCGTAGAACTCACTGAGGCCTTCGTTTTGACTGGTTATGGCTCCCGTAACTCTAAACGAGCCAGAAGTTATGGCCGTCTGAATAATCGATATCTACAGGGTGCAACATCCACGGTGCAAGGTGCAACATCCGTTCTAAATGGCGAAACAGTGTCGTACGACTTTTTAAAATACGTGCATGGAATTGAAATGAAACCGTACCATGGTGCACCACTCTCCAGCGATGGTAAATCGAAGACCAGCCTCGGTAATCCCGTTCTACCGTAAAAATCCACGTGTCGAAAAAACGAAGGGTTAAAAACTTCCTAGACCCGATTGAGATTCGGATAGTCTTTTTTGGGCATTAAACAATCCATTGACGGCTAAAAGGTGTCATAGCCGTAGAACTCACTGAGGCCTTCGTTTTGACTGGTTATGGCTCCCGTAACTCTAAACGATCCAGAAGTTATTGTCGTCCGAATAATCGATATCTACAGGGTGCAACATCCACAGTGCAAGGTGCAACATCCATCCGAAATGGCGAACAGTGTCGTACGACTTTTTGAAATGCGTGCATGGATTTGAAACGAATCGATACCATGGTGGACCACTCTTCAGCGATGGTAAATCGAAGACCAGCCACGGTAATCCCGTTCTACCGTAAAAATCCACGTGTCGAAAAAACGAAGGGTAAAAAACATCCTAGACCCGATTGAGATTCGGATAGTCTTTTATGGGCATTAAACAATCCATTGACGGCTGAAAGCATTCATAGCCGTAGAACTCACTGTGGCCTTCGTTTTGACTGGTTATGGCTCCCGTAACTCTAAACGAGGCAGAAGTTATGGCCGTCCGAATAATCGATATCTATAGGGTGCAACATCCACGGTGCAAGGTGCAACATCCGTCCGAAATGGCGAAACAGTGTCGTACGACTTGTTGAAATGCGTGCATGGATTTTAAACGAAATGGTACTATGGTGCACCACTCTCTATCGATGGTAAATCGAAGACCAGCCACGGTTATCCAGTTCTACCGTAAAAATCCACGTGTCGAAAAAACGAAGGGTAAAAAACTTCCTAGACCCGATTGAGATTCGTATAGTCTTTTTTGGGCATTAAACAATCCATTGACGGTTGAAAGCAGTCATAGCCATAGAACTAACTGAGGCCTTCGTTTTGACTAGTTATTGCTCTCGTAACTCCAAACGAGCCAAAAGTTATGGCCGTCCGAATATTCGATATCTACATGGTGCAACATCCACGGTGCAAGGTGCAACATCCGTCCGAAATGGCGAAACAGTGTCGTACGACTTTTTGAAATGCGTGCATGGATTTGAAACGAAACGGTACCATGGTGCACCACTCTCCAGCGAAGGTAAATCGAAGACCAGCCACGGTAATCCTGTTCTACCGTAAAAATCCACGTGTCCAAAAAACGAAGGGTAAAAAACTTCCTAGACCCGATTGAGATTCGGATTGTCTTTTTTGGGAATTAAACAACCCAGTGACGGCTGAAAGCCATCATAGCCGTAGAACTCACTGAGGTTTTCGTTTTGACTGGTTATGGCTCCCGTAACTCTAAACGAGCCAGAAGTTACGGTCGTCCGAATAATCGATATCTACAGGGTGCAACATCCACAGTGCAAGGTGCAACATCCATCCGAAATGGCGAACAGTGTCGTACGACTTTTTGAAATGCGTGCGTGGATTTGAAACGAATCGGTACCATGGTGCACCACTCTTCAGCGATGGCAAATCGAAGACCAGCCACGGTAATCCCGTTCTACCGTAAAAATCCACGTGTCGAAAAAACGAAGGGTGAAAAACATCCTAGACCCGATTGAGATTCGGATAGTCTTTTATGGGCATTAAACAATCCATTGACGGCTGAGAGCAGTCATAGCCGTAGAACTCACTGAGGCCTTCATTTTGACTGGTTATGGCTCCCGTAACTCTAAACGAGGCAGAAGTTATGGCCGTCCGAATAATCGATATCTATAGGGTGCAACATCCACGGTGCAAGGTGCAACATCCATCCGAAATGGCGAAACAGTGTCGTACGACTTTTTGAAATGCGTGCAAGGATTTGAAACGAAACAGTACCATGGTACACCACTCTCCAGCTATGGTACATTGAAGGCCAGCCACGGTAATCCCGTTTTACCGTAAAACTCCACGTGTCGAAAATACGAAGGTTAAAAAACTTCCTAGACCCGATTGAGATTCAGATAGTCTTTTTTGGGCATCAGACAATCCATTGACGGCTGAAAGCAGTCATAGCCGTAGAACTCACTGAGGCCTTCGTTTTGACTGGTTATGGCAACGAGCCAGAAGTTTTGGCCGTCCGAATAATCGATATCTACAGGGTGCAACATCCACGGTGCAAGGTGCAACATCCGTCCGAAATGGCGAAACAGTGTCGTACGACTTTTTGAAATGCGTGCATGGATTTGAAACGAAACGGTACCATGGTGCACCACTCTCCAGCGAAGGTAAATCGAAGACCAGCCACGGTAATCCCGTTCTACCGTAAAAATCCACGTGTCGAAAAAACGAAGGGTAAAAAACTTCCTAGACCCGATTGAGATTCGGATAGTCTTTTTTGGGAATTAAACAACCCATTGACGGATGAAAGCCATCATAGCCGTAGAACTCACTGAGGTTTTCGTTTTGACTGGTTATGGCTCCCGTAACTCTAAACGAGGAAGAAGTTACGGTCGTCCGAATAATCGATATCTACAGGGTGCAACATCCACAGTGCAAGGTGCAACATCCATCTGAAATGGCGAACAGTGTCGTACGACTTTTTGAAATGCGTGCGTGGATTTGAAACAAATCGGTACCATGGTGCACCACTCTTCAGCGATGGCAAATCGAAGACCAGCCACGGTAATCCCGTTCTACCGTAAAAATCCACGTGTCGAAAAAACGAAGGGTGAAAAACATCCTAGACCCGATTGAGATTCGGATAGTCTTTTATGGGCATTAAACAATCCATTGACGGCTGAAAGCAGTCATAGCCGTAGAACTCACTGAGGCCTTCATTTTGACTGGTTATGGCTCCCGTAACTCTAAACGAGGCAGAAGTTATGGCCGTCCGAATAATCGATATCTATAGGGTGCAACATCCACGGTGCAAGGTGCAACATCCGTCCGAAATGGAGAAACAGTGTCGTACGACTTGTTGAAATGCGTGCATGGATTTGAAACGAAATGGTACTATGGTGCACCACTCTCTAGCGATGGTAAATCAAAGACCAGCCACGGTTATACCGTTCTACCGTAAAAATCCACGTGTCGAAAAAACGAAGGGTAAAAAACTTCCTAGACCCGATTGAGATTCGGATAGTCTTTTTTGGGCATTAAACAATCCATTGACGGTTGAAAGCAGTCATAGCCGTAGAACTCACTGAGGCCTTCGTTTTGACTAGTTATGGCTCCCGTAACTCTAAACGAGCCAGAAGTTATGGCCGTCCGAATAATCGATATCTACAGGGTGCAACATCCACGGTGCAAGGTGCAACATCCGTCCGAAATGGCGAAACAGTGTCGTACGACTTTTTGAAATGCGTGCATGGATTTGAAACGAAACGGTACCATGTTGCACCACTCTCCAGCGATGGTAAATCGAAGACCAGCCACGGTAATCCCGTTCTACCGTAAAAATCCACGTGTCGAAAAAACGAAGGGTAAAAAACATCCTAGACCCGATTGAGATTCGGATAGTCTTTTTTGGGCATTAAACAACCCATTGACGACTAAAAGCTGTCATAGCCGTAGAACTCACTGAGGCCTTCGTTTTGACTGGTTATGGCTCCCGTAACTCTAAACGAGCCAGAAGTTATGGTCGTCCGAATAATCGATATCTACAGGGTGCAACATCCACAGTGCAAGGTGCAACATCCTTCCGAAATGGCGAACAGTGTCGTACGACTTTTTGAAATGCATGCATGGATTTGAAACGAATCGGTACCATGGTGCACCACTCTTCAGCGATGGAAAATCGAAGACCAGCCACGGTAATCCCGTTCTACCGTAAAAATGCACGTGTCGAAAAAACGAAGGGTAAAAAACATCCTAGACCCGATTGAGATTCGGATAGTATTTTATGGGCATTAAACAATCCGTTGACGGCTGAAAGCATTCATAGCCGTAGAACTCCCTGTGGCCTTCGTTTTGACTGGTTATGGCTCCCGTAACTCTAAACGAGGCAGAAGTTATGGCCGTCCGAATAATCGATATCTAGAGGGTGCAACATCCACGGTGCAAGGTGCAACATCCGTCCGAAATGGCGAAACAGTGTCGTACGACTTGTTGAAATGCGTGCATGGATTTTAAACAAAATGGTACTATGGTGCACCACTCTCTAGCGATGGTAAATCGAAGACCAGCCACGGTTATCCCGTTCTACCGTAAAAATCCACGTGTCGAAAATACGAAGGTTAAAAAACTTCCTAGACCCGACTGAGATTCAGATAGTCTTTTTTGGGCATCAAACAATCCATTGACGGCTGAAAGCAGTCATAGCCGTAGAACTAACCGAGGGCTTCGTTTTGACTAGTTATTGCTCTCGTAACTCCAAACGAGCCAGAAGTTATGGCCGTCCGAATAATCGATATCTACATGGTGCAACATCCACGGTGCAAGGTGCAACATCCGTCCGAAATGGCGAAACAGTGTCGTACGACTTTTTGAGATGCGTGCATGGATTTGAAATGAAACGGTACCATGGTGCACCACTCTTCAGCGAAGGTAAATCGAAGACCAGCCACGGTAATCCCGTTCTACCGTAAAAATCCACGTGTCGAAAAAACGAAGGGTAAAAAACTTCCTAGACCCGATTGAGATTCAGATAGTCTTTTTTGGGAATTAAACAACCCATTGACGGCTGAAAGCCATCATAGCCGTAGAACTCACTGAGGTTTTCGTTTTGACTGGTTATGGCTCCCGTAACTCTAAACGAGCCAGAAGTTACGGTCGTCCGAATAATCGATATCTACAGGGTGCAACATCCACGGTGCAAGGTGCAACATCCATCCGAAATGGCGAACAGTGTCGCACGACTTTTTGAAATGCGTGCGTGGATTTGAAACGAATCGGTACCATGGTGCACCACTCTTCAGCGATGGCAAATCGAAGACCAGCCACGGTAATCCCGTTCTACCGTAAAAATCCACGTGTCGAAAAAACGAAGGGTGAAAAACATCCTAGACCCGATTGAGATTCGGATAGTCTTTTATGGGCCTTAAACAATCCATTGACGGCTGAAAGCATTCATAGCCGTAGAACTCACTGTGGCCTTCGTTTTGACTGGTTATGGCTCCCGTAACTCTAAACGAGGCAGAAGTTATGGCCGTCCGAATAATCGATATCGATAGGGTGCAACATCCACGGTGCAAGGTGCAACATCCGTCCGAAATGGAGAAACAGTGTCGTACGACTTGTTGAAATGCTTGCATGGATTTGAAACGAAATGGTACTATGGTGCACCACTCTCTAGCGATGGTAAATCAAAGACCATCCACGGTTATCCCGTTCTACCGTAAAAATCCACGTGTCGAAAAAACGAAGGGTAAAAAACTTCCTAGACCCGATTGAGATTCGGATAGTCTTTTTTGGGCATTAGACAATCCATTGACGGTTGAAAGCAGTCATAGCCGTAGAACTCACTGAGGCCTTCGTTTTGACTGGTTATGGCTCCCGTAACTCTAAACGAGCCAGAAGTTATGGCCGTCCGAATAATCGATATCTACAGGGTGCAACATCCACGGTGCAAGGTGCAACATCCGTCCGAAATGGCGAAACAGTGTCGTACGACTTTTCGAAATGCGTTCATGGATTTGAAACGAAACGGTACCATGTTGCACCACTCTCCAGCGATGGTAAATCGAAGACCAGCCACGGTAATCCCGTTCTACCGTAAAAATCCACGTGTCGAAAAAACGAAGGGTAAAAAACTTTCTAGACCCGATTGAGATTCAAATAGTCTTTTTTGGGCATTAAACAATCCATTGACGGCTGCAAGTAGTCATAACCGTAGAACTCACTGAGTCCTTCGTTTTGACTGGTTATGGCTCCCGTACCTCTAAACGAGCCAGAAGTTATGGCCGTCCGAATAATCGATATCTACAGGGTGCAACATCCACGGTGCAAGGTGCAACATCCGTCCGAAATGGCGAAACAGTGTCGTACGACTTTTTGAGATGCGTGCAAGGATTTGAATCGAAACGGTACCATGGTGCACCACTCTCCAGCGATGGTAGATTGAGGACCAGCCACGGTAATCCCGTTTTACCGTAAAAATCCAAGTGTCGAAAAAACAAAGGGTAAAAAACTTCCGAGACCCGATTGAGATTCGGATAGTCTTTTTTGGGCATTAAACAATCCGTTGACGGCTGAAAGCTATCATAGCCGTAGAACTCACTGAGGCCTTCATTTTGACTGGATATGGCTCCCGTAACTCTAAACGAGCCAGAAGTTATGGCGGTTCGAATAATCGTTATCTACAGGGTGCAACATTCACGGTGCAAGGTGCAACATCCGTCCGAAATGGCGAAACAGTGTCATACGACTTTTTGAAATGCGTGCATGGATTTGAAACGAAATGGTACCATGGTGCACCACTCTCCAGCGATGGTAAATCGAATACCAGCCACGGTAATCCCGTTCTACCGTAAAAATCCACATGTCGAAAAAAAGAAGGGTAAAAAACTTCCTAGACCCGATTGAGATTCGGATAGTCTTTTTTGGGCATTAAACAATCCGTTGACGGATGAAAGCTGTCATAGCCGTAGAACTCACTGAGGCCTTCGTTTTGACTGGTTATGGCTCCTGTAACTCTAAACGAGCCAGAAGTTATGGCCGTCCGAATAATTGATATCTACAGGGTGCAACATCCATCCGAAATGGCGAAACAGTGTCGTACGACTTTTTGAAATGCTTGCATGGATTTGAAACGAATCGGTACCATGGTGCACCACTCTTCAGAGATGGTAAATCGAAGACCAGCCACGGTAATCCCGATCTACCGTAAAAATCCACGTGTCGAAAAAACGAAGGGTAAAAAACATCCTAGACCCGATTGAGGTTCGGATAGTCTTTTTTGGGCATCAAACAATCCATTGACGGCTGAAAGCAGTCATAGCCGTAGAACTCACTGAGGCCTTCGTTTTGACTGGTTATGGCTCCCGTAACTCTAAACGAGGCAGAAGTTATGGCCGTCCGAATAATCGATATCTACAGGGTGCAACATCCACGGTGCAAGGTGCAACATCCGTCTGAAATGGCGAAACTGTGTCGTATGACTTGTTGAAATGCGTGCATGGATTTGAAACGAAATGTTACAATGGTGCACCACTCTCCAGCGATGGTAAAACGAAGACCAGCCACTGTTATCCAGTTCTACCGTAAAAATCCACGTGTCGAAAAAACGAAGGGTAAAAAACTTCCCTGACCCGATTGAGATTCGGATAGTCTTTTTTGGGCATTAAACAATGCATTGACGGCTAAAAGCCGTCATAGCCGTAGAACTCACTGAGGCCTTTGTTTTGACTAGTTATGGCTCCCGTAAATCTAAACGAGCCAGAAGTTATGGCCGTCCGAATAATCGATATCTATATGGTGCAACATTCACGGTGCAAGGTGCAACATCCGTCCGAAATGGCGAAACAGTGTCGTACGACTTTTTGAAATGCGTGCATGGATTTGAAACGAAATGGTACCATTGTGCACCACTCTACAACGATGGTAAATCGAAGACCAGCCACGGTAATCCCGTTCTACCGTAAAAATCCACGTGTCGAAAAAACGAAGGGTAAAAAACTTCCTAGACCCGATTGAGATTCGGATAGTCATTTTTGGGCATTAAACAATCCATTGACGGTTGAAAGCTGTCATAGCCGTAGAACTCACTGAGGCCTTCGTTTTGACTGGTTATGGATCCCGTAACTCTAAACGAGGTAGAAGTTATGGCCGTCCGAATAATCGATATCTACAGGGTGCAACATCCACGGTGCAAGGTGCAACATCCGTCCGAAATGGAGAAACAGTGTCGTACGACTTTTTGAAATGCGTGCAAGGATTTGAAACGAAACAGTACCATGGTGCACCACTCTCCAGCGATGGTAAATTGAAGGCCAGCTACGGTAATCTCGTTTTACCGTAAAAATCCACGTGTCGAAAAAACGAAGGGTAAAAAACTTCCGAGACCTGATTGAGATTCGGATAGTCTTTTTTGGGCATTAAACAATCCATTGACGGCTGAAAGCTGTCATAGCCGTAGAACTCACTGATGCCTTCGTTTGACAGGTTATGGCTCTCGTAACTCTAAACGACCCAGAAGTTATGGCCGTCCGAATAATCGATATCTACAGGGTGCAACATCCACGGTGCAAGGTGCAACATCCATCCGGAATGGCGAAACAGTGTCGTACGACTTTTTGAAACGCGTGCATGGATTTGAAAAAAAATGGTACCATTGTGCACCACTCTTCAGCGATGGTAAATCAAAGACCAGTCACGGTAATCCCGTTCTACCGTAAAAATCCACGTGTGGAAAAAACGAAGGGTAAAAAACTTCCTAGACCCGATTGAGATTCGGATAGTCTTTTTTGGGCATTAAACAATCCATTGACGGCTGAAAGCAGTTATAGCCGTAGAACTCACTGAGGCCTTCATTTTGACTGGTTATGGCTCCTAACTCTAAACGAGCCAGAAGTTATGGCCGTTTGAATAATCGATATCTACAGGGTGAAACATCCACGGTGCAAGGTGCAACATCCGTCCGAAATGGCGAAACAGTGTCGTACGACTTATTGAAATGCGTGCATGGATTTGAAACGAAACGGTACCATGGTGTACCACTCTCCAGCGATGATAAATTGAAGACCAGCCACGGTAATCCCGTTTTACCGTAAAAATCCACGTGTCGAAAAAACGAAGGGTAAAAAACATCCGAGACCAGATTGAGATTCGGATAGTCTTTTTTGGGAAGTAAACAATCCATTGATGACTGAAAGCTGTCATAGCCGTAGAACTCACCGAGGCCTTCGTTTTGACTATTTATAGCTCCCGTAAATCTAAACTAGCCAGAAGTTATGGCCGTCCAAATAATCGATATCTACAGGGTGCAACATCCACGGTGCAAGGTGCAACATCCTTCCGAAATGGCGAAACAGTGTGGTACGACTTTTTGAAATGCGTGCATGGATTTGAAACGAAACGGTACCATGGTGCACCACTCTCCAGCGATGGTAAATCGAAGACTAGCCGCGGTAATCCCGTTCTACCGTAAAAATCCACATGTCGAAAAAACGATGGGTAAAAAACTTCCTAGACCCGATTGAGATTCGTATAGTCTTTTTTGGGCATTAAACAATCCCTTGACGGTTGAAAGCTAACATAGCCGTAGAACTCACTGAGGCCTTTGTTTTGACTGGTTATGGCTCCCGTAACTCTAAATGAGCCAGAAGTTATGGCCGTCCGAATAATCGATATCTACAAGGTGCAACACCCACGGTGCAAGGTGCAACATCCGTCCGAAATGGCGAAACAGTGTCATACGACTTTTTGAAGTGCGTGCAAGGATTTGAAATGAAACAGTACCATGGTGCACCACTCTCCAGCGATGGTGAATTGAAGGCCAGCCACGGTAATCCCGTTTTGCCATGAAAATCCACGTGTCGAAAAAACGAAGGGTAAAAAACTTCCGAGACCCGATTGTGATTCGGATAGTCCTTTTTGGGCATTAAACAATCCATCGACGGCTGAAAGCTGTCATAGCCATAGAACTCACTGAGGCCTTCGTTTTGACTGGTTATGGCTCCCATAACTCTAAACGAGCCAGAAGTTATGGTCGTCCGAATAATCGATATCTACAGGGTGCAACATCCACGGTGCAAGGTGCAACATCCGTCCGAAATGGCGAAACAGTGTCGTACGACTTTTTGAAATGCGTGCAAGGATTTGAAACGAAACATTGCCGTGGTGCACCACTCTCCAGCGATGGTAAATTGAAGACCAGCCACGGTAATCCCGTTTTACCGCAAAAATCCACGTGTCGAAAAAACGAAGGGTAAAAAACTTCCGAGACCCGATTGAGATTCGGATAGTCTTTTTTGGGCATTAAACAATCCATCGACGGCAGAAAGCTATCACAGCCGTAGAACTCACTGAGTCCTTCGTTTTGACTGGTTTGGCTCCCGTAACTCTAAACGAGCCAGAAGTTATGGCCGTCCGAATAATCGATATCTATAGGGTGCAACATCCACGGTGCAAGGTGCAACATCCGTCCGAAATGGCGTAACAGTGTCGTACGACTTTTTGAAATGCGTGCATGGATTTGAAACAAAACGTAACCCTGGTGCACCACTCTCCAGCGAGGGTAAATTGAAGACCAGCCACGGTAATCCCGTTTTACCATAAAAATCCACGTGTCGAAAAAACGAAGGGTAAAAATCTTCCGAGACCCGATTGAGATTCGGATAGTCCTTTTTGGGCAGTAAACAATCCATTAACGGCTAAAAGCTGTCATAGCCGTAGAATACACTGAGGACTTCATTTTGACTAGTTATAGCTCCCGTAAATCTAAACTAGCCAGAAGTTATGGCCGTCCAAATAATCGATATCTACAGGGTGCAACATCCACGGTGCAAGGTGCAACATCCTACCGAAATGGCGAAACAGTGTGGTACGACTTTTTGAAATGCGTGCATGGATTTGAAACGAAACGGTACCATGGTGCACCACTCTCCAGTGATGGTAAATCGAAGACTAGCCACGGTAATCCCGTTCTACCGTAAAAATCCACGTGTCGAAAAAACGAAGGGTCAAAATATTGCTAGACCCGATTGAGATTCGGATAGTCTTTTTGGGCATTAAACAATCCATTGACGGTTGAAAGCTATCATAGCCGTAGAACTCACTGAGGCCTTCGTTTTGACTAGTTATGGCTCCCGTAACTCTAAACGAGCCAGAAGTTATGGCCGTTCGAATAATCGATATCTACAGGGTGCAACATCCACGGTGCAAGGTGCAACATCCGTCCGAAATGGCGAAACAGCGTCGTACGACTTTTTGAAACGCGTGCAAGGATTTGAAACGAAACAGTACCATGGTGCACCACTCTCCAGCGATGGTAAAGTGAAGGATATCCACGGTAATCCCGTTTTACCGTAAAAATCCACTTGTCGAAAAAACGAAGGGTAAAAAACTTCCGAGACCTGATTGAGATTCGGATAGTCTTTTTTGGGCATTAAACAATCCATTGACGGCTGAAAGCGGTCATAGCCGTAGAACTCACTGAGGCCTTCGTTTTGACTGGTTATGGCTCCCGTAACTCTAGACGAGCCAGAAGTTATGGCCGTCCGAATAATCGATATCTACAGGGTGCAACATCCACGGTGCAAGGTGCAACATCCATCCGAAATGGCGAAACAGTGTCGTACGACTTTTTGAAATGAGTGCATGGATTTGAAACGAAATGGTACCATGGTGCACCACTCTTCAGCGATGGTAAATCGAAGACCAGCCATGGTAATCCCGTTCTACCGTAAAAATCCACGTGTCGAAAAAACGAAGGGTAAAAAACTTCCTAGACCCGATTGAGATTCGGATAGTCTTTTTTGGGCATTAAACAATCCATTGACGGCTGAAAGCAGTCATAGCCGTAGAACTCACTGAGGCCTTCGTTTTGACATGTTATGGCTCCCGTAACTCTAAACGAGCCAGAAGTTAAGGCCGTCCGAATAATCGATATCTACAGGGTGAAACATCCACGGTGCAAGGTGCAACATCCGTCCGAATTGGCGAAACAGTGTCCTACGACTTATTGAAATGCGTGCATGGATTTGAAACGAAACGGTACCATGGTGCACCACTCTCCAGCGATGGTAAATTGAAGACCAGCCTCGGTAATCCCGTTTTACCGTAAAAATCCACGTGTCGAAAAAACGAAGGGTAAAAAACTTTCGAGATCAGATTGGGATTCGGATAGTCTTTTTTGGGCATTAAACAATCCATCGACGGCTGAAAGCTGTCATAGCCGTAGAACTCACTGAGGCCTTCGTTTTGACTGTTTATAGCTCCCATAACTCTAAACGAGCCAGAAGTTATGGCCGTCCGAATAATCGAAATCTACAGGGTGCAACATCCACGGTGCAAGGTGCAACATCCGTCCGAAATGGCGAAACAGTGTCATACGACTTTTTGAAATGCGTGCAAGGATTTGAAATGAAACATTGCCGTGGTGCACCACTCTCCAGCGATGGTAAATTGAAGACCAGCCACGGCAATCCCGTTTTACCGCAAAAATCCACGTGTCGAAAAAACGAAGGGTAAAAAACTTCCGAGACCCGATTGAGATTCGGATAGTCTTTTTTGGGCATTAAACAATCCATCGACGGCTGAAAGCTATCACAGCCGTAGAACTCACTGAGGCCTTCGTTTTGACTGGTTTGGCTCCCGTAACTCCAAACGAGCCAAAAGTTATGGCCGTCCGAATAATCGATATCTACAGGGTGCAACATCCACGGTGCAAGGTGCAACATCCGTCCGAAATAGCGTAACAGTGTCGTACGACTTTTTGAAATGCGTGCATGGATTTGAAACAAAACGTAACCCTGGTGCACCACTCTCCAGTGATGGTAAATTGAAGACCGGCCACGGTAATCCCGTTTTGCCATAAAAATCCACGTGTCGAAAAAACGAAGGGTAAAAATCTTCCGAGACCCGATTGAGATTCGGATAGTCTTTTTTGGGCAGTAAACAATCCATTGACGGCTGAAAGCTGTCATAGCCGTAGAACTCACTGAGGCCTTCATTTTGACTAGTTATAGCTCCCGTAAATCTAAACTAGCCAGAAGTTATGGCCGTCCAAATAATCGATATCTACAGGGTGCAACATCCACGCTGCAAGGTGCAACATCCTTCCGAAATGGCGAAACAGTGTGGTACGACTTTTTGAAATGCGTGCACGGATTTGAAACGAAACGGTACCATGGTGCACCACTCTCCAGTGATGGTAAATCGAAGACTAGCCACGGTAATCCCGTTCTACCGTAAAAATCCACGTGTCGAAAAAACGAAGGGAAAAAACTTCCTAGACCCGATTGAGATTCGGATAGTCTTTTTGGGCATTAAACATTCCATTGACGGTTGAAAGCTATCATAGCCGTAGAACTCACTGAGGCCTTCGTTTTGACTAGTTATGGCTCCCGTAACTCTGAACGAGCCATAAGTTATGGCCGTCCGAATAATCGATATCTACAGGGTGCAACATCCACGGTGCAAGGTGCAACATCCGTCCGAAATGGCGAAACAGCGTCGTACGACTTTTTGAAATGCGTGCAAGGATTTGAAACGAAACAGTACCATGGTGCACCACTCTCCAGCGATGGTAAAGTGAAGGATATCCACGGTAATCCCGTTTCACCGTAAAAATCCACGTGTCGAAAAAACGAAGGGTAAAAAACTTCCGAGACCCGATTGAGATTCGGATAGTCTTTTTTGGGCATTAAACAATCCATTGATGGCTGAAAGCTGTCATAGTCGTAGAACTCACTGAGGCCTTCGTTTTGACAGGTTGTGGCTCCCGTAACTCTAGACGAGCCAGAAGTTATGGCCGTCCGAATAATCGATATCTACAGGGTGCAACATCCACGGTGCAAGGTGCAACATCCATCCGAAATGGCGAAACAGCGTCGTACGACTTTTTGAAATGCGTGCATGGATTTGAAACGAAATGGTACCATGGTGCACCACTCTTCAGCGATGGTAAATCGAAGACCAGCCACGGTAATCCCGTTCTACCGTAAAAATCTACGTGTCGAAAAAACGAAGGGTAAAAAACTTCCTAGACCCGATTGAGATTCGGATAGTCTTTTTTGGGCATTAAACAATCCATTGACGGCTGAATGCAGTCATAGCTGTAGAACTCACTGAGGCCTTCGTTTTGACATGTTATGGATGCCGTAACTCTAAACGAGCAAGAAGTTAAGGCCGTCCGAATAATCGATATCTACAGGGTGAAACATCCACGGTGCAAGGTGCAACATCCGTTTGAATTGGCGAAACAGTGTCGTACGACTTATTGAAATGCGTGCATGGATTTGAAATGAAACAGTACCATGATGCACCACTCTCCAGCGATGGTACATTGAAGACCAGCCACGGTAATCCCGTTTTACCGTAAAAATCCACGTGTCGAAAAAACGAAGGGTAAAAAACTTTCGAGATCAGATTGGGATTCGGATAGTCTTTTTTGGGCAGTAAACAATCCATTGACGGCCGAAAGATGTCATAGCCGTAGAACTCACTGACGCCTTCGTTTTGACTAGTTATAGCTCCCGTAAATCTAAACTAGCCAGAAGTTATGGCCGTCCAAATAATCGATATCCACAGGGTGCAACATCGACGGTGCAAGGTGCAACATCCTTCCAAAATGGCGAAACAGTGTGGTACGACTTTTTGAAATGTGTGCATGGATTTGAAACGAAACGGTACCATGGTGCACCACTCTCTAGCGATGGTAAATCGAAGACTAGCCACGGTAATCCCGTTCTACCGTAAAAATCCACGTGTCGAAAAAACGAAGGGTAAAAAACTTCCTAGACCCGATTGAGATTCAGATAGTCTTTTTTGGGCATCAAACAATCCATTGACGGTTGAAAGCAGTCATAGCCGTAGAACTCACTGAGGCCTTCGTTTTGACTGGTTATGGCTCCCGTAATTCTAACCGAGCCAGAAGTTATGGCCGTCCAAATAATCGATATCTACAGGGTGCAACATGCATGGTGCAAGGTGCAACATCCGTCCGAAATGGCGAAACAGTGTCGTACGACTTTTTGAAATGTGTGCATGGATTTGAAACGAAATGGTACCATGGTGCACCACTCTCCAGCGATGGTAAATGGATAACCAGCCACGGTTATCCCGTTCTACCGTAAAAATCCACGTGTCGAAAAAACGAAGGGTAAAAAACTTCCTAGACCCGATTGAGATTCGGATAGTCTTTTTTGGGCATTAAACAATCCATCGACAGCTGAAAGCTGTCATAGCCGTAGAACTCACTGAGGCCTTCGTTTTGACTGGTTATGGCTCCCGTAACTCTAAACGAGCCAGAAGTTATGGCCGTCCGAATAATCGATATCTACAGGGTGCAACATCCACGATGCAAGGTGCAACATCTGTTCGAAATGGCGAAACAGTGTCGTACGACTTTTTGAAATGCGTGCAAGGATTTGAAACGAAACATTGCCATGGCGCACCACTCTCCAGCGATGGTAAATTGAAGACCAGCCACGGTAATCCCATTTTACCGCAAAAATCCACGTGTCGAAAAAACGAAGGGTAAAAAACTTCCGAGACCCGATTGAGATTCGGATAGTCTTTTTTGGGCATTAAACAATCCATTGACGGCTGAAAATTGTCACAGCCGTAGAACTCACTGAGGCCTTCGTTTTGACTGGTTATGGCTCCCGTAACCCTAAACGAGTCAGAAGTTATGGCCATCTGAATAATCGATATCTACAGGGTGCAACATCCACGGTGCAAGGTGCAACATCTGTCCGAAATGGCGAAACAGTGTCGTACGACTTTTTGAAATGCGTGCATGGATTTGAAACGAAACGGTACCATGGTGCACCACTCTCCAGCGATGGTAAATCGAAGACCAGCCACAGTAATCCCATTCTACCGTAAAAATCCACGTGTCGAAAAAACGAAGGGTAAAAAACTTCCTAGGGCCGATTGAGATTCGAATAGTCTTTTTTGGGCATTAAACAATCCATTGATGGCTGAAAGCGGTCATAACCGTAGAACTCACTGAGGCCTTCGTATTGACTGATTATGGCTCCCGTAACTCTAAACGAGCCAGAAGTTATGGCCGTCCGAATAATCGATATCTATAGGGTGCAACATCCACGGTGCAAGGTGCAACATCCGTCCGAAATGCCGAAAAAGTGTCGTACGACTTTTTGAAATGCGTGCAAGGATTTGAAACGAAACGGTACCATGGTGCACCACTCTCCAACGATGGTAAATTGAAGACCAGCCACGGTAATCTCGTTTTACCGTAAAAATCCACGTGTCGAAAAAACGAAGGGTAAAAAACTTCCGACACCCGATTGAGATTCGGAAAGTCTTTTTTCGGCATTAAACAATCCATTGGCGGCTGAAAGCTGTCATACCGTAGAACTCACTGAGTCCTTCGTTTCGACTGGTTATGCTCCCGTAACTCTAAACGAGACAGAAGTTATGGCGGTTCGAATTATCGATATCTACAGGGAGCAACATCCACGGTGCAAGGAGCAACATCCGTCCGAAATGGCGAAACAGTGTCGTACGACTTTTTGAAATGCGTGCATGGATTTGAAACGAAACAATTCCATCGTGTGCCACTCTCCAGCGATGGTAAATCGAAGACCAGCCACGGTAATACCGTTCTACCGTATAAATCCACGTATCGAAAAAACGAAGGGTAAAAAACTTCCTAGACCCGATTGAGATTCAGATAGTCTTTTTTGGGCATTAAACAATCCATTGACGTATGAAAGCTGTCATAGCCGTACAACTCACTGAGGCCTTCGTTTTGACTGGTTATGGCTCCCGTAACTCTAAACGAGCCAGAAATTATGGCCGTCTGAATAGTCGATATCTACAGGGTGCAACATCCACGGTGCAAGGTGCAACATCCGTCCGAAATGGCGAAACAGTGTCGTACGACTTTTCAAATGCGTGCATGGATTTGAAACGAAACGGTACCATCGTGCACCACTCCCCCACGATGGTAAATCGAAGACCAGCCATGGTAATCCCGTTCTACCATAAAAATCCACGTGTCGAAAAAACGAAGGGTAAAAAACTTCCTAGACCCGATTGAGATTCGGATAGTCTTTTTTGGGCATTAAACAATCCATTGATGGCTGAAAGCTGTCATAGCGGTAGAAATCACTGAGGTCTTCGTTTTGACTGGTTATGGCTCCCGTAACTCTAAACGAGCCAGAAGTTATGGCCATCCGAATAATCGATATCTACAGGGTACAACATCCACGGTGCAAGGTGCAACATCCATCTGAAATGGCGAAACAGTGTCGTACGACTTTTTGAAATGCGTGCATGGATTTGAAACGAAACGGTACCATGGTGCACCACTCTTCAGCGATGGTAAATCGAAGACCAGCCACGGTAATCCCGTTCTACCGTAAAAATTCACGTGTCGAAAAAAAGAAGGGTAAAATTCTTCCTTGACCCGATTGATATTCGGATAGTCTTTTTTGGGAACTAAACAATCCATTGACGGCTGAAAGCAGTCATAGCCGTAGAACGCACTAAGGCCTTCGTTTTGACTGGTTATGGATCCCGTAACTCTAAACGAGCCAGAAGTTATGGCCGTCCGAATAACCGATATCTACAGGGTGAAACATCCACGGTGCAAGGTGCAACATCCGTCCGAAATGGCGAAACAGTGTCGTACGACTTTTTGAAATGCGTGCATGGATTTGAAATGAAACGGTACCATGGTGCACCACTCTACAGCGATGGTAAATTGAAGACCAGCCACGGTAATCCCGTTTTACCGTAAAAATCCACGTGTCGAAAAAACGAAGGGTAAAAAACTTGCGAGACCAGATTGAGATTCGGATAGTCTTTTTTGGGCATTAAACAATCCATCGACGGCTGAAAGCTGTCATAGCCGTAGAACTCACTGAGGCCTTCGTTTTGACTAGTTATGGCTCCCATAAATCTAAACGAGCCAAAAGTTATGGCCGTCCGAATAATCGATATCTATAGGGTGCAACATCCACGGTGCAAGGTGCAACATCCGTCCGAAATGGCGAAACAGTGTCGTACGACTTTTTAAAATGCGTGCATGGATTTGAAACGAAATGGTACCATTGTGCACCACTCTCCAGCGATGGTAAATCGAAGACCAGCCACGGTAATCCCGTTCTACCGTAAAAATCCACGTGTCGAAAAAACGAAGGGTAAAAAACTTCCTAGACCCGATTGAGATTCGGATAGTCTTTTTTGGGCATTAAACAATCCATTGACAGCTGAAAGCGGTCATAGCCGTAGAACTCAATAAGGCCTTCGTTTTGACTGGTTATGGCTCCCGTAACTCTAAACGAGCCAGAAGTTATGGTCATCCGAATAATCGGTATCTACAGGGTGCAAAACCCACGGTGCAAGGTGCAACATCCGTCCGAAATGGCGAAACAATGTCGTACGACTTTTTGATATGCGCGCATGGATATGAAACAAAACGGTACTATGGTGCACCACTCTCTAGCGATGGTAAATCGAAGACCAGCCACGGTTATACCGTTCAACAGTAAAAATCCACGTGTCAATAAAACGAAGGGTAAAAAACTTCCTAGACCCGATTGAGATTCGGATAGTCTTTTTTGGGCATTAAACAATTCATTGACGGCTAAAAGCTTTCGTAGCCGTAGAACTCACTGAGGCCTTCGTTTTGACTGTAATGGCTCCCGTAACTCTAAACGAGCAAGAAGTTATGGCCGTCCGAATAATCGATATCTACCGGGTGCAACATCCACGGTGCAAGGTGCAACATCCGTCCGAAATGGCGTAACAGTACGTACTACTGTTCGAAATGCGTGCATGGATTTGAAACAAAATGGTACCCTGGTGCACCACGCTCTAGCGAGGGTAAATTGAAGACCAGCCACGGTAATCCCGTTTTACCACAAAAATCCACGTGTCGAAAAAACGAAGGGTAAAAAACTTCCGAGACCCGATTGAGGTTCGGATAGTCTTTTTCGGGCATTAAACAATCCATCGACGGCTGAAAGCTGTCATAGTCGTAGAACTCACTGAGGCCTTCGTTTTGACTGGTTATGGCTCCCGTAACTCTAAACGAGCCAGAATTTATGGCCGTCCGAATAATCGATATCTACAGGGTGCAACATCCATGGTGCAAGGTGCAACATTCGTCCGAAATGGGGAAACGATATCGTACGAATTTTTGAAATGCGTGCAAGGATTTGAAACGAAATAGTACCATGGTGCACCTCTCTCTAGCGATGGTAAATTGAAGGCCAGCCAGGGTAATCCCGTTTTACCGTAAAAATCCAGGTGTCGAAAAAACGAAGGGTAAAAAACTTCCGAGACCCGATTGAGATTCGGATAGTCTTTTTTGGGCATTAAACAATCCATTGACGGCTGAAAGCGGTCATAGCCGTAGAACTCACTGTGGCCTTCGTTTTGACTGGTTATGGCTCTCGTAACTCTAAACGAGCCAGTAGTTATGGCCGTCCGAATAATCGATATCTACAGGACGCAACATCCACGGTGCAAGGTGCAACATCCGTCCGAAATGGCGAAACAGTGTCGTACAACTTTTTGAAATGCGTGCATGGATTTGAAACGAAATGGTACCATGGTGCACCACTCTCCAGCGATGGTAAATCGAAGACCAGCCACAGTAATCTCGTTCTACCGTAAAAATCCACGTGTCGAAAAAACGAAGGGAAAAAAACTTCCTAGACCCGATTGAGATTCGGATAGTCTTTTTTGGGCATTAAACAACCCATTGACGGCCGAAAGCAGTCATAACCGTAGAACTCACTGAGTCCTTCGTTTTGACTGGTTATGGCTCCCGTAACTCTAAACGAGCCAGAAGTTATGGGCGTCCGAATAATCGATATCTACAGGGTGCAACATCCACGGTGCAAGGTGCAACATCCGTCCGAAATGGCGAAACAGTGTCGTAGGACTTTTTGAAATGCGTGCAAGGATTTGAAACGAAACAGTACCATGGTGCACCACTCTCCTACGACGGTAAATTGAATACCAGCCATGGTAATCCCGTATTACCGTAAAAATCCACGTGTCGAAAAAACAAAGGGTAAAAAACTTCCGAGACCCGATTGAGATTCGGATAGTCTTTTTTGGGCATTAAACAATCCATTGACGGCTGAAAGCGGTCATAGCCATAGAACTCACTGTGGCCTTCGTTTTGACTGGTTATGGCTCTCGTAACTCTAAACGAGCCAGAAGTTATGGCCGTCCGAATAATCGATATCTATAGGATGCATCATCCACGGTGCAAGGTGGAACATCCGTCCGAAATGGCGAAACAGTGTCGTACGACTTTTCGAAATGCGTGCATGGATTTGAAACGAAACGGTACCATGGTGTACCACTCTCCAGCGATGGTAAATCGAAGACCAGCCACGGTAGTCCCGTTCTACCGTAAAAATCCACGTGTCGAAAAACCGAAGGGTAAAAAACTTCCTAGACCCGATTGAGATTCGGATAGTCTTTTTTGGGCATTAACCAATCCATTGACGGCTGAAAGAAGTCATAGCCGTAGAACTCACTGAGGCCTTCGTTTTGACTGGTTATGGCTCCCGTAACTCTAAACGAGGCAGAAGTTATTGCCGTCCGAATAATCGATATCTACAGGGTGAAACATCCACGGTGCAAGGTGCAACATCCGTCCGAAATGGCGAAACAGTGTCGTACGACTTTTTGAAATGCGTGCATGGATTTGAAACGAAACAGTACCATGGTGCACCACTCTCCAGCGATGGTAAATTGAAGACCAGCCACGGTAATCCCGTTTTACCGTAAAAATCCACGTGTCGAAAAAACGAAGGGTAAAAAACTTCCGAGACCAGATTGAGATTCGGATAGTCTTTTTTGGGCATTAAACAATCCATCGACGGCTGAAAGCTGTCATAGCCGTAGAACTCACCGAGGCCTTCGTTTTGACTAGTTATGGCTCCCGTAAATCTAAACGAGCCAAAAGTTATGGCCGACCGAATAATCGATATCTATAGGGTGCGACATCCACGGTGCAAGGTGCAACATCCGTCCGAAATGGCGAAACAGTGTCGTACGACTTTTTGAAATGCGTGCATGGATTTGAAACAAAATGGTACCATTGTGCACCACTCTCCAGCGATGGTAAATCGAAGACTAGCCACGGTAATCCCGTTCTACCGTAAAAATCCACGTGTCGAAAAAACGATGGGTAAAAAACTTCCTAGACGCGATTGAGATTCGGATAGTCTTTTTTGGGCATTGAACAATCCATTAATGGCTGAAAGCTGTCATAGCAGTAGAAGTCACTAAGGCCTTCGTTTTGACTGGTTATAGCTCCCGTAACTCTAAACGAGCCAGAAGTTATGGCCGTCCGAATAATCGATATCTACAGGGTGCAACATCCACGGTGCAAGGTGCAACATCCGTCCGAAATGGCGAAACAATGTCGTACGTCTTTTTGAAATGCATGCATGGAATTGAAACGAAACGGTACTAGGGTGCACCACTCTCTAGCGATGGTAAATCGAAGACCAGCCACGGTTATCCCGTTCTACCGTAAAAATCCACGTGTCGAAAAAACGAAGGGTAAAAAAATTCCTAGACCCGATTGAGATTCGGATAGTCTTTTTTAGGCATTAAACAATTCATTGACGGCTAAAAGCTGTCATAGCCGTAGAACTCACTGAGGCCTTCGTTTTGACTATTATAGCTCCCGTAACTCTAAACGAGCCATAAGTTATGGCCGTCCGAATAATCGATATCTATAGGGTGCAACATCCACGGTGCAAGGTGCAACATCCGTCCGAAATGGCGAAACAGTGTCGTACGACTTTTTGAAATGCGTGCATGGATTTGAAACAAAATGGTACCATTGTGCACCACTCTCCAGCGATGGTAAATCGAAGACTAGCCACGGTAATCCCGTTCTACCGTAAAAATCCACGTGTCGAAAAAACGATGGGTAAAAAACTTCCTAGACGCGATTGAGATTCGGATAGTCTTTTTTGGGCATTGAACAATCCATTAACGGCTGAAAGCTGTCATAGCCGTAGAAGTCACTAAGGCCTTCGTTTTGACTGGTTATAGCTCCCGTAACTCTAAACGAGCCAGAAGTTATGGCCGTCCGAATAATCGATATCTACAGGGGGCAACATCCACGGTGCAAGGTGCAACATCCGTCCGAAATGGCGTTACAGTGTCGTGCGACTTTTTGAAATGCGTACATGGATTTGAAACGAAACAATTCCATGGTGCACCACTCTTCAGGAATGGTCAATCGAATACCAGCCACGGTAATCCCGTTCTACCGTATAAATCCACGTGTCGAAAAAACGAAGGGTAAAAAACTTCCTAGACCCGATTGAGATTTGGATAGTCTTTTTTGGGCGTTAAACAATCCATTGACGGATGAAAGCTGTCATAGCCGTACAACTCACTGAGGCCTTCGTTTTGACTGGTTATGGCTCCTGTAACTCTAAACGAGCTAGAAATTATGGCCGTCCGAATAATCGATATCTACAGGATGCAACATCCACGGTGCAAAGTGCAACATCCGTCCGAAATGGCGAAACAATGTCGTACGACTTTTCAAATGCGTGCATGGATTTGAAACGAAACGGTACCATGGTGCACCACTCCCCAGCGATGGTAAATCGAAGACCAGCCATGGTAATCCCGTTCCACCGTAAAAATCCACGTGTCGAAAAAACGAAGAGTAAAAAACTTCCTAGACCCGATTGAGATTCGGATAGTCTTTTTTGGGCATTAAACAATCCATTGACGGCTGAAAGCGGTCATAGCCGTAGAACTCACTGAGGCCTTCGTTTTGACTGGTTATGGCTCCCGTAACTCTAAAAGAGCCAGAAGTTATGGCCATCCGAATAATCGATATCTGCAGGGTGCAGCATCCACGGTGCAAGGTGCAACATCCATCCGAAATGGCGAAACAGTGTCGTACAACTTTTTGAAATGCGTGCATGGATTTGAAACGAAACGGTACTATGGTGCACCACTCTTCAGCGATGGTAAATCGAAGACCAGCCACGGTAATCCCGTTCTACCGTAAAAATTCACGTGTCGAAAAAAAGATGGGTAAAATACTTCCTTGACCCGATTGAGATTCGGATAGTCTTTTTTGGGCACTAAACAATCCATTGACGGCTGAAAGCCGTCATAGCCATAGAACTCACTGAGGCCTTCGTTTTGACTGGTTATGGCTCCCGTAACTCTAAACGAGCCAGAAGTTATGGCCGTCCGAATAATCGATATCTACAGGGTGAAACATCCACGGTGCAAGGTGCAACATCCGTCCGAAATGGCGAAACAGAGTCGTACGACATTTTGAAATGCGTGCATGGATTTGAAACGAAACGGTATCATGATGCACCACTCTACAGCGATGATAAATTGAAGACCAGCCACGGTAATCCCGTTTTACCGTAAAAATCCACGTGTCGAAAAAACGAAGGGTAAAAAACTTCTGAGACCAGATTGAGATTCGGATAGTCTTTTTTGGGCATTAAACAATCCATCGACGGCTGAAAGCTGTCATAGCCGTAGAACACACTGAGGCCTTCGTTTTGACTAGTTATGGCTCCCATAAATCTAAACGAGCCAAAAGTTATGGCCGTCCGAATAGTCGATATCGATAGGGGCAACATCCACGGTGCAAGGTGCAACATCCGTCCGAAATGGCGAAACAGTGTCGTACGACTTTTTAAAATGCGTGCAAGGATTTGAAACGAAATGGTACCATTGTGCACCACCCTCCAGCGATGGTAAATCAAAGACCAGCCACGGTAATCCCGTTGTACCGTAAAAATCCACGTGTCGAAAAAACGAAGGGTAAAAAACTTCCTAGACCTGATTGAGATTCGGATAGTCTTTTTTGGGCATTAAACAATCCATTGACGGCTGAAAGTGGTCATAGCCGTAGAACTCAATAAGGCCTTCGTTTTGACTGGTTATGGCTCCCGTAATTCTAAACGAGCCAGAAGTTATGGTCCTCCGAATAATCGATATCTACAGGGTGCAACACCCACGGTGCAAGGTGCAACATCCGTCCGAAATGGCGAAACAATGTCGTACGGCTTTTTGATATGCGTGCATGGATATGAAACGAAACGGTACTATGGTGCACCACTCTCTAGCGATGGTAAATCGAAGACCAGCCACGGTTATCCCGTTCAACCGTAAAAATCCACGTGTCCAAAAAACGAAGGGTAAAAAACTTCCTAGACCCGTTTGAGATTCGGATAGTCTTTTTTGGGCATTAAACAATTCATTGACGGCTAAAAGCTGTCATAGCCGTAGAACTGACTAAGGCCTTCGTTTTGACTATTATGGCTCCCATAACTCTAAACGAGCAAGAAGTTATGGCCGTCCGAATAATCGATATTTACAGGGTGCAACATCCACGGTGCAAGGTGCAACATCCGTCCGAAATGGCGTAACAGTGTCTTACTACTGTTTGAAATGCGTTCATGGATTTGAAACAAAACGGTACCCTGGTGCACCACGCTCTAGCGAGGGTAAATTGAAGACCAGCCACGGTAATCCAGTTTTACCATAAAAATCCACGTGTCGAAAAAACGAAGGGTAAAAAACTTCCGAGACCCGATTGAGATTCGGATGGTCTTTTTTGGGCATTAAACAATCCATCGACGAATGAAAGCTGTCATAGCCGCATAACTCACTGAGGCCTTCGTTTTGACTGGTTATGGCTCCCGTAAGTCTAAACGAGCCAGAAGTTATGGCCGTCCGAATAATCGATATCTACAGGGTGCAACATCCACGGTGCAAGGTGCAACATTCGTCCGAAATGGCGAAACAGTATCGTACGAATTTTTGAAATGCGTGCATGGATTTGAAACAAAACGGCACCACGTTGCACCACTCTCCAGCGATGGTAAATCGAAGACCAGCCACGGTAATCCCGTTCTACCGTAAAAATCCACGTGTCGAAAAAACGAATGGTAAAAAACTTCCTAGACCCGATTGAGATTCGGATAGTCTTTTTTGGGCATTAAACAATCCATTGACGGTTGAAAGCTATCATAGCCGTAGAACTCACTGAGGCCTTCGTTTTGACTGGTTATGGCTCCCGTAACTCTAAACGAGCCAGAAGTTATGGCCGTCCGAATAATCGATATCTTCAGGGTGCAACATCCACGGTGCAAGGTGCAACATCCGTCTGAAATGGCGAAACAGTGTCGTACGACTTTTTGAAATGCGTTCAAGGATTTGAAACAAAACAGTACCACGGTGCACCACTCTCCAGCGATGGTAAATTGACGGCCAGCCACGGTAATCCCGTTTTACCGTAAAAATGCACGTGTGGAAAAAACGAAGGGTAAAAAACTTCCGAGACCCGATTGAGATTCGGATAGTCTTTTTTGGGCATTAAACAATCCATTGACGGCTGAAAGCTGTCATAGCCATAGAACTCACTGAGCCCTTCGTTTTGACTAGTTATGGCTCCCGTAACTCTAAACGAGCCAGAAGTTATGGCCGTCCGAATAATCGATATCTAAAGTGTGCAACATCCACGGTGCAAGGTGCAACATCCGTCCGAAATGGCAAAACAGTGTCGTACAACTTTTGGAAATGCGTGCATGGATTTGAAACGAAACGGTACCATGGTGCACCACTCTCCAGTGATGGTAAATCGAAGACCAGCCACAGTAATCCCGTTCAACCGTAAAAATCCACGTGTCAAAAAAACGAAGGGTAAAAAACTTCCTAGACCCGATTGAGATTCGGATAGTCTTTTTTGGGAATTAAACAATCCATTGACATCTGAAAGTAGTCATATCCATAGAAATTACTGAGGCCTTCGTTTTGACTGGTAATGGCTCTCATAACTCTAAACAAGCCAGAAGTTATGGCCGTCCGAATAATCGATATCTACGGGGTGCAACATCCACAGTGGAAGGTGCAACATCCGTCCGAAATGGCGAAACAGTGTCGTACGACTTTTTGAAATGCGTGCAAGGATTTGAAAAGAAACTGTACCATGATGCACCACTCTCCTGCGATGGTAAATTGAATACCAGCCACGGTAATCCCGTTTTACCGTAAAAATCCACGTGTCGAAAAAACGAAGGGTAAAAAACTTCCGAGACCCGATTGTGATTCGGATAGTCTTTTTTGGGCATTAAACAATCCATTGACGGCTGAAAGCAGTCATAGCCGTAGAACTCACTGTGGCCTTCATTTTGACTGGTTATGGATCCCGTAACTCTAAACGAGCCAGAAGTTACGGTCGTACGAATAATCGATATCTATAGGGTGCAACATCCGCGGTGCATGGTGCAACATCCGTCCGAAATGGCGAAACAGTGTCGTACGACTTTTTGAAATGCGTGCATGGATTTGAAACGAAATGGTACCATTGCGCACCACTCTCCAGCGATGGTAAAGCGAAGACCAGCCACGGTAATCCCGTTCTACCGCAAAAATCCACGTGTCGAAAAACCGAAGGGTAAAAAACTTCCTAGACACGATTGAGATTCGGATAGTCTTTTTTTGGCATTAAACAATACATTGATGGCTGAAAGCAGTCATAGCCATAGAACTCACTAAGGGCTTCATTTTGACTAGTTATGGCTCCCGTAACTCTAAACGAGCCAGAAGTTATGGCCGTCCGAATAATCGATATCTACAGGGTGAAACATCCACGGTGCAAGGTGCAACATCCGTCCGAAATGGCGAAACAGTGTCGTACGACTTTTTGAAATGCGTGCATGGATTTGAAACGAAACGGTACCATGGTGCACCACTCTCCAGCGATGGTAAATTGAAAACCAGCCACGGTAATCCCGTTTTACCGTAAAAATCCACGTGTCGAAAAAACGAAGGGAAAAAACTTCCGAGACCAGATTGAGATTCGGATAGTCTTTTTTGGGCAATAAACAATCCATCGACGGCTGAAAGCTATCATAGCCGTAGAACTCATTGAGGCCTTCGTTTTGGCTCCCATAAATCTAAACGAGCCAAAAGTTATGGCCGTCCGAATAATCGATATCTATAGGGTCCGACATCCACGGTGCAAGGTGCAACATCCGTCCGAAATGGCGAAACTGTGTCGTACGACTTTTTGAAATGCGTGCATGGATTTGAAATGAAATGGTACCATTGTGCACCACTCTCCCGCGATGATAAATCGAAGACCAGCCACGGTAATCCCGTTCTACCGTAAAAATCCACATGTCGAAAAAACGAAGGGTAAAAAGCTTCCTAGACCCGATTGAGATTCGGATAGTCTTTATTGTGCATTAAACAATCCATTGACGGCTGAAAGATGTCATAGCCGTAGAACTCACTAAGGCCTTCGTTTTGACTGGTTATGGCTCCCGTAACTCTAAACGAGCCAAAAGTTATGGCCGTCCGAATAATCGATATCTACAGGGTGCAACATCCACGGTGTAAGGTGTAACATCCGTCCGAAATGGCGAAACAATGTCGTACGACTTTTTGAAATGCGTGCATGGATTTGAAACGAAACGGTACTATGGTGCACCACTCTCTAGCGATGGTAAATCGAAGATCAGCCACGGTTATCCCGTTCTACCGTAAAAATCCACGTGTCGAAAAAACGAAGGGTAAAAAACTTCCTAGACCCGATTGAGATTCGGATAATCTTTTTTAGGCATTAAACAATTCATTGACGGCTAAAAGCTGTCATAGCCGTAGAACTCACTGAGGCCTTTGTTTTGACTGTTATGACTCCCGTAACTCTAAACGAGCCAGAAGTTATGGCCGCTCGAATAATCGATATCTACAGGGTGCAACATCCACGGTGCAAGGTGCAACATCCGTCCGAAATGGCATAACAGTGTCGTACGAATTTTTGAAATGCGTGCATGGATTTGAAACAAAACGGTACCCTGGTGCACCACTCTCCAGCGAGGGTAAATTGAAGACCAGCCACGGTAATCCCGTTTTACCATAAAAATCCACGTGTCGAAACAACGAAGGGTAAAAAACTTCCGAGACCCGATTGAGATTCGGACAGTCTTTCTTGGGCATTAAACAATCCATCGACAGCTGAAAGCTGCCATACCGTAGAACTCACTGAGGCCTTCGTTTTGACTGGTTATGGCTCCCGTAACTCTAAACGAGCCAGAAGTTATGGCCGTCCGAATAATCGATATCTACAGGGTGCAACATCCACGGTGCAAGGTGCAACATTCGTCTGAAATGGCGAAACAGTATCGTACGAATTTTTGAAATGCGTGAATGGATTTGAAACAAAACGGTACCATGGTGCACCACTCTCCAGCGATGGTAAATCGAAGACCAGCCACGGTAATCTCGTTCTACCGTAAAAATCCACGTGTCGGAAAAACGAAGGGTAAAAAACTTCCTAGACCCGATTGAGATTCGGATAGTCTTTTTTGGGCATTAAACAATCCATTGACGGTTGAAAGCTGTCATAGCCGTAGAACTCACTGAGGCCTTCGTTTTGACTGGTTATGGCTCCCGTAACTCTAAACGAGCCAGAAGTTACGGCCGTCCGAATAATCGATATCTACAGGGTGCAACATCCATGGTGCAAGGTGCAACATCCATCCGAAATGGCGAAACAGTGTCGTACGACTTTTTGAAACGCGTGCAAGGATTTGAAACGAAACAGCACCATGGTGCACCACTCTCCAGCGATGGTAAATTGAAGGCCAGCCACGGTAATCCCGTTTTACCGTAAAAATCCACGTGTCGAAAAAACGAAGGGTAAAAAACTTCCGAGACCCGATTGAGATTCGGATAGTCTTTTTTGAGCATTATACAATCCATTGACAGCTGAAAGCTGTCATAACCGTAGAACTCACTGAGGCCTTCGTTTTGACTGGTTATGGCTACCGTAACTCTAAACGAGCCAGAAGTTATGGCCGTCCGAATAATCAATATCTACAGGGTGCAACATCCACGGTGCAAGGTGCAACATCCGTCCGAAATGGCGAAACAGTGTCGTACAACTTTTTGAAATGCGTGCATGGATTTGAAACGAAACGGTACCATGGTGCACCACTCTCCAGCGGTGGTAAATCGAAGACCAGCCAAAGTAATCTCGCTCTACCGTAAAAATCCACGTGTCGAAAAAATGAAGGGTAAAAAACTTCCTAGACCCGAATGAGATTCGGATAGTCTTTTTTGGGCATTAAACAATCCATTGACGGTTGAAAGCAGTCATAACCGTAGAACTCACTGAGGCCTTCGTTTTGACTGGTTATGGCTCCCGTAACTCTAAACGAGCCAGAAGTTATGGCCGTCCGAATAATCGATATCTACAGGGTGCAACATCCACGGTGCAAGGTGCAACATCCGTCCGAAATGGCGAAATAGTGTCGTACGACTTTTTGAAATGCGTGCAAGTATTGAAACGAAACAGTACCATGGTGCACCACTCTCCTGCGATGGTAAATTGAATACCAGCCATGGTAATCCCGTTTTACCGTAAAAATCCACGTGTCGAAAAAAGGAAGGGTAAAAAACTTCCGAGACCCGATTGGGATTCGGATAGACTTTTTTGGGCATTAAACAATCCACTGACGGCTGAAAGCGGTCATAGCCGTAGAACTCACTGTGGCCTTCGTTTTGACTGGTTATGGCTCTCGTAACTCTAACCGAGCCAGAAGTTATGGCCGTCCGAATAATCGATATCTACAGGACGCAACATCCACGGTGCAAGGTGCAACATCCGTCCGAAATGACGAAACAGTGTCGTACGACTTTTTGAAATGCGTGCATGGATTTGAAACGAAATGGTACCATTGTGCACCACTCTCCAGCGATGGTAAAGCGAAGACCAGCCACGGTAGTCCCGTTCTACCGTAAAAATCCACGTGTCGAAAAACCGAAGGGTAAAAAACTTCATAGACCCGATTGAGATTCGGATAGTCTTTTTTTGGCATTAAACAATACATTGATGGCTGAAAGCAGTCATAGCAATAGAACTCACTAAGGCCTTCATTTTGACTAGTTATGGCTCCCGTAACTCTAAACGAGCCAGAAGTTATGGTCGTCCGAATAATCGATATCTACAGGGTGAAACATCCACGGTGCAAGGTGCAACATCCGTCCGAAATGGCGAAACAGTGTCGTACGACTTTTTGAAATGCGTGCATGGATTTGAAACGAAACGGTACCATGGTGCACCACTCTCCAGCGATGGTAAATTGAAGACCAGCCACGGTAATCCCGTTTTACCGTAAAAATCCACGTGTCGAAAAAACGAAGGGAAAAAAACTTCCGAGACCAGATTGAGATTCGGATAGTCTTTTTTGGGCATTAAACAATCCATCGACGGCTGAAAGCTGTCATAGCCGTAGAACTCACTGAGGCCTTCGTTTTGACTAGTTATGGCTCCCATAAATCTAAACGAGCCAAAAGTTATGGCCGTCCGAATAATCGATATCTATAGGGTCCGACATCCACGGTGCAAGGTGCAACATCCGTCCGAAATGGCGAAACAGTGTCGTACGACTTTTTGAAAAGCGTGCATGGATTTGAAATGAAATGGTACCATTGTGCACCACTCTCCCGCGATGATAAATCGAAGACCAGCCACGGTAATCCCGTTCTACCGTAAAAATCCACATGTCGAAAAAACGAAGGGTAAAAAGCTTCCTAGACCCGATTGAGATTCGGATAGTCTTTATTGTGCATTAAACAATCCATTGACGGCTGAAAGATGTCATAGCCGTAGAACTCACTAAGGCCTTCATTTTGACTGGTTATGGCTCCCGTAACTCTAAACGAGCCAAAAGTTATGGCCGTCCGAATAATCGATATCTACAGGGTGCAACATCCACGGTGTAAGGTGCAACATCCGTCCGAAATGGCGAAACAATGTCGTACGACTTTTTGAAATGCGTGCATGGATTTGAAACGAAATGGTACTATGGTGCACCACTCTCTAGCGATGGTAAATCGAAGATCAGCCACGGTTATCCCGTTCTACCGTAAAAATCCACGTGTCGAAAAAACGAAGGGTAAAAAACTTCCTAGACCCGATTGAGATTCGGATAATCTTTTTTAGGCATTAAACAATTCATTGACGGCTAAAAGCTGTCATAGCCGTAGAACTCACTGAGGCCTTTGTTTTGACTGTTATGGCTCCCGTAACTCTAAACGAGCCAGAAGTTATGGCCGCCCGAATAATCGATATCTACAGGGTGCAACATCCACGGTGCAAGGTGCAACATCCGTCCGAAATGGCATAACAGTGTCGTACGAATTTGTGAAATGCGTGCATGGATTTCAAACAAAACGGTACCCTGGTGCACCACTCTCCAGTGAGGGTAAATTGAAGACCAGCCACGGTAATCCCGTTTTACCATAAAAATCCACGTGTCGAAACAACGAAGGGTAAAAAACTTCCGAGACCCGATTGAGATTCGGACAGTCTTTTTTGGGCATTAAACAATCCATCGACGGCTGAAAGCTGTCATACCGTAGAACTCACTGAGGCCTTCGTTTTGACTGGTTATGGCTCCTGTAACTCTAAACGAGCCAGAAGTTATGGCCGTCCGAATAATCGATATCTACAGGGTGCAACATCCACGGTGCAAGGTGCAACATTCGTCCGAAATGGCGAAACAGTATCGTACGAATTTTTGAAATGCGTGAATGGATTTGAAACAAAACGGTACCATGGTGCACCACTCTCCAGCGATGGTAAATCGAAGACCAGCCACGGTAATCTCGTTCTACCGTAAAAATCCACGTGTCGAAAAAACGAAGGGTAAAAAACTTCCTAGACCCGATTGAGATTCGGATAGTCTTTTTTGGGCATTAAACAATCCATTGACGGTTGAAAGCTGTCATAGCCGTAGAACTCACTGAGGCCTTCGTTTTGACAGGTTATGGCTCCCGTAACTCTAAACGAGCCAGAAGTTACGGCCGTCCGAATAATCGATATCTACAGGGTGCAACATCCATGGTGCAAGGTGCAACATCCATCCGAAATGGCGAAACAGTGTCGTACGACTTTTTGAAATGCGTGCAAGGATTTTAAACGAAACAGTACCATGGTGCACCACTCTCCAGCGATGGTAAATTGAAGGCCAGCCACGGTAATCCCGTTTTACCGTAAAAATCCACGTGTCGAAAAAACGAAGGGTAAAAAACTTCCGAGACCCGATTGAGATTCGGATAGTCTTTTTTGAGCATTAAACAATCCATTGACAGTTGAAAGCTGTCATAGCCGTAGAACTCACTGAGGCCTTCGTTTTGACTGGTTATGGCTACCGTAACTCTAAACGAGCCAGAAGTTATGGCCGTCCGAATAATCAATATCTACAGGGTGCAACATCCACGGTGCAAGGTGCAACATCCGTCCGAAATGGCGAAACAGTGTCGTACAACTTTTTGAAATGCGTGCATGGATTTGAAACGAAACGGTACCATGGTGCACCACTCTCCAGCGGTGGTAAATCGAAGACCAGCCACAGTAATCTCGCTCTACCGTAAAAATCCACGTGTCGAAAAAATGAAGGGTAAAAAACTTCCTAGACCCGAATGAGATTCGGATAGTCTTTTTTGGGCATTAAACAATCCATCGACGGCTGAAAGCTGTCATAGCCGTAGAACTCACTAAGGCCTTCGTTTTGACTAGTTATGGCTCCCATAAATCTAAACGAACCAAAAGTTATGGCCGTCCGAATAATCGATATCTATAGGGTCCGACATCCACGGTGCAAGGTGCAACATCCGTCCGAAATGGCGAAACAGTGTCGTACGACTTTTTGAAAAGCGTGCATGGATTTGAAATGAAATGGTACCATTGTGCACCACTCTCCCGCGATGATAAATCGAAGACCAGCCACGGTAATCCCGTTCTACCGTAAAAATCCACATGTCGAAAAAACGAAGGGTAAAAAGCTTCCTAGACCCGATTGAGATTCGGATAGTCTTTATTGTGCATTAACCAATCCATTGACGGATGAAAGATGTCATAGCCGTAGAACTCACTAAGGCCTTCGTTTTGACTGGTTATGGCTCCCGTAACTCTAAACTAGCCAAAAGTTATGGCCGTCCGAATAATCGATATCTACATGGTGCAACATCCACGGTGCAAGGTGCAACATCCGTCCGAAATGGCGAAACAATGTCGTACGACTTTTTGAAATGCGTGCATGGATTTGAAACGAAACGGTACTATGGTGCACCACTCTCTAACGATGGTAAATCGAAGATCAGCCACGGTTATCCCGTTCTACCGTAAAAATCCACGTGTCGAAAAAAAGAAGGGTAAAAAACTTCCTAGACCCGATTGAGATTCGGATAATCTTTTTTAGGCATTAAACAATTCATTGACGGCTAAAAGCTGTCATAGCCGTATAACTCACTAAGGCCTTTGTTTTGACTGTTACGGCTCCCGTAACTCTAAACGAGCCAGAAGTTATGGCCGTCCGAATAATCGATATCTACAGGGTGCAACATCCACGGTGCAAGGTGCAACATCCGTCCGAAATGGCATAACAGTGTCGTACGAATTTTTGAAATGCGTGCATGGATTTGAAACAAAACGGTACCCTGGTGCACCACTCTCCAGCGAGGGTAAATTGAAGACCAGCCACGGTAATCCCGTTTTACCATAAAAATCCATGTGTCCAAACAACGAAGGGTAAAAAACTTCCGAGACCCGATTGAGATTCGGACAGTCTTTTTTGGGCATTAAACAATCCATCGACGGCTGAAAGCTGTCATACCGTAGAACTCACTGAGGCCTTCGTTTTGACTGGTTATGGCTCCCGTAACTCTAAACGAGCCAGAAGTTATGGCCGTCCGAATAATCGATATCTACAGGGTGCAACATCCACGGTGCAAGGTGCAACATTCGTCCGAAATGGCGAAACAGTATCGTACGAATTTTTGAAATGCGTGAATGGATTTGAAACAAAACGGTACCATGGTGCACCACTCTCCAGCGATGGTAAATCGAAGACCAGCCACGGTAATCTCGTTCTACCGTAAAAATCCACGTGTCGAAAAAACGAAGGGTAAAAAACTTCCTAGACCCGATTGAGATTCGGATAGTCTTTTTTGGGCATTAAACAATCCATTGACGGTTGAAAGCTGTCATAGCCGTAGAACTCACTGAGGCCTTCGTTTTGACTGGTTATGGCTCCCATAACTCTAAACGAGCCAGAAGTTACGGCCGTCCGAATAATCGATATCTACAGGGTGCAACATCCATGGTGCAAGGTGCAACATCCATCCGAAATGGCGAAACAGTGTCGTACGACTTTTTGAAATGCGTGCAAGGATTTGAAACGAAACAGTACCATGGTGCACCACTCTCCAGCGATGGTAAATTGAAGGCCAGCCACGGTAATCCCGTTTTACCGTAAAAATCCACGTGTCGAAAAAACGAAGGGTAAAAAACTTCCGAGACCCGATTGAGATTCGGATAGTCTTTTTTGGGCATTAAACAATCCATTGACAGCTGAAAGCTGTCATAGCCGTAGAACTCACTGAGGCCTTCGTTTTGACTAGTTATTGCTACCGTAACTCTAAACGAGCCAGAAGTTATGGCCGTCCGAATAATCAATATCTACAGGGTGCAACATCCACGGTGCAAGGTGCAACATCCGTCCGAAATGGCGAAACAGTATCGTACGAATTTTTGAAATGCGTGAATGGATTTGAAACAAAACGGTACCATGGTGCACCACTCTCCAGCGATGGTAAATCGAAGACCAGCCACGGTAATCTCGCTCTACCGTAAAAATCCACGTGTCGAAAAAACGAAGTGTAAAAAACTTCCTAGACCCGAATGAGATTCGGATAGTCTTTTTTGGGCATTAAACAATCCATTGACGGTTGAAAGCAGTCATAACCGTAGAACTCACTGAGACCTTCGTTTTGACTGGTTATGGCTCCCGTAACTCTAAACGAGCCAGAAGTTATGGCCGCCCGAATAATCGATATCTACTGGGTGCAACATCCACGGTGCAAGGTGCAACATCCGTCCGAAATGGCGAAACAGTGTCGTACGACTTTTTGAAATGCGTGCAAGGATTGAAACGAAACAGTACCATGGTGCACCACTCTCCTGCGATGGTAAATTGAATACCAGCCATGGTAATCCCGTTTTACCGTAAAAATCCACGTGTCGAAAAAACGAAGGGTAAAAAACTTCCGAGACCCGATTGAGATTCGGATAGTCTTTTTTGGGCATTAAACAATCCATTGACGGCTGAAAGCGGTCATAGCCGTAGAACTCACTGTGGCCTTCGTTTTGACTGGTTATGGCTCTCGTAACTCTAAACGAGCCAGAAGTTATGGCCGTCCGAATAATCGATATCTACAGGACGCAACATCCACGGTGCAAGGTGCAACATCCGTCCGAAATGGCGAAACAGTGTCGTACGACTTTTCGAAATGCGTGCATGGATTTGAAACGAAACGGTATCATTGTGCACCACTCTCCAGCGATGGTAAATCGAAGACCAGCCACGGTAGTCCCGTTCTACCGTAAAAATCCACGTGTCGAAAAACCGAAGGGTAAAAGACTTCCTAGACCCGATTGAGATTCGGATAGTCTTGTTTTGGCATTAAACAATCCATTGATGGCTGAAAGCAGTCATAGGCGTAGAACTCACTAAGGCCTTCGTTTTGACTGGTTATGGCTCCCGTAACCCTAAACGAGGCAGAAGTTATTGCCGTCCGAATAATCGATATCTACAGGGTGAAACATCCATGGTGCAAGGAGCAACATCCGTCCGATATGGCGAAACAGTGTCGTACGACTTTTTGAAATGCGTGCATGGATTTGAAACGAAACGGTACCATGGTGCACCACTCTCCAGCGATGGTAAATTGAAGACCAGCCACGGTAATCCCGTTTTACCGTAAAAATCCACGTGTCGAAAAAAGGAAGGGTAAAAAACTTCCGAGACCCGATTGAGATTCGGATAGACTTTTTTGGGCATTAAACAATCCACTGACGGCTGAAAGCGGTCATAGCCGTAGAACTCACTGTGGCCTTCGTTTTGACTGGTTATGGCTCTCGTAACTCTAACCGAGCCAGAAGTTATGGCCGTCCGAATAATCGATATCTACAGGACGCAACATCCACGGTGCAAGGTGCAACATCCGTCCGAAATGGCGAAACAGTGTCGTACGACTTTTTGAAATGCGTGCATGGATTTGAAACGAAATGGTACCATTGTGCACCACTCTCCAGCGATGGTAAAGCGAAGACCAGCCACGGTAGTCCCGTTCTACCGTAAAAATCCACGTGTCGAAAAACCGAAGGGTAAAAAACTTCATAGACCCGATTGAGATTCGGATAGTCTTTTTTTGGCATTAAACAATACATTGATGGCTGAAAGCAGTCATAGCAATAGAACTCACTAAGGCCTTCATTTTGACTAGTTATGGCTCCCGTAACTCTAAACGAGCCAGAAGTTATGGCCGTCCGAATAATCGATATCTACAGGGTGAAACATCCACGGTGCAAGGTGCAACATCCGTCCGAAATGGCGAAACAGTGTCGTACGACTTTTTGAAATGCGTGCATGGATTTGAAACGAAACGGTACCATGGTGCACCACTCTCCAGCGATGGTAAATTGAAGACCAGCCACGGTAATCCCGTTTTACCGTAAAAATCCACGTGTCGAAAAAACGAAGGGAAAAAAACTTCCGAGACCAGATTGAGATTCGGATAGTCTTTTTTGGGCATTAAACAATCCATCGACGGCTGAAAGCTGTCATAGCCGTAGAACTCACTGAGGCCTTCGTTTTGACTAGTTATGGCTCCCATAAATCTAAACGAGCCAAAAGTTATGGCCGTCCGAATAATCGATATCTATAGGGTCCGACATCCACGGTGCAAGGTGCAACATCCGTCCGAAATGGCGAAACAGTGTCGTACGACTTTTTGAAAAGCGTGCATGGATTTGAAATGAAATGGTACCATTGTGCACCACTCTCCCGCGATGATAAATCGAAGACCAGCCACGGTAATCCCGTTCTACCGTAAAAATCCACATGTCGAAAAAACGAAGGGTAAAAAGCTTCCTAGACCCGATTGAGATTCGGATAGTCTTTATTGTGCATTAAACAATCCATTGACGGCTGAAAGATGTCATAGCCGTAGAACTCACTAAGGCCTTCGTTTTGACTGGTTATGGCTCCCGTAACTCTAAACGAGCCAAAGTTATGGCCGTCCGAATAATCGATATCTACAGGGTGCAACATCCACGGTGTAAGGTGCAACATCCGTCCGAAATGGCGAAACAATGTCGTACGACTTTTTGAAATGCGTGCATGGATTTGAAACGAAACGGTACTATGGTGCACCACTCTCTAGCGATGGTAAATCGAAGATCAGCCACGGTTATCCCGTTCTACCGTAAAAATCCACGTGTCGAAAAAACGAAGGGTAAAAAACTTCCTAGACCCGATTGAGATTCGGATAATCTTTTTTAGGCATTAAACAATTCATTGACGGCTAAAAGCTGTCATAGCCGTAGAACTCACTGAGGCCTTTGATTTGACTGTTATGGCTCCCGTAACTCTAAACGAGCCAGAAGTTATGGCCGCCCGAATAATCGATATCTACAGGGTGCAACATCCACGGTGCAAGGTGCAACATCCGTCCGAAATGGCATAACAGTGTCGTACGAATTTGTGAAATGCGTGCATGGATTTCAAACAAAACGGTACCCTGGTGCACCACTCTCCAGTGAGGGTAAATTGAAGACCAGCCACGGTAATCCCGTTTTACCATAAAAATCCACGTGTCGAAACAACGAAGGGTAAAAAACTTCCGAGACCCGATTGAGATTCGGACAGTCTTTTTTGGGCATTAAACAATCCATCGATGGCTGAAAGCTGTCATACCGTAGAACTCACTGAGGCCTTCGTTTTGACGGGTTATGGCTCCTGTAACTCTAAACGAGCCAGAAGTTATGGCCATCCGAATAATCGATATCTACAGGGTGCAACATCCACGGTGCAAGGTGCAACATTCGTCCGAAATGGCGAAACAGTATCGTACGAATTTTTGAAATGCGTGAATGGATTTGAAACAAAACGGTACCATGGTGCACCACTCTCCAGCGATGGTAAATCGAAGACCAGCCACGGTAATCTCGTTCTACCGTAAAAATCCACGTGTCGAAAAAACGAAGGGTAAAAAACTTCCTAGACCCGATTGAGATTCGGATAGTCTTTTTTGGGCATTAAACAATCCATTGACGGTTGAAAGCTGTCATAGCCATAGAACTCACTGAGGCCTTCGTTTTGACAGGTTATGGCTCCCGTAACTCTAAACGAGCCAGAAGTTACGGCCGTCCGAATAATCGATATCTACAGGGTGCAACATCCATGGTGCAAGGTGCAACATCCATCCGAAATGGCGAAACAGTGTCGTACGACTTTTTGAAATGCGTGCAAGGATTTTAAACGAAACAGTACCATGGTGCACCACTCTCCAGCGATGGTAAATTGAAGGCCAGCCACGGTAATCCCGTTTTACCGTAAAAATCCACGTGTCGAAAAAACGAAGGGTAAAAAACTTTCGAGACCCGATTGAGATTCGGATAGTCTTTTTTGAGCATTAAACAATCCATTGACAGTTGAAAGCTATCATAGCCGTAGAACTCACTGAGGCCTTCGTTTTGACTGGTTATGGCTACCGTAACTCTAAACGAGCCAGAAGTTATGGCCGTCCGAATAATCAATATCTACAGGGTGCAACATCCACGGTGCAAGGTGCAACATCCGTCCGAAATGGCGAAACAGTGACGTACAACTTTTTGAAATGCATGCATGGATTTGAAACGAAACGGTACCATGGTGCACCACTCTCCAGCGGTGGTAAATCGAAGACCAGCCACAGTAATCTCGCTATACCGTAAAAATCCACGTGTCGAAAAAATGAAGGGTAAAAAACTTCCTAGACCCGAATGAGATTCGGATAGTCTTTTTTGGGCATTAAACAATCTATCGACGGCTGAAAGCTGTCATAGCCGTAGAACTCACTAAGGCCTTCGTTTTGACTACTTATGGCTCCCATAAATCTAAACGAACCAAAAGTTATGGCCGTCCGAATAATCGATATCTATAGGGTCCGACATCCACGGTGCAAGGTGCAACATCCGTCCGAAATGGCGAAACAGTGTCGTACGACTTTTTGAAAAGCGTGCATGGATTTGAAATGAAATGGTACCATTGTGCACCACTCTCCCGCGATGATAAATCGAAGACTAGCCACGGTAATCCCGTTCTACCGTAAAAATCCACATGTCGAAAAAACGAAGGGTAAAAAGCTTCCTAGACCCGATTGAGATTCGGATAGTCTTTATTGTGCATTAACCAATCCATTGACGGATGAAAGATGTCATAGCCGTAGAACTCACTAAGGCCTTCGTTTTGACTGGTTATGGCTTCCGTAACTCTAAACGAGCCAAAAGTTATGGCCGTCCGAATAATCGATATCTACAGGGTGCAACATCCACGGTGCAAGGTGCAACATCCGTCCGAAATGGCGAAACAATGTCGTACGACTTTTTGAAATGCGTGCATGGATTTGAAACGAAACGGTACTATGGTGCACCACTCTCTAACGATGGTAAATCGAAGATCAGCCACGGTTATCCCGTTCTACCGTAAAAATCCACGTGTCGAAAAAAAGAAGGGTAAAAAACTTCCTAGACCCGATTGAGATTCGGATAATCTTTTTTAGGCATTAAACAATTCATTGACGGCTAAAAGCTGTCATAGCCGCATAACTCACTGAGGCCTTTGTTTTGACTGTTATGGCTCCCGTAACTCTAAACGAGCCAGAAGTTATGGCCGTCCGAATAATCGATATCTACAGGGTGCAACATCCACGGTGCAAGGTGCAACATCCGTCCGAAATGGCATAACAGTGTCATACGAATTTTTGAAATGCGTGCATGGATTTGAAACAAAACGGTACCCTGGTGCACCACTCTCCAGCGAGGGTAAGTTGAAGACCAGCCACGGTAATCCCGTTTTACCATAAAAATCCATGTGTCGAAACAACGAAGGGGAAAAAACTTCCGAGACCCGACTGAGATTCGGACAGTCTTTTTTGGGCATTAAACAATCCATCGATGGCTGAAAGCTGTCATACCGTAGAACTCACTGAGGCCTTCGTTTTGACTGGTTATGGCTCCCGTAACTCTAAACGAGCCAGAAGTTATGGCCGTCCGAATAATCGATATCTACAGGGTGCAACATCCACGGTGCAAGGTGCAACATTCGTCCGAAATGGCGAAACAGTATCGTACGAATTTTTGAAATGCGTGAATGGATTTGAAACAAAACGGTACCATGGTGCACCACTCTCCAGCGATGGTAAATCGAAGACCAGCCACGGTAATCTCGTTCTACCGTAAAAATCCACGTGTCGAAAAAACGAAGGGTAAAAAACTTCCTAGACCCGATTGAGATTCGGATAGTCTTTTTTGGGCATTAAACAATCCATTGACGGTTGAAAGCTGTCATAGCCGTAGAACTCACTGAGGCCTTCGTTTTGACTGGTTATGGCTCCCATAACTCTAAACGAGCCAGAAGTTACGGCCGTCCGAATAATCGATATCTACAGGGTGCAACATCCATGGTGCAAGGTGCAACATCCATCCGAAATGGCGAAACAGTGTCGTACGACTTTTTGAAATGCGTGCAAGGATTTGAAACGAAACAGTACCATGGTGCACCACTCTCCAGCGATGGTAAATTGAAGGCCAGCCACGGTAATCCCGTTTTATCGTAAAAATCCACGTGTCGAAAAAACGAAGGGTAAAAAACTTCCGAGACCCGATTGAAATTCGGATAGTCTTTTTTGGGCATTAAACAATCCATTGACAGCTGAAAGCTATCATAGCCGTAGAACTCACTGAGGCCTTCGTTTTGACTAGTTATGGCTACCGTAACTCTAAACGAGCCAGAAGTTATGGCCGTCCGAATAATCAATATCTACAGGGTGCAACATCCACGGTGCAAGGTGCAACATCCGTCCGAAATGGCGAAACAGTATCGTACGAATTTTTGAAATGCGTGAATGGATTTGAAACAAAATGGTACCATGGTGCACCACTCTCCAGCGATGGTAAATCGAAGACCAGCCACGGTAATCTCGCTCTACCGTAAAAATCCACGTGTCGAAAAAACGAAGTGTAAAAAACTTCCTAGACCCGAATGAGATTCGGATAGTCTTTTTTGGGCATTAAACAATCCATTGACGGTTGAAAGCAGTCATAACCGTAGAACTCACTGAGACCTTCGTTTTGACTAGTTATGGCTCCCGTAACTCTAAACGAGCCAGAAGTTATGGCCGCCCGAATAATCGATATCTACAGGGTGCAACATCCACGGTGCAAGGTGCAACATCCGTCCGAAATGGCGAAACAGTGTCGTATGACTTTTTGAAATGCGTGCAAGGATTGAAACGAAACAGTACCATGGTGCACCACTCTCCTGCGATGGTAAATTGAATACCAGCCATGGTAATCCCGTTTTACCGTAAAAATCCACGTGTCGAAAAAACGAAGGGTAAAAAACTTCCGAGACCCGATTGAGATTCGGATAGTCTTTTTTGGGCATTAAACAATCCATTGATGGCTGAAAGCGGTCATAGCCGTAGAACTCACTGTGGCCTTCGTTTTGACTGGTTATGGCTCTCGTAACTCTAAACGAGCCAGAAGTTATGGCCGTCCGAATAATCGATATCTACAGGACGCAACATCCACGGTGCAAGGTGCAACATCCGTCCGAAATGGCGAAACAGTGTCGTACGACTTTTCGAAATGCGTGCATGGATTTGAAACGAAACGGTATCATTGTGCACCACTCTCCAGCGATGGTAAATCGAAGACCAGCCACGGTAGTCCCGTTCTACCGTAAAAATACACGTGTCGAAAAACCGAAGGGTAAAAGACTTCCTAGACCCGATTGAGATTCGGATAGTCTTGTTTTGGCATTAAACAATCCATTGATGGCTGAAAGCAGTCATAGGCGTAGAACTCACTAAGGCCTTCGTTTTGACTGGTTATGGCTCCCGTAACCCTAAACGAGGCAGAAGTTATTGCCGTCCGAATAATCGATATCTACAGGGTGAAACATCCACGGTGCAAGGAGCAACATCCGTCCGATATGGCGAAACAGTGTCGTACGACTTTTTGAAATGCGTGCATGGATTTGAAACGAAACGGTACCATGGTGCACCACTCTCCAGCGATGGTAAATTGAAGACCAGCCACGGTAATCCCGTTTTACCGTAAAAATCCATGTGTCGAAAAAACGAAGGGTAAGAAACTTCCGAGACCAAATTGAGATTCGGATAGTCTTTTTTGGGCATTAAACAATCCATCGACGGCTGAAAGCTGTCATAGCCGTAGAACTCACCGAGGCCTTCGTTTTGACTAGTTATGGCTCCCGTAAATCTAAATGAGCCAAAAGTTATGGCCGTCCGAATAATCGATATCTATAGGGTGCGACATCCACGGTGCAAGGTGCAACATCCGTCCGAAATGGCGAAACAGTGTCGTACGACTTTTTGAAATGCTTGCATGGATTTGAAACAAAATGGTACCATTGTGCACCACTCTCCAGCGATGGTAAATCGAAGACTAGCCACGGTAATCCCGTTCTACCGTAAAAATCCACGTGTCGAAAAAACGATGGGTAAAAAACTTCCTAGACGCGATTGAGATTCGGATAGTCTTTTTTGGGCATTGAACAATCCATTAACGGCTGAAAGCTGTCATAGCCGTAGAACTCACTAAGGCCTTCATTTTGACTGGTTATAGCTCCCATAACTCTAAACGAGCCAGAAGTTATGGCCGTCCGAATAATCGATACCTACAGGGTGCAACATCCACGGTGCAAGGTGCAACATCCGTCCGAAATGGCGAAACAATGTCGTACGACTTTTTGAAATGCATGCATGGATTTGAAACGAAATGGTACTATGGTGCACCACTCTCTAGCGATGGTAAATCGAAGACCAGCCACGGTTATCCCGTTCCACCGTAAAAATCCTCGTGTCGAAAAAACGAAGGGTAAAAAACTTCCTAGACCCGATTGAGATTCAGATAGTCTTTTTTAGGCATTAAACAATTCATTAACGGCTAAAAGCTGTCACAGCCGTAGAACACACTGAGGCCTTCGTCTTGACTATTATGCTCCCGTAACTCTAAACGAGCCAGAAGTTATGGCCGTCCGAATAATCGATATCTATAGGGTGCAACATCCACGGTGCAAGGTGCAACATCCGTCCGAAATGGCGTAACAGTGTCGTACGACTTTTTGACATGCGTGCATGGATTTGAAACAAAACGGTACACTGGTGCACCACTCTCCAGCGAGGGTAAATTGAAGACCAGCCACGGTAATCCCGTTTTACCATAAAAATCCACGTGTCGAATAAACGAAGGGTAAAAAACTTCCAAGACCCGATTGAGATTCGGATAGTCTTTTTTCCGCATTAAACAATCCATCGACGGCTGAAAGCTATCATAGCCGTAGAAATCACTGAGGCCTTCGTTTTGACTGGTTATGGTTCCCGTAACTCTAAACGAGCCAGAAGTTATGGCCGTCCGAATAATCGACATCTATTGGGTGCAACATCCACGGTGCAAGGTGCAACATCCGTCCGAAATGGCGAAACAGTGTCGTACGACTTTTTGAAATGTGTGCAAGGATTTGAAACGTAACAGTACCATGGTGCACCACTCCCCAGCGATGGTTAATTGATGGCCAGCCACGGTAATCCCGTTTTACCGTAAAAATCCACGTGCCGAAAAAACGAAGGGTAAAAAACTTCCGAGACCCGATTGAGATTCGGATAGTCTTTTTTGGGAATTATACAATCCATGGACGGCTGAAAGCCGTCATAGCCATAGAACTCACTGAGGCCTTCGTTTTGACTGGTTATGGCTCCCGTAACTCTAAACGAGCCAGAAGTTATGGCCGTCCGAATAATCGATATCTAAAGGGTGCAACATCCAAGGTGCAAGGTGCAACATCCGTCCAAAATGGCGAAACTGTGTCGTACAACTTTTTGAAATGCGTGCGTAGATTTGAAACGAAACGGTACCATGGTGCACCACTTTCCAGCGATGGTAAACCGAAGACCAGCCACAGTAATCCCGTTTTACCGTAAAAATCCACGTGTCGAAAAAACGAAGGGTAAAAAACTTCCTTGATCCGATTGAGATTCGGATAGTCTTTTTTGGGCATTAAACAATCCATTGACAGCTGAAAGCAGTCATAACCATAGAACTCACCGAGGCCTTCGTTTTGACTGGTTATGGCTCCCGTAACTCTAAACGAGCCAGAAGTTATGGCCGTCTGAATAATCGATATCTACAGGGTGCAACATCCACGGTGCAAGGTGCAACATCCGTCCGAAATGGCGAAACAGTGTCGTACGACACTTTGAAATGCGTGCAAGGATTTGAAATGAAACGGTACCATGGTGCAACACTCTCCTGCGATGGTTAATTGAATACCAGCCACGGTAATCCCGTTTTACCGTAAAAATCCACGTGTCGAAAAAACGAAGGGTAAAAAACTTCCGAGACCCGATTGAGATTCGGATAGTCTTTTTTGTGCATTAAACAATCCATTGATGGCTGAAAGCTGTCATAGCCTTTGAACTCACTGTGGCCTTCGTTTTGACTGGTTATGGCTCCCGTAACTATAAACGATCCAGAAGTTATGGTCGTCCGAATAATCGATATCTATAGGGTGCAACATCCACGGTGCAAGGTGCAACATCCGTCCGAAATGGCGAAACAGTGTCGTACGACTTTTTGAAATGCGTGCATGGATTTGAAACGAAACGGTACCATTGTGCACCACTCTCCAGCGATGGTAAATCGAAGACCAGCCACAGTAATCCTGTTCTATCGTAAAAATCCACGTGTCGAAAAACCGAAGGGTAAAAAACTTCCTAGACCCGATTGAGATTCGGATAGTATTTTTTTGGCATTAAACAATCCATTGATGGCTGAAAGCTATCATAACCGTAGAACTCACTGAGGACTTCGTTTTGACTGGTTATGGCTCCCGTAACTCTAAACGAGCCAGAAATTATGGCCGTCCGAATAATCGATAACTACAGGGTGCAACATCCACGGTGCAAAGTGCAACATCCGTCCGAAATGGCGAAACAGTGTCGTACGACTTTTTGAAATGCGTGCATGGATTTGAAACGAAATGGTACCCTGGTGCTCCACTCTCCATCGAGGGTAAATTGAAGACCAGCCACGGTAATCCCGTTTTACCGTAAAAATCCACGTGTCGAAAAAACGAAGGGTAAAAAACCTCCGAGACCCGATTGAGATTCGGATTGTCTTTTTTGGGCTTTAAACAATCCATCGACGGTTGAAAGATGTCATAGCCGTAGAACTCACTGAGGCCTTCGTTTTGACTTGTTATGGCTCCCGTAACTCTAAACGAGCCAGAAGTTATGGTCGTCCGAATAATCGATATCTATAGGGTGCAACATCCACGGTGCAAGGTGCAACATCCGTCCGAAATGGCGAAACAGTTTCGTACAACTTTTTGAAATGCGTGCATGGATTTGAAACGAAACGGGCCATAGTGGTCCACTCTCCAGCGATGGTAAATCGAAGACCAGGCACAGTAATCTTGTTCTACCGTAAAAATCCACGTGTCGAAAAAACGAAGGGTAAAAAACCTCCGAGACCCGATTGAGATTCGGATAGTCTTTTTTGGGCATTAAACAATCCATCGACGTTTGAAAGATGTCATAGCCGTAGAACTCACTGCGGCCTTCATTTTCACTTGTTATGGCTCCCGTAACTCTAAACGAGCCAGAAGTTATGGTCGTCCGAATAATCGATATCTATAGGGTGCAACATCCACGGTGCAAGGTGCAACATCCGTCCGAAATGGCGAAACAGTGTTGTACGACTTTTTGAAGTGCGTGCAAGGATTTGAAACGAAACGGTACCATGGTGCACCACTCTCCAGCGATGGTAAATTGAAGACCAGCCACGGTAATCCCGTTTTAACGTAAAAATCCACGTGTTGAAAAAACAAAGGGTAAAAAACTTCCTAGACCCGATTGAGATTCAGATAGTCTTTTTTGGGAATTAAACAATCCATTGACGGCTGAAAGCAGTCATAGCCGTAGAAATCACTGAGGCCTTCGTTTTGACTGGTTATGGCTCCCGTAACTCTAAACGAGCCAGAAGTTATGGCCGTCCGAATAATCGATATTTACAGGGTGCAACATCCACGGTGCAAGGTGCAACATCCGTCCGAAAGGCGAAACAGTGTTGTACGACTTTTTGAAATGCGTGCGAGGATTTGCAATGAAACGGTACCATTGTGTACCACTCTCCAGCGATGGTAAATTGAAGACCAGCAACGATAATCCCGTTTTAACGTAAAAATCCACGTGTCGAAAAAACAAAGGGTAAAAAACATTCGAGACCAGATTGAGATTCGGATAGGCTTTTTTGGGCATTAAACAATCCATCGATGGCTGAAAGCTTTCATAGCCGTACAACTCACTGAGGCCTTCATTTTGACTAGTTATGGCTCCCGTAATTCTAAATGAGCCAGAAGTTATGGTCGTCCGAATAATCGAAATCTACAGGGTGCAGCATCCACGTTGCAAGGTGAAACATCTGTCCGAAATGGCTAAACAGTATCGTACGAATTTTTGAAATGCGTGCATGGATTTGAAAGAAATGGTACCATGGTGCACCACTCTCTAGAGTTGGTAAATCGAAGAGCGGCCAGGGTAATCCCGTTCTACCGAAAAAATCCACGTGTCGAAAAAATGAAGTGTCAAAAACTTCCTAGACCCGATTGAGATTTGGATAGACTTTTTAGGGCATTAGACAATCCATTGACGGCTGAAAGATGTCATAGCCGTAGAACTCATCGAGGCCTTCGTTTTTACTGGTTATGGCTCCCGTAACTCTAAACAAGACAGAAGTTATGGCCATCCGAATAATCGATATCTACAGGGTGCAACATCCACGGTGTAAGGTGTAATATCCGTCCGAAATGGCGAAACAGTATCGTACGAATTTTTGAAATGCGTGCATCGATTTGAAACGTAACAGTACCATGGTGCACCACTCTCCAGCGATGGTAAATTGAAGGCCAGCCACGGTAATCCCGTTTTAGCGTAAAAATCCACGTGTCGAAAAAACGTAGGGTAAAAAACATCCGAGACCCGATTGAGATTCGGATAGTCTTTTTTGGGCATTAAACAATCCATTGACGGCTGAAAGCTGTCATAGTTGTAGAACACACTGAGGCCTTCGTTTTGACTAGTTATGGCTCCCGTAACTCTAAACGAGCCAGAAGTTATGGCCGTTTGAATAATCGATATCTACAGGGTGCAACATCCACGGTGCAAGGTGCAACATCCGTCCGAAATGGCAAAACAGTGTCGTACAACTTTTTGAAATGCGTGCATGGATTTGAAACGAAACGGGCCATGGTGGTCCACTCTCCAACGATGGTAAATTGAAGACCAGGCACAGTAATCTTGTTCTACCGTAAAAATCCACGTGTCGAATAAATGAAGGGTAAAAAACTTCCTAGACCCGATTGAGATCCGGATAGTCTTTTTTGGGCATTAAACAATCCATCGATGGATGAAAGCTATCATGGCCATAGAGCTCACTGAGGCCTTCGTTTTCACTGGTTATGGATCCCGTAACTCTAAACGAACCAGAAGTTATGGCCGTTCGAATAATCGAAATCTACAGGGTGCAACATCCACGGTGCAAGGTGCAACATCCGTCCGAAATGGCGAAACAGTGTCGTACGACTTTTTTAAATGCGTGCAAGGATTTGAAATGAAACGGTACCATGGTGCACCACTCTCCTGCGATGGTAAATCGAAAAGCAGCCACGGCAATCCCGTTTTACCGTAAAAATTCACGTGTCGAAAAACGAAGGGTAAAAAACTTCCTAGACCCGATTTAGATTCGGATAGTCTTTTTTGGGCATTAAACAATCCATTGATGGCTGAAAGCTGTTAGAGCCGTAGAACTCACTGAGGCCTTCGTTTTGACTGGTTATGGCTCCCGTAACTCTAAACGAGCCAGAAGTTATGGCGGTCCGAACAATCGATATCTACAGGGTGCAACATCCACGGTTCAAGGTGCAACATCCGTCCGAAATGGCGAAACAGTGTCGTACGACTTTTTGAAATGCGTGCATGGATTTGAAACAAAACGGTACCATGGTGCACCACTCTCCAGCGATGGTAAATCAAAGACCAGCCACGGAAATCCCGTTCTACCGCAAAAATCCACGTGTCGAAAAAACGAAGGGTAAAAAACTTCCTAGACCCGATTAAGATTCGGATAATCTTTTTTGGGCATTAAACAATCCATTGACAGCTGAAAGCTATCATAGCCGTAGAACTCACTGAGGCCTTCGTTTTGACTGGTTATGGCTCCCGTAACTCTAAAAGAGCCAGAAGTTATGGCCGTCCGAATAATCGATATCTACAGGGTGCAACATCCACGGTGCAAGGTGCAACATCCGTCCGAAATGGAGAAACAGTGTCGTACGACTTTTTGAAATGCGTGCATGGATTTGAAATGAAACGGTACCATTGTGCACCACTCTCCAGCGATGGTAAATCGAAGACCAGCCACGGTAATCCCTTTCTACCATAAAAATCCGTGTGTCGAAAAAACGAAGGGTAAAAAACATCCTAGACCCGATTGAGATTCGGATAGTCTTTTTTGGGCATTAAACAATCCATTGATGGCCGAAAGCTGTCATAGCCGTAGAACTCATTGAGGACTTCGTTTTGACTAGTTATGGCTCCCGTAACTCTAAACGAGCCAGGAGTTATGGCCGTCCGAATAATCGATATCTACAGGGTGCAACATCCACGGTGCAAGGTGCAACATCCGTCCGAAATGGCGAAACAGTGTCGTACGACTTTTTGAAATGCGTGCATGGATTTGAAACGAAACGGTACCCTGGTGCACCACTCTCCAGCAAGGGTAAATTGAAGACCAGCAACGGTAATCCCGTTTTACCATAAAAATCCATGTGTCGAAAAAACGAAGGGTAAAAAAACTTCGGAGACCCGATTGAGATTCAGATAGTATTTTTTGGGCATTAAACAATCCATCGACGGCTGAAAGATGTCATAGACGTAGAACTCACTGAGGCCTTCGTTTTGACTGGTTACTGCTCCCGTAAATCTAAACGAGCCAGAAGTTATGGCCGTCCGAATAATCGATATCTATAGGGTGCAACATCCACGGTGCAAGGTGCAACATCCGTCCGAAATGGAGAAACAGTGTTGTACGACTTTTTGAAGTGCGTGCAAGGATTTGAAATGAAACGGTACCATGGTGCACCACTCACCAGCGATGGTAAATTGAAGACCAGCTACGGTAATCCCGTTTTAACGTAAAAATCCACGTGTCGAAAAAACGAAGGGTAAAAAACTTCCGAGACCCGGTTGAGATTCGGATAGTCTTTTTTGGGTATTAAACAATCCATTGATGGTTGAAAGCTGTCATAGCCGTAGAACTCATAGAGGACTCGTTTTGACTGGTTATTGCTCCCGTAACTCTAAACGAGCCAGAAGTTATGGCCGTCCGAATAATCGATATCTACAGGGTGCAACATCCACGGTGCAACATCCGTCCGAAATGGCGAAACAGTATCGTACGAATTTTTGAAATGCGTGCACGGATTTGAACAAAATGGTTATATGGTGCACCACTCTCTAGAGATGGCAAATCAAAGACCGGCCAGGGTAATCCCGTTCTACCGTAAAAATCCACGTGTCGAAAAAACGAAGGGTAAAAAACTTCCTAGACCCGATTGAGATTCGGATAGTCTTTTTTGGGCATTAAACAATCCATTGACGGCAGAAAGCTGTCATAGCCGTAGAACTCACTGAGGCCTTCGTTTTGACTGGTTATGGCTCTCGCAACTCTCAACGAGCCAGAAGTTATGGCCGTCCGAATAATCGATATCTACAGGGTGCAACATCCACGGTGCAAGGTGCAACATCCGTCCGAAATGGCGAAACAATGTCGTACAACTTTTTGAAATGCGTGCAAGGATTTGAAACGAAACGGTACCCTGGTGCACCACTCTCCAGCGATGGTAAATTGAAGACCAGCCACGATAATCCCGTTTTACCGTAAAAATCCACGTGTCGAAAAAAAGAAGGGTAAAAAACTTCCTAGACCCGATTGAGATTCGGATAATCCTTTTTGGGCATTAAACAATCCATTGACGGCTGAAAGCTGTCATAGCCGTAGAACTCACTAAGGCCTTCGTTTTGACTGGTTACGGCTCCCGTAACTCTAAACGAGCCAGAAGTTATGGCCGTCTGAATAATCGATATCTACAGGGTGCAACATCAACGGTGCAATGTGCAACATCCGTCCGAAATGGCGAAACAATGTCGTACGACCTTTTGAAATGCGTGCAAGGATTTGAAACAAAACGCTACCCTGGTGCACCACTCTCCAGCGAGGGTAAATTGAAGGCCAGCCACAGTATTCCCGTTTTACCGTAAAAATCCACGTGTCGAAAAAACGATGGGTAAAAAACTTCAGAGACCCGATTGAGATTCTGATAGTCTTTTTTGGGCATTGAACAATCCACTGACAGCTGAAAGACGTCATAGCCATAGAACTCACTAAGGCCTTCTTTTTGGCCGGTTATGGCTCCAGTAACTCTAAACGAGCCAGAAGTTATGGCCGTCCGAATAATCGATATCTACAGGGTGCAACATCCATGGTGTAAGGTGCAACATCCGTCCGAAATGGCGAAACAGTATCGTACGAATATTTTAAATGCGTGCATGGATTTGAAACAAAACGGTACCATGGTGCACCACTCTCCAGCGACGGTAAATTGAAGACCATCCACGGTAATCCCCTTTTACCGTAAAAATCCACGTGTCGAAAAAACGATGGGTAAAAAACTTCCGAGACCCGATTGAGATTCGGATAGGCTTTTTTGGGCATTAAATAATCCATTGACGGCTAAAAGCCGTCATAGCCATAGAACTCACTGAGGCCTTCGTTTTGACTGGTTATGGCTCCCGTAACTCTAAACGAGCCAGAAGTTATGGCTGTCCGAATAATCGATATCTACAGGGTGCAACATCCACGGTGCAAGGTGCAACATCTGTCCGAAATGGCGAAACAATGTCGTACGACTTTTTGAAATGTGTGCAAGGATTTGAAACGAAACGATACCCTGGTGCACCACTATCCAGCAATGGTAAATTGAAGACCAGCCACGGTAATCCCGTTTTACCGTAAAAATCCACGTGTCGAAAAAAGAAGGGTAAAAAACTTCCTAGACTCGATTGAGATTCGGATAGTCCTTTTTGGGCATTAAACAATCCATTGACGGCTGAAAGCTGTCATAGCCGTAGAACTCACTAAGGCCTTCGTTTTGACTGGTTATGCCTCCCGTACCTCTAAACGAGCCAGAAGTTATGGTTGTCTGAATAATCGATATCTATAGGGTGCAACATCCACGGTGCAAGGTGCAACATCCGTCCGAAATGGCGAAACAATGTCGTACGACCTTTTGAAATGCGTGCAAGGATTTGAAACAAAACGGTACCCTGGTGCACCACTCTCCAGCGAGGGTAAATTGAATACCAGCCACGGTAATCCCGTTTTACCATTAAAATCCACGTGTCGAAAAAACGAAGGGTAAAAAACTTCCGAGACCCGATTGAGATTCGGATGGTCTTTTTTGGGCATTAAACAATCCATCGACGGATGAAAGCTGTCATAGCCGTATAACTCACTAAGGCCTTCGTTATGACTGGTTATGGCTCCCGTAACTCTAAACGAGCCAGAAGTTATGGCCGTCCGAATAATCGATATCTACAGGGTGCAACATCCACGGTGCAAGGTGCACCATCCGTCCGAAATGGCGAAACAGTATCGTACGAATTTTTGAAATGCGTGCATGGATTTGAAACAAAACGGTACCATGGTGCACCACTCTCCAGCGATGGTAAATCGAAGACCAGCCACGGTAATCCCGTTCTACCGTAAAAATCCACGTGTCCAAAAAACGAAGGGTAAAAAACTTCCTAGACCCGATTGAGATTCGGATAGTCTTTTTTGGGCATTAAACAATCCATTGACACCTGAAAGCCGTCATCGCCGTAGAACTCACTGAGGCCTTCGTTTTGACTGGTTATGGCTCCCGTAACTCTAAACGAGCCAGAAGTTATGGCCGTCCGAATAATCGATATCTACAGGGTGCAACATCCACGGTGCAAGGTGCAACATCCGTCCGAAATGGCGTAACAGTGTCATACGACTTTTTGAAATGCGTGCATGGATTTGAAACGAAACGGTACTCTGGTGCACCACTCTCCAGCGATGTTAAATTTAAAACCAGCCACGGTAATCCCGTTTTACCGTAAAAATCCACGTGTCGAAAAAACGAAAGGTAAAAAACTTCAAAGACCCGATTGAGATTCGGATAGTCTTTTTTGGGCATTAAACAATCCACTGACAGTTGAGAGACGTCATAGCCGTAGAACTCACTAAGGCCTTCTTTTTGACTGGTTATGGCTCCCGTAACTCTAAACGACCCAGAAGTTATGGCCGTCCGAATAATCGATATCTACAGGGTGCAACATCCATGGTGTAAGGTGCAATATCCGTCCGAAATGGCGAAACAGTATCGTACGAATATTTTAAATGCGTGCATGGATTTGAAACAAAACGATACCATGGTGCACCACTCTCCAGCGACGGTAAATTGAAGACCAGCCACGGTAATCCCGTTTTACCGTAAAAATCCACGTGTCGAAAAAACGAAGGGTAAAAAACTTCCGAGACCCGATTGAGATTCGGATAGGCTTTTTTGGGCATTAAACAATCCATTGACGGCTGAAAGCCGTCATAGCCGTAGAACTCACTGAGGCCTTCGTTTTGACTGGTTATGGCTCCCGTTACTCTAAACGAGCCAGAAGTTATGGCCGTCCGAATAATCGATATCAACAGGGTGCAACATCCACGGTGCAAGGTGCAACATCCGTCCGAAATGGCGAAACAATGTCGTACGACTTTTTGAAATGCGTGCAAGGATTTGAAACGAAACGGTAACCTGATGCACCACTCTCCAGCGATGGTAAATTGAAGACCGGCCACGGTAATCCCGTTTTACCGTAAAAATCCACGTGTCGAAAAAATGAAGGGTAAAAAACTTCCTAGACCCGATTGAGATTCGGATAGTCTTTTTTGGGCATTAAACAATCCATTGACGGCTGAAAGCCTTCATAGCCGTAGAACTCACTAAGGCCTTCGTTTTGACTGGTTATGGCTCCCGTAACTCTAAACGAGCCAGAAGTTATGGCCGTCCGAATAATCGATATCTACAGGGTGCAACATCCACGGTGCAAGGTGCAACATCCGTCCGAAATGGAGAAACAATGTCGTACGACCTTTTGAAATGCGTGCAAGGATTTGAAACAAAACGGTACCCTGGTGCACCCCTCTTCAGCGAGGGTAAATTGAAGACCAGCCACGGTAATCCCATTTTACCATAAAAATCCACGTGTCGAAAAAACGAAGGGTAAAAAACTTCCGAGACCCGATTGAGATTCGGATGGTCTTTTTTGGGCATTAAACAATCCATCGACGGATGAAAGCTGTCATAGCCATAGAACTCACTAAGGTCTTCGTTTCGACTGGTTATGGCTCCCGTAACTCTAAACGAGCCAGAAGTTATGGTCGTCCGAATAATCGATATCTACAGGGTGCAACATCCACGGTGCAAGGTGCACCATCCGTCCGAAATGGCGAAACAGTATCGTACGAATTTTTGAAATGCGTGCATGGATTTGAAACAAAACGGTACCATGGTGCACCACTCTCCAGCGATGGTAAATCGAAGACCAGCCACGGTAATCCCGTTCTACCGTAAAAATCCACGTGTCGAAAAAACGAAGGGTAAAAAACTTCCTAGACCCGATTGAGATTCGGATAGTCTTTTTTGGGCATTAAACAATCCATTGACGGCTGAAAGCTATCATAGCCGTAGAACTCACTGAGGCCTTCGTTTTGACTGGTTGTGGCTCCCGTAACTCTAAACGAGCCAGAAGTTATGGCCGTCCGAATAATCGATATCTACAGGGTGCAACATCCACGGTGCAAGGTGCAACATCCGTCCGAAATGGCGTAACAGTGTCGTACGACTTTTTGAAATGCGTGCACGGATTTGAAACGAAACGGTACCCTGGTGTACCACTCTCCAGCGATGGTAAATTGAAAACCAGCCACGGTAATCCCGTTTTACCGTAAAAATCCACGTGTCGAAAAAACGAAGGGTAAAAAACTTCCGAGACCCGATTGAGAGTCGGATAGTCTTTTTTGGGCATTAAACAATCCACTGACATCTGAAAGACGTCATAGCCGTAGAAATCACTAAGGCCTTCGTTTTGACTGGTTATGGCTCCCGTAACTCTAAACGAGCCAAATGTTATGGCCGTCCGAATAATCGGTATCTACAGGGTGCAACATCCATGGTGTAAGGTGCAACATCCGTCCGAAATGGCGAAACAGTGTCGTATGACTTTTTGAAATGCATGCAAGGATTTGAAACGAAACGGTTCCATGGTGCACCACTCTCCAGCGATGGTAAATTGAAGACCAGTCACAGTAATCCCGTTTTAACGTAAAAATCCACGTGTCGAAAAAACGAAGGGAAAGAAACTTCCGAGAACCGATTGAGATTCGGATAGTCTTTTTTGGGCATTAAACAATCCATCGATGCCTGAAAGCATTCATAGCCATAGAACTCACTGAGGCCTTCATTTTGACTGGTTATGGCTCCCGTAACTCTATACGAGCCAGAAGTTTTGGCCGTCCGAATAATCGATATCTACAGGGTGCAACATCCACGGTGCAAGGTGCAACATCCGTCCGAAATGGCGAAACAGTGTCGTACGACTTTTTGAAATGCATGCAAGGATTTGAAACGAAACGGTACCATGGTGCACCACTCTCCAGCGATAGTAAATTGAAGACCAGCCATAGTAATCCCATTTTACCGTAAAAATCCACGTGTCGAAAAAACGAAGGGAAAGAAACTTTCGAGAACCGATTGAGATTCGGATAGTCTTTTTTGGACATTAAACAATCCATCGTCACCCAAAAGCATTCATAGCCGTAGAACTCACTGAGGCCTTCATTTTGACTGGTTATGGCTCCTGTAACTCTATACGAGCCAGATGTTATGGCCGTCCGAATAATCGATATCTACAGGGTGCAACATCCACGGTGCAAGGTGCAACATCCGTCCGAAATGGAGAAACAGTGTCGTACGACTTTTTGAAATGCGTGCAAGGATTTGAAATGAAACGGTACCGTGGTGCACCACTCTCCAGCGTTGGTAAATTGAAGACCAGCTACGGAAATCCCGTTTTACCGTAAAAATCCACGTGTCGTAAAAACGAAGGTTTAAAAACTTCCGAGACCCGATTGAGATTCGGATAGTCTTTTTTGGGCATTAAACAATCCATTGGCGGCTGAAAGCTGTCATAGCTGTAGAAATCACCGAGGCCTTCATTTTGACTGGTCATGGCTCCCGTAACTCTAAACGAGCCAGAAGTTATGGCCGTCCGAATAATCTATATCTACATGGTGCAACATACACGGTGCAAGGTGCAACATCCGTCGAAATGGCGAAACAGTGCCGTACGACTTTTTGAAATGCGTGCAAGGATTTGAAATGGAACGGTACCATGGTACACCACTTTCCAGCGATGGTAAATCGAAGACCAACTACGGTGATCCCGTTCTACCGTAAAAATCCACGTGTCAAAAAAACAAAGGGTAAAAAACTTCCGAGACCCGATTGAGATTCGGATAGTCTGTTTTGGGCATTGAACAATCCATTGATGGCTGAAAGCTGTCATAGCCGTAGAACTCACTGAGGCCTTCGTTTTGACAGGTTATGGCTCCCGTAACTCTAAACGAGCCAGAAGTTATGGCCGTCCGAATATTCGATATCTACAGGGTGTAACATCCAGGGTGCAAGGTGCCACATCCGCCCGAGATGGCGTAACAGTGCCGTACGACTTTTTGAAATGCGTGCATGGATTTGAAACGAAAGGTACCCTAGTGCACCACTCTCCAACGATGGTAAATTGAACACCAGCCACGGTAATCTCGTTTTGCCGTAAAAATCCACATGTCGAAAAAACGAAGGGTAAAAACTTTCGAGACCCGATTGAGATTCGGATAGTCGTTTTTGGGCATTAAACAATCCATTGACGGCTGAAAGCCGTCATAGCCGTAGAACTCACTGAGGCCTTCGTTTTGACTGGTTATGGCTCCCGTAACTCTAAACGAGCCAGAAGTTATGGCCGTCCGAATATTCGATATCTACAGGGTGCAACATCCACGGTGTAAAGTGCAACATCCGTCCGAAATGGAGAAACAGTATCGTACGAATTTTTGAAATACGTGCATGGATTTGAAATGAAACGGTACTATGGTGCACCACTCTCTTGCGATGGTAAATCGAAGACCAGCCACGGTTATCCCGTTCTACCGTAAAAATCCACGTGTCGAAAAAACGAAGGGTAAAAAACTTCCTAGACCCGATTGAGATTCGGATAGTCTTTTTTGGACATTAAACAATCCATTGACGGCTGAAAGCAGTCATAGCCGTAGAACTCACTGTGGCCTTCGTTTTGACTGGTTATGGCTCCCGTAACTCTAAACGAGCCAGAAGTTATGGCCGTCCGAATAATCGATATCTACAGGGTGAAACATCCACGGTGCAAGGTGCAACATCCGTCCGAAATGGCGAAACAGTATCGTACGACTTTTTGGAATGCGTGCATGGATTTGAAACGAAACTGTACTATGGTGCACCACTCTCCAGCGATGGTAAATCGAAGACCAGCCACGGTTATCCCGTTCTACCGTAAAAATCCACGTGTCGAAAAGACGAAGGGAAAAAAACTTTCGAGACCCGATTGAGATTCGGATAGTCTTTTTTGGGCATTAAACAATCCGTCGATGCCTGAAAGCATTCATAGCCGTAGAACTCACTGAGGCCTTCGTTTTGACTGGTTATGTCTCCCGTAACTCTAAACGAGCCAGAAGTTATGGCCGTCCGAATAATCGATATCTACAGGGTGCAACATCCACGGTGCAAGGTGCAACATCCGTCCGAAATGGCGAAACTGTGTCGTACGACTTTTTGAAATGCATGCAAGGATTTGAAACGAAACGGTACCATGGTGCACCACTCTCCAGCGATGGTAAATTGAAGACCAGCCACAGTAATCCCGTTTTACCGTAAAAATCCACGTGTCGAAATAACGAAGGGAAAGAATCTTCCGAGAACCAATTGAGATTCGGATAGTCTTTTTTGGGCATTAAACAATCCATTGATGCCTAAAAGAATTCATAGCCGTAGAACTCACTGGGGCCTTCGTTTTGACTGGTTATGGCTCCCGTAACTATATACGAGCCAGAAGTTATGGCCGTCCGAATAATCGATATCTACAGGGTGCAACATCCACGGTGCAAGGTGCAACATCCGTCCGAAATGGAGAACAGTGTCGTACGACTTTTTGAAATGCGTGCAAGGATTTGAAACGAAATGGTACCACGGTGCACCACTCTCCAGCGATGGTAAATTGAAGACCAGCCACGGTAATCCCGTTTTACCGTAAAAATCCACGTGTCGTAAAAACGAAGGGTAAAAAACTTCCGAGACCCGATTGAGATTCGGATAGTATTTTTGGGGCACTAAACAATCCATTGACGGCTGAAAGCTGTCATAGCCGTAGAAATCACTGAGGCTTTCGTTTTGACTGGTTATGGCTCCCGTAACTCTAAACGAGCCAGAAGTTATGGCCGTCCGAATAATCTATATCTACATGGTGCAACATACACGGTGCAAGGTGCAACATCCGTCGAAATGGCGAAACAGTGTCGTACGACTTTTTGAAATGCATGCAAGGATTTGAAATGGAACGGTACAATGGTGCACCACTCTCCAGCGATGGTAAATCGTAGACCAACCACGGTGATCCCGTTCTACCGTAAAAATCCACGTGTCGAAAAAACATAGGGTAAAAAACTTTCGAGACCGGATTGATATTCGGATAGTCTGTTTTGGGCATTGAGCAATCCATTGATGCCTGAAAGTTGTCATAGCCGTAGAACTCACTAAGGCCTTCGTTTTGACTGGTTATGTCTCCCGTAACTCTAAACGAGCCAGAAGTTATGGCCGTCCGAATAATCGATATCTACAGGGTGCAACATCCAGGGTGCAAGGTGCAACATCCGTCCGAGATGGCGTAACAGTGCCGTACGACTTTTTGAAATGCGTGCATGGATTTGAAACGAAACGGTACTCTGGTGCACCACTCTCCAGCGATGGTAAATTAAAGACCAGCCACGGTAATCCCGTTTTACCATAAAAATCCACGTGTCGAAAAAACGAAGGGTAAAAAACTTCCGAGACCCGATTGAGATTCGGATAGTCTTTTTTGGGCATTAAACAATCCATTGAACGCTGAAAGATGTCATAGCCGTAGAACTCACTAAGCCCTTCACTTTGACTAGTTATGGCTCTTGTAATTCTAAACGAGCCAGAAGTTATGGCCGTCCGAATATTCGATATCTACAGGGTGCAACATCCACGGTGTAAGGTGCAACATCCGCCCGAAATGGCGAAACAGTATCGTACGAATTTTTGAAATGCGTGCATGGATTTGAAATCAAACGGTACTATGGTGCACCACTCTCTAGCGATGGTAAATCGAAGACCAGCCACGGTTATCCCGTTCTACAGTAAAAATCCACGTGTCGAAAAAACGAAGGGTAAAAAACTTCCTAGACCCGATTGAGATTCGGATAGTCTTTTTTTGGCATTAAACAATCCATTGACGACTGAAAGCAGTCATAGCCGTAGAACTCACTAAGGCCTTCGTTTTGACTGGTCATGGCTCCCGTAACTCTAAACGAGCCAGAAGTTATGGCCGTCCGAATAATCGATATCTACAGGGTGAAACATCCGCGGTGCAAGGTGTAACATACGTCCGAAATGGCGAAACAGTGTCGTACGACTTTTTGAAATGCGTGCATGGATTTGAAACGAAACAGTACTATGCTGCACCACTCTCCAGCGATGGTAAATCGAAGACCAGCCACGGTTATCCCGTTCTACCGTAAAAATTCACGTGTCGAAAAAACGAAGGGAAAAAAACTTCCGAGGCCCGATTGAGATTCGGATAGTCTTTTTTGGGCATTAAACAATCCATCGACGCCTGAAAGCATTCATAGCCGTAGAACTCACTGAGGCCTTCGTTTTGACTGGTTATGGCTCCCGTAACTCTGAACGAGGCTGAAGTTATGGCCGTCCGAATAATCGATATCTACAGGGTGCAACATCCAAGTTGCAAGGTGCAACATCCGTCCGAAATGGCGAAACAGTGTCGTATGACTTTTTGAAATGCGTGCAAGGATTTGAAACGAAACGGTACCATGGTGCACCACTCTCCAGCGATGGTAAATTGAAGACCAGCCACGGTAATCCCGTTTTACCGTAAAAATCCACGTGTCGTAAAAACGTGATAAAAAACTTCCGGGACCCGATTGAGATTCGGATAGTCTTTTTTGGGCATTAAACAATCCATTGACGGCTGAAAGCATTCAAAGCCGTAGAACTCACTGAGGCCTTCGTTTTTACTGGTTATGGCTCACGTAACTCTAAACGAGCCAGAAGTTATGGCCGTCCGAATAATCGATATCTACAGGGTGCAACATACACGGTGCAAGGTGCAACATTCGTCCAAAATGGCGAAACAGTGTCGTACGACTTTTTGAAATGCGTGCATGGATTTGAAAAGGAAAGGTACCATGGTGCACTACTCTCCAGCGATGGTAAATCGAAGACCAACCACGGTGATCCCGTTCTACCGTAAAAATCCACGTGTCGAAAAAACGAAGGGTAAAAAACTTCCTAGACCAGATTGAGATTCGGATAGTCTTTTTTGGGCATTAAACAATCCATTGACGGCTGAAAGCGGTCATAGCTGTAGAACTCAACGAGGCCTTCGTTTTGACTGGTTATGGCTCCCATAACTCTAAACGAGCCAGAAGTTATGGCCGTCCGAATAATCGATATCTACAGGGTGCAACATCCACGGTGCAAGGTGCAACATCCGTCCGAGATGGCGTAACAGTGCCGTACGACTTTTTGAAATGCGTGCATGGATTTGAAACGAAACGGTACCCTGGTGCACCACACTCCAGCGATGGTAAATTGAAGACCAGCCACGGTAATCCCGTTTTACCGCAAAAATCCACGTGTCGAAAAAACGAAGGGTAAAAAACTTCCGAGACCCGATTGAGATTCGGATAGTCTTTTTTTGGCATTAAACAATCCATTGATAGCTGAAAGATGTCATAGCCGTAGAACTCGCTAAGGCCTTCGTTTTGACTGGTTATGGCTCTTGTAATTCTAAACGAGCCAGAAGTTATGGCCGTCCGAATATTCGATATCTACAGGGTGCAACATCCACGGTGTAAGGCGCAACATCCGTCCGAAATGGCGAAACAGTATCGTACGAATTTTTGAAATGCGTGCTTGGATTTGAAACGAAAGAGTACTATGGTGCACCACTCTCCAGCGATGGTAAATCGAATACCAGCCACTGTTATCCCGTTCTACTGTAAAAATCCACGTGTCGAAAAAACGAAGGGTAAAAAACTTCCTAGACCCGATTGAGATTCGGATAGTCATTTTTGGGCATTAAACAATCCATTGACGGATGAAAGTGGTCATAGCCGTAGAACTCATTGAGGCCTTCGTTTTGACTATTTATGGATCCCGTAACTCTAAACGAGCCAGAAGTTATGGCCGTCCGAATAATCGATATCTACAGGGTGAAACATCCACGGTGCAAGGTGCAACATCCATCCGAAATGGCGAAACAATGTCGTACGACTTTTTGAATTGCGTGCATGAATTTGAAACGAAACGGTACTATGGTGCACCACTCTCCAGCGATGGTAAATCGAAGACCAGCCACGGTTATCCCGTTCTACCGTAAAAATCCATGTGTCAAAAAAACGAAGGGAAAAAAACTTCCGAGACCCAATTGAGATTCGGATAGTCTTTTTTGGGCATTAAACAATCCATCGATGCCTGAAAGCATTCATAGCCGTAGAACTCACCGAGGCCTTCGTTTTGACTGGTTATGGCTCCCGTAACTCTAAACGAGCCAGAAGTTAGGGCCGTCCGAATAATCGATATCTACAGGGTGCAACATCCGCCCGAGATGGCGTAACAGTGCCGTACGACTTTTTGAAATGCGTGCATGGATTTGAAACGAAAGGTACCCTGGTGCACCACTCTCCAACGATGGTAAATTGAACACCAGCCACGGTAATCTCGTTTTGCAGTAAAAATCCACGTGTCGAAAAAACGAAGGGTAAAAAACTTCCGAGACCCGATTGAGATTCGGATAGTCTTTTTTGGGCATTAAACAATCCATTACGGCTGAAAGCTGTCGTAGCCGTAGAACTCACTGAGGCCTTTGTTTTGACTGGTTATGGCTCCCGTAACTCTAAACGAGCCAGAAGTTATGGCCGTCCGAAAAATCGATATCTACAGGGTGCAACATACACGGTGCAATGTGCAACATCCGTCCGAAATGGCGAAACAGTGTCGTACGACTTTTTGAAATGCGTGCATGGATTTGAAATGGAACGGTACCATGGTGCACCACTCTCCAGCGATGGTAGATCGAATACCAACCACGATGATCCCGTTCTACCGTAAAAATCCACATGTCGAAAAAACAAAGGGTAAAAAACTTCCGAGACCCGATTGAGATTCGGATAGTCTGTTTTAGGCATTAAACAATCTATTGACGGCTGAAAGCTGTCATAGCCGTAGAACTCACTGAAGCCTTCTTTTTGACTGGTTATGGCTCCCGTAACTCTAAACGAGCCAGAAGTTATAGCCGTCCGAATAATCGATATCTACAGGGTGCAACATCCACGGTGCAAGGTGCAACATCCGTCCGAGATGGCGTAACAGTGCCGTACGACTTTTTGAAATGCGTGCATGGATTTGAAATGAAACGGTACCCTGGAGCACCACACTCCAGCGATGGTAAATCGAAGACCAGCCACGCTTATCCCGTTCTACCGTAAAAATCCACGTCACGAAAAAACGAAGGGTAAAAAACTTGCGAGACCCGATTGAGATTCGGATAGTCTTTTTTGGGCATTAAACAATCCATTGACATCTGAAAGATGTCATGGCCGTAGAACTCACTAAGGCCTTCGTTTTGACTAGTTATGCCTCCCGTAATTCTAAACGAGGCAGAAGTTATGGTTGTCCGAACATTCAATATCTATAGGGTGCAACATCCACGGTGTAAGGTGCAGCATCCGTCCGAAATGGCGAAACAGTATCGTACGAATTTTTGAAATGCGTGCATGGATTTGAAATGAAATGGTACTATGGTGCACCGCTCTCCAGCGATGGTAAATCGAAGACCAGCCACGGTTATCCCGTTCTACCGTAAAAATCCACGTGTCGAAAAAACGAAGGGTAAAAAAACTTCCGAGACCCGATTGAGATTCGGATAGCCTTTTTTGGGCATTAAACAATCCATCGACGCTTGAAAGCATTTTTAGCCGTAGAACTCACTGAGCCCTTCGTTTTGACTGGTTATGGCTCCCGTAACTCTAAACAAGCCAGGAGTTATGGCCGTCCGAATAATCGATATCTACAGGGTGCAACATCCACGGTGCAAGGTGCAACATCCGTTCGAAATGGCGAAACAGTGTCGTACGACTTTTTGAAATGCGTGCATGGATTTGAAACGAAACGGTTCCATGGTGCACCACTCTCCAGCGAGGGTAAATTGAAGACCAGCCACGGTTATCCCGTTCAACCGTAAAAATCCACGTGTCGAAAAAACGAAGGGTAAAAAACTTCCTAGACCCTGTTGAGATTCAGATAGTCTTTTTTGGGCATTAAACAATCCATCGACGATTGAAAGCTGTCATAGCCGTAGAACTCACTGAGGCCTCCGTTTTGACTGGTTATGGCTCCCGTAACTCTAAACGAGCCAGAAGTTATGGCCATCCGAATAATCGATATCCACAGGGTGCAACATCCACGGTGCAAGGTGCAACATCCGTCCGAAATGGCGAAACAGTACCGTACGTATTTTTGAAATGCGTGCATGGATTTGAAACAAAACAGTACCATGGTGCACCACTCTGCAGCGATGGTAAATCGAAGACCAGCCACGGTAATCCCGTTCTACCGTAAAAATCCACGTGTCGAAAAAACGAAGGGTAAAAAACTTCCTAGACCCTATTGAGATTCAGATAGTCTTTTTTGGGCATTAAACAATCCGTTGACGGCTGAAAGCTGTCATAGCCGTAGGACTCACTGAGACCTTCGTTTTGACTGGTTATGGCTCTCGTAACTCTAAACGAACCAGAAGTTATGACAGTCCGAAAAATCGACATCTATAGGGTGCAACATCCACGGTGCAAGGTGCAACATCCGTCCGAAATGACAAAATAGTGTCTTATGACTTTTTGAAATGCGTGCAAGGATTTGCAATGTAACAGTACCAAGGTGCACCACTCTCCAGCGATGGTAAATTGAAGGCCAGCCACGGTAATCCCGTTTTACCGTAAAAATCCACGTGTCGAAAAAACGAAGGGTAAAAAACTTCCGAGACCCTATTGAGATTCGGATAGTCTTTTTTGGGCATTAAACAATCCATTGACGGCTAAAAGCTGTCATAACCGTAGAACTCACTGAGGCCTTCGTTTTGACTGGTTATGGCTCCCGTAACTCTAAACGAGCCAGAAGTTATGGTGGTTCGAATAATCGATATCTACAGGGTGCAACTTCCACGTGCAAGGTGCAACATCCGTCCGAAACTGCGAAACAACGTCGTACGACTTTTTCAAATGCGTGCATGGATTTGAAACGAAATGGTACCATGGTGCACCACTCTCCAGCGATGGTAAATCGAAGACCAGCCACGGTAATCACGTTCTACCGTAAAAATCCACGAGTCGAAAAAACGAAAGGTAAAAAACTTCCTAGACCCGATTGAGATTCGGATAGTCTTTTTTAGGCATTAAACAATCCGTTGACGGCTGAAAGCGGTCATAGCCGTAGAACTCACTGAGGCCTTCGTTTTGACTGGTTATGGCTCCAATAACTCTAAATGAGCCAGAAGTTATGGCCGTCCGAATAATCGATATCTACAGGGTGCAACATCCACGGTGCAAAGTGCAACATCCATCCGAAATGGTGAAACAGAGTCGTGCGACTTTTTGAAATGCGTGCATGGATATGAAACGAAACGGTACCATGGTGCACCACTCTCCAGCGATGGTAAATCGAAGACCAGCCACGGTAATCCTGTTCTACCGTAAAAATCCACGTGTCGAAAAAACGAAGGGTAAAAAACTTCCTACAGCCGATTGAGATTCGGATAGTCTTTTTTGGGCATTAAACAATCCATTGATGGCTGAAAGCTGTCATTGTCGTAGAACTCACTGAGGCCTTCGTTTTGAACGGTTATGGCTCCCGTTACTCTAAACGAGCCCGAAGTTATGGCCGTCCGAATAATCGATATCTACGGGGTGCAACATCCACGGTGCAAGGTGCAACATCCATCCGAAATGGTGAAACAGTGTCGTACGACTTTTTGAAATACGTGCAAGGATTTGAAACGAAATGGTACCATGGTGCACCACTCTCCAGCGATGGTAGATCGAAGACCAGCCACGGTAATCCCGTTGTACCGTAAAAATCCACGTGTCGAAAAAATGAAGGGTAAAAAACTTCCTAGACCTGATTGAGATTCGGATAGTCTTTTTTGGGCATTAAACAATCCATTGACGGCTGAAAGCAGTCATAGCCGTAGAACTCACTAAGGCCTCCATTTTGACTGGTTATGGCTCCCGTAACTCTAAATGAGCCAGAAGTTATGGCCGTCCGAATAATCGATATCTACAGGGTGAAACATCCACAGTGCAAGGTGCAACATCCGTCCGAAAAGGAGAAACAATGTCGTACGACTTTTTGAAATGCGCGCATGGATTTGAAACGAAATGATACCATGGTGTTCCACTCTCCAGCGATGGTAAATTGAAGACTGGCCACGGTAATCCCGTTTTACCGTAAAAATCCACGTGTCGAAAAAACGAAGGGTAAAAAACTTCAGAGACCAGATTGAGATTCGGATAGTCTTTGTTGGGCATTAAACAATACATTGATGGCTGAAAGCTGTCATAGCCGTACAACTCACTGAGGCCTTCGTTTTGACTAGTTATGGCTCCCGTAAATTTAAACGAGCCAGAAGTTATGGTCGTCCGAATAATCGATACCTATAGGGTGCAACATCCACGGTGCATGGTGCAACATCCGTCCGAAATGGCGAAACAGTGTCGTACGACTTTTTGAAATGCGTGCATGGATTTGAAACGAAACGGTACCATTGTGTACCACTCTCCAGCGATGGTAAATCGAAGACCAACCACGGTTATCCCGTTCTACAGTAAAAATCCACGTGTCGAAAAAAACGAAGGGTAAAAAACTTCCTAGACCCGATTGAGATTCGGATAGTCTTTTTTGGGCATTAAACAATCCATTGACGGTTGAAAGCTGTCATAGCCGTATAACTCACTGAGGCCTTCGTTTTGACTGGTTATGGCTCCCGAAACTCTAAACGAGCTAGAACTTATGGCCGTCCGAATAATTGATATCTACAGGGTGCAACATCCATGGTGCAAGGTGCAACATCCGTCCGAAATGTCGAAACAGTGCCGTACGACTTTTTGAAATGCGTGCATGGATTTGAAACGAAACGGTACTGTGGTGCAGCACTCTCCAGCGATGGTAAATTGAAGACCCGCCACGGTTATCCCGTTCTACCGTAAAAATCCACGTGTTGATAAAACAAAAAACTTCCTAGACCCGAGATTCGGATAGTCTTTTTTGGGCATTAAATAATTCATTGACGGCTGAAAGCTGTCATAGCCGTAGAACTCACTGAGGCCTTCGTTTCGACTGGTTATGGCTCCCGTAACTCTAAACGAGCCAGAAGTTATGGCCATCCGAATAATCGATATCTACAGGGTGCAACATCCATGGTGCAAGGTGCAACATCGATCCGAAATGGCATACCAGTGTCGTACAACTTTTTGAACCGCGTGCATGGATTTGAAACAAAACGGTACCCTGGTGCACCACTCTGCAACGAGGGTAAATTGAAGACCAGCCACGGTGTTTGCGCCAAAATTGGTCACAAACCCCAAGGATTGTGAAAGCACCAGTGTATGAATATAAATCAGCAATACTCAAACACAAATCACAGATCTAAGCAGCAAAACAGGAATTATAAACAAGAACACACGATTTATAGTGGTTCGGCTATCTCCGGCCTATGTCCACTTCAAAGGTTTTCCTTTTTATTGATTATCCTTGCTGATTACAATCAATTACAGCGATTATAGTGAAGTAAATCGTTTAGAACAGTGATGGTTGCGAGTAGAATCAAATCCGGCAGAGTATGGACGTTCAATGGCGGAAGCTCCGAAAGATCCTTTTTCTGTTGGCTCCGGCGCTCTATTTATAGGCGTTGGAGGCCCAGATCTCGCTCAAACTTCGGGAGACTTCTTCTGGCACGTGAGTGGGACCACGCGACCGACCCCACCAAGTTTCGTCTCGATCTGACATCGATTCGAAGTGATTTCGAACCCATCAAGAAATGGTCCAATCGAGCTGAAACTTGGCAGGAGCAATCTTTATCTTGTATGTAAGCTAATGTGAAAATTTCGTTGCATTTGGATCAGTGGATCGGAAGATATGATGGGTTCAAAATGGGGTTTATTGCATGGCTGTTTGGTTCGAAACCATGCTTTCGAACCGATGGTTTCGAATCCATGGTGGCACGTGTCTTCGTGTCGACGTGGAGCGCATACTTCGCTTCGATCCGGGTTTCGCTCCGAGTTGAATGCTTCGACTCCATATATCTCGGCGCATTCGAACCGATGGTTGACATGTCATCGTGGTTGGTTGACCCAGTGGGTTCGAATGGAGCTACACAGGTGGGTTCGAACAAGGCTTCTGTGATGGGTTCGAACAAGGCTTTGTGATGGGTTCGAACAGGATCTCTGTGATGGGTTCGAACTGGACCTCTGTGATGGGTTCGAACTGGACTTCGTGATGGGTTCGAACTGGACCTCTGTGATGGGTTCGAACTGGACCTCGTGATGGGTTCGAACTGGACTTCGTGATGGGTTCGAACTGGACCTCTGTGATGGGTTCGAACTGGAACTCTATGATGGGTTCGAACTGGACTTCGTGATGGGTTCGAACTGGACCTCTGTGATGGGTTCGAACTGGACCTCTGTGATGGGTTCGAACTGGACGTCGTGATGGGTTCGAACTGGACTTCGTGATGGGTTCGAACTGGACTTCGTGATGGGTTCGAACTGGACCTCTGTGATGGGTTCGAACTGGACTTCGTGATGGGTTCGAACTGGACCTCTGTGATGGGTTCGAACTGGACTTCGTGAACGGCCTTAAATCGAGTGTAATAAATTCATGTTTCATCGATAGCTGCAGTATTATCAATCAAATATGTGGCTGTTTGAAGCCAAATCAGCATTCGTTCTTTACGTAGAAATTGAGAATGAAGTTCCGTAGTCTCTCCGGACTATTAATGGCTACTCTGAACCCTTACTAAGCCCAATCTAGACTTAGTGATTGAATAGAAAGATCCTATTGCACTCTGGCGTTGCCTTCTATCCCCTGCACTCTGGTCCCAGTTAGGACGTATAGAGACGTCATGGTCGTTCTAGACCGATCATAGCCTCTCCGGGCTCTTGCTGGATCCCATCATGTCGCTCTCCGGCGAAGCAACTCACTTCTTGCACTCCGGTTCAGTGTACCTGAACATTAAGCGATGTCTTGGTCGTTCGGGACCGATCATAGCCTCTCCGGGCTCTTGCTTGATCCCATCCTGTCACTCTCCAGTGAAGGGGAAACAACGCTTAAGTGAGTTGACCTGTCGCTCTCCGGCGAAGCAACTCACTTCTTGCACTCCGGACCCCGTCTCTTTCTGGGTAGGGTCATAAAGTGATCATGTTTATATTGGTATTTAATGTTCATCCTTTGACTCCCCGGTCAAAAGGTTTATTGTAAGAAGTTCTAATTTATTTATTAAAATTCGAGTTCTAGATGTTCAATCTCAAACATCAGAAAAAAGCTAAACATTGCCTCTCCGGGCATATCGGTTTATCTCCATCTCAGAGCATGCCTAGGGATCTCTCCGGTTCCCGTACATGTGTAAGTGGAGTAACCGTTTATTCTGAAAACAAATCTAAATAAAATTATTTGACCGAAGTCCAAACCCTGGACATGGCCCTTGCCATCTTTAATCAGTTGATGACGAGTCGTGATCCTGATCCAGGATCGTTCCTGTTAGGTGGAGGTGGTAGTCGTTTAGGTCTTGCTGCCGTTGTCCGTTCTCTGACAAATTGTGACAATCTACCATCCCTAGCATGTTCTTCTACCTCATCCTTTAGGTGGCGGCATTCATCTGTAGTGTGCCCATCCAGCTCATGGAATAGGCAGTATTTTCCAGTCCTGCGCTCCCACTCAGTGGGATCCCTTATAGGTGGCTTTCGATAGGGGAGTTGCCCCCGAGTTTCATTGTAAATTCTTTCTAGGCCTGCAGTCAGATCGGTGTACTGCCTGAATCTTGGTTCTCAGAATTTCTTCCGTTTATCAGGACCATCACGCCTGTCATCCTGTTTCCTTTTTCCCTTATCCGCTCCGGACTGATCTCGGGAGGTTCCTTCGTTTTGCGCGGCATTTGTTTCCAGCCTCTCGGCTCGTGATTCTTCGAATCGGATGAACTTTTCAGCCTTATGAAAGAAATCTCCAAGATCCTGCGGTGGATCTTTAGTCAGAGAATCTTTAAATTTGGTGCCCTCCGCGACTCCTGCCACCGCCGCCATCAAAATCATCGATGGATCCGGGCGATCTATAGAAGTCACTGTCACATTGAATCTTAACAAAAAATCTTTTATGGACTCTCCGGTCCTTTGCTTGATTGAAGCTAAAGTCATCACACTCTTGGGTCGCGTCACATGGACCCTGAACTGTCTCATGAAGCAGTCAACAAGCTCGCTCCATGTTCCTATCGATCCAGTCTCTAGTTGTCTGAACCATAGTGCAGCTAAATCTGATAAATATAGAGGGAAGCATCGTGCCATCACTTCCTCGGATGCCCCCAGCACTTCCATGTGCCTGATATATCTGGTAATATGCATGGTCGGGTCTGACCTCCCGTCGTAAGGTTCTAGCGTTGGTAATTTGAATTTTGGAGGGTTCCTTGCGTTTCGGATGTTCGGAGTGAACGGACTCCGACTAACTTCTTCTAGCCCTCCGCTAGGCAATCCTCCTCTCATGATTCTTCGCATCAGGCCAATCATTCTCTCGTTTCCATATAGGGGTTGGCCCCTTGTCAAGTTCCTATCCTGCCCCCCGAGCCTTGAAGGGAATTCTGGTACGTATTCTTGTGGTGGCTCGTTAGCATATGCAATGGCTCCAACTTGTTGAGCTCCGTCTGTTGGTCTTCCAGTATCGGACCCTGAGGGTCTGCCCCCAAGGCCTTGTTGACCACCTTCAACTCCTGTATTCTAGTCTTGAACCTGACCTTCATTGGCTTCTGCAATCCTGATTCCTCGTCCCGCACTCGTAGCCGTTGTAGTTGGTCCAAGGTTTTGCATGTTCGCCGCCCTCATCTGTTCGAGGAAATTCTACAGCATCTCCTGTTGAGTTTTCATCATGCTTTCGCGCAATGAATTAGCCATAGCTTCCATCTCGTCTTTGGTGATTTAGATGGAAGCTTGTCCTTCTCCTGATCCTGAGGATGCTTCTTGGCTTCCTCCTTGTTGGCTCCTATCAACTCTTTGTTTTGTTTGTCGAGTCATTGTTTTCGGATTGGAGTTTCTTCAAACTTTTGAATCTGAATTCTGAATCTGATGTAGCGGGTGTTGGTTCCTCTCAATGAAAGCACCAAAGTGTTTGCGCCAAAATTGGTCACAAACCCCAAGGATTGTGAAAGCACCAGTGTATGAATATAAATCAGCAATACTCAAACACAAATCACAGATCTAAGTAGCAAAACAGGAATTATAAACAAGAACACACGATTTATAGTGGTTCGGCTATCTCCGGCCTACGTCCACTTCAAAGGTTTTCCTTTTTATTGATTATCCTTGCTGATTACAATCAATTACAGCAATTATAGTGAAGTAAATCGTTTAGAACAGTGATGGTTGCGAGTAGAATCAAATCCGGCAGAGTATGGACGTTCAATGGCGGAAGCTCTGAAAGATCCTTTTTCTGTTGGCTCCGGGGCTCTATTTATAGGCGTTGGAGGCCCAGATCTCGCTCAAACTTCGGGAGACTTCTTCTGGCACGTGAGTGGGCCCACGCGACCGACCCCACCAAGTTTCCTCTCGATCTGACATCGATTCGAAGTGATTTCGAACCCATCAAGAAATGGTCCAATCGAGCTGAAACTTGGCAGGAGCAATCTTTATCTTGTATGTAAGCTACTGTGAAAATTTCGTTGCATTTGGATCAGTAGATTGGAAGATATGATGGGTTCAAAATGGGGTTTATTACATGGCTGTTTGGTTCGAAACCATGCTTTCGAACCGATGGTTTCGAATCCATGGTAGCACGTGTCTTCGTGTCGACGTGGAGCGCACACTTCGCTTCGATCCGGGTTTCGCTTCGAGTTGAATGCTTCGACTCCATATATCTCGGCGTATTCGAACCGATGGTTGACAAGTCATCGTGGTTGGTTGACCCAGTGGGTTCGAATGGAGCTACACAGGTGGGTTCGAACAAGGCTTCTGTGATGGGTTCGAACAAGGCTTTGTGATGGGTTCGAACAGGACCTCTGTGATGGGTTCGAACTGGACTTCGTGATGGGTTCGAACTGGACCCCTGTGATGGGTTCGAACTGGACCTCTGTGATCGGTTCGAACTGGACTTCGTGATGGGTTCGAACTGGACCTCTGTGATGGGTTCGAACTGGAACTCTGTGATGGGTTCGAACCGGACCTCTGTGATGGGTTCGAACTGGACATCGGTGATGGGTTCGAACTGGACTTCGTGATGGGTTCGAACTGGACCTCTGTGATGGGTTCGAACTGGACCTCCGTGATGGGTTCGAACTGGACCTTTGTGATGGGTTCGAACTGGACTTCGTGATGGGTTCGAACTGGACTTCGTGATGGGTTCGAACTGGACCTCTGTGATGGGTTTGAACTGGACTTCGTGATGGGTTCGAACTGGACCACTGTGATGGGTTCGAACTGAGCAACGTCCATTCCTCTTAACTCGAATCCATCATAACTTGAGCATACGACCTTGGATTGACTTGAAATTTGAGGTGCGGACTTCTATGATCTCTTTTGTCATGTTCTATCAATTGTGGCCCGATCCGGACTCGGACAAAATTCATCGATATCCATGGTTATCCTGCAATGTATGGTCAATATTCATAAATAGTAATCATTTATTTTTAGTAAATTTTGGGTATCTCAACTTTGCCAAAAGTTGGGATAACACACGGTAATCCCGTTTTACCATAAAAATCCACGTGTCGAAAAAACGAAGGGTAAAAAACTTCCAAGACCTGATTGAGATTCGGATAGTCTTTTTTGGGCACTAACCAATCCATCGACGGCTGAAAGCTGTCATAGCCGTAGAACTCACTGAGGCCTCCGTTTTGACTGGTTATGGCTCCCGTAACTCTTAACGAGCCAGAAGTTATGGCCGTCCGAATAATCGATATCTACAGGGTGCAACATCCACGGTGCAAGGTGCAACATCCGTACGAAATGGCAAAACAGTATCGTACGAATTTTTGAAATGCGTGCATGGATTGGAAACAAAACGGTACCTTGGTGCACCACTCTCCAGCGATGGTAAATCGAAGACTAGCCACGGTAATCCCGTTCTACCGTAAAAATCCACGTGTCGAAAAAACGAAGGGTAAAAAACTTCCTAGACCCTATTGAGATTCAGATAGTCTTTTTTGGGCATTAAACAATCCATTGACGGCTGAAAGCTGTCATAGCCGTAGAACTCACTGAGGCCTTCCTTTTGACTGGTTATGGCTCCCGTAACTCTAAACGAACCAGAAGTTATGGCCGTCCGAAAAATTGACATCCATAGGGTGCAACATCCACGGTGCAAGGTGCAACATCGGTCCGTAATGGCGAAACAGTGTCGTACGACTTTTTGAAATGTGTGTAAGGATTCGAAACGAAAAAGTACCATGGTGCACCACTCTCCAGCGATGGTAAATTGAAGGCCAGCCACGGTAGTCCCGTTTTACCGTAAAAATCCACGTGTCGAAAAAACGAAGGGTAAAAAACTTCCGAGACCCGATTGATATTCGAATAGTCTTTTTTGGGCATTAAACAATCCATTGATGGCTGAAAGCAGTCATAACCGTAGAACTCACTGAGGCCTTCGTTTTGACTGGTTATGGCTCCCGTAACGCTAAACAAGCTAGAAGTTATGGCGGTTCGAATAATCGATATCTACCGGGTGCAACATCCACGGTGCAAGGTGCAACATCCGTCTGAAATGGCGAAACAGTGTCGTACGACTTTTTGAAATGCGTGCATGGATTTGAAACGAAACGGTACCATGGTGCACCACTCTCCAGCGATGGTAAATGGAAGACCAGCCACGGAAATCCCGTTCTACCGTAAAAATCCACGTGTCGAAAAAACAAAGGGTAAAAAACTTCCTAGACCCAATTGAGATTCGAATAGTCTTTTTTGGGTATTAAACAATCCATTGACGGCTGAAAGCTGTCATAGCCGTAGAACTCACTAAGGCCTTCGTTTTAACTGGTTATGGTTCCCGTAACTCTAAACGAGCCAGAAGTTACGGCCGTCCGAATAATCGATATCTACAGGGTGCAACATCCACGGTGCAAGGTGCAACATCCATCCGAAATGGCGAAACAGTGTCGTGCGACTTTTTGAAATGCGTGCATAAATTTGAAACGAAACGGTACCATGGTGCACCACTCTCCAGCGATGGTAAATCGAAGACCAGCCACGATAATCCCGTTCTACCGTAAAAATCCACGTGACAAAAAAACGAAGGGTAAAAAACTTCCTAGACCCAATTGAGATTCGGATAGTCTTTTTTGGGCCTTAAACAATCTTTTAACGGCTGAAAGCTGTCATAGCCGTAGAACTCACTGAGGCCTTCGTTTTGACTGGTTATGGCTCCCGTAACTCTAAACGAGCCAGAAGTTATGACCGTCCGAATAATCGATATCTACAGGGTGCAACATCCACGGTGCAATGTAACGACCCGTATTTTTACGGATCGAAAGATCGTAGAATTATTGTTATTTGATTGTTAGTGCCATTGAGTCGTTCAGCATTTAAGTCGTTGATGGTGTTAAGTCGTTTAGAGTATGAGTCAACCTAAGCTTAAGTCGTTCCGAGTTGAGTCGTGTAGTGCTTAGGTCGAGTGGAGCGACTTATAGAAGTTATGACTTAGTGGTCGAGTGACTCATAAGTATGGCCGAGTTAAGGAGGTAGCCGACTCAGTGAAGCAAACGACCTATAGATGTTAGCGGCCTAAGGCAGTTTACGACTTAAGGATTAATGACCTAAGGTATTGACTGACTTAGTGGAGCTAACGACTTAGGGGTTAGCGAGTTATTGGGTTGGACCGACCTATAGATGTTAGCGACTTAAAGGTTTAGGCGACCTGAGGGGTGTGGTTGTGTAGCGCTTAGGTCGTGGGTAGTTAAGGTCGGTGAAGCGACTTAAGGTGAGTTCTTTAGGTGGTCTTAAGTTAGGTCGTATGCGACCTAAGAGAGGTGTTTAGGTCGTGAAACCCTGCTAAATGTTAGGTCGGTATCTCAGTTAGGTCGTGTCTTAGTTAAGTCGCGTACGAGTTAGGTCGCGAGCAATGTTGGGTCGTGTCTGGGTTGAGTCGCGACCTTTGTTAAGTCATTGAGTCGCGTGAGGGACTTAGCGTTAGGTCGGTAGGTTGTGGAAGCGCTCGTGTTTGTTAGGTCGCAAGGAGGCCTATGTCGCCATGTCGTATATAGTTGAGTCGCGTAAAGAGCTGAGTCGTTAAGTCGTGTCTGTTTTAGGTCGCGCGAAGACTCGAGTTGGTAGGTCGTAGGTCGGCCATAGTTAGGTCGTGAGCGACCTAAAAGGGAGTGACCTAAGGGGCGTTCCAGCCTATAAATAGAGGGGTTTGGTTCACTTTTTGGCACCGGATTTTGAAGCGACGAAGTGCTGCCATTTTTAGAGCTCGACTACAACACTTCTTCACTTCTTTTCTCCACTCTAATCTAGTGATTCCTTCCATCTAAATTGAAGATCAAATCGAAGATCCAAGAGCCAAAGTTGAAGATCTCCAACCACTGAAGAGAGATTTCATCGTTTGAAGCGGAGCTTTAGAGGATCAAGCTTGATTCTTTGCTGTCTAGATCTGGAGTTGGTTGTTTTTGAGGTGTTTAGGTGATTCGGTGAGTGGTAGTTATCTCTCACACGGACCCAAAGGAGTATATTGGATCGGTGGTTTGTTTATGTGTTAAAGATAGTGATTTCGTGCATTTTTCTTAAGTCTGCATGTAGATCTATGGTTAATGATGATTCAACACCTATTTTACTACATGTTCACTTATGCAAGTTTATTCATCAAGTTGTAGAGATATTGTTCATAATTCATGCTTGTTAGAATACATGTTAGATTTGGACTCTTTATTTACAAAATTGCCATTATTGTTGTAATTGTTTATTTAGATCTTGTTTGAATGATTGATTACTTGGATTAATGTTTGATTTGATGGATTGGTTGATTGATAACTTGATTTGGACTAGTAGGTCGAAGATGATTCAAAAGCTAAGTGGAAAGGCTCTTGAATAAGGAAAGCTGCTTGTGGCATATGAAGCGGATGTTGAAGCTCATATGGATAGATTTGATGATGATGTTGAGATGGGACTTTGCCATGTTGCGATGAGGCAAACCATGATGTTGAGATGGGACTTTTCTATGATGTAATGAAGCAAAGCATGATGTGCGAAAGCCTTGGTTTAATCCAGACGGGATCATCCCAAGCATGTTGATAACTCGGTGATGCGGTCCGAGTTTGTGGATAATGGTTAGCTTGAGAGGTGCTGAGCTAGTATGGGAATAGTCGTCGAGGAGGATGACTAGAAGGATGAGATTTCATCGTTGTTGAAGGTTCTAGCATGCTCAAAGCAAGAGTACGTTGGGACGGGTCACGATGACGTTCCAAGCATGGGCTGCGACGACGTGCTAGTACTCTGGGTAGTTACGAAAATTCCTAGGCACGGGCTGCGACGACGTGCGGAGTTATGTCTAGAACCGGGGTTACCATTAGCCCTAGACAGGCGGTCATTCAACTAACGGTGAATTCAAGGCAATGATAACAATGATAGCCAGAGTCATGGATGTTTGGATGTCTGGTTGTATCGTCGCTTGGGTCAAGAGCGATGTTTTCAGGGTGCTTATCTGATCTTGGTTTAGGCCTTGGGGGTTTGTACTTGGAACACATCGACCTTGACTCGAGTGATATCTACTTTGCTTTAAATGTCTGAATTGCTATGTTTACTTCTGCTTAGTGTGTCTAGGGCTATCATTGTAGAAAGAGGTGGAGTGGGATGGTTGGGTTCCTATTCCTTTTACCCTTTATGCTCTTTTGGTATGTTTGATAGTTGATTTACTGCTCACTAAGACTTTTGTCTGACTCAAGGTTTTATGTTTAACTCTTATTACCTTGGGCTGTTCATCCATGTTGGGATGGGCAGACTAGGTAGCAGGTGACTGGTGCTGTTCTTAGTGGTCAACGCTGTTGATGACGAAGACGAGCTGGAGGCTTTTGCATATTGTTTTCCTACTATATGTACTGGATGTTCCGCTGTTTGATTAATACTTTGAGCGTTATGTAGTGAGGCTTGATGTATTGACTATTCAGATGATTGTATAAAACTATTATAGTTTATATGATTCTGTTCTATGGAGCTTCACTATGTATATTTTCTATTGTATTTTGTCCATGCGCTGTGAGTAATACGATAGACTATTCTATTTTACCTTACCCCGACTATCGTCCATGGCTGCCTGGCACACCTTTCAGCGCACCATTCCCTTGTTTTCGTGCGGGAGTCATGGGCGGTCGTCACATGTGGTATCAGAGCTTTGGTTAATCGATTTTAGCCAACGCTCACTGACGTAACTACGTAAGAGAGACGTAATTGTATTTTGATGGATGATTACTATATATAATATAGTAGTTTAGAAGGATTTGAACTCCTTATGTAGTTGTTTCTTAAGGTGTTCTAAATCATTCCTTTTTGTAGATATTAAGGATGAGTCGAAGTGAGAGACAAGCTGCTAGGGAAAGCCGTGCTTTTGGGGGAGCTACTGACTATGCTGCAATGTTCGAAGCTATGATGACTTCGATCATGAGAAGGATACCAACTTCAGGACAGTCAATAGATGTTGGAGTTCAAGTTCAAGCTCCAAAACCAGTGGATTTTGCTAAGTTGTGCTAAGATTATACAGCTCTTGGAGGGAAGGTTTTCTTGGGAACAGAAACAACCATAGAAGTTCAGAGATGGATTGATGCTTGTAGAAGGATCTTTGGCGATTTGGGAATTGAGGATGCAACCAAGAGGAAGCTTGCATCAAGACAGCTTCAAGGGAGAGCTTCGGATTGGTGGAACTCTATCACCATAGATACTCCAGAGAAGAGATTACTTGGGAGCAATTCCAAGTTAGATTTGAAGCTAAGTTCATTTCTACAGCTCAGAAATCTATTCTGTTTAAGAAGTTTGTGGAGCTCAAGCAAGGTGGGTGACCAGTTCTTGAGTATGTTTCTGAGTTTGAAGCTTTGTCCAAGTATGCTTAGTCGTATATTGAATCTCCCTATTAGAAGAATGAGAAGTTTGTGACAGGCTTGGACACTTATCTTGGGAGGCAGTTAGTGGATCATTTGGACGATCCATTTGAGAAGCTTGTGGAGAAAGCTCTCAGGCATGAGAATCTATTTCCTAAGGAAGGATCTGTTGTTGCTGTGACCAAGGAGCAAAATGGAAACAAGAAGAGGAAGCAGCAGCAGCAGAAGGGTAAGGATGGACAGAAGAAGCCAAAGGGTGAAGTGATCTGCTACAACTGTCAGCAGAAGGGGCATCTCTCCAGGGATTGCAAGAAACCAAGAGTGTCGGCAAAGTGTCACAACTGTGACAAACCGGGGCATTTCAAGAGGGATTGTCTGGAACCGAGGAAGGACAAGCAGATTATGCAAGCCTATGCTTTGGGGGCTGTGCCATCATCTTTGAAAGCTCATACTACTGATGAGAAAGGAAAGAGCGTGGTGGTTCAAGGTACTCTTTTCATTTGTGGTGTTCCAGTTAGAGTGTTGTTTGATACTGGAGCGTCGCATTCTTTTGTTTGTAATGATCTTGTAGACCGGTTGGGTTTGGAACCGGATATTGTTGATATGCTATTCGTTGTGACTAATCCAGTTGGGGGTTCGTCTTGTTTGTGTATGATATGCCGTGGTCTAGTTGTATCGAGTCATGATTGCTCTTTTGTTTGTGATTGTTTTGTTCTGAACTTTGTGGGGTTCGGAATTATTTTGGGTATGTACTGGCTTAGGAAGTATGCGGCAAGGATTGATTGTGAGAGGCTGGAGGTGACAGTCGAGAAGGTGGAGGGGCGAAAGGTTGATGATACGATGTAAGCATGAAGAAGGCGTCTTCATGAGCTTCATGTATTCGCTGGTTGTTCCACGGGATGGACTGTCATCGGTGCTTATTGTGAATGGATTTGAGGATGTCTTTGACGAGGTAAAAGGATTACCGCCGCATAGGGAGATCGAGTTTCGTATCGATCTAGTTGAGGGAGCCAGACCTGTTGTGATGCCTCTTAGGCGAATGGCGCCTAGAGAGCAGCAAGAGTTGAAGGTGCAAGTTGATGACCTTTTACGGAAAGGATTCATTCGGCGTAGCGTGTCCGAATGGGGTGCACCAGTTGTGTTCGCAACCAAAGCGGATGGATCGTTAAGGTTGTGTGTGGATTATCGTGAGCTGAATAAGGTGACTAAGAAGAACAAGTATCCATTGCCGAGAATAGATGACTTGTTTGATCAGCTTCACGAAGCTAAGATGTTTTCTCAGATGGATTTGGCAACGGGATTTCACCAGTTGAGAGTGGCAAAGGATAGTGTGCCGAAGACTACTTTCAGGACACCATCTGGTTTTTATGAGTGGCTGGTAATGCCGTTTGGATTGACCAATGCACCGGCATATTTTGTGGATCTTATGAATAGAGTATTCAGAGATCAGTTGAACAAGTTTGTACTTGTGTTCGTGGATGATATTTTGGTTTACTCCAAAACTGAAAAGGAGCACAAGACACACTTGAGGATTGTTTTGGAAATCTTGCGGAAACATCAGCTGAGGGCTAAGTTTTCGGAGTGTCACTTCTGGAAGAGTGAAGTGAGATTCTTAGGGCATGTTATTTCTGGAAATGGAATAGCGGTTGATCCCGCGAAAGTGGCAGCAATCCAGGATTGGGTTAGACCTAAGAATGCATCTGATGTGAGAAGTTTTCTTGGATTAGCAGGATATTATCGTCGGTTTATCAAAGACTTTTCCAAGATAGCTGCACCGTTAACAGGATTGACGAAAAAGAACCAAGTGTTCAAATGGGATGATAAGTGTGAGCAAGCTTTCGAAATCCTGAAAGAGCAACTGACAAGTGCTCATGTTTTGACTATTCCAAGTGGGAATGATGAGATGGTGGTTTACACCGATGCATGTGGTACTGGACTTGGAGCAGTGCTAATGCAAAAGGATAAAGTTGTTGCATATGCAAGTCGACAACTGAAGCCGCATGAAAGGAATTACCCGACTCGTGATTTGGAGTTAGCGGCGATTGTTTTTGCTCTGAAGATGTGGAGACATTACCTGTTGGGAGTTCGATTCGAGTTGTTTACAGATCATAAGTCGTTGAGGTATCTTTTCTCCCAAAAGGATTTGAATCTTCGGCAGCAACGATGGCTAAAGTTCTTAGCATCATATGATTTTGGTATAGCCTATACTCCGGGAAAAGCTAATGCAGTGGCAGATGCGTTAAGTCGAAGACATGTTTTCGGAATGGAAGAGTCACGAGTATTTGGCTGGATTTGACTTCAGGCCTAGATGTGAATTGGAACCTGAGATGTTGGCAAACTTATCAATAAGACCTACTCTTATGGAAAGAATTGGCGAGAGCCAAAGGCAAGAAGATAAGCTTGTCAGGATTATCCGTGATTTGGAATCTGGATTGGATCCAGAAAAGGATAAAGGATTCGAGGTCGATCGAGATGGTTGGCTTCGGAAACAAGGACGACTGGTTGTTCCCGATATAGATGAATTGAGGGATGAAGTTCTGAAGGGAAGTCATCGCTCGAAGTTGACAATTCATCCAGGTGGAAATAAGATGTATCGGGATATGAAAAGGACTTACTACTAGGAAGGTATGAAGAAGGATGTTGGAAATTTTATTTCCAAATGTATGAACTGCCAGTTGGTAAAAGCTGAGCAGAAGAAGCCCAGTGGATTGCTTCAGCCATTGGAAGTTCCTACGTGGAAGTGGGAGCAAATATCGATGGATTTTATGGATGGGTTACCTAGAACCAGAGCAGGAAATGAAGGGATTTGGGTAATCGTAGATCGTTTGACTAAGAGTGCAAGATTCATTCCTGTTCGATCAACTAGGACTACATCGAAGTTGGCTAAGCATTATGTTAAGTGGATAGTTCGATTCCATGGTGTTCCGAAGAGTATAGTGAGCGATCGAGATCCATTGTTCACTAGTGGATTTTGGAAGAGCTTCCAGGAAGTTTTGGGAACCGAGTCGTGTTTGAGTACAGCTTATCACCCCCAAACAGATGGTCAGACCGAGAGAGCCAACCGAGTTTTGGAAGATCTCCTGAGAGCATGTGTTTTGGATTTCGGAGGATCATGGGAAGATCATCTTCATTTGGTGGAATTTGCGTATAATAACAGTTATCAGTCAAGTATTGGTATGGCACCATATGAAGCATTGTATGGAAGACCGTGTAACTCTCCGACATGTTGGTTAGAAACTGGAGAAAGGCTAATACTTGGGCTTGACATGATTCGTCAGACTTCGAATTGTATAGAGATCATTTGGCAACGAATGAAGGCAGCCCAAGACCGTCAGAAAAGTTATGCCAATAATCATCGTAAGGATTTGGAATTCGACGTAGGTGATATGGTTTTTGTGAGGATTTCCCCATTAAAGAATGTTATTCGATTCGGGAAGAAAGGAAAGTTAACTCCGAGATTTGTTGGACCATTCCCGATCATCGAGCGAATTGAAAAGCTCGCATATAAATTGGAGTTACCAGAAAAGATGGCGGGTGTGCACAATGGTTTTCATGTATCTTATCTACGGAAGTATGTGCACGACTCGAATACAGTGGTTTCTGCTGATAGCTGTGAAGATTTAGAAGTTAATCCAGTTGTTATGAGACCTCGTAAGCCGCTTCGTGTTGTTGGAACCGACACGAAACAGCTTAGGAGGAGGGTGATTACGTTGCTCAAGGTACAATGGAGTGATGATGTTAACGACTGTACATGGGAGGAGGAAGAGAGGATGAAGGCAGCTCATCCTGAACTCTTCGAGGTATGGCCCTAAGGTGTCGTGACATCTCATGAATTTGTAACTTGTTCTAGTCTTAATATTCTGCACGCTAGGCTAGAATTGAATGCATGGTTTGTTGAATTCTATGGATGATAGGCATGCAGAATAGTTTTGATTGCTGTTGTTTGTTTGGAATTTCGGGGGCGAAATTCCTAAGGGGGAGAGAATGTAACGACCTGTATTTTTACGGATCGAAAGATCGTAGAATTGTTGTTATTTGATTGTTAGTGTCGTTGAGTCGTTCAGAATTTAAGTCGTTGATGGTGTTAAGTCATTTAGAGTATGAGTCAACCTAAGCTTAAGTCGTTCGGAGTTGAGTCGTGTAGTGCTTAGGTCGAGTGGATCGACTTATAGAAGTTACGACTTAGTGGTTGAGTGACTCATAAGTATGGCCGAGTTAAGGAGGTAGCCGACTCAGAGAAGCAAACGACCTATAGATGTTAGCGGCCTAAGGCAGTTGACAACTTAAGGATTAACGACCTAAGGTATTGACCGACTTAGTGGAGCTAACGACTTAGGGGTTAGCGAGTTATTGGGTTGGACCGACCTATAGATGTTAGCGACTTAAAGGTTTAGGCGACCTGAGGGGTGTGGTTGTATAGCGCGTGGTCGTGGGTAGTTAAGGTCGGTGAAGCGACTTAAGGTGAGTTATTTAGGTGGTCTTAAGTTATGTCGTATGCGACCTAAGTGAGGTGTTTAGGTCGTGAAACCAAGCTAAGTGTTAGGTCGGTATCTCAGTTAGGTCGTGTCTTAGTTAAGTCGCGCACGAGTTAGGTCGCGAGCAATGTTGGGTCGTGTCTGGGTTGAGTCGCGACCGTTGTTAAGTCATTGAGTCGCATGAGCGACTTAGCGTTAGGTCGGTAGGTTGTGGAAGTACTCGTGTTTGTTAGGTCGCAAGGAGGCCTATGTCGCTATGCCGTCTATAGTTGAGTCGCGTAAAGAGCTGAGTCGTTAAGTCGTGTCTGTTTTAGGTCGCGCGAAGACTCGAGTTGGTAGGTCGTAGGTCGGCCATAGTTAGGCCGTGAGCGACCTAAAAGGGAGCGACCTAAGGGGCGTTCCAGCCTATAAATAGAGGGGTTTGGTTCACTTTTTGGCACCGGATTTTGAACCGACGAAGTGCTGCCGTTTTTAGAGCTTGACTACAACACTTCTTCACTTCTTTTCTCCACTCTAATCTAGTGATTCCTTCCATCTAAATTGAAGATCAAATCGAAGATCCAAGAGCCAAAGTTGAAGATCTCCAACCACTGAAGAGAGATTTCATCGTTTGAAGCGGAGCTTTGGAGGATCAAGCTTGATTCTTTGCTGTCCAGATCTGGAGTTGGTTGTTTTTGAGGTGTTTAGGTGATTCGGTGAGTGGTTGTTATCTCTCACACGGACCCAAAGGAGTATATTGGATCGGTGGTTTGTTTATGTGTTAAAGATAGTGATTTCGTGCATTTTTCTTAAGTCTGCATGTAGATCTATGGTTAATGATGATTCAACACCTATTTTACTACATGTTCACTTATGCAAGTTTATTCATCAAGTTGTAGAGATATTGTTCATAATTCATGCTTGTTAGAATACATGTTAGATTTGGACTCTTTATTTACGAAATTGCCATTATTGTTGTAATTGTTTATTTAGATCTTGTTTGAATGATTGATTACTTGGATTAATGTTTTATTTGATGGATTAGTTGATTGATAACTTGATTTGGACAAGTTGGTCGAAGATGATTCAAAAGCTAAGTGGAAAGGCTCTTGAATAAGGAAAGCTGCTTGTGGCATACGAAGCGGATGTTGAAGCTCATATGGATAGATTTGATGATGATGTTGAGATGGGACTTTGCCATGATGCGATGAGGCAAACCATGATGTTGAGATGGGACTTCGCTATGATGCGATGAAGCAAAGCATGATGTGTGAAAGCCTTGGTTTAATCCAGACGGGATCATCCCAAGCATGTTGATAACTCGGTGATGCGGTCCGAGTGTGTGGATAATGGTTAGCTTGAGAGGCGCTTGAGCTAGTATGGGAATAGTCGTCGAGGAGGATGACTAGAAGGCTGAGATTTTGATGAAAGTTCTAGCATGCTCAAAGCAAGAGTACGTTGGGACGGGTCACGATGACATTCCAAGCACGGGCTGCGACGACGTGCTAGTACTCTGGGTAGTTGCGAAAATTCCTAGGCACGGGCTGCGACGACGTGCGGAGTTATGTCTAGAACCGGGGTTACCATTAGCCCTAGACAGGCGGTCATTCAACTAACGGTGAATTCAAGGCAATGATAACAATGATTGCCAGAGTCATGGATGTTTGGATGTCTGGTTGTATCATCGCTTGGGTCAAGAGCGATGTTTTCAGGGTGCTTATCTGATCTTGGTTTAGGCCTTGGGGGTTTGTACTTGGAAAACACCGACCTTGACTCGAGTGATATCTACTTTGCTTTAAATGTCTGAATTGCTATGTTTACTTCTGCTTAGTGTGTCTGGGGCTATCATTGTAGAAAGAGGTGGAGTGGGATGGTTGGGTTCCTTTTCCTTTTACCCTTTATGCTCTTTTGGTATTTTTGATAGTTGATTTACTGCTCACTAAGACTTTTGTCTGACTCAAGGTTTTATGTTTAACTCTTATTACCTTGGGTTGTTCATCCATGTTGGGATGGGCAGACTAGGTAGCAGGTGATAGGTGCTGTTCTTATTGGTCAACGCTGTTGATGACGAAGACGAGCTGGAGGCTTTTGCATATTGTTTTCCTACTATATGTACTGCATGTTCCGCTGTTTGCTTGATTCTCTGAGTGTTATGTAGTGAGGCTTGATGTATTGACTCTTCAGATGATTGTATAAAACTATTATGAGTTTATATGATTCTGTTCTATGGAGCTTCACTATGTATATTTTCTATTGTATTTTGTCCATACGCTGTGAGTAATATGATAGACTATTCTATTTTACCATACCCTGACTATCGTCCATGGCTGCCTTGCACACCTTTCAGCGCACCATTCCCTTGTTTTCGTGCGGGAGTCATGGGCGGTCGTCACATGCAAGGTGCAACATCCATCCAAAATGGCGAAACAGTGTCATACGACTTTTCGAAACACGTGCATGGATTTGAAACGAAACGGTACCATGGTGCACACTCTCCAGCGATGGTAAATCGAAGACCAGGCACGGTAATCCCGTTCTACAGTAAAAATCCACGTGTCGAAAAAACGAAGGGTAAAAAACTTCTTAGACCCGATTGAGATTCGGATAGTCTTTTTTGGGCACTAAACAATCCATTGACGGTGGAAAGCAGTCATTGCCGTAGAACTCACTGAGGCCTTCGTTTTGACTGGTTATGGCTCTCGTAACTCTAAACGAGACAGAAGTTATGGCCGTCCGAATAATCGATATCTACAGGTTGAAACATCCACGGTGCAAGGTGCAACATCCGTCCGAAATGGTGAAACAGTGTCGTACGACTTTTTGAAATTCGTGCATGGATTTGAAACTAAACGGTACCATGGTGCACCACTCTCCAGCGATGGTAAATCGAAGACCAGCCACGGTTATCCCGTTCTACCGTAAAAATCCACGTGTCGAAAAAACGAAGGGTAAAAAACTTTCTAGACCCGATTGAGATTCGGATAGTCTTTTTTGGTCATTAAACAATCCAATGACGGCTGAAAGCTGTCATAGCTGTAGAACACACTGAGGCCTTCGTTTTGAATGGTTATGGCTCCCGTAAGTCTAAACGAGCCAGAAGTTATGGCCGTCCGAATAATCGATATCTACAGGGTGCAACATCCACGGTGCAAGGTGCAACATCCGTCCATAATGGCGTAACAGTGTCGTACGACTTTTTGAAATGCGTATATGGATTTGAAACGAAAAGTTACCGTGGTGCACCACTCTCCAGCGATGGTAAATCGAAGACCAGCCACCGTAATCCCATTCTACCGTAAAAATCCACGTGTCGAAAAAACGAAGGGAAAAAAACTTCCTAGACCCGATTGAGATTCGGATAGTCATTTTTGGGCATTAAACAATCCATCGACGGCTGAAAGCTGTCAAGGCCGTAAAACTCACTGAGGCCTTCGTTTTGACTGGTTATGGCTCCCGCAACTCTAAACGAGCCAGAAGTTATGGCCGTCCGAATAATCGATATCTACAGGGTGCAACATCCACGGTGCCTAGTGCAACATCCGTTCGACATGGCGAAACAGTGTCGTACGACTTTTTGAAATGCGTGCATGGATTTGAAATGAAACGGTACTATGGTGCACCACTCTCCAGCGATGGTAAATCGAAGACCAGCCACGGTTATCCCATTCTACCTTAAAAATCCACGTGTCGAAAAAACGAAGGGTAAAAAACTTCCTTGACCCGATTGAGATTCGGATAGTCTTTTTTGAGCATTAAGCAATTCATTGACAGCTGAAAGCTGTCACAACCGTAGAACTCGCTGAGGCATTCGTTTTGACTGGTTACGGCTCCCATAACTCTAAACGAGCCAGAAGTTATGGTCGTCCGAATAATCGATATCTACAGGGTGCAACATCCGTCCGAAATGGCGTAACAGTGTCGTACAACTTTATGAAATGCGTGCATGGATTTGAAACGAAACGGTACCATGGTGCACCACTCTCCAGCGATGGTAAAAGGAAGACCAGCCACAGTAATCCCGTTCTACCGTAAAAATCCACGTGTCGAAAAAACGAAGGGTAAAAAACTTTCTAGACCCGATTGAGATTCGGATAGTCTTTTTTGGGCATTAAACATTCCATTGACGGCTGAAAGCAGTCATAACCGTAGAACTCACTGAGGCCTCCGTTTTGACTAGTTATGGCTCCAGTAACTCTAAACGAGCCAGAAGTTATGGCCGTCCGAGTAATCGATATCTACAGGGTGCAACATCCACGGTGCAAGGTGCAACATCCGTCCGAAATGGCGAAACAGTGTCGTACGACTTTTTGAAATGTATGCAAGGATTTGAAACGAAACGGTACCATGGTGCACCACTCTCCAGCGATGGTAAATTGAAGACCAGCCACAGTAATCCCGTTTTACCGTAAAAATCCACGTGTCGAAAAAACGAAGGGTAAAAAATTCCGAGACCATATTGAGATTCGGACAGTCTTTTTTGGGCATTAAACAATCCATTGACTGCTGAAAGCTGTCATAGCCGTAGAACTCACTGAGGCCTTCGTTTTGACTGGTTATGGCTCCCGTAACTCTAAACGAGCCAGAAGTTATGGCCGTCCGAATAATCGATATCTATAAGGTGCAACATCCACGGTGCAAGGTGCAACATCTGTCCGAAATGGCGAAATAGTGTCGTACGACTTTTTGAAATGCGTGCATGGATTTGAAACGGAACAGACCGTTGTGCACCACTCTCCAACGATGGTAAATCGAAGACCAGCCACGGTAATCCCGTTCTACCGTAAAAATCCACGTGTCGAAAAAACGAAGGGTAAAAAACATCCTAGACCCGTTTGAGATTCGGATAGTCTTTTTTGGGCATTAATCAATCGATTGATGGCTGAAAGCTGCCATAGCCGTAGAACTCACTGAGGCCTTCGTTTTGACTGGTTATGGCTCCCGTAACTCTAAACGAGCCAGAATTTATGGCCGTCCGAATAATCGATATCTACAGGGTGCAACAACCACGGTGCAAGGTGCAACATCCGTCCGAAATGGCGAAACAGTGTCGTACGACTATTTGAAATGCGTGCATCGATTCGAAACGAAACGGTACCCTGGTGCACCACTCTCCAACGAGGGTAAATTGAAGACCAGCCACGGTAATCCCGTTTTACCGTAAAAATCCACGTGTCGAAAAAACGAAGGGTAAAAAACTTCCGAGACCCGATTGAGATTCAGATAGTCTTTTTTGGGCATTAAGCAATTCATTGACAGCTGAAAGCTGTCACAACCGTAGAACTCACTGAGGCATTCGTTTTGACTGGTTATGGCTCCCATAACTCTAAACGAGCCAGAAGTTATGGTCGTCCGAATAATCGATATCTACAGGGTGCAACATCCATGGTGCTAGGTGCAACAACCGTCCGAAATGGCGTAACAGTGTCATATAACTTTTTGAAATGCGTGCATGGATTTGAAACGAAACGGTACCATGGTGCAGCACTCTCCAGCGATGGTAAATCGAAGACCAGCCACAGTAAGCCCGTTCTACCGTAAAAATCCACGTGTCGAAAAAACGAAGGGTAAAAAACTTCCTAGACCCGAATGAGATTCGGATAGTCTTTTTTGGGGATTAAACATTCCATTGACGGCTGAAAGCAGTCAAAACCGTAGAACTCACCGAGGCCTTCGTTTTGACTGGTTATGGCTCCCGTAACTCTAAACGAGCCAGAAGTTATGGCCGTCCGAATAATCGATATCTACAGGGTGCAACATCCACGGTGCAAGGTGCAACATCCGTCCGAAATGGCGAAACAGTGTCGTACGACTTTTTGAAATGCGTGCAAGGATTTGAAACGAAACGGTACCATGGTGCACCACTCTCCAGCGATGGTAAATTGAAGACCAGCCACAGTAATCCCGTTTTACCGTAAAAATCCACGTGTCGAAAAAACGAAGGGTAAAAAATTCCGAGACCAGATTGAGATTCGGATAGTCTTTTTTGGGCATTAAACAATCCATTGACTGCTGAAAGCTGTCGTAGCCGTAGAACTCACTGAGGCCTTCGTTTTGACTGGTTATGGCTCTCGTAACTCTAAACGAGCCAGAAGTTATGGCCGTCCGAATAATCGATATCTACAGGGTGCAACATCCACGGTGCAAAGTGCAACATCCGTCCGAAATGGCGAAACAGTGTCGTACGACTTTTCGAAATGCGTTCATGGATTTGAAATGAAACGGTACTATGGTGCACCATCCTCCAGCGATGGTAAATCGAAGACCAGCCACGGTTATCCCATTCTACCGTAAAAATCCACGTGTCGAAAAAACGAAGGGTAAAAAACTTCCTAGACCCGATTGAGATTCGGATAGTCTTTTTTGGGCATTAAGCAATTCATTGATAGTTGAAAGCTGTCACAACCGTAGAACTCACTGAGGCATTCGTTATGACTGGTTATGGCTCCCGTAACTCTAAACGAGCCAGAAGTTATGGTCGTCCGAATAATCGATATATACAGGGTGCAACATCCATGGTGCAAGGTGCAACATCCGTCCGAAATGGCGTAACAGTGTCGTACAACTTTTTGAAATGCGTGCATGGATTTGAAACGAAACGGTACCATGGTGCACCACTCTCCCGCGATGGTAAATCGAAGACCAGCCACAGTAATCCTGTTCTACCGTAAAAATCCACGTGTCGAAAAAACGAAGGGTAAAAAACTTCCTAGACCCGATTGAGATTCGGATAGTCTTTTTTGGGCATTAAACACTCCATTGACGGCTGAAAGCAGTCATAACCGTAGAACTCACTGAGGCCTTCGTTTTGACTAGTTATGGCTCCCGTAACTCTAAACGAGCCAGAAGTTATGGCCGTCCGAATAATCGATATCTACAGGGTGCAATGTCCACGGTGCAAGGTGCAACATCCGTCCGAAATGGCGAAACATTGTCGTACGACTTTTTGAAATGCGTGCAAGGATTTGAAATGAAACGGTACCATGGTGCACCACTCTCCAGCGATCGTAAATTGAAGACCAGCCACAGTAATCCCGTTTTACCGTAAAAATCCACGTGTCGAAAAAACGAAGGGTAAAAAATTCCGAGACCAGATTGAGATTCGGATAGTCTTTTTTGGGCATTAAACAATCCATTGACCGCTGAAAGCTATCATAGCAATAGAACTCACTGAGGCCTTCGTTTTGACTGGTTATGGCTCCTGTAACTCTAAACGAGCCAGAAGTTAAGGCCGTCCGAATAATCGATATCTATAAGGTGCAACATCCACGGTGCAAGGTGCAACATCCGTCCGAAATGGTGAAATAGTGTCGTACGACTTTTTGAAATGCGTGCATGGATTTGAAACGGAACAGACCATTGTGCACCACTCTCCAGCGATGGTAAATCGAAGACCAGCCACGGTAATCCCGTTCTACCGTAAAAATCCACGTGTCGAAAAAACGAAGGGTAAAAAATATCCTAGACCCGATTGAGATTCGGATAGTCATTTTTGGGCATTAATCAATCGATTGATGGCTGAAAGCTGCCATAGCCGTAGAACTCACTGAGGCCTTCGTTTGGACTGGTTATGGCTCCCGTAACTCTAAACGAGCCAGAATTTATGGCCGTCCGAATAATCGATATCTACAGGTTGAACCAACCACGGTGCAAGGTGCAACATCCGTCCGAAATGGCGAAACAGTGTCGTACGACTTTTTGAAATGCGTGCATCGATTTGAAACGAAATGGTACCCTGGTGCACCACTCTCCAGCGAGGGTAAATTGAAGACCAGCCACGGTAATCCCGTTCTACCGTAAAAATCCACGTGTTGAAAAAACGAAGGGTAAACAACTTCCTAGACCCGATTGAGCTTCATATAGTCTTTTTTGGGCATTAAACATTCCATTGACGGCTGAAAGCAGTCATAACCGTAGAACTCAATGAGGCCTTCGTTTTGACTGGTTATGGCTCCCGTAACTCGAAACGAGCCAGAAGTTATGGCCGTCCGAAGAATCGATATCTACAGGGTGCAACATCCACGGTGCAAGGTGCCACATCCGTCCGAAATGGCGAAACAGTGTCGTACGACTTTTTGAAATGCGTGCAAGGATTTGAAACGAAACAGTACCATGGTGCACCACACTCCAGCGACGGTAAATTGAAGACCAGCCACAGTAATCCCGTTTTACCGTAAAAATCCACGTGTCGAAAAAACGAAGGGTAAACAACTTCCTAGACCCGATTGAGCTTCATATAGTCTTTTTTGGGCATTAAACATTCCATTGACGGCTGAAAGCAGTCATAACCGTAGAACTCAATGAGGCCTTCGTTTTGACTGGTTATGGCTCCCGTAACTCGAAACGAACCAGAAGTTATGGCCGTCCGAAGAATCGATATCTACAGGGTGCAACATCCACGGTGCAAGGTGCAACATCCGTCCGAAATGGCGAAACAGTGCGTACGACTTTTTGAAATGCGTGCAAGGATTTGAAACGAAATGGTACCATGGTGCACCACTCTCCAGCGATGGTAAATTGAAGACCAGCCACAGTAATCCCGTTTTACCGTAAAAATCCACGTGTCGAAAAAACGATGGGTAAAAAATTCCGAGACCAGATTGAGATTCGGATGTCTTTTTTGGGCATTAAACAATCCATTGACTACTGAAAGCTTTCATAGCCGTAGAACTCACTGAGGCCTTCGTTTTGACTGGTTATGGCTCCCGTAACTCTAAACGAACCAGAAGTTATGGCCGTCCGAATAATCGATATCTATAAGGTGCAACATCCACGGTGCAAGGTGCAACATCCGTCCGAAATGGGGAAACAGTGTCGTACGACTTTTTGAAATGCGTGCATGGATTTGAAACGGAACAGACCATTGTGCACCACTCTCCAGCGATGGTAAATTGAAGACCAGCCACGGTAATCCCGTTCTACCGTAAAAATCCACGTGGCGAAAAAACGAAGGGTAAAAAACATCCTAGACCCGATTGAGATTCGGATAGTCTTTTTTGGGCATTAATCAATCGATTGATGGCTGAAAGCTGCCATAGCCGTAGAGCTCACTAAGGCCTTCGTTTTGACTAGTTATGGCTCCTGTAACTCTAAACGAGCCAGAATTTATGGCCGTCCGAATAATCGATATCTACAGGGCGCAACAACCACGGTGCAAGGTGCAACATCCGTCCGAAATGGCGAAACAGTGTCGTACGACTTTTTGAAATGCGTGCATCGATTTGAAACGAAACAGTACCCTGGTGCACCACTCTCCAGCGAGGGTAAATTGAAGACCAGCCACGGTAATCCCGTTTTACCGTAAAAGTCCACGTGTCGAAAAAACGAAGGGTAAAAAACTTCCGAGACCCGATTCAGATTCGGATAGTCTTTTTTGGGCATTAAACAATCCATCGACGGCTGAAAGCTGTCATAGCCGCAGAACTCCCTGAGGCCTTCGTTTTGACTGGTTATGGCTCCCGTAACTCTAAACGAGCCAGAAGTTATGGCCGTCCGAATAATCGATATCTATAGGGTGCTACATCCACGGTGCAAGGTGCAAAATCCGTCCGAAATGGCGAAACAGTGTTGTACGACTTTTTGAAGTGCGTGCAAGGATTTGAAACGTAACGGTACCATGGTGCACCACTCTCCAGCGATGGTAAATTGAAGACCAGCCACGGTAATCCCGTTTTAACGTAAAAATCCACGTGTCGAAAAAACGAAGGGTAAAAAACATCCGAGACCCGATTGAGATTCAGATAGTCTTCTTTCGGCATTAAACAATCCATTGACGGATGAAAGCAGTCATAGCCGTAGAAATCACTGAGGCCTTCGTTTTGACTGGTTATGGCTCCCGTAACTCTAAACGAGCCAGAAGTTATGGCCGTCCGAATAATCGATATCTACAGGGTGCAACATCCACGGTGCAAGGTGCAACATCCGTCCGAAATGGCGAAACAGTGTTGTACGACTTTTTGAAATGCGTGCAAGGATTTGAAATGAAACGGTACCATGGTGCACCACTCTCCAGCGATGGTAAATTGAAGACCAGCCACGGTAATCCCGTTCTACCGTAAAAATCCACGTGGCGAAAAAACGAAGGGTAAAAAACATCCTAGACCCGATTGAGATTCGGATAGTCTTTTTTGGGCATTAATCAATCGATTGATGGCTGAAAGCTGCCATAGCCGTAGAGCTCACTAAGGCCTTCGTTTTGACTAGTTATGGCTCCTGTAACTCTAAACGAGCCAGAATTTATGGCCGTCCGAATAATCGATATCTACAGGGCGCAACAACCACGGTGCAAGGTGTAACATCCGTCCGAAATGGCGAAACAGTGTCGTACGACTTTTTGAAATGCGTGCATCGATTTGAAACGAAACAGTACCCTGGTGCACCACTCTCCAGCGAGGGTAAATTGAAGACCAGCCACGGTAATCCCGTTTTACCGTAAAAGTCCACGTGTCGAAAAAACGAAGGGTAAAAAACTTCCGAGACCCGATTCAGATTCGGATAGTCTTTTTTGGGCATTAAACAATCCATCGACGGCTGAAAGCTGTCATAGCCGCAGAACTCCCTGAGGCCTTCGTTTTGACTGGTTATGGCTCCCGTAACTCTAAACGAGCCAGAAGTTATGGCCGTCCGAATAATCGATATCTATAGGGTGCTACATCCACGGTGCAAGGTGCAAAATCCGTCCGAAGGGTAAAAAACTTCCGAGACCCGATTGAGATTCGGATAGTCTTCTTTCGGCATTAAACAATCCATTGACGGATGAAAGCAATCGTAGCCGTAGAACTCACTGAGGCCTTCGTTTTGACTGTTATGGCTCCCGTAACTCTAAACGAGCCAGAAGTTATGGCCGTCCGAATAATCGATATCTACAGGGTGCTACATCCACGGTGCAAGGTGCAACATCCGTACGAAATGGCGAAACAGTATCGTACAAATTTTTGAAATGCGTGCATGGATTTGAAACAAAATGGTACCATGGTGCACCACTCTCCAGCGATGGTAAATTGAAGACCAGCCACGGTAATCCCATTTTACCGTAAAAATCCACGTGTCGAAAAAACGAAGGGTAAAAAACTTCCTACACCCGATTGAGATACGTATAGTCTTTTTTGGGCATTAAACAATCCATTGACGGCTGAAAGCAGTCATAGCCGTAGAACTCACTAAGGCCTTCGTTTTGACTGGTTATGGCTCCCGTAACTCTAAACGAGCCAGAAGTTATGGCCGTCTGAATAATCGAAATCTACAGTGTGCAACATCCACAGTGCAAGGTGCAACATCCGTCCGAAATGGAGAAACAATGTCGTACGACTTTTTGAAATGCGTGCAAGGATTTGAAACGAAACGGTACCATGGTGTACCATTCTCCAGCGATGGTAAATTGAAGACCAGCCACGGTAATCCCATTTTACCGTAAAAATCCACGTGTCGAAAAAACGAAGGGTAAAAAACTTCCTAGACCCGATTGAGATTCGGATAGTCTTTTTTGGGCATTAAACAATCCATTGGCGGCTGAAAGCTGTCATAGCCGTAGAACTCACTAAGGACTTTGTTTTGACTAGTAATGGCTCCCGTAACTCTAAACGAGCCAGAAGTTATGGTCGTCCGAATAATCGATATCTACAGGGTGCAACATCCACGTTGCAAGGTGCAACATCCGTCCGAAATGGCGAAACGGTGTCGTGCGACCTTTTGAAATGCGTGCAACGATTTGAAATCAAACGGTACCATGGTGCACCACTCTCGAGCGAGGGTAAATTGAAGACCAGCCACGGTAATCCCGTTTTACGGAAAAAATCCACGTGTCGAAAAAACGAAGGGTAAAAAACTTCCGAGACCCGATTGAGATTCGGATTGTCTTTTTTGGGCATTAAACATTGCATCGACGGCCGAAAGCAGTCATAGCCTTAGAACTCACCGAGGCCTTCGTTTTTACTGGTTATGGCTCCCGTAATTCTAAACGAGCCAGAAGTTTTGGCCGTCCGAATAATCGATATCTACAGGGTGCAACATCCACGGTGCAAGGTGCAACATCCGTCCGAAATGGCGAAACAGTATCTTACAAATTTTTGAAATGCGTGTATGGATTTCAAACAAAACGGTACCATGGTGCACCACTCTCCAGCGATGGTAAATCGAAGACCAGCCACGGTAATCCCGTTCTACCATAAAAATCCACGTGTCGAAAAAACGAAGGGTAAAAAACTTCCTAGACCCGACCGAGATTCAGATAGTCTTTTTTGGGCATTAAACAATCCATTGGTGGCTGAAAGCTGTCATAACCGTAGAACTCACTGAGGCCTTCGTTTTGACCTGTAATGGCTCCCGTAACTCTAAACGAGCCAGAAGTTATGGCCGTTCGAATAATCGATATCTACAGGGTGCAACATCCTCGTTGCAAGGTGCAACATCCGTCCGAAATGGCGAAACAGTGTCGTACGACTTTTTGAAATGCGTGCAAGGATTTGAAACGAAACAGTACCATGGTGCACCACTCTCCAGCGATGGAAAATTGAAGACCAGCCACGGTAATCCCGTTTTACCGTAAAATCCACGTGTCGAAAAAACGAAGGGTAAAAAACTTCCAAGACCCATTTGAGATTCGGATAGTCTTTTTTGGGCATTAAACAATCCATTGACGGTTGAAAGCTGTCATAGCCGTAGAACTTACTGAGGCCTTCGCTTTGACTGGTTATGGCTTGCATAGCTCTAAACGAGCCAGAAGTTATGGCCGTCCGAATAATCGATATCTACAGGGTGCAACATCAATGGTGCAAGGTGCAACATCCGTCCGAAATGGCGAAACAGTGTCGTACGACTTTTTGAAATGCATGCATGGATTTGAAACGAAACGGTACCATGGTGCACCACTCTCCAGCGATGGTAAATCGAAGACCAGCCGCAGTAATCCCGTTCTACCGTAAAAATCCACGTGTCGAAAAAACGAAGGGTAAAAAACTTCCTAGACCCGATTGAGATTCGGATAGTCTTTTTGGGGCATTAAACAATCCATTGACAGTTGAAAGCAGTCATAACCATAGAACTCACTGAGGCCTTCGTTTTGACCGGTTATGGCTCTCGTAACTCTAAATGAACCAGAAGTTATGGCCGTCCGAATAATCGATATCTACAGGGTGCAACATCCACGGTGCAAGGTGCAACATCCGTCCGAAATGGAGAAACAGTGTCGTACGACTTTTTGAAATGCGTGCAGGGATTTGAAACGAAACGGTACCATGGTGCACCACTCTCCAGCGATGTAAATCGAAGACCAGCCACGGTAATCCCGTTCTACCGTAAAAATCCACGTGTCGAAAAAACGAAGGGTAAAAAACTTCCTAGACCCGACTGAGATTCCGATAGGCTTTTTTGGCCCTTAAACAATCCATTGATGGCTGAAAGCTGTCATAGCCATAGAACACACTGTGGCCTTCGTTTTGACTAGTTATGGATCCCGTAACTCTAAACGAGCCAGAAGTTATGGCGGTCCGAATAATTGAAATCTACAGGGTGCAACATCCACGGTTCAAGGTGCAACATCCGTCCGAAATGGCGAAACAGTGTCGTACGACTTTTTGAAATGCGTGCAGGGATTTGAAACGAAACGGTACCATGGTGCACCACTCTCCAGCGATGGTAAATCGAAGACCAGCCACGGTAATCCCGTTCTACCGTAAAAATCCACGTGTCGAAAAAACGAAGGGTAAAAAACTTCCTAGACCCGACTGAGATTCGGATAGGCTTTTTTGGCCATTAAACAATCCATTGACGGCTGAAAGCTGTCATATCCGTAGAACTCACCGAGGCGTTCGTTTTGACCGGTTATGGCTCCCGTAACTCTAAACGAGCCAGAAGCTATGGTCGTCCGAATAATCGATATCTACAGGGTGCAACATCCATCCGAAATGGCGAAACAGTGTCGTATGACCTTTTGAAATGCGTGCATGGGTTTGAAACGAAACGGTACCATGGTGCACCACTCTCCAGCGATGGTAAATCGAAGACCAGCCACGATAATCCCGTTCTACCGTAAAAATCCACGTGTCGAAAAAACGAAGGATAAAAACTTCCTAGACACGATTGAGATTCGGATAGTCTTTTTTGGGCACTAAACAAGCCATTGACGATTGAAAGCTGTCATAGCCGTAGAACTCGCTGAGGCCTTCGTTTTTACCGGTTATGGCTCCCGTAACTCTAAACGAGCCAGAAGTTATGGCCGTCCGAATAATCGATATCTACAGGTTGCAACATCCACGGTGCAAGGTGCAACATCCGTCCGAAATGGCGAAACAGTGTCTTACGACTTTTTGAAATGCGTGCATGGATTTGAAACGAAACGGTACCATGGTGCACCACTCTTCAACGATGGTAGATCGAAGACCAGCCACAGTAATCCCATTTTAACGTAAAAATCAACGTGTCGAAAAAACGAAGGGTAAAAAACTTCCTGGACCCGATTGAGATTCGGATAGTCTTTTTGGGGCATTAAACAATCCATTGACAGTTGAAAGCAGTCATAACCATAGAACTCACTGAGGCCTTCGTTTTGACTGGTTATGGCTCTCGTAAATCTAAATGAACCAGAAGTTATGGCCGTCCGAATAATCGATATCTACAGGGTGCAACATCCACGGTGCAAGGTGCAACATCCGTCCGAAATGGCGAAACAGTGTCGTACGACTTTTTGAAATGCATGCAAGGATTTGAAACGAAACGGTACCACGGTGTACCACTCTCCAGCGATCTTAAATTGAAGACCAGCAACGGTAATCCCGTTTTACCGTAAAAATCCACGTGTCGAAAAAACGAAGGGTAAAAAACTTCCGAGACCCGAATGAGAATCGGATAGTCTTTTTTGGGCATTAAACAATACATCGACGGGTGAAAGCATTCATAGCCGTAGAACTCACTGAGGCCTTCGTTTTGACTTGTTATCGCTCCCGTAACTCTAAACGACCCAGAAGTTATGGCCGTCCGAATAATCGATATCTACAGGGTGCAACATCCACGGTGCAAGGTGCAACATCCGTCCGAAATGGAGAAACAGTGTCGTGCGACTTTTTGAAATGCGTGTAAGGATTTGAAACGAAACGGTACCATGGTGCACCACCCTCCAGCGATGGTAAATTGAAGAACAGCCACGGTAATCCCGTTTTACCGTAAAAATCCACGTGTCGAAAAAACGAAGGGTAAAAAACTTTCGAGACCCGATTGAGATTCGGATAGTCTTTTTTGGGCATTAAACAATCCATCGACGGCTGAAAGCTGTCATAGCCGTAGAACTCATTGAGGCCTTCGTTTTGACTGGTTGTGGTTCCCGTAACTCTAAACGAGCCAGAAGTTATGGTCGTCCGAATAGTCGACATCTACAGGGTGCAACATCCAAGGTGCAAGGTGCAACATCCGTCCGAAATGGCGAAACAGTTTCGTACGAATTTTTGAAATGCGTGCATGAATTTGAAACGAAACGGTACCGTGGTGCACCACTCTCCAGCGATGGTAAATCGAAGACCAGCCACGACAATCCCGTTCTACCGTAAAAATCCACGTGTTGGGAAAACGAAGGGAAAAAACTTCCTAGACCCGATTGAGATTCGGATAGTCTTTTTTGGGCATTAGACAATCCATTGACGGCTGAAAGCTGTCGTAGCCGTAGAACTCACCGAGGCCTTCGTTTTGGCTGGTTACGGCTCCCGTAACTCTAAACGAGCCAGAAGTTATGGTCGAACGAATAATCGATATCTACAGGGTGCAACATACACGGTGCAAGGTGCAACATCCGTCCGAAATGGCGAAACAGTGTCGTACGACTTTTTGAAATGCGTGCAAGGATTTGAGATGAAACGGTACCCTGGTGCACCACTATCCAGCGATGGTAAATTAAAGACCAGCCACGGTAATCCCGTTTTACCGCAAAAATCCTCGTGTCGAAAAAACGAAGACTAAAAAACTTCCGAGACCCGATTGAGATTCGAATAGTCTTTTTTGGGCATTAAACAATCCATTGACGGCTGAAAACTGTCATAGCCGTAGAACTCACCGAGGCCTTCGTGTTGACTGGTTATGGATCCCGTAACTCTAAATGAGCCACAAGTTTATGGTCGTCCAAATAATCGATATCTACAGGGTGCAACATCCACGGTGCAAGTTGCCACATCCGTCCGAAATGGCGAAACAATGTCGTACGACTTTTTGAAATGCGTGCAAGGATTTGAAACGAAACGGTACCATGGTGCACTACTCTCCAGCGATGGTAAATTGAAGACCAGCCATAGTAATCCCGTTTTGCCGTAAAAATCCGCGTGTCGAAAAAACGAAGGGGAAAAAACTTCCGAGACCCGATTGAGATTCGGATAGTTTTTTTTGGGCATTAAACAATCCATCGACGGCTGAAAGTATTCATAGCCGTAGAACTCACTAAGGTCTTCGTTTTGACTTGTTATGGCTCCCGTAACTCTAAACGAGCCAGAAGTTATGGCCATCCGAATAATCGATATCTACAGGGTGCAACATCCACGGTGCATGGTGCAACATCCGTCCGAAATGGCGAAACAGTGTCGTGCGAATTTTTGAAATGCGTGCAAGGATTTGAAACGAAACGGTACCATGGTGCACCACTCTCCAGCGATGGTAAATGGAAGACCAGCCACGGTAATCCCGTTTTACCGTAAAAATCCACGTATCGAAAAAACGAAGGGTAAAAAACTTTCGAGACTCGATTGAGATTCGGATAGTCTTTTTTGGGCATTAAACAATCCATAGATGGTTGAAAGCTATCATAGTCGTAGAACTCGCTGAGGCCTTCGTTTTGACTGGTTGTGGCTCCCGTAACTCTAAACGAGCCATAAGTTATGGCCGTCCGAATAATCGATATCTACAGGGTGCAACATCCACGGTGCAAGGTGCAACATCCGTCCGAATGGCGAAACAGTGTCATACGACTTTTTGAAATGCGTGCATCGATTTGAAATGAAACGGTACCATGGTGCACTACTCTCCAGCGATGGTAAATCGAAGACCAGCCACGGTAATCCCGTTCTACCGTAAAAATCCACATGTCGAAAAAACGAAGGGTAAAAAACTTCCTAGACCCGATTGAGATTCGGATAGTCTTTTTTGGGCATTAAACAATCCATTGATGGTTGAAAGCTGTCGTAGCCGTAGAACTCACTGAGGCCTTTGTTTTGACTGGTTATGGCTCCGTAACTCTAAACGAGCCAGAAGTTATGGCCGTCCGAATAATCGATATCTACAGGGTGGAACATCCACGGTGCAAGGTGCAACATCCGTCCGAAATGGCGTAAGAGTGTCGTACGACTTTTTGAAATGCATGCATGGATTTGAAACGAAACGGTACCATGGTGCACCACTCTCCAGCGATGGTAAATCGAAAACTAGCCACGGTAATCCCGTTCTACCATAAAAATCCACGTGTCGAAAAAACGAAGGGTAAAAAACTTCCTAGACCCGATTGAGATTCAGATAGTATTTTTTGGGCATTAATCAATCCATTGATGGCTGAAAGCTGTCATAGCCGTAGAACTCACTGAGGCCTTCGTTTTGACTGGTTATGGCTCCCGTAACTCTAAACGAGCTAGAAGTTATGGCCGTCCGAATAATCGATATCTACAGGGTGCAACATCCGTCCGAAATGGCGAAACAATGTCGTACGACTTTTTGAAATGCATGCATGGATTTGAAACGAAATGGTACCATGGTGCACCACTCTCCAGCGATGGTAAATCGAGGACCAGCCACAGTTATACTGTTCTACCGTAAAAATCCACGTGTCGGAAAAACGAAGGGTAAAAAACTTCCTAGACCCGACTGAGATTCAGATAGTCCATTTTGGGAATTAGACAATCCATTGACGGCTGAAAGCTGTCATAGCCATAGAACTCACTGAGGCCTTCGTTTTGACTGGTTATGGCTCCCGTAACTCTAAACGAGCCAGAAGTTATGGCCGTCCAAATAATCGATATCTACAGGGTGCAACATCCACGGTGCAAGGTGCAACATCCGTCCGAAATGGCCTAACAGTGTCGTACGACTTTTTGAAATGCGTGCATGGATTTGAAACAAAACGGTACCCTGTGCACCGCTCTCCAGCGATGGTAAATTGAAGACCAGCCACGGTAATCCCGTTTTACCATAAAAATCCACGTGTCGAAAAAACGAAGGGTAAAAAACTTCCGAGACCCGATTGAGATTCGGATAGTCTTTTTTGGGAATTTAGCAATCCATTGACGGCTGAAAGCAGTCATAGCCGTAGAACTCACTGAGGCCTTCGTTTTGACTGGTTATGCCTCCCGTAAGTCTAAACGAGCCAGAAGTTATGGCCGTCCGAATAATCGATATCTACAGGGCACAACATCCACGGTGCAAGGTGCAACATCCGTCCGAAATGGCGCAACAGTATCGTACGAATTTTTGAAATGCGTGCATGGATTTGAAACGAAATGGTAAATCGAAGACCAGCCACGACAATCCCGTTCTACCGTAAAAATCCACGTGTTGAAAAAACGAAGGGAAAAAAACTTCCTAGACCCGATTGAGATTCCGATAGTTTTTTTGGGCATCAAACAATCCATTGACGGCTGAAAGCGGTCATAGCCGTAGAAATCACCGAGGCCTTCGTTTCGACCGGTTATTCCTCCCGTAACTCTAAACGAGCCAGAAGTTAGGGCCGTCCAAATAATCGATATCTACAGGGTGCAACATCCACGGTGCAAGGTGCAACATCCGTACGAAATGGCGAAACAGGGTCGTACGACTTTTTGAAATGCGTGCATGGATTTGAAACGAAATGGTACCCTGGTGCACTACTCTCCCGCGATGGTAACATGAAGACCAGCCACAGTAAACCCGTTTTACCGTAAAAATCTACGTGTCGAAAAAACGAAGGGTAAAAAACTTCCGAGACCCGATTGCGATTCGGATAGTCTTTTTTGGGCACTAAACAATCCATTGACGGCTGAAAGCTGTCATAGCTGTAGAACTCACCGAGGCCTTCGTTTTGACTGGTTATGGCTCCCGTAACTCTAAACGAGCCAGAAGTTATGGCCGTCCGAATAATCGATATCTATAGGGTGCAACATCCACGGTGCAAGGTGCAACATTCGTCCGAAATGGCGAAACAGTGACTTACGACTTTTTGAAATGCGTGCAAGGATTTGAAACGAAATGGTACCACGGTGCACCACTCTCCGGCGACGGTAAATTGAAGACCAGCCCCGGTAATCCCGTTTTACCGTAAAAATCCACGTGTCGAAAAAACGAGGGGTTAAAAACTTCCGAGACCCGATTGAGATTCGGATAGTCTTTTTTGGGCATTAAACAATCCATCAACGACTGAAAGCTTTCATAGCCATAGAACACACTGAGGCCTTCATTTTGACTGGTTATGGCTCCCGTAACTCTAAACGAGCCAGAAGTTATGGCCGTCCGAATAATCGATATCTACATGGAGCAACATCCACGGTGCAAGGTGCAACATCCGTCCGAAATGCGAAACAGTGTCGTACGAAACGGTACAAGGATTTGAAACGAAACGGTACCACGGTGCACCACTCTCCAGCGATTGTAAATCGAAGACTAGCCACGGTAATCCCGTTCTACCGTAAAAATGCACGTGTCGAAAAAACGAAGGGTAAAAAACTTCCTAGACCCGATTGAGATTCGGATAGTGTTTTTTGGACATTAAACAATCCATTGACGGCTGAAAGCTGTCATAGCCGTAGAACTCACTGAGGCCTTCGTTTTGACTGGTTGTGGCTCCCGTAACTCTAAACGAGCCAGAAGTTATGGCCGTCCGAATAATCGATATCTACTGGGTGCAGCATCCGTCCGAAATGGCGAAACAGTGTCGTACGACTTTTTGAAATGCATGCATGGATTTGAAATGAAATGGTACCATGGTGCACCACTCTCCAGCGATGGTAAATCGAAGACCAGCCACGGTAATCCCGTTCTACCGTAAAAATCCACGTGTCGAAAAAACGAAGGGTAAAAAACTTCCTAGACCCGATTGAGATTCGGATAGTCTTTTTTGGGCATTAAACAATCCATTGATGGATGAAAGCTGTCATAGCCGTAGAACTCATTGAGGCCTTCGTTTTGAATGGTTATGGCTCCCGTAACTCTAAACGAGCCAGAAGTTATGGATTTGAAATGGCGAAACAGTGTCGTACGACTTTTAGAAATGCGTGCATGGATTTGAAATGAAACGGTATCATGGTGCACCACTCTCCAGCGATGGTAAATCGAAGACCAGCCACGGGAATCCCGTTCTAACGTAAAAATCCACGTGTCGAAAAAACGAAGGGCAAAAAACTTCCGAGACCCGATTGAGATTCGGATAGTCTTTTTTGGGCATTAAACAATCCATTGACGGCTGAAAGCGGTCATAGCCGTAGAACTCACCGAGTCCTTCGTTTTGGCTGGTTATGGCTCCCGTAACTCTAAACGAGCCAGAAGTTATGTCCATCCGAATAATCGATATCTATAGGGTGCAACATCCACGGTGCAAGGTGCAACATTCGTCCGAAATGGCGAAACAGTGTCGTACGACTTTTTGAAATGCGTGCATGGGTTTGAAACGAAATGGTACCATGGTGCACCACTCCCCAGCGATGGTAAATCGAAGACCAGCCACGATAATCCCATTCTACCGTAAAAATCCACGTGTCGAAAAAACGAAGGGTAAAAAACTTTCGAGACCCGATTGAGACTCTGATTGTCTTTTTTGGGCATCAAACAATCCATCGACGGCTGAAAGCTTTAATAGCCGTAGAACTCATTGAGGCCTTCGTTTGGACTAGTTATGGCTCCCGTAACTCTAAACGAGCCAGAAGTTATGGCCGTCCGAATAATCGATATCTACAGGGTGCAACATCCACGGTGCATGGTGCAACATCCGTCTGAAATGGCGAAACAGTGTCGTACGACTTTTTGAAATGCGTGCATGGATTTGAAATGAAACGGTACCATGGCACACCACTCTCCAGCGATGGTAAATCGTAGACCAGCCACGGCAATCCCGTTCTACCGTAAAAATCCACGTGTCAAAAAAACGAAGGGTAAAATACTTCCTAGACCCGACTGAGATTCGGATAGTCTTTTTTGGGCATTAAACAATCCATTGACGGCTGAAAGCAGTCATAGCCGTAGAAATCACAGAGGCTTTCGTTTCGACTGGTTATGGCTCCCGTAACTCTAAATGAGCCAGAAGTTATGGCCGCCCGAATAATCGATATCTACAGGGTGCAACATCCACAGTGCAAGGTGCAACATTCGTCCGAAATGGCGAAACAGTATCGTACGTATTTTTGAAATGCGTGCATGGATTTGAAATGAAATGGTACCGTGGTACACCACTCTCCAGCGATGGTAAATCGAAGACCAGCCACGGTAATCCCGTTCTACCATAAAAATCCACGTGTCGAAAAAACGAAGGGTAAAAAACTTCCTAGACCCGATTGAGATTCAGAATGTCTTTTTTGGGCGTTAAACAATCCATTGACGACTGAAAGATGTCAGAGCCATAGAACTCACTGAGGTCTTCGTTTTGACTAGTTATGGCCCCCGTAAATCTAAACGAGCCAGAAGTTATGGCCGTCTGAATAATCGATATCTACAGGGTGCAACATCCACGGTGCAAGGTGCAACATCCGTCCGAAATAGCGAAACAGTGTCGTACGACTTTTTGTAATGCGTGCAAGGATTTGAAATGAAATGGTACCATGGTGCACCACTCTCCAGCGATGGTTAATTGAAGACCAGCCACGGTAATCCCGTTTTACCGTAAAAATCCATGTGTCGAAAAAACGAAGGGTAAAAAACTTCCGAGACCCGATTGAGATTCGGATAGTCTTTTTTGGGCATTAAACAATCCATCGACGGCTGAAACTTTCATAGCCGTAGAACTCACTGAGGCCTTCATTTTGACTGGTTATGGCTCCCGTAATTCTAAACGAGGCAGAAGTTATGGCCGTCCGAATAATCGATATCTACAGGGTGCAACATCCACGGTGCAAGGTGCAACATCCGTCCGAAATAGCGAAACAGCGTCGTACGACTTTTTGAAATGCGTGCATGGATTTGAAACGAAACGGTAATATGGTTTACCACTCTCCAGCGATGGTAAATTGAAGACCAGCCACGGTAATCCCGTTCGGGTGTAAAAATCCACGTGTCGAAAAAACGAAGGGTAAAAAACTTCCTAGACCCGATAGAGATTCGGATAGTCTTTTTTGGACATTAGACAATCCACTGATTGCTGAAAGCTATCATAGCCGTAGAACTCACTAAGGCCTTCGTTTTGACTAGTTATGGCTCCCGTAACTCTAAACGAGCCAGAAGTTACGGCCGTCCGAATAATCGATATCTACAGGGTGCCACATCCGTCCGAAATGGCGAAACAGTGTCGTACGACTTTTTGAAATGCATGCATGGATTTGAAAGGAAACGGTACCATGGTGCACCACTCTTCAGCGATGGTAAATCAAAGACCAACCACGGTAATCCCGTTCTACCGTAAAAAACTACGTGTCGAAAAAACGAAGGGAAAAAAACTTCCTAGACCCGATTGAGATTCGGATAGTCTTTTTTGGGCATTAAACAATCCATTGATGGCTGAAAGCGGTCATAGCCGTAGAACTCTCCGAGGCCTTCGTTTTGACTGGTTATGGCTCCTGTAACTCTAAACGAGCCAGAAGTTAAGGCCGTCCGAATAATCGATATCTACATGGTGCAACAACCACGGTGCTAGGTGCAACATCCGTCCGAAATGTCGAAACAGCGTCGTACGACTTTTTGAAATGCGTGCATGGATTTGAAACAAAACGGTACCCTGGTGCACCACTCTCCAGCGATGGTAACATGAAGACCAGCCACGATAATCCCGTTTTTCCGTAAAAATCCACATGTCGAAAAAACGAAGGGTAAAAAACTTCCGAGACCCGATTGAGATTCGGATAGTCTTTTTTGGGCATTAAACAATCCATTGACGGCTGAAAGCTGTCATAGCCGTAGAAATCACTGAGGCCTTCGTTTTGACTGGTTATGGCTCCCATAACTCTAAACGAGCCAGAAGTTATGGCCGTCCGAATAATCGATATCTACAGGGTGCAACGTCCACGGTGCAAGGTGCAACATCCGTCCGAAATGGCGAAACAGTGTCGTACGACTTTTTGAAATGCGTGCATGGATATGAAACGAAATGGTACCATGGTGCACCACTCTCCAGCGATGGTAAATCGAAGACCAGCCACGCTAATCCCGTTCTACCGTAAAAATCCACGTGTCGAAAAAACGAAGGGTAAAAAACTTTTGAGACCCGATTGAGATTCGGATAGTCTTTTTTGGGCATTAAACAATCCATCGACGGTTGAAAGCTTTCATAGCGGTAGAACTCACTGAGGCCATCGTTTTGACTGGTTATGGCTCCCGTAACTCTAAACGAGCCAGAAGTTATGGCCGTCCGAATAATCGATATCTACAGGGTGCAACATCCACGGTGCAAGGTGCAACATCCGTCCGAAATGGCGAAACAGTGTCGTACGACTTTTTGAAATGCGTGCATGGATTTGAAACGAAACGGTACCATGGTGCACCACTCTGCAGCGATGGTAAATCGAAGACCAGCCACGGTAATCCCGTTCTACCGTAAAAATCCACGTGTCGAAAAAACGAAGGGTAAAAAACTTCCTAGACCCGTTTGAGATTCAGATAGTCTTTTTTGGGCATTAAACAATCCATTGACGGCTGAAAGCGGTCATAGCCATAGAAATCACTGAGGCCCTCGTTTTAACTGGTTATGGCTCCCGTAAATCTAAACGAGCCAGAAGTTATGGCCGTCCGAATAATCGATATCTACATGGTGCAACATCCACGGTGCAAGGTGCAACATCCGTCCGAAATGGCGAAACAGTATCGTACGAATTTTTGAAATGCGTGCATGGATTTGAAACAAAATGGTACCGCGGTACGCCACTCTCCAGCGATGGTAAATCGAAAACCAGCCACGGTAATCCCGTTCTACCGTAAAAATCCACGTGTCGAAAAAACGAAGGATAAAAAACTTCCTAGACCCGATTGGGATTCGGATAGTCTTTTTTGGGCATTAAACAATCCATTGACGGCTGAAAGATGTCAGAGCCATAGAACTCACTGAGGCCTTCGTTTTGACTAGTTATGGTTCCCGTAACTCTAAACGAGCCAGAAGTTAGGGCCGTCCGAATAATCGATATCTACAGGGTGCAACATCCGTCCGAAATGGCGAAACAGTGTCGTACGACTTTTTGAAATGCATGCATGGATTAGAAATGAAATGGTACCATGGTGCACCACTCTCCAGCGATGGTAAATCGAAGACCAGCCACGGTAATCCCGTTCTATCGTAAAAACCCACGTGTCGAAAAAACGAAGGGTAAAAAACTTCCTAGACCCGATTGATATTCGGATAGTCTTTTTTGGGCATTAAACCATCCATTGATGGCTGAAAGCTGTCATAGCCATAGTACTCACTGAGGCCTTCGTTTTGACTGGTTATTGCTCCCGTAACTCTAAACGAGCCAGAAGTTATGGCCGTCCGAATAATCGATATCTATAGGGTGCAACATCCGTCCGAAATGGCGAAACAGTGTCATACGACTTTTTGAAATGCATGCACGGATTTGAAATGAAACGGCACAATGGTGCACCACTCTCAAGAGATGGTAAATCGAAGACCAGCCAGGTAATCCCGTTCTGCCGTAAAAATCCACGTGTCGAAAAAACGAAGGGAAAAAACTTCCTAGACCCGATTGAGATTCGGATAGTCTTCTTTGGGCATTAAACAATCCATTGACGGCTAAAAGCGGTCATAGCCGTAGAACTCACCGAGGCCTTCGTTTTGACCGGTTATGGCTCCCGTAACTCTAAATGAGCCAGAAGTTATGGCCGTTCGAATAATCAATATCTACAGGGTGCAACATCCACCGTGCAATGTGCAACATCCGTCCGAAACTGCGAAACAGTGTCGTACGACTTTTTGAAATGCGTGCATGGATTTGAAACGAAATGGTAACCTGGTGCACCACTCTCCAGCGATGGTAACATGAAGACCAGCCACGGTAATCCCGTTTTACCGTAAAAATCCACGTGTCGAAAAAACGAAGGGTAAAAAACTTCTGAGACCCGATTGAGATTCGGATAGTCTCTTTTGGGCATTAAACAATCCGTTGACGGCTGAAAGCTGTCATAGCCGTAGAACTCACTAAGGCCTTCGTTTTGACTGGTTATGGCTCCCGTAACTCTAAACGAGCCAGAAGTTATGGCCGCCCGAATAATCGATATCTACAGGGTGCAACATCCACGGTGCAAGGTGCAACATCCGTCCGAAATGGCGAAACAGTATCGTACGACTTTTTGAAATGAGTGCAAGGATTTGAAATGAAATGGTACCATGGTGCACCACTCTCCAGCGATGGTAAATTGAAGACCAGCCACGGTAATCCCGTTTTACCGTAAAAATCCATGTGTCGAAAAAACGAAGGGTAAAAAACTTTGGAGACCCGATTGAGATTCAGATAGTCTTTTTTGGGCATTAAACAATCCATCGATGGCTGAAAGCTTTCATAGCCATAGAACTCACTGAGGCCTTCGTTTTGACTGGTTATGGCTCCCGTAACTCTAAACGAGCCAGAAGTTATGGCCGTCCGAATAATCGATATCTACAGGGTGCAACATCCACGGTGCAAGTGCAACATCCGTCCAAAATGGCGAAACAGTGTCGTATGACTTTTTGAAATGCATGCATGGATTTGAAACGAAACGGTACCGTGGTGCACCACTCTCCATCGATGGTAAATCGAAGACCAGCCACGGTAATCCCGTTCTACCGTAAAAATCCACGTGTCGAAAAAACGAAGGGTAAAAAACTTCCTAGACCCGATTGAGATTCAGATAGTCTTTTTTGGGCAATAAACAATCCATTGATGGATGAAAGCTGTCATAGCCGTAGAACTCACCGAGGCCTTCGTTTTGACTGGTTATGGCTCCCGTAACTCTAAACGAGACAGAAGTTATGGCCGTCCGAATAATCGATATCTACAGGGTGCAACATCCGTCCGAAATTGCGAAACAGTGTCATACGACTTTTTGAAATGCATGCATGGATTTGAAACGAAATGGTACCATGGTGCACCACTCTCTAGCGATGGTAAACCGAAGACCAGCCACGACAATCCCGTTCTACCGTAAAAATCAACGTGTCGAAAAAATGAAGTGAAAAAAACTTCCTAGACCCGATTAAGATTCGGATAGTCTTTTTTGGGCATTAAACAATCCATTGACGGCTGAAAGCGGTCATAGCCGTAGTACTCACTGAGGCCTTCGTTTTGACTGGTTATGGCTCCCGTAACTCTAAACGTCCCAGAAATTATGGCCGTCCGAATAATCTATATCTACAGGGTGCAAAATCCACGGTGCAAGGTGCAACATCCGTCCGAAATGGCGAAACAGTGTCGTACGACTTTTTGAAATGCGTGCATGGATTTGAAACGAAACGGTATCCTGGTGCACCACTCTCCAGTGATGGTAACATGATGACCAGCCACGGTAATCCCGTTTTACCGTAAAAATCCACGTGTCGAAAAAGCGAAGGGTAAAAAACTTCCGAGACCCGATTGAGATTCGGATAGTCTTTTTTGGGCATTAAACAATCCATTGACGGCTGAAAGCTATCATAGCCGTAGAACTCACTGAGGCCTTCGTTTTGACTGGTTATGGCTCCCGCAACTCTAAACGAGCCAGAAGTTATGGCCGTCCGAATAATCGATATCTACAGGGTGCAACATCCACGATGCATGGTGCAACATCCGTCCGAAATGACGAAACAGTGTCGTACGACTTTTTGTAATGCGTGCATGGATTTGAAACGAAATGGTACCATGGTGCACCACTCTCCAGCGATGGTAAATCGTAGACCAGCCACGGTAATCCCGTTTTACCGTAAAAATCCACGTGTCGAAAAAATGAAGGGTAAAAAACTTCCGACACCCGATTGAGATTCAGATAGTCTTTTTTAGGCATTAAACAATCCATCGACGGCTGAAAGCTTTCATTGCCGTAGAACTCACCGAGGCCTTCGTTTTGACGGGTTATGGCTCCCGTAACTCTAAACGAGCCAGAAGTGATGGCCGTCCGAATAATCGATATCTACAGGGAGCAACATCCACGGTGCAAGGTGCAACACCCGTCCGAAATGGCGAAAAAGTGTCGTACGACTTTTTGAAATGCGTGCATGGATTTGAAACGAAACGGTACCGTGGTGCACCACTCTCCAGCGATGGTAAATCGAAGACCAGCCACGGTAATCCCGTTCTACCGTAAAAATCCACGTGTCGAAAAAACGAAGGGTAAAAAACTTCCTAGACTCGATTGAGATTCAGATAGTCTTTTTTGGGCATTAAACAATCCATTGATGGATGAAAGCTGTCATAGCCATAGAACTCACTGTGGCCTTCGTTTTGACTGGTTATGGCTCCCGTAACTCTAAACGAGACAGAAGTTATGGCCGTCCGAATAATCGATATCTACAGGGTGCAACATCCGTCCGAAATGGCGAAACAGTGTCGTACGACTTTTTGAAATGCATGCATGGATTTGAAACGAAACGATACCATGGTGCACCACTCTCCAGCGATGGTAAATCGAAGACCAGCCACGGCAATCCCGTTCTACCGTAAAAATCAACGTGTCGAAAAAATGAAGGGAAAAAAACTTCCTAGACCCGATTGAGATTCGGATAGTCTTTTTTGGGCATTAAACAATCCATTGACGGCTGATAGCGGTCATAGCCGTAGAACTCACCGAGGCCTTCGTTTTGACTGGTTATGGCTCCCGTAACTCTAAACGTGCCAGAAATTATGGTCGTCCGAATAATTGATATCTATAGGGTGCAACATCCACGGTGCAAGGTGCAACATCCGTCCGAAACGGCGAAACAGTGTCGTACGTCTTTTTGAAATGCGTCCATGGATTCGAAATGGAACGGTAGCATGGTGCACCACTCCCCAGCATTGGTAAATTGAAGACCAGCCACGATAATCCCGTTTTATCGTAAAAATCCACGTTTCGAAAAAACGAAGGGTAAAAAACTTCCGAGACCCGATTAAGATTCGGATAGTCTTTTTTGGGCATTAAACAATCCATTGACAGCTGAAGCTGTCATAGCCGTAGAACTCACTGAGGCCTTCGTTTTGACTGGTTATGGCCCCCGTAACTCTAAACGATCCAGAAGTTATGGCCGTCCCAATAATCGATATCTACAGGGTGCAACATCCACGGTGCAAGGTGCAACATCCGTCTGAAATGACGAAACAGTGTCGTACGACTTTTTGAAATGCGTGCATGGATTTGAAACGAAATGGTGCCATGGTGCACCACTCTCCAGCGATGGTAAATCGTAGACCAGCCACGGTAATCCCGTTTTACCGTAAAAATCCACGTGTCGAAAAAACGAAGGGTAAAAAACATCCGACACCCGATTGAGATTCGAATAGTCTTTTTTAGGCATTAAACAATCCATCGACGGCTGAAAGCTTTCATAGCCGTGGAACTCACTGAGGCCTTCGTTTTGACTGGTTATGGCTCCCATAACTCTAAACGAGCCAGAAGTTATGGCTGTCCGAATAATCGATATCGACAGGGTGCAACATCCACGGTGCAAGGTGCAACATCCGTCCGAAATGGCGAAACAGTGTCGTACGACTTTTTGAAATGCGTGCATGGATTTGAAACGAAATGGTACCATAGTGCACCACTCTCCAGCGATGGTAAATCGAATACCAGCCACGGTAATCCCGTTCTACCGTAAAAATCCACGTGTCGAAAAAACGAACGGTAAATAACTTCCTAGACCCGATTGAGATTCGGATAGTCTTTTTTGGGCATTAAACAATCCATTGACGGCTAAAAGAGGTCACAGCCGTAGAAATCACTGAGGCCTTCGTTTTGACTGGTTATGGCTCCCGTAACTGTAAACGAGCCAGAAGTTATGACCGTCCGAATAATCGATATCTACAGGGTGCAACATCCACGGTGCAAGGTGCAACATCCGTCCGAAATGGCGAAACAGTATCGTACGAATTTTTGAAATGCGTGCATGGATTTGAAACGAAACGGTACCGTAGTGTACCACTCTCCAGCGATGGTAAATCGAAGACCAGCCACGGTAATCCCGTTCTAGCGTAAAAATCCATGTGTCGAAAAAACGAAGGGTAAAAAACATCCTAGACCCGATTGAGATTCGGATAATCATTTTCGGGCATTAAACAATCCATTGACGGCTGAATGATGTCAGAGCCATAGAACTCACTGAGGCCTTCATTTTGACTGGTTATGGCTCCCGTAACTCTAAACGAGCCAGAAGTTATAGCCGTCCGAATAATCGATATTTACAAGGTGCAACATCCGTCCGAAATGGCGAAACAGTGTCGTACGACTTTTTGAAATGCATGCAAGGATTTGAAATGAAACGGTGCCATGGTGCACCACTCTCCAGCGATGGTAAACTGAAGACCAGCCACGGTAATCCAGTTTTACCGTAAAAATCCATGTGTTGAAAAAACGAAGGGTAAAAAACTTCCAAGACCCGATTGAGATTCGGATAGTCTTTTTTGGGCATTAAACAATCCATCGACGGCTGAAAGCTTTCATAGCCGTAGAACTCACTGAGGCCTTCGTTTTGACTGGTTATGGCTCCCGTAACTCTAAACAAGCCAGAAGTTATGGCCGTTCGAATAATCGATATCTACAGGGTACAACATCCACGGTGCAAGGTGCAACATCCGTCCGAAATGGCAAAACTGTGTCGTACGACTTTTTGAAATGCGTGCATGGATTTGAAACGAAACGATACCATGGTGCACCACTCTCCAGCGATTGTAAATCGAAGACCAGCCACGGTAATCCCGTCCTACTGTAAAAATCCACGTGTCGAAAAAACGAAGGGTAAAAAATTTCCTAGACCCGATTAAGATTCGGATAGTCTTTTTTGGGCATTAAACAATCCATTGACGGCTGAAAGCGGTCATAGCCGTAGAACTCACCGAGGCCTTCATTTTGACTAGTTATGGCTCCCGTAACTCAAAACGAGCCAGAAGTTATGGCCGTCTGAATAATCGATATCTACAGCGTGCAACATCCACGGTGCAAGGTGCAACATCCGTTCGAAATGGCAAACAGCGTCGTACGACTTTTTGAAATGCGTGCATGAATTTGAAACGAAACGGTACCCTGGTGCACCACTCTCCAGCGATGGTAACATGAAGACCAGCCATGGTAATCTCGTTTTACCGTAAAAATCCACGTGTCGAAAAAACGAAGGGTAAAAAACTTCCGAGACCCGATTGAGATTCGGATAGTCTTTTTTGGGCATTAAACAATCCATTGATGGGTGAAAGCTGTCATAGCCGTATAACTCACTGAGGCCTTCGTTTTGACTACTTATGGCTCCCGTAACTTTAAACGAGCCAGAAGTTATGGCCGTCTGAATAATCGATATCTACAAGGTGCAACATCCACGGTGTAAGGTGCAACATCCATCCGAAATGGGGAAAGAGTGTCGTACGACTTTTTGAAATGCGTGCATGGATTTGAAACGAAATGGTACCATGGTGCACCACTCTCCTGCGATGGTAAATCGAAGACCAGCCACGGTAATCCCGTTCTACCGTAAAAATCCACGTGTCGAAAAAACGAAGGGAAAAAAACTTCGAAGACCCGATTGAGTTTCGGATAGTCTTTTTGGGGCATTAAACAATCCATCGACGGCTGAAAGCTTTCATTGTCGTCGAACTCACTGAGGCCTTCGTTTTGACTGGTTATGGCTCCCGTAACTCTAAACGAGCCAGAAGTTATGGCCGTCTGAATAATCGATATCAACAGGGTGCAACATCCACGGTGCAAGGTGCAACATCCGTCCGAAATGGCGAAACAGTGTCGTACGACTTTTTGAAATGCGTGCATGGATTTGAAACGAAACGGTACCATGGTGCACCACTCTGCAGCGATGGTAAATCGAAGACCAGCCACGGTAATCCCGTTCTACCGTAAAAATCCACGTGTCGAAAAAACGAAGGGTAAAAAACTTCCTAGACCCGTTTGAGATTCAGATAGTCTTTTTTGGGCATTAAACAATCCATTGACGGCTGAAAGCGGTCATAGCCATAGAAATCACTGAGGCCCTCGTTTTAACTGGTTATGGCTCCCGTAAATCTAAACGAGCCAGAAGTTATGGCCGTCCGAATAATCGATATCTACATGGTGCAACATCCACGGTGCAAGGTGCAACATCCGTCCGAAATGGCGAAACAGTATCGTACGAATTTTTGAAATGCGTGCATGGATTTGAAACAAAACGGTACCGTGGTGCACCACTCTCCAGCGATAGTAAATCGAAGACCAGCCACGGTAATCCCGTTCTACCGTAAAAATCCACGTGTCGAAAAAACAAAGGGCAAAAAACTTCCTAGACCCGATTGAGATTCGGATAGTCTTTTTTGTGCATTAAACAATCCATTGACGGCTGAAATATGTCAGAGCCATAGAACTCACTAAGGCCTTCGTTTTGACTGGTTATGGCTCCCGTAACTCTAAACGAGCCAGAAGCTATGGCCGTCCGAATAATCGGTATCTACAGGGTGCAACATCCGTCCGAAATGGTGAAATAGTGTCGTATGACTTTTTGAAATGCGTGCATGGATTTGAAATGAAATGGTACCATGGTGCACCACTCTCCAGCGATGGTAAATCGAAGACCAGCCACGATAATCCCGTCCTACCGTAAAAATCCACGTGTCGAAAAAACGAAGGGTAAAAAACTTCCTAGACCCGACTGAGATTCGGATAGTCTTTTTTGGGCGTTAAACAATCCATTAACGGCTGAAAGCTGTCATAGCCGTAGAACTCACTGAGGCCTTCGTTTTGACTGGTTATGGCTCCCGTAACTCTAAACGAGCCGGAAGTTATGGCCGTTCGAATAATCGATATCTACAGGGTGCAACATCCACGGTGCAAGGTGCAACATCCGTCCGAAATGGCGTAATAGTGTCATACGACTTTTTGAAATGCGTGCATGGATTTGAAACAAAACGGTACCCTGGTGCACCACTCTCCAGCGATGGTAAATAGAAGACTAGCCACGGTAATCCCGTTCTACCGTAAAAATCCACGTGTCGAAAAAACGAAGGGTAAAAAACTTCCTAGACCCAATTGAGATTAGGATAGTCTTTTTTGGGCATTAAACAATCCATTGGCGGCTGAAAGTTGTCATAGCCGTAGAACTCACTGAGGCCTTCGTTTTGACTGTTTATGGCTCTCGTAACTCTAAACTAGCCAGAAGTTATGGCCGTCCGAATAATCGATATCTACAGGGTGCAACATCCACGTGCAAGGTGCAACATCCGTCCGAAATTGCGAAACAGTATTGTACGAATTTTTGAAATGCGTGCATGAATTTGAAACGAAGCGGTACCGTGGTGCACCACTCTCCAGCGATGGTAAATCGAAGACCAGCCACGACAATCCCGTTCTACCGTAAAAATCCACGTGTTGGAAAAACGAAGGGAAAAAACTTCCTAGACCCGATTGAGATTCGGATAGTCTTTTTTGGGCATTAAACAATCCATTGACGGCTGAAAGCTGTCATAGCCGTAGAAATCACCGAGGCCTTCGTGTTGACTGGTTATGGATCCTGTAACTCTAAACAAGCCAAAAGTTATGGCCGTCCGAATAATCGATATCTACAGGGTGCAACATCCACGGTGCAAGGTGCCACATCCGTCCGAAATGGCGAAACAATGTCGTACGACTTTTTGAAATGCGTGCAAGTATTTGAAACAAAACGGTACCATGGTGTGCCACTCTCCAGCGATGGTAAATTAAAGACCAGCCATGGTAATCCCGTTTTACCGTAAAAATCCGCGTGTCGAAAAAACGAAGGGGAAAAAACTTCCGAGACCCGATTGAGAATCGGGTAGTCTTTTTTGGGCATTAAACAATCCATCGACGGCTGAAAGCATTCATAGCCGTAGAACTCACTGAGGCCTTCGTTTTGACTTGTTATGGCTCCCGTAACTCAAAACGAGCCAGAAGTTATGGCCGTCTGAATAATCGATATCTATAGGGTGCAACATCCACGGTGCAAGGTGCAACATCCGCCCGAAATGGCGAAACAGTGTCGTGCGACTTTTTGAAATGCATGCAAGGATTTGAAACGAAACGGTACCTTGGTGCACCACTCTCCAGCGATGGTAAATTGAAGAACAGCCACGGTAATCCCGTTTTACCGTAAAAATCCACGTGTCGAAAAAACGAAGGGTAAAAAACTTTCGAGACCCGATTGAGATTCGGATAGTTTTTTTGGGGCATTAAACAATCCATCGACGGCTGAAAGCTGTCATAGCCATAGAAATCAGTGAGGCCTTCGTTTTGACTGGTTGTGGTTCCCGTAACTCTAAACGAGCCAGAAGTTATGGCCGTCCGAATAATCGATATCTACAGGGTGCAACATCCACGGTGCAAGGTGCAACATCCGTCCGAAATGGCGAAACAGTTTCGTACGAATTTTTGAAATGTGTGCATGAATTTGAAATGAAACGGTACCGTGGTACACCACTCTCCAGCGATGGTAAATCGAAGACCAGCCACGACAATCTCGTTCTACCGTAAAAATCCACGTGTTGGAAAAACGAAGGGAAAAAACTTCCTAGACCCGATTGAGATTCGGATAGTCTTTTTTGGGCATTAAACAATCCATTGATGGCTGAAAGCAGTCATAGCCGTAGAACTCACTGAGGCCTTCGTTTTGACTGGTTATGGCTCCCGTAACTCTAAACGAGCCAGAAGTTATGGCCGTCCGAATATTCGATATCTACAGGGTGCAACATCCAGGGTGCAAGGTGCAACATCCGTCCGAGATGGCGTAACAGTGCCGTACGACTTTTTGAAATGCGTGCATGGATTTGAAACGAAACGGTACCCTGGTGCACCACTCTCCAACGATGGTAAATTGAAGCCCAGCCACGGTAATCCCGTTTTACCGTAAAAATCCACGTGTCGAAAAAACGAAGGGTAAAAAACTTCCGAGACCCGATTGAGATTCGGATAGTCGTTTTTGGGCATTAAACAATCCATCGACGGCTGAAAGCTTTCATAGCCATAGAACTCACTGAGGCCTTCGTTTTGACTGGTTGTGGCTCCCGTAACTCTAAACGAGCCAGAAGTTATGGCCGTCCGAATAATCGATATCTACAGGGTGCAACATCCACGGTGCAAGGTGCAACATCCGTCCGAAATGGCGAAACAGTGTCGTACGACTTTTTGAAATGCGTGCACGGATTTGAAATGATACGGTACCATGGTGCACCACTCTCCAGCGATGGTAAATCGAAGACCAGCCACGGTAATCCCGTTCTACCGTAAAAATGCACGTGTCGAAAAAACGAAGGGTAAAAAACTTCCTAGACCCGATTGAGATTCGGATAGTCTTTTTTGTGCGTTAAACAATCCATTGACGGCTGAAATATGTCAGAGCCATAGAACTCACCGAGGCCTTCGTTTTGACTGGTTATGGCTCCCGTAACTCTAAACGAGCCAGAAGCTATGGCCGTCCGAATAATCGGTATCTACAGGGTGCAACTTCCGTCCGAAATGGTGAAATAGTGTCGTACGACTTTTTGAAATGCGTGCATGGATTTGAAATGAAATGCTACCATGGTTCACCACTCTCCAGCGATGGTAAATCGAAGACCAGCCACGGTAATCCCGTTCTACTGTAAAAATCCACGTGTCGAAAAAACGAAGGGTAAAAAACTTCCTAGACCCGATTGAGATTCAGATAGTCTTTTTTGGGCATTAAACAATCCATTAATGGCTGAAAGCTGTCATAGCCGTGGAACTCACTGAGGCCTTCGTTTTGACTGGTTATGGCTCCCGTAACTCTAAACGAGCCAGAAGTTATGGCCGTTCAAATAATCGATATCTACAGGGTACAACATCCACGGTGCAAGGTGCAACATCCGTCCGAAATGGCGTAACAGTGTCATACGACTTTTTGAAATGCGTGCATGGATTTGAAAAAAAAAGGTACCCTGGTGCACCACTCTCCAGCGATGGTAAATAGAAGACCAGCTACGGTAATCCCGTTCTACCGTAAAAATCCACGTGTCGAAAAAACGAAGGGTAAAAGACTTCCTAGACCCAATTGAGATTCGGATAGTCTTTTTAGGGCATTGAGCAATCCGTTGACGGCTGAAAGCTGTCATAGCCGTAGAACTCACTGAGGCCTTCGTTTTGACTAGTTATGGCTCTCGTAACTCTAAACTAGCCACAAGTTATGGCCGTCCGAATAATCGATATCTACAGGGTGCAACATCCACGGTGCAAGGTGCAACATCCGTCCGAAATTGCGAAACAGTATCGTACGAATTTTTGAAATGCGTGCATGAATTTGAAACGAAGCGGTACCGTGGTGCACCACTCTCCAGCGATGGTAAATCGAAGACCAGCCACGACAATCCCGTTCTACCGTAAAAATCTACGTGTTGGAAAAACGAAGGGAAAAGACTTCCTAGACAAGATTGAGATTCAGATAGTCCTTTTTGGGCATTAAACAATCCATTGACGGCTGAAAGCTGTCATAGCCGTAGAACTCATCGAGGCCTTCGTGTTGACTGGTTATGGATCCTGTAACTCTAAACGAGCCAAAAGTTATGGCCGTCCGAATAATCGATATCTACAGGGTGCAACGTCCACTGTGCAAGGTGCCACATCCGTCCGAAATGGCGAAACAATGTCGTACGACTTTCTGAAATGCGTGCAAGGATTTGAAACGAAACGGTACCATGGTGTACCACTCTCCAGCGATGGTAAATTAAAGACCAGCCATGGTAATCCCGTTTTACCGTAAAAATCCGCGTGTCGAAAAAACGAAGGGGAAAAAACTTCCGAGACCCGATTGAGAATCGGGTAGTCTTTTTTGGGCATTAAACAATCCATCGACGGTTGAAAGCATTCATAGCCGTAGAACTCACCGAGCCCTTCGTTTTGACTTGTTATGGCTCCCGTAACTCAAAACGAGCCAGAAGTTATGGCCGTCCGAATAATTGATATCTACAGGGTGCAACATCCACGGTGCAAGGTGCAACATCGGTCCGAAATTGCGAAACAGTGTCGTACGACTTTTAGAAATGCGTGCAAGGATTTGAAACGAAACGGTACCTTGGTGCACCACTCTCCAGTGATGGTAAATTGAAGAACAGCCACGGTAATCCCGTTTTACCGTAAAAATCCACGTGTCGAAAAAACGAAGGGTAAAAAACTTTCGAGACCCGATTGAGATTCGGATAGACTTTTTGGGGCATTAAACAATCCATCGACGGCTGAAAGCTGTCATAGCCGTAGAAATCACTGAGGCCTTCGTTTTGACTGGTTGCGGTTCCCATAACTCAAAACGAGCCAAAAGTTATGGCCGTCCGAATAATCGATATCTACAGGGTGCAACATCCACGGTGCAAGGTGCAACATCAGTCCGAAATGGCGAAACAGTTTCGTACGAATTTTTGAAATGCGTGCATGAATTTGAAACGAAACGGTACCGTGGTGCACCACTCTCCAGCGATGGTAAATCGAAGACCAGCCACGACAATCCTGTTCTACCGTAAAAATCCACGTGTTGGAAAAACGAAGGGAAAAAACTTCCTAGACCCGATTGAGATTCGGATAGTCTTTTTTGGGCATTAAACAATCCATTGACGGCTGAAAGCTGTCGTAGCCGTAGAACTCACCGAGGCCTTCGTTTTGACTGGTTACAGCTCCCGTAACTCTAAACGAGCCAGAAGTTATGGTCGTACGAATAATCGATATCTACAGGGTGCAACATACACGTTGCAAGGTGCAACATCCGTCCGAAATGGCGAAACAGTGTCGTACGACTTTTTGAAATGCGTGCAAGGATTTGAGACGAAACGGTGCCCTGGTGCACCACTCTCCAGCGATGGTAAATTGAAGACCAGCCACGGTAATCCCGTTTTACCGTAAAAATCCTCGTGTCGAAAAAACGAAGGGTAAAAAACTTCCGAGACCCGATTGAGATTCGGATAGTCTTTTTTGGGCATTAAACAATCCATTGACGGCTGAAATCTATCATAGCCGTAGTACTCACCGAGGCCTTCGTTTTGACTGGTTATGGCTCCCGTAACTCTAAACGAGCCAGAAGTTATGGCCGTCCGAATAATTGATATCTACAGGGTGCAACATCCACGGTGCAAGGTGCAACATCCGTCCGAAATTGCGAAACAGTGTCGTACGACTTTTTGAAATGCGTGCATGAATTTGAAACGAAACGGTACCGTGGTGCACCACTCTCCAGCGATGGTAAATCGAAGACCAGCCCCGGTAATCCCATTTTACCGTAAAAATCCACGTATCGAAAAAACGAAGGGTAAAAAACTTCCGAGACACGATTGATATTCGGATAGTCTTTTTTGGGCGTTAAACAAACCATCGATGGCTGAAAGCTTTCATAGCCGTAGAACTCACTGAGGCCTTCGTTTTGACTGGTTATGGCTCCCGTAGCTCTAAACGAGCCAGAAGTTATGGCCGTCTGAATAATCGATATCTACAGGGTGCAACATCCACGGTGCAAGGTGCAACATCCGTCCGAAATGGCGAAACAGTGTCGTACGACTTTTTGAAATGCGTGCATGGATTTGAAACAAAACGGTACCATGGTGCACCACTCTCCAGCGATGGTAAATCGAAGACCAGCCACGGTAATCCCGTTCTACCGTAAAAATCCACGTGTCGAAAAAACGAAGGGTAAAAAACTTCCTAGACCCGATTGAGATTCGGATAGTCATTTTTGGGCATTAAACAATCCATTGATGGCTGAAAGCGTACATTGCCGTAGAACTCACTGAGGCCTTCGTTTTGACTGGTTATGGCTGCCATAACTCTAAACAAGCCAGAAGTTACGGCCGTCCGAATAATCGATATCTACAGGGTGCAACATCCGTCCGAAATGGCGAAACATTGTCGTACGGCTTTTTGAAATGCATGAATGGATTTAAAAAGAAATGGTACCATGGTGCAGCACTCTCCAGCGATGGTAAATCGAAGACCAGCCACGGTAATCCCGTTCCACCGTTAAAATCCACGTGTCAAAAAAACAAAGGGTAAAAAACTTCCTAGACCCGATTGAGATTCGGATAGTCTTTTTTAGGCATTAAACAATCCATCGACGGCTGAAAGCTTTCATAGCCGTAGAACTCACTGAGGCATTCGTTTTGACTGGTTATGGCTCCCGTAACTCTAAACGAGCCAGAAGTTATGGCTGTTCGAATAATCGACATCTACACGGTGCAAGGTGCAACATCCGTCCGAAATGGCGAAACAGTGTCGTACGACTTTTTGAAATGCGTGCATGGATTTGAAACGAAACGGCACCATGGTGCACCACTCTCCAGCGATGGTAAATCGGAGACCAGCCACGGTAATCCCGTTCTACCGTAAAAATTCACGTGTCGAAAAAACGAAGAGTAAAAACTTCCTAGACCCGATTGAGATTCGGATAGTCTTTTTTAGGCATTAAACAATCCATTGATGGCTGAAAGCTGTCATAGCCGTAGAACTCACTGAGGCCTTCGTTTTGACTGGTTATGGCTCCCGTAACTCTAAACGAGCCAGAAGTTATGGCCGTCCGAATAATCGATATCCACAGGGTGGAACATCCACGGTGCAAGGTGCAACATCCGTCCGAAATGGCGTAAGAGTGTCGTACGACTTTTTGAAATGCATGCATGGATTTGAAACGAAACGGTACCATGGTGCACCACTCTCCAGCAATGGTAAATCGAAGACTAGCCACGGTAATCCCGTTCTGCCGTAAAAATCCACGTGTCGAAAAAACGAAGGGTAAAAAACTTCCTAGACCCGATTGAGATTCGGATAGTCTTTTTTGGGCATTAAACAATCCATCGATGGCTGAAAGCTGTCATAGCCGTAGAACTCACTGAGGCCTTCGTTTTGACTGGTTATGGCTCCCGTAACTCTAAACGAGCTAGAAGTTATGGCCGTCCGAATAATCGATATCTACAGGGTGCAACATCCGTTCGAAATGGCGAAACAGTGTCGTACGACTTTTTGAAATGCATGCATGGATTTGAAACGAAATGGTACCATGGTGCACCACTCTCCAGCGATGGTAAATCGAGGACCAGCCACAGTTATACTGGTCTACCGTAAAAATCCACGTGTCGAAAAAACGAAGGGTAAAAAAACTTCCTAGACCCGATTGAGATTCGGATAGTCTTTTTTGGGCATTAAACAATCCATTGACGGATGAAAGCTGTCATAGCCATAGAACCCACCGAGGCCTTCGTTTTGACTGGTTATGGCTCCCGTAACTCTAAACGAGCCAGAAGTTATGGCCGTCCAAATAATCGATATCTACAGGGTGCAACATCCACGGTGCAAGGTGCAACATCCGTCCCAAATGGCGTAACAATGTCGTACGACTTTTTGAAATGCGTGCATGGATTTGAAACAAAACGGTACCCTTTGCACCGCTCTCCAGCGATGGTAAATTGAAGACAGCCACGGTAATCCCGTTTTACCATAAAAATCCACGGTCGAAAAAAACGAAGGGTAAAAAACTTCCGAGACCCGATTGAGATTCGGATAGTCTTTTTTGGGCATTTAACAACCCATTGACGGCTGAAAGCGGTCATAGCCGTAGAACTCACTGAGGCCTTCGTTTTGACTGGTTATGCCTCCCGTAAGCCTAAACGAGCCAGAAGTTATGGCTGTCCGAACAATCGATATCTACAGGGTGCAACATCCACGGTGCAAGGTGCAATATCCATCCGAAATGGCGAAACAGTATCGTACGAATTTTTGAAATGCGTGCATGGATTTGAAACGAAACGGTACCGTGGTGTAACACTCTCCAGCGGTGGTAAATCGAAGACCAGCCACGACAACCCCGTTCTACCGTAGAAATCCACGTGTTGAAAAAACGAAGGTGAAAAACTTCCTAGACCCGATTGAGATTCGGATAGTCTTTTTTGGGCATTAAACAATCCATTGACGGCTGAAAGCGGTCATAGCCGTAGAACTCACCGAGGCCTTCGTTTTGACTGGTTATGGCTCCCGTAACTCTAAACGAGCCAGAAGTTAGGGCCGTCCAAATAATCGATATCTACAGCGTGCAACATCCACGGTGCAAGGTGCAACATCCGTCCGTAATGGCGAAACAGGGTCGTACGACTTTTTGAAATGTGTGCATGGATTTGAAACGAAATGGTACCCTGGTGCACCACTCTCCAGCGATGGTAACATGAAGACCAGCCACAGTAATCCCGTTTTACCGCAAAAATCAACTGTCGAAAAAACGAAGGGTAAAAAACGAAGGGTAAAAAACTTCCGAGACCCGATTGAGATTCGGATAGTCTTTTTTGGGCATTAAACAATTCATTGACGGCTGAAAGCTATCATAGCCGTAGAACTCACCGAGGCCTTCGTTTTGGCTGGTTATGGCTCCCGTAACACTAAACGAGCCAGAAGTTATGGCCGTCCGAATAATCGATATCTATAGGGTGCAACATCCACGGCGCAAGGTGCAACATCCGTCCGAAATGGCGAAACAGTGTCGTACGACTTTTTGAAATTCATGCAAGGATTTGAAACGAAACGGTACCACGGTGCACCACTCTCCGGCGATGTAAATTGAAGACCAGCCCCAGTAATCCCGTTTTACCGTAAAAATCCACGTGTCGAAAAAACGAAGGGTAAAAAACTTCGGAGACCCGATTGAGATTTGGATAGTCTTTTTTGGGCATTAAACAATCTATCGACGGCTGAAAGCTTTCATAGCCGTAGAACTCGCTGAGGCCTTCGTTTTGACTGGTTATGGCTTCCGTAACTCTAAACGAGCCAGAAGTTATGGCCGTCCGAATAATCGATATCTACAGGGTGCAACATCCACGGTGCAAGGTGCAACATCCATCCGAAATAGCGAAACAGTGTCGTACGACTTTTTGAAATGCATGCACGGATTTGAAACGTAATGGTACCGTGGTGCACCACTCTCCAGCGATGGTAAATCGAAGACCAGCCACGGTAATCCCGTTCTACCGTAAAAATCCACGTGTCGAAAAAACAAAGGGTAGAAAACTTCCTAGACCCGATTGAGATTCGGATAGTCTTTTTTGGGCATTAAACAATCCATCGACGGCTGAAAGCTGTCATAGCCGTAGAACTCACTGAGGCCTTCGTTTTGACTGGTTATGCCTCCCGTAAGCCTAAACGAGCCAGAAGTTATGGCCGTCCGAATAATCGATATCTACCGGGTGCAACATCCGTCCGAAATGGCGAAACAGTGTCGTACGACTTTTAGAAATGCGTGCATGGATTTGAAATGAAACGGTACCATGGTGCACCACTCTCCAGCGATGGTAAATCGAAGACCAGCAACGGTAATCCCGTTCTACCGTAAAAATCCACGTGTCGAAAAAACGAAAGGAAAAAAACTTCCTAGACCCGATTGAGATTCGGATAGTCTTTTTTGGGCATTAAACAATCCATTGACGGCTGAAAGCGGTCATAGCCGTAGAACTCATCGAGGCCTTCGTTTTGACTGGTTATAGCTCCCGTAACTCTAAACGAGCCAGAAGTTATGGCCGTCCGAATAATCGATATCTACAGGGTGCAACATCCACGGTCCAAGGTGCAACATCCGTCCGAAATGGCGAAACAGTGTCGTACGACTTTTTGAAATGGGTGCATGGATTTGAAATGAAACGGTACCCTGGTGCACCACTCTCCAAAGACGGTAACATGAAGACCAGCCACGGTAATCCCGTTTTACAGTAAAAATCCACGTGTCGAAAAAACGAAGGGTAAAAAACTTCCGAGACCCGATTGATATTCGGATAGTCTTTTTTGGGCATTAAACAATCCATTGACGGCTGAAAGCGGTCATAGCCGTAGAACTCACCGAGGCCTTCGTTTTGACTGGTTATGGCTCTCGTAACTCTAAACGAGCCAGAAGTTATGGCCGTCCGAATAATCGATATCTACAGGGTGCAACATCCATGGTGCAAGGTGCAACATCCGTCCGTAATGGCGAAACAGTGTCGTACGACTTTTTGAAATGCGTGCATGGATTTGAATCTAAATGGTACCATGGTGCACCACTCTCCAGCGATGGTAAATCGAAGACCAGCCACGGTAATCCCATTCTACCATAAAAATCCACGTGTCGAAAAAACAAAGGGTAAAAAACATTCGAGACCCGATTGAAACACTGATTGTCTTTTTTGGGCATCAAACAATCCATCGACGGCTGAAAGCTTTCATAGCCGTAGAACTCACTGAGGCCTTCGTTTTGACTAGTTATGGCTCCCGTAACTCTAAACGAGCCAGAAGTTATGGCTGTCCGAATAATCGATATCTACAGGGTGCAACATCCACGGTGCATAGTGCAACATCCGTCCGAAATGGCGAAACAGTGTCGTACGACTTTTTGAAATGCCTGCATGGATTTGAAACGAAACGGTACCATGGTGCAACACTCTCCAGCGATTGTAAATCGAAGACCAGCCACGGTAATCCTGTTCTACCGTAAAAATCCACGTGTCGAAAAAACGAAGGGTAAAAAACTTCCTAGACCCGATTCAGATTCGGATAGTCTTTTTTGGGCATTAAACAATCCATTGACGGCTGAAAGCAGTCATAGCCGTAGAAATCACAGAGGCCTTCGTTTTGACTGGTTATGCCTCCCGTAACTCTAAACGAGCCAGAAGTTATGGCCGTCTGAATAATCGATATCTACAGGGTGCAACATCCACGGTGCAATGTGCAACATCCGTCCGAAATGGAGAAACAGTATCGTATGACTTTTTGAAATGCGTGCAGGGATTTGAAACGAAATGGTACCGTGGTACACCACTCTCCAGCGATGGTAAATCGAAGACCAGCCACGGTAATCCCAATCTACCGTAAAAATCCATGTGTCGAAAAAACGAAGGGTAAAAAACTTCCTAGACCCGATTGAGATTCGGATAGTCTTTTTTGGGCATTAAACAATCCATTGACGGCTGAAAGATGTCAGAGCCATAGAACTCACTGAGGTCTTCGTTTTGACTGGTTATGGCCCCCGTAACTCTAAACGAGCCAGAAGTTATGGCCGTCCGAATAATCGATATCTATAGGGTGCAACATCCGTCCGAAACGGCGAAACAGTGTCTTACGACTTTTTGAAATGCGTGCAAGGATTTGAAACGAAACGGTACCATGGTGCACCACTCTCCAGCGATGGTAAATCGAAGACCAGCCACGGTAATCCCGTTCTACCGTAAAAATCCTCGTGTCGAAAAAACGAAGGGTAAAAAACTTCCAAGACCCGATTGAGATTCGGATGGTCTTTTTTGGGCATTAAACAATCCACTGATGGCTGAAAGCTGTCATAGCCGTAGAACTCACTGAGGCCTTCGTTTTGACTAGTTATGGCTACCGTAACTCTAAACGAGCCAGAAGTTATGGCCGTCCGAATAATGGATATCTACAGGGTGCAACATCCGTCCGAAATGGCGAAACAGTGTCGTACGACTTTTTGAAATGCATGCACGGATTTGAAACGAAACGGTACCATGGTGCACCACTCTCCAGCGATGGTAAATCGAAGACCAGCCACGGTAATCCCGTTCTACCGTAAAAAACCACGTGTCGGAAAAACGAAGGGAAAAAAACTTCCTAGACCCGATTGAGATTCGGATAGTCTTTTTTGGGCATTAAACAATCCATAGACGGCTGAAAGCGATCATAGCCGTAGAACTCACTAAGGCCTTCGTTTTGACTGGTTATGGCTCCCGTAACTCTGAACGAGCCAGAAGTTATGGCCGTCCGAATAACCGATATCTACAGGGTGAAACATCCACGGTGCAAGGTGCAACATCCGTCCGAAATGGCGAAACAGTGTCGTACGACTTTTTGAAATGCGTGCATGGATTTGAAACAAAACGGTACCCTGGTGCACCACTCTCCAGCGATGGTAACATGAAGACCAGCCACGATAATCCCGTTTTACCGTAAAAATCCACGTGTCGAAAAAACGAAGGGTAAAAAACTTCCGAGATCCGATTGAGATTCAGATAGTCTTTTTTGGGCGTTAAACAATCCATTGACGGCTGAAAGCTGTCATAGCCATAGAAATCACTAAGGCCTTCGTTTTGACTGGTTATGGCTCCCGTAACTCTAAACGAGCCAGAAGTTATGGCCATCCGAATAATCGATATCTACAGGGTGCAACATCCACGGTGCAAGGTGCAACATCCGTCCGAAATGGCGAAACAGTGTCGTACGACTTTTTGAAATGCGTGCATGGATTTGAAACGAAATGGTACCATGGTGCACCACTCTCCAACGATGGTAAATCGAAGACCAGCCATGGTAATCCCGTTCTACCGTAAAAATCCACGTGTCGAAAAAACGAAGGGTAAAAAACTTCTGAGACCCGATTGAGATTCGGATAGTCTTTTTTGGGCATTAAGCAATCCATCAACGGTTGAAAGCTTTCATAGCCGTAGAACTCACTGAGGCCTTCGTTTTGACTGGTTATGGCTCCCGTAACTCTAAACGAGCCAGAAGTTATGGCCGTCCGAATAATCGATATCTACAGGGTGCAACATCCACGGTGCAATGTGCAACATCCGTCCGAAATGGAGAAATAGTATCGTATGACTTTTTGAAATGCGTGCAGGGATTTGAAACGAAACGGTACCATGGTGAACCACTCTCCAGCGATGGTAAATCGAAGACCAGCCACGGTAATCCCGTTCTACCGTAAAAATCCATGTGTCGAAAAAACGAAGGGTAAAAAACTTCCTAGACCCGATTGAGATTCGGATAGTCTTTTTTGGGCATTAAACAATCCATTGACGGCTGAAAGCGGTCATAGTCGTAGAAATCACCGAGGCCTTCGTTTTGACTGGTTATGGCTCCCGTAACTCTAAACGAGCCAGATGTTATGGCCGTCCGAATAATCGATATCTACAGGGTGCAACATCCACAGTGCAAGGCGCAACATTCGTCCGAAATGGCGAAACAGTATCGTACGAATTTTTGAAATGCGTGCATGGATTTGAAAAGAAACGGTACCGTGGTGCACCACTCTCCAGCGATAGTAAATCGAAGACCATCCACGGTAATCCCGTTCTACCATAAAAATCCACGTGTCGAAAAAACGAAGGGAAAAAATCTTCCTAGACCCGATTGAGATTCGGATAGTCTTTTTCGGGCATTAAACAATCCATTGACGGCTGAAAGATGTCAGAGCCATAGAACTCACTGAGGCCTTCGTTTTGACTGGTTATGGCTCCTGTAACTCTAAACGAGCCAGAAGTTATGGCCCTCCGAATAATCGATATCTACAGGGTGCAACATCCGTCCGAAATGGCGAAACAGTGTCGTACGACTTTTTGAAATGCATGCATGGATTTTAAATGAAATGGTACCATGGTGCACCACTCTCCAGCGATGGTAAATCGAAGACCAGCCACGGTAATCCCGTTCTATCGAAAAAATCCACGTGTCGAAAAAACGAAGGTTAAAAAACATCCTAGACCCGATTGAGATTCGGATAGTCTTTTTTGGGCATTAAACAATCCATTGACGGCTGAAAGATGTCAGAGCCATAGAACTCACTGAGGCCTTCGTTTTGACTGGTTATGGCTCCTGTAACTCTAAACGAGCCAGAAGTTATGGCCGTCCGAATAATCGATATCTACAGGGTGCAACATCCATCCGAAATGGCAAAACAGTGTCGTACGACTTTCTGAAATGCATGCACGGATTTGAAACGAAACGGTACCATGGTGCACCACTCTCCAGCGATGGTAAATCGAAGACCAGCCAGGTAATCCCGTTCTACCGTAAAAATCCACGTGTCGAAAAACCGAAGGGAAAAAACTTCCTAGACCCGATTGAGATTCGGATAGTCTTTTTTGGGCATTGAACAATCCATTGACGGCTGAAAGCGGTCATAGCCATAGAACTCACCGAGGCCTTCGTTTTGACCGGTTATGGCTCTCGTAACTCTAAACGAGCCAGAAGTTATGGCCGTTCGAATAATCAATATCTACAGGGTGCAACATCCACGGTGCAAGGTGCAACATCCGTCCGAAACTGCGAAACAGTGTCGTACGACTTTTTGAAATGCGTGCATGGATTTGAAACGAAACGGTAACCTGGTGCACCACTCTCCAGCGATGGTAACATGAAGACCAGCCACGGTAATCCCGTTTTACCGTAAAAATCCACGTGTCGAAAAAACGAAGGGTAAAAAACTTCCGAGACCCGATTGAGATTCGGATAGTTTTTTTGGGCATTAAACAATCCATTTACGGCTGAAAGCTGTGATAGCCGTAGAACTCACTGAAGCCTTCGTTTTGACTGGTTATGGCTCCCGTAACTCTAAACGAGCCAGAAGTTATGGCCGTCCGAATAATCGATATCTACAAGGTGCAACATCCACGGTGCAAGGTGCAACATCCGTCCGAAATGGCGAAACAGTGTCGTACAACTTTTTGAAATGAGTGCAAGGATTTGAAATGAAACGGTACCATGCTGAACCACTCTCCAGCGATGGTAAATTGAAGACCAGCCACGGTAATCCCATTTTACAGTAAAAATCCACATGTCGAAAAAACGAAGGGTAAAAAACTTCCGAGACCCGATTGAGATTCGGATAGTCCTTTTTGGGCATTAAACAATCCACCGACGGCTGAAAGCTTTCATAGCCGTAGAACTCACTGAGGCCTTCGTTTTGACTGGTTATGGCTCCCGTAACTCTAAACGAGCCAGAAGTTATGGCCGTCCGAATAATCGATATCTACAGGGTGCAACATCCACGGTGCAAGGTGCAATATCCGTCCGAAATGGCGAAACAGCGTCGTACGACTTTTCAAAATGCGTGCATGGATTTGAAATGAAACGGTACCGTGGTGCACCAATCTCCAGCGATGGTAAATCGAAGACCAGCCACGGTAATCCCGTTCTACCGTAAAAATCCACGTGTCGAAAAAACGAAGGGTAAAAAACTTCCTAGACCCGATTGAGATTCGGATAGTCTTTTTTGGGCATTAAACAATCCATAGACGGCTGAAAGCGGTCATAGCCATAGAACTCTCCGAGGCCTTCGTTTTGACTGTTTATGGCTCCCGTAACTCTAAATGAGTCAGAAGTTATGGCCGTCCGAATAATCGATATCTACAGGATGCAACATCCACGGTGCAAGGTGCAACATCCGTCCGAAATGACGAAACAGTGTCGTACGACTTTTTGAAATGCGTGCATGGATTTGAAACAAAACGGTACCCTGGTGCACCACTCTCCAGCGATGGTAACATGAAGACCAGCCACGATAATCCCGTTTTACCGTAAAAATCCACGTGTCGAAAAAACGAAGGGTAAAAAACTTCCTAGACCCAATTGAGATTCGAATAGTCTTTTTTGGGCGTTAAACAATCCATTGACGGCTGAAAGCTGTCATAGCCGTAGAACTCACCGAGGCCTTCGTTTTGACTGGTTATGGCTCTCGTAACTCTAAACGAGCCAGAAGTTATGGCCGTCCGAATAATCGATATCTGCAGGGTGCAACATCCGTCCGAAATGGCGAAACAGTGTCGTACGACTTTTTGAAATGCATGCATGGATTTGAAACGAAACGGTACCATGGTGCACCACTCTCCAGCGATGGTAAATCGAAGACCAGCCACGGCAATCCCGTTCTACCGTAAAAATCCACGTGTCGAAAAAAGGAAGGGAAAAAACTTCCTAGACCCGATTGAGATTCGGATAGTCTTTTTTGGGCATTAAATAATCCATTGACGGCTGAAAGCGGTCACAGCCGTTGAACTCACCGAGGCCTTCGTTTTGACTAGTTATGGCTCCCGTAACTCTAAACGTGCCAGAAGTTATGGCCGTCCGAATAATCGATATCTACAGGGTGCAACATCCACGGTGCAAGGTGCAACATCCGTCCGAAATGGCGAAACAGTGTCGTACGACTTTTTGAAATGCGTGCATGTATTTGAAACGAAACGGTACCCTGGTGCACCACTCTCCAGCGATGGTAACATGAAGACCAGCCACGGTAATCTCGTTTTACCGTAAATATCCACTTGTCGAAAAAACGAAGGGTAAAAAACTTCCAACACCCGATTGAGATTCGGATAGTCTTATTTAGGCATTAAACAATCCATCGACGGCTGAAAGCTTTCATAGCCGTAGAACTCGCTGAGGCCTTCGTTTTGACTGGTTATGGCTCCCGTAACTCTATACGTGCCAGAAGTTATGGCCGTCCGAATAATCGATATCTACAGGGTGCAACATCCACGGTGCAAGGTCCAACATCCGTCCGAAATGGCGAAACAGTGTCGTACGACTTTTTGAAATGCGTGCATGGATTTGAAACGAAACGGTACCATGGTGCACCACTCTCCAGCGATGGTAAATCGAAGACCAGCCACGGTAATCCCGTTCTACCGTAATAATCCACGTGTCGAAAAAACGAAGGGCAAAAAACATCCTAGACCCGATTGAGATTCGGATAGTCTTTTTTGGGCATTAAACAATCCATTGACGGCTAAAAGCGGTCATAGCCGGAGAAATCACTGAGGCCTTCGTTTTGACTAGTTATGGCTCCCGTAACTGTAAACGAGCCAGAAGTTATGGCCGTCCGAATAATCGATATGTACAGGGTGCAACATCCACGGTGCAAGGTGCAACATCCGTCCGAAATGGAGAAACAGTATCGTATGAATTTTTGAAATGCGTGCATGGATTTGAAACGAAATGGTACCGTGGTGCACCACTCTCCAGCGTTGGTAAATCGAAGACCAGCCACGGTAATCCCGTTCTAGCGTAAAAATCCACGTGTCGAAAAAACGAAGGGTAAAAAACTTCCTAGACCCGATTGAGATTCGGATAGTCTTTTTCGGGCATTAAACTATCCATTGACGGCTGAAAGATGTCAGAGCCATAGAACTCACTGAGGCCTTCATTTTGACTGGTTATGGCTCCCGTAACTCTAAACGAACCAGAAGTTATGGCCGTCCGAATAATCGATATCTACAGGGTGCAACATCCGTCCGAAATGGCGAAACAGTGTCGTACGACTTTTTGAAATGCATGCAAGGATATGAAATGAAACGGTACCATGGTGCACCACTCTCCAGCGATGGTAAACTGACGACCAGCCACGGTAATCCCGTTTTACCGTAAAAATCAATGTGTTGAAAAAACGAAGGGTAAAAAACTTCCGAGACCCGATTGAGATTCGGATAGTCTTTTTTGGGCAATAACAATCCATCGACGGCTGAAAGCTTTCATAGCCGTAGAACTCACTGAGGCCTTCGTTTTGACTGGTTATGGTTCCCGTAAGTCTAAACAAGCCAGAAGTTATGGCCGTCCGAATAATCGATATCTACAGGGTGCAACATCCACGGTGCAACATCCGTCCGAAATGGCGAAACTGTGTCGAACGACATTTTGAAATGCGTGCATGGATTTGAAATGAAACGGTACCATGGTGCACCACTCTCCAGCGATGGTAAATCGAAGACCAGCCACGGTAATCCCGTTCTACTGTAAAAATCCACGTGTCGAAAAAACGAAGGGTAAAAAACTTCCTAGACCCGATTAAGATTCAGATAGTCTTTTTTGGGCATTGAACAACCCATTGATGGCTGAAAGTTGTCATAGCCGTAGAACTCACTGAGGCCTTCGTTTTGACTGGTTATGGCTCCCGTAACTCTAAACGAGCCAGTAGTTATGGCCGTCCGAATAATCGATATCTACAGGGTGCAACATCCGTCCGAAATGGCGAAACAGTGTCGTACGACTTTTTGAAATGCATGCATGGATTTGAAACGAAAAGTTACCATGGTGCACCACTCTCCAGCGATGGTAAATCGAAGACCAGCCATGGTAATCCCGTTCGACCGTAAAAATCCACGTGTCGAAAAAACGAAGGGGAAAAAACTTTCTAGACCCGATTGAGATTCGGATAGTCTTTTTTGGGCATTAAACAATCCATTGATGGCTGAAAGCGGTCATAGCCGTAGAACTCACCGAGGCCTTCGTTTTGACGGGTTATGGCTCCCGTAACTCTAAACGAGCCAGAAGTTATGGCCGTCTGAATAATCGATATCTACAGGGTGCAACATCCACGGTGCAAGGTGCAACATCCGTCCGAAATGGCGAAACAGTGTCGTACGACTTTTTGAAATGCGTGCATGGATTTGAAACGAAATGGTACCCTGGTGCACCACTCTCCAGCGATGGTAACATGAAGACCAGCCATGGTAATCCCGTTTTACCGTAAAAATCCACGTGTCGAAAAAACGAAGGGTAAAAAACTTCCGAGACCCGATTGAGATTCGGATAGTCTTTTTTGGGCATTAAACAATCCATTGACGCCTGAAAGCTGTCACAGCCGTAGAACTCACTGAGGCCTTCGTTTTGACTGGTTATGGCTCACGCAACTCTAAACGAGCCAGAAGTTATGGCCGTCCGAATAATCGATATTTACAAGGTGCAACATCCACGGTGCAAGGTGCAACATCCGTCCGAAATGTCGAAAGAGCGTCGTACGACTTTTTGAACTGCGTGCATGGATTTGAAATGAAATGGCACCATGGTGCACCACTCTCCTGTGATGGTAAATCGAAGACCAGCCACGGTAATCCCGTTCTGCCGTAAAAATCCACGTGTCGAAAAAACGAAGGGTAAAAAACTTCGAAGACCCGATTGAGTTTCGAAAAGTCTTATTGGGGCATTAAACAACCCATCGACGGCTGAAAGTTTTCATAGCCGTAGAACTCACTGAGGCCTTCTTTTTGACTGGTTATGGCTCCCGTAACTCTAAACGAGCCAGAAGTTATGGCCGTCCAAATAATCGATATCAATAGGGTGCAACATCCACGGTGCAAGGTGCAACATCCGTCCGAAATGGCGAAACAGTGTCATACGACTTTTTGAAATGCGTGCATGGATTTGAAACGAAACGGTACCATGGTGCCCCACTCTCCAGCGATGCTAAATCGAAGACCAGCCACGGTAATCCCGTTCTACCGTAAAAATCCACGTGTCGAAAAAACGAAGGGTAAAAAACTTCCTAGACCCGATTGAGATTCAGATAGTCTTTTTTGGGCATTAAACAATCCATTGACGGCTGAAAGCGGTCATAGCCATAGAAATCACTGAGGCCTTCGTTTTGATTGGTTATGGCTCCCGTAACTCTAAACGAGCCAGAAGTTATGGCCGTCCGAATAATCGATATCTACAGTGTGCAACATCCACGGTGCAAGGTGCAACATCCGTCCGAAATGGCGAAACAGTATCGTACGAATTTTGGAAATGCGTGCATGGATTTGAAACAGAACGGTACCGTGGTGCACCACTCTCCAGCGATGGTAAATCGAAGACCAGCCACGGTAATCCCGTTCTACCGTAAAAATCCACGTGTCGAAAAAACGAAGGGTAAAATCTTCCTAGACCCGATTGAGATTCGGACAGTCTTTTTTGGGCATTAAACAATCCATTGACGGCTGAAAGATGTCAGAGCCATAGAACTCACTGAGGCCTTCGTTTTGACTGGTTATGGCTCCCGTAACTCTAAACGTGCCAGAAGTTATGGCCGTCCGAATATCGGTATCTGCAGGGTGCAACATCCGTCCGAAATGGCGAAATAGTGTCGTACGACTCTTTGAAATGCGTGCATGGATTTGAAATGAAATGGTACCATGGTGCACCACACTCTAGCGATGGTAAATCGAAGACCGGCCACGGTAATCCCGTTCTACCGTAAAAATCCACGTGTCGAAAAAACGAAGGGTAAAAACTTCCTAGACCCGATTGAGATTCGGATAGTATTTTTTGGGCATTAAACAATTCATTGACGGCTGAAAGCTATCATAGCCGTAGAACTCACTGAGGCCTTCGTTTTGACTGGTTATGGCTCCCGTAACTCTAAACGAGCCAGAAGTTATGGCCGTTCGAATAATCGATATCTAGAGGGTGCAACATTCACGTTGCAAGGTGCAACATCCGTCCGAAATGGCGTAACAGTGTCATACGACTTTTTGAAATGCGTGCATGGATTTGAAACAAAACGGTACCCTGGTGCACCACTCTCCAGCGATGGTAAATCGAAGACCAGCCACGGTAATCCCGTTCTACCGTAAAAATCCACGTGTCGAAAAAACGAAGGGTAAAAAACTTCCTAGACCCAATTGAGATTCGAATAGTCTTTTTTGGGCATTAAACAATCCATTGACGGCTGAAAGCTGTCATAGCCGTAGAACTCACCGAGGTCTTCGTTTTGACTGGTTATGGCTCCCGTAACTCTAAACTAGCCAGAAGTTATGGCCGTCCGAATAATCGATATCTACAGGGTGCAACATCCAGCGTGCAAGATGCAACATCCGTCCGAAATTGCGAAACAGTATCGCACGAATTTTTGAAATGCATGCATGGATTTGAAAGGAAACGATACCATGGTGCACCACTCTCCAGCGATGGTAAACCGAAGACCAGCCACGGTAATCCTGTTCTACCGTAAAAATCCACGTGTCGAAAAAACGAAGGGTAAAAAACTTCCTAGACCCGATTGAGATTCGGATAGTCTCCCGTAACTCTAAACTAGCCAGAAGTTATGGCCGTCCAAATAATCGATATCTACAGGGTGCAACTTCCACGGTGCAAGGTGCAACATCCGTCCGAAATTGCGAAACAGTATCGCACGAATTTTTGAAATGCATGCATGAATTTGAAACGAAATGGTACCGTGGTGCACCACTCTCCAGCGATGGTAAACCGAAGACCAGCCACGGTAATCCCGTTCTACCGTAAAAATCCACGTGTCGAAAAAACGAAGGGTAAAAAACTTCCTAGACCCTATTGAGATTCGGATAGTCTTTTTTAGGCATTAAACAATCCATTGACGGCTGAAAGCTGTCATAGCCGTAGAACTCACCGAGGCCTTCGTTTTGACTAGTTATGGCTTTCGTAACTCAAAACGAGCCAGAAGTTATGGCCGTCCGAATAATCGATATCTACAAGGTGCAACATCCATGGTGCAAGGTGCAACATCCGTCCGAAATGGCGAAACAGTGTCGTACGACTTTTTGAAATGCATGCATGGATTTGAAACGAAACGGTACCATGGTTCACCACTCTCCAGCGATGGTAAATCGAAGACTAGCCACGGTGGTCCCGTTCTACCGTAAAAATCCACGTGTCGAAAAAACAAAGGGTAAAAAACTTCCGAGACCCGATTGAGATTCGGATAGTCTGTTTTGGGCATTAAACAATCCATTGACGACTGAAAGCAGTCATAGCCGTAGAACTCACTGAGGCATTCATTTTGACTGGTTATGGCTCGCGTAACTCTAAACGAGCCAGAAGTTATGGCCGTCCGAATAATCGATATCTATAGGGTGCAACATCCACGGTGCAAGGTGCAACATCCGTCCGAAATAGCGAAACAGTGTCGTACGACTTTTAGAAATGCGTGCATGGATTTGAAACGGAACTACCATGGTGCACCACTCTCCAGCGATGGTAAATCGAAGACCAGCCACGGTAATCCCGTTTTACCGTAAAAACCACATGTCGAAAAAACGAAGGGTAAAAAACTTCCTAGACCCGATTGAGATTCGGATAGTCTTTTTTGGGCATTAAACAATCCATTGACGGCTGAAAGATGTCAGAGCCATAGAACTCACTGAGGCCTTCGTTTTGACAGGTTATGGCTCCCGTAACTCTAAACGAGCTAGAAGTTATGGCCGTCCGAATAATCGATATCTACAGGGTGCAACATCCGTCCAAAATGGCAAAACAGTGTCGTACGACTTTTTGAATTGCGTGCATGGATTTGAAATGAAATGGTACCATGGTGCACCACTCTCCAGCGATGGTAAATCGAAGACCAGCCACGGTAATGTCGTTCTACCGTAAAAATCCACGTGTCGAAAAAACGAAGGGTAAAAAACTTCCTAGACCCGATTGAGATTCGGATAGTCTTTTTTGGACGTTAAACAATCAATTGATGGCTGAAAGCTGTCATAGCCGTAGAACTCACTGAAGCCTTCGTTTTGAATGGTTATGGCTCCTGTAACTCTAAACGAGCCAGAAGTTATGGCCGTTCGAATAATCGATATCTACAAGGTGCAACATCCACTGTGCAAGGTGCAACATCTGTCCGAAATGGCTTAACAGTGTCGTACGACTTTTTGAAATGCGTGCATGAATTTGAAACAAAACGATACCCTGGTGCACCACTCTCCAGCGATGGCAAATGGAAGACCAGCCACGGTAATCCCGTTTTACCATAAAAATCCACGTGTCGAAAAAACGAAGGGTAAAAAACTTCCGAGACCCGATTGAGATTCGGATAGTCTTTTTTGGGCATTAAACAATCCATTGACGGCTGAAAGCTGTCATAGCCGTAGAACTCACTGAGGCCTTCATTTTGACTGGTTATGGCTCCCGTAACTCTAAACGAGCCAGAAGTTTTGACTGGAGAGTGGTGCACCACGGTACCGTTACGTGTCAAATCCAGCCACGGCAATCCCGTTCTGCCGTAAAAATCCACGTGTCGAAAAAACGAAGGGTAAAATCTTCCTAGACCCGATTAAGATTCGGATATTCTTTTTTGGGCACTAAACAATCCATTGACGGCTGAAAGCGGTCACAGCCGTAGAATTCGCTGAGGCCTTCGTTTTGACTGGTTATGGCTCCCGTAACTCAAAACGAGCCAGAAGTTATGGTCGTCCGAATAATCGATATCTACGGGGTGCAACATCCACGGTGCAAGGTGCAACATCCATCCGAAATGGAGAAACAGTGTCCTACGAATTTTTGAAATGCGTGCATGGATTTGAAACGAAACGGTACCATAGTGCACCACTCTCCAGCGATGGTAAATCAAAGTCCAGCCACGGTAATCCCGTTCTACCGTAAAAATCCACGTGTCGAAAAAACGAAGGGTAAAAAACTTCCTAGACCCGATAGAGATTCGGATAGTCTTTTTAGGGCATTTAACAATCCATTGATGGCTGAAAGCTGTCATAGCCGTAGAACTCACTGAGGCCTTCGTTTTGACTGGTTATGCTCCCGTAACTCTAAATGAGCCAGAAGTTAAGGCCGTCCGAATAATCGATATCTACAGGGTGCAACATCCACGGTGCAAGGTGCAACATCCGTCCGAAATGGCGAAACAGTGTCGTACGACTTTTTGAAATGCGCGCATGGATTTGAAATGGAACGGTACCATGGTGCACCACTCTCCAATGATGGTAAATCGAAGACCAGCCACGGTGATCCCGTTCTACCGTAAAAATCCACATGTCGAAAAAACGAAGGGTAAAAAACTTCCGAGACCCGATTGAGAATCGGATAGTCTATGTTATCCCGCCTTTTGGCAAGGCCGAGATACCAAGGAACTAACTAGAAAGAGACAGGATAATACATCTTTAGCTTTGAATGATTGTTGGGCAACTACAAATATCGACGAGTTTTACCCGAGTCCAGTTCAGGCTACAATTGATAAGACACGTCAAGCAGGGCTGTAGAAACCAACATTCCAAGTTTCGGGGCAATCCGAGTTCGTATGCTCAAGTTATCACCAATGGGAGATGGATCAGGTAGTATAAGGCTCGAATCCATCAAGAGGAGGCCTTGGTTCGAATCCACCAGACACGTGCTGCCTCGAATCCATGAGGAGTGCATTTGCTTCGGCTCCATCAGGCAAGCCTTCACTTCGAATCCACCAGAGGTAACCACGCTCCGAATCCATCCAAGGCCTTCCCTAGTTCAAATCCATCAAGTCACCTCTTCCTTCGAATCCATCAGATGGCCTCGCCTCGAATCCATCGAGCAAGTCTCGGTTCAAATGAACGAGACATAATCCCTGCTTCGAATCCATCAGGGACATGCCTTCGTTCGAATCCATCAGAGGTAGCCACGCTTTGAATCCATCCACACCTGCCTTGGTTCGAATCCCTCGAAGTATTCCTATCTTCGACTCCATCCCATGAAGGTCCTTCGAATCCACCAAACAGAGAAGACTTCGCATCGACCAACTACGAAACACTCTGAACGATACGAAGGACGCATATGAGGGTACCTTCGAATCCATAACATCGAACCCATCAAGTTGTAGCAGCTGAAACCAAGGGTTCGACCCTATCGATTCGAAGACCATGGATTCGAAGCGCGCATATCAACTAAAAATGCAATCTTGAATCGATCATAACTTGAGATCTACAAGTCCAAATGCTATGAAATTTTCATAGCAGCTTGCACGTGCATAGAAGAATGTCCGCGCCAAGTTTCATCACGATTGGACACTTTTTTGATCGATTCGAACCCGGGGTCGAATCGATCCAAAAGTGGGCCCGGATCTCCAGAATTCGGCCATGTGGGCCCCCCACACGTGCCAGAAGTGGTCTCCATTAATTTTAGGTGAAACATCAGCCTCCAGCACTTATAAATAGAGCCCCTAGTCATTTAGAAAGAGGAGGGGAGAATTTTGAGAGTAAGAGAACGCCCGAGCGCTGCCAGAATTGCTTCAGAGCACCACTACTGCCTTTGATTTCTAATTTTGGCTTACTACTTGCTGTATCTTGACATTAAAAAGTTGTATTCTCCGAATATCAAGCAATAAAGTTACAAAGCTTCATAGTGGACGTAGGCAGAACGCCGAACCACTCTAAATTGTTGTCTCTTATGCAATTTACTTTCTTCATTTGGAGCTTTTGTTAGATAATCCACGTTTTAATTTATTTTCTTCATTTATTATCTCTTCAAAAACTTCCGACGAGTGTTGTGCCCAATTTTGACACAAACACTTTGGTGCTTTCACTGGGAGAACCCAGTTTTTCTCCTGCTCCTTGGATCTGTCGCCGATACCGGATTGCATAAATCTAAGGGAGAGATCCTGATTTCATCTTCAGATTCCTTCCGTTCTATTCAGATTTGCTAAAGTCTAGGAAAGGAGTTCACTATCCAAAATGGTTAGCACAAGAACCACTTCTAACATTGGTGATCAAGAAGGTCGGGATAGGCAAAATCCCACATAGCTACAGTCCACTAATCAAGATGCTGCTGGGCATACGGATCAGTCAGGTCCGGTCACAAGACAAGAGTTCCAGGCGCTACTCCAGGAACTAACCCAAAGCCGACAACAGCTAACTGAACAGTTGCGCGCTAACGCTGAGTTGACCAATCAAATAAATCGCCAAAAACGAAGAAGATCCAGAAGGGATCAAGCTCCTCATTCTTCTACCGAAAGCTCCGGTTCATCTGACTACAATAATAGATCTACCCGTCCCAGGCTAGACGGAAACCATGTGCAAGCTGCTGACAATCAACAAGCGTTAACCGTTGGGCAAATAAGGGTTGGCCCATCTACCAGCTTCCATACTGGACCCTCCTCCCGAGGAGGCACTATTCCACAATACACTGTAGATGATCGAGCTGCTACATCCGCTGCAGTTGACATGGGAGTTGATGCTCGAGATTACTCCAATCAAAATTATCATCAGCAGGGATAGGCTCCAGAGCCATATGTCCCAGAAGACGTCGAGCCAAGGAGGCGAGATGCGGATCGTCGACAGCGCCCGATCGCACCTCGCACTGTGAAACCCGACCACACTTTGGCTCAACACCCACAGAATTTTCCAATACCAGACTTCTCATCCATGGTACGACAAATGATTTGCGAGAGTCAAGGCCTAACGAATGACGATTGGGGTATCTCCCGGAGTCATACCCCGTTAACTGATGACATATTGTATGCTGAACCTCCTCGGCGATTCAGAATGCCAACCCTTCCCATGTATGAAGGAAATTCCGACCCAAATCAACATATTCTGAAATATGAATGGTCGATGACTGCTGCGAGAGCTGATGACGCAGTAAACTGCCGCATTTTTCCTGTTTCCTTAGGGGGAATTGCGACGATGGGGTTTACACGATTACCGCCACGGTCTATTTCTTCGTTTGATCAGTTAGCTACCAAATTTGTTGAACAATTTCGCATGCATATTGCCCGACCTAAAGATGTTAATACCCTATCAAGTGTCACTCAAGCTCCTGGAGAAACACTTAGACGATATTTGGAGAGATTCAATGCCGCATGCGCAGAGATCACCAACCCCAATGATAATTCCATTCTAATGGCTTTGACTAAAGGAATCGACCCTGATTCCGAGTTTGGAAATTGGTTAGCCGAAAAACCTCCCGCATCGTTGGACCTTTTCTATTCCAAAGCCGCTCAATTCTTGAGGCGAGAGGATGCAAAACAGTCTAGGAAGCAGGACGATGCAAGGCCCAGCAGTGAAGGGATTTAGAGTAATGTTGCGGTTAAACAATCCGGCGAAAGTTCAGGAAAAGTCGAGTTGAATATCCAAAATAAACAGACTCAACGATCGAGAAAGGTGATAACCGAAGCAAGAAGCAAGACCAGAATCATGGTCCGAGACATAGGGCCGCAATGTTTGACAGTTATACACCGCTTAACACGTCACTGGAAAACGTATACTTACAGACTTGTAATACTATGCAATACAAGAAGCCTGCTCCGAAGCCTTCGTCGGAGAGGCAGATTCAAACAGGGAAGTTCTGTAGGTTTCATGAAAGTTATGGGCATAATACCAATGAGTGTAGACATTTGCAAGACCTCATTGAAACGTTGATCAGAGAGAGAAAGTTGGACCAGTTTGTTCGGGCGCCGCAGTCTGGTGGAGCGGGCCCATCTAATCAAAATCGAACGCAGAATCAGGAAAGACAAGGTGAACCCGCTCGTACGAGCGGAAGGTTGGTAATCAATACAATAAGTGGTGGTCCCCATCCAGCAAACAGAAGCTGGAGAGAAATGGAGTCATATGCTAGCTCGATCAGGCACGTGGACTTTGAATACTATAGTAACTCGGAAGACAGAACACCGGCTAAACAACAAAAGATGATGGCTGATGAAATCGTATTTAGAAATCGAGATGTCGATAGAGTCGAAGCTCCCACAATTGACCCGTTGGTCATATCCGCTCAAGTTGGTCCTGCTTGGATGAAGAGGATCTTAGTAGACAGTGGAAGTTCCATGAATATATTGTTTAAAAGAGAATATGATTTAATGAAAATGGAAGCTAAGGACTTAAAACCTTGTCAATCACGAGTCCACGGCTTCAACGGGAGTGCAACGATACCAACCGGAATGGTTGAATTGCCGGTAGAATTGGGAGTGGGAGAATGCCGAAGAGTTCGGATGTTGCAATTTGTTGTCTTAGATATTCCTTCCCCGTACAATGCTTTTTTGGGCCGACCGGCCCTTGCTGAATTTAGGGCTGCTATTGCCCCATGGTGTTTAACTCTGAAGTTCCCTACTGACCATGGGATAGGAGTTGTACAAGGAGATCAGGCTGCTGGGAGAGCCTGTTATGTTGCTGAGCTGCGAGAGGCGCAGTGAAAAGAGAAAGGAAAGGGCATAGAGGAATCTCTCTACGTCCGTTTTACTGACGATTGACAATTAGCGCCTGGGCCTCGGCCTGGGCACCACCACCAATTCAAAAAGGATCTTGATCCAAGGGACAATGATAATAAAGAAGAATCTACGGAAAGTCAGGCTTCTCCGACTGAGCTAACCATTGATGTCCCGATTGACGATGATCACGATGACTCGAGAATGTTGAAGATTGGGTCTCAGCTTAACCAAAAGACACAACAGGAATTGGTTGATTTTCTCCGGGCGAATCTTGACGTGTTCGCCTGGACGCACTCTGATATGTGTGGAATCTCGCCTGACATCGCGAGCCACACCTTGAACATTGACCCGCGGTATATCCTGGTCAAGCAGAAAAGGCATGGTATGGATCCAGAGAGATCTGCCGCCCTGAAAGAAGAGGTCGATAAGTTGAAATCAAATGGGTTCATTAGAGACGCTTTGTACCCAGAATGGGTGTCCAATCCCGTACTTGTCCGGAAACCAAATGGGAAATGGAGAACGTGTATCGATTACTCCGACCTGAATAAAGCCTGCTCGAAAGACAGCTTTCCACTTCCCCGGATCGATCAACTGGTAGATTCAACCGCTGTACATGAATTATTATCCTTCATGGATGCTTACTCCGGTTACAATCAGATACCCATGCATGTACCGGACCAAGAACACACAAGCTTCGTAACCGACTTGGGGTTGTATTGCTACAAGGTCATGCCTTTGGGATGAAAGAATGCTGGCACAACTTATCAATGCTTAGTCAACCGAATGTTTGCCAATCAGATTGGGAAGACTATGGAGGTCTATGTAGATGACATGTTGGTGAAGTCACGATACTCTGATGATCATGTCAAAGACTTGGAGTCAATGTTCAATGTCCTCCGGAAATACGAGATGAAGTTTAATCCACTAAAGTGTCATTTCGGAGTCGCATCCGGAAAATCCCTTGGGTTCATTGTCAATGCCCGAGGAATAGAGGCCAACCCCGAGAAGATCTGGGCTATCGGAAATCTCCAAACTCCGAGAACCATAAAGCAAGTTCAGAGTCTTAATGGGAAAGTTGCAGCACTGAGCAGGTTTATCTCAAAGTCGACCGACAAACGCATTCCCTTTTTCGATTTTATTCGAAAAGAGAAACGAAACTTCGAATGGACCGCAGAATGTGGGGGCGCATTTCAATCTCTAATCCAACATCTTTCCGTACCACCAATCCTTTCAAAGCCTGTAGATCACGAACAGTTATATCTTTACCTGGCGGTATCAGAGAATGCAATCAATGCTGCATTAATTCGGGAGGAAGACCGAGTGCAAAAGCCGGTCTACTACGTGAGTAAACGATTGACCGGAGCCGAGAGAAATTATCCAAAGCTTGAATAGTTGGCATATTGCCTAGTCATTGCCTCGAGGAAGTCCCTCCATATTTCCTGGCTCATCCTATTACTGTGTACACCGATCAGCCGTTACGACAGGTCCTTACACAGCCTGAGACGTCTGGTAGGTTACTAAAGTGGAACATCGAACTGAGTCAATTCGACATCACTTATACTCCAAGGAGAGCCATTCGCGGCCAAGTCCTAGAAGATTTTATAGCCGAATTCACTATTCCTGAAGACTTGCCCGAGACCAGCAAATCTCCCGAATACAGCTGGAAGTTGTACACCGATGGTGCGTCAAACGATCGGTGCTCAGGAGCTGGGGTAGTGCTTGAAACCCCCGAGGGACGATCCATATGTTACGCTTTAAAGTTTGAGTTTCGTGCAACCAACAACGAAGCCGAGTATGAAGCTCTACTTACCGGACCAAAGCTTGCCCTTGATCTGAAAATCATTGCTGTAGAGGTCTACTGCGATTCCCAGTTGGTGGTATGTCAAGTTCGAGGAGAATATCAGGCCAAAGACCGAAGATTAGCCGCTTATCTAACTCGAGTTCTGGAAATGCTTGATCAATTCGATTACTATGCCATTTTTTACATACCCCGAGAGCACAATCAGAAAGTTGATTCGTTGGAAAAGTTAGCGAGTACGGGTGAGGCTCAACAGTTAGGGGTTGTTCCGGTTGAAACCCTATCCTCTTCGAGCATTGATCGAAGGAAGACTGATTTCACATTTGAAGCTACGTCCAATAAGGAGTCGTGGATGACTCCTTATCAAGACTATATTGAAAGTGGTGTATTGCCCGAGCAACGAAGCGAGAAAAGACAAGTTCTACGAGAGGCCTCACGATTTGTTATTCAACATGGAGTCATGTACCGGAGAGGATACTCTGTTCCTCTCCTCCGGTGTATCGCGCACGATGAAGTCAAACGAGTGTTACACGATGTACACGAAGGAGAATGTGGCGATCACACTGGGGGGCAAGCACTTGCAAAGAAAATACTTCGATATGGGTATTATTGGCCTACTGTTAATCGCGATGCTGCAGACTACGCTAGAAAATGTGACAAATGCCAGAAACACGCTCGAATTCCTAGAGCCCCGCCTACTGAGATAACCCAAATGGTCCGTCCTTGGCCATTCGCGGTATGGGGAATGGATATCATCGGCACATTGCCTCTTGCCAAAGGTGGCACGAAGTACGCCATCGTCGCAGTTGATTATTTCACCAAATGGGCTGAAGCTGAACCCCTTGCGACAATTACAACAAAGAAAGTAATCAATTTTGTAGTACGTAACATCATCTGCCATTTTGGTCTCCCACATACTATCATCACCGATAACGGAACTCAATACGACAGTGCTGAATTCAAGAATTTCTGTCAACGATTCCACATCCATAAGAAATTCTCTACAGTAGCGCACCCTCAAGCAAATGGTCAGGTTGAAGCTGTTAACAATATTATCAAGTCCATTCTAAAGAAAAGACTGGAAAAAGCTGGGGGCAAATGGGTCGACGAACTTCCTATGGCATTATGGGCCTATCGAACGACTCATAAAACTGCAACCGGTCATACCCCATTTTCTCTATATTATGGTTCTGAAGCCGTTATTCCAGTCGAAATGGAAGTGCACTCTCATCGTGTAACGTATTATGATCCGAAAAAAATGCCATATTACTTGCTGAATCTTTGGATTTGCTCGATGAGAAGCGCGAAGAGGCTGATTTGAGGGCAGCCGCATATCGGAGTCAAGTCGCCCGACTGTACAATGCCAAGGTCCGTCCGCGAACCTTCGAACTCGGCGATCTCGTAGTCAAAAGGATTTATCCAGTTCCTTCACACATGAAGCCAAGTTGGGAAGGGCCATATGTGATTTCACAAAAGCTCGGAGATGGCACGTTCAAAATATCGACCGTTCACGGTCTTACCTTGCCGAGAGCTTGGAATAGCGAAAGTCTTCGTCGCTACTACATATGAAAGACTTTACTTATTTATTTTCTGTCAATTTATTCCTTTGCATTTTATTGTAGCATTTCGAGATTTAAATTTGTAATAAGGCAACTGACTTTGCCATATTTTCTCGATTCAGCAATAAAATGCCATCTCTTCGAGCCAGAGCTGTGATTTACTGAATATGACGTACAATATCACAATGCACGGAGAGCTAAGTCCCATCACACGGTGGGATTTATTCAAATAGGGAGTGACTATGATGCGACCCAGTCACTCGCTAAGTTAAACCCGAGCTCGGGGGCAGAACACTACATCAACATTCACAGGGATTGATGCATGACAATCCCTCCTCCAATTCCAAATTCCCATAGTGCGAATTAGAGCATAAACTTCAACTCTCGGTTCCCGGAGCGCGAACCGGAGTATAAATCCATCGCTTCCAAAGTGTGAGCCAACTCTAAATTCCTAGAATGTGAATTGGAGCATAAACTTCAACTCTCGGTTCCCGGAGCACGAAACGGAGTATAAATCCATCGCTCCGAGAGTGTGAGCCAACTCCAAATTCCCAGAGTGTGAATTGGAGCATAAACTTCAACTCTCGGTTCCCGGAGCGCGAACCGGAGTATAAATCCATCGCTCCCAGAGTGTGAGCCAACACCAAATTCCCAGAGTGTGAATTGGAGTATAAACTTCAACTCTCGGTTCCCGGAGCGCGAACCAGAATATAAGTCTAAATTCCCGGAGCGCGAATTGGAGTATAAAACTCTATCTCCAAATTCCCAGAGTGTGAACTGGAGTATAAACATTAAGTACAAGTTCCCGGAGAGCGAACTAAGTCATAAACATTGATAATTAATAAGTTCCCGGAATATGGGCCAAATTGTTAATTACAAATTATGTTAAGTCCCCGAAGTGTGGACATGTATTCAAGGCTTATGGCATATGTGAGCACGAGCTAATCAATGCAATACTTGAGCAAAAAAGAAAAGAGTTGTTTTCCATGTTATCAACAAACAAAAAAGGAGTTTGATTACATGATAAAACCAAAAACAATTCATATAGTGGGTGCCGAATCCACATTCATACACGGCCTAGAAAAGGAGAAGTAAAAAGAATTGCCATTTCGCAACCGCATGATAAGACGAGAAGTTCACTCCTTCTTCTTCTTGTGTCTCTTCTTCGGAGTTGAGCCGCTAGACCCGCTACCCGGCTTCTTGCGATATTTTTTGTCCTTCTTTGGGGCATCCTCAGGATCTGGCATAATATCCACGTCTTCCTCAGAGCTGGAAGGGACAGAGATCCTTTTGTGAGGGCGAATTGGAGGCGGAGATGCCGTAACAGGTGGTGGAACTTCAGCACCAGAAGTTATAGCTGTGCCGGCAGGAGAAGTAACCGTCAAAGGAGTTAGGCTTGATGGAGCAACAACACTTCCAAAACCACCGACCGCCGTCACCGCAGCCATTTCAGCGCTTATCTCGGCAAGGATTTCTTCTTCTCGGGAAGATCGAGCAGCGCTAGACACACTGTCGGTCGGCATAAACGAGATAAAAGTTAGAGAGACTCCACCCATTGAAAAGGAAGGATCGGTAAAGGGTTCACAGGGTTGCTTGAGAAGCTCCTCAATCATCTGAACATCAAACGACATTGAACTCCTCTCTCTCATCTCGCCGGTTACGGCAGTAGTTGTAATAGCCTCAGTAGCGACGGCTCCTTGCATTGGCTGCGAAGTTTGTGGTACTGGAGGAGCTGGCGCATCACTTTCAGTCACTAGTCGAAAAGAAATGAGAATAGTTAGTCAAATGATCTGTTCCAAGTTCAACATTCTAAAAACACTTAAGCAACATTTGGAATACCTTCTTTGCCTCGGCTCGGTGATGAGACGAGTTCGGAAATGGTAGTTGTACCAAGAGACAGTTCCGGTCGATCCGGGTTATAAGCAGGAACAACATGTGGACCAACTACAGCAGTAACTCCAGACGAGTTCGGGGCATCAACTGAAACATTCTCACTATGACGTGCAGCCCCAGAACCCTCGCCAGTCTCCACATGGTGAAAACCAAGTCTCTCTCTCTCAGCAGAAATCATCGCTTCATGGAGAAGTTTCCTTTCCTCCTCGCTCAATAAGCGAGACTCAAGTTCAAATTCATCCACGGCACCTTCAGGGAGAGATGCTTTCTTGTTCGCCATCAATTTTCTCCAAGCACTGAGTAGAAGCGTAGAATAATCTCCGAGCCACGAGAGATTCATGTGCTCAAGCACATTAGCATTGTAAGTGTCAAGAAGATCATCAAACTCGGCTTCTACTCTGAACATATTTGCTTGAACTCTCCCTTCCACTTCTGCCTCCACCGCTTTAACTTTAGCGACCGCCGCATCTCGCTCAGCTCGGAGAGACACGGCTTGCTCGCACGCATCTTGTGCGGCCAGGTTAGCGTCATCTTTTTCCTTGCTCAAGTCGCCAAAATTGCTTTCAATTCCTCAAGCTCTTTGACCGCCGCATCCCGCTCGGCCTCAACATTTTTATACCGGTGGCCCAAATCTTCAATTAAAGTACAATGCGCTTGTTGCATCTTCGCCATCTCAGCTAGTGTCTCATCAACCTTTTTTAGCGACTCCATTTCGGCTTTACGAGAAGATTCCGTTTCAAATTGAAGTATGTCAACAATATGGTTCTTCTGAGCCAAGTCTGCTTCCAATTTCTCAATAAATTTGGCTCGTTCGAAGGCTACTTTCGAAGCTTTAACAGCCGCCCTGTACCATTCTTTATATTAAGCATAAAATAGCGGGTGTAGCTGAGGGCGGTGCTCACAGCCTCATCGGGAATTCTTTTGAGATTGGGGGGAAAGATATAAGCATCGAAGCATATTTCTGGAAAATACTTCTTCAGTTGAGCAATCCTAATAGCCCCTTCACCGGACGGTTCAAGAGGGGCTTCCTCCACAGTCACGGCCGTAGTCGTATCAGTCCTAGAACGATGTGGACCAGGTTTTGAGATCTGTTGAGATGGCTGTTGTCGCGAAGGTTCAACTACGGGTGCCTGGCCTCTGGGTGGCGGAGGAAAACGAGAGGGTGAACGGTATCTTCGGTCCCTATCAGGACGCTCCTGGCTTGAATAATATCGGGAATGGTCCCTTTCACGATGCTCTTGCTCATAATACCTTCGTTCACGGTCACGGTCAGAATCCCTGCGGCGAGACTCGTAATAGGATGAAGAGTGATGCACTCGCCGAAGTCTATCAAGTGTAGAAGGACGATCCGACATGGCACCTGTAAAGAAGAAACAATTCGGTTAAGAACCAAGAAAAAGCACTGCAATGCATGTGGAAGTCGTGAAGTGTTGTGAAAAGTGTATAAATGCGCAAACCCCCCGACCAACCAAAAGCGTCGATTACACTAACGGGTAAAGATTCGCTTATATCAAGCGCTCCCCGGAGCTCTTCTAACCCGGACCCGTGGTGGAGAGATACGTAGTCCGGAATGGGAATATCATCCAACCCTGTGAAAAGGTCTCCAGACTGGCAAGGAGAGGCGCTGGAAACAGTAACCCCAGGTTGGGAATGGGTTACGACTACAGACTTCCATCTCTTAAACTTAGGTACAACAGCCTTGCCTTTCTGACCCACTTCTATTCGGGAAAGGTCGGCTTCTATATCAGTGTCTGTGGGCGTTCTTTCATCATCTCTTATTTCTCTTATCACAACGCCAGGTTTTCTTTTTGCCACTTTATTCTTCTTCCTCGAGGCCGATTTCACCAAACCTTCAATTACAATACTCTGGCCCATCTCAATCAAACCCAATGTCCTTAAGTTATCATCGGTCAACAACAAATCTATGTGCCTTGAGTCGTGGGGAACCCTTTGCAAGCTTTGAACGACGCCTCTATAATGCCCACCCGTAGGTCTCGAAATGATGGCTGCAAGAATAGCAGAGTATTAGTGTAAAGTATTAAAAGTGACCATTCAAGAACGAATTATGATACTTACGTCTGGATAACCATCTCCTGGCAAACCATGGGGGGCATCGAACAAAAAACCACTCGTTCTTGAAATAACTAAGCCTGGTCCAGGCCCCAGTCACAACCTGACAGTTGCTGACCGCCTTCAGAAAAGTGAAAGACGGGCTAACACCCCTACTCTTAAAGTTGAATATGTGCCTGATCTCGTTAGGTCTTGGCGGGCGACAAAGACAATCCGTAAATATGACAAAGACGCTGTTCAATAGTGCATGCCCGTTGGGATGGAGTTGTGAAGGAGCGATTCCTAAATACGACAGCATCTCTCTGATATATTGGTTAAAAGGAGGAAGAGATCCAGCAGCGCAGGCATGATGGTAGAAGGCAGTATATCCTTCAGGTGGGTTGTGTGGTCTGTCACTGGCACTAGGTAATAAAACATCGTCCAGGGATATGTTATGTTTCGAACAAATCTGGCCAAACAGAGACTCCGAGATATTAGACTGAACAGAATCGACAGGATCTTCGATAAATATAGCCTCCGGCAATTCATCCGGAGCCGGATCTACGACTTCAGGAGGGATTTTCGGAATCTCAAGCGCTGGAAGAGGCGAGCTTTTTGCTTCTTGTTGTTGAGAACTCGAAGACTACATAATTAACTAAATCACCAAAAAGCGGTGTTAAATACATAAAAAGCCCATGCATTCCCCCGGTGCAAAGTGTATGAGTATGTCGTGCGGTGCAAGTGCTATGCAAAAATATAAACAAGTTTTACAAGATGAAACGAGATGTCCGAATGGCGAAACTTTGGAATTTGAGAATGAAAACGACCGTCATCGCTGACCGTCACTTTCATGCCACCCAGATGCTACTGACCAATCCAAGTATAAATTTGTTATATTTTGTTTAAGTCATGGTGCCATCGACGAGCTCCAAAGGGAAGGTCAAGTAAAATTTGATTATGCAAGGCCGAAGCTCGCCGGAGTCAAGTATACTAAAAATTCAGTGAGTTCGTCAAAGTTCAACTTGAAATTGGTCGTAGTTCAGATATTGAAGCAAATCAGAAGAGTGGAAGTCCCAGAAGCAAGAACGTTCGAATCCATCGACTCGAATCGACACGAGTCGAATCGATGAACTTCGAATCGGTACGCCCCAACTCCATATAGTTCGACTCGATGACACCTTGGAACAAAGGAGCAGTTCGAATCCATGAAGCCCTGCATGACTTCGAATCGATCAAAGTTGAACTCTTTCGAATCGATCACCATATCATTACTTCGAATCGATCCATATTAAGCTCCTTCGAATCGATCAGAATATCGCTCTTTCGCATCGATCGCCGCGAGCCTTTTTTCCTTTGCAACCATCGATTCGAAGCAATGCATTCAAAATTGACTCGAATTGCTCATTCTCGTATCGATGCGAAGCAATGAGAGACAACACTCTGATCGATGCGACTAGAATGACCTCACTCCTCAGTTCCATTGAGTCGAACCACCTCGTCCAGATCCCACCACTCCTCGAAATTTTCAAGAAGAAAAGGTTGAATCGATGTCAAAGACTTCCAGTTCCATCATTCCTTACTCGGCTTGATCCACCAATTACCTGACTTGGTGAAATCACAAGGGAAAGCTTAATGGAATTAGATCAATTCGTAGAAAACGCGCTTGTTTTAAGTTCTGGAAGATAGATTCGAAGAAGAAGCTACAGCAACAGTGAAAAGTGAAAAGTGAAAAAAGAACCCAGCCTCACGTATTTATATGGATTCCAGGAAAGAAACGGGGAGGTTCGTCTCCCGGTCAAAATGACCGACCCCAATCGGTCACGGGCTGGTCGATTCGAACAAGCCACGTTCGAATCCATCATGTTCGAACCCATCGAGTACGAACCCACTGCGTTCGAATCCATCACAGCGTGGAGCCATTACTTCGAATCCATCGCACGGCTAAAACCATACTTCACTTCGAATCCATTGCCTTCCTGTCTTTACACAATCGAATCCATCAAGACAACATCGATGCGAAGCGTCATCGATACGAAGCACATGAACAAGGGCTAAATTGAAAAATCCTATTGATTCGAAGTACCTATTCCATAACCATCAATTCCATCGATTCGAAACCCTATCGGTTCGAACAAACATGCTTCGAATCCACTAGACACCATCGATGAGAACGAACGTAGTGCTTCGATATGAAAAATTACCGGTCTACCTTTTACACCGATTCAAGAGAGGATCGATACAAGAGGATGATCATAGATGATTATGACAACAATGTTTTAACCTGAATCTCAAATCGGTTCAGGAGAGGATCGATGCAGAATTCGATAACAAACCAAACTGGCAACAACTTGCAATCACGCAATGTTAACCAAAGTCAAGGTGATCCGCGTATGCGCATATGTTTGACTAATGTTTGATCTTTATCATTCACAGGGATCAGATACCCATCTTGTCATGATTTCAACGACGAACAACCGATCACAATCGTACAACAGATGATAACAACAATAAAGAATACGGCTTTCAGCATAGCATGTCCTAATTGTCCAGCGTTAGATTCTAGCTTTTCAAAGCACGTCATGTTTACACAAGACGTACTTTGGCGGGCAAATGTTATCCCGCCTTTTGGCAAGGCCGAGATACCAAGGAACTAACTAGAAAGAGACAGGGTCATACATCTTTAGCTTTAAATGATTGTTGGGCAACTACAAATATCGACGAGTTTTACCCGAGTCCAGTTCGGGCTACAATTGATAAGACACGTCAAACAGGGCTATAGAAACCAACATTCCAAGTTTCGGGGCAATCCGAGTTCGTATGCTCAAGTTATCACCAATGGGAGATGGATCAGGTAGTATAAGGCTCGAATCCATCAAGAGGAGGCCTTGGTTCGAATCCACCAAACACGTGCTGCCTCGAATCCATGAGGAGTGCATTTGCTTTAGCTCCATCAGGCAAGCCTTCACTTCGAATCCACCAGAGGTAACCACGCTCCGAATCCATCCAAGGCCTTCCCTAGTTTGAATCCATCAAGTCACCTCTTCCTTCGAATCCATCAGATGGCCTCGCCTCGAATCCATCGAGCAAGTCTCGGTTCAAATGCACGAGACATAATCCCTGCTTCGAATCCATCAGGGACACGCCTTCGTTCGAATCCATCAGAGGTAGCCACGCTTCGAATCCATCCACACCTGCCTTGGTTCGAATCCCTCGAAGTATTCCTATCTTCGACTCCATCCCATGAAGGTCCTTCGAATCCACCAAACAAAGAGGACTTCACATCGACCAACTATGAAACACTCTGAACGATACGAAGGACGCGTATGAGGGTACCTTCGAATCCATAACATCGAACCCATCAAGTTGTAGCAGCTGAAACCAAGGGTTCGACCCTATCGATTCGAAGACCATGGATTCGAAGCGAGCATATCAACTAAAATTGCAATCTTGAATCGATCATAACTTGAGATCTACAAGTCCAAATGCTATGAAATTTTCACAGCAGTTTGCACGTGCATAGAAGAATGTCCACGCCAAGTTTCATCACGATTGGACACTTTTTTGATCGATTCGAACCAAGGGTCGAATCGATCCAAAAGTGGGCCCGGATCTCCAGAATTCGGCCATGTGGGCCCTCACACGTGCCAGAAGTGGTCTCCCCGAATTTTAGGCGAAATATCAGCCTCCAGCACTTATAAATAGAGCCCCTGGTCATTCAGAAAGAGGAGGGGAGAATTTTGAGAGTAAGAGAACGCCCGAGCGCTGCCAGAATTGCTTCAGAGCACCACTACTGCCTTTGATTTCTAATTTTGGGTTACTACTTGCTGTATCTTGACATTAAAAAGTTGTATTCTCCGAATATCAAGCAATAAAGTAACAAAGCTTCATAATGGACGTAGGCAGAACGCCGAACCACTCTAAATTGTTGTCTCTTGTGCAATTTACTTTCTTCATTTGGAGTTTTTGTTAGATAATCCACGTTTTAATTTACTTTCTTCATTTACTATCTCTTCAAAAACTTCCGACGAGTGTTGTGCCCAATTTTGACACAAACAGTCTGTTTTGGGCATTAAACAATCCATTGACGGCTGAAAGCGGTCATAGCCGTAAAACTCACTGAGGCCTTTGTTTTGACTGGTTATGGCTCCTGTAACTCTAAACGAGCCAGAAGTTATGGCCGTCCGAATAATCGATATCTACAGGGTGCAACATCCACGGTGCAAGGTGCAACATCCGTCCGAAATGACGTAACAGTGTCGTACGACCTTTTGAAATACGTGCATGGATTTGAAACGAAACGGTACCATGGTGCACCACTCTCCAGCAATGGTAAATCGAAGACCAGCCACGGTAATCCCATTCTACCGTAAAAATCCACGTGTCGAAAAAAACGAAGGTTAAAAACCTTCCTAGACCCGATTGAGATTCGGATAGTCTTTTTTGGGCATTAAACAATCCATTGATGGCTGAAAGCTTTCATAGCCGTAGAACTCACTGAGGCCTTCGTTTTGACTGGTTATGGCTCCCGTAACTCTAAATGAGCCAGAAGTTATGGCCGTCCGAATAATCGATATCTACAGGGTGCAACATCCGTCCGAAATGGCGAAACAGTGCCGTACGACTTTTTGAAATGCATGCATGGATTTGAAACGAAATGGTACCATGGTGCACCACTCTCCAGCGATGGTAAATCGAAGACCAGCCACGGTAATCCCGTTCTAACGTAAAAATCCACGTGTCGAAAAAACGAAGGGTAAAAAACTTCCTAGACCCAGTTGAGATTCGGATAGTATTTTTTGGGCATTAAACAATCCATTGACGGCCGAAAGCTGTCATAGCCGTAGAACTCACCGAGGCCTTCATTTTGACTAGTTATGGCTCCTGTAACTCTAAACGAGCCAGAAGTTATGGCCGTCCGAATAATCAATATCTACAGGGTGCAACATCCACGGTGTAAGGTGCAACATCCATTCGAAATGGCGTAACAGTGTCGTATGACTTTTTGAAATGCGTGCATGGATTTGAAACAAAACGGTACCCTGGTGCACCACTCTCCAGCGATGTTAAATTGAAGACCAGCCACGGTAATCCCGTTTTACCATCACAATCCACGTGTCGAAAAAACGAAGGGTAAAAAACTTCCGAGACCCGATTGAGATTCGGATAGTCTTTTTTGGGCATTTAACAATCCATTGACGGCTGAAAGCTTTCATAGCCGTAGAACTCACTGAGGCCTTCATTTTGAATGGTTATGGCTCCCGTAACTCCAAACGAGCCAGAAGTTATGGCCGTCCGAATAATCGATATCTACAGGGTGCAACATCCACGGTGCAAGGTGCAACATCGGTCCGAAAAGGCGAAACAGTATCGTACGAATTTTTGAAATGCGTGCATGGATTTGAAACGAAACGGTACCGTGGTGCACCACTCTCCAGCGATGGTAAATCGAAGACTAGCCACGGTAATCCCGTTCTACCGTAAAAATCCACGTGTTGAAAAAACGAAGGGTAAAAAACTTCCTAGACCCGATTGAGATTCAGATAGTCTTTTTTGGGCATTAAACAATCCATTGACGGCTGAAAGCTGTCATAGCCGTAGAACTCACCGAGGCCTTCGTTTTGACTGGTTATGGCTCCCGTAACTCTAAACGAGCCAGAAGTTATGGCCGTCCGAATAATCGATATCTACATGGTGCAACATCCACGGTGTGAGATAACCCCTTCCTACTTGTCATTTTTTTTTATTTTTTTTTAATTTTTTTTTTTGAATGCACAATTTAGTTTGGGCTAATTAGGGTTGCCTTCTTTTCTGACCACTATTTTCTTATTGCTTTTTTTTTAATTTCCCAAGATCCACTCCAATCAATATAAAAATATTGATATACTTCTTTGTAAAAACTCTTTGATTATTCACATAGTTTTTATACCAGAGTTTATTTTTATTTATATTTTTTTTTGAGTAACTCAGTCCATTTTAAACAAAACCAAACTGAGTCATTCACAACAAAAACAATCAAGAAGATCACTTCCATTTGAATCTCTGCGCCATTCATTTGACTATTTCCTACTTGTTTCCTTGTGTTTATCATTGGTGTATTAAACGAAATATGTGAACTAACTCATAGCAGTTCAACTTACCCTAGGTTCCTTCCCAATGACTAAACTGGGGTTGTACATGTTCCTGTGCACTTGCTGGCACATAATCATGCATAGGTGCACTTTGCTTCCCCTTAGTTCTTGAGTGGACTGATTTGTTTAGGTAAGACTCTGAAATTAATTAGTTGTAATCTACAAGGTTCACTTATGCAAATAATTATCAAACACATTTTTAATTCTGAGTTTACATTTCCTGTGCGGTTTTTTTCCTTTCTGCCTATGGTTTTCCCTTACCTCATGATACCTGCAGTGACTAAATGAACAGGTTCTAGTTTTCTAAACAAGCTAATACATAGGTATACTGGTTCACATATGTTTCAGATCCCCTACCAATTCCTTACTTGATTCCTAAAAATTTGGTATGCTCACAGTTTCTAACATAAATCTAAAGGCCTTTATCATATTTTCTTTCACTGGAAATGATTTTCATTACAACATACTTCTTCCCAGTCATCCTTTACATAATAGCCAAGTTTTTCTAGAACAATTTAAACATCATTACATAAAACTTTTCAACTGAAAATAAAACAGAAGAGCCATTCTCCTACAAAATCCTAGCTTAGTTAGTTTGCAATTTCTTCTAGCATCATATGTCTGCATCTTACTATTTAGCATCCTTTTTCCCTGCAACCATCTCATGGTCTGCTCCACAATGCAAGTGAAACACCCATTTGATGCAAGCAACAAACAGGTCAGATTGAAATCTGGTATGAGTAAATTCAATTGACAATACATAAGATTTATGAAATTGGTTCCACATCACCTTTATTTCAGAAGTTAGATGTTTTACTCAAATTGTTAAACCACTTACTCATGTACACATTTTTGTATCCTTACAGTGAAGTGAATGAATTTGCTAAATGCATGTATATGTGCTTAGACCAGTTTCTTAGCAGAAATTCTTATTTCAAGAATTCATAGCAGCCTTCATGCATATCACACAGGCATTTCATAACCATGAACAAGCAAAACCCCTATCCTTTAGCTAAAGCATCAAAACTGGGTCTGCATGCCAGTACCCACCATACTCCTAGCATATTCACTTTTGCTTATAAGTTCATAACACTTTTAAGAGTCCAGTATCACATTCATAGTTGCACTGGTGCACATTGCCTGGAACTGCTGTTTGATTTCCAGTGCACTTTAATCTATTTGGACATAAACATGCCATGTGCAAACTTACACCCCATCCTTGATGCAAGCCAACCACCATGTCATACCCACTTCCCTCATATCCAACCTGATAGAGGTGACCCATGCCCTGAGTTTAATTACTAAATTCTTTCCTATAACCCCCTATTACTTATGCAGTGTCATGCCCCACACTGTTATATCCCTAATCAATGCATACAAGCAGTTTTATACATCCATCAAACATTCAGTAACCCATATATTCAACCATCACTCACATTTGAAAGTCATTTCAAGTTAATTTCCTTCAGAGACAAACTTTTGGTTGAAGCATAACTCAGAGCATTTCCAAAATGGAATGCTACCAGGGTTCTCTAGCAATAAGGTTCTTGTAGTCATCCCATGCATTATAATGTATTTTCTTATTAACCTTATTTCCAGAGGGTACCCAAGGGTGGATCAAGATTTAGCATGTGGAAATTCCACTGTATCTCAATCATCCCTTCAAATGCAAGTCATAAGCCAGAGGACCCCCTTCCCCTTACTGCCTTGCACCCTACTTTTCTTACTAGTTTATGCTTAAACCAAAAACATTTTCTCAAACTTAGAATTCCACAAGTAAGTCAGTTATTATCATCCTATCATTAAATTGTCATGTATAATCAAGCATACTTTAAATAACAACAAGGCACTGCAAAACACAAAATCCAGAAACAACAGAAAATTGTCAACCAAAAATGCATATAAAACATCACAGAAAAATTAAGATAAACTAAAGATTTAATGGCTGCCTTTCATAGGTCTTAATGCCTTGCCAAGTGAGGATTTACTCACCATGTTTCTTCTTCCTAGGTCTTGATTCAAGTTTTCCATTGTTTTCCTTAATCTGTTGCTTACTTCCTTTTCTGTATTTTGATTTCTGGTCTTCCAATGTGCACCCGTAGGAGATGATGTGGTATATAGTGGAGTTGTTAGGGTTTTAAGGTTAGTTAGGTAATTTATTTTCATCAGAAATTCCATCATTATTCCCTAATCTCACCCAACAGTTTACCCTCTCCCTGCCATTTTCCTTTTTCCCTGTCTTAACCCTTTTTGGCAAAGTTCCTTCACACATTATATGCATGAATTCTTTGGCTCAGGCATTTCTTGTCTTTTCTGGATGTTATTCATGCATATAAGTTTATTTGAACGGCCAGCTAGGTGTGTGTGCTTCTGTTAAATACTGGGTACATGCATGTGTATTCCTATGTATTTATATATATTCTCTACCCACACAAGCTACTGTGTTTGCACCTATGCTATGTAAGTTAGAGCTAAAAATCTTCCTCAGGTTGTTCATGCATTTCATTCAACTATGGTGCATTCATACTTAATGGTCATGCACTAATTTATGTTTTTATTTATTTATATTATCATTTTTTTCTTGCAAGATTCTTACTGAATTGCTTGCTCCAGTTTGTACACTGCAACAGTGTGCACATGCACCACTCATACATTCTCATTTTTACACAAGTATATATATTTTTTTTAGAAAATTGTATTCATATATTTTTTTTTATTAAAATAAAATTCAAATGACCTAAATTTTCTACACGCTTGATTAACTAGGGCTGTCACACGGTGCAAGGTGCAACATCCGTCCGAAATGGCGAAAAAGTATCGTACGACTTTTTGAAATGTGTGCATGGATTTGAAATGAAACGGTACCCTGGTGCACCACTCTCCAGCTATGGTAACAGGAAGACCAGCCACAGTAATCCCGTTTTACCGTAAAAATCCACGTGTCGAAAAAAACGAAGGGTAAAAAACTTCCGAGACCCGATAGAGATTCGGCTAGTGTTTATTGGGCATTAAACAATCCATTGACGGCTAAAAGGCATCACAGCCGTAGAACTCACTAACGCCTTCGTTTTGACTGGTTATGGCTCCCGTAACTCTAAACGAGCCAAAAGTTATGGCCGTCCGAATAATCGATATCAACAGGGTGCAACATCCACGGTGCAAGGTGCAACATCCGTCCGAAATGGCGAAACAGTGTCGTACGACTTTTTAAAATGCGTGCAAGGATTTGAAACGAAACGGTACCATGGTGCACCACTCTCCAGCGATGGTAAATTGAAGACCAGCTACGGTAATCCCGTTTTACCGTAAAAATCCACGTGTCGAAAAAACGAAGGGTAAAAAACTTCCGAGACCCGATTGAGATTCGGATAGTCTTTTTTGGGAATTAAACAATCCATCGATGGTTGAAAGCTTTCATAGCCGTAGAACTCACTGAGGCCTTCGTTTTGACTGGTTATGGCTCCCGTAACTCTAAACGAGTCAGAAGTTATGGCCATCCGAATAATCGATATCTACAGGGTGCAACTTCCGTCCGAAATGGCGAAACAGTGTCGTACGACTTTTTGAAATGCGTTCATGGATTTGAAACGAAACGGTACCATGGTGCCCCACTCTCCAGCGATGGCAAATCGAAGGCCAGCCACGGTAATCCCGTTCTACCGTAAAAATCCACGTGTCGAAAAAACGAAGGGTAAAAATCTTCCTAGACCCGATTGAGATTCGGATAGTCTTTTTTGGCATTAAACAATCCATTGATAGCTGAAAGCTGTCATAGCCGCAGAACTCACTAAGGATTTCATTTTGACTGGTTATGGCTCCCGTGACATTAAACGAGCCAGAAGTTATGGCCGTCCGAATAATCGATATCTACAGGGTGCAACATTCGTCCGAAATGGCGAAACAGTGTCGTACGACTTTTTGAAATGCATGCATGTATTTGAAACGAAATGGTGCTATGGTGCACCACTCTCCAGCGATGGTAAATCGAAGACCAGCCACGGTAATCCCGTTCTACCGTAAAAATCCATGTGTCGAAAAAACAAAGGGTAAAAAACTTACTGGACCCGATTGAGATTCGGATAGTCTTTTTTGGGCATTAAACAATCCATTGATGGCCGAAAGCTGTCATAGCCATAGAACTCACTGAGGCCTTCGTTTTGACTGGTTATGGCTCCCGTAACTCTAAACGAGCCGGAAGTTATGGCCGTTCGAATAATCGATATCTACAGGGTGCAACATCCACGGTGCAAGGTGCAACATCCGCCCGAAATGGCGTAACAGTGTCGTTCAACTTTTTAAAATGCTTGCATGGATTTGAAAAAAAAGGTACCCTGGTGCACCACTCTCCAGCGATGGCAAATTGAAGACCAGCCACGGTAATCCCGTTTTACCATAAAAATCCACGTGTCGAAAAAACGAAGGGTAAAAAACTTCCGAGACCCGATTGAGATTCAGATAGTCTTTTTCGGGCATTAAACAATCCATTGACGGCTGAAAGCGGTCATAGCCGTAGAACTCACTGAGGCCTTCGTTTTGACTGGTTATGGCTCCCGTAACTCTAAACGAGCCAGAAGTTATTGCCGTCCGAATAATCGATATCTATAGGGTGCAACATCCACGGTGCAAGCTGCAACATCCGTCCGAAATGGCGAAACAGTATCGTACGAATTTTTGAAATGCGTGCATGGATTTGAAACGAAATGATACCGTGGTGCACCACTCTCCAGCGATGGTAAATTGAAGACTAGCCACGGTAATCCCGTTCTACCGTAAAAATCCACGTGTCGAAAAAACGAAGGGGCAAAAACTTCCTAGACCCGATCGAGATTCGGATAGTCTTTTTTGGGCATTAAACAATCCATTGACGGCTGAAAGCGGTCATAGCCGTAGAACTCACTGAGGCTTTCGTTTTGACTGGTTATGGCTCCCGTAACTCAAAACGAGCAAGAAGTTATGGCCGTCCGAATAATCGATATCTACAGGGTGCAACATCCACGGTGCAAGGTGCAACATCCGTCCGAAATGGCGAAACAGTGTCGTACGGCTTTTTGAAATGCATGCATGGATTTGAAACGAAACGGTACCACGGTGCACCACTCTCCAGCGATGGTAAATCGAAGGCCAGCCACGGTAATCCCGTTCTACCGTAAAAATCCACGTGTCGAAAAAACGAAGGGTAAAAAACTACTTGGACCCGATTGAGATTCGGATAGTCTTTTTTGGGCATTAAACAATCCATTGATGGCTGAAAGCTGTCATAGCCGTAGAACTCACTGAGGCCTTTGTTTTTACTGGTTATGGCTCCCGTAACTCAAAACGAGCCAGAAGTTATGGCCGTCCGAATAATCGATATCTACAGGGTGCAACATACACGGTGCAAGGTGCAACATCCGTCCGAAATGGCGAAACAGTGTCGTACGACTTTTTGAAATGCATGCATGTATTTGAAATGGAACGATACCATGGTGCACCACTCTCCAGTGATGGTAAATCGAAGACCAGCCACGGTGATCCCGTTCTACCGTAAAAATCCACGTGTCGAAAAAACAAAGGGCAAAAAACTTCCAAGACCCGATTTAGATTTGGATAGTCTGTTTTCGGCATTAAACATTCCATTGACGGTTGAAAGCAGTCATAGCCGTAGAACTCACCGAGGCCTTCGTTTTGACGGGTTATGGCTCCCGTAACTCTAAACGAGCCAGAAGTTATGGTCGTCCAAAAAATCGATATCTACAGGGTGCAACATCCACGGTGCAAGGTGCAACATCCGTCCGAAATAGCGAAACAGTGTCGTACGACTTTTAGAAATGCATGCATGGATTTGAAACAGAACTACCATGGTGCACCACTCTTCAGCGATGGTAAATCGAAGACCAGCTACGGTAATCCGGTTTTACCGTAAAAATCCACGTGTCGAAAAAACGAAGGGTAAAAAACTTCCTAGACCCGATTGAGATTCGAATAGTCTTTTTTGGGCATTAAACAATCCATTGATGGATGAAATCTGTCATAGCCGTAGAACTCACTGAGGCCTTCGTTTTGACTGGTTATGGCTGCCGTAACTCTAAACAAGGCAGAAGTTATGGCTATCCGAATAATCGATATCTACAGAGTGCAACATCCGTTAGAAATGGCGAAACAGTGTCGTACGACTTTTTGAACTGCATACATGGATTTGAAACAAAATGGTATCATGGTGCACCACTCTCCAGCGATGACGAATTGAAGACCAGCCACGGTAATTCCGTTCTACCGTAAAAATCCACGTGTCGAAAAAACGAAGGGTAAAATACTTCCTAGACCCGATTGAGATTCGGATAGTCTTTTTTGGGCATTAAACAATCTATTGACGGCTGAAAGCTGTCATGGCCGTAGAACTCACTGAGGCCTTCGTTTTGACTGGTTATGGCTCCCGTAACTATAAACGAGCCAGAAGTTATGGCCGTCCGAATAATCGATATCTACAGGGTGCAACATCCATGGTGCAAGGTGCAACATCCGTCCGAAATGGCGTAACAGTGTCGTACGACTTTTTGAAATGCGTGCATGTATTTGAAACGAAACGGTACCCTGGTGCACCACTCTCCAGCGATGGTAAACTGAAGACCAGCCACGGTAATCCCGTTTTACCATAAAAATCCACGTGTCGAAAAAACGAAGGGTACAAAACTTCCGAGACCCGATCGAGATTCAGATAGTCTTTTTTGGGCATTTAACAATCCATTGATGGCTGAAAGATGTCAGAGCCATAGAACACACCGAGGCCTTCATTTTGACTGGTTATGGCTCCCGTAACTCTAAACGAGGCAGAAGTTATGGCCGTCCGAATAATCGATATCTACAGGGTGCAACATCCGTCCGAAATGGCGAAACAGTGTCGTACGTCTTTTTGAAATGCATGCATGGATTTAAAACGAAATGGTACCATGGTGCACCCCTCTCCAGCGATGGTAAATCGAAGACCAGCCATGGTAATCCCGTTCTACCGTAAAAATCCACGTGTCGAAAAAACGAAGGGTAAAAAACTTTCTAGTGCCGATTGAGATTCGGATAGTCTTTTTTGGGCATTAAACAATCCATTGACGGCTGAAAGCTGTCATAGCCGTAGAACTCACTGAGGCCTTCGTTTTGACTGGTTATGGCTCCCGTAACTCTAAACGAGCAGAAGTTATGGCCATCCGAATAATCGATATCTACAGGGTGCAACATCCACGGTGCATGGTGCAACATCCGTCCGAAATGGCGTAACAGTGTCGTGCGACTTTTTGAAATGCGTGCATGGATTTGAAACAAAACGGTACCCTGGTACACCACTCTCCAGCGATGGTAAATTGAAGACCAGCCACGGTAATCCGTTTTACCATAAAAATCCACGTGTCGAAAAAACGAAGGGTAAAAAACTTCCGAGACCCGATTGAGATTCGGATTGTCTTTTTTGGGCATTAAACAATCCATTGACGGCTGAAAGCGGTCATAGCCGTAGAACTCACTGAGGCCTTCATTTTGACTGGTTATGGCTCCCGTAACTCTAAACGAGCCAGAAGTTATGGCCGTCTGAATAATCGATATCTACAGGGTGCAACATCCACGGTGCAAGGTGCAACATCCGTCCGAAATGGCGAAACAGTATCGTATGAATTTTTGAAATGCATGCATGGATTTGAAACAAAATGGTATCATGGTGCACCACTCTCCAGCGATGGTAAATCGAAGACCAGCGACGATAATCCCGTTTTACCGTAAAAATCCACGTGTCGAAAAAACGAAGAGTAAAAAACTTCCAAGACCCGATTGAGATCGGATAGTCTTTTTTGGGCATCAAACAATCCATCGACGGCTGAAAGCTTTCATAGCCGTAGAACTCACTGAGGCCTTCGTTTTGGCTGGTTATGGCTCCCGTAACTCTAAACGAGCCAGAAGTTATGGCCGTCCGAATAATCGATATCTATAGGGTGCAACATCCGTCCGAAATGGCGAAACAGTGTCGTACGTCTTTTTGAAATGCATGCATGGATTTAAAACGAAATGGTACCATGGTGCACCCCTCTCCAGCGATGGTAAATCGAAGACCAGCCATGGTAATCCCGTTCTACCGTAAAAATCCACGTGTCGAAAAAACGAAGGGTAAAAAACTTTCTAGTGCCGATTGAGATTCGGATAGTCTTTTTTGGGCATTAAACAATCCATTGACGGCTGAAAGCTGTCATAGCCGTAGAACTCACTGAGGCCTTCGTTTTGACTGGTTATGGCTCCCGTAACTCTAAACGAGCAGAAGTTATGGCCATCCGAATAATCGATATCTACAGGGTGCAACATCCACGGTGCATGGTGCAACATCCGTCCGAAATGGCGTAACAGTGTCGTGCGACTTTTTGAAATGCGTGCATGGATTTGAAACGAAACGGTACCCTGGTACACCACTCTCCAGCGATGGTAAATTGAAGACCAGCCACGGTAATCCGTTTTACCATAAAAATCCACGTGTCGAAAAAACGAAGGGTAAAAAACTTCCGAGACCCGATTGAGATTCGGATTGTCTTTTTTGGGCATTAAACAATCCATTGACGGCTGAAAGCGGTCATAGCCGTAGAACTCACTGAGGCCTTCATTTTGACTGGTTATGGCTCCCGTAACTCTAAACGAGCCAGAAGTTATGGCCGTCCGAATAATCGATATCTACAGGGTGCAACATCCACGGTGCAAGGTGCAACATCCGTCCGAAATGGCGAAACAGTATCGTATGAATTTTTGAAATGCATGCATGGATTTGAAACAAAATGGTATCGTGGTGCACCACTCTCCAGCGATGGTAAATCGAAGACCAGCCACGGTAATCCCGTTTTACCGTAAAAATCCACGTGTCGAAAAAACGAAGAGTAAAAAACTTCCAAGACCCGATTGAGATCGGATAGTCTTTTTTGGGCATCAAACAATCCATCGACGGCTGAAAGCTTTCATAGCCGTAGAACTCACTGAGGCCTTCGTTTTGGCTGGTTATGGCTCCCGTAACTCTAAACGAGCCAGAAGTTATGGCCGTCCGAATAATCGATATCTACAGGGTGCAACATCCACGGTGCAAGTTCCAAATCCGCCCAAAATGGCGATACAGTGTCGTACGACTTTTTGAAATGCGTGCATCGATTTGAAACGAAACGGTACCATGGTGCACCACGCTCCAGCGATGGTAAATCGAAGACCAGCCACGGTGATCCCGTTCTACCGTAAAAATCCACGCGTCGAAAAAACGAAGGGTAAAATACTTCCTAGACCCGATTGAGATTCGGATAGTCTTTTTTGGGCATTAAACAATCTATTGACGGCTGAAAGCTGTCATGGCCGTAGAACTCACCGAGGCCTTCGTTTTGACTTGTTATGGCTCCTGTAACTATAAACGAGCCAGAAGTTATGGCCGTCCGAATAATCGATATCTACAGGGTGCAACATCCATGGTGCAAGGTGCAACATCCGTCCGAAATGGCGTAACAGTGTCGTACGACTTTTTGAAATGCGTGCATGTATTTGAAACGAAACGGTACCCTTGTGCACCACTCTCCAGCGATGGTAAACTGAAGACCAGCCACGGTAATCCCGTTTTACCATAAAAATCCACGTGTCGAAAAAACGAAGGGTACAAAACTTCCGAGACCTGATCGAGATTCAGATAGTCTTTTTTGGGCATTTAACAATCCATTGACGGCTGAAAGATGTCAGAGCCATAGAACTCACTGAGGCCTTCATTTTGACTGGTTATGGCTCCCGTAACTCTAAACGAGGCAGAAGTTATGGCCGTCCGAATAATCGATATCTACAGGGTGCAACATCCGTCCGAAATGGCGAAACAGTGTCGTACGTCTTTTTGAAATGCATGCATGGATTTAAAAGGAAATGGTACCATGGTGCACCCCTCTCCAGCGATGGTAAATCGAAGACCAGCCATGGTAATCCCGTTCTACCGTAAAAATCCACGTGTCGAAAAAACGAAGGGTAAAAAACTTTCTAGTGCCGATTGAGATTCGATAGTCTTTTTTGGGCATTAAACAATCCATTGACGGCTGAAAGCTGTCATAGCCGTAGAACTCACTGAGGCCTTCGTTTTGACTGATTATGGCTCCCGTAACTCTAAACGAGCCAGAAGTTATGGCCATCCGAATAATCGATATCTACAGGGTGCAACATCCACGGTGCAAGGTGCAACATCCGTCCGAAATGGCGTAACAGTGTCGTGCGACTTTTTGAAATGCGTGCATGGATTTGAAACAAAACGGTACCCTGGTACACCACTCTCCAGCGATGGTAAATTGAAGACCAGCCACGGTAATTCGTTTTACCATAAAAATCCACGTGTCGAAAAAACGAAGGGTAAAAAACTTCCGAGTCCCGATTGAGATTCGGATTGTCTTTTTTGGGCATTAAACAATCCATTGACGGCTGAAAGCGGTCATAGCCGTATAACTCACTGAGGCCTTCATTTTGACTGGTTATGGCTCCCGTAACTCTAAACGCGCCAGAAGTTATGGCCGTCCGAATAATCGATATCTACAGGGTGCAACATCCACGGTGCAAGGTGCAACATCCGTCCGAAATGGCGAAAAAGTATCGTATGAATTTTTGAAATGCATGCATGGATTTGAAACAAAATTGTATCGTGGTGCACCACCCTCCAGCGATGGTAAATCGAAGACCAGCCACGGTAATCCCGTTCTACCGTAAAAATCCACGTGTCGAAAAAACGAAGGTTAAAAAACTTCCTAGACCCGATTGAGATTCGGATAGTCTTTTTTGGACATTAAACAATCCATTGACAGCTGAAAGCTGTCATAGCCGTAAAACTCACTGAGGCCTTCGTTTTGACTGATCATGGCTCCCGTAACTCAAAACGAGCCAGAAGTTATGGCCGTCCGAATAATCGATATCTATAAGGTGCAACATCCACGGTGCAAGGTGCAACATCCGTCCGAAATGGCGAAACAGTGTCGTACGACTTTTTGAAATGCGTGCATGGATTTGAAACGAAACGGTACCACGGTGCACCACTCTCCATCGATGGTAAATCGAAGGCCAGCCACGGTAATCCCGTTCTACCGTAAAAATCCACGTGTCGAAAAAACGAAGGGTAAAAAACTTCCTGGACCCGATTGAGATTCGGATAGTCTTTTTTGGGCACTAAACAATCCATTGATGGCTGAAAGCTGTCATAGCCGTAGAACTCACTGAGGCTTTCTTTTGCCTGGTTATGGCTCCCGTAACTCAAAACGAGCCAAAAGTTATGGCCGTCCGAATAATCGATATCTACAAGGTGCAACATACACGACGCAAGGTGCAACATCCGTCCGAAATGGCGAAACAGTGTCGTATGACTTTTTGAAATGCGTGCATGGATTTGAAATGGAATTGTACCATGGTGCACCACTCTCCAGTGATGGTAAATCGGAGACCAGCCCCGGTGATCCCGTTCTACCGTAAAAATCCACGTGTCGAAAAAACAAAGAGCAAAAAACTTCCAAGCCCCGATTGAGATTTGGATAGTCTATTTTCGGCATTAAACAATCCATTGACAGCTGAAAGCAGTCATAGCCGTAGAACTCACTGAGGCCTTCGTTTTTACGGGTTATGGCTCCCGTAACTCTAAACGAGCCAGAAGTTATGGCCGTCCGAAAAATCGATATCTACAGGGTGCAACATCCACAGTGCAAGGTGCAACATCCGTCCGAAATAGAGAAACAGTGCCGTACGACTTTTAGAAATGCGTGCATGGATTTGAAACGGAACTACCTTGCACCACTCTCAAGCGATGGTAAATCGAAGACCAGCCACGGTAATCCGGTTTTACCGTAAAAATCCACGTGTCAAAAAAACTAAGGGTAAAAAACTTCCTAGACCCGATTGAGATTCGAATAGTCTTTTTTGGGCATTAAACAATCCATTGATGGATGAAATCCGTCATAGCCGTAGAACTCACTGAGGCCTTCTTTTTGACTGGTTATGGCTCCCGTAACACTAAACAAGCCTTTTTGAAATGCGTGCAAGGATTTGAAACGAAATGGTACCATGGTGCACCACTCTCCAGCGATGGTAAATTGAAGACCAGCCACGATAATCCCATTTTACCGTAAAAATCCACGTGTCGAAAAAACGAAGAGTAAAAAACTTCCAAGACCCGATTGAGATCGGATAGTCTTTTTTGGGCATTAAACAATCCATCGACGGCTGAAAGCTTTCATAGCCGTAGAACTCACTGATGCCTTCGTTTTGGCTGGTTATGGCTCCCGTAACTCTAAACGAGCCAGAAGTTATGGCCGTCCGAATAATCGATATCTACAGGGTGCAACATCCACGGTGCAAGTTCCAAATCCGCCCAAAATGGCGATACTGTGTCGTACGACTTTTTGAAATGCGTGCATCGATTTGAAACGAAACGGTACCATGGTGCACCACGCTCCAGCGATGGTAAATCGAAGACCAGCCACGGTAATTCCGTTCTACCGTAAAAATCCACATGTCGAAAAAACGAAGGGTAAAAAACTTCCTAGATCCGATTGAGATTCGGATAGTCTTTTTTGGGCATTAAACAATCCATTGATGGCTGAAAGCTGTCATAGCCGTAGAACTCACTGAGTCCTTCGTTTTGACTGGTTATAGCTCCTGTAACTCTAAACGAACCAGAAGTTATGGTCGTCCGAATAATCGATATCTACCGGGTGCAACATCCGTCCGAAATGGCGAAACAGTGTCGTACGACTTTTTGAAATGCATGCATGGATTTGTAACGAAATGATACCATGGTGCACCACTCTCCAGCGATGGTAAATCGAAGACCAGCCACGGTAATCCAGTTCTACAGTAAAAATCCACGTGTCGAAAACACAAAGGGTAAAAAACTTCCTAGACCCAATTGAGATTCGGATGGTCTTTTTTGGGCATTAAACAATCCATTGACGGCTGAAAGCTGTCATAGCCGTAGAACTCACTGAGGCCATCGTTTTGACTGGTTATGGCTCCCGTAACTCTAAACGAGCCAGAAGTTATGGTCGTCCGAATAATCGATATCTACAGGGTGCAACATCCACGGTGCAAGGTGCAACATCCGTCCGAAATGGCGTAACAGTGTCGTACGAATTTTTGAAACGCGTGCATGGATTTGAAACGAAACGGTACCCTGGTGCTCCACTCTCCAGCAATGGTAAATCGAAGACCAACCACGGTAATCCCGTTCTACCGTAAAAATCCACGTGTCGAAAAAACGAAGGGTAAAAAACTTCCCAGACCCGATTGAGATTCGGATAGTCTTTTTTGGGCATTTAACAATCCATAGATGGATGAAAGCTGTCGTAGCCGTAGAACTCACTGAGGCCTTCGTTTGGACTGGTTTTGGCTCCCGTAACTCTAAACGAGCCAGAAGTTATGGCCGTCCGAATAATCGATATCTACAGGGTGCAACATTCGTCCGAAATGGCTAAATAGTATCTTACGAATTTTTGAAATGCCCGCAGAAATTTGAAACGTAACGGTACCGTGGTGCACCACTCTCCAGTGATGGTAAATCGAAGACCAGCCATGGTAATCCCGTTCTACCATAAAAATCCACATGTCAAAAAAACGAAGGGTAAAAAACTTCCTAGACCCGATTGAGATTCAGATAGTCTTTTTTGGGCATTAAACAATCCATTGATGGCTGAATGCTGTCATAGCCGTAGAACTCACTGAGGCCTTCGTTTTGACTGGTTATGGCTCCCGTAACTCTGAACGAGCCAGAAGTTATGGCCGTCCGAATAATCGATATGTACAGGGTGCAACATCTGTCCGAAATGGCGAAACAGTGTCGTACGACTTTTTGAAATGCATGCATGGATATGAAACAAAATGTTACCATGGTGCACCACTCTCTAGCGATGGTAAATCGAAAACCAGCCACGGTAATCCCGTTTTACCGTAAAAATCCACGTGTCGAAAAAACAAGGGTAAAAAAACTTCCTGGACCCGATTGAGATTCGGATAGTCTTTTTCGGGCATTAAACAATCCATTGACGGCTGAAAGCGGTCATAGCAGTAGAACTCACTGAGGCCTTCGTTTTGACTGGTTATGGCTCCCGTAACTCTAAACGAGCCAAAAGTTATGGCCGTCCGAATAATCGATATCTACAGGGTGCAACATCCACGGTGCAAGGTGCAACATCCTTCCGAAATGGCGAAACAGTATCGTACGAATTTTTGAAATGCGTGCATGGATTTGAAACGAAATGGTACCGTGGTGCACCACTCTCTAGCGATGGTAAAACGAAGACCAGCCACGGTAATCCCGTTCTACCGTAAAAATCCACGTGTTGAAAAAACGAAGGGTAAAAACTTCCTAGAGCCGATTGAGATTCGGATAGTCTTTTTTGGGCATTAAACAATCCATTGATGGCTGAAAGGTGTCATAGCCATAGAACTCATCAAGGCCTTCGTTTTGACTGGTTATGGCTCCCGTAACTCTAAACGAGCCAGAAGTTATGGCCGTCCGAATAATCGATATCTACAGGGTGCAACATCCACGGTGCAAGGTGCAACATCCGTTCGAAATGGCGAAACAGTGTCGTACGACTTTTTGAAATGCGTGCATGGATTTGAAACAAAATGGTACCATGGTGCACCACTCTCTAGCGATGGTACATCGAAGACCAACCAAGGTAATCCCGTTCTACCGTAAAAATCCACGTGTCGAAAAAACGAAGGGTAAAAAACTTCCTAGACCCGATTGAGATTCGGATACTCTTTTTTGGGCATTAAATAATCCACTGATGGCTGAAAACAATCATAGCCGTAGAACTCACTGATGCCTTCGTTTTGGCTGGTTATGGCTCCCGTAACTCTAAACGAGCCAGAAGTTATAGCCGTCCGAATAATCGATATCTACAGGGTGCAACATCCGCGGTGCAAGGTGCAACATCCGTCCGAAATGGCGTAACAGTGTCGTACGACTTTTTGAAATGCGTGCATGGATTTGAAACCAAACGGTACCCTGGTGCACCACTCTCCGGCGATGGTAAAATGAAGACCAGCCACGGTAATCCCGTTTTACCATAAAAATCCACGTGTCGAAAAAAACGAAGGGTAAAAAATTTCCGAGACCCGATTGAGATTCAGATAGTCTTTTTTGGGTATTTAACAGTCCATTGATGGCTGAAAGCTGTCATAGCCGTAGAACTCACTGAAGCCTTAGTTTTGACAGGTTATGGCTCCCGTAACTCTAAACGAGCCAGAAGTTATGGCCGTCCGAATATTCGATATCTATAGGGTGCAACATACACAGTGCAAGGTGCAACATCCGTCCGAAATGGAAAAACAGTGTCATACGACTTTTTGAAATGCGTGCATGGATTTGAAATGGAACGGTACCATGGTGCGCCACTCTCCAGCGATGGTAAATCGAAGACCAGCCACGGTGATCCCGTTCTACCGTAAATATCCACGTGTCGAAAAAACAAAGGGTAAAAAACTTCCAAGACCCGATTGAGATTCGGATGGTCTATTTTGGGCATTAAACAATCCATTGACGGCTGAAAGCTGTCATAGCCGTAGAACTCACTGAGGCCATCGTTTTGACTGGTTATGGCTCCCGTAACTCTAAACGAGCCAGAAGTTATGGTCGTCCGAATAATCGATATCTACAGGGTGCAACATCCACGGTGCAAGGTGCAACATCCGTCCGAAATGGCGTAACAGTGTCGTACGAATTTTTGAAACGCGTGCATGGATTTGAAACGAAACGGTACCCTGGTGCAACACTCTCCAGCGATGGTAAATTGAAGACCAGCCACGGAAATCCCGTTTTACCATAAAAATGCACGTGTCGAAAAAACGAAGGGTAAAAAACTTCTGAGACCCGATTGAGATTCAGATAGTCTTTTTTGGGCATTAAACAATCCATTGACGGCTGAGAGCTATCATAGCCGTAGAAGTCACTGAGGCCTTCGTTTTGAATGGTTATGGCTCCCGTAACTCTAAACGAGCCAGAAGTTATGGCCGTCCGAATAATCGATATGTACAGGGTGCAACATCTGTCCGAAATGGCGAAACAGTGTCGTACGACTTTTTGAAATGCATGCATGGATATGAAACAAAATGTTACCATGGTGCACCACTCTCTAGCGATGGTAAATCGAAAACCAGCCACGGTAATCCCGTTTTACCGTAAAAATCCACGTGTCGAAAAAACAAGGGTAAAAAAACTTCCTGGACCCGATTGAGATTCGGATAGTCTTTTTCGGGCATTAAACAATCCATTGACGGCTGAAAGCGGTCATAGCAGTAGAACTCACTGAGGCCTTCGTTTTGACTGGTTATGGCTCCCGTAACTCTAAACGAGCCAAAAGTTATGGCCGTCCGAATAATCGATATCTACAGGGTGCAACATCCACGGTGCAAGGTGCAACATCCTTCCGAAATGGCGAAACAGTATCGTACGAATTTTTGAAATGCGTGCATGGATTTGAAACGAAATGGTACCGTGGTGCACCACTCTCTAGCGATGGTAAAACGAAGACCAGCCACGGTAATCCCGTTCTACCGTAAAAATCCACGTGTTGAAAAAACGAAGGGTAAAAACTTCCTAGAGCCGATTGAGATTCGGATAGTCTTTTTTGGGCATTAAACAATCCATTGATGGCTGAAAGGTGTCATAGCCATAGAACTCATCAAGGCCTTCGTTTTGACTGGTTATGGCTCCCGTAACTCTAAACGAGCCAGAAGTTATGGCCGTCCGAATAATCGATATCTACAGGGTGCAACATCCACGGTGCAAGGTGCAACATCCGTTCGAAATGGCGAAACAGTGTCGTACGACTTTTTGAAATGCGTGCATGGATTTGAAACAAAATGGTACCATGGTGCACCACTCTCTAGCGATGGTACATCGAAGACCAACCAAGGTAATCCCGTTCTACCGTAAAAATCCACGTGTCGAAAAAACGAAGGGTAAAAAACTTCCTAGACCCGATTGAGATTCGGATACTCTTTTTTGGGCATTAAATAATCCACTGATGGCTGAAAACAATCATAGCCGTAGAACTCACTGATGCCTTCGTTTTGGCTGGTTATGGCTCCCGTAACTCTAAACGAGCCAGAAGTTATGGCCGTCCGAATAATCGATATCTACAGGGTGCAACATCCGCGGTGCAAGGTGCAACATCCGTCCGAAATGGCGTAACAGTGTCGTACGACTTTTTGAAATGCGTGCATGGATTTGAAACCAAACGGTACCCTGGTGCACCACTCTCCGGCGATGGTAAAATGAAGACCAGCCACGGTAATCCCGTTTTACCATAAAAATCCACGTGTCGAAAAAAACGAAGGGTAAAAAATTTCCGAGACCCGATTGAGATTCAGATAGTCTTTTTTGGGTATTTAACAGTCCATTGATGGCTGAAAGCTGTCATAGCCGTAGAACTCACTGAAGCCTTCGTTTTGACAGGTTATGGCTCCCGTAACTCTAAACGAGCCAGAAGTTATGGCCGTCCGAATATTCGATATCTATAGGGTGCAACATACACAGTGCAAGGTGCAACATCCGTCCGAAATGGAAAAACAGTGTCATACGACTTTTTGAAATGCGTGCATGGATTTGAAATGGAACGGTACCATGGTGCGCCACTCTCCAACGATGGTAAATCGAAGACCAGCCACGGTGATCCCGTTCTACCGTAAATATCCACGTGTCGAAAAAACAAAGGGTAAAAAACTTCCAAGACCCGATTGAGATTCGGATGGTCTTTTTTGGGCATTAAACAATCCATTGACGGCTGAAAGCTGTCACAGCCGTAGAACTCACTGAGGCCATCGTTTTGACTGGTTATGGCTCCCGTAACTCTAAACGAGCCAGAAGTTATGGTCGTCCGAATAATCGATATCTACAGGGTGCAACATCCACGGTGCAAGGTGCAACATCCGTCCGAAATGGCGTAACAGTGTCGTACGAATTTTTGAAACGCGTGCATGGATTTGAAACGAAACGGTACCCTGGTGCAACACTCTCCAGCGATGGTAAATTGAAGACCAGCCACGGAAATCCCGTTTTACCATAAAAATGCACGTGTCGAAAAAACGAAGGGTAAAAAACTTCTGAGACCCGATTGAGATTCGGATAGTCTTTTTTGGGCATTAAACAATCCATTGACGGCTGAGAGCTATCATAGCCGTAGAAGTCACTGAGGCCTTCGTTTTGAATGGTTATGGCTCCCGTAACTCTAAACGAGCCAGAAGTTATGGCCGTCCGAATAATCGATATCTACAGGGTGCAACATCCACGGTGCAAGGTGCAACATCCGTCCGAAATGGCGTAACTGTGTCGCACGACTTTTTGAAATGCGTGCATGGATTTGAAACAAAACGGTACCCTGGTGCAACACTCTCCAGCGATGGTAAATTGAAGACCAGCCACGGAAATCCCGTTTTACCATAAAAATGCACGTGTCGAAAAAACGAAGGGTAAAAAACTTCTGAGACCCGATTGAGATTCGGATAGTCTTTTTTGGGCATTAAACAATCCATTGACGGCTGAAAGCGGTCATAGCCGTAGAACTCACTAAGGCCTTCGTTTTGACTGGTTATGGCTCCCGTAACTCTAAACGAGCCAGAAGTTATGGCCGTCCGAATAATCGATATCTACAGGGTGCAACATCCAAGGTGCAAGGTGCAACATCCGTCCGAAATGGCGTAACTGTGTCGCACGACTTTTTGAAATGCGTGCATGGATTTGAAACAAAACGGTACCCTGGTGCAACACTCTCCAGCGATGGTAAATTGAAGACCAGCCACGGAAATCCCGTTTTACCATAAAAATGCACGTGTCGAAAAAACGAAGGGTAAAAAACTTCTGAGACCCGATTGAGATTCGGATAGTCTTTTTTGGGCATTAAACAATCCATTGACGGCTGAGAGCTATCATAGCCGTAGAAGTCACTGAGGCCTTCGTTTTGAATGGTTATGGCTCCCGTAACTCTAAACGAGCCAGAAGTTATGGCCGTCCGAATAATCGATATCTACAGGGTGCAACATCCACGGTGCAAGGTGCAACATCCGTCCGAAATGGCGAAACAGTATCGTACGAATTTTTGAAATGCGTGCACGGATTTGAAACAAAACAGTACCGTGGTGCACCACTCTTCAGCAATGGTACATCGAAGACCAACCACGGTAATCCCGTTCTACCGTAAAAATCCGCGTGTCGAAAAAACGAAGGGTAAAAAACTTCCTAGACCCGATTGAGATTCGGATAGTCTTTTTTGGGCATTAAACAATCCATTGACGGCTGAAAGCTGTCATAGCCATAGAACTCACTGAGGCCTTTGTTTTGACGTGTTATGGCTCCCGCAACTCAAAACGAGCAAGAAGTTATGGTCGTCCGAATAATCGATATCTACAGGGTGCAACATCCACGGTGCAAGGTGCAACATCCGTCCGAAATGGCGAAACATCGTCGTATGAGTTTTTGAAATGCGTGCATGGATTTGAAACGAAATGGTAACATGGTGCACCACTCTCCAGCGACGGTAAATCGAAGACCAGCCACGTTAATCCCGTTCTACCGTAAAAATCCACGTGTCGAAAAGACGAAGGGTAAAAAACTTCCTAGACCCTATTGAGATTCGGATAGCCTTTTTTGGGCATTAAACAATCCATTGACGGCTGAAAGCTGTCATAGCCGTAGAACTCACTGAGGCCTTCGTGTTGACTGGTTATGGGTCCCGTAACTCTAAACGAGCCAGAAGTTATGGCCGTCCGAATAATCGATATCTACAGGGTGCAACATCCACGGTGCAAGGTGCAACATCCGTCCGAAATGGCGTAACAGTGTCGTACGACTTTTTGAAATGCGTGCATGCATTTGAAACAAAACGGTACCCTGGTGCACCATTCTCCAGCGATGGTAAATTGAAGACCAGCCACGGTAATCCCGTTTTACCATAAAAATCCACGTGTCGAAAAAAACGAAGGGTAAAAAACTTCCGAGACCCGATTGAGATTCGGATAGTCTTTTTAGGGCATTTAACAATCCATTGATGGCTGAAAGCTGTCGTAGCCGTAGAACTCACTGAGGCCTTCATTTTGACTGGTTATGGCTCCCGTAACTCTAAACGAGCCAGAAGTTATGGCCGTTCGAATAATTGATATCTACAGGGTGCAACATACACGGTGCAAGGTGCAACATCCGTCCGAAATGGCAAAACAGTGTCATACGACTTTTTGAAATGCGTGCATGGATTTGAAATGGAACGATACCATGGTGCACCACTCTCCAGCGATGGTAAATCGAAGACCAGCCACGGTGATCCCGTTCTACCGTAAAAATCCACGTGTCGAAAAAACAAAGGGTAAAAAACTTCCGAGACCCGATTGAGATTCGGATAGTCTGTTTTGGGCATTAAACAATCCATTGGCGGCTGAAAGCGGTCATAGCCATAGAACTCACTGAGGCTTTCATTTTGACTAGTTATGGCTCCCGTAACTCTAAACGAGCCAGAAGTTATGGCCGTCCGAATAATCGATATCTACAGGGTGCAACATCCACGGTGCACGGTGCAACATCCGTCCGAAATGGCGAAACAGTATCGTACGAATTTTTGAAATGCATGCATGGATTTGAAACGAAACGGTACCGTGGTGCACTACTCTTCAGCAATGGTACATCGAAGACCAACCAAGGTAATCCCGTTCTACCGTAAAAATCCACGTGTCGAAAAAACGAAGGGTAAAAAACTTCCTAGACCCGATTGAGATTCGGATAGTCTTTTTTGGGCACTAAACAATCCATTGATGGATGAAACCTGTCATAGCCGTAGAACTCATTGAGGCCTTCGTTTTGACTGGTTGTGGCTCCCCTAACTCTAAACGAGCAAGAAGTTATGGCCATCCGAATAATCGATATCTACAGGGTGCAACATCCACGGTGCAAGGTGCAACATCCGTCCGAAATGGAGAAACAGTATCGTACGACTTTTTGAAATGCGTGCATGGATTTGAAACGAAACGGTACCATGGTGCACCACTCTCCAGCGATGGTAAATCGAAGGCCAACCACGGTAATCCCGTTCTACCGTAAAAATCCACGTGTCGAAAAAACGAAGAGTAAAAAACTTCCTTGACCCGATTGAGATTCGGATAGTCTTTTTTGGCATTAAACAATCCATTGACGGCTGAAACCTGTTATAGCCGTAGAACTCAGTGAGGCCTTTGTTTTGACTGGTTTTGGCTCCCGTAACTCAAAACGAACAAGAAGTAATGGCCGTCCGAATAATCGATATCTACAGGGTGCAACATCCGTCCGAAATGGCGAAACAGCGTCGTATGACTTTTTGAAATGCGTGCATGGATTTGAAACGAAACGGTACCATGGTGCGCCACTCTCCAGCGATGGTAAATCGAAGGCAGCCACGGTAATCCCGTTCTACCGTAAAAATCCACGTGTCGAAAAAACGAAGGGTAAAAAACTTCCTAGACCCGATTGAGATTCGGATAGTCTTTTTTGGGCACTAACCAATCCATTGATGGCTGAAACCCGTCACAGCCGTAGAACTCATTGAGGCCTTCGTTTTGACTGGTTGTGGCTCCCGTAACTCTAAACGAGCTAGAAGTTATGGCCGTCCGAATAATCGATATCTACAGGGTGCAACATACACGGTGCAAGGTGCAACATCCGTCCGAAATGGCGAAACAGTGTCGTACGTCTTTTTGAAATGCGTGCAAGGATTTGAAATGGAATGGTACCATGGTGCACCACTCTACAGCGATGGTAAATCGAAGACCAGCCACGATGATCCCGTTCTACCGTAAAAATCCACTTGTCGAAAAAACAAAGGGTAAAAAACTTTCGAGACCCGATTGAGATTCGGATAGTCTATTTTGGGCATTAAACAATCCATTGACGGCTGAAAGCTATCATAGCCGTAGATCTCACTGAGGCCTTCGTTTTGACTAGTTATAGCTCCCGTAACTCTAAACGAGCCAGAAGTTATGGTCGTCCGAATAATCGATATCTATAGGGTGCAACATCCACGGTGCAAGGTGCAACATCCGTCCGAAATGGCGTTACAGTGTCGTACGACTTTTTAAAATGCGTGCATGGATTTGAAACAAAACGGTACCCTGGTGCACCACTCACCAGCGATGGTAAATTGAAGACCAGCCACGGAAATCTCGTTTTACCATAAAAATCCACGTGTCGAAAAAACGAAGGGTAAAAAACTTCTGAGACCCGATTGAGATTCGGATAGTCTTTTTTGGCCATTAAACAATCTATTGACGGCTAAAAGCAATCATCGCCGTAGAACTCACCGAGGCCTTCGTTTTGACTGGTTATGGCTCCCGTAACTCTAAACGAGCCAGAAGTTATGGCCGTCCGAATAATCGATATCTATAGGGTGCAACATCAACGGTGCAAGGTGCAACATCCTTCCGAAATGGCGAAACAGTATCGTATGAATTTTTGAAATGCGTGCATGGATTTGAAACGAAACGGTACCGTGGTGCACCACTCTCCAGCAATGGTACATCGAAGACCAACCACGGTAATCCCGTTCTACCGTAAAAATCCACGTGTCGAAAAAACGAAGGGTAAAAAACTTCCTAGACCCGATTGAGATTCGGATAGTCTTTTTTGGGCTTTAAACAATCCATTGACGGATGAAAGCTGTCATGGCCGTAGAACTCACTGAGGCCTTTGTTTTGACTGGTTATGTCTCCCGTAACTCAAAACGAGCAAGAAGTTATGGTCGTCCGAATAATCGATATCTACAGGGTGCAACATCCACGGTGCAAGGTGCAACATCCGTCCGAAATGGCGAAACAGCGTCGTACGACTTTTTGAAATGCGTGCATGGATTTCAAACGAAACGGTACCATGGTGCACCACTCTCCAGGGATGGTAAATCGAAGGCCAGCCACGGTAATCCCGTTCTACCGTAAAAATCCACGTGTCGATAAAAAACGAAGGGTAAAAATCTTCCTAGACCCGATTGAGATTCGGATAGTGTTTTTTGGGCACTAAACAATCCATTGACGGATGAAACCTGTCATAGCCGTAGAACTCGTTGAGGCCTTCGTTTTGACTCGTTGTGGCTCCCGTAACTCTAAACGAGCTAGAAGTTATGGCCGTCCGAATAATCGATATCTACAGGGTGCAACATACACGGTGCAAGGTGCAACATTCGTCCGAAATATAGAAACAGTGTCGTACGACTTTTTGAAATGCGTGCATGGATTTGAAATTGAACGGTACCATGGTGCACCACTCTCCAGTGATGGTAAATCGAAGACCAGCCACGGTGATCCCGTTCTACCGTAAAAATCCACGTGTCGAAAAAACAAAGGGTTAAAAACTTTCGAGACCCGTTTTAGATTCGGATAGTCTATTTTGGGCATTAAACAATCCATTGACGGCTGAAAGCGGTCATAGCCGCAGAACTCACTGAGGCCTTCGTTTTGACTGGTTCCAGAAGTTGTGGCCGTCCGAATAATCGATATCTACAGGGGGCAACATCCACGGTGCAAGGTAAAACATCCGTCCGAAATGGCGTAATAGTGTCGTACGACTTTTTGAAATGCGTGCATGGATTTAAAATGAAACGGTACCCTGGTGCACCACTCTCCAGCGATGGTAAATTGAAGACCAGCCACGGTAATCCCGTTTTACAGTAAAAATCCACGTGTCGAAGAAACGAAGGGTAAAAAACTTCCTTGACCCGATTGAGATTCGTATAGTCTTTTTTGGGCATTAAACAATCCATTGATGGCTGAAAGCTTTCAAAGCCGTAGAACTCACTGAGGCCTTCGTTTTGACTAGTTATGGCTCCCGTAACTTTGAACGAGCCAGAAGTTATGTCGCCCGAATAATCGATATCTACAGGGTGCAACATCCGTCCGAAATGGCGAAACAGTGTCGTACGACTTTTTGAAATGCATGCATGGATTTATAACGAAATGGTACCATAGTGCACCACTCTCCAGCGATGGTAAATCGAAGACCAGCCATGGTAATCCCGTTCTAACGTAAAAATCCACGTGTCGAAAAAACGAAGGGTAAAAAACTTCCTAGACCCGAATGAGATTCGGATAGACTTTTTTGGGCATTAAACAATCCATTGACGGCTGAAAGCTATCATAGCCGTAGAACTCACTGAGGCCTTCGTTTTGACTGGTTATGGGTCCCGTAACTCTAGACGAGCCAGAAGTTATGGTCGTCCGAATAATTGATATCTACAGGGTGCAACATCCACGGTGCATGGTGCAACATCCGTCCGAAATGGCGTAACAGTGTCGTACCACTTTTTGAAATGCGTGCATGGATTTGAAACAAAACGGTACCCTGGTCCACCACTCTTCGGCGATGGTAAATTGAAGACCAGCCACGGTAATCCCGTTTCACCATAAAAATCCACGTGTCGAAAAAAACGAAGGGTAAAAAACTTTCGAGGACTGATTGAGATTCGGATAGTCTTTTTTGGGCATTTAGCAATCCATTGACGGCTGAAAGCTGTCATAGCCGTAGAACTCACTGAGGCCTTCGTTTTGACTGGTTATGGCTCCCGTAACCCTAAACGAGCCAGAAGTTATGGCCGTTCGAATAATCGATATCTACAGGGTGCAACATCCACGGTGCAAGGTGCAACATCCGTCCGAAATGGCGTAACAGTGTCATACGACCTTTTGAAATGCGTGCATGGATTTGAAACAAAACGGTACCCTGGTGCACCACTCACCAGCGATGGTAAATTGAAGACCAGCCACGGAAATCCCGCTTTACCATAAAAATCCACGTGTCGAAAAAACAAAGGGTAAAAAACTTCTGAGACCCGATTGAGATTCGGATAGTCTTTTTTGGCCATTAAACAATCCATTGACGGCTGAAAGCAATCATCGCCGTAGAACTCACCGAGGCCTTCGTTTTGACTGGTTATGGCTCCCGTAACTCTAAACGAACCAGAAGTTATGGCCGTCCGAATAATCGATATCTATAGGGGGCAACATCAACGGTGCAAGGTGCAACATCCTTCCGAAATGGCGAAACAGTATCGTACGAATTTTTGAAATGCGTGCATGGATTTGAGACGAAACGGTACCATGGTGCACCACTCTCCAGCAATGGTACATCGAAGACCAACCACGGTAAACCCGTTCTACCGTAAAAATCCACGTGTCGAAAAAACGAAGGGTTAAAAACTTCCTAGACCCGATTGAGATTCGGATAGTCTTTTTTGGGCATTAAACAATCCATTGACGGCTGAAAGCTGTCATGGCCGTAGAACTCACTGAGGCCTTTGTTTTGACTGGTTATGGCTCCCGTAACTCAAAACGAGCAAGAAGTTATGGCCGTCCGAATAATCGATATCTACATGGTGCAACATCCACGGTGCAAGGTGCAACATCCGTCCGAAATGGCGAAACAGCGTCGTACGACTTTTTGAAATGCGTGCATGGATTTCAAACGAAACGGTACCATGGTGCACCACTCTCCAGCGATGGTAAATCGAAGGCCAGCCACGGTAATCCCGTTCTACCGTAAAAATCCACGTGTCGAAAAAACGAAGGGTAAAAAACTTCCTAGACCCGATTGAGATTCGGATAGTCTTTTTTGGGCACTAAACAATCCATTGACGGATGAAACCTGTCATAGCCGTAGAACTCATTGAGGCCTTCGTTTTGACTGGTTGTGGCTCCCGTAACTCTAAACGAGCTAGAAGTTATGGCCGTCCGAATAATCGATATCTACAGGGTGCAACATACACGGTGCAAGGTGCAACATTCGTCCGAAATGGCGAAACAGTGTCGTACGACTTTTTGAAATGCGTGCATGGATTTGAAATGGAACGGTACCATGGTGCACCACTCTCTAGTGATGGTAAATCGAAGACCAGCCACGGTTATCCCGTTCTACCGTAAAAATCCACGTGTCGAAAAAACAAAGGGTTAAAAACTTTCGAGACCCGTTTGAGATTCGGATAGTCTATGTTGGTCATTAAACAATCCATTGACGGCTGAAAGCGGTCATAGCCGTAGAACTCACTGAGGCCTTCGTTTTGACTGGTTCCAGAAGTTGTGGCCGTCCGAATAATCGATATCTATAGGGTGCAACATCCACGGTGCATGGTGCAACATCCGTCCGAAATGGCGTAACAGTGCCGTACGACTTTTTGAAATGAGTGCATGGATTTGAAATGAAACGGTACCCTGGTGCACCACTCTCCAGCGATGGTAAATTGAAGACCAGCCACAGTAATCCCGTTTTACAGTAAAAATCCACGTGTCGAAGAAACGAAGGGTAAAAAACTTCCTTGACCCGATTGATATTCGTATAGTCTTTTTTGGGCATTAAACAATCCATTGATGGCTGAAAGCTTTCATAGCCGTAGAACTCACTAAGGCCTTCGTTTTGACTAGTTATGGCTCCCGTAACTCTGAACGAGCCAGAAGTTATGGCCGTCTGAATAATCGATATCTATAGGGTGCAACATCCGTCCGAAATGGCGAAACAGTGTCGTACGACTTTTTGAAATGCATGCATGGATTTGTAACGAAATGGTACCATAGTGCACCACTCTCCAGCGATGGTAAATCGAAGACCAACCATGGTAATCCCGTTCCGCCGTAAAAATCTACGTGTCGAAAAAACGAAGGGTAAAAAAGTTCCTAGACCCGAATGAGATTCGGATAGTCTTTTTTGGTCATTAAACAATCCATTGATGGCTGAAAGCTATCATAGCCGTAGAACTCACTGAGGCCTTCGTTTTGACTGGTTATGGGTCCCGTAACTCTAGACGAGCCAGAAGTTATGGTCGTCCGAATAATTGATATCTACAGGGTGCAACATCCACGGTGCAAGGTGCAACATCCGTCCGAAATGGAGTAACAGTGTCGTACCACTTTTTGAAATGCGTGCATGGATTTGAAACAAAACGGTACCCTGGTGCACCACTCTTCGGCGATGGTAAATTGAAGACCAGCCACGGTAATCCCGTTTCACCATAAAAATCCACGTGTCGAAAAAAACGAAGGGTAAAAAACTTTCGAGAACTGATTGAGATTCGGATAGTCTTTTTTGGGCATTTAACAATCCATTGACGGCTGAAAGTTGTCATAGCCGTAGAACTCACTGAGGCCTTCGTTTTGACTGGTTATGGCTCCCGTAACTCTAAACGAGACAGAAGTTATGGCCGTTTGAATAATCGATATCAGGGTGCAACATCCACGGTGCAAGGTGCAACATCCGTCCGAAATGGCGAAACAGTATCGTATGAATTTTTGAAATGCGTGCATGGATTCCCGTAAATCTAAACGAGCCAGAAGTTATGGCCGTCCGAATAGTCGATATCTACAGGGTGCAACATCCACGGTGCAAGGTGCAACATCAGTCCGAAATGGCGAAACAGTGTCGTACGACTTTTCGAAATGCGTGCATGGATTTATAACGAAATGGTACCATAGTGCACCACTCTCCAGCGATGGTAAATCGAAGACCAGCCATGGTAATCCCGTTCTAACGTAAAAATCCACGTGTCAAAAAAACGAAGGGTAAAAAACTTCCTAGAACCGAATGAGATTCGGATAGACTTTTTTGGGCATTAAACAATCCATTGACGGCTGAAAGCTGTCATAGCCGTAGAACTCACTGAGGCCTTCGTTTTGACTGGTTATGGCTCCCGTAACCCTAAACGAGCCAGAAGTTATGGCCGTTCGAATAATCGATATCTACAGGGTGCAACATCCACGGTGCAAGGTGCAACATCCGTCCGAAATGGCGTAACCGTGTCATACGACCTTTTGAAATGCGTGCATGGATTTGAAACAAAACGGTACCCTGGTGCAACACTCACCAGCGATGGTAAATTGAAGACCAGCCACGGAAATCCCGCTTTACCATAAAAATCCACGTGTCGAAAAAACAAAGGGTAAAAAACTTCTGAGACCCGATTGAGATTCGGATAGTCTTTTTTGGCCATTAAACAATCCATTGACATCTGAAAGCAATCATCGCCGTAGAACTCACCGAGGCCTTCGTTTTGACTGGTTATGGCTCCCGTAACTCTAAACGAACCAGAAGTTATGGCCGTCCGAATAATCGATATCTATAGGGGGCAACATCAACGGTGCAAGGTGCAACATCCTTCCGAAATGGCGAAACAGTATCGTACGAATTTTTGAAATGCGTGCATGGATTTGAGACGAAACGGTACCATGGTGCACCACTCTCCAGCAATGGTACATCGAAGACCAACCACGGTAAACCCGTTCTACCGTAAAAATCCACGTGTCGAAAAAACGAAGGGTTAAAAACTTCCTAGACCCGATTGAGATTCGGATAGTCTTTTTTGGGCATTAAACAATCCATTGACGGCTGAAAGCTGTCATGGCCGTAGAACTCACTGAGGCCTTTGTTTTGACTGGTTATGGCTCCCGTAACTCAAAACGAGCAAGAAGTTATGGCCGTCCGAATAATCGATATCTACATGGTGCAACATCCACGGTGCAAGGTGCAACATCCGTCCGAAATGGCGAAACAGCGTCGTACGACTTTTTGAAATGCGTGCATGGATTTCAAACGAAACGGTACCATGGTGCACCACTCTCCAGCGATGGTAAATCGAAGGCCAGCCACGGTAATCCCGTTCTACCGTAAAAATCCACGTGTCGAAAAAACGAAGGGTAAAAAACTTCCTAGACCCGATTGAGATTCGGATAGTCTTTTTTGGGCACTAAACAATCCATTGACGGATGAAACCTGTCATAGCCGTAGAACTCATTGAGGCCTTCGTTTTGACTGGTTGTGGCTCCCGTAACTCTAAACGAGCTAGAAGTTATGGCCGTCCGAATAATCGATATCTACAGGGTGCAACATACACGGTGCAAGGTGCAACATTCGTCCGAAATGGCGAAACAGTGTCGTACGACTTTTTGAAATGCGTGCATGGATTTGAAATGGAACGGTACCATGGTGCACCACTCTCCAGTGATGGTAAATCGAAGACCAGCCACGGTTATCCCGTTCTACCGTAAAAATCCACGTGTCGAAAAAACAAAGGGTTAAAAACTTTCGAGACCCGTTTGAGATTCGGATAGTCTATGTTGGTCATTAAACAATCCATTGACGGCTGAAAGCGGTCATAGCCGTAGAACTCACTGAGGCCTTCGTTTTGACTGGTTCCAGAAGTTGTGGCCGTCCGAATAATCGATATCTATAGGGTGCAACATCCACGGTGCATGGTGCAACATCCGTCCGAAATGGCGTAACAGTGCCGTACGACTTTTTGAAATGAGTGCATGGATTTGAAATGAAACGGTACCCTGGTGCACCACTCTCCAGCGATGGTAAATTGAAGACCAGCCACGGTAATCCCGTTTTACAGTAAAAATCCACGTGTCGAAGAAACGAAGGGTAAAAAACTTCCTTGACCCGATTGATATTCGTATAGTCTTTTTTGGGCATTAAACAATCCATTGATGGCTGAAAGCTTTCATAGCCGTAGAACTCACTAAGGCCTTCGTTTTGACTAGTTATGGCTCCCGTAACTCTGAACGAGCCAGAAGTTATGGCCGTCTGAATAATCGATATCTATAGGGTGCAACATCCGTCCGAAATGGCGAAACAGTGTCGTACGACTTTTTGAAATGCATGCATGGATTTGTAACGAAATGGTACCATAGTGCACCACTCTCCAGCGATGGTAAATCGAAGACCAACCATGGTAATCCCGTTCCGCCGTAAAAATCTACGTGTCGAAAAAACGAAGGGTAAAAAAGTTCCTAGACCCGAATGAGATTCGGATAGTCTTTTTTGGTCATTAAACAATCCATTGATGGCTGAAAGCTATCATAGCCGTAGAACTCACTGTGGCCTTCGTTTTGACTGGTTATGGGTCCCGTAACTCTAGACGAGCCAGAAGTTATGGTCGTCCGAATAATTGATATCTACAGGGTGCAACATCCACGGTGCAAGGTGCAACATCCGTCCGAAATGGCGTAACAGTGTCGTACCACTTTTTGAAATGCGTGCATGGATTTGAAACAAAACGGTACCCTGGTGCACCACTCTTCGGCGATGGTAAATTGAAGACCAGCCACGGTAATCCCGTTTCACCATAAAAATCCACGTGTCGAAAAAAACGAAGGGTAAAAAACTTTCGAGAACTGATTGAGATTCGGATAGTCTTTTTTGGGCATTTAACAATCCATTGACGGCTGAAAGTTGTCATAGCCGTAGAACTCACTGAGGCCTTCGTTTTGACTGGTTATGGCTCCCGTAACTCTAAACGAGACAGAAGTTATGGCCGTTTGAATAATCGATATCAGGGTGCAACATCCACGGTGCAAGGTGCAACATCCGTCCGAAATGGCGAAACAGTATCGTATGAATTTTTGAAATGCGTGCATGGATTCCCGTAAATCTAAACGAGCCAGAAGTTATGGCCGTCCGAATAGTCGATATCTACAGGGTGCAACATCCACGGTGCAAGGTGCAACATCAGTCCGAAATGGCGAAACAGTGTCGTACGACTTTTCGAAATGCGTCCATGGATTTGAAAAGAAATGGTACCTTGGTGCACCACTCTCCAGCGATGGTAGATCGAAGACCACCACGGTAATCCCATTCTACCGTAAAAATCCACGTGTCGAAAAAACGAAGGGTAAAAAACTTCCTAGACCCGATTGAGATTCGGATAGTCTTTTTTGGGCATTAAACAATCCATTGATGGCTGAAAGCTGTCATAGCCGTAGAACTCACTGAGGCCTTCGTTTTTAATGGTGATGGCTCCCGTAACTCTAAACGAGCCAGAAGTTATGGCCGTCTGAATAATCGATATCTACAGGGTGCAACATCCACGGTGCAAGGTGTAACATCCGTCCGAAGTGGCGAAACAGTGTCGTACGACTTTTTGAAATGCGTGCATGGATTTGAAACGAAACGGTACCCTGGTGCACCACTCTCTAGCGATGGTAACATGAAGACCAGCCATAGTAATCCCGTTTTACCGTAAAAATCCACGTGTCGAAAAAACGAAGGGTAAAAAACTTCCGAGACCCGATTGAGATTTGGATAGTCTTTTTTGGGTATTAAACAATGCATTGACGGTTGAAAGCTGTCATAGCCGTAGAAATCACTGAGGCCTTTGTTTTGACTGGTTATGGCTCCCGTAACTCTAAACGAGCCAGAAGTTATGGCTGTCCGAATAATCGATATCTATAGGGTGCAACATCCACGGTGCAAGGTGCAACATCCGTCCGAAATGGCGAAACAGTGTCGTACGACTTTTTGAAATGCGTGCAAGGATTCAAAATGAAACGGTACCATGGTGCACCACTCTCCAGCGTTGGTGAATTGAAGACCAGCCACGGTAATCCCGTTTTACCGTAAAAATCCACGTGTCGAAAAATGAAGGGTAAAAAACTTCCGAGACCCGATTGAGATTCGGATAGTCTTTTTTGGGCATTGAACAATCCAATGATGGTTGAAAGCTGTCATAGCCGTAGAACTCATTGAGGCCTTCGTTTTGACTGGTTATGGCTCCTGTAACTCTAAACGAGCCAGAAGTTATGGCCATCCGAATAATCGATATCTACAGGGTGCAACATCTACTGTGCAAGGTGCAAGATCCGTCCGAAATGGCGAAACAGTGTCTTACGACTTTTTGAAATACGTGCATGGATTTGAAACGAAACGGTACCCTGATGCACCACTCTCCAGCGATGGTAGATTAAAGACCAGACACGGTAATCCCGTTTTACCGTAAAAATCCACGTGTCGAAAAAACGAAGGGTAAAAAACTTCCGAGACCCGATTGAGATTCGGATAGTCTTTTTTGGGCATTAAACAATCCATTGATGGCTGAAAGCTGTCATAGCCGTAGAACTCACTGAGGCCTTCGTTTTGACTGGTTATGGCTCCTGTAACTCTTAACGAGCCAGAAGTTATGGCCGTCCGAATAATCGATATCTACAGGGTGCAACATCCACGGTGCAAGGTGCAACATCCGTCTGAAATGGCGAAACAGTGTTGTACGACTTTTTGAAATGCGTGCATGGATTCGAAACGAAACGGTACCATGGTGCACCACTATCCAGCGATGGTATATCGAAGACCAGCCACGGTAATCCCGTTCTACCGTAAAAATCCACGTGTCGAAAAAACGAAGGGTAAAAAACTTCCTAGACCCGATTGAGATTCGGATAGTCTTTTTTGGGCATTAAACAATCCATTGACGGCTAAATGTTGTCATAGCCGTAGAACTCACTGAGGCCTTCGTTTTGACTGGTTATGGCTCCCATAACTCTAAACGAGCCAGAAGTTATGGCCGTCCGAATAATCGATATCTATAGGGTGCAACATCCACGGTGCAAGGTGCAACATCCGTATGAAATGGCGAAACAGTGTCGTACGACTTTTTGAAATGCGTGCATGGATTTGAAACGAAACGGTACCCTGGTGCACCACTCTCTAGCGATGGTAACATGAAGACCATCCACTGTAATCCCGTTTTACTGTAAAAATCCCCGTGTCGAAAAAACGAAGTGTAAAAAACTTCCAAGACCCGATTGAGATTCGGATAGCCTTTTTTAGGCATTAAACAATCCACTGACGGATGAAAGCGGTCATAGCCGTAGAACTCACTGAGGTCTTCGTTTTGACTGGTTATGGCTCCCATAACTCTAAACGAGCCAGAAGTTATGGCCGTCCGAATAATCGATATCTACAGGGTGCGACATCCACGGTGCAAGGTGCAACATCCGTCCGAAATGACGAAACAGTGTCGTACGACTTTTCGAAATTCGTGCATGGATTTGAAAAGAAATGGTACCTTGGTGCACCACTCTCCAGCGTTGGTAAATCGAAGACCACCACGGTAATCCCATTCTACCGTAAAAATCCACGTGTCGAAAAAACGAAGGGTAAAAAACTTCCGAGACCCGATTGAGATTCGGATAGTCTTTTTTGGGCATTAAACAATCCATTGATGGCTGAAAGCTGTCATAGCCGTAGAACTCACTGAGGCCTTCGTTTTTAATGGTGATGGCTCCCGTAACTCTAAACGAGCCAGAAGTTATGGCCGTCTGAATAATCAATATCTACAGGGTGCAACATCCACGGTGCAAGGTGTAACATCCGTCCGAAGTGGCGAAACAGTGTCGTACGACTTTTTGAAATGCGTGCATGGATTTGAAACGAAACGGTACCCTAGTGCACCACTCTCTAGCGATGTTAACATGAAGACCAGCCATAGTAATCCCGTTTTACCGTAAAAATCCACGAGTCGAAAAAACGAAGGGTAAAAAACTTCCGAGACCCGATTGAGATTCGGATAGTCTTTTTTGGGTATTAAACAATGCATTGACGGTTGAAAGCTGTCATAGCCGTAGAAATCACTGAGGCCTTTGTTTTGACTGGTTATGGCTCCCGTAACTCTAAACGAGCCAGAAGTTATGGCCGTCCGAATAATCGATATCTATAGGATGCAACATCCACGGTGCAAGGTGCAACATCCGTCCGAAATGGCGAAACAGTGTCGTACGACTTTTTGAAATGCGTGCAAGGATTCAAAATGAAACGGTACCATGGTTCACCACTCTCCAGCGTTGGTGAATTGAAGACCAGCCACGGTAATCCCGTTTTACCGTAAAAATCCACGTGTCGAAAAATGAAGGGTAAAAAACTTCCGAGACCCGATTGAGATTCGGATAGTCTTTTTTGGGCATTGAACAATCCAATGATGGTTGAAAGCTGTCATAGCCGTAGAACTCACTGAGGCCTTCGTTTTGACTGGTTATGGCTCCTGTAACTCTAAACGAGCCAGAAGTTATGGCCATCCGAATAATCGATATCTACAGGGTGCAACATCTACTGTGCAAGGTGCAAGATCCGTCCGAAATGGCGAAACAGTGTCGTACGACTTTTTGAAATACGTGCATGGATTTGAAACGAAACGGTACCCTGGTGCACCACTCTCCAGCGATGGTAGATTGAAGACCAGACACGGTAATCCCGTTTTACCGTAAAAATCCACGTGTCGAAAAAACGAAGGGTAAAAAACTTCCGAGACCCGATTGAGATTCGGATAGTCTTTTTTGGGCATTAAACAATCCATTGATGGCTGAAAGCTGTCATAGCCGTAGAACTCACTGAGGCCTTCGTTTTGACTGGTTATGGCTCCTGTAACTCTTAACGAGCCAGAAGTTATGGCCGTCCGAATAATCGATATCTACAGGGTGCAACATCCACGGTGCAAGGTGCAACATCCGTCCGAAATGGCGAAACAGTGTCGTATGACTTTTTGAAATGCGTGCATGGATTCGAAACGAAACGGTACCATGGTGCACCACTCTCCAGCGATGGTATATCGAAGACCAGCCACGGTAATCCCGTTCTACCGTAAAAATCCACGTGTCGAAAAAACGAAGGGTAAAAAACTTCCTAGACCCGATTGAGATTCGGATAGTCTTTTTTGGGCATTAAACAATCCATTGACGGCTAAATGTTGTCATAGCCGTAGAACTCACTGAGGCCTTCGTTTTGACTGGTTATGGCTCCCATAAATCTAAACGAGCCAGAAGTTATGGCCGTCCGAATAATCGATATCTATAGGGTGCAACATCCACGGTGCAAGGTGCAACATCCGTACGAAATGGCGAAACAGTGTCGTACGATTTTTTGAAATTCATGCATGGATTTGAAACGAAACGGTACCCTGGTGCACCACTCTCTAGCGATGGTAACATGAAGACCATCCACAGTAATCCCGTTTTACCGTAAAAATCCCCGTGTCGAAAAAACGAAGGGTAAAAAACTTCCAAGACCCGATTAAGATTCGGATAGTCTTTTTTAGGCATTAAACAATCCATTGACGGATGAAAGCGGTCATAGCCGTAGAACTCACTGAGGTCTTCGTTTTGACTGGTTATGGCTCCCGTAACTCTAAACGAGCCAGAAGTTATGGCCGTCCGAATAATCGATATCTACAGGGTGCGACATCCACGGTGCAAGGTGCAACATCCGTCCGAAATGACGAAACAGTGTCGTACGACTTTTTGAAATGTGTGCAAGGATTCGAAATGAAACGGTACCATTTTGCACCACTCTCCAGCATTGGTAAATTGAAGACCAGCCACGGTAATCCCGTTTTACCGTAAAAATCCACGTGTCGAAAAAACGAAGGATAAAAAACTTCCGAGACCCGATTGAGATTCGGATAGTCTTTTTTGGGCATTGAACAATCCATTGACGTTTGAAAGCTGTCATAGCCGTAGAACTCACTGAGGCCTTCGTTTTGACTGGTTATGGCTCCCGTAACTTTAAACGAGCCAGAAGTTATGGCCGTCCGAATAATCGATATCTACAGGGTGCAACATCCACGGTGCAAGGTGCAACATCCGTCCGAAATGGCGAAACAGTGTCGTACGACTTTTTGAAATGCGTGCATGAATTTGAAACGAAACGGTACCTTGGTGCACCACTATCCAGCGATGGTAAATCAAAGACCAGCCACGGTAATCCCGTTCTACCGTAAAAATCCACGTGTCGAAAAAACGAAGGGTAAAAAACTTCATAGACCCGATTGAGATTCGGATAGTCTTTTTTGGGCATTAAACAATCCATTGACGGCTGAAAGCGGTCATAGCCGTAGAACTCACTGAGGCCTTCTTTTTGACTGGTTATGGCTCCCGTAACTCTAAACGAGCAATACGCCATAAATGGCCTTCTGCAACACAAAAAAAATGTTGGGTCAGGCCCAAAAAATGTTGCCATAGGTCTATGGCAACACATTTCGGGTGATGCAATTTTTGTCGTTGCCTTAGACCTCAAAGGAAACATTTTGACTGTCTAAGGCAACATAAGTAATATTGTTGCAATAGAACCCTATTTGGGTCTATAGCAACATCCATAGGTGTCTGTAGCAACATTCCAAAATGTTGCTATAGATATTAACTTTCTAAATTTGTGGGGCCCACAATGTAGAGCATATTTGATTTTTTAATAGAAATAAATATTTATTTAATAAAATGCTATTGCACAGAATTTGATATTCAAACAGTAATTTATTTAAATAAATATTTTATTTCAACATTTGAAATAGTACAAATTCCTGACTCCACTATTTTACAACTCAATGATATATAACACTGATATTCACATATACAGATATTCCTCACTACATCACTCAGTTCACTCATTACATATGTAGTTTCAATTTATACAGACACCGACACTGACAAATATATGACGAGCCGAGTGCCGAGCCGAGTAGCGGGTCCAGTCTTCAAGCTCATGCACATTTGATTTGACTCTATCTTCAAGCTTGTATCCAGCTGTCCAGTCTTAAATACCTGTCACATATAATTCAAAAGCAGTAATCTGGAAAATAATATTTAACTCGAACAGAAAATGAAAATATTTTTGTTATATTATTTGCCTCAGGTATTTGGGTTGTTTCTTTTCATATTTTTTTCTGACAGGGACCAAATATTTGCACGGACAACCTATGAATGCACAAGTCGGCTATTCACAAGTGCATAAGCCAAACATGAATGCAACACATGGATACAAGACAGTATGGAAGACAGCAAGCAACAGTTCAGGCAAAAATGCACAAAGGAGAAGCCAAGTGCACAAAGTAGTACTCAACACAGCAAGCGACATAACATGACCAAGAAATGCATGTACATGGATGAACATACATGCATCATAAGGCTTGGTACAAGAAACTACTCAAGTGCAACTACTCAAGTGCAAGTTCATACTCAAGCGCAGCCAGATATGTAGACAAGCCAAAAAAAATGGACACGGCACAAGGTCAAACCCGAGTCATCGACTGGAATCAACTCAGGGCCAAGCAACCAACAAAACAAACAAGAACCAGGTTCAGCAAAATGTAGACAAGCTAGTGCAAGAAACACAGCAGTACACATAGGCAGCCCATCAAGCAAAAACAGTGAATGCATCGGGCATGTACAAGAGAAACATAGGCAGTAATATGATATACAGAGGACTTGGAGCATTAGTTCATGTTAAAGAACAAGGTTAGCATGGTACCAGTTCAGTCCAGACCAAGAAAAACCAACAAAGCTCAACACACATATGTTTGTATATATCGTGGAAATCAAAACTCAATGTTCAGATAAGTCAACAGTTTAATAAAACCAAAGATCACTATCAAAGTTTTGATTTTCAAAAATGCAGAAGTTTTCAAGTGAAGTAGTTTTCAAGAGGACAGCAGAATACAAATACTTCAAGTTCTGGTTTAACAAATGCAGCAAGGTACAAAGGTATGTGAACAAGTTTAACAAAGGTTCAAGTTCTGGTTTAACAAATGCAGCAGAAAGGAGCTAACAAGCTCAGTTCAGAAATAAAAAACAAGCCAGTGAACCAAAATCCAACATACCAAATAATATCACATCGCAATTCATCATCGGCAAAGCAAAATCAAGCCAGTGGACCAAAATCCAACATACCAATACATCATCGCAATCCAACATACCAGATTTCTCAAAGTCCAACAGAAAGATTAAACTCGAGGTTATAGCAAATAAAGCCTATAAATAACTCCCAATTCATCATCGGCAAAAGCGTGCGAGCGTAACCAAAATTGAGAATAATCAAGTAAACTAGAAGGCAGAAAACATACCAAATAATATCACATCGCACCCGACGACGAAGTTAAAGCAATTCGAGCAATCAATCAAGGAGAACGAAGGAGCAAGCTACCAGGAACGTTTCTTACACTAGATTCGATCAATCAGAGCATCAAAGCAACTGGAATCGCGTGCCCTAGTTATCACAGAGAGGAACGAGAAAGAAAAATCGCGTGCCTTAATTTTCACACAGAGAGGAATGAGAAAGAAAAGTAAAGCGGGAAATAGAAATTGGTAAGGTGTGGATCGATGGTGTGAATCGGCGGTTGAAATTTCGTTTTAAATGGTGGTGTGGATCGCTGTGGGGTAATTTTTTTAATTTTTTTTAATTAGAATATATCTATGGCAACACTATATAAAAATATTGCATCGTGTTACACTTGTTTAGCTAGAGCATCACATTTTTAAGGCTAAGGTAACACCAAAAATACAACGTTGCAGCAGGACCAAAATTTTATAGCTGTCGCAACATTTTAGCTAGCAACACCTTGCAAAAATGTTGCAAAAGGTCATCTATGGCGTAGTGGAGCCAGAAGTTATGGCCATCCGAATAATCGATATCTACAGGGTGCAACATCCACGGTGCAAGTGCAACATCCGTCCGAAATGGCGAAACAGCGTCGTACGACTTTTTGAAATGCGTGCAAGGATTTGAAACGAAACGGTACCCTGGTGCACCACTCTCCAGCGATGGTAACATGAAGACCAACCACGGCAATCCCGTTTTACCGTAAAAATCCATGTGTCGAAAAAACGAAGGGTAAAAAACTTCCGAGACCAATTGAGATTCGAACACTGAGGCCTTCGTTTTGACTGGTTATGGCTCCCATAACTCTAAACGAGCCAGAAGTTATGGCCGTCCGAATAATCGATATCTACAGGGCGCAACGTCCACGGTGCAAGGTGCAACATCCGTCCGAAATGGCGAAACAGCGTCGTACGACTTTTTGAAATGCGTGCATGGATTTGAAACGAAACGGTACCCTGGTGCACCACTCTCCAGCGATGGTAACATGAAGACCAGCCACGGTAATCCCGTTTTACTGTAAAAATCCACGTGTCGAAAAAAAGAAGGGTAAAAAACTTCCGAGACCCGATTGAGATTCGGATAGTCTTTTTTGGGCATTAAACAATCCATTGACGGATGAAAGATGTCATAGTCGCCGAACTCACCGAGGCCTTCGTTTTGACTGGTTATGGCTCCCGTAACTCTAAACGAGCCAGAAGTTATGGCCGTCCGAACAATCGATATCTATAGGGTGCAACATCCACGGTGCAAGGTGCAACATCCGTCCGAAATGGCGAAACAGTGTCGTCCGACTTTTTGAAATGCGTGCAAGGATTCGAAATGAAACGGTACCATGGTGCACCACTATCCAGCGTTGGTAAATTGAAGACCAGCCACAGTAATCCCATTTTACCGTAAAAATCCACGTGTCGAAAAAACTAAGGGTAAAAAACTTCTGAGACCCGATTGAGATTCGGATAGTCTTTTTTGGACATTGAACAATCCATTGACGGTTGAAAGCTGTCATAGCCGTAGAACTCGCTGAGGCCATCGTTTTGACTGGTTATGGCTCCCGTAACTCAAACGAGCCAGAAGTTATGGCCATCCGAATAATCGATATCTACAGGGTGCAACATCCACGGTGCAAGGTGCAACATCCGTCCGAAATGGCGAAACAGTGTCGTACGACTTTTTGAAATGCATGCATGGATTTGAAACGAAATGGTACCATGGTGCACCACTCTCCAGCGATGGTAAATCGAAGACCATCCACGGTAATACCGTAAAAATCCACGTGTCGAAAAAACGAAGGGTAAAAAACTTCCGAGACCCAATTGAGATTCGGATAGTCTTTTTTGGGCATTTAACAATCCATTGACGGCTGAAAGCTGTCATAGCCGTAGAACTCACTGAGGCCTTCGTTTTGACTGGTTATGGCTCCCGTAAATCTAAACGAGCCAGAAGTTATGGCCGTCCGAATAATCGATATCTACAGGGTGCAACATCCACGGTGCAAGGTGCAACATCCGTCCGAAATGGCGAAACAGTGTCATGCGACTTTTTGAAATGCGTGCATGGATTTGAAACGAAACGGTACCCTGGTGCACCACTTTCCAGCGATGGTAACATGAAGACCAGCCACGGTAATCCCGTTTTACCGTAAAAATCCACGTGTCGAAAAAACGAAGGGTAAAAAACTTCCGAGACCCGATTGAGATTCGGATATTCTTATTTGGGCATTAAACAATCCATTGATGGCTGAAAGCTATCGTAGCCGTAGAACTCACTGAGGCCTTCGTTTTGACTGGTTATGGCTCCCTTAACTCTAAACGAGCCAAAAGTAATGGCCGTCCGAATAATCGATATCTACAGGGTGCAACATCCATGGTGCAAGGTGCAACATCCGTCCGAATTGGCGAAACAGTGTCGTACGACTTTTTGAAATGCGTGCAAGGATTCGAAATGAAAGGTACCATGGTGCAACACTCTCCAGCGTTGATAAATTGAAGTGCAGCCACGGTAATCCCGTTTCAACGTAAAAATCCACGTGTCGAAAAAACGAAGGGTAAAAAACTTTCGAGATCCGATTGAGATTCGAATAGTCTTTTTTGGGCATTAAACAATCCACTGACGGCTAAAAGCTGTCATAGCCGTAGAACTCACTGAGGTCTACGTTTTGAATGGTAATGGCTCCCGTAACTCTAAACGAGGCAGAAGTTATGGCCGTCCGAATAATCGATATCTACAGGGTGCAACATCCACGGTGCAAGGTGCAACATCCGTCCGAATGGCGAAACAGTGTCGTACGACTTTTTGAAATGCGTGCACGGATTTGAAACGAAACGGTACCATGGTGCACCACTCTCCAGCGATGGTAAATCGAAGACCAGCCACGGTAATTCCGTTCTACCTTAAAAATCCACGTGTCGAAAAAACGAAGGGTAAAAAACTTCCTAGAACCGATTGAGATTCGGATAGTCTTTTTTGGGCATTAAACAATCCATTGACGGCTGAAAGCTGTCATAGCCGTAGAACATACTGAGGCCTTCGTTTTGACTGGTTATGGATCCTGTAACTCTGAACGAGCCAGAAGTTATGGTCGTCCGAATAATCGATATCTACAGGGTGCAACATCCACGGCGCAAGGTGCAACATCCGTCCGAAATTGCGAAACAGTGTCGTACGACTTTTTGAAATGCGTGCATGGATTTGAAACAAAACGGTACCCTGGTGCACCACTTTCCAGCGATGGTAACATGAAGACCAGCCACGGTAATCCCGTTTTACCGTAAAAATCCACATGTCGAAAAAACGAAGGGTAAAAAACTTCCGAGACCCGATTGAGATTCGGATAGTCTTTTTTGGCCATTAAACAATCCATTGACGGCTGAAAGCGGTCATAGCCGTAGAACACACTGAGGCCTTCATTTTGACTGGTCGTGGCTCCCGTAACTCTAAACGAGCCAGAAGTTATGGCCGTCCGAATAATCGATATCTACAGGGTGCAACATCCACGGTGCAAGGTGCAACATCCGTCCGAAATGGCGAAACAGTGTCGTACGACTTTTTGAATTGCGTGCAAGCATTCAAAATGAAATGGTACCATGGTGCACCACTCTCCAGCGTTGGTAAATTGAAGACCAGCCACGGTAATCCCGTTTTACCGTAAAAATCCACGTGTCGAAAAAACGAAGGGCAAAAAACTTCCGAGACGCGATTGGGATTTGGATAGTCTTTTTTGGGCTTTAAACAATCCATTGACAGCTGGAAACTGTCATAGCCGTAGAACTCACTGAGGCCTTCGTTTCGACTGGTAATGGCTCCCGTAACTCTGAACGAGCCAGAAGTTATGACCGTCCGAATAATCGTTATCTATAGGGTGCAACATCCACGGTGCAAGGTGCAACATCCGTCCGAATGGCGAAACAGTGTCGTACGACTTTTTGAAATGCGTGCATGGATTTGAAACGAAACGGTACCATGGTGCACCACTCTCCAGCGATGGTAAATCGAAGACCAGCCACTGTAATCCCGTTCTACCTTAAAAATCCACGTGTCGAAAAAACGAAGGGTAAATAACTTCCTAGACCCAATTGAGATTGAGATAGTATTTTTTGGGCATTAAACAATCCATTGACGGCTGAAAGTGGTCATAGCCGTAGAAATCACTGAGGCCTTCGTTTTGACTGGTTATGACTCCAGTAACTCTAAACGAGCCAGAAGTTATGGTCGTCCGAATAATCGATATCTACAGGGTGCAACATCCACGGTGCAAGGCGCAACATCCGTCCGAAATGGCGAAACAGTGTCGTACGACTTTTTGAAATGCATGCATGGATTTGAAACGAAACGGTACCATGGTGCACCACTCTCCAGCGATGGTAAATCGAAGACCAGCCATGGTAATCCCGTTCTACCTTAAAAATCCACGTGTCGAAAAAACGATGGGTAAAAAACTTCCGAGACCCGATTGAGATTCGGATAGTCTTTTTTGGGCATTAAACAACCCATTGACGACTGAAAGCTGTAATAGCGGTAGAACTCACTGAGGACTTCGTTTTGACTGGTTATGGCTCCCGTAACTCTAAACGAGCCAGAAGTTATGGCCGTCCGAATAATCTATATCTACAGGGTGCAACATCCACGGTGCAAGGTGCAACATCCATCCGAAATGGAGAAACTGTGTCGTACGACATTTTGAAATGCGTGCAAGGATTCGAAATGGAACAGTACCATGGTGCACCGCTCTCCAGCGTTGGTAAACTGAAGACCAGCCACGGTAATCCCGTTTTACTGTAAAAATCCACGTGTCGAAAAAACGTAGGTTAAAAAACTTCCGAGACCCGATTGAGATTCGGATAGTCTTTTTTGGGCATTAAACAATCCATTGACGGCTGAAAGCTGTCATAGCCGTAGAACTCACCGAGGCCTTCGTTTTGACTGGTAATGGCTCCCGTATTTCTAAACGAGCCAGAAGTGATGGCCGTTCGAATAATCGATATCTATAGGGTGCAACATTCACGGTGCAAGGTGCAACATCCGTCCGAAAGGCGAAACAGTGTCGTACGACTTTTTGAAATGCGTGCATGGATTTGAAACGAAACGGTACCATGGTGCACCACTCTCCAGCGATGGTAAATCGAAGACCAGCCACGGTAATCCCGTTCTACCTTAAAAATCCACGTGTCGAAAAAACGAAGGGTAAAAAACTTCCTAGACCTGATTGAGATTCGGATAGTCTTTTTTAGGCATTAAACAATCCATTGACGGCTGAAAGCGGTCATAGCCGTAGAACTCAATTAGGCCTTCGTTTTGACTGGTTATGGCTCCCGTAACTCTAAACGAGCCAGAAGTTATGGTCGTCCGAATAATCGATATCTACAGGGTGCAACATCCACGGTGCAAGGCGCAACATCCGTCCGAAATGGCGAAACAGTGTCGTACGACTTTTTGAAATGCGTGCATGGTTTGAAACGGAATGGTACCATGGTGCACCACTCTCCAGCGATGGTAAATCGAAGACCAGCCACGGTAATCCCGTTCTATCATAAAAATCCACGTGTCGAAAAAACGAAGGGTAAAAAACTTCCTAGACCCGATTGAGATTCGGATAGTCTTTTTTGGGCGAAACAGTGTTTCAGATCTTTTTCCCTCCACGATGTTTTTAGCTTCCATTTGAAATTTCAATGGCGTCTCTCTCTTCTTTTTCTTTTTCTTTTGATTCTGCTACTTTCCCTCCTCTTTCCTCATCGTCTTCATCTTCCTCTTGCTCATCTTCTGCTTCTATTCTTTGTTCTCATCTTTCTTCTGCTCCTTGTCAGTCCGATTCTTTGCTATCTTCTTCCAAGAAGGATTCATCTTCTGTTATTTCGAATTGGTCATCGCTTTTCAAGTCTTTGCCGAGAAATGCTGGTTCTTATAAGCCTATCCATTTTGATATTTCAAGGGATAAGTCGTCCACTGTTTTACCCGGTCTTGTTAGGGAAGAGGGCTTGAAATACTGGGAAAATCATTTGGTTGGTTTCTTCTTGGATGGTACACTTTCATTCTTGACTGTTGTTTCTTTTCTGAAAAGATATTGGAAGCTCAAAGGTGAAGTGGATTTTAAATCTGATGGTTATAATTTCTTTTTCAAGTTTTCAAATCAAGAAGATAGGCATTATGTTCTTAATTTGGATCATATTTTCATTAGAGGTAGAATGTTTATTATTACTAAATGGGATCCTTCTGTTGGTATTTCACAAGCTCAAATCAAGAAAGTGCCTGTGTGGATACACTTTCACAGAATTCCTATTATTCTTTGGACTTTGATTGGGATTAATTGGTTGGCATGTCATGTTGGTAGGCTTATATGTTTTGATAATAGCACTGAAAAATTACAGAGATTTAAGTATGCTAAAGCACTGGTGGAGATTTCACCTGATTTTGAATTACCTGATTCGATTCCTATTCCTCAATTGGGTAACAACTGTCCGGATGTTCAATTGTCTTATGATTGGAAACCAAAGATTTGTACCCATTGTAAAAAATTTGGTCATGAATCTGCATATTGTGAATTTGTTAATAGGGTTGAAGATATAGAAGTTAATAAGGAGCAAGTTGTGATGAAGAATGTAGATATAATCTAGTCTGATCTTGTTACTATACTGATGATAAAAACTTAAATATTCAAGGCTGGAAAAATGTAAATAGGAGGAATAAAGTAATTTGGAAAAGGAAAAAACCTGTGGATGTTGATATTCTTAAAACAGCTAATGAAAGTGTTGAGAAGGAAAAAGGAGTTCATATTTCTAATAATTCTTGTCCTATTACTTCTAATTCTTTTTCAATTTTATCAAATTCTTCTCTTGATAAATCTCAGGATAGTTTTTCTAATGCAACTTTTTCAATGGTTAATTCAACTTCAACTGTAGCTCCTAATGTTGCTGGCAATGTAGCTCCTAATGTAAATCTATCAATTTCTTCAACTGTAGCTCATAATGTTGAAAATGTTGGATCTACTGATAACTATGTGTCATCATCATGTTGTTCTCAGTCTAGTATTCAATATATATCAAATTTGGTTTCTAGTACTTCTTGTGTCAATCTTTCAAACAATTCTTCTGTTGCTGGCAATGTTATTAATGTTGCTTCATCTAATAGCTCTTCCTTTATGACATCTTCATTTTGTTCTCAATTTAGTATTCTTTCTCCTTCCACTCTGGGTTCCAGTTCTTCACCTTATTTGCACTTGTCTCCTCCCAGTCACTTTATTCTTCCTCCTCCTTCTAATTCAAGTGATGATGCTGGTGCTATGAATGCTGGTGATTTGAATAAAGGCAGAGAGTTTAAGCCTTATGAGGTTCTTCCAATTTCTTCTTCAAAAATTAATTCTCACACTAGACATACAAGGAAGAATCCTTCACCATTGTTACATCCTCTTCCTTTTAAATGAACAATATTGCATTCTGGAATATTAGGGGTGCTAATTCACCCTCTAAGCAGATAGAGATTAGAAATCTTTTAAAGGATAGAGATATTCATTTAATGTGTATCTCTGAAACTAAGCTTGATATTCAATCTACAATTAAGGCTTCATGCTTGATAGCTCCATCTTGGTTTTGTGATCATGATTTTCTTGAATCTAATTATGGTAGACTATTCACTTTATGGAATCCAAGTATATTCAAACTCTCTAGAATTAGTGCTTCAGATCAATTCATTCACTATCGGTGTATCCATTTACCTTCAGATCAATTCATTCACTAAAGGTTTTTTTGGATAACCTTTCATTTTTAAATCCACTCTCTAGTCCTTGGCTTATTGGTGGTGACTTTAACTGTATGTTTGCTTGTGATCAGAAATTTGGTGGTTGTTCATTATCTCTCAAGGATATCTCTCCTTTTAATAGTGCTATTTGTCAATCCAATCTGATTCCTGTTAAATTCTTTGGTCCTGATTTTACATGGTCCAATTGTAATAGGAATGGTAATGTAACTCTATGTAAACTTGATCATATTTTTGTAAATCTTCCATTTCTTCATTATTGGCCAAAATCATTTTATCAAATTCTTCAGCCTTCGCTTTCTGACCATTGTCCATTAATTTTTCGATGTGGAGTTGATAAATTTGGTGGAGGGAAACACACTTTTAAATTTTTTAACTTTTGGACTAAGCATGAGGATTTTTTTGATATTCTGGAACAGGTTTGGAGCATGCAATTTGGCATAGACCCATTAGCAAATATTATTCACAAGATGAAAATGCTTAAGTTTCATCTAAAGGTGTGGTCAACAGCTAATTTTGGTAATGATTCTAAGCATTCTATTCAGATTAGGAATGATCTCATTAAGATTCAGGAAGCCTTGTGTGTCAGGCCTTGTGATTCTTTCTTAAAACATGTTGAACTGCAATTAAAGAATGAGCTTGAGCAAGTTATTAATAGGGAGGTGTCATCTCTCAAACAGAAAATACATTTGAAAATGGAAAAGGAGGCTGATAGGAACACTAAGTACTTTCATAACTTTCTTGAAGTTAAAAGAAATCGTGATTGCATTTTTCAGATTAAGGGTATGAATGGGCAATTGGTGAATTCTTTTGATGGAATTAATCAGGCTTTTGTCTAATATTTTTCATCTGTCTTAGCACCATCCACATCTTTCATTCCTGAATTAAAACCCCTCTTTAATATTTCTCTTCCCACTTTGTCAAATTTCCAATCAATTTCTCTGATTAGTGAAATAACTGCTGATGAAATTAGAAAGGCTGTGTTTAGTATGGATAGTAATAGTTGTGGAGGTCCAGATGGTTATAATGCATACTTCATACTGCATGGTTGGAATATTATTGGATTTGATATTGTTAAAGCAATTAAATTCTTTTTTCTTCACAATAAACTTCCTGCTGGTTTATCTGCAACTGCTATAGCATTTATTCCTAAGATTGTGAATCCAACATCAGTTGCTGATTTTAGGCCTATCTCTTGTTGTAACATCATTTATAAGATTATCTCTAAGATTTTAGCTAACAGATTAAAACTTGTCTTGCCATCCATTATCTCTATTAATCAAGCTGCATATATTAATGGTAGATCAATTAGTGATAATATTCTATTGACTCGAGAGTTTCTGTTTGGTTATGAGAGGAAAAACATTTCACCAAGGTGCATGTTAAAATTGGACATTAGGAAAGCATTTGACTCTGTACATTGGATCTCTATTTTAGCTGTTATGTCTAAAATGAATTTCCAAAACCATTTTTAGCTTGGATTTATACTTTTATATCTTCACCTATGTATTCTATTTCGAGAGATGGTGGTTTGTATGGATACTTTAAGGGTGTGCAAGGAGTTAGACAAGGTGATCCTATTTCAGCTTACTTGTTTATAATTGTTATGGAGCTTCTTAATTCTATGTTCAAGGATCTTGTTGCTAAAAAAGTATTCCAGTTGCATCCTAAATGTAGGCAACCTCTTATTACTCATCTTCTATTTGCTGATGACTTGGTTGTTTTTACAAAGCCTACTCATGATAATATTCAATCCATTCTTTCTACACTGCAACTTTTCCATTCTATCACTGGTCTTCAAATAAATCTTTCTAAGTCTAATATTTTGGTTTCTGGTTTAAGTCCTTTGGATAAAAGTGATATCATCAATTTCTCAGGTCTTCATGAATTACCTAGGAATTCCTTCTATTTGGGTTTGCCTTTGATCACTTCTAGAATTACCAAAAAAGATTGTATGCCTCTGTTTGAAAAGATTATTGAGAAAATTCTGATATGGCCAACTGGAAAATTATCACAAGCTGGTAGGTTAACAGTTGTACAGTCAATTGCTGTGGCAATGACTACATATTGGACAAGGCATTATATTCTTCCAATTAAGTTGATTAATATGATATCTAGTGCTCTTAATAAATTCTTATGGCATGGTGATCCTTTTTCAAGGAAGCTTATTCCAATTTCTTTTCATAAACTGTTTGATCCTAAGAAGCATGGAGGTCTTGGAATAACAAATATTTTTCAGTGGAATAAAGCTGCAATTTCAGTTTATTTCAATAAATTTTTTACAACAGATAAGAATCTTTGGTCACAATGGGTTAATCACAATCTTATTGGTAGGAGAAATTTTTGGACTATGTCAATTCCTCAAAGTTGTAGTTGGAGTTGGAGGTGTATTCTTAAACTTAGAGAATCATTTACACCTTTAATTCAGTGTAATTATGTTCTGATTAAAGATTTGCCTTCCTGGCATTCTCCATGGGCTAAACAAGGTTTAATTCTAAGTTCTATTATTGATTATAATTTGAGAAGAAATTCTGGTATATCAGAAGAGGATAAAGTTGATGATTTTATTCATGATGGCAGTGTAGTTTTGCCAAATTCCAGTTCCTTCCATTTAAGAAACTTATGGAATCTCATTTCAAATAACCCTATTATGATGTCTGATAATGTACTAGTCTGGTCTGGGAAGGAGTTTTCTATTAAGCTTGTTTATAAGGCTCTCTGTGAAAATGGTTCACTATTTCCCCGACATACTAGAATTTGGAAAATTGGTGGTAGTACAAAGGAGAATTTGTTGTTATGGAAAGTGATGATTAATGCTTTAAATACCAAGGATAAGCTCTGTAGAATTGGTGTTATCTCAGAGGATCTATGTGTATTTTGCAAGACTGGTATAGAATGTAATACTCATTTATTTTTTGAGTGCCCTTTTGTTTTTCAAATCTGGTACAGATTATTATCCAATGGAGTTTTTATAAGCCTTCTTATGTAAGTGCTATTGAGTGGTTTAATATCTTCAAAGCAACTAGATGGAAATCACGTAATACTAGGCTTTTGTTAAGATGCTTAAGAGATTGATTTACGAGATATGACAAGAGAGGAATAACAGAATTTTTGGTATTGTTATGAAGAATTCTTCTCAGTTGTTTAGTCAGATTCATAGGAATATTCTCATGTTTTTGAAAGCTGATACATGTTAATGTTGATGTTTCATCTTATTACTATGTGTTTCTCAGAAATCTGATAGCTTGATTCACTCAGAAGGTTTCTGGAAATTGCTTGCACTTTAAAGTGTGATATTTTCCTCTGTTTATATGTATTTCTGGAAATCAGTTTTATTTTGAGGATTGATACACAAATCTTGCCAAGCTTGCTTTCATGTTGGTTTTTGCTGAGGATCAATTTATGGAGAGATGCTGTAATTGCTGTTGGTCATGTTTGGTATAGTAAGCTGATGGAGTTATCATGCATTGCCTTATTTTCCTTTCATCACTGGTCAATCTGATATCAATGCTATTGGCATGTATCTCTTTTATTCTTTTGTATTTATTTTTTGTTGTATTACTGCTGTGGTTGATGTAAGTGGTAATATTATTGTCATTTGTTGCAGTCGGGTTATTATGGTTTAGTGGTCTTTTGTAGATTTGTAAATGTGTTTGTATTTGGTTGTAAGTCAAGTACTATGTTTGTAATGATTCATTAGTTAATAAAGTGAGCTCATTGCTCTTTCCTTTCAAAAAAAACTGTCATAGCCGTAGAACTCACTGTGGCCTTCGTTTTGACTGGTTATGGCTCCCGTAACTCTGAACGAGCCAGAAGTTATGGTCGTCCGAATAATCGATATCTACAGGATGCAACATCCACGGTGCAAGGTGCAACATCCGTCCGAAATGGCGTAACAGTGTCGTACGACTTTTTGAAATGCGTGCATGGATTTGAAACAAAACGGTAACCTGGTGCACCACTCCCCAGCGATGGTAAATTGAAGACCAGCCACGGTAATCCCGTTTTACCATAAAAATCCACGTGTCGAAAAAACGAAGGGCAAAAAACTTCCGAGACCCGATTGAGATTCGGATAGTCTTTTTTGGGCATTTAACAATCCATTGACAACGAAAGCTGTCATAGTCGTAGAACTCACTGAGGCCTTCGTTTTGACTGGTAATGGCTCCCGTAACTCTAAACGAGCCAGAAGTTATGGCCGTCCGAATAATCGATATCTACAGGGTGCAACATCCACGGTGCAAGGTGCAACATCCGTCCGAAATGGCGAAACAGTGTCGTACGACTTTTTCAAATGCGTGCATGGATTTGAAACGAAACGGTACCATGGTGCACCACTCTCCAGCGATGGTAAATCGAAGACCAGCCACGGTAATCCCGTTCTACCGTAAAAATCCACGTGTCGAAAAAACGAAGGGTAAAAAACTTCCGAGACACGATTGAGATTCGGATAGTCTTTTTTGGTCATTAAACAATCCATTGACGGCTGAATGCTGTCACAGCCGTAGAACTCACTAAGGCCTTCGTTTTGACTGGTTACGGCTCCCGTAACTCTAAACGAGCCAGAAGTTATGGCCGTCCGAATAATCGATATCTACAGGGTGCAACATCCACGGTGCAAGGTGCAACATCCGTCCGAAATGGAGAAACAGTGTCATACGACTTTTTGAAATGCGTGCAAGGATTCGAAATGGTTCCGTGGTGCACCACTCTCCAGCGTTGGTAAATTGAAGACCAGCCACGGTAATCCCGTTTTACCGTAAACATCCACGTGTCGAAAAAACGAAGGGTAAAAAACTTCCGAGACCCGATTGAGATTCGGATAGTATTTTTTGGGCATTAAACAATCCATTGACGGCTGAAAGCTTTCATAGCCGTAGAACTCACTGAGGACTTCGTTTTGACTGGTAATGGCTCCCGTAAGTCTGAACGAGCCAGAAGTTATGGCCGTCCGAATAATCGATATCTATAGGGTGCAACATCCACGGTGCAAGGTGCAACATCCGTCCGAATGGCGAAACAGTGACGTATGACTTTTTGAAATGCGTGCATGGATTTGAAACGAAACGGTACCATGGTGCACCACTCTCCAGCGATGGTAAATCGAAGACCAGCCACGGTAATCCCGTTCTACCTTAAAAATCCACGTGTCGAAAAAACGAAGGGTAAAAAACGTCCTAGACCCGATTGAGATTCGGATAGTCTTTTTTGGGCATTAAACAATCCATTGACGGCTGAAAGCGGTCATAGCCGTAGAACACAATTAGGCCTTTGTTTTGACTGGTTATGGCTCCCGTAACTCTAAACGAGCCAGAAGTTATGGCCGTTCGAATAATCGATATCTATAGGGTGAAACATCCACCGTGCAAGGCGCAACATCGGTCCGAAATGGCGAAACAGTGTCGTACGACTTTTTGAAATGCGTGCATGGTTTGAAACGGAATGGTACCATGGGGCACCACTCTCCAGCGATGGTAAATTGAAGACCGGCCACGGTAATCCCGTTTTACCATAAAAATCCACGTGTCGAAAAAACGAAGGGTAAAAAACTTCGGAGACCCTGAGATTCGGATAGTCTTTTTTGGGAATTTAACAATCCATTGACGGCTGAAAGCTGTCATAGCCGTAGAACTCACTGAGGCCTTCGTTTTGACTGGTTATGGCTCCTGTAACTCTAAACGAGCCTGAAGTTATGGCCGTCCGAATAATCGATATCTACAGGGTGCAACATCCACGGTGCAAAGCGCAACATCCGTCCGAAATGGCGAAACAGTGTCGTACGACTTTTTGAAATGCGTGCATGGTTTTGAAACGAAACGGTACCATGGTGCACCACTCTCCAGCGATGGTAAATCGAAGACCAGCCACGGTAATCCCGTTCTACCGTAAAAATCCACGTGTCGAAAAAACGAAGGGTAAAAAACTTCCTAGACCTGATTGAGATTAAGATAGTCTTTTTTGGGCATTAAACAATCCATTGACGGATGAACACTATCATAGCCGTAGAACTCACTAAGGCCTTCGTTTTGATTGGTTATGCCTCCCGTAGCTCTTAACGAGCCAGAAGTTATGGTCGTCCGAATAATCGATATCTACAGGATGCAACATCCACGGTGCAAGGTGCAACATCTGCCCGAAATGGCGTAACAGTGTCGTAAGACTTTTTGAAATGCGTGCATGGATTTGAAACAAAACGGTACCACGGTGCACCACACTCCAGCGATGGTAAATTGAAGACCAGCCACGGTAATCCCGTTTTACCATAAAAATACACGTGTCGAAAAAACGAAGGGTAAAAAACTTCCGAGACCCGATTGAGATTCGGATAGTCTTTTTTGGGCATTTAACAATCCATTGACGGCTGAAAACTGTCATAGCCATAGAACTCACTGAGGCCTTCGTTTTGACTGGTTATGGCTCCCGTAACTCTAAACGAGCCAAAAGTTATGGCTGTCCGAATAATCGATATCTACAGAGTGCAACATCCACGGTGCAAGGTGCAACATCCGTCCGAAATGGCGAAACAGTGTCGTACGACTTTTTGAAATGCGTGCATGGATTTGAAACAAAACGGTACCATGGTGCACCAGTCTCTAGCGATGGTAAATCGAAGACCAGCCACGGTAATCCCGTTCTAACGTAAAAATCCACGTGTCGAAAAAACGAAGGGTAAAAAACTTCGTAGACCCGATTGAGATTCAGATAGTCTTTTTTGGGCATTAAACAATCCATTGACGGTTGAAAGCTGTCATAGCCATAGAACTCACTGAGGCCTTCGTTTTGACTGGTTATGCCTCCCGTAACTCTAAACGAGCCTGAAGTTATGGCCGTCCGAATAATCGATATCCACAGGGTGCAACATCCACGGTACAAGGTGCAACATCCGTCCGAAATGGAGAAACAGTGTCGTACGACTTTTTGAAATGCGTGCAAGGATTCGAAATGGAACGGTACCATGGTGCACCACTCTCCAGCGTTGGTAAATTGAAGACCAACCTCGGTAATCCCGTTTTACCGTAAAATTCCACGTGTCGAAAAAACGAAGGGTAAAAAACTTCTGAGACCCGATTGAGATTCGGATAGTCTTTTTTGGGCATTAAACAATCCATTGACGGTTGAAAGCTGTCATAGCCGTAGAACTCACTGAGGCCTTTGTTTTGACTAGTAATGGCTCCCGTAACTCTAAACGAGCCAGAAGTTATGGCCGTCCGAATAATCGGTATCTACAGGGTGCAACATCCACGGGGCAAGGTGCGACATCCGTCCGAATGGAGAAACAGTGTCGTACGACTTTTTCAAATGCGTGCATGGATTTGAAACGAAACGGTACCATGGTGCACCACTCTCCAGCGATGGTAAATCGAAGACCAGCCACGGTAATCCCATTCTACCTTAAAAATCCACCTGTCGAAAAAAAGAAGGGTAAAAAACTTCCTAGACCCGTTTGAGATTCGGATAGTCTTTTTTGGGCATTAAACAATCCATTGATGGCTAAAAGCGGTCATGGCCGTAGAACTCAATTAGGCCTTCGTTTTGACTGGTTATGGCTCCCGTAACTCTAAACGAGCCAGAAGTTATGGCCGTCCGAATAATCGATATCTACAGGGTGCAACATCCACGGTGCAAGGCGCAACATCCGTCCGAAATGGCGAAACAGTGTCGTACGACTTTTTGAAATGCATGCATGGTTTGAAACGGAATGGTACCATGGTGCACCACTCTCCAGCAATGGTAAATCGAAGACCAGCTACGGTAATCCCGTTCTACCGTAAAAATCCACGTGTCGAAAAAACGAAGGGTAAAAAACTTCCGAGACCCGATTGAGATTCGGATATTCTTTTTTGGGCATTTATCAATCCATTGACGGTTGAAAGCTCTCATAGCTTTAGAACTCACTGAGGCCTTCGTTTTGACTGGTTATGGCTCCCGTAACTCTAAACGTGCCAGAAGTTATGGCCGTCCGAATAATCGATATCTACAGGGTGCAACATCCACGGTGCAAGGTGCAACATCCGTCCGAAATGGCGAAACAGTGTCGTCCGACTTTTTGAAATGCGTGCATGGATTTGAAACGAAACGGTACCATGGTGCACCACTCTCCAGCGATGGAAAATCTAAGACCATCCACGGTAATCCCGTTCTACCGTAAAAATCCACGTGTCAAAAAAACGAAGGGTAAAAAACTTTCTAGGCCCGATTGAGATTCAGATAGTATTTTTTGGGCATTAAACAATCCATTGACGGCTGAAAGCTGTCATAGCCGCAGAACTCACTGAGGCCTTCATTTTGACTGGTTATGGCTCCCGTAACTCTAAACGAGCCAGAAATTATGGTCGTCCGAATAATCGATTTCTACAGGGTGCAATATCCACGGTGCAAGGTGCAACATCCGTTCGAAATGGCGAAACAGCGTCGTACGACTTTTTGAAATGCGTGCATGGATTTGAAACGAACGGTACCCTGGTGCACCACTCTCCAGCGATGGTAACATGAAGACCAGCCACGGTAATCCCGTTTTACCGTAAAAATCCACGTGTCGAAAAAACGAAGGGTAAAAAATTTCCGAGACCCGATTGAGATTCGGATAGTCTTTTTTGGGCATTAAACAATCCATTGACGGCTGAAAGCTGTCATAGCCGTAGAACTCACTGAGATGACTGGTTATGGCTCCCGTAACTCTAAACGAGCCAGAAGTTATGGCCGTCCGAATAATCGATATCTACAAGGTGCAACATCCACGGTGCAAGGTGCAACATCCGTCCGAAATGGCAAAACAGTGTCGTACAACTTTTTGAAATTCGTTCAAGGATTCGAAATGAAATGGTACCATGGTGCACCACTCTCCAGCATTGGTAAATTGAAGACCAGCTATGGTAATCCCGTTTTACCGTAAAAATCCACGTGTCGAAATAAACGAAAGGTAAAAAACTTCCGAGACCCGATTGAGATTCGGATAGTCTTTTTTGGGCATTGAACAATCCATTGACGGTTGAAAGCTGTCACAGCCGTAGAACTCACTGAGTCCTTCGTTTTGACAGGTTATGGCTCCCGTAACTCTAAACGAGCCAGAAGTTATGGCCGTCCGAATAATCGATATATACAGGGTGCAACATCCACGGTGCAAGGTGCAACATCCGTCCGAAATGGCGAAACAGTGTCGTACGACTTTTTGAAATGCGTGCATGGATTTGAAACGAAATGGTACCATGGTGCACCACTCTCCAGGGATGGTAAATCGTAGACCAGCCACGGTAATCCCGTTCTACCGTAAAAATCCACGTGTCGAAAAAACGAAGGGTAAAAAACTTCCTAGACCCGATTGAGATTCGGATAGTCTTTTTTGGGATTAAACAATCCATTGACGGCTGAAACCTGTCATAGCAGTAGAACTCACTGAGGCCTTCGTTTTGACTGGTTATGGCTCCCGTAACTCTAAAAGAGCCAGAAGTTATGGCCGTCCGAATAATCGATATCTATAGTGTGCAACATCCACGGTGCAAGGTGCAACATCCGTCCGAAATGGAGAAACAGTGTCGTACGACTTTTTGAAATGCGTGCATGGATTTGAAACAAAACGGTAACTTGGTGCACCACTCTCCAGCGATGGTAACATGAAGACCAGCCACGGTAATCCCGTTTTACCATAAAAATCCACGTGTCGAAAAAACGAAGGGTAAAAAACTTCCAAGACCCGATTGAGATTCAGATAGTCTTTTTTGGGCATTTAACAATCTATTGATGGCTGAAAGCAGTCATAGCCGTAGAACTCACTGAGGCCTTCGTTTTGACTGGTTATGGCTCCCGTAACTCTAAACGAGCCAGAAGTTATGTTTGTCCGAATAATCGATATCTACAGGATGCAACATCCACGGTGCAAGGTGCAACATCCATCCGAAATGGCGTAACAGTGTCGTACGACTTTTTGAAATGCGTGCATGGATTTGAAACAAAACCGTACCCTGGTGCACCACTCTCCACGATGCTAAATTGAAGACCAGCCACGGTAATCCCGTTTTACCATAAAATCCATGTGTCGAAAAAACGAAGGGTAAAAAACTTCTGAGACCCAATTGAGATTCGGATAGTCTTTTTTGGGCATTTAACAATCCATTGACGGCTGAAAGTTGTCATAGCCGTAGAACTCACTGGGGCCTTAGTTTTGACTGGTTATGGCTCCCGTAACTCTAAACGAGCCAGAAGTTATGGCCGTCCGAATAATCGATATCTACAGGGTGCAACATCCACGGTGCAAGGTCCAACATCCGTCCGAAATGGCGAAACAGTGTCGTAGGACTTTTTAAAATGCGTGTATGGATTTGAAACGAAATGTAACCATGGTGCACCACTCTCCAGCGATGGTAAATCGAAGACCAGCCACGGTAAACCTGTTCTACCATAAAAATCCACGTGTCGAAAAAAGAAGGGTAAAAAACTTCCTAGACCCGATAGAGATTCAGATAGTCTTTTTTGGGCATTAAACAATCTATTGACGGCTGAAAGCTGTCATAGCCGTAGAACTCACTGATGCCTTCGTTTTGACTGGTTATGGCTCCCGTAACTCTAAACGAGCCAGAAGTTATGGTCGTCCGAATAATCGATATCTACAGGGTGCAACATCCACGGTGCAAGGTGCAACATCCGTCCGAAATGGCGAAAAAGCGTCGTACGAGTTTTTGAAATGCGTGCATGGATTTGAAATGAAACGGTACCCTGGTGCACCACTCTCCAGTGATGGTAACATGAAGACCAGCGACGGTAATCCCGTTTTACCGTAAAAATCCACGTGTCGAAAAAACGAAGGGTAAAAAATATCCGAGACCCGATTGAGATTCGGATAGTCTTTTTTGGGCATTAAACAATCCATTGACGGCTGAAAGCTGTCATAGACGTAGAACTCACTGAGGCCTTCATTTTGACTGGTTATGACTCCCGTAACTCTAAACGAGCCAGAAGTTATGGCCGTCTGAATAATCGATATCTACAGGGTGCAACATCCACGGTGAAAGGTGCAACATCCGTCCGAAATGGCGAAACAGTGTCGTACGACTTTTTGAAATGCGTGCATGGATTTGAAAGAAAATGGTACCATGGTGCACCACTCTCCAGCGATGGTAAATTGAAGACCAGCCACGGTAATCCCGTTCTACCGTAAAAATCCACGTGTCGAAAAAACGAAGGGTAAAAAACTTCCTAGACCCGATTGAGATTCGGATAGTCTTTTTTGGGAAATAAACAATCCACTGACGGCTGAAAGCTGTCATAGCCGTAGAACTCACTGAGGCCTTCGTTTTGACTGGTTATGGCTACCTAACTCTAAAAGAGCCAGAAGTTATGGCCGTCCGAATAATCGATATCTACAGGGTGCAACATCCACGGTGCAAGGTGCAACATCCGTCCGAAATGGCGAAACAGTGTCGTACGACTTTTTGAAATGCGTGCATGGATTTGAAACGAAACGGTACCCTGGTGCACCACCCTCCAGCGATGGTAACATGAAGACCAGCCACGGTAATCCCGTTTTACCGTAAAAATCCACGTGTCAAAAAAACGAAGGGTAAAAAACTTCCGTGACCCAATTGAGATTCGGATAGTCTTTTTTGGGCATTAAACAATCCATTGACGGCTGAAAGCAGTCATAGCCGTAGAACTCACTGAGGCCTTCGTTTTGATTGGTTATGGCTGCCGTATCTCTAAACGAGCCAGAAGTTATGGCTGTCCGAATAATCGATATCTACAGGGTGCAACATCCACGGTGCAAGGTGCAACATCCGTCCGAAATGGCGAAACAGTGTCGTACGACTTTTTGAAATGCGTGCAAGGATTCGAAATGAAATGGTACCATGGTGCACCAATCTCCAGCGTTACCAGCCACGGTAATCCCGTTTTACCGTAAAAATCCACGTGTCGAAAAAACGAAGGGTAAAAAACTTCCGAGAGCCGATTGAGATTCAGATAGTCTTTTTTGGGCATTAAACAATTCATTGACGGCTAAAAGCTGTCATAGCCGTAGAACTCACTGAGGCCTTCGTTTTGACTGGTAATGGCTCCCGTAACTCTAAACGAGCCAGAAGTTATGGCCGTCCGAATAATCGATATCTACAGGGTGCAACATCCACGGTGCAAGGTGCAACATCCGTCCGAATGGCGAAACAGCGTCGTACGACTTTTTGAAATGCGTGCGTGGATTTGAAACGAAACGGTACCATGGTGCTCCACTCCCCAGCGATGGTAAATCGAAGACCAGCCACGGTAATCCCGTTCTGCCTTAAAAATCCGCGTTTCGAAAAAACGAAGGGTAAAAAACTTCCTAGACCCGATTTAGATTCAGATAGTCTTTTTTGGGCATTAAACAATCCATTGACGGCTGAAAGCGGTCATAGCCATAGAACTCACTGAGGCCTTCGTTTTGATTGGCTATGGCTACCGTAACTCTAAACGAGCCAGAAGTTATAGTCGTCGGAATAATCGATATCTACAGGGTGCAACATCCACGGTGCAAGGCGCAACATCCGTCCGAAATGGCGAAACATTGTCGTACGACTTTTTGAAATGCGTGCATGGTTTGAAACGGAACGGTACCATGGTGCACCACTCTCCAGCGATGGTAAATCGGAGACCAGCCACGGTAATCCCGTTCTACCGTAAAAATCCGCGTGTCGAAAAATCGATGGGTAAAAAACTTCCTAGACCCGATTGAGATTCAGATAGTCTTTTTTTAGCATTAAACAATCCATTGACGGCTGAAAACTGTCATAGCCGTAGAACTCACTAAGGCCTTCGTTTTGACTAGTTATGGCTCCCGTAACTCTAAACGAGCCAGAAGTTATGGTCGTCCGAATAATCGAAATCTACAGGATGCAACATCCACGGTGCAAGGTGCAACATCCTCCGAAATGGCGTAACAGTGTCGTACGACTTTTTGAAATGCGTGCATGGATTTGAAACAAAACGGTACCCTGGTGCACCACTCTCCAGCGATGGTAAATTGAAGACCAGCCACGGTAATCCCGTTTTACCATAAAAATCCACGTGTCGAAAAAACGAAGGGTAAAAAACTTCCGAGACCCGATTGAGATTCGGATAGTCTTTTTTGGGCATTGAACAATCCATTGACGGCTGAAAGCTATCATAGCCGTAGAACTCACTGAGGCCTTCGTTTTGACTGGTTATGGCTCCCGTAACTCTAAACGAGCCAGAAGTTATGGCCGTCCGAATAATCGATATCTACAGGGTGCAACATCCACGGTGCAAGGCCCAACATCCGTCCGAAATGGCGAAACAGTGTCGTAGGACTTTTTAAAATGCGTGTATGGATTTGAAACGAAATGTAACCATGGTGCACCACTCTCCAGCGATGGTAAATCGAAGACCAGCCACGGTAAACCTGTTCTACCATAAAAATCCACGTGTCGAAAAAAGAAGGGTAAAAAACTTCCTAGACCCGATAGAGATTCAGATAGTCTTTTTTGGGCATTAAACAATCTATTGACGGCTGAAAGCTGTCATAGCCGTAGAACTCACTGATGCCTTCGTTTTGACTGGTTATGGCTCCCGTAACTCTAAACGAGCCAGAAGTTATGGTCGTCCGAATAATCGATATCTACAGGGTGCAACATCCACGGTGCAAGGTGCAACATCCGTCCGAAATGGCGAAAAAGCGTCGTACGAGTTTTTGAAATGCGTGCATGGATTTGAAATGAAACGGTACCCTGGTGCACCACTCTCCAGTGATGGTAACATGAAGACCAGCGACGGTAATCCCGTTTTACCGTAAAAATCCACGTGTCGAAAAAACGAAGGGTAAAAAATATCCGAGACCCGATTGAGATTCGGATAGTCTTTTTTGGGCATTAAACAATCCATTGACGGCTGAAAGCTGTCATAGCCGTAGAACTCACTGAGGCCTTCGTTTTGACTGGTTATGACTCCCGTAACTCTAAACGAGCCAGAAGTTATGGCCGTCTGAATAATCGATATCTACAGGGTGCAACATCCACGGTGAAAGGTGCAACATCCGTCCGAAATGGCGAAACAGTGTCGTACGACTTTTTGAAATGCGTGCATGGATTTGAAAGAAAATGGTACCATGGTGCACCACTCTCCAGCGATGGTAAATTGAAGACCAGCCACGGTAATCCCGTTCTACCGTAAAAATCCACGTGTCAAAAAAACGAAGGGTAAAAAACTTCCTAGACCCGATTGAGGTTCGGATAGTCTTTTTTGGTAAATAAACAATCCACTGACGGCTGAAAGCTGTCATAGCCGTAGAACTCACTTAGGCCTTCGTTTTGACTGGTTATGGCTACCGTAACTCTAAAAGAGCCAGAAGTTATGGCCGTCCGAATAATCGATATCTACAGGGTGCAACATCCACGGTGCAAGGTGCAACATCCGTCCGAAATGGCGAAACAGTGTCGTACGACTTTTTGAAATGCGTGCATGGATTTGAAACGAAACGGTACCCTGGTGCACCACCCTCCAGCGATGGTAACATGAAGACCAGCCACGGTAATCCCGTTTTACCGTAAAAATCCACGTGTCGAAAAAACGTAGGGTAAAAAACTTCCGTGACCCGATTGAGATTCGGATAGTCTTTTTTGGGCATTAAACAATCCATTGACGGCTGAAAGCAGTCATAGCCGTAGAACTCACTGAGGCCTTCGTTTTGATTGGTTATGGCTGCCGTATCTCTAAACGAGCCAGAAGTTATGGCTGTCCGAATAATCGATATCTACAGGGTGCAACATCCACGGTGCAAGGTGCAACATCCGTCCGAAATGGCGAAACAGTGTCGTACGACTTTTTGAAATGCGTGCAAGGATTCGAAATGAAATGGTACCATGGTGCACCAATCTCCAGCGTTACCAGCCACGGTAATCCCGTTTTACCGTAAGAATCCACGTGTCGAAAAAACGAAGGGTAAAAAACTTCCGAGAGCCGATTGAGATTCAGATAGTCTTTTTTGGGCATTAAACAATTCATTGACGGCTAAAAGCTGTCATAGCCGTAGAACTCACTGAGGCCTTCGTTTTGACTGGTAATGGCTCCCGTAACTCTAAACGAGCCAGAAGTTATGGCCGTCCGAATAATCGATATCTACAGGGTGCAACATCCACGGTGCAAGGTGCAACATCCGTCCGAATGGCGAAACAGCGTCGTACGACTTTTTGAAATGCGTGCGTGGATTTGAAACGAAACGGTACCATGGTGCTCCACTCCCCAGCGATGGTAAATCGAAGACCAGCCACGGTAATCCCGTTCTGCCTTAAAAATCCGCGTTTCGAAAAAACGAAGGGTAAAAAACTTCCTAGACCCGATTTAGATTCAGATAGTCTTTTTTGGGCATTAAACAATCCATTGACGGCTGAAAGCGGTCATAGCCATAGAACTCACTGAGGCCTTCGTTTTGATTGGCTATGGCTACCGTAACTCTAAACGAGCCAGAAGTTATAGTCGTCGGAATAATCGATATCTACAGGGTGCAACATCCACGGTGCAAGGCGCAACATCCGTCCGAAATGGCGAAACATTGTCGTACGACTTTTTGAAATGCGTGCATGGTTTGAAACGGAATGGTACCATGGTGCACCACTCTCCAGCGATGGTAAATCGGAGACCAGCCACGGTAATCCCGTTCTACCGTAAAAATCCGCGTGTCGAAAAATCGATGGGTAAAAAACTTCCTAGACCCGATTGAGATTCAGATAGTCTTTTTTTAGCATTAAACAATCCATTGACGGCTGAAAACTTTCATAGCCGTAGAACTCACTAAGGCCTTCGTTTTGACTAGTTATGGCTCCCGTAACTCTAAACGAGCCAGAAGTTATGGTCGTCCGAATAATCGAAATCTACAGGATGCAACATCCACGGTGCAAGGTGCAACATCCGTCCGAAATGGCGTAACAGTGTCGTACGACTTTTTGAAATGCGTGCATGGATTTGAAACAAAACGGTACCCTGGTGCACCACTCTCCAGCGATGGTAAATTGAAGACCAGCCACGGTAATCCCGTTTAACAATAAAAATCCACGTGTCGAAAAAACAAAGGGTAAAAAACTTCCGAGACCCGATTGAGATTCGGATAGTCTTTTTTGGGCATTGAACAATCCATTGACGGCTGAAAGCTATCATAGCCGTAGAACTCACTGAGGCCTTCGTTTTGACTGGTTATGGCTCCCGTAACTCTAAACGAGCCAGAAGTTATGGCCGTCCGAATAATCGATATCTACAGGGTGCAACATCCACGGTGCAAGGCGCAACATCCGTCCAAAATGGCGAAACAGTGTCGTGCGACTTTTTGTAATGCGTGCAAGGATTTGAAATGAAAAAGTACCATGGTGCACCATTCTCCAGCGTTGGTAAATTGAAGACCAGCCACGGTAATCCCGTTTTACCGTAAAAATCCATGTGTCGAAAAAACGAAGGGTAAAAAACTTCCGAGACCCGATTGAGATTCAGATAGTCTTTTTTGGGCATTTAACAATCCATTGACGGCTGAAAGCTTTCAGAGCCGTAGAACTCACTGAGGCCTTTGTTTTGACTAGTTATGGCTCCCGTAACTTTAAATGAGCTAGAAGTTATGGCCGTCCGAATAATCGATATCTACAGGGTGCAACATCCACGGTGTAAGGTGCAACATCCGTCCGAAATGGTGAAATAGTGTTGTACGACTTTTTGAAATGCGTGCAAGGATTTGAAATGAAACGGTACCATGGTTCACCACTCTCCAGCGTTGGTAAATTGAAGACCAGCCACGGCAATCCCGTTTCATCGTAAAAATCCACGTGTCGAAAAAATGAAAGGTAAAAAACTTCTGAGACCCGATTGAGATTCGAATAGTCTTTTTTGGGCATTAAACAATCCATTGACGGCTGAAAGCCATCATAGCCGTAGAACTCACCGAGGCTTTCGTTTTGACTGGTTATGGCTCCTGTAACTCTAAACGAGCCAGAAGTTATGGCCGTTCGAATAATCGATATCTGCAGGGTGCATCATCCACGGTGAAAGGTGCAACATCCGTCCGAAATGGCGAAACAGTGTCGTACGACATTTTGAAATGCGCGCATGGATTTGAAACGAAACGATACCATGGTGCACCACTATCCAGCGATGGTAAATCGAAGACCAGCCATGGTAATCCCGTTCTACCGTAAAAATCCACGTGTCGAAAAAACGAAGGGTAAAAAACATCCTAGACCCGATTGAGATTCGGATAGTCTTTTTTGGGCATTAGACAATCCATTGACGGCTGAAAGCTGTCATAGCCGTAGAACTCACTAAGGCCTTTGTTTTGACTGGTTATGGCTCCCGTAACTCTAAACGAGCCAGAAGTTATGGCCGTCCGAATAATCGATATCTACAGGGTGCAACATCCTCGGTGCAAGGCGCAACATCCGTCCGAAATGGCGAAACAGTGTCGTACGACTTTTTGAAATGCGTGCATGGTTTGAAACGGAATGGCACCATGGTGCACCACTCTCCAGCGATGGTAAATCGAAGACCAGCCACGGTAATCCCGTTCTACCGTAAAAATCCACGTGTCGAAAAAACGAAGGGCAAAAAACTTCCTAGACGCGATTGAGATTCAGATAGTCTTTTTTGGGCATTAACCAATCCATTGACGGCTGAAAGTCGTCATAGCCGTAGAACTCACTGAGGCCTTCGTTTTGACTAGTTATGGCTCCCGTAACTCTAAACGAGCCAGAAGTTATGGCCGTCCGAATAATCGATATCTACAGGGCGCAACATCCACGGTGCAAGCTGCAACATCCGTCCGAAATGGCGAAACAGTGTCGTACGACTTTTTGAAATGCGTGCATGGATTTGAAACGAAAGGGTACCATGGTGCACTACTCTCCAGCAATGGTAAATCATAGACCAGCCACGGTAATCCCGTTCTACCGTAAAAATCCACGTGTCGAAAAAACGAAGGGTAAAAAACTTCCTAGACCCGATTGAGATTCGGATAGTCTGTTTTGGGCATTAAACAATCCATTGACGGCTGAAAGCTGTCATAGCCGTAGAACTCGCTGAGGCCTTCATTTTGACTGGTTATGGCTCCCGTAACTCTAAACGAGCCAGAAGTTATGGTCGTCCGAATAATCGATATCTACAGGGTGCAACATCCAAGGTGCAAGGCGCAACATCCGTCCGAAATGGCGAAACAGTGTCGTACGACTTTTTGAAATGCGTGCATGGTTTGAAACGGAACGGTACCATGGTGCACCACTCTCCAGCGATGGTAAATCGGAGACCAGCCACGGTAATCCCGTTCTACCGTAAAAATCCACGTGTCGAAAAATCGAAGGGTAAAAAACTTCCTAGACCCGATTGAGATTCGGATAGACTTTTTTTGGCATTAAACAATCCATTGACGGCTAAAAACTGTCATAGCCGTAGAACTCACTGAGGCCTTCGTTTTAAATGGTTATGGCTCCCGTAACTCTAAACGAGCCAGAAGTTATGGTCGTCCGAATAATCGATATCTACAGGATACAACATCCACGGTGCAAGGTGCAACATCCGTCCGAAATGGCGTAACAGTGTCGTACGACTTTTTGAAATGCGTGCATGGATTTGAAACAAAATGGTACCCTGGTGCACAACTCTCCAACGATGGTAAATTGAAGACCAGCCACGGTAATCCCGTTTTACCATAAAAATCCACGTGTCGAAAAAACGAAGGGTAAAAAACTACCGAGACCCGATTGAGATTCGGATAGTCTTTTTTGGGCATTTAACAATCCATTGACGGCTGAAAGCTATCGTAGCTGTAGAACTCACTGAGGCCTTTGTTTTGACTGGTTATGGCTCCCGTAACTCTAAAGGAGCCAGAAGTTATGGTCGTCCGAATAATCGATATCTACAGGGTGCAACATCCACGGTGCACGGTGCAACATCCGTCCGAAATGGCGAAACAGTGTCGTACGACTTTTTGAAATGCGTGCAAGGATTTGAAATGAAACGGTACCATGGTGCACCAGTCTCCAGCATTGGTAAATAGAAGACCAGCCACGGTAATCCCATTTTACCTTAAAAATCCACGTGTCGAAAAAACGAAGGGTAAAAAACTTCCGAGACCCGATTGAGATTCGGATAGTCTTTTTTGGGCATTTAACAATCCATTGACGGCTGAAAGCTGTCAGAGCCGTAGAACTCACTGAGGCCTTCGTTTTGACTGGTTATGGCTCCCGTAACTCTAAACGAGCCATAAGTTATGGCCGTCCGAATAATCGATATCTACAGGGTGCAACATCCACGGTGCAAGGTGCAGCATCCATCCGAAATGGCGAAACAGTGTAGTACGACTTTTTGAAAAGCGTGCAAGGATTTGAAATGAAACGGTACCATGGTGCACCACTCTCCAGCGGTGGTAAATTGAAGACTAGCCACGGCAATCCCGTTTTACTGTAAAAATCCACGTGTCGAAAAAACGAAAGGTAAAAAACTTCCGAGACCCAATTGAGATTCGGATAGTCTTTTTTGGGCATTAAACAATCCCTTGACGGCTGAAAGCTGTCAAAGCGGTAGAACTCACCGAGGCCTTCGTTTTGACTGGTTATGGCTCCCGTAAATCTAAACGAGCCAGAAGTTATGACCGTCCGAATAATCGATATCTACAGGGTGCAACATCCACGGTGCAAGGCGCAACATCCGTCCGTAATGGCGAAACAGTGTCGTACGACCTTTTGAAATGCGTGCATGGTTTGAAACGGAACGGTACCATAGTGCACAACCCTCCAGCGATGGTAAATCGGAGACCAGCCACGGTAATTGTGACGACCGCCCATGTCTCCCGCACCAAAACAAGGAAAAAGTGCGCTGAAGGGCGTGCCAGGCAGCCATGGACGATAGTCAGGGGTAGAATAAACATCGCAGACTCTATCGTACAACTCACAGCGCGTGGATAAAATACAATAGAGAAATATAATATAGTGAAGCTCCATAGAACAGAACATCGTCAGATAAGCATCATAGTGGTTTTATACAAACATATGAATCATTCATACATCAAAGCCTCACTACATAACACTCAAACAAATACAGCAGCGGAACACCCAGTACATATAATATGAAATAATATGTAAAAGCCTCCTGCTCGTCTTCGTCGTCATCAGCGTAGACCTCCAAGAACAGCACCTGTCACCTGTTACCTAGTCTGCCCATCCCAACATGGATGAACAGCCCAAGGTAATAAGAGGAGACATAAAACCTTGAGTCAGACAAAGTCTTAGTGAGCAGTAAATCAACTATCAAACATACCAAAAGAGTATAAGGGATAAAAGGAATAGGAACCAAACCATCCCACTCCACCTCTTTCTACAGTGATAGCCCCCAGACACACACTAAGGAGAAGCAAACATAACATAGCAGGCAATTAAAGTAAAGCAATAATCACTTGAGTCAAGGTCGATGTTTTCCAAATACAAACCCCCAAGGCCTAAACCAAGATCAGATAAGCACCCAGAAAACACCGCTCTTGAGACCGAATGATGATACAACCAAACGTCCAAACATCCATGACTCTGGCTATCACTGTTATCATTGCCTTGATTTCACCGTTAGTTGAACAACCATCTGTCAAGGGCTAATGGTAACCCCGGTTCTAGTCATAACTCCGCACGCTACCTGTGCCTAGGACTTATCTACTCTGCCCAGAGTACTCGACTACCTGCCTGTAGTCTTTTGGGTGTCCCGACTACCTACCTGTAGTCGTTCTGGGCGCCCCATGTACTCTTGCTTTTGAGCATGCTAGAACCTTCAACAACGATGAGATCTCAGCCTCCTAGTCATCCTCCTCGACGACTATTACCATGCTAGCCCAAGCTACCTCTCGAGCAATCCATTATCACCCAAATCGAACCATCCCTCGAGTTATCAACATGCTTGGAATGATCCCTGCCTGGATTATGCCAAGACTCACATCGTACTTCGCCTCATCGCATCATAGCAAAGTTCCATCTCAACATCATCCAATCCATACATATGAGCTTCAACATCCGCTACATATGTCTTAAGCAGCTTTCACCATTCAAGAGCCTCTTCCATAGCTTTTGAATCGTCCTTGACCATACTTGTCCAAATCTATCAACTAGATAACTCATTCACAACAATCAAACAAGGCAACATTAATCCAAACAAATAAGTAGTCAATCAAGATCTAAATAGGCATTTGTAACTAAAATGGCAATTTCGTAAATAGCTGAGCATAAGTCTAACATACATGAATCGTGGGTTTTTAGCATAGATCTAACAATATAAATCATGGGTTTTGTCCCTACAACTTGATGAATGATCTTGCATAAGCAAACATCTTCATAAGTAATGGATCTACACTTGGATCTAAAGAAAAATGCATAAAATCACTATCTACAACACTTCAACAAACCACCAAACCAATATACTCCTTTGGGTCCGCGTGAGAGATAACCACCACTCACCAAATCACCCAAACACTTCAAAAACTAACAACTTCAGATCTTCACAGCGAAGATTCAAGCTTGATTCGTCGAAATCCCGCTTGAAACGATGAAATCTAGCTTCGTTGGATGAAGATCTTCAACTTTGGTTCTTGGATCTTCAATCTCGATCTTCGATCTTGGATGGATGTTAGAACTAGATTGGAGTGGAGAAAAGAAGATGTAGAAATGCTGTAGTCGAGCTCTCAAAATGGCAGCACTTCGTCGCTTCAAAAACCGGTGCCAAAAAGTGAGCCAAAGCCCTCTATTTATAGGCTGAAATCCCCCATGAGTCGTCCGCCCCTATGAGTCATCCACGACTCATGACTCACGACTCAAGCCACTACGACTCACGACTCAACGCGGCTCAAGGCAAATACGACACAACACACACATACGGCACAGCATGCACACGACTCAAGCCCCTACCGACTTATCAACACACGACCTAAGATACTGCCGCATATCCTAAGTCTTAAGTCGTATGACGACTTAACTATGACATGACCTAAAAACACACACGATCTAAACTATCCTGCCGACTCAACGACCCAACTAATACGGCCTAACGACTTAACTATGTTGCCGACTCACGACTTAACACTACACAGGGCCACACGACCTAGTTCCCTGCCGACCTAACACTAAGTCGTCTGGACGACTCAACTACCAACCGACTAAACTACCAACGACCTAAGCCTTAACTCCTTAAGCCGCTAACCTATGAGTCGGCATCCCCTAAGCCGTTAGTTCCTTTAGGTCGGCCAATCACCTTATGTCGTTCACTCCACTAAGTCGTTTAACTATCTTAAGTCGGCCCATTCTCTTAACTCGCCAACTACCTTAACTCGGCAACCCTTAACGTGTTAACTCCTATAACTCGGCCAACACACTTAAGTCGCTACGCCCGACCTATCACCCTTACGACCCAAGCTACCCACTAACCCGTAAGTCATCTACGACTTAACTTAGGTTGCCTAACCGAGTTAGTCTCCACACGACCTACTCCACATATGACTTAGGCTATGGATGACTCAACAACACTAACGTCCTAGCAACCATTATTTTACGATTAGTCGACACGTAAAATACAGGTCGTTACATTCTCTCCCCCTTAGGAATTTCGCCCCCGAAATTCCAAGCAAGCAAGAGCAATCAAAATTATTCTGCATGCCTACCATCCATAGCAATCAACAAACCATGCATCCAATTACTATCCTAGCATGCAGAATACTAAGATTAGAACAAGTTACAAATTCATGAGATGTCACGACACCTTAGGGCTATACCTTGAAGAGTTCAGGATGAGCTGCCTTCATCCTCTCTTCCTCCTCCCACGTACAGTCGTCAACATCATCACTCCATTGTACCTTGAGCAACGTAATCGTCTTCCTCCTAAGCTGTTTCGTGTCGGTTTCAACAACACGAAGCGGCTTACGAGGTCTTCTAACCACTGGATCAACCTCTAAATCTTCACAACTATCAGCAGAAACCACTGTAGTTGGGTCATGCACATACTTCCGTAGATAAGATACATGGAAAACATTGTGCAGGCCCGCCATCTTTTCCGGTAACTCCAATCTATAAGCGAGCTTTCCAATTTGCTCGACAATCGGGAATGGTCCAACAAATCTCGGAGTTAACTTTCCTTTCTTCCCGAATCGAATAACATTCTTCAGAGGAGAAATCTTCACAAAAACCATATCACCTACGTCGAATTCCAAATCCTTTCGACGATTATTGGCATAACTTTTCTGACGATCTTGGGCTGCCTTCATTCGTTGCCGAATGATCCCTATACAATCCGAAGTCTGTCGAATCATCTCTGGCCCAAGTATCAGTTTTTCTCCAGTTTCCAACCAACATGTCGGAGAGTTACACGGTCTTCCATACAGTGCTTCATATGGTGCCATACCAATACTTGACTGATAACTGTTATTATATGCAAATTCCACCAAATGAAGGTGATCTTCCCATGATCCTCCGAAATCCAAAACACAGGCTCTGAGAAGATCTTCCAAAACTCGGTTGACTCTCTCAGTCTGGCCATCTGTTTGAGGGTGGTTAGCTGTACTCAAACGCAACTTAGTTCCCAAAACTTCCTGGAAGCTCTTCCAAAATCCACTAGTGAACAATGGGTCTCGATCGCTCACTATATTCTTCGGAACACCATGGAATCGAACAATCCACTTCACATACAACTCAGCCAACTTCGATGCAGTCCTAGTTGATCGAACAGGAATGAATCTTGCACTCTTGGTCAATCGATCTATTATGACCCACATCCATTCATTCCCCACTCTGGTTCTAGGTAGGCCATCGATAAAATCCATCGACACTTGCTCCCACTTCCATGTAGGAACCTCTAATGGTTGAAGCAATCCACTTGGCTTTTTCTGTTCAGCTTTTACCAACTGGCAATTCATACATTTGGAAATAAAATTTCCAACATCCTTCTTCATACCTTCCCAATAATAGGTTCTCTTCATATCCCGATACATCTTATTTCCACCTGGATGAATTGTCAACTTCGAGTGATGACTTTCCCTAAGAACTTCATCTCTCAATCCATCTACATCGAGAACAACTAGTCATCCTTGCTTTCGAAGCCAACCCTCTCGATCGACTTCAAATCCTTTATCCTTTTCTGGATTCAATCCAGATTCCAAATATCGGATAATCTTGACAAGCCTATCGTCTCGCTTTTGGCTCTCGCCAATTCTCTCAACAAGAGTAGGCCTTATCGATAAGTTTGCCAACATCTCAGGTTCCAATTCACATCTAGGCCTGAAGTCAAATTCAGCCAAATTCTCTAGACTCTTCCATTCCGAAAACATGGCTCCCAATCCTGCATGTCTTCGACTTAACGCATCTGCCACTGCGTTGCCTTTTCCCAGAGTATAGGCTATACCAAAATTATATGATGCTAAAAACTCTAGCCACCGTTGCTGTCGAAGATTCAAATCCTTTTGGGAGAAAAGATACTTTAACGACTTGTGATCCGTAAACAACTCGAATCGAACTCCCAACAGATAATGTCTCCACATCTTCAGAGCAAACACAATCGCCGCTAACTCCAAATCATGAGTCGGGTAATTCCTTTCATGCGACTTTAGTTGTCGACTTGCATACGCAACAACTTTATCCTTCTGCATTAGCACTGCTCCAAGTCCAGTACCACATGCATCGGTGTAAACCACCATCTCATCATTCCCACTTGGAATAGTCAAAACAGGAGCACTCGTCAGTCGCTCTTTCAGGATTACGAAAGCTTGCTCACACTTATCATCCCATCTGAACACTTGGTTCTTTTTCGTCAATCCTGTTAACGGTGCAGCTATCTTTGAAAAGTCTTTGATAAACCGACGATAATATCCTGCTAATCCAAGAAAACTTCTCACATCAGATGCATTCTTAGGTCTAATCCAATCCTGGATTGCTGCTACCTTAGCGGGATCAACCGCGATTCCATTTCCAGAGATAACATGGCCTAAGAACCTCACTTCACCCTTCCAGAAGTGACACTTCGAAAACTTAGCCTTCAGCTGATGTTTCCGCAAGATTTCCAAAACAATCCTCAAGTGTGTCTTGTGTTCCTCCTCAGTTCTGGAATAAATCAGAATATCATCCACGAACACAAGCACGAACTTATTCAACTGATCTCTGAACACTCTATTCATAAGATCCACAAAATATGTTGCTGCGTTAGTCAATCCAAACGGCATTACCAGCCACTCGTAAAAACCGGATGGTGTCCTAAAAGCAGTCTTCGGCACATTATCCTTTTCCACTCTCAACTGGTGAAATCCCGTTGCCAAATCCATCTGAGAAAACACATTTGCTTCGTGAAGCTGATCAAACAAGTCATCTATTCTCGGCAATGGATACTTGTTCTTCTTAGTCACTTTATTCAGCTCACGATAATCGACACACAACCTCAACGATCCATCCGCTTTGGTTGCGAACACAACTGGTGCACCCCATTCGGACACACTACGCCGAATGAATCCTTTCTACAAAAGGTCATTAACTTGCACCTTCAACACTTGCTGCTCCCTAGGCGCCATCCGCCTAAGAGGCATCACCACAGGTCTGGCTCCCTCAACTAGATCGATACGAAACTCGATCTCCCTATGCGGCGGTAATCCTTTGACCTCGTCAAAGACATCCTCAAATCCATTCACAATTGGCACCGATGACAGTCCATCCCGTGGAACAACCAGCGAATACATGAAGCTCATGAAGACGCCTTCTTCATGCTTACATCGTATCACAACCTTTCGCCCTTCCACATTCCCGACTGTCACCTCCAGCCTCTCACAATCAATCCTTGCCGCATACTTCCTAAGCCAGTCCATACCCAAAATAATTCCGAACCCCGCAAAGTTCAGAACAAAGCAATCACTAACAAACGAGCAATCATGACTCGACACAACTAGACCACGACATTTCATACACAAACAAGACGAACCCCCAACTGGATTGGTCACAACCAATGGCCTATCAATAATATCCGGTTTCAAACCTAACCGGCCTACCAAATCATCACAAACAAAAGAATGTGACGCTCCAGTATCAAACAACACTCTAACTGGAATACCACAAATGGAAAGAGTACCTTGAACCACCACACTCTTCCCCTTCTCTTCAGCAGTAGGAGCTTTTGAAGACGACGGCACAGCTCCCAAAGCATAAGCTTGCACAATCTGCCTGTCCTTCCTCGGCTCTGGACAATTCTTCTTGATATGTCCCAGCTTATCACAGTTGTAACACTTTCCTGGCACCTAGGGATTCTTACAATCTTTGAAGAGATGGCCCTTCTGCTGGCAGTTGTAGCAGGTCACTTCGCCCTTCGGCTTCTTTTGGCCATCCTTACCTCTCTGTTGCTGCTGCTTCCTCTTCTTGTTTCCACTCTGCTGTGGCCTAAATCCTTCCTTGGTTACAGCAACAACAGAACTTTCCTAAGATGACCCTACTTTTCTAGTGGCCAAATCATGGGCTAATTTGTTTTTTTTTTTTTTGCATAAAGAAATATATGCTAAATGAAAACACAGGGTCATCTACCTTCAAAACCAAAACCAGGATCCACTATTACCAATATAGAAATATTGGTGTATTCTGAAAACATAGATTATTATATATGAAGATATACCAATCTCTTTAGTTATTAAATCAGAGTTAAGAAGAATTAGCTAAAGCATTCACACATAGCATTTTCATATAAAGATAAACCCATTTCCTTCTTATGAAAATTATTTGCAATATGGCACAAAAGATACACAAGCAGACAGGAAACATCAGAATTCCTGATTATATCATAAAAATCATAGAGATCCTTTACTTGACTCAACTCTTGCTATAACACAATTATAGGTGTGGCTGCGCGTACACACACATATAAATACATGTGTGCACGGCTTCGCCAACACACAAGCTCAAGCAATGGTATTAATGAATAGGTAATGAAGCCTTGGCACCAACAAAATATTAATAATTATATGTATAAACAAAAGATCACCAATCCAACTATATAAAAAAATGAGGTCATCGAGTTTCCTCTTTCTCATTTATGCAAGCTATATTCCGACATAAAAGATGAATTTACATCAACTATCCTTCTTTAAAACAAAACATGTCACTGATGCAAGAACAAAAGCTATTCTGCATCATACAAATATTTTTAACACAAACAATTGGAAACTAACAAGTTCCTTTTAGAAAATCTCAAGATAATACATAGAATGGTAATCCATTTCTAGAATACCTATGAATATGAAACAGTTTACTTTCTTTTGCAAAACTTATCCAAAACTGTGTTTATTCATTTTAGAAATGTAAAGTGATTGCATGCACGTATTTTAATTTATATGGCAAGTGCTCAATATAATTCCAGAATCTATCACATGAACATATATTAGCTATATGCTATATACAGATTCGAATAGCAACAGCCACTTAGCATAAAAATTTCATTTCCCAAAAATCATAATGCATTTGAAAGCATCAAAACAATCCATCTTTCCTTCAAAGATTTGCAGCATCAAATATCTCATCTTTGCTTTTCACAGATCCAATATCAAATATCAAATAGCAAATATCAAATATCAAATATCTCATCAAAAATCAAATATCACAGGACTAAGTAACTTGAACTCAGAAAAGACCATAACATAGAGAAAAAATATATATATATATCTCATCTTTGCTTTATACATTCAAGGCATTCAACTTGCCAAAACAAATAAATGTATATATATATATATACATTCTCAGATATGATAAATTACATACAAAAATCAAACTCCAGATCCATATATGCTTGTGCATAAATATGGAAATAATCCATCAAGATAAGTTTATAAAAGTTTTTCCCAAAACTTCTGAAAGGAAACTTGAACAAAATCCATAAAAAAAATCCTTTAAATCACAAAACTCAGCAGTTCTATGGGTCTGCACATATACAAACTGAGTAATCCAAGTGTTTCAGTTTCAACTTGCAATTAAACATAAGACAATACAGTTTTCAAGATTATATACAAATCAATCTAACACATAATGGTTCACTGTTCATGGCATTACATACATATTTTAGTTCAGCAATACATATGAAGTGACAATGAAAATACTTGAATACTTTCTTCATATCATCTATATGCAGTATAAATCGTTCTAACTCAATCTCTTAAGTCATCATCTCATCAATATGTGCATAGCAACCTGTAAAAACATCATCCCGAACTGCCTCGTTGAATGAGACACCCCAGGAGATTGTCGAGACAATCAACAGGGTCAGACATAATACGTCTGGTATGAGTGTGCTTAAGCAATTCATTTGGCAGTAATACAAGTGTTAAATCAGTGTACCGTGACTTAATAGTGAATAAATATCATCTCAGTACAGATATGATCATAATCAGACTTAATCATCACCAATATATGAACACGCAAGCAACCAAGATCAAACAATCATTAACAAGCATGAATACACGCAAAGCATCCATACACACAAATTAATTTACGGAAAATATAACCACGGCTGCCTGAGATAGGTCTTATTGCCAAATCATGATTAAGAACACTCACGTAGCTATATGAGATGTCGATCCCCTAGATATTGCCATAACTTTCCCCCTTTTTCTCACGAATCCAACGCCATTCGATACGGCGAGATAATTTTCCCCCAATCTGATTTCTAGGGCTTCGGCCATTTTTTTTTTGGTTTTGAAACGAGAAAGTTAAAATGAAAAACAGCCGGCCACATCTTTCTTTTCTTCTCTTTTTTTTATTTTTATTTTTATTTTTTTAATCCATTCACAGCTAGGGTTTTAACCATTGGGGAATTACAAATTTACCCCCAAGTCCAAATGTGCACAAATATACTTCAATACTTTATACTTGTTTAAATCACAACATCATAGTTGTCTAAATATTGTGGGTCATTACAAATACCCCACCTTTTTGGAATTGTGTCCTCACAATTCACTCTTACTCGTTCTAGCATCCCAAATATTCATTAAATTTTGCGGAGTGGCTGCAATACACACATGTATAAATATACACGTGTGCACTGCCTTGCCAACTCGAGTGCACCAACAAATTTCAATCAACATGTTTGATCATCAAATGAACCAGCACAAGGGTAACTGCAACTGTCATACAGACAGCACATAAATAAGAAAGCAACATATTCAACAACTCAGTGCATTTGAAAACAGCAACTTCAGATGGATGTGTGGGAACTTACACATAGACTTGGCAAATGCAAGGCAACAACACAAAATGACAACAACAGAAGTGATCAAGACAAAGCACAAGTGTGCAGCATCAAGTTATTTCAAGTACATGGACATATATGTATATAGAACTGCCACTGCATGTAAACAGCAAAATCAAGTCTAAAATCTCAAGTGCAACAGCAGATTTCAGATGCAACAGTGTTTGGACTAAATCTATGCATACAGTGTAACTCAGGGGTGCACACAGGATGAAGTGAATATGCATACATATGGCAGTGTAAAAATGAGAGCAGGAAACAGTGCCATTGCATTCATCATAATAGTCTTCACATTCAGTTTTAAACTAAACCCTATTGGCAAATTGGTTTAGTACATTTTAGAATCAATACAGAATTTACTTTCTGCTTTTCAAAACATTTCTAATGTCTCAAACATATTTATACACCAAGCTTACTCAACCAGAACTAAACAATTATTAATTCAGTAACAGTTTATAGGTTTTGTCATCAAGTTATATATTGCTTACAAATGCATTCCTACTCATGATTCATATTGAAGTCATTTTAAATGTAATGCTCATTCATCCATGGCTATACACACCATCTTCAGGCAATACATATCATCTATATGCAAGTCAAAATAGAGATCAATACCCTTATACAATCTGTCTTTATTTAAATGAATTTTTAATCCAAAACAGACCCCATTCTTGGCAATCAAAGCAAAATATCATAAACATATGTATGAATTAAATTTATACAAATAATACTCAATCAATACAAACAACAAACAACCACTTAATACTGGTATATATATTTTTTTTGGTTCCAAAAAGAAACCAGACATCTATAAAAACATCAACTAATTGCTTGCCATCAGAAATCATCCAACAAGTATCTTAGCAGAAACTCTTATTTCAAGAATTCATAACAACCATCACCCAAATCACACGAACATCTCATAAATATGAACAAGCAAAACCCACAACATTGAGCTAAGGCATCAAAACTGAGTCTGCATACCAGAACTCACCATACCCCTAGCCTAATCACTTCTGCTTGTAGGTTCATTTCATATTTTTTTTATTTTTTTTAAGGTCCAATATCATATTTATGGTTGCATTGGTGCACACTGCCTGGAACATCTGTTTGATTTCCAACACACTACAAACTATTTGGACATGAACATGCCATGTGCAAACTCACACCCCATCCTTGATGCAAGCCAACCACTATGTCATACTCACTTCCCGCATACCCAACCTGATAGAGGTGACCCAATTCCTTAGTTTAATTACTAAGTTTTCCTTTCATGTGTGCAGGTATCAACTATACTGTCTCATGCTCAAAAAATCTTTATGTACATAACCAGTAAATGCAAACAGTTTTCATGCATCCATGAAACAGTCATCCATTCGTACATTTCAACAATCAATTAATCACATCTGTATATCATTTCAAGCCAATTTTTTTTTTTGTTCAGAGACAGGCCTTTGACTAAAACATAGATCAAATATTTTAGGAGATAAAATATCACTGGGGTTCCCAGTAACAAGATACTTGCAGTCAACTTATATATATATTTTTTTCCAGTGAATCTTGTCCACAAAGGTTTCACATCCATATTATTTAAAGCAACATAAACTGTTCAGGTTATTGTTACTGGCATTAAAATAGTGAACATGGAGGTCATAAGAACCAAATCTAACAACCAGCAAGGCATCAAAACATTTCACATAGATTATATCACCACAAAGAAACTCATCCAACACATATGTGGTTAACAAAACTCATTTTCATTCATATAAAACTAACATACACCTAATCATAAGTAGCTATAAGTGTTCCTTTTGTCTTCACTTATATCATTGGGCTATATGAACTTGCAGGTAAAGCACAGGGATTTTGCATATCAGAAAATTCTTATGTTTTTCATATTTTATATAACAATCAACATGTGACCAGAGATGTTTATATGTATATTTTTTTTTTTTGAGGAAATACTTAGGCAACTAGAGCTCAGCACATGGTCAAACCATTGCACTCTTATCCCCTTATTAAATACCAGACATAAGCAAAAGAACTTCCCTCCTTTTACTGCCTTGTACTTAACCAATCTTAGATCACACTTGACTGTAATGATTATATAATCCTTTTTTTTTCAGGTTATATTCATAAGAAATTTTATCTTCCTCTAAGGGACCTGTTTTATAAACTTCCATCACAAAGTTATATGCAGTTATCAAACATATTCAAGAAATGCAGCTTAACAATTATGCATCCAAATCAGACAATTCACTTTTCAATGTTTATTCATATAATGACCTATTGCAATTGATACTGGCATTTGATATTTATCTTTTTTATTATTTGAAATTTTACCAAATATCAACATCACTTGCATCAACTCATTATTGTGTTTATCAAGTTCTCAAACATATACTTATTAGTTATGGAGTAACAGTGGTGATTTCAGATTTAAATCAAAATAAATAAATACACCATCTATATTGAAACAAAGAAACATCCATGAAGTCCACAAAGAAGTAAAACTGTAATTTTAGCCATCTTTTAGATCAAATATAAACATAGGTGTCTTAATCCAACTTTTCTTGTATTAGAAAACATTTATAAATTCAAATTCCCTCGTTTTAAATTTCTTACTACAGAGATTTACAATAGGTTTGTGGGCTTTCCAAAATAATTTAGACATTCATGATTCTACTATATTATTGTAAAAATATGGACAGAGGTGTTTGTTAAGAAAATTTCACCAAAAACCCAGAAAACCTCATATCTTATTATTTAGAAAATAAGCATGAGCCAGATTTCTATCTTGCTGCCTATGTTCTAAATAATTTAAATCCATACTTGACAATAATAAGAATAGAATAATAAAAATGCTCAAACCATTTTAACTTGGAAATCTGACATACAAAACTCCAAATAGAAATGCACAAACAAACATCCATCTCATCCATAATAACCACTTCAGAAATTTAAATAATTTTCATAATACTTCTTTGTTCCTAGCAAATTTAAATGAACTAGACATGAGCATAAACCTCTCTGTTCATACTGCCTAATCCATTATTATTCAATACCCTACTTCTCAGTAAATTAATCAAATTATTTTCTTATAAAAACTGAGTCATAAACTCATTTCTGTAATCAGGTTATTTGATTGATTAAACAATTTTCAAAACAAAGTAGTAGAAAGGAGAAACATCATTAACACTGATGTAATCCAAATAAATCATCCAAAGCAATCAATTCAAACAATGCAACCAAAGCAGTCAATACAAATAAATTCACACAAATTAAATTTTTGCTATGTTCTCTACCAACATAGCTCTGATACCAAAAGAGATGACCCTACTTTTCTAGTGGCCAAATCATGGGCTAATTTGTTTTTTTTTTTTTGCATAAAGAAATATATGCTAAATGAAAACACAGGGTCATCTACCTTCAAAACCAAAACCAGGATCCACTATTACCAATATAGAAACATTGGTGTATTCTGAAAACATAGATTAGTATATATGAAGATATACCAATCTCTTTAGTTATTAAATCAGAGTTAAGAAGAATTAGCTAAAGCATTCACACATAGCATTTTCATATAAAGATAAACCCATTTCCTTCTTATGAAAATTATTTGCAATATGGCACAAAAGATACACAAGCAGACAGGAAACATCAGAATTCCTGATTATATCATAAAAATCATAGAGTTCCTTTACTTGACTCAACCCTTGCTATAACACAATTATAGGTGTGGCTGCGCGTACACACACATATAAATACACGTGTGCACGGCCTCGCCAACACACAAGCTCAAGCAATGGTATTAATGAATAGGCAATGAAGCCTTGGCACCAACAAAATATTAATAATTATATGTATAAACAAAAGATCACCAATCCAACTATATAAAAAAATGAGGTCATCGAGTTTCCTCTTTCTCATTTATGCAAGCTATATTCCGACATAAAAGATGAATTTACATCAACTATCCTTCTTTAAATCAAAACATGTCACTGATGCAAGAACAAAAGCTATTCTGCATCATACAAATATTTTTAACACAAACAATTGGAAACTAACAAGTTCCTTTTATAAAATCTCAAGATAATACATAGAATGGTAATCCATTTCTAGAATACCTATGAATATGAAACAGTTTACTTTCTTTTGCAAAACTTATCCAAAACTGTGTTTATTCATTTTAGAAATGTAAAGTGAAGGCATGCACGTATTTTAATTTATATGGCAAGTGCTCAATATAATTCCAGAATCTATCACATGAACATATATTAGCAATATGCTATATACAGATTCGAATAGCAACAACCACTTAGCATAAAAATTTCATTTCCCAAAAATCATAATGCATTTGAAAGCATCAAAACAATCCATCTTTCCTTCAAAGATTTGCGGCATCAAATATCTCATCTTTGCTTTTCACAGATCCAATATCAAATATCAAATAGCAAATATCAAATATCAAATATCTCATCAAAAATCAAATATCACAGGACTAAGTAACTTGAACTCAGAAAAGACCATAACATAGAGAAAAAATATATATATATCTCATCTTTGCTTTACACATTCAAGGCATTCAACTTGCCAAAACAAATAAATGTATATATATATATATATATATATATATATATATATATACATTCTCAGATATGATAAATTACATACAAAAATCAAACTCCAGATCCATATATGCTTGTGCATAAATATGGAAATAATCCATCAAGATAAGTTTATAAAAGTTTTTCCCAAAACTTCTGAAAGGAAACTTGAACAAAATCCATAAAAAAATCCTTTAAATCACAAAACTCAGCAGTTCTATGGGTCTGCACATATACAAACTGAGTAATCCAAGTGTTTCAGTTTCAACTTGCAATTACACATAAGACAATACAGTTTTCAAGATTATATACAAATCAATCTAACACATAATGGTTCACTGTTCATGGCATTACATACATATTTTAGTTCAGCAATACATATGAAGTGACAATGAAAATACTAAAATACTTTCTTCATATCATCTGTATGCAGTATAAATCGTTCTAACTCCATCTCTTAAGTCATCATCTCATCAATATGTGCATAGCAACCTGTAAAAACATCATCCCGAACTGCCTCGTTGAATGAGACACCCCAGGAGATTGTCGAGACAATCAACAGGGTCAGACATAATACGTCTGGTATGAGTGTGCTTAAGCAATTCATTTGGCAGTAATACAAGTGTTAAATCAGTGTACCGTGACTTAATAGTGAATAAATATCATCTCAGTACAGATATGATCATAATCAGACTTAATCATCACCAATATATGAACACGCAAGCAACCAAGATCAAACAATCATTAACAAGCATCAATACACGTAAAGCATCCATACACACAAATTAATTTACGGAAAATATAACCACGGCTGCCTGAGATAGGTCTTATTGCCAAATCATGATTAAGAACACTCACGTAGCTATATGAGATGTCGATCCCCTAGATATTGCCATAACTTTCCCCCTTTTTCTCACGAATCCAACGCCATTCGATACGGCGAGATAATTTTCCCCCAATCTGATTTCTAGGGCTTCGGCCATTTTTTTTTTGGTTTTGAAACGAGAAAGCTAAAATGAAAAACAGCCGGCCACATCTTTCTTTTCTTCTCTTTTTTTATTTTTATTTTTATTTTTTTTAATCCATTCACGGCTAGGGTTTTAACCATTGGGGAATTACAAATTTACCCCCAAGTCCAAATGTGCACAAATATACTTCAATACTTTATACTTGTTTAAATCACAACATCATAGTTGTGTAAATATTGTGGGTCATTACATTTCCCTAGGAAACAAACACTCATGCCTGAGGGCTTTTTCCACAATCTTCTCAAACGGATCGTCCAGATGATCCACCAACTGCCTCCCAAGATAAGCGTCCATGCCCGTCACAAACTTCTCGTTCTTTTGGTAAGGAGAATCAATATACGATCTGGCATACTTGGACAAAGCCTCAAACTCAGAAACATACTCAAGAACCGATCTTCCACCTTGTTTGAGCTCTACAAACCTCTTAAACAAAACAGATTTCTGAGCCGTAGAGATGAACTTAGCTTCAAATCTGACTTGGAATTGCTCCCAAGTAATCTCTTCCTCTGGAGTATCAATGTTGATAGAATTCCACCAATCAGCAGCTCTTCCCTGAAGCTATCTCGATGCAAGCTTCCTCTTAGTTGCATCCTCAATTCCCAAATCACCAAAAATACTTCGACAAGCATCAATCCATCTCTGCACTTCAATGGTCGATTCCGTTCCCAAGAAAACTTTTCCTCCAAGAGAAGTATAGTCCTTGCAAAGCTTAGAAAAATCCACCGGTCTTGGAGCTTGAACTTGAACTCCCACAACCACTGATGATCCTGAAGCTGGTATTCTCCTCATGATTGAAGTCATCATGGCCTCAATCATAGGAGCATAATCAACAGCTTCCCTAGCAGCACGGCTTTCCCTCGCAGCTTGTCTCTCACTTCGACTCATCCTTAATATCTACAAAAAGGAATGATTAGAACACCTTAAGAAAGAACTGCATAAGGGGTTAAATCCTTCTAAGCTACTATATTATATATAGTAATCATCCATCAAAATACAATTACGTCTCTCTTACGTAGTTACGTCAGCGAGCGTTGGCTAAAATCGATTAACCAAAGCTCTGATACCAAATGTGACGACCGCCCATGACACCCGCACCAAAACAAGGAAAAAGTGCGCTGAAGGGCGTGTCAGGCAGCCATGGACGATAGTCAGGGGTAGAATAAACATCGCAGACTCTATCGTACAACTCACAGCGCATGGATAAAATACAATAGAGAAATATAATATAGTGAAGCTCCATAGAACAGAACATCGTCATATAAGCATCATAGTGGTTTTATACAAACATATGCATCATTCATACATCAAAGCCTTACTACATAACACTCAAACAAATACAGCAGCGGAACACCCAGTACATATAATATGAAATAATATGTAAAAGCCTCCTGCACGTCTTCGTCATCATCAGCGTAGACCTCCAAGAACAGCACCTGTCACCTGTTGCCTAGTCTGCCCATCCCAACATGGATGAACAGCCCAAGGTAATAAGAGGAGACATAAAACCTTGAGTCAGACAAAGTCTTAGTGAGCAGTAAATCAACTATCAAACATACCAAAAGAGTATAAGGGATAAAAGGAATAGGAACCAAAACATCCCACTCCACCTCTTTCTACAGTGATAGCCCCCAGACACACACTAAGGAGAAGCAAACATAACATAGCAGGCAATTAAAGTAAAGCAATAATCACTCGAGTCAAGGTCGATGTTTTCCAAATACAAACCCCCAAGGCCTAAACCAAGATCAGATAAGCACCCAGAAAACGCCGCTCTTAAGACCGAATGTTGATACAACCAAACGTCCAAACATCCATGACTCTGGCTATCACTGTTATCATTGCCTTGATTTCACCGTTAGTTGAACAACCAACTGTCAAGGGCTAATGGTAACCCCGGTTCTAGTCATAACTCCGCATGCTACCTGTGCCTAGAACTTATCTACTCTACCCAGAGTACTCGACTACCTGCCTGTAGTCTTTTGGGTGTCCCGACTACCTACCTGTAGTCGTTTTGGGCGCCCCATGTACTCTTGCTTTTGGGCATGCTAGAACCTTCAACAACGATGAGATCTCAGCCTCCTAGTCATCCTCCTCGACGACTATTACCATGCTAGCCCAAGCTACCTCTCGAGCAATCCATTATCACCCAACTCGAACCATTCCTCGAGTTATCAACATGCTTGGAATGATCCCTGCCTGGATTATGCCAAGACTCACATCGTACTTCGCTACATCGCATCATAGCAAAGTTCCATCTCAACATCATCCAATCCATACATATGAGCTTCAACATCTGCTACATATGTCTTAAGCAGCTTTCACCATTCAAGAGCCTCTTCCGTAGCTTTTGAATCGTCTTTGACCATACTTGTCCAAATCTATCAACTAGATAACTCATTCACAACAATCAAACAAGGCAACATTAATCCAAACAAATAAGTAGTCAATCAAGATCTAAATAGGCATTTGTAACTAAAATGGCAATTTCGTAAATAGGTGAGCATAAGTCTAACATACATGAATCATGGGTTTTTAGCATAGATCTAACAAATATAAATCATGGGTTTTGTCCCTACAACTTGATGAATGATCTTGCATAAGTAAACATCTTCATAAGTAATGGATCTACACTTGGATCTAAAGAAAAATGCATAAAATCACTATCTACAACACTTCAGCAAACCACCAAACCAATATACTCCTTTGGGTCCGCGTGAGAGATAACCACCACTCACCAAATCACCCAAACACTTCAAAAACTGACAACTTCAGATCTGGACAGCGAAGATTCAAGCTTGATTCGTCGAAATCCCTCATGAAACGATGAAATGTAGCTTCGTTGGATAAAGATCTTCAACTTTGGTTCTTGGATCTTCAATCTCGATCTTCTATCTTGGATGGATGTTAGAACTAGATTGGAGTGGAGAAAAGAAGATGAAGAAATGCTGTAGTCGAGCTCTCAAAATGGCAGCACTTCGTCGCTTCAAAAACCGGTGCCAAAAAGTGAGCCAAAGCCCTCTATTTATAGGCTGAAATCCCCCATGAGTCGTCCGCCCCTATGAGTCGTCCACGACTCATGACTCACGACTCAAGCCACTACGACTCATGACTCAACGCGGCTCAAGGCAAATACGACACAACACAAACACACGGCACAACATGCACACGACTCAAGCCCCTACCGACTTAACAACACACGACCTAAGATGCTGCCGCATATCCTAAGTCTTAAGTCGTATGACGACGACATGACCTAAAAACACACACGAGCTAAACTATCCTGCCGACTCAACGACCAAACTAATACGGCCTAACGACTTAACTATGTTGCCGACTCACGACTTAACACTACACAGGGCCACACGACCTAGTTCCCTGCCGACCTAACACTAAGTCGTCTGGACGACTCAACTACCAACCGACTCAACTACCAACGACCTAAGCCTTAACTCCTTAAGCCGCTAACCTATGAGTCGGCATCCCCTAAGCCGTTAGTTCCTTTAGGTCGGCCAATCACCTTATGTCGTTCACTCCACTAAGTCGTTTAACTATCTTAAGTCGGCCCATTCTCTTAACTCGCCAACTACCTTAACTCGGCAACCCTTAACCTGTTAACTCCTATAACTCGGCCAACACACTTAAGTCGCTACGCCCAACCTATCACCCTTACGACCCAAGCTACCCACTAACCCGTAAGTCATCTACGACTTAACTTAGGTTGCCTACCCGAGTTAGTCTCCACACGACCTACTCCCCATACGACTTAAGCAATGGATGACTCAACAACACTAACGTCCTAGCAACCATTATTTTACAACTAGTTGACACGTAAAATACGGGTCCTTACAGTAATCTCGTTCTACCGTAAAAATCCACGTGTCGAAAAATCGAAGGGTAAAAAACTTCCTAGACCCGATTGAGATTCGGATAGTCTTTTTTGGCATTAAACAATCCATTGACGGCTGAAAACTATCATAGCCGTAGCACTCACCGAGGACTTCGTTTTGACTTTTTATGGCTCCCGTAACTCTAAACGAGCTAGAAGTTATGGTCGTCCGAATAATCGATATCTACAGGATACAACATCCACGGTGCAAGGTGCAACATCCGTCCGAAATGGCGTAACAGTGTCGTACGACTTTTTGAATTGCGTGCATGGATTTGAAACAAAACGGTACCATGGTGCACCACTCACCAACGATGGTAAATTGAAGACCAGCCACGGTAATCCCGTTTTACCATAAAAATCCACGTGTCGAAAAAACGAAGGGTAAAAAACTTTCGAGACCCGATTGAGATTCGGATATTCTTTTTTGGGCATTTAACAATCCATTGATGGATGAAAGCTGTCATAGCCGTAGAACTCACTGAGGCCTTCGTTTTGACTGGTTATGCTCCCGTAACTCTAAAGGAGCCAGAAGTTATGGTCGTCCGAATAATCGATATCTACAGGGTGCAACATCCACGTTGCACGGCGCAACATCCGTCCAAAATGGCGGAACAGTGTCGTACGACTTTTTGAAATGCGTGCAAGGATTAGGAACGGAACGGTACCATGGTGCACCAGTCTCCAGCGTTGGAAAATCGAAGACCAGCCACGGTAATCCCGTTCTACCCTAAAAATCCACGTGTCGAAAAAACGAAGGGTAAATAACTTCCGAGACCCGATTGAGATTCGGATAGTCTTTTTTGGGCATTAAACAATCCATTGACGGCTGAAAGCTGTGATAGCCGTAGATCTCACCGAGGCCTTCGTTTTGACTGGTTATGGCTCCCGTAACTCTAAAAGAGCCAGAAGTTATGGCCGTCCGAATAATCGATATCTACAGGGTGCAACATCCACGGTGCAAGGTGCAACATCCGTCCGAAATGGCGAAACAGTGTTGTACAACTTTTTAAATGCATGCAAGGATTTGAAATGAAACGGTACCATGGTGCACCACTCTCCAGCGTTGGTAAATTGAAGACCAGCCACGGCAATCCCGTTTTACCGTAAAAATCCACGTGTCGAAAAAACGAAAGGTAAAAAACTTCCAAGACCCAATTGAGATTCGGATAGTCTTTTTTGGGCATTAAACAATCCATTGACGGCTGAAAGATGTCAAAGCCGTAGAACCCACTGAGGCCTTCGTTTTGACTGGTTATGGCTCCCGTAACTCTAAACGAGCCAGAAGTTATGGCCGTCCGAATAATCGATATCTACAGGGTGCAACATCCACGGTGCAGGTGCAACATCCGTCCGAAATGGCGAAACAGCGTCGTACGACATTTTGAAATGCGTGCATGGATTTGAAACGAAAGGGTACCATGGTGCACCACTCTCCAGCGATGGTAAATCGTAGACCAGCCACGGTAATCCCGTTCTACCGTAAAAATCCACGTGTCGAAAAAACGAAGGGTAAAAAACTTCCTAGACCCGATTGAGATTCGGATAGTCTGTTTTGGGCATTAGACAATCCATTGGCGGCTGAAAGCTGTCATAGCCGTAGAACTCACTGAGGCCTTCGTTTTGACTGGTTATGGCTCCCGTAACTCTAAACAAGCCAGAAGTTATGGCCGTCCGAATAATCGATATCCAAAGGGTGCAACATCCACGGTGCAAGGCGCAACATCCGTCCGAAATGGCGAAACAGTGTCTTACGACTTTTTCAAATGCGTGCAAGGTTTGAAACGGAACGGTACCATGGTGCACCACTCTCCAGCGATGGTAAATCGGAGACCAGCCACGGTAATCCCGTTCTACCGTAAAAATCCACGTGTCAAAAAATCGAAGAGTAAAAAACTTCCTAGACGCGTTTGAGATTCGAAAAGTCTTTTTTTGGCATTAAACAATCCATTGACGGCTGAAAACTGTCATAGCCGTAGAACTCACTGAGGCCTTCTTTTTGACTGATTATGGCTTCCGTAACTCTAAACGAGCCAGAATTTATGGTCGTTCGAATAATCGATATGTACAGGATGCAACATCCACGGTGCAAGGTGCAACATCCGTCCGAAGTGGCGTAACAGTGTCGTACGACTTTTTTCCATGCATGCATGGATTTGAAACGAAATGGTACCATGGTGCACCACTCTCCAGCGATGGTATATCGAAGACCAGCCACGGTAATCCCGTTCTACCGTAAAAATCCACGTGTCGAAAAAACGAAGGATAAAAAACTTCCGAGACCCGATTGAGATTCAGATAGTCTTTTTTGGGCATTTAACAATCCATTTGTTGGGCGAATTCTCGCCCAGAAGATCTCGAGACCAAGGAATCACAGTTTCACCCGGGTTCGCAACCACATCATTCGGCAAACACATGGCTCGATACAAGCATGGAAGTCAATCCGGCATTCCCACTCGGCATAAGCTCATCCGGCATTCTCATCCGGTCAAACCTCATCCGGTCCTCCACCAAACAACCGGTCCAGAGACCACTGCCGAACCAAACTATCTCCGCTTCACTACCGAACCACACTTTCCTTAACATACCACCGAACCAACATGCCACCAGACCATAGCCTCTTCTCCACAACCGGTCCAAACAAGCACCGAACCAAGCTTCGCCTACCCACCTACCGAACCACCTCACTACCGAATACACACCTACCACCGGACCACTCCTACCACCGGTCCAAGCTCCTTGCCGAATGAGGCCTCGCCGAACCAGATAACTACCAGGCCAGATTGCTTCAGCCCGGACCCACCAGCAGCTATATACATTCAGGACCCCTGCCCCCAGCCTCACTCTATAAATAGAGGGGCAGGGGTACAACAATGGCAGACAAGTTTGAGAGCTCAAGCACGGAAGGAACTTTCAAACTACTTTCATATACTTGTACACAAAGCATTGTACTTGTAATCTGAAACAAAGAAGATAATAACATATAAAGTGGACGTAGGCACGTTCTGGCCGAACCACTATAAATCTGCGTGTCTTTTACATTTCATCCCCTGCTTTTTTCATGTTTACATAACTCATCTGAATCATTAAGAATCACGTAAAATCAACTAAATCACACGACTTGGAGGTGTTTGCCCATTTTTTGTGCAAACATTTTTGGTGCTTTTCACTGAGAATTCTCGAACTCGAAGCTTCAGCTTCCCTCATTCAAACCTTCTTTCCCAATAGCATCCTTCATTGCCTAGGAAACATGACTTCCAGACCAAGAAAAGACGCCAACAAGGGAAAGAACGCTACAACTAGCAGCGCTCCAAATCCAGTGGACCCAGATCAAGAGAACAACCCATTACAGCAGCAGTGCCACACGTAGATCAGGCAATTCCAATAGCCCCTGCCGCGGAACAACCGGCAGTAATCACTAGAGCAGACCTAGACAGAGTTGTGGTGGAAGTAACTAACCGCTTCGCATCCCAACAAGAAGCTTTGGTGAACTAACTCATGTCACGCTTGAGGGATGTCGAAGAATCCAACCGCAACACTGAATCATGGGATGAATCTCAATCCGGAGGATCTCAGAGACAGCAAAGGTCTTCCCTCTTCGAGGAAGCCATCAACAGGAACGACAATGATAGGGGCCGCGCCCGGACTCAGCCCGAACTCCGACTCTAGGAAGCGCTTGGAACCGAACCCAGCGGGGGAGGCGCCAGGCGAGGATCGGATGTAGCTGAGCCAGTCATGCCACCAAATCATAGAAACCCCGCTGAACGGAGCCGAGCTAGAACCCAGCCCGAAGTTGACCCCATGGAAATGGCCGAAACAGAACCCCACAGGGGAAGGTCAAGGCAGGGGGCAACTGTAGCTGGTCCTAGCATGCATCCGAGCAGCCAGAGGCAGCCACTGGATAACGTCAGAAGTGATAGACTATACCATCCCTACAGGTCATCTGGGCGAGATCGATCTCGTAGGGAAGAACTAAGTTCATTTTTATCCGCTCCAAATTTTGATGAAAGAATGGCACGATTATTCAGAGAATGCGTCCAACGGGAGCAAAGGGACAGAGGAATAGGCGCTAGGGTCACCAGCCCCTTCACCCGCAATATCGAAACTGCCATCACCCCCCGGGAATGGAAAATGCCAACCATGGAACCTTACAAGGGGACTTCCGACCCCATCGTACACTTACAAAGATACACCCAGCATATGCTCATGAGCGGAGCAACAGAAGGGGTGCTGTGTAAATGCTTTCCGCTATTCCTAGCAGATCTAGCTACCTCCTGGTTCTGCCATCTACCCCAAGGGTCTATCAGCTCATGGGAGATGTTAAAAGAAAGGTTCATTAGCCAGTTCCGCATCTACGTAGAACAACCCAAGGATGCTTATTCTCTATCCAATGTCAAACAGAAATCCGGAGAGACACTACAACAATATCTAACCCGGTTCAATGCCGCAGCGGCCGCAGTCCAAGATGCCGATGAAAAGCTCACCCTAATGGCCCTCTATAGTGGTGTACACCCGGATACCAAGTTCGCTAGAAGATTAACTAAGGAAAAACCAGCTACTTTACCTGATTTCTTCCATGAAGCCGGAAAGTATATGAGACTCGAAGACGCCGCCACTGAGAGACAGTCAGGGCAACAAGGTAAGACAACTTCAGACAAGGTTCCCGCTGCAACCAAGGACATTCGAAGAAATGAATCTAGAGACAATGCTGGGGGCAAGAAGGTTGAAAAACGCCAATATCGGCCAGGACCAAGATTTGACTCCTACACTCCTTTGAATGAAACAATCGAAAACATCTTTCTAGCCACTCAGGGCGAACTCGGATACAAGCGCCCCCCGCACAAGAAAGAATCCGATAACGCACTCAAGTCTGGAAAGTTCTGCCGCTTCCACGAATCCCACAGACATGACACCAATGAATGCCACCATCTCCGGGACTTGATCGAAGAACACATCAGAAGAAGAAGGCTGGAACGCTATGTGAAAGGTCAGAACAGGACTCCAACCCCTGCTAATGAAAACTCAAAGCGACCCCTTCCAGAAGTAGGCGAAGGGAATCGCAACACCAGTGGCTCTAGTCAAGAGAAGATAGTGGTCCATACCATCTCGGGAGGACCACACATCGCCGACAGAAGTTGGGCAGAGATGGAAAGATACGGCAAGTCACTTAGAAATGCTGAAGGCTATGTCAACTCCATTATGGAAGAACGCCACCCGAAACGGAAAGAGAGTGACGACATCATATTCAGTAGGCGTGATTTAGAAGGAAGACAATACCCGCATATGGATCCCATGGTCATCTCTTCCTGGTTCGGTCCAGCTAAAGTCTTCCGAATTCTAATAGACACAGGAAGCTCCGTAAATATCCTGTTCAAGCATGCTTTCGACAAAATGAAACTGTGAATGAAGGATGTGTCTCCCTACAACAAACCCCTGCACCGTTTCACTGGAGATGCGAAAATGCCCCTCGGGCAACTTGACCTCTTCGTCGAAATAGGAAGTCATCCCCGCTCCGTTGTGCGAAAACAAACGTTCGTACTAATAGAAAACCACTCGGCCTACAACGCCTTCTTGGGAAGACCAGCCTTATCTGACTTCCAAATTGTCCTAGCCCTGTGGTGCCTAAAGATGAAATTCCCAACAGATGACGGAATAGGATAAGTTGAAGGAGATCAAGACGCCGCTCGAGATTGCTATGTAACTGAACTTCGCAATAACCATAGAAAGAATAAAGGGAAAGATGCAGAGACTACTCTCTGCATGAAAAGCTTGGAAGCATAGCAACTAAAGAAAGCCCCTCCTCTTCGATACGCCAGCGATCCTTTCAATGAACTAGACCCCAGGGATAAGGAGGAGGAGGCTACCGCTGAGCCTGCAGAGGCCATGGAATTCGTATCTGTAGACAAACATGATTCAAACAGACTATTAAAAATAGGATCTCAGCTAAAAACAGAATTGAAGGATCAACTCATCGACTTTCTCTGCCACAACTTAGATGTATTTGCGTGGACACATGCCGATATGACAGGAATCTCCCCAGACATAGCATGCCACATGCTGAACATCGATCCCACCAGGGCACCGATAAAGCAGAAAAAGAGAAGCATGGGAGCAGAACGATCAGCAGCCCTCGACGAGGAAGTAAAGAACCTACTTGCTAATGACTTCATACGAGAAGCCATCTACCCCGAGTGGATAGCTAACCCGGTACTAGTAAAGAAAGCTAATGGGAAGTGGCGAACGTGCATTGATTTCTCCAACTTAAATGACGCTTGCCTGAAAGACTGCTTCCCGCTTCCCCGAATCGATCAACTTGTGGACAGCACTGCCGGGCACGAACTTTTATCTTTTATGGACGCCTACTCCGGATACAACCAGATTCCCATGCACGCTCCCGATCAAGACCACACTAGCTTCATCACTGAGCGGGGATTATATTGTTACAAGGTCATGCCTTTTGGACTCAAAAATGCCGGAGCAACCTATCAACGCCTCGTCAACAAGATGTTCGCGGAATTAATAGGACGAACTATGGAAGTATATGTGGATGACATGTTGGTAAAGTCCAGGAAAGCCGACGATCATGTAAGCCACCTGAGCGAGATGTTTCAGGTACTTCGCCGATATGGAATGAAGCTGAATCCTCTAAAGTGCTCCTTCGGAGTGTCATCGGGAAAATTCTTAGGATTCATTGTCCATTCCAGAGGAATTGAAGCAAACGCTGAACAAATCCGGGCTCTAAAAGAAATAAGGATACCTTCCACCCGAAAAGAAATGCAGAGCTTAAACGGAAAGGTGGACGCCCTAAGAAGATTCATTTCCAAAGCAACTGACAAATGCGTCCCTTTCTTCGAAGCTATAAAGAAAGACAGAGGAAAGTTCGAGTGGACCGATGAATGCTTAAAAGCCTTCCTTAACCTGATCGAACACCTTCAGAAACCACCAGTACTCTCAACTCCGAACGAAGGCGAAGAGCTATACCTATACCTCGCTGTATCATCTCATGCTTTAAGCGCTGCCCTAGTAAGAGAAGAAGACCGCACGCAACGCCTGGTGTACTTTATAAGTAAGAGATTTACGGGGGCAGGAGCCAGATATCCTAAACTTGAGAAATTGGCATATTGTTTATTGATCGCGTCACGAAAACTACGACACTACTTCCAATCTCACTCCATCAGAGTTCTAACCGATTAGCCACTAAGACAGGTGCTCCATCGTCCTGACTCTTCTGGACGACTCCTCAAATGGTGCATTGAACTAAGTCAGTATGACGTCACCTACCATCCTCACACTGCTATGAAGGGGCAAGCCCTGGCCGATTTCATTGCCGAATTCACCACCAACGAAGGCAAGGATCAGTTTGATATAGCAAAAAACATCAAGTGGAACCTCTTTGTAGATGGAGCATCAAACGAACAAGGCTCGGGGGCAGGTATTGTGATAATCACCCCCAGGGAAAGAAAGCTGTACTATGCATTAAGGTTGGAATTCGCGGCCACTAACAACGATGCGGAGTACGAGGCAGTAATAGCGGGATTGGAGCTTACCTTAGAAATTGGAGTCAATTCTTTATGTCTTCATAGTGATTCTCAACTTATCGTAAACCAAGTACTAGGAGAATTCCAGACACGAGGAGAAAGACTCACAGCATACCTAAAGAAAACCAAACTGCTGCTCGACCAATTGGACCATTATCTAATCAAACACATTCCTCGAGAAGATAACCAAGAGGCCGAAGAACTAGCAAAGCAAGCTAGTATGAAGAATAGCACCATTTCCGGAGCACTAGCCATCTCAAGGCAACTAGCCCCAAGTTTTGAACAAGTGAATCTGATAACTACAATTGAAGAAGCAACTTGGATGACTCCTATCCAGAGATATTTGCAGGACGGCACACTACCAGACATATGTGATGAAGTCAGGAGAATTTTGAGGAAAACTCCCCACTACACAATACAAGAAGGCATCCTCTATCATCGTGGCTTCTCTAGCCCCTTATTCAGATGCGTCGCTGGAAGGGAAGCCAAGGAAATCTTATACAACATCCATCAAGGAAGTTGCGGAGATCACACTGGAGGGCAGACTCTAGCGAAAAAGATACTCCGATATGGATATTACTGGCCCACACTAAACAAAGACTCCTTAGACTTCGTCAAGAGATGCGACAGATGTCAGAAATTTGCCAAGATTCCTCGACTACCCACAAATGAGATTACTCAAATGACCAGCCCTTGGCCCTTTGCTGTATGGGGAATTGATTTAATTGGCGAACTGCCAACGGGCAGGGGCGGGGCCAAATATGCTATAGTGGCAGTCGATTATTTCACCAAATGGGTGGAAGCGAAACCCCTAAATAAAATATCTTCTACAAAAGTTATCAACTTCTTGATCAAAAATATTCTGTGCAGGTACGGAGTACCACTCAAGATCATATCAGACAACGGACTCCAATTTGACAGCGAAGAATTCGCCGACTGGTGCCAAGAGCATGGAATTCATAAAAGCTTCTCATCGGTAGCTTATCCTCAGGCAAACGGACAAGTCGAAGCTGTCAACAAAATTCTCAAAACCCTAATCAAGAAGAAACTCGAAAAGTCAAAAGGCGCTTGGGTGGACGAACTTCCTACGGCACTTTGGGCCTACCGCACATCTTTCAGAACATCAACGGGACATACTCCTTTCTCTTTGGCATACGGATCGGAGGCAATGCTCCCTGTTGAGACTATTGTTCCTTCCCATCATAGGATCCACTACAATCCAGATGAAAACGAAGAACTCCTCCTCATGTCTTTGGATCTGATTGAGGAAAGGAGAAACGATGCAGCTCTCAAAGCAGCAGCTCACAAACAAAAGGTGGCAGCACTGTACAACTCCAAAGTCAAACATCGCATCTTACAAGAAGGAGATCTTGTCCTCAGGCGAATCTTTCCGCGCCCCTGGGCACTGGACCCCATCTGGGACGGACCATATGTAATTCATAAAGACCTCCACAACGGAGCTTATATTTTGTCAACAGTGGACGGAGAGGTGTTCCAGAGGGCATGGAACATCCGACACCTCCGTCGATACTTTTCTTAACTTGTACTGCCCATATGAAGTGAATTAACAAAGAGAATCAGTGGACATAGGCATTTTCATGCCGAACCACTTTAAAAAATCTTGTCTCTTTTTAACTCGTTCCTTTATATCTTGGCTGCTTGTTAAGCTTTATCCTTTTCTGTTGAACAAAATCTTATGGCATCTCCACTCAAAACGCACCACGGCCTCATCTGGACAAGGCCTAACAGGTACGCTACGATTCTATGCACTTGCCAATGAGACTCTTTTGCTCCAGCATCCCTCTGCTGCGGGTTAACTCATTGCTCGCGCCTGCCCTCAAAGCCAACTGTAATGAGCCGATTATAAGTCATCATAAAGGCCGACTATAGCCGATGGCAGCTCATTACGGCGTTCGGCTCGCCGACAACTGTGAACCTACTTTAAGCCCCAACATAAGGTGTGGCCAGCCAGGGGTAGTTCACGGCCAACGGCACCCACGCTAGCCGGCCACGGTAAATCGAATAATACCCACGATTACGGACCATAATGGTTCGGGTAGTTACCGTGCGCGATCTCGGCTCCGATGTGTCTTAAGTGCGGCTGTGGTAAAAAAGAAAACTCCCCGCGGAGGCGTAAGATGGGTGACAAATGTCTCCAAGACCCACAGCTAGGGAAAGTGACTACAAAACCCGTTTGCCACGAACTTAAGCACATCGACAGCCTTCCGTGACTGGAAGTTTTACTTTTTCTATATTTCCATTTCATTTAAATACTTTTACCCTATCCTGCATAACAAACTCTAAAGTACAGGAAACCGAACAGGGAGAATTCACTCATGAGAATCTAAGCCCGCGTACTGGGTGGCAAGGTACTCGGATATATTCATGATCAGTTACACAAGATGCTCAAAACTACTGCCTGCAAGTAAAACATGAAGGACGGTACTCTCTTCTCTTGTACATAGATGCATAACTATAGCTTATTCATATGTCACACCAACATTGCAAAACATGAAATTATATTTCAAGCAAAGGCTTAACATCAAACACAACTAAAATCACAGGCATATACATGGTTATACTCCTCACGCAGCACATCAAAATGACAACAACGTTTAAACATAACAAAATCAACTTATATTATGAAATCACACCAAGTTATTCTCTGCAAATAATATTATTACAGTCACATCAATGTTTTGGACTAACGTAAACAACAGTAAAAAAGAAATAAAAAGCGGCCGAATCCGGACGAGTAACCAGCTGCGTCCACACTCCACCAACTTCCCAAGCCTATTTGGCCGCAGGGCCGGAACCCCCAGCATGTTGATCGGAAGTTCCACCTGTCCAATTCAGAAAAGGAATCCATTAAACAAACGATAAACAATCAAGTCATGGAAACCCAGAAAGAAAAGGAAAAGTGAAGAATAACTCACCAGCGTCCGCCGCTTGATCCTCATCCTCCAGTTGCACACCCGCTTCCTCCGCAGCGAGCAACCGCATCCCCTCCTTCACCACCACTTGCTCCTCTTTCGAGAACTGAGCAGTGACCACATCCAGACTAAAAGCCACTCCACCTTCCTTACCCGCATCGGCCCTGGCCTCCTCTAAAGCCCGGAGATATATCTTGGCCATGACCCGGGGATAGTCATCCATCCAAGACAAGCTGCCCTCCTTCCAAGTGCGGAAGTACATGTCCTGCAGCATCTCGTCCATCATTCCCTCATTCTCCTCGAACTCCCTCACCCTGGCCTCGGAAGCCTGCAACTTAGCGACAGCGGCATCCCTCTCTGATCGGTATCTCGAGCAGTCAGCCTGGAGAGACCTCCTCATCTCCTCCATCTCCTCCTTTAACTTGACTTGAGCCAGCTCCGCGGCCTCAAGCCTCCCAGACAACTCCTCTACCTGCTCGAGATCCGCATTCCGAACCTCATCCACTGTCGCAATGGCCATGTCGATCCGCTCCTTACAGGCGGCCTCCATCTTCCGTAATTCCGCCCTACTAGCCTTTTCCATGGTCTCTTTCAGACGCATGGAGGCTTCCTCGTGCCGAGAAATCTGAACGGCTTGACCGGCAAGCTGTTCGGCCTGATCAGCAACCTTCAGCCGCAACCGAATATTAGCACTTCCAATCTCCTCCCCGGCCTTGACCAATTGAGCATGATACTTCATTAACTTCTTGGTCTCCTCAACCACCCGATCAATATTAGGCTTGGCCTCGTCTCCCATGGTAACTACCCGAGTGGTAAGTAGATCAAGATCTAGAGACTTAGCCTCGTCTAACACTCGTACCATGGGGTTGCGGGGAAGGAGGTGCTCACCCGTGGCCTCATCAAACGAAATATCCCGAGAACTTGGGTCTAAATCAGGATGACCAGCAAAGGGGTCACGAGGCACATCAGGACGCCTTATACGGATGACTGTGGGATTCTTGAAAGGAGGTGGAGGGGGGATAAACTCCGTGCTCTCCTCCGTGGCATCACGAGGAGGCTGAACAGGAAGCTGCGGACCAGGGGAAGGCTCAAACAAAGAACGACTCCTCTTCTTTTTCTGAATGCCCTCTTCGATGACCCCAAGAAGAGGACGGTATTTGACCACGTCCCCAGTACGACCAGTGGGAGGCTTCGCAAAAGCTCTCATCAACTTGAACTGTTCGAGGCGGTGTCGAACGTCTGACGTTTTAACCACCTAGCCTGCCCCTGGAATAAAGAACAAGTGTTACGAACATACAATGGTCCATAATTCAGGAAACATGTTAAGTAAAAAGAAAGAAAAGTGTGAAGGAACGTCTATTATACAAACCCTGCGGAGGAGTGAGGTACTGCAATAAGTCCTGAATCTCATTCCAGGACGGGAGTGAACCGTAAAATATTTCTAAGTCCTTATCGAAAATGGAATCGAAAGAGGACAAAAGTTCACCTTGCACCGCCGAAGTCACCCTGGCTGAGGAACCCCTGGGGGATAGATCGGCACCAGCCCCGACCTTGCCAGTCTCCTTCGCCTTCTCCGCTACCGATTCCCCTTCCGATTCCCCGAAGGCCTGGCGGAGGGCCTCATCCAGCTAAGAGTCTTGCCCGGAAGTTAAGGCACCAGCACCACTACCACCCTGACCATCTCCATCTCCTCCGCCTTCCGACTCTCCTTCCATATCGCCTCCTTCGCCCTCTTCCACACCTTCCTCCTCCGGAATGATCGGGCAAGTACTGGGAGAGGGGCCCTCCGATTCTTTAAGCTTCTTGCCCCCCGCGACGGGATGCTGTGCAAAGGGTTTTCTCTTGCCACTCTTCACCGTGACCCCCTCCTTAGCTTTAGCAGCTTTCTCCTCAGCCGTGTCCCTCTGCTTAACAACGGACTGGTGCGGCTGGATCAAATTGTACTCCAGGAGGGTAGCGTTCCTGATCAGGAACGAAGCCGACCTGTCCCGCGCAGGAATGGCCTTTATTCCAGCAGCCGTCCGCGCCAAAGAGTCATCTTCCACGACGGCAATGCCACCTGTCGCTAGCAAGAAATAGAAGCGGGTCAGAAGAAACACTACAGTCAGAACATGGAAAATATAAGTGAAATTAATCTTACACCCGGAAGTGAAAAGGCGGAAAGAAACAGAATCGTCCTTGACAAAGAACCATTCCTTCTTGAACATGATGAACTTTGAATATAAGTCCAAGACCGGTTTGAAGGGCACGGCCGCTTCCAGACTAATATACGGAGACCCCTTCTTGTAGCCCCTCGGGTTATACAAATACCGAATTTCCCGGTTAGAAGGAGGGCGCCCGTATCTCCTCTGGAAGATGACGAAGAGGCTTACCAGAATGGCATAGGAGTTCGGCCGAAGCTGGAATGGAGCTACTTTCAAGTATGTGGTAAAGCCGACTATCCAGGCGTTGATAGGAGGGATAGCACCACACATGCAATGGTACCTGCTGTAAGCGAAGTAACCTTCGGGGGGATTATACGGCATCACACCCTCTCCCGGCAGCTGCATGAGAGCCCTGTCTATCCCAAATGAACGAGAGATGACATCAAGTTGCTCCTCCTTTAGGGAGCTAGGAAAGCAACCGGGCGGGGAGACCAGAAGTTCCTGTGGACCATATCCGTCCACCAACGACCTCGGAACAGGTCGATGCTGCCCAGATCCTGATTGGGCTGGGGGCACGGAAGAAGACTCGCCTCTATCTTTGGATTTCCGCCTATCTGATCGTGTTTCCGCCTTGCGAGACATTTATCTGCATACACAGAAGCAAAAAGACAGGTTGTTAGAACAAAGAATACAGAGATGTAAGCAAAAAAGAATGCATAAGTCCGGAATTCTTCTAAAATATCAAGTTCATTCGGCAGGGAGATATAGGTTCATTCGGCACTAAGAGTCATTCGGTATACATGTCATTCGGCACTAAGAGTCATTCGGTATACATCCATTCGGCACTAAGGCCTAAGGCCCATTCGGCATTTGAAGTCCTTCGTACGTATTCGTCATAAGCACGTTCGGTTATCAAGTTCATTCGGCGAAAGGGGATATACCTGATTCGGCAAAAGCTTAGTTCGGCAAAGGGTTGTTTCGGCTATGAATTGATTCGGCTCTCTCTGATTCGGTGAAGAAAACCTAAGGGGGTATAGCCCCTATATATAGACTGGAGAAGCACCACCGGACCATATGGTTCGGCATACCGGACCACCCATATGCCGAATGAAACGTCCATCCGGACCAACCAAACACCGAATGACGTTGTCTCCACCAGCGAAAGTCAGAAGCAGGGGGCACGCGGAGCGCCTCAATCAGATAAGTACCGAACTCTAGTACCTACTAATAAAGTAGAGAATATGATAACAATGAATGAGTCGTAAATCTCCCACCAACGTGGGTTAATCATTTACACGTGTACGCGACCACAAACGGTCCATAGGCACACTCTGAATGGCTATTAACCCTATCGTCGTGAGAATTTGCACTTTGACATCCTTTTTTAAGCTCATCGGTTAAATGGATATTTGATTCTGATAGTTATGAAATGGCTAAGCTACTTACACATGTACGGGGTCGCGAACGATCCCTAGGCATGCTCTGTGCTGGCGATAAACCACCTTGACGAACGACCCAGGGATCCACTCTAACGTGAACCTGGCATCGATAATGCTAAACCCCCTCGGGGCACACTCTCTCGCCTCGAATGGCACGATTCACTCTATCTCAAAAATTTCGATCCCGAGCGATCGTTATTTCAAATCACACTAAAACTGTAAATTCCTTTGCAGGACATCAACAGAATACAAATATCCAGCCCATGGCATTACAAAACAAGCCTTTCTACCACAGGGAAACAACGCGCGACACATGCAAGCACGTGCCCCACTTTGGGGGGCAAATGTTGGGCGAATTCTCGCCCAGAAGATCTCAAGACCAAGGAATCACAGTTTCACCCGGGTTCGCAACCACATCATTCGGCAAACACATGGCTCGATACAAGCATGGAAGTCAATCCGGCATTCCCACTCGGCATAAGCTCATCCGGCATTCTCATCCGGTCAAACCTCATCCGGTCCTCCACCAAACAACCGGTCCAGAGACCACTGCCGAACCAAACCATCTCCGCTTCACTACCGAACCACACTTTCCTCAACATACCACCGAACCAACATGCCACCGGACCATAGCCTCTTCTCCACAACCGGTCCAAACAAGCACCGAACCAAGCTTCGCCTACCCACCTACCGAACCACCTCACTACCGAATACACACCTATCACCGGACCACTCCTACCACCGGTCCAAGCTCCTTGCCGAATGAGGCCTCGCCGAACCAGATAACTACCAGGCCAGATTGCTTCAGCCCGGACCCACCAGCAGCTATATACATTCAGGACCCCTGCCCCCAGCCTCACTCTATAAATAGAGGGGTAGGGGTACAACAATGGCAGACAAGTTTGAGAGCTCAAGCACGGAAGGAACTTTCAAACTACTTTCATATACTTGTACACAAAGTATTGTACTTGTAATCTGAAACAAAGAAGATAATAACATATAAAGTGGACGTAGGCACGTTCTGGCCGAACCACTATAAATCTGCGTGTCTTTTACATTTCAGCCCCTGCTTTTTTCATGTTTACATAACTCATCTGAATTATTAAGAATCACGTAAAATCAACTAAATCAAACGAAATGGTACCATGGTGCACCACTATCCAGCGATGGTATATCGAAGACCAGCCACGGTAATCCCGTTCTACCGTAAAAATCCACGTGTCGAAAAAACGAAGGGTAAAAAACTTCCGAGACCCGATTGAGATTCAGATAGTCTTTTTTGGGCATTCAACAATCCATTGACGGCTGAAAGCTGTCATAGCCGTAGAACTCACAGAGGCCTTCATTTTGACTGGTTATGGCTCCCGTAGCTCTAAAGGAGCCAGAAGTTATGGCCGTCCGAATAATCGATATCTACAGGGTGCAACATCCACGGTGCAAGGCGCAACATCCGTCCGAAATGGCGAAACAGTGTCGTACGACTTTTTGAAATGCGTGCAAGGATTTGAAACAGAACGGTACCATGGTGCACCAGTCTCCAGCGTTGGAAAATCGAAGACTAGCCACGGTAATCCTGTTCTACCCTAAAAATCCACATGTCGAAAAAACGAAGGGTAAATAACTTCCGAGACCCGATTGAGATTCGGATAGTCTTTTTGGGCATTAAACAATCCATTGACGGTTGAAAGTTGTCATAGCCGTAGAACTCACCGAGGCCTTCGTTTTGACTGGTTATGGCTCCCGTAACTCTAAAAGATCCAGAAGTTATGGCCGTCCGAATAATCGATATCTACAGGGTGCAACATCCACGGTGCAAGGTGCAACATCCGTCCGAAATGGCGAAACAGTGTAGTACGACTTTTTGAAATGCGTGCAAGGATTTGAATTGAAACGGTACCATGGTGTACCACTCTCCAGCGTTGGAAAATTGAAGACCAGCCACGGCAATCCCATTTTACCGTAAAAATCCACGTGTCGAAAAAACGAAAGGTAAAAAACTTCCAAGACCCAATTGAGATTCGGATAGTCTTTTCTGGGCATTAAACAATCCATTGACGGCTGAAAGCTGTCAAAGCCATAGAACTCACTGAGGCCTTCGTTTTGACTGGTTATGGCTCCCGTAACTCTAAACGAGGCAGAAGTTATGGCAGTCCGAATAATCGATATCTACAGGGTGCAACATCCACGGTGCAAGGTGCAACATCCGTCCGAAATGGCGAAACAGCGTCGTACGACATTTTGAAATGTGTGCATGGATTTGAAACGAAAGGGTACCATGGTGCACCACTCTCCAGCGATGGTAAATCGTAGACCAGCCACGGTAATCCCGTTCTACCGTAAAAATCCACGTGTCGAAAAAACGAAGGGTAAAAAACTTCCGAGACCCGATTGAGATTCGGATAGTCTTTTTTGGGCATTAAACAATCCATTGACGGTTGAAAGTTGTCATAGCCGTAGAACTCACCGAGGCCTTCGTTTTGACTGGTTATGGCTCCCGTAACTCTAAACGAGCCAGAAGTTATGGCCGTCCGAATAATCGATATCTACAGGGTGCAACATCCACGGTGCAAGGTGCAACATCCGTCCGAAATGGCGAAACAGTGTCGTACGACATTTTGAAATGCGTGCATGGATTTGAAACGAAAGGGTACCATGGTGCACCACTCTCCAGCGATGGTAAATCGTAGACCAGCCACGGTAATCCCGTTCTACCGTAAAAATCCACGTGTCGAAAAAACGAAGGGTAAAAAACTTCCTAGACCCGATTGAGATTCGGATAGTCTGTTTTGGGCATTAGACAATCCATTGATGGCTGAAAGCTGTCATAGCCGTAGAACTCACTGAGGCCTTCGTTTTGACTGGTTATGGCTCCTGTAACTCTAAACGAGCCAGAAGTTATGGCCGTCCGAATAATCGATATCTAAAGGGTGCAACATCCACGGTGCAAGGCGCAACATCCGTCCGAAATGGCGAAACAGTGTCTTACGACTTTTTCAAATGCGTTCAAGGTTTGAAACGGAACGGTACCTTGGTGCACCACTCTCCAGCGATGGTAAATCGGAGACCAACCACGGTAATCCCGTTCTACCATAAAAATCCACGTGTCAAAAAATCGAAGAGTAAAAAACTTCCTAGACGCGATTGAGATTCGGATAGTCTTTTTTTGGCATTAAACAATCCATTGACGGCTGAAAACTGTCATAGCCGTAGAACTCACTGAGGCCTTCTTTTTGACTGGTTATGGCTCCCGTAACTCTAAACGAGCCAGAATTTATGGTCGTTCGAATAATCGATATGTACAGGATGCAACATCCACGGTGCAAGGTGCAACATCCGTCCGAAATGGCGTAACAGTGTCGTACGACTTTTTGAAATGCATGCATGGATTTGAAACGAAATGGTACCATGGTGCACCACTCTCCAGCGATGGTATATCGAAGACCAGCCACGGTAATCCCGTTCTACCGTAAAAATCCACGTGTCGAAAAAACGAAGGGTAAAAAACATCCGAGACTCGATTGAGATTCGGATAGTCTTTTTTGGGCATTTAACGATCCATTGACGGCTGAAAGCTGTCATAGCCGTAGAACTCACAGAAACCTTCATTTTGACTGGTTATGGCTCCCGTAGCTCTAAAGGAGCCAGAAGTTATGGCCGTCCGAATAATCGATATCTACAGGGTGCAACATCCACGGTGCAAGGTGCAACATCCGTCCGAAATGGCGAAACAGTGTCGTACGACTTTTTGAAATGCGTGCAAGGATTTGAAATGAAACGGTACCATGATGCACCAGTCTCCAGCGTTGGTAAATTGAAGACCAGCCACGGTAATCCCGTTTTACCGTAAAAATCCACGTGTCGAAAAAACGAAGGGTTAAAAACTTCCGAGACCCGATTGAGATTCGGATAGTCTTTTTTGGGCATTTAACAATCCATTGACGGCTGAAAGCTGTCAGAGCCGTAGAACTTACTGAGGCCTTCGTTTTGACTGGTTAAGGCTCCCGTAACTCTAAACGAGCCAGAAATTATGGCCGTCCGAATAATCGATATCTACAGGGTGCAACATCCACGGTGCAAGGTGCAACATCCGTCCGAAATGGCGAAACAGTGTAGTACGACTTTTTGAAATGCGTGCAAGGATTTGAAACGAAACGGTACCATAGTGCACCACTCTCCAGCGTTGGTAAATTGAAGACCAGCCACGGCAATCCCGTTTTACCGTAAAAATCTAGGTGTCGAAAAAACGAAAGGTAAAAAACTTCCGAGACCCAATTGAGATTCGAATAGTCTTTTTTGGGCATTAAACAATCCATTGACGGCTGAAAGCTGTCAAAGCCATAGAACTCACTGAGGCTTTCGTTTTGACTGGTTATGGCTCCCGTAACTCTAAACGAGCCAGAAGTTATGGTCGTCCGAATAATCGATATCTACCGGGTGCAACATCCACGGTGCAAGGTGCAACATCCGTCCGAAATGGTGAAACAGTGTCATACGACATTTTGAAATGCGTGCATGGATTTGAAACGAAACGGTACCATGGTGCCCCACTCTCAAGCGATGGTAAATCGAAGACCAGCCACGGTAATCCCGTTCTACCGTAAAAATCCACGTGTCGAAAAAACGAAGGGTAAAAAACTTCCTAGACCCGATTGAGATTCGGATAGTCTTTTTTGGGCATTAAACAATCCATTGACAGATGAAAGCTGTCATAGCCGTAGAACTCACTGAGGCCTTTGTTTTGACTGGTTATGGCTCCCGTAACTCTAAACGAGCCAGAAGTTATGGCTGTCCGAATAATCGATATCTACAGGGTGCAACATCCACGGTGCAAGGCGCAACATCCGTCCGAAATGGAGAAACAGTGTTGTACGACTTTTTGAAATGCGTGCATGGTTTGAAACGGAACGACACCATGCTGCACCACTCTCCAGCGATGGTAAATCGAAGACCGGCCACGGTAATCCCGTTCTACCGTAAAAATCCACGTGTCGAAAAAACGAAGGGTAAAAAACTTCCTAGACCCGATTGAGATTCGGATAGTCTTTTTTGGGCATTAAACAATCCATTGACGGCTGAAAGCCGTCATAGCCGTAGAACTACCCGAAGCCTTCGTTTTGACTGGTTATGGCTCCCGTAACTCTAAACGAGCCAGAAGTTATGGCCGTCCGAATAATCGATATCTACAGGGTGCAACATCCACGGTGCAAGCTGCAACATCCGTCCGAAATGGCGAAACATTGTCGTACGAATTTTTGAAATGCGTGCATGGATTTGAAACGAAACGGTACCATGGTGTACCACTCTCCGGCGATGGTAAATCGAAGACCAGCCACGGTAATCCCGTTCTACCGTAAAAATCCACGTGTCGAAAAAACGAAGGGTAAAAAACTTCCTAGACCCGATTGAGATTCGGATAGTCTGTTTTGGGCATTAAACAATCCATTGACGGCTGAAAGCTGTCATAGCCATAGCTCACTGAGGCCTTCGTTTTGACTGGTTAAGGCTCCCGTAACTCTAAACGAGCCAGAAGTTATGGCCGTCCGAATAATCGATATCTACAGGGTGCAACATCCACGGTGCAAGACGCAACATCCGTCCGAAATGGCGAAACAGTGTGGTACGACTTTTTGAAATGCGTGCATGGTTTGAAACGGAACGGTATCATGGTGTACCACTCTCCAACGATGGTAAATCGAAGACCAGCCACGGTAATCCCGTTCTACCGTAAAAATCCACGTGTCGAAAAAACGAAGGGTAAATAACTTCCGAGACCCGATTGAGATTCGGATAGTTCTTTTTGGGCATTAAACAATCCATTGATGGATGAAAGCTGTCATAGCCGTAGAACACACCGAGGCTTTCGTTTTGACTGGTTATGGCTCCCGTAACTCTAAACGAGCCAGAAGTTATGGTCGTCCGAATAATCGATATCTACAGGGTGCAACATCCACGGTGCAAGGTGCAACATCCGTCCGAAATGGCGAAACAGTGCCGTACGACTTTTTGAAATGCGTTCATGGATTTGAAACGAAACGGTACCATGGTGCACTACTCTCCAGCGATGGTAAATCGAAGACCAACCATGGTAATCCCGTTCTACCGTAAAAATCCACGTGTCGAAAAAACGAAGGGTAAAAAACTTCCTAGACCCGATTGAGATTCGGATAGTCTTTTTTGGGCATTAAACAATCCATTGACGGCAGAAAGCTGTCATAGCCGTAGAACTCACCGAGGCCTTCGTTTTGACTGGTTATGGCTCCCGTGACTCTAAACGAGCCAGAAGTTATGGCGGTCCGAATAATCGACATCTACAGGGTGCAACATCCATGGTGCAAGGTGCAACATCCGTCCGAAATGGCAAAACAGTGTCGTACGACTTTTTCAAATGCGTGCATGGTTTGAAACGGAATGGTACCATGGTGCACAACTCTCCAACATTGGTAAATTGAAGACCAGCCACGGTAATCCCGTTCTACCGTAAAAATCCACGTGTCGAAAAAACGAAGGGTAAAAAACTTCCTAGACCCGATTGAGATTCGGATAGTCTTTTTTGGTCATTAAATAATCCATTGATGGCTGAAAGCTGTCATAGCCGTAGAACTCACCGAGGCCTTCGTTTCGACTGGTTATGGCTCCCGTAACTCTAAACGAGCCAGAAGTTATGGACGTCCGAATAATCGATATCTACATGATGCAACATCGACGGTGCAAGGTGCAACATCCGTCCGAAATGGCGTAACAGTGTCGTACGACTTTTTGAAATGCATGCAAGGATTTGAAACAAAACGGTACCATGGTGAACCACTCTCCAGCGTTGGTAAATTGAAGACCAGCCAGGGTAATCCCGTTTTACCGTAAAAATCCACGCGTCGAAAAAACGAAGGGTAAAAAACTTCCGAGACCCGATTGAGATTCGGATAGTCTTTTTTAGGCATTAAACAATCCATGACGGCTGAAAGCTGTCATAGCCGTAGAACTCACTGAGGCCTTCGTTCTAACTGGTTATAGCTCCCGTAACTCTAAACGAGCCAGAAGTTATGGCCGTCCGAATAATCGATATCTACAGGGTGCAACATCCACGGTGCAAGGCGCAACATCCGTCCGAAATGGCGAAACAGTGTCGTACGACTTTTTGAAATGCGTGCATGGTTTGAAACTGAACGGTACCATGGTGCACCACTCTCCAGCGATGGAAAATCGAAGACCGGCCACGGTAATCCCATTCTACCCTAAAAATCCACGGGTCGAAAAAACGAAGGGTAAATAACTTCCGAGACCCGATTGAGATTCGGATAGTCTTTTTTGGGCATTAAACAATCCATTGATGGCTGAAAGCTGTCGTAGCCGTAGAACTCACCGAGGCCTTCGTTTTGACTGGTTATGGCTCCCGTAACTCTAAAAGAGCCAGAAGTTATGGCCGTCCGAATAATCGATATCTACAGGGTGCAACATCCACGGTGCAAGGTGCAACATCCGTCCGAAATGGCGAAACAGTGTAGTACGACTTTTTGAAATGCATGCAAGGATTTGAAATGAAACGGTACCATGGTGCACCACTCTCCAACGTTGGTAAATTGAAGACCAGCCACGGCAATCCCGTTTTACCGTAAAAATCCACGTGTCGAAAAACGAAAGGTAAAAAACTTCCAAGACCCAATTGAGATTCGGATAGTCTTTTTTGGGCATTAAACAATCCATTGACGGCTGAAAGCTGTCATAGCCGTAGAACTCACTGAGGCCTTTGTTTTGACTAGTTATGGCTCACGTAACTCTAAACGAGCCAGAAGTTATGGCCGTCCGAATAATCGATATCTACAGGGTGCAACATCCACGGTGCAAGGTGCAACATCCGTCCGAAATGGCGAAACAGTGTCGTACGACTTTTTGAAATGCGTTCATGGATTTGAAACGAAACGGTACCATGGTGCACTACTCTCCAGCGATGGTAAATCGAAGACCAGCCATGGTAATCCCATTCTACCGTAAAAATCCATGTGTCGAAAAAACGAAGGGTAAAAAACTTCCTAGAACCGATTGAGATTCGGATAGTCTTTTTTGGGCATTAAACAATCCATTGACGGCAGAAAGCTGTCATAGCCGTAGAACTCACTGAGGCCTTCGTTTTGACTGGTTATGGCTCCCGTGACTCTAAACGAGCCAGAAGTTATGGCGGTCCGAATAATCGATATCTACAGGGTGCAACATCCATGGTGCAAGGCGCAACATCCGTCCGAAATGAAAAAACAGTGTCGTACGACTTTTTGAAATGCGTGCATGGTTTCAAACGGAATGGTACCATGGTGCACCACTCTCCAGCATTGGTAAATTGAAGACCAGCCATGGTAATCCCGTTCTACCGTAAAAATCCACGTGTCGAAAAAACGCAGGGTAAAAAACTTCCTAGACCCGATTGAGATTCGGATAGTCTTTTTTGGGCGTTAAACAATCCATTGATGGTTGAAAGCTGTCATAGCCGTAGAACTCACCGAGGCCTTCGTTTTGACTGGTTATGGCTCCCGTAACTCTAAACGAGCCAGAAGTTATGGACGTCCGAATAATCGATATCTACAGGGTGCAACATCCACGGTGCAAGGTGCAACATCCGTCCGAAATGGCGAAACAGTGTAGTACGACTTTTTGAAATGCGTGCAAGGATTTGAAATGAAACGGTACCATGATGCACCACTCTCCAGCGTTGGTAAATCGAAGACCAGCAACGGCAATCCCGTTTTACCGTAAAAATCCACGTGTCGAAAAAACGAAAGGTAAAAAACTTTTTGGAATGCGTGCATGGTTTGAAACGGAATGGTACCATGGTGCACCACTCTCCAGCATTGGTAAATTGAAGACCAGCCACGGTAATCCCGTTCTACCGTAAAAATCCACGTGTCGAAAAAACGAAGGGTAAAAAACTTCCTAGACCCGATTGAGATTCGGATAGTCTTTTTTGGGCATTAAACAATCCATTGATGGCTGAAAGCTGTCATAGCCGTAGAACTCACCGAGGCCTTCGTTTTGACTGGTTCTGGCTCCCGTAACTCTAAACGAGCCAGAAGTTATGGACGTCCGAATAATCGATATCTACAGGATGCAACATCGACGGTGCAAGGTGCAACATCCGTCCGAAATGGCATAACAGTGTCGTACGACTTTTTGAAATGCATGCAAGGATTTGAAACGAAACGGTGCCATGGTGCAACACTCTCCAGCGTTGGTAAATTGAAGACCAGCCACGGTAATCCCGTTTTACCGTAAAAATCCACGCGTCGAAAAAACGAATGGTAAAAAACTTCCGAGACCCGATTGAGATTCGGATAGTCTTTTTTAGGCATTAAACAATCCATGACGAATGAAAGCTGTCATAGCCGTAGAACTCACTGAGGCCTTCGTTCTAACTGGTTATGGCTCCAGTAACTCTAAACGAGCCAGAAGTTATGGCCGTCCGAATAATCGATATCTACAGGGTGCAACATCCACGGTGCAAGGCACAACATCCGTCCGAAATGGCGAAACAGTGTCGTACGACTTTTTGAAATGCGTGCATGGTTTGAAACGGAACGGTACCATGGTGCACCACTCTCCAGCGATGGAAAATCGAAGACCAGCCACGGTAATCCCGTTCTACCCTAAAAATCCACGTGTCGAAAAAACGAAGGGTAAATAACTTTCGAGACCCGATTGAGATTCGGATAGTCTTTTTTGGGCATTAAACAATCCATTGACGGCTGAAAGCTGTCATAGCCGTAGAACTCACCGAGACCTTCGTTTTGACTGGTTATGGCTCCCGTAACTCTAAAAGAGCCAGAAGTTATGGCCGTCCGAATAATCGATATCTACAGGGTGCAACATCCACGGTGCAAGGTGCAACATCCGTCCGAAATGGCGAAACAGTGTAGTACGACTTTTTGAAATGCGTGCAAGGATTTGAAATGAAACGGTACCATGGTGCACCACTCTCCAGTGTTGGTAAATTGAAGACCAGCCATGACAATCCCGTTTTACCGTAAAAATCCACGTGTCGAAAAAACGAAAGGTAAAAAACTTCCAAGACCCAATTGAGATTCGGATAGTCTTTTTTGGGCATTAAACAATCCATTGACGGCTGAAAGCTGTCAAAGCCGTAGAACTCACTGAGGCCTTCGTTTTGACTGGTTATGGCTCCCGTAACTCTAAACGAGCCAGAAGTTATGGCCGTCCGAATAATCGATATCTACAGGGTGCAACATCCACGGTGCAAGGTGCAACATCCGTCCGAAATGGCGAAACAGTGTCGTACGACATTTTGAAATGCGTGCATGGATTTGAAACGAAAGGGTACCATGGTGCACCACTCTCCAGCGATGGTAAATCGTAGACCAGCCACGGTAATCCCGTTCTACCGTAAAAATCCACGTGTCGAAAAAACGAAGGGTAAAAAACTTCCTAGACCCGATTGAGATTCGGATAGTCTGTTTTGGGCATTAGACAACCCATTGACGGCTGAAAGCTATCATAGCCGTAGAACTCACTGAGGCCTTCGTTTTGACTGGTTATGGCTCCCGTAACTCTAAACGAGCCAGAAGTTATGGCCGTCCGAATAATCGATATCTACAGGGTGCAACATCCACGGTGCAAGGCGCAACATCCGTCCGAAATGGCGAAACAGTGTCTTACGACTTTTTCAAATGCGTGCAAGGTTTGAAACGGAACGGTACCATGGTGCACCACTCTCCAGCGATGGTAAATCGGAGACCAGCCACGGTAATCCCGTTCTACCGTAAAAAACCACGTGTCAAAAAATCGAAGAGTAAAAAACTTCCTAGATGCGATTGAGATTCAGATAGTCTTTTTTTGGCATTAAACAATCCATTGACGGCTGAAAACTGTCATAGTCGTAGAACTCACCGAGGCATTCGTTTTGACTGGTTATGGCTCCCGTAACTCTAAATGAGCCAGAAGTTATGGGTGTCCGAATAATCGATATCTACAGGATGCAACATCGACGGTGCAAGGTGCAACACCGTCCGAAATGGCGTAACAGTCCTGTACGACTTTTTGAAATGCATGCAAGGATTTGAAACGAAACGGTACCATGGTGCACCACTCTCCAGCGTTGGTAAATGGAAGACCAGCCACGGTAATCCCGTTTTACCGTAAAAATCCACGTGTCGAAAAAGCGAAGGGTAAAAAACTTCCGTGACCCGATTGAGATTCGGATAGTCTTTTTTAGGCATTAAACAATCCATGACGGCTGAAAGCTGTCATTGCCGTAGAACTCACCGAGGCCTTCGTTCTAACTGGTTATGGCTCCCGTAACTCTAAACGAGCTAGAAGTTATGGCCGTCCGAATAATCGAACGGTGCAAGGCGCAACATCCACGGTGCAAGGCGCAACATCCGTCCGAAATGGCGAAACAGTGTCGTACGACTTTTTGAAATGCGTGCAAGGATTGAAACGGAACGGTACCATGGTGCACCACTCTCCAGCGATGGAAAATCGAAGACCAGCCACGGTAATCCCGTTCTACCCTAAAAATCCACGTGTCGAAAAAACGAAGGGTAAAAAACTTCCAAGACCCAATTGAGATTCGGATAGTCTTTTTTGGGCATTAAACAATCCATTGACGGCTGAAAGCTGTCATAGCCGTAGAACTCACCGAGGCCTTCGTTTTGACTGGTTATGGCTCCCGTAACTCTAAAAGAGCCAGAAGTTATGGCCGTCCGAATAATCGATATCTACAGGGTGCAACATCCACGGTGCAAGGTGCATCATCCGTCCGAAATGGAGAAACTGTGTCGTACGACTTTTTGAAATGCGTGCATGGATTTGAAACGAAACGGTACCATGGTGCACCGCTCTCCAGCGATGGTAAATCGAAGACCAGCCATGGTAATCCCGTTCTACCGTAAAAATCCACGTGTCGAAAAAACGAAGGGTAAAAAACTTCCTAGACCCGATTGAGATTCGGATAGTCTTTTTTGGGCGTTAAACAACCCATTGATGGTTGAAAGCTGTCATAGCCGTAGAACTCACTGAGGCCTTCATTTTGATTGGTTATGGCTGCCGTAACTCTAAACGAGCCAGAAGTTATGGACGTCCGAATAATCAATATATACAGGATGCAACATCCACGTGCAAGGTGCAACATCCGTCGGAAATGGAGAAACAGTATCGTACGACTTTTTGAAATGCGTGCATGGATTTGAAACGAAATGGTACCATGGTGCATCACTCTCCAGCGATGGTAAATCGAAGACCAGCCACGGTAATCCCATTCTACCGTAAAAAATCACGTGTCGAAAAAACAAAGGGTAAAGAACTTCCTAGCCCGATTGAGATTCGGATAGTCTTTTTTGGGCATTAAACAATCCATTGACGGCTGAAAGATGTCATAGCTGTAGAACTCACTGAGGCCTTCGTTTTGACTGGTTATGGCTCACGTAACTCTAAACGAGCTTGAAGTTATGGTCGTCCGAATAATCGATATCTACAGGGTGCAACATCCATGGTGCAAGGCGCAACATCCGTCCGAAATGGCGAAACAGTGTCGTATGACTTTTTGAAATGCGTGCATGGTTTGAAACAGAACGGTACCATGGTGCACCACTCTCCAGCATTGGCAAATTGAAGACCTGCCACGGTAATCCCGTTCTACCGTAAAAATCCACGTGTCGAAAAAACGAAGGGTAAAAAACTTCCTAGACCCGATTGAGATTTGGATTGTCTTTTTTGGGCATTAAACAATCCATTGACGGCTGAAAGCTGTCATAGCCGTAGAACTTACCGAGGCCTTCGTTTTGACTGGTTATGGCTCCCGTAACTCTAAACGAGCCAGAAGTTATGGACGTCCGAATAATCGATATCTACAGGATGCAACATCCACGGTGCAAGGTGCAACATCCGTCCGAAATGGCGCAACAGCGTCGTACGACTTTTTGAAATGCGTGCAAGGATTTGAAACGAAACGATACCATGGTGCACCACTCTGCAGCGTTGGTAAATTGAAGACCAGCCATGGTAATCCCGTTTTACCGTAAAAATCCACGCGTCGAAAAAACAAAGGGTAAAAAACTTCCGAGACCCGATTGAGATTCGGATTGTCTTTGTTGGGCATTAAACAATCCATTGATGGCTGAAAGCTGTCATAGCCGTAGCAATCACCGAGTCCTTCTTTTTGACTGGTTATGGCTCCTGTAACTCTAAACGAGCCAGAAGTTATGGCCGTCCTAATAATCGATATCTACAGGGTGCAACATCCACGGTGCAAGGTGCAACATCCGTCCGAAATGGCGAAACAGTGTCGTACGACTTTTGGAAATGCGTGCATGGATTTGAAACAAAACGGTATCATGGTGCACCACTCTCCAGCGATGGTAAATCGAAGACCAGCCACGGTAATCCCGTTCTACCGTAAAAAATCACGTGTCGAAAAAACGAAGGGTAAAAAACTTCCTAGACCCGATTGAGATTCGGATAGTCTTTTTTGGGCATTAAACAATTCATTGACGGCTGAAAGCTGTCATAGCCGTAGAACTCACTGAGGCCTTCGTTTTGACTGGTTATGGCTCCCGTATCTCTAAACGAGCTAGAAGTTATGGCCGTCCGAATAATCGATATCTACAGGGTGCAACATCCATGGTGCAAGGCGCAACATCCGTCCGAAATGGCGAAACAGTGTCATATGACTTTTTGAAATGCGTGCATGGTTTGAAACGGAATGGTACCATGGTGCACCACTCTCCAGCATTGGTAAATTGAAGCCAGCCACGGTAATCCCGTTCTACCGTAAAAATCCACGTGTCGAAAAAACGAAGGGTAAAAAACTTCCTAGACCCGATTGAGATTCGGATAGTCTTTTTTGGGCATTAAACAATCCATTGACGACTGAAAGCTGTCATAGCCGTAGAACTCACTGAGGCCTTCGTTTTGACTGGTTATGGCTGCCGTAACTCTAAACGAGCCAGAAGTTATGGACGTTCGAATAATCGATATATACAGGATGCAACATCCACGGTGCAAGGTGCAACATCCGTCCGAAATGGCGTAACAGTGTCGTACGACTTTTTGAAATGCGTGCAAGGATTTGAAACGAAACGGTACCATGGTGCCCCACTCTCCAGGGTTGGTAAATTGAAGACCAGCCACGGTAATCACGTTTTACCGTAAAAATCCACGCGTCGAAAAAATAAAGGGTAAAAAACTTCCAAGACCCGATTGAGATTCGGATAGTCTTTTTTGGGCATTAAACAATCCATTGATGGCTGAAAGCTGTCATAGCCGTAGAACTCACTGATGCCTTCGTTTTGACTGGTTATGGCTCCCGTAACTCTGAACGAGCCAGAAGTTATGGCCGTCCGAATAATCGATATCTACAGGGTGCAACATCCACGGTGCAAGGTGCAACATCCGTCCGAAATGGCGAAACAGTGTCGTACGACTTTTTGAAACGCGTGCATGGATTTGAAATGAAACGGTACCATGGTGCACCACTCTCCAGCGATGGTAAATCGAAGACCAGCCACGGTAACCCCGTTCTACTGTAAAAATCCACGTGTCGAAAAAAGGAAGGGTAAAAAACTTCCTAGACCCTATTGAAATTCGGATAGTCTTTTTTGGGCATTAAACAATCCATTGACGGCTGAATGCTATCATAGCCGTAGAACTCACTGAGGCCTTCATTTTGACTAGTTATGGCTCCCGTAACTCTAAACGAGCCAGAAGTTATGGCCGTTCGAATAATCGATATCTACAGGGTGCAACATCCACGGTGCAAGGTGCAACATCCGTCCGAAATGGCGAAACAGTGTCGTACGACTTTTTGAATTGCGTGCATGGATTTGAAATGAAACGGTACCATGTTGCACCACTCTCCAGCGATGGTAAATCGAAGACCAGCCAAGGTAATCCCGTTGTACCGTAAAAATCCACGTGTCGAAAAAACGAAGGGTAAAAAATTTCCTAGACCCGATTGAGATTCGGATAGTCTTTTTTGGGCATTAAACAATCCAGTGACGGCTGAAAGCTGTCATAGCCGTAGAACTCACTGAGGCCTTCGTTTTGGCTGGTTATGGCTCCCGTAACTCTAAGCAAACCAGAAGTTATGGCCGTCCGAATAATCGATATCCACAGGGTGCAACATCCACGGTGCAAGGTGCAACATCCGTCCGAAATGGCAAAACAGTGTCGTACGACTTTTTGAAATGCATGCATGGATTTGAAATGAAACGGTACCATGGTGCACCACTCTCCAGCACTGGTAAATCGAAGACTTGCCACGGTAATCCCGTTCTACCGTAAAAATCCACGTTTCGAAAAAACGAAGGGTAAAAAACTTCCTAGACCCAGTTGAGATTCGGATAGTCTTTTTTGGGCATTAAACAATCCATTGATGGCTGAAAGCTGTCATAGCCGTAGAACTCACTGAGGCCTTCGTTTTGACTGGTTATGGCTCCCGTAACTCTGAACGAGCCAGAAGTTATGGCCGTCCGAATAATCGATATCTACAGGGTGCAACATCCACGGTGCAAGGTGCAACATCCGTCCGATATGGCAAAACAGTGTCGTACGACTTTTTGAAATGCGTGCAAGGATTTGAAACGAAATGGTACCATGGTGCACCACTCTCCAGCGTTGGTAAATTGAAGACCGGCCATGGTAATTCGTTTTATCGTAAAAATCCACGTGTCGTAAAAACGAAGGGTAAAAAAATTCCGAGACCCGATTGAGATTCAGATAGTCTTTATTGGGCATTAAACAATCCATTGATGGCTGAAAGCTGTCATTGCCGTAGAACTCACTGAGGCCTTCTTTTTGACTGGTTATGGCTCCCGTAACTCTAAACGAGCCAGAAGTTATGGCCGTCCTAATAATCGATATCTACAGGGTGCAACATCCACGGTGCAAGGTGCAACATCCGTCCGAAATGGCGAAACAGTGTCGTACGACTTTTTGAATTGCGTGCATGGATTTGAAACGAAACGGTACCATGTTGCACCACTCTCCAGCGATGGTAAATCGAAGACCAGCCAAGGTAATCCCGCTGTACCGTAAAAATCCACGTGTCGAAAAAACGAAGGATAAAAAATTTCCTAGACCCGATTGAGATTCGGATAGTCTTTTTTGGGCATTAAACAATCCAGTGACGGCTGAAAGCTATCATAGCCGTAGGACTCACCGAGGCCTTCGTTTTGGCTGGTTATGGCTCCCGTAACTCTAAACAAACCAGAAGTTATGGCCGTCCGAATAATCGATATCCACAGGGTGCAACATCCATGGTGCAAGGTGCAACATCCGTCCGAAATGGCGAAACAGTGTCGTACGACTTTTTGAAATGCATGCATGGATTTGAAATGAAACGGTACCATGGTGCACATTTCTCCAGCGCTGGTAAATCGAAGACTTGCCACGGTAATCCCGTTCTACCGTAAAAATCCACGTTTCGAAAAAACGATGGGTAAAAAACTTCCTAGACCCGGTTGAGATTCGGATAGTCTTTTTTGGGCATTAAACAATCCATTGATGGCTGATGTGACGACCGCCCATGACTCCCGCACCAAAACAAGAGAATAGTGCGCTGAAAGGTGTGCCAGGCAGCCATGGACGATAGTCAGGATAAATTAAAATCGCAGAATCTCTATCGCAACTCACAGCGCATGGATAAAATACAATAGAGAAATATATAGTGAAGCCTCATAACAGAAAATCATCATATAACATCATAACAGTTTTATACAATCATCCACACAAACCCATACATGAAAGCCTCACTACAAATCACTCAACCAAATACAGCAGCGGATACCCAGTACATATAAGAAAATAATATGCATAGCCTCCTGCTCGTCTTCGTCATCATCAGCGGAAAACTCTAAGCACAGCACCTGCCACCTGCTACCTAGTCTGCCCATCCCAAACATGGATGAACAGCCCAAGGTAATAAGAGGAGACATAAAACCTTGAGTCAGACAAAGTCTTAGTGAGTAGTAAATTAACAATCAAGCATACCAAAAGAGCATAAGGAAATAAAGGAATAGGAACCAAACCATCCCACTCCACCTCATCTCACAGTGATAGCCCCCAGACACACACTAAGGAGAATCAAGCATAACAATATAGACAAATAAGGTAAAGCAATAACCACTCGAGTCAAGGGCAATGTTTTCCAAATACAAACCCCCAAGGCCTAAACCAAGATCAGATAAGCACCCAGAAAACACCGCTCTTGAAGCCGAATGATAATACAACCAAACATCCATGACTCTGGCTATCACTGCATCGTTGCCTTGATTTCACCGTTAGTTGAATGACCATCCGTCAAGGGCTAATGGTAACCCCGGTTCTAGCCATAACTCCGCACGTCGTCGCAGCCCGTGCCTAGGAATTTTCGCAACTACCCAGAGTACTAGCACGCCGTCGTAGCCCGTGCCTGGAACGCCGTCGCAGCCCGTTCCAACGTACCCTTGCTTTGAGCATGCTAGAACCTTCAACAACGATGAGATCTAAGCCTCCAAGTCATCCTCCTCGACGACCATCCATACTAGCTCAAGCGCCTCTCAAGCTAACCATTATCACCAACTCGGATCGCATCACCGAGTAATCAACATAACTTTGCACGTCGTCGCAGCCCGTGCTTGGAACGTCATCATGACCCGTTCCATCTCAACATCACACTTTGCTTCATCGCATCACAGCAAAGTCTCATCTCAACATCATGGCTTGCCTTCTCGCATCATGGCAAAGTCCCATATCGATCTCATACTTCGCCTCTTCGCATCATGGCAAAGTCCCTCATCATCGAATCCGTTCATATGAGCTTCCACATCCGCTTCATATACCATCGGCAGCTTTCAACATTCAAGAGCCTTTCCACTTAGCTTTTGAATCACCTTCAAACATCTTGTTCCAAATCAACTACAAGCTAACTTGGCTCAATCAAATCTATCATATATTCAAACATTCAAGCATTCAAACAAGATATATTAAGCAATATCAACTACAATGGCAATTTCGTAATTAAGTGTGCAAAAGTCCAACATATGTGAAATCATGGTTTTTAACATAGATCTATCAAATCTAAACATGGGTTTTGTCTCTAATACTTGATAAATAACTTTCATAAGTAAACATCTTCAAATATGATGGATCTACATGCAGACTTAAGGAAAATGCGAGAAAACGCTAACTTTAGCACATAAACATATCACCAATCCCATATACTCCTTTGGATCCGCGTGAGAGATAACTACCACTCACCAAATCACCAAAACAACCTAAAATCAATCAACTTCAGATCTGGACAGCAAGGACTTGAGCTTGATCCGGAGAAATTTCACTTGAAACGGTGAAATCTAGCCTCTTCGGATGAAAATCTTTAACTTGGACACTTGGATCTTCGATCTTGATCTTCGGTCTTCAACGGATGTTAGCACTTGATAGAAGTGAAGAAAATACTGTAGTCGAGTCTTCAAAATGGCAGCACTTCGTCGCTTCAAAAACCGGTGCCAAAAAGTGAGCCGAACACCTCTATTTATAGGCTGGAACAACCTTATCTCGGCCGTCCCTAAGTCGCCGCCGACCTAACCATGAGTCGTTGCCGACTCAATAAAACCACCGACCCAACAGATGCTACGACCTACGACTCAACAACTCTAGGCAATACTGGGTACTATGCCGACCTAAACCCATAAGCGACCTAACCAACACAGCACCATACGAGATAAGCTTTATCTCGTCTACGACTTAACAAAAACACTGCAACCTGCCAAGTCGCTTACGACTTAAGACTTCAACACTAAGTCCTAACACCAAACCGACTTAACTACAAGTGCCTTAATCATATAGCCGACCTACCGACCCAAGCACTCACGGTCTAACACAGGACACTAGCCGACTCAACACTAAGTCGGTCCACCGACCTAACTCCACACAAGCTGACTCTAGGTCGTTCTAATTCTATGAGTCGTCAACTTTTAGGTCGGATGTCCACCTCAACTCGGTCAATTCCTTAAGCCGGTAACCACTAGGTCGGACCAACCCAACAAGCCGCTAATCCCTAAGTCGGCTACTACCTAAGTCCTTACACATATGCCGACCTATCACTAACCCAGATGCCGACCCAACTCCACGCCGCATTACCGACCTATCGTCCTAAGATCCCAACGACTCAATCACTAAGTCGGCCCACCGACCTAACTCCTAGCCGACTCATCTACGATGCCGACACACCTAAGTCTTAAGCCACTAACCCGGTAACGACTCAACCTATCTTGGTCACACTCTAAGTCGCTCACTCAGCTAACTCAGCACCTTCACTAAGTCGACCACCACTAAGTCGGTCAACCCCTTAGGTCGGTCCAAATCCCTATCCAGTTAGCTCCTATAGCTCGGCCACTTCCTTAGGTCGGTCATACGACCTAAACTTCCTTAGGTCGGTTATGCGACCTAGACTCAACTCGGCAACACTTGACTCAGTCACGAGTTAACTCCATAACTCGTTCCAACTTATGAGTCGGTCTTCCTACTGACTCGGCCACTCGACTCAATTCTGAATGACTTAGGCTAGAGACAACACAACAACACTAACGATCTACAAATTCTACGATATATCGACACGTAAAATACGGGTCGTTACATTCTCTCCCCCTTAGGAATTTCGCCCCCGAAATTCCAAGCAAACAACAGCAATCAAAGATATTCCGCATGCCTACCATCCATAGCAATCAACAAACCATGCATCCAATTCTAGCCTAGCATGCAGAATTCTAAGACTTAGAACAAGCTACAAATTCATGAGATGTCACGACACTTTAGGGCCATACCTCGAAGAGTCCGGGATGAGCTGCCTTCATCCTCTCTTCCTCCTCCCATGTACAGTCGTTAACATCGTCACTCCATTGTACCTTGAGCAACGTAATCGTCTTCCTCCTAAGCTGTTTCGTATCGGTGTCAACAATACGAAGCGGCTTACGAGGTCTCGAAACAACTGGATCAACCTCTAAGTCTTCACAGCTATCAGCAGAAACCACCGTACTTGGGTCGTGCACATACTTCCGTAGATAAGATACATGAAAAACATTGTGCACACCCGCCATCTTTCCCGGTAACTCCAATCTATAAGCGAGCTTTCCAATTCGCTCGATAATCGGGAATGGTCCAACAAATCTCGGAGTTAACTTTCCTTTGTTCCCGAATCTTATAACATTCTTCAATGGAGAAATCTTCACGAAAACCATATCGCCTACGTCGAATTCCAAATCCTTCCGACGATTATCAGCATAACTTTTCTGACGATCCTGGGCTGCCTTCATTCTTTGCCGAATGACCTCAATACAATCCGAAGTCTGTCGAATCATCTCTGGCCCAAGTATCAGCTTTTCTCCAGTTTCTACCCAACATGTCGGAGAGTTACACGGTCTTCCATACAATGCTTCATATGGTGCCATACCAATACTCGACTGATAACTGTTATTATAAGCAAACTCCACCAAATGAAGGTGATCTTCCCATGATCCTCCGAAGTCCAAAACACAAGCTCTAAGAAGATCTTCCAAAATTCGGTTGACTCTCTCAGTCTGACCATCTGTTTGAGGGTGATAAGCTGTACTCAAACACAACTCGGTTCCCAAAACTTCCTGGAAGCTCTTCCAAAATCCACTAGTGAACAATGGATCTCGATCGCTCACTATACTCTTCGGAACACCATGGAATCGAACAATCCACTTCACATACAACTCAGCCAACTTCGATGCAGTTCTTGTCGATCGAACAGGAATGAACCTTGCACTCTTGGTCAAACGATCTACAATGACCCAAATCCCTTCATTCCCTGTCCTTGTCCTCGGTAGACCATCAATAAAATCCATTGACACTTGCTCCCACTTCCACGTAGGAACTTCTAATGGCTGAAGTAATCCACTGGGCTTCTTCTGCTCAGCTTTCACCAACTGGCAGTTCATACATTTGGAAATAAAATTTCCAACATCTTTCTTCATACCTTCCCAGTAGTAAGCTCTCTTCATATCCCGATACATCTTATTACCACCTGGATGAATTGTCAACTTCGAGTGATGACTTTCCCTCAGAACTTCATCTCTTAATCCATCAATATCGGGAACAACCAATCGTCCTTGCTTTCGAAGCCAACCCTCTCGATCGACCTCGAATCCCTTATCCTTCTCCGGATCCAATCCGGATTCCAAATCACGGATAATTTTGACAAGCTTATCATCTTTCTTTTGGCTCTCGCCAATTCTTTCCACTAGAGTAGGCCTTATCGATAAGTTTGCCAACATCTCAGGTTCCAACTCGCATCTAGGCCTGAAATCAAACTCAGCCAAATACTCGAGACTCTTCCACTCCGAAAACATGGCTCCCAAACCTGCATGTCTTCGACTTAACGCATCAGCCACTGCGTTACCTTTTCCCGGAGTATAGGCTATACCAAAATCATAAGATGCTAGAAACTCTAACCACCGATGCTGTCGAAGATTCAAATCCTTTTGGGAGAACAGATACTTCAACGACTTATGATCTGTAAACAACTCGAATCTAACTCCCAATAGGTAGTGTCTCCACATCTTCAAAGCAAACACAATCGCCGCTAACTCCAAATCATGAGTCGGATAATTCCTTTCATGCGGCTTCAGTTGTCGACTAGCATATGCAACAACTTTATCCTTCTGCATTAGCACTGCTCCCAATCCAGTGCCACATGCATCGGTGTAAACCACCATCTCCTCATTCCCACTCGGAATAGTCAATACAGGAGCACTCGTCAGTTGCTCTTTCAGGATTACGAAGGCTTGCTCACACTTGTCATCCCATCTGAACACTTGATTCTTCTTCGTCAATCCTGTCAACGGTGCAGCTATCTTGGAAAAGTCCTTGATAAACCGACGATAATATCCTGCTAATCCAAGAAAACTTCTCACATCAGATGCATTCTTAGGTCTAATCCAATCCTGGATCGCTGCTACCTTAGCGGGATCAACCGCTATTCCACTTCCAGAGATAACATGGCCTAAGAATCTCACTTCACTCTTCCAGAAGTGACACTTCGAAAACTTAGCCTTCAGCTGATGTTTCCGTAAAGTTTCCAAAACAATCCTCAAGTGCGTCTTGTGCTCTCCCTCAGTTCTGGAATAAACCAAAATATCATCCACGAACACAAGCACGAACTTATTCAACTGATCTCTGAATACTCTATTCATAAGATCCACGAAATATGCTGGCGCGTTAGTCAATCCAAACGGCATTACCAGCCACTCATAAAATCCGGATGGTGTCCTGAAAGCAGTCTTCGGCACACTATCCCTCGCCACTCTCAACTGGTGAAATCCCGTTGCCAAATCCATCTGAGAAAACACCTTAGCCTCGTGAAGCTGATCAAACAAGTCATCTATTCTCGGCAATGGATACTTGTTCTTCTTAGTCACCTTGTTCAGCTCACGATAATCAACACACAACCTCAACGATCCATCCGCTTTGGTTGCGAACACAACGGGCGCACCCCATTCAGACACACTTCTCCGAATGAATCCTTTCCGCAAAAGGTCATCAACTTGCACCTTCAGCTCTTGCTGCTCCCTCGGTGCCATCCGCCTAAGAGGCATCACAACAGGTCTGGCTCCCTCAACTAGATCGATACGAAACTCGATCTCCCTATGCGGCGGCAACCCTTTGACTTCGTCAAAGACATCCTCAAATCCATTCACAATAGGCACCGATGACAGTCCATCCCGTGGAACAACCAGCGAATACATGAAGCTCATGAAGACGCCTTCTTCATGCTTACATCGTATCACAACCTTTCGCCCATCCACATTCCCGACTGTCACCTCCAGCCTCTCACAATCAATCCTAGCCGCATACTTCCTAAGCCAGTCCATACCCAAAATAATTCCGAACCCCGCAAAGTTCAGAACAAAGCAATCACAAACAAACGAGCAATCATGACTCGAAACAACTAGACCACGGCATATCATACACAAGCATGACGAACCCCCAACTGGATTAGTCACCACCAATGGCCTATCATCAATATCCGGTTTCAAACCTAACCGGCCTACCAAATCATCACAAACAAAAGAATGCGACGCTCCAGTATCAAACAACACTCTAACTGGAACACCACAAATGGAAAGAGTACCTTGGACCACCACACTCTTCCCCTTCTCTTCAGCAGTAGGGACTCTTGAAGACGACGGCACAGCTTCCAAAGCATAGGCTTGCACAACCTGCCTATCCTTCCTCGGCTCTGGACAGTCCTTCCTGAAATGCCCTGGCTTATCACAGTTATGGCACTTCGCCGGCGCCTTTGGATTCCTACAATCCTTGGAAAGATGGCCCTTCTTCTGGCAATTATAGCAAGTCACTTCGCCCTTTGGCTTCTTCTGACCATCCTTTCCCTTCTGTTGCTGTTGCTTCCTCTTCTTGTTGCCACTCTGCTGTGGTTTAGATCCTTCCCTGGTTACAGCAACAACAGAACTTTCCCTAGGAAACAAGCTCTCATGCCTCAGAGCTTTCTCCACAAGCTTTTCAAATGGATCGTCCAAGTGATCCACCAACTGCCTTCCCAGATAAGCATCCAGACCAGTCACAAACTTTTCGTTCTTCTGGTAGGGAGAGTCAATATATGATCTGGCATACTTAGACAAAGCTTCGAACTCAGAAATATACTCAAGAACAGGCCTCCCACCTTGCTTGAGCTCAACAAATCTCTTAAACAAAACAGACCTCTGAGCAGTAGAGATGAACTTGGCTTCAAATCTAACTTGGAACTGCTCCCAAGTAATCTCCTCCTCTGGTGTATCTATAGTGATAGAATTCCACCAATCCGCAGCTCTTCCCTGAAGCTGCCTCGATGCAAGCTTTCTCTTGGTTGCATCCTCAATCCCTAGATCACCAAAAATCCTTCGGCAAGCATCCATCCATCTCTGCACTTCAATAGTCGACTCCGTCCCTAAGAAAGCTTTCCCTCCAAGAGAAGTATAATCCTTGCAAAGCTTGGCGAAATCCACCGGTCTCGGAGCTTGGACTTGAACCCCAACATCAACAGTAGGCCCTGGAACGGGCATCCTCCTCATGATTGAAGTCATCATGGCCTCAAACATAGGAGCATAATCAACAGCCTCCCTAGCAGCACGGCTATCCCTCGCAGCTTGTCTCTCACTTCTGCTCATCCTTAATATCTGTAAATAAGAATGATTAGAACACCTTAAGAAACAACTGCATAAGGAGTTCAAATCCTTCTAAGCTACTATATTATATATAGTAATCATCCATCAAAATACAATTACGTCTCTCTTACGTAATTACGTCAGCGAGCGTTGGCTAAAATCGATTAACCTGGCTCTGATACCAAATGTGACGACCGCCCATGACTCCCGCACCAAAACAAGAGAATAGTGCGCTGAAAGGTGTGCCAGGCAGCCATGGACGATAGTCAGGATAAATTAAAATCGCAGAATCTCTATCGCAACTCACAGCGCATGGATAAAATACAATAGAGAAATATATAGTGAAGCCTCATAACAGAAAATCATCATATAACATCATAACAGTTTTATACAATCATCCACACAAACCCATACATGAAAGCCTCACTACAAATCACTCAACCAAATACAGCAGCGGATACCCAGTACATATAAGAAAATAATATGCATAGCCTCCTGCTCGTCTTCGTCATCATCAGCGGAAAACTCTAAGCACAGCACCTGCCACCTGCTACCTAGTCTGCCCATCCCAAACATGGATGAACAGCCCAAGGTAATAAGAGGAGACATAAAACCTTGAGTCAGACAAAGTCTTAGTGAGTAGTAAATTAACAATCAAGCATACCAAAAGAGCATAAGGAAATAAAGGAATAGGAACCAAACCATCCCACTCCACCTCATCTCACAGTGATAGCCCCCAGACACACACTAAGGAGAATCAAGCATAACAATATAGACAAATAAGGTAAAGCAATAACCACTCGAGTCAAGGGCAATGTTTTCCAAATACAAACCCCCAAGGCCTAAACCAAGATCAGATAAGCACCCAGAAAACACCGCTCTTGAAGCCGAATGATAATACAACCAAACATCCATGACTCTGGCTATCACTGCATCGTTGCCTTGATTTCACCGTTAGTTGAATGACCATCCGTCAAGGGCTAATGGTAACCCCGGTTCTAGCCATAACTCCGCACGTCGTCGCAGCCCGTGCCTAGGAATTTTCGCAACTACCCAGAGTACTAGCACGCCGTCGTAGCCCGTGCCTGGAACGCCGTCGCAGCCCGTTCCAACGTACCCTTGCTTTGAGCATGCTAGAACCTTCAACAACGATGAGATCTAAGCCTCCAAGTCATCCTCCTCGACGACCATCCATACTAGCTCAAGCGCCTCTCAAGCTAACCATTATCACCAACTCGGATCGCATCACCGAGTAATCAACATAACTTTGCACGTCGTCGCAGCCCGTGCTTGGAACGTCATCATGACCCGTTCCATCTCAACATCACACTTTGCTTCATCGCATCACAGCAAAGTCTCATCTCAACATCATGGCTTGCCTTCTCGCATCATGGCAAAGTCCCATATCGATCTCATACTTCGCCTCTTCGCATCATGGCAAAGTCCCTCATCATCGAATCCGTTCATATGAGCTTCCACATCCGCTTCATATACCATCGGCAGCTTTCAACATTCAAGAGCCTTTCCACTTAGCTTTTGAATCACCTTCAAACATCTTGTTCCAAATCAACTACAAGCTAACTTGGCTCAATCAAATCTATCATATATTCAAACATTCAAGCATTCAAACAAGATATATTAAGCAATATCAACTACAATGGCAATTTCGTAATTAAGTGTGCAAAAGTCCAACATATGTGAAATCATGGTTTTTAACATAGATCTATCAAATCTAAACATGGGTTTTGTCTCTAATACTTGATAAATAACTTTCATAAGTAAACATCTTCAAATATGATGGATCTACATGCAGACTTAAGGAAAATGCGAGAAAACGCTAACTTTAGCACATAAACATATCACCAATCCCATATACTCCTTTGGATCCGCGTGAGAGATAACTACCACTCACCAAATCACCAAAACAACCTAAAATCAATCAACTTCAGATCTGGACAGCAAGGACTTGAGCTTGATCCGGAGAAATTTCACTTGAAACGGTGAAATCTAGCCTCTTCGGATGAAAATCTTTAACTTGGACACTTGGATCTTCGATCTTGATCTTCGGTCTTCAACGGATGTTAGCACTTGATAGAAGTGAAGAAAATACTGTAGTCGAGTCTTCAAAATGGCAGCACTTCGTCGCTTCAAAAACCGGTGCCAAAAAGTGAGCCGAACACCTCTATTTATAGGCTGGAACAACCTTATCTCGGCCGTCCCTAAGTCGCCGCCGACCTAACCATGAGTCGTTGCCGACTCAATAAAACCACCGACCCAACAGATGCTACGACCTACGACTCAACAACTCTAGGCAATACTGGGTACTATGCCGACCTAAACCCATAAGCGACCTAACCAACACAGCACCATACGAGATAAGCTTTATCTCGTCTACGACTTAACAAAAACACTGCAACCTGCCAAGTCGCTTACGACTTAAGACTTCAACACTAAGTCCTAACACCAAACCGACTTAACTACAAGTGCCTTAATCATATAGCCGACCTACCGACCCAAGCACTCACGGTCTAACACAGGACACTAGCCGACTCAACACTAAGTCGGTCCACCGACCTAACTCCACACAAGCTGACTCTAGGTCGTTCTAATTCTATGAGTCGTCAACTTTTAGGTCGGATGTCCACCTCAACTCGGTCAATTCCTTAAGCCGGTAACCACTAGGTCGGACCAACCCAACAAGCCGCTAATCCCTAAGTCGGCTACTACCTAAGTCCTTACACATATGCCGACCTATCACTAACCCAGATGCCGACCCAACTCCACGCCGCATTACCGACCTATCGTCCTAAGATCCCAACGACTCAATCACTAAGTCGGCCCACCGACCTAACTCCTAGCCGACTCATCTACGATGCCGACACACCTAAGTCTTAAGCCACTAACCCGGTAACGACTCAACCTATCTTGGTCACACTCTAAGTCGCTCACTCAGCTAACTCAGCACCTTCACTAAGTCGACCACCACTAAGTCGGTCAACCCCTTAGGTCGGTCCAAATCCCTATCCAGTTAGCTCCTATAGCTCGGCCACTTCCTTAGGTCGGTCATACGACCTAAACTTCCTTAGGTCGGTTATGCGACCTAGACTCAACTCGGCAACACTTGACTCAGTCACGAGTTAACTCCATAACTCGTTCCAACTTATGAGTCGGTCTTCCTACTGACTCGGCCACTCGACTCAATTCTGAATGACTTAGGCTAGAGACAACACAACAACACTAACGATCTACAAATTCTACGATATATCGACACGTAAAATACGGGTCGTTACAGCTGAAAGCTGTCATAGCCGTAGAACTCACTGAGGCCTTCGTTTTAACTGGTTATGGCTCCCGTAACTCTGAACGAGCCACAAGTTATGGCCGTCCGAATAATCGATATCTACAGGGTGCAACATCCACGGTGCAAGGTGCAACATCCGTCCGATATGGCAAAACAGTGTCGTACGACTTTTTGAAATGCGTGCAAGGATTTGAAACGAAACGGTACCATGGTGCACCACTCTCCAGCGTTCGTAAATTGAAGACCGGCCATGGTAATTCGTTTTATCGTAAAAATCCACGTGTCGAAAAAACGAAGGGTAAAAAAATTCCGAGACCAGATTGAGATTCAGATAGTCTTTATTGGGCATTAAACAATCCATTGATGGCTGAAAGCTGTCATAGCCGTAGAACTCACTGAGGCCTTCTTTTTGACTAGTTATGGCTCCCGTAACTCTAAACGAGCCAGAAGTTTTGGCCGTCCTAATAATCGATATCTACAGGGTGCAACATCCACGGTGCAAGGTGCAACATCCGTCCGAAATGGCGAAACAGTGTCGTACGACTTTTTGAAATGCTTGCATGAATTTGAAACATAACGGTACCATGCTGCACCACTCTCCAGCGATGGTAAATCGAAGACCAGCCACGGTAATACCGTTCTACCATAAAAATCCACGTGTCGAAAAAACGAAGGGTAAAAAACTTCCTAGACCCGATTGAGATTCGGATAGTCTTTTTTGGGAATTAAACAATCAATTGACGGTTGAAAGCTGTCATAGCCGTAGAACTCACTGAGGCCTTCGTTTTGACAGGTTATGGCTCCCGTAACTCTAAATGAGCCAGAAGTTATGGCCGTCCGAATTATCGATATCTACATGGTGAAACATCCACGGTGCAAGGTGCAACTCCGTCCGAAATGGCGAAACAGTGTCGTACGACTTTTTGAAATGCGTGCATGGATTTGAAACGAAACAGTACCCTGGTACACCACTCTCCAGCGATGGTAACATGAAGACCAGCCACGGTAATCCTGTTTTACCGTAAAAATCCACGTGTCGAAAAAACGAAGGGTAAAAAACTTCCGAGACCCGATTGAGATTCGGATAGTCTTTTTTGGGCATTAAACAATCCATTGACGGCTGAAAGCTATCATAGCTGTATAACTCACCGAGGCCTTCGTTTTGACTGGTTATGGCTCCCGTAACTCTAAATGAGCCAGAAGTTATGGCCGTCCGAATAATCGATATCTATAGGGTGCAACATCCACGGTGCAAGGTGCAACATCCGTCCGATATAGAAAAACAGTGTCGTACGACTTTTTGAAATGCGTGCAAGGATTTGAAACGAAACGATAACATGGTGCACCACTCCCCAGCTACGGTAAATTGAAGACCGGCCATGGTAATCCCGTTTTATCGTAAAAATCCACGTGTCGAAAAAACGAAGGGTAAAAAACTTCCGAGACCCGATTGAGATTCAGATAGTCTTTATTGGGCATTAAACAATCCATTGATGGCTGAAAGCTGTCATAGCCGTAGAACTCACCGAGGCCTTCTTTTTGACTGGTTATGGCTCCCGTAACTCTAAACGAGCCAGAAGTTATGGCCGTCCTAATAATCGATATCTACAGGGTGCAACATCCACGGTGCAAGGTGCAACACCCGTCCGAAATGGCGAAACACTGTCGTGCGACTTTTTGAAATGCATGCATGGATTTGAAACGAAACGGTACCATGGTGCACCACTCTCCAGCGATGGTAAATCGAAGACCAGCCACGGTAATCCGGTTCTACCGTAAAAATCCATGTGCCGAAAAAACGAAGGGCAAAAAACTTCCTAGACCCGATTGAGATTCGGATAGTCTTTTTTGGGCATTAAGCAATCCATTGATGGTTGAAAGCTGTCATAGCCGTAGAACTCACTGAGGCCTTCGTTTTGACTGGTTATGGCTCCCGTAACTCTAAACGAGCCAGAAGTTATGGCCGTCCGAATAATCGATATCTACATGGTGCAACAGCCACGGTGCAAGGTGCAACATCCGTCCGAAATGACGAAACAGTGTCGTACGACTTTTTGAAACGCGTGCGTGGATTTGAAACGAAACGGTACCCTGGTGAGCCACTCTCCAGCGATGGTAACATGAAGACCAGCCACGGTAATCCCGTTTTACCGTAGAAATCGACGTGTCGAAAAAACGAAGGGTAAAAAACTTCCGAGACCCGATTGAGATTCGGATAGTCTTTTTTGGGCATTAAACAATCCATTGATGGCTGAAAGCTATCATAGCCACAGAACTCACTAAGCCTTCGTTTTGACTGGTTATGGCTCCCGTAACTCTAAACGAGCCAGAAGTTATGGCCGTCCGAATAATCGATATCTACATGGTGCAACATCCACGGTGCAAGGTGCAACATCCGCCCGAAAAGGCGAAACGGTGTCGTACGACTTTTTGAAATGCGTGCATGGATTTGAAATGAAATAGTACCCTGGTGCACCACTCTCCAGCGATGGTAACATGAAGACCAGCCTCGGTAATCCCATTTTACCGTAAAAATCCCCGTGTCGAAAAAACGAAGGGTAAAAAACTTCCGAGACCCGATTGAGATTCGGATAGTCTTTTTTGGGAATTAAACAATCCATTGACGGCTGAAAGCTGTCGTAGCCGTAGAACTCACTGGGGCCTTCGTTTTGACTGGTTATGGCTCCCGTAACTCAAAATGAGCCAGAAGTTATGGCCGTCCGAATAATCGATATCTACAGGGTGCAACATCCACGGTGCAAGGTGCAACATCCGTCCGAAATGGCGAAACAGTGTCGTTCGACTTTTTGAAATGCGTGCATGGTTTGAAACGGAACGGTACCATGGTGTACAACTCTCCAGCGATGGTAAATCGAAGACAAGCTACGGTAATCCCGTTTTACCGTAAATATCCACGTGTCGAAAAAACGAAGGGTAAAAAACATCCTAGACCCGATTGAGATTCGGATAGTCTTTTTTAGGAATTAAACAATCCATTGACGGCTGAAAGCTGTCATAGCCGTAGAACTCACTAAGGCCTTCGTTTTGACTGGATATGGCTCCCGTAACTCTAAACGAGCCAGAAGTTACGGCCGTCCGAATCGATATCTACAGGGTGCAACATCCACGGTGCAAGGCGCAACATCCGTCCGAAATGGCGAAACAGTGTCGCACGACTTTTTGAAATGCGTGCATGGTTTGAAACGGAACGGTACCATGGTGCACAACTCTCCAGCGATGGTAAATCGAAGACCAGCCACGGTAATGCCGTACTACCATAAAAATCCACGTGTCGAAAAAACGAAGGGTAAAAAACTTCCTGGACCCGATTGAGATTCGGATAGTCTTTTTTGGGCATTAAACAATCCATTGACGGCTGAAAGCTGTCATAGCCGTAGAACTTACTTAAGCCTTCGTTTTGACTGGTTATGTCTCCCGTAACTCTAAACGAGCTAGGAGTTATGGCCGTCCGGATAATCGTTATCTAAAGGGTGCAACATCCACGGTGCAAGGCGCAACATCCGTCCGAAATGGCGAAACAGTGTCGTACGACTTTTTGAAATGCGTGCATGGTTTGAAACGGAATGGTACCATGGTGCACCACTCTCCAGCGATGGTAAATCGAAGACCAGCCACGGTAATCCCGTTCTACCGTAAAAACCACGTGTCAAAAAATTGTGGGTAAAAAATTTCCGAGACCCGATTGAGAATCAGATAGTCTTTTTTGGGCATTAAACAATCCTTTGACCGCTGAAAGCTGTCATAGCCGTAGAACTCACTGAGGCCTTCGTTTTGACTGGTTATGGCTCCCGTAACTCTAAACGAGCCAAGAGTTATGGCCGTCCGGATAATCGTTATCTAAAGGGTGCAACATCCATGGTGCAAGGTGCAACATCCGTCCGAAATGGCGAAACAGTGTCGTACGACTTTTTGAAATGCGTGCATGGATTTGAAATGAAACTGTACCGTGGTGCACCACTCTCCAGCGATGGTAAATCGAAGACCAGCCACGGTAATCCCGGTCTACCGTAAAAATCCACATGTCAGAAAAACGAAGGGTAAAAAACTTCCTAGACCCGATTAAGACTCGGATAGTCTTATTTGGGCATTAAATAATCCATTGATGGCTGAAAGATGTCATAGCCGTAGAACTCACTGAGGCCTTCGTTTTGACTGGTTATGGCTCCCGTAACTCTAAACGAGCCAGAAGTTATGGCCGTCCGAATAATCGACATCTATAGGGTGCAACATCCACGGTGCAAGGTACAACATCCGTCCGATATGGCAAAACAGTGTCGTACGACTTTTTGAAATGCTTGCAAGGATTTGATACGAAATGGTACCATGGTGCACCACTCTCCAGCGTTGGTAAATTGAAGACCGGCCATGGTAATCCTGTTTTATCGTAAAAATACACGTGTCGAAAAAACGAAGGGTAAAAAACATCCGAGACCCGATTGAGATTCAGATAGTCTTTATTGGGAATTAAACAATCCATTGACGGCTAAAAGCTGTTAAAGGCGTAGAACTCACTGAGGCTTTCGTTTTGACTGGTTATGGCTCCTGTAACTCTAAACGAGCCAGAAGTTATGGCCGTCCGAATAATCATTATCTACAGGGTGCAACATCCACGGTGCAATGTGCAACATCCGTCCGAAATTGCAAAACAGTGTCGTACGATTTTTTGAAATGCGTACATGGATTTGAAACGAAACGGTACCATAGTGCACCACTTCCCAGCGATGGTAAATCGAAGACCATCCACGGTAATCTCGTTCTACCGTAAAAACCCACGTGTCGAAAAAACGAAGGGTAAAAAACTTCCTAGACCCGATTGAGATTCAGATAGTCTTTTTTGGGCATTAAACAATCCATTGACGGTGAAAGATGTCATAGCCGTAGAACTCACTGAGGCCTTCGTTTTGACTGGTTATGGCTCCCGTAACTCTAAACGAGCCAGAAGTTATGGTCGTCCGAATAATCGATATCTAAAGGGTGCAACATCCGTCCGAAATGGCGAAACAGTGTCGTACGACTTTTTGAAATGCGTGCAAGGATTTGAAATGAAACGGTACCATGGTGCACCACTCTCCATCGTTGGTAAATTGAAGGCCAGCCACGGTAATCCCGTTTTACCGTAAAAATCCATGTGTCGAAAAAACGAAGGGTAAAAAACTTTCGAGACCCGACTGAGATTCGGATAGTCTTTTTTGGGCATTAAACAATCCATTGACGGCTGAAAGCTGTCGTACCGTAGAACTCACTGAGGCCTTCGTTTTGACTGGTTATGGCTCCCGTAACTCTAAACGAGCCAGAAGTTATGGCCGTCCGAATAATCGATATCTACTGGGTGCAACATCCACGGTGCAAGGTGCAACATCCGTCCGAAATGACGAAACAGTGTCATACGACTTTTTGAAATGCGTGCATGGATTTGAAACGAAACGGTACCCTGGTGCACCACTCTCCAGTGATGGTAACATGAAGACCAGCCACGGTAATCCCGTTTTAGCGTAAAAATCCACATGTCGAAAAAAAGAAGGGTAAAAAACTTCCGAGACCCGATTGAGATTCGGATAGTCTTTTTTGGGCATTAAACAATCCATTGACGGCTGAAAACTGTCATAGCCGTAGAACTCACTGAGGTCTTCGTTTTGACTGGTTATGGCTCCCGTAACTCTAAACGAGCCAGAAGTTATGGCCGTCCGAATAATCGATATCTACATGGTGCAACATCCACGATGCAATGTGCAACATCCGTCCGAAATGGCGAAACAGTGTCGTACGACTTTATGAAATGCGTGCATGGATTTGAAACGAAACAGTACCGTGGTGCACCACTCTCCAGCGATGGTAACATGAAGACCAGCCACGATAATCCCGTTTTACCGTAAAAATCCACGTGTCGAAAAAACGAAGGGTAAAAAACTTCCTAGACCCGACTGAGATTCGGATAGTCTTTTTTGGCATTAAACAATGCATTGACGGCGGATAGCTGTCATAGCTGTAGAACTCACTAAGGCCTTCGTTTTGAGTGGTTATGGCTCCGGTAACTCTAAACGAGCCAGAAGTTATGGCCGTCCGAATAATCGATATCTACAGGGTGCAACATCCACGGTGCAAGGCGCAACATCCGTCCAAAATGGCGAAACAGGGTCGTACGACTTTTTCAAATGCGTGCATGGTTTGAAATGGAACGGTACCATGGTGCACCACTCTCCAGCGATGGTAAATCGAAGACCAGCCATGGTAATCCCGTTCTACCGTAAAAATCCACGTGTCGAAAAAACGAAGGGTAAAAAACTTCTAGACCCGATTGAGATTCGGATAGTCATTTTTGGGCATTAAACAATCCATTGACGGCTGAAAATTGTCATAGCCGTAGAACTCACTGAGGCCTTCGTTTTGACTGATTATGGCTCCCGTACCTCTAAACGAGCCAGAAGTTATGGCCGTCCGAATAATCGATATCTACAGGGTGCAACATCCACGGTGCAAGGTGCAACATCCGTCCGAAATGGCGTAACAGTGTCGTACGACTTTTTGAAATGCGTGCATGGATTTGAAACAAAACGGTTCCCTGGTGCACCACTGTCCAGCGATGGTAAATTGAAGACCAACCACGGTAATCCCGTTCTACCGTAAAAATCCACGTGTTGGATAAACGAAGGGTAAAAAACTTTCGAGACCCGATTGAGATTCGGATAGTTTTTTTTGGGCATTAAACAATCCATTGACGGCTGAAAGCTGTCATAGCCGTAGAACTCACTGAGGCCTTCGTTTTGAATGGTTATGGCTCCCGTAACTCTAAACGAGCCAGAAGTTATGACCGTCCGAATAATCGATATCTACAGGGTGCAACATCCACGGTGCAAGGTGCAACATCCGTCCGAAATGGCGAAACAGTGTCGTACGACTTTTTGAAATGCATGCAAGGATTTGAAATGAAACAGTACCATGGTGCAGCACTCTCCAGCGATGGTAACATGAAGACCAGCCACGGTAATCCCGTTCTACCGTAAAAATCCACGTGTCGAAAAAACGAAGGGTAAAAAACTTCCTACACCCGATTGAGATTCTGATAGTATTTTTTGGGCATTAAACAACCCATTGACGGCTGAAAGCTGTCATAGCCGATGAACTCACCGAGCCCTTCGTTTTGACTGGTTATGGCTCCCGTAACTCTAAACGAGCCAGAAGTTATGGCCGTCCGAATAATCGATATCTACAGGGTGCAACATCCACGGTGCAAGGTGCAACATCCGTCCGAAATGGCGAAACAGTGTCGTACGACTTTTTGAAAAATGTGCATGGATTCGAAACGAAACGGTACCCTGGTGCATCGCTCTCCAGCGATGGTAACATGAAGACCAGCCACGGTAATCCCGTTTTACCGTAAAAATCCACGTGTCGAAAAAACGAAGGGTAAAAAACTTCCGAGACCCGATTGAGATTCGGATAGTCTTTTTTGGGCAGCAAACAATCCATTGACGGCTGAAAGCTGTTATAGCCATAGAACTCACCGAGGCCTTCTTTTCGACTGGTTATGGCTTCCATAACTCTAAACGATCCAGAAGTTATGGCCGTCCGAATAATCGATATCTACAGGGTGCAACATCCACGGTGCAAGGTGCAACATCCGTCCGAAATGGCGAAACAGTGTCATGCGACTTTTTGAAATGCGTTCAAGGATGTGAAATGAAACGGTACCATAGTGCACCACTCTCCATCGTTGGTAAATCGAAGACCAGCCACGGTAATCCCGTTTTACCGTAAAAATCCACGTGTCGAAAAAAGGAAGGGTAAAAAATTTCCGAGACCCGATTGAGATTCGGTTAGTCTATTTTGGGCATTAAACAATCCATTGACGGTGAAAGCTGTCATAGCCATAGAACTCACTGAGGCCTTCGTTTTGACTAGTTATGGCTCCCGTAACTCTAAACGAGCCAGAAGTTACGGCCGTCCGAATAATCGATATCTACAGGGTGCAACATCCACGGTGCAAGGTGCATCATCCGTCCGAAATGGCGAAACAGCGTCGTACGACTTTTTGAAATGCGTGCATTGATTTGAAACAAAACAGTACCCTAGTGCACCACTCTCCAGCGATGGTCACATGAAGAACATCCACGATAATCCCATTTTACCGTAAAAATCGACGTGTCGAAAAAACGAAGGGTAAAAAACTTCCGAGACCCGATTGAGATTCGGACAGTCTTTTTTGGGCATTAAACAATCCATTGATGGCTGAAAGCTTTCATAACCGTAGTACTCACTGAGGCCTTCCTTTTGACTGGTTATGGCTCCCGTAACTCTAAACGAGCCAGAAGTTATGGCCGTCCGAATATTCGATATCTACATGGTGCAACATCCACCGTGCAAAGTGCAACATCCGTCCGAAATGGCGAAATAGTGTCGTACGACTTTTTGAAATGCGTGCATGGATTTGAAACGAAACAGTACCATGGTGCACCACTCTCCAGCGATGGTAAATCGAAGACCAGCCACGGTAATCCCGTTCTACCGTAAAAATCCACGTGTCGAAAAAAACGAAGGGTAAAAAACTTCCGAGACCCGATTGAGATTCAGATAGTCTTTTTTGGGCATTAAACAATCCGTTGACGGCTGAAAGCTGTCATAGCCGTTGAACTCACTGAGGCCTTCGTTTTGACTGGTCATGCCTCCCGTAACTCTAAACGAGCCAGAAGTTATGGCCGTCCGAATAATCGATATCTACAGGGTGCAACGTCCACGGTGCAAGGTGCAACATCCGTCCGAAATGGCGAAACAGTGTCGTACGACTTTTTGAAATGCGTGCATGGATTTGAAACGAAACGGTACCCTGGTGCACTACTCTCCAGCGATGGTAACATGAAGACCAGCCACGGTAATCCCGTTTTACCGTAAAAATCCACGTATCGAAAAAACGAAGGGTAAAAAACTTCCGTGACCCGATTCAGATTCGGATAGTCTTTTTTGGGCATTAAACAATCCATTGACGGCTGAAAGCTGCCATAGCCATAGAACTCACTATGGCCTTCGTTTTGACTGGTTATGGCTCCCGTAACTCTAAATGAGCCAGAAGTTATGGCCATCCGAATAATCGATATCTGCAGGGTGCAACATCCACGGTGCAAGGCGCAACATCCGTCCGAAATGGCGAAACAGTGACGTACGACTTTTTGAAATGCATGCATGGTTTGAAATGGAACGGTACCATGGTGCACCACTCTCCAGGATGGTAAATCGAAGACCATCCACGGTAATCCCGTTCTACCGTAAAAATCCACGTGTCGAAAAACGAAGGTAAAAACTTCCTAGACCCGATTGAGACTCGGATAGTCTTTTTTGGGCATTAAGCAATCCATTGCCGGCTGAAAACTGTCATAGCCGTAGAACTCACTGAGGCCTTCGTTTTGACTGGTTATGGATCCCGTAACTCTAAACGAGCCAGAAGTTATGGCCATCCGAATAATCGATATCTACAGGGTGCAACATCCACGGTGCAAGGTGCAACATCTATCCGAAATGGCGTAACAGTGTTGTACGACTTTTTGAAATGCGTGCATAGATTTGAAACAAAACAGTTCCCAGGTGCACCACTCTCCAGCGATGGTATATTGAAGACCAGCCACGGTAATCCCGTTCTACCGTAAAAATCCACGTGTCGAATAAACGAAGGGTAAAAAACTTCCGATACCCGATTGAGATTCGGATAGTCTTTTTTGGGGATTAAACAATCCATTGACGGCTGAAAGCTATCATAGCCGTAGAACTCACCGAGGCCTTCGTTTTGAATGGTTATGGCTCCCGTAACTCTAAATGAGCCAGAAGTTATGGCCGTCCGAATAACCGATATCTACAGGGTGCAACATCCACGGTGCAAGGTGCAACATCCGTCCGAAATTGCGAAACATTGTCGTACAACTTTTTGAAATGCGTGGATGGATTTGAAACGAAACGGTACTATGGTGCACCACTCTCCAGCGATGGTAAATCGAAGACCAGCCACGGTAATCCCGTTCTACCGTAAAAATCCACGTGTCGAAAAAACGAAGGGTAAAAAACTTCCTAGACCCGATTGAGATTCGGATAGTCTTTTTTGGGCATTAAACAATCCACTGACGGCTGAAAGCTATCATAGCCGTAGAACTCACCGAGGCCTTCGTTTTGACTGGTTATGGCTCCCGTAACTCTAAACGAGCCAGAAGTTATGGCCGTCCGAATAATCGATATCTACAGGGTGCAACATCCACGGTGCAAGGTGCAACATCCGTCCGAAATGCCGAAACAGTGTCGTACGACTTTTTGAAATGCGTGCATGGATTTAAAACGACACGGTACCCTGGTGCACCACTCTCCAGCGATGGTAACACGAAGACCAGCCACGGTAATCCCGTTTTACCGTAAAAATCCACGTGTCGAAAAAACGAAGGGTAAAAAACTTCCGAGACCCGATTGAGATTCGGATAGTCTTTTTTGGGCATTAAACAATCCATTGACGGCCGAAAGCGTCATAGCCGTAGAAATCACTGAGGCCTTCGTTTTGACTGGTTATGGCTCCCGTAACTCTAAATGAGCCAGAAGTTATGGCCATCCGAATAATCGATATCTACAGGGTGCAACATCCACGGTGCATGGCGCAACATCCGTCCGAAATGGCGAAACAGTGTCGTACGACTTTTTGAAATGCATGCATGGTTTGAAATGGAACGGTACCATGGTGCACCACTCTCCAGGATGGTAAATCGAAGACCAGCCACGGTAATCCCGTTCTACCGTAAAAATCCACGTGTCGAAAAACGAAGGGTAAAAACTTCCTAGACCCGATTGAGACTCGGATAGTCTTTTTCTGGCATTAAACAATCCATTGCCGGCTGAAAACTGTCATAGCCGTAGAACTCACTGAGGCCTTCGTTTTGACTGGTTATGGCTCTCGTAACTCTAAACGAGCCAAAAGTTATGGCTGTCCGAATAATCGATATCTACAGGGTGCAACATCCACGATGCAATGTGCAACATCCGTCCGAAATGGCGTAACAGTGTTGTACGACTTTTTGAAATGCGTGCATAGATTTGAAACAAAACGGTTCCCGGGTGCACCTCTCTCCAGCGATGGTATATTGAAGACCAGCCACGGTAATCCCGTTCTACCGTAAAAATCCACGTGTCGAATAAACGAAGGGTAAAAAACTTCCGAGACCCGATTGAGATTCGGATAGTCTTTTTTGGGCATTAAACAATCCATTGACGGCTGAAATCTGTCATAGCCGTAGAACTCACCGAGGCCTTCGTTTTGACTGGTTATGGCTCCCGAAACTCTAAATGAGCCAGAAGTTATGGCCGTCCGAATAATCGATATCTACAGGGTGCAACATCCACGGTGCAAGGTGCAACATCCGTCCGAAATTGCAAAACATTGTCGTACAACTTTTTGAAATGCGTGCATGGATTTGAAACGAAACGGTACTATGGTGCACCACTCTCCAGCGATGGTAAATCGAAGACCAGCCATGGTAATCCCGTTCTACCGTAAAAATTCACGTGTCGAAAAAACGACGGGTAAAAAACTTCCTAGACCCGATTGAGATTCGGATAGTCTTTTTTGGGCATTAAACAATCCATTGACGGCTGAAAGCTGTCATAGCCGTAGAACTCAATGAGGCCTTCGTTTTGACTGGTTATGGCTCCCGTAACTCTAAACGAGCCAGAAGTTATGGTCGTCCGAATAATCGATATCTATAGGGTGCAACATCCACGGTGCAAGGTGCAACATCCGTCCGAAATGCCGAAACAGTGTCGTACGACTTTTTGAAATGCGTGCATGGATTTGAAACGAAACGGTACCCTGGTGCACCACTCTCCAGCGATGGTAACACGAAGACCAGCCACGGTTATCCCGTTTTACCGTAAAAATCCACGTGTCGAAAAAACGAAGGGTAAAAAACTTCCGAGACCCGATTGAGATTCGGATAGTCTTTTTTGGGCATTAAACAATCCATTGACGGCCGAAAGCGTCATAGCCGTAGAACTCACTGAGGCCTTCGTTTTGACTGGTTATGGCTCCCGTAACTCTAAACGAGCCAGAAGTTATGGCCGTCCGAATAATCGATATCTACAGGGTGCAACATCCACGATGCAAGGTGCAACATCCGTCCGAAATTGCGAAACAGTGTCATACAACTTTTTGAAATGCGTGCAAGGATTTGAAATGAAACGGTACCATGGTGCACCACTCTCCAGCATTGGTAAATTGAAGACCAGCCACGGTAATCCCGTTTTACCGTAAAAATCCACGTGTCGAAAAAACGAAGGGTAAAAAATTTCCGGGACCCGATTGAGATTCGGATAGTCCTTTTTGGGCATTAAACAATCCTCTGACGGCTGAAAGCTGTCATAGCCGTAGAGCTCACTGAGGCCTTCGTTTTGACTGGTTATGGCTCCCGTAACTCTAAACGAGCCAGAAGTTATGGCCGTCCGAATAATCGATATCTACAGGGTGCAACATCCACGGTGCAAGGTGCAACATCCGTCCGAAATGGCAAAACAGTGTCGTACGACTTTTTGAAATGCGTGCAAGGATTTGAAACAAAACGGTACCATGGTGCACCACTCTCCAGCATTGGTAAATGGAAGACCAGCCATGGTAATCCCGTTTTACCGTAAAAATCCACGTGTCGAAAAAACGAAGGGTAAAAAACTTCCGAGACCCGATTGAGATTTGGACATTCTTTTTTGGGCATTAAACAATCCATTGACGGCTGAAAGGTGTCATAGCCGTAGAACTCACTGAGGCCTTCATTTTGAATGGTTATGGATCCCGTAACTCTAAACGAGCCAGAAGTTATGGCTGTCCGAATAATCGATATCTACAGGGTGCAACATCCACGGTGCAAGGTGCAACATCCGTCCGAAATGGCGAAACAGTGTCGTACGACTTTTTGAAATGCGTGCATGGATTTGAAACGAAACGGTACCATGGTGCACCACTCTCCAATGATGGTAAATCGAAGACCAGCCACAGTAATCCCATTCTACCGTAAAAATCCACATGTCGAAAAAACGAAGGGCAAAAAACTTCCTAGACCCGATTGAGATTCGGATAGTCTTTTTTGGGCATTAAACAATCCATTGACGGCTGAAAGCTGTCATACCGTAGAACTCACTGAGGCCTTCATTTTGACTGGTTATGGCTCCCATAACTCTAAACGGGCTAGAAGTTATGGCCGTCCGAATAATCGATATCTACAGGGTGCAACATCCACGGTGCAAGGTGCAACAACCGTACGAATTGGAGAAATAGTGTCGTACGAATTTTTGAAATGCGTGCATGGATTTGAAACGAAACGGTACCCTGGTTGTAACGACCCGTATTTTACGTGTCGATAAAATCGTAAAATAGTTGCATTAGGTCTTTAGTATTGCTTGAGTCGTTTTGAACCTAAGTGGTAGGGTTTACGGCTTAAGGGGTTCGGCCGTGTAATAGCTAGCTCGTGGGTAGCCTAAGTCGTTCGGAGTTGAGTCGTATGGAGGCATGAGTCGTGACCGACTTAGTGCTTAGGTCGTGTGATAGCTTGAGTCGTGTAGGAGATAAGTCGGTTGTACGACTTAGTGGTGTTGAGCGACTTAAGGTGTTGGCCGAGTTAAGGTGTTGGCCGAGTTAAGGTGTGGCCGACTTATAGGAACTGGCCGACTTAAGGGTTAGCGGTCTAAGGATTGGGACGACCTACAGTAGCTAGCGACTCAGTAGGTTAACGAGTTAGGAGATAGGTCGTTGGCGACTTAAGGTAGTAAGCGGGTTAAGGAGATGAGTCATGACCGACCTATAGGAAGTAACGACCTAGTGGATGGTATGTGTTGTAGTTAGGTCGCTGAGTCGTGTGAACGACTTAGTGATAGGTCGTGGATTCGTTGGGTCGGTTTAGTGTTAGGTCGTGAACGACCTAAGGCTTGAGTGTGTGTGTTTTAGGTCGTCTCATAGTTAAGTCGTGTGATCCTGTGTTGAGTCGTGCCTGTGTTGAGTCGGCAACATAGTTAAGTCGCTAGGTCGTAACTCGCGTGCGAGTTAGGTCGCGAACATGTTGAGTCACGCGTGTTAGGACGTTGTGTCTTAGGCGTTAGGGGCTTGAGTCGTGAGTCGTGCATACCTGTTGAGTCGTTGACTCGAGTCTGTAGGTTGCTTGAAGTGTTAAGTCGCGGCCCTTGTTAGGTCGTACGCCGTTAGGTCGCGAGTGTGCTAAGTCGTAGGTCGTGGGTATTAGGTCGTGGACGACTTAGGGGATCTGTTGAGTCATGGACGACTCATAGGGGCGGCGACTTAAGGGACGTTTCAGCCTATAAATATGCGTCCATATCTTCACTTTTTGGCACCGGATTTTGAAGCGACGAAGTGCTGCCATTTTGAGAGCTCGACTACAACACTTCTTCACTTCTTTTATCCACTCTAATCTAGTGATTCCATCCATCTAAATTGAAGATCAAATCGAAGATCCAAGAGCCAAAGTTGAAGATCTTCATCCAACAAAGAGAGATTTCTTCGATTGAAGTGAGATTTTGCCGGATCAAGCTTGGATCTTTGCTGTCCAGATCTGGAGTGGGTTGTTTTTGGGGTTTTTAGGTGATTCGGTGAGTGGTAGTTATCTCTCACATGGACCCAAAGGAGTATATTGGATTGGTGGCTTGTTTATGTGTTAAAAGTAGTGATTTCTTGCATTTTCCCTAAGTATGCATGTAGATCTATCATCTATGATGTTTTGACACCTATTTTACTACATGTTAACTTATGCAAGTTCATTCATTAAGTTGTAGAGATATTGCTCATAATTCATGATTGTTAGAATGCATGTTAGATTTGAACGCTTTATTTACGAAATTGCCATTATTGTTGTAATTGTTTATTTAGATCTTGTTTGAATGATTGATTGCTTGGATTAATGTTTGATTTGATTGATTAGTTGATCGATAACTTGATTTGGACAAGTTGGTCGAAGATGATTCAAAAGCTAAGTGGAAAGGCTCTTGAATAAGGAAAGCTGCCTGTGGCATATGAAGCGGATGTTGAAGCTCATATGGATAGATTTGATGATGATGTTGAGATGGGACTTTGCCATGATGCGATGAGGCAAACCATGATGTTGAGATGGGACTTTGCTATAATGCGATGAAGCAAAGTATGATGTGAGAAAGCTTTGGTTTAATCCAGACGGGATCATCCCAAGCATGTTGATAACTCGGTGATGCGATTCGAGTTGGTCGATAATGGTTAGCTTGAGAGGCGCTTGAGCTAGTATGGGAATAGTCGTCGAGGAGGATGACTAGAATGCTGAGATTTTATCGTTGTTGAAGGTTCTAGCGTGCTCAAAGCAAGAGTACGTTGGGACGGGTCACGATGACGTTCCAAGCACGGGCTGCGACGACGTGCTAGTACTCTGGGTCGTGGCGAAAATTCCTAGGCACGGGCTGCGACGACGTGCGGAGTTATGTCTAGAACCGGGGTTACCATTAGCCCTTGACAGGCGGTCATTCAACTAACGGTGATATCGAGGCAATGATAACAGTGATAGACAGAGTCATGGATGTTTGATTGTATCATCATTCGGCCTCAAGAGCGGTGTTTTCTGAGTGCTTATCTGATCTTGGTTTAGGCCTTGGTTGTTTGTATTTGGAAAACATCGACCTTGACTCGAGTGATAATTACTTTACTTAAATTGTCTGCTTTGCTATGCTTGTTATGCTTAGTGGGTCTGGGGGCTATCACTGTAGGATGAGGTAGAGTGGGATGGTTGAGTTCCTATTCCTTTTACCCTTTATGCTCTTTTGGTATGTTTGATAGTTAATTTACTGCTCACTAAGACTGTTGTCTGACTCAACGTTTTATGTTCAACTCTTATTACCTTGGGCTGTTCATCCATGTTGGGATGGGCAGACTAGGTAGCAGGTGACAGGTGCTGTTCTTGGCTACCAACGTTGTTGATGACGAAGACGAGCTGGAGGCTTTTGCATATTGTTTTCTTACTATATATACTGGATATTCCGCTGTTTGTTTGATACTCTGAGTGTTATGTAGTGAGGCTTGATGTATTGACTATTCAGATGATTGTATAAAACTATTATGAGTTTATATGATGAGACTTCTGTTCTATAGAGCTTCACTATGTATAATTTCAATTGTATTTTACATGCGCTGTGAGTAATACGATAGAGTTTCTGTTTTATCTTACCCTGACTATCGTCCATGGCTGCCTGGCACGCCTTTCAGCGCACCATTCTCTTGTTTTAGTGCGGGAGTCATGGCGGTCGTCACATTTGGTATCAGAGCTTTGGTTAATCGATTTTAGCCAACGCTCGCTGACGTAACTACGTATGAGAGACGTAATTGTATTTTGATGGATGATTACTATATATAATATAGTAGTTTAGAAGGATTTGAACTCCTTATGTAGTTATTTCTCAAGGTGTTCTAAATCATTCCTTTTTGTAGATAATAAGGATGAGTCGAAGTGAGAGACAAGCTGCTAGAGAAAACCGTGCTGCTAGGGGAGCTACTGACTATGCTGCAATGTTCGAAGCTATGATGACTTCGATCATGAGAAGGATACCAACTTCAGGACCGTCAGTAGATGTTGGAGTTCAAGTTCAAGTTCCAAGACCACTGGATTTTGCTAAGTTGTGTAAGGACTATACTGCTCTTGGAGGGAAGGTTTTCTTGGGGACAGAATCAACCATTGAAGTGCAGAGATGGATTGATGCTTGTAGAAGGATCTTTGGTGAATTGGGGACTGAGGATGCAACTAAGAGGAAGCTTGCATCAAGACAGCTTCAAGGGAGAGCTTCTGATTGGTGGAATTCTATCACCATTGATACTCCAGAGGACGATATTACATGGGAGCAATTCCAAGTTAGATTTGAAGCTAAGTTCATTTCTACGGCTCAGAAATCTGTTCTGTTTAAGAAGTTTGTGGAGCTCAAGCAAGGTGGGAGACCAGTTCTTAAGTATGTTTCGGAGTTTGAAGCTTTGTCCAAGTATGCCAGATCGTATGTTGAATCTCCCTACCAGAAGAACGAGAAGTTTGTGACAGGCTTGGACAATTATCTTGGGAGACAGTTGGTGGATCATCTGGACGATCCATTTGAGAAGCTTGTGGAGAAAGCTCTCAGGCATGAGAGTTTGTTTCCTAAGGAAGGGTCTGTTGTTGCTGTGACGAAGGAAGAGTCCAAACCACAGCAGGGTGGAAACAAGAAGAGGAAGCAGCAACAGCAGAAGGGTAAGGATGGCCAGAAGAAGCCGAAGGGCGAAGTGACCTGCTACAACTGTCAGCAGAAGGGTCATCTCTCCAGGGATTGCAAGAAACCAAGAGTGCCGGCAAAGTGCCACAACTGTGACAAACCGGGGCATTTCAAGAGGGATTGTCCGGAACCGAGGAAAGATAAGCAGATTGTGCAAGCTTATGCTTTGGGGGCTGTTCCATCGTCTTCGAAAGCTCCTACTGTTGATGGAAAGGGAAGAGTGTGGTGGTTCAAGGTACTCTTTCCATTTGTGGTGTTCCAGTTAGAGTGTTGTTTGATACTGGGGCGTCGCATTCGTTTGTTTGTGATGATCTTGTAGGCCGGTTGGGTTTGGAACCGGAAATTGTTGATAGACCATTGGTTGTGACTAATCCAATTGGGGGTTCGTCTTGTTTGTGTATGGTATGCCGTGGTCTAGTTATATCGAGTCATGATTGCTCTTTTGTTTGTGATTGCTTTGTTCTGAACTTTGCGGGGTTCGGAATTATTTTGGGAATGGAATGGCTTAGGAAGTATGCGGCAAATGTTGATTGTGAGAAACTGGAGGTGACAGTCGGGATTGTGGAAGGGCGAAAGGTTGTGATACGATGTAAGCATGAAGAAGGCGTCTTCATGGGCTTCATGTATTCGCTGGTTGTTCCACGGGATGGACTGTCATCGATGCCGGTTGTGAATGGATTTGAGGACGTCTTTGACGAGGTCAAAGGGTTACCGCCGCATAGGGAGATCGAGTTTCGTATCGATCTAGTTGAGGGAGCCAGACCTGTTGTGATGCCTCTTAGACGGATGGCGCCTAGAGAACAACAAGAGCTGAAGGTGCAGGTTGATGACCTTTTATGGAAAGGATTCATTCGGCGTAGTGTGTCCGAATGGGGTGCACCAGTTGTGTTCGCAACCAAAGCGGATGGATCGTTGAGGTTGTGTGTGGATTATCGTGAGCTGAATAAGGTGACTAAGAAGAACAAGTATCCATTGCCGAGAATAGATGACTTGTTTGATCAGCTTCACGAAGCTAAAGTGTTTTCTCAGATGGACTTGGCAACGGGATTTCACCAGTTGAGAGTGGCTAAGGATAGTGTGCCGAAGACTGCTTTTAGGACACCATCCGGTTTTTATGAGTGGCTGGTAATGCCGTTTGGATTGACCAACGCACCAACATATTTTGTGGATCTTATGAATAGAGTGTTCAGAGATCAGTTGAATAAGTTTGTACTTGTGTTCGTGGATGATATTCTGATTTATTCCAGAACTGAGGAAGAGCACAAGACACACTTGCGTATTGTTTTGGAAATCTTGCGGAAACATCAGCTGAAGGCTAAGTTTTCGAAGTGTCACTTCTGGAAGAGTGAAGTGAGGTTCTTAGGCCATGTTATCTCTAGAAATGGAATAGCGGTTGATCCCGCTAAGGTGGCAGCAATCCAGGATTGGGTTAGACCTAAGAATGCATCTGATGTGAGAAGTTTTCTTGGATTAGCAGGATATTATCGTCGGTTTATCAAAGACTTTTCCAAGATAGCTGCACCATTAACAGGATTGACGAAAAAGAACCAAGTGCTCAGATGGGATGATAAGTGTGAGCAAGCTTTCGTAATCCTGAAAGAGCGACTGACAAGTGCTCCTGTTTTGACTATTCCAAGTGGGAATGATGAGATGGTGGTTTACACCGATGCATGTGGTACTGGACTTGGGGCAGTACTGCTGCAAAAGGATAAAATTGTTGCATATGCAAGTCGACAACTGAAGCCGCATGAAAGGAATTACCCGACTCATGATTTGGAGTTAGCGGCGATTGTTTTTGCTCTGAAGATGTGGAGACATTATCTATTGGGAGTTCGATTTGAGTTGTTTACGGATCATAAGTCGTTGAAGTATCTGTTCTCCCAAAAGAATTTGAATCTTCGGCAGCAAAGGTGGCTAGAGTTTTTGGCATCATATGATTTTGATATAGCCTATACTCCGGGAAAAGGTAACGCAGTGGCAGATGCGTTAAGTCGAAGACATGAAGGATTGGGAGCCAGGTTTTCGGAATGGAAGAGTCTCGAGTATTTGGCTGGATTTGACTTCAGGCCTAGATGTGAATTGGAACCTGAGATGTTGGCAAACTTATCGATAAGACATTCTCTAGTAGAAAGGATTGGCGAGAGCCAAAAGCGAGACGATAAGCTTGTCAAGATTATCCGAGATTTGGAGTCTGGATTGAATCCAAAAAAGGATAAAGGATTTGAAGTCGATCGAGAGGGTTGGCTTCGGAAGCAAGGACGATTAGTTGTTCCCGATATAGATGGATTGAGAGATGAAGTTCTTAAGGAAAATCATCACTCGAAGTTGACGATTCATCCAGGTGGAAATAAGATGTATCGGGATATGAAGAGAACCTATTACTGGGAAGGTATGAAAAAGGATGTTGGAAATTTTATTTCCAAGTGTATGAACTGCCAGTTGGTAAAAGCCGAGCAGAAGAAGCCAAGTGGATTGCTTCAGCCTTTAGAGGTTCCTACATGGAAGTGGGAGCAGATATCGATGGATTTTATCGATGGTCTACCTAGAACCAGGGCAGGGAATGAAGGGATTTGGGTCATCGTAGATCGTTTGACTAAGAGTGCAAGATTCATTCCTGTTCGATCAACCAGGACTGCATCGAAGTTGGCTGAGTTGTATGTTAAGTGGATAGTTTGATTCCACGGTATTCCGAAGAGTATAGTGAGCGATCGAGACCCATTGTTCACTAGTGGATTTTGGAAGAGCTTCTAGGAAGTTTTGGGAACCGAGCTGTGTTTGAGTACAGCTTATCACCCCCAAAGAGATGGTCAGACTGAGAGAGTCAACCGAGTTTTGGAAGATCTCCTGAGGGCATGTGTTTTGGATTTTGGAGGATCATGGGAAGATCATCTTCATTTGGTGGAATTTGCATATAATAACAGTTACCAGTCAAGTATTGGTATGGCACCGTATGAAGCATTGTATGGAAGACCGTGTAACTCTCCGACATGTTGGTTAGAAACTGGAGAAAAGTTGATACTTGGGCCAGAGATGATTCGACAGACTACGGATTGTATAGAGATCATTCAACGATGAATGAAGGCAGCCCAAGACCGTCAGAAAAGTTATGCCGATAATCGTCGTAAGGATTTGGAATTCGACATAGGCGATATGGTTTTTGTGAAGATTTCTCCACTGAAGAATGTTATTCGATTCGGGAAGAAAGGGAAATTGACTACGAGATTTGTTGGACCATTCCCGATTATCGAGCGAATTGGAAAGCTCGCTTATAGATTGGAGTTACCGGAAAAGATGGCGGGTGTGCACAATGTTTTTCATGTATCTTATCTACGGAAGTATGTGCATGACTCGAATACGGTGGTTTCTGCTGAAGCTGTAAAGACTTGGAAGTTGATCCAGTTGTTACGAGACCTCGTCAGCCGCTTTGTGTTGTTGAAACCGACACGAAACAGCTTAGGAGGAAGGCGATTACGTTGCTCAAGGTACAATGGAGTGATGATGTTGACGACTGTACATGGGAGGAGGAAGAGAGGATGAAGGCAGCTCATCCTGAACTCTTCGACGTATGGCCCTAAGGTGTCGTGACATCTCACGAATTTGTAACTTGTTCTAGTCTTAGAATTCTGCATGCTTGGCAAGTAATTGGATGCATGGTTTGTTGATTGCTGTGGATGGTAGGCATGAAGAATAATTTTGATTTCTCTTGTTTGTTTGGAATTTCGGGGGCAAAATTCCTAAGGGGGAGAGAATGTAACGACCCGTATTTTACGTGTCGATAAAATCGTAAAATAGTTGCATTAGGTCGTTAGTATTGCTTGAGCCGTTTTGAACCTAAGTGGTAGGTTTTACGGCTTAAGGGGTTAGGCCGTGTAATAGCTAGCTCGTGGGTAGCCTAAGTCGTTCGGAGTTGAGTCGTATGGAGGCATGAGTCGTGACCGACTTAGTGCTTAGGTCGTGTGATAGCTTGAGTCATGTAGGAGATAAGTCGGTTGTACGACTTAGTGGTGTTGAGCGACTTAAGGTGTTGGCCGAGTTAAGGTGTGGCCGACTTATAGGAACTGGCCGACTTAAGGGTTAACGGTCTAAGGATTGGGACGACCTACAGTAGCTAGCGACTCAGTAGGTTAACGAGTTAGGAGATAGGTCGTTGGCGACTTAAGGTAGTTAGCGGGTTAAGGAGATGAGTCGTGATCGACCTATAGGAAGTAACGACCTAGTGGATGGTATGTGTTGTAGTTAGGTCGCTGAGTCGTGTGAACGACTTAGTGATAAGGTCGTGGCTTCGTTGAGTCCTTGGGTCGGTTTAGCGTTAGGTCGTGAACGACCTAAGGCTTGAGTGTGTGCGTTTTAGGTCGTCTCATAGTTAAGTCGTGTGATCCTGTGTTGAGTCGTGCCTGTGTTGAGTCCGCAACATAGTTAAGTGGCTAGGTCGTAACTCGCGTGCGAGTTAGGTCGCGAACATGTTGAGTCGCGCGTGTTAGGACGTTGTGTCTTAGGTCGTTAGGGGCTTGAGTCGTGAGTCGTGCATACCTATTGAGTCGTTGACTCGAGTCTGTAGGCTGCTTGAAGTGTTAAGTCGCGGCCCTTGTTAGGTCGTAAGCCGTTAGGTCGCGAGTGTGCTAAGTCGTAGGTCGTGGGTATTAGGTCGTGGACGACTTAGGGGATCTGTTGAGTCGTGGACGACTCATAGGGGCGGCGACTTAAGGGACGTTTCAGCCTATAAATATGCGTCCATATCTTCACTTTTTGGCACCGGATTTTGAAGCGACGAAGTGCTGCCATTTTGAGAGCTCGACTACAACCCTTCTTCACTACTCTTCTCCACTCTAATCTAGTGATTCCATCCATCTAAATTGAAGATCAAATCGAAGATCCAAGAGCCAAAGTTGAAGATCTTCATCCAACAAAGAGAGATTTCTTCGATTGAATTGAGATTTTGCCGGATCAAGCTTTGATATTTGCTGTCCAGATCTGGAGTGGGTTGTTTTTGGGGTGTTTAGGTGATTCGATGAGTGGTAGTTATCTCTCACACGGACCCAAAGGAGTATATTGGATTGGTGGCTTGTTTACGTGTTAAAGATAGTGATTTCTTGCATTTTCCCTAAGTGTGCATGTAGATCTATCATCTATGAAGTTTTGGCACCTATTTTACTACATGTTAACTTATGTAAGTTCATTCATCAAGTTGTAGAGATATTGTCCACAATTCATGCTTGTTAGAATGCATGTTAAATTTGAACGCTTCATTTACGAAATTGCCATTATTGTTGTAATTGTTTATTTAGATCTTGTTTGAATAATTGATTGCTTGGATTAATGTTCGATTTGATTGATTAGTTGATCGATAACTTGATTTGGACAAGTTGGTCGAAGATGATTCAAAAGCTAAGTGGAAAGGCTCTTGAATAAGGAAAGCTGCTTGTGGCATATGAAGCGGATGTTGAAGCTCATATGGATAGATTTGATGATGATGTTGAGATGGGACTTTGCCATGATGCGATGAGGCAAACCATGATGTTGAGATGGGACTTTGCTATGATGCGATGAAGCAAAGTATGATGTGAGAAAGCTTTGGTTTAATCCAGACGGGATCATCCCAAGCATGTTGATAACTCGGTGATGCGATTCGAGTTGGTTGATAATGGTTAGCTTGAGAGGCGCTTGAGCTAGTATGGGAATAGTCGTCGAGGAGGATGACTAGAAGGCTGAGATTTTATCGTTGTTGAAGGTTCTAGCATGCTCAAAGCAAGAGTACGTTGGGACGGGTCACGATGACGTTCCAAGCACGGGCTGCGACGACGTGCTAGTACTCTGAGTAGTTGCGAAAATTCCTAGGCACGGGCTGCGACGACGTGCGGAGTTATGTCTAGAACCGGGGTTACCATTAGCCCTTGACAGGCGGTCATTCAACTAACGGTGATATCGAGGCAATGATAACAGTGATAGCCAGAGTCATGGATGTTTGATTGTATCATCATTCGGCCTCAAGAGCGGTGTTTTCTGAGTGCTTATCTGATCTTGGTTTAGGCCTTGGGGGTTTGTATTTGGAAAACATCGACCTTGACTCGAGTGATAATTACTTTACTTAAATTGTCTGCTTTGCTATGCTTGTTATGCTTAGTGGGTCTGGGGGCTATCACAGTAGGATGAGGTGGAGTGGGATGGTTGAGTTCCTATTCCTTTTACCCTTTATGCTCTTTTGGTATGTTTGATAGTTAATTTACTGCTCACTAAGACTGTTGTCTGACTCAAGGTTTTATGTTCAACTCTTATTACCTTGGGCTGTTCATCCATGTTGGGATGGGCAGACTAGGCAGCAGGTGACAGGTGCTGTTCTTGGCTACCAACGCTGTTGATGACGAAGACGAGCTGGAGGCTTTTGCGTATTGTTTTCTTACTATATGTACTGGATATTCCGTTGTTTGTTTGATACTCTGAGTGTTATGTAGTGAGGCTCGATGTATTGACTATTCAGATGATTGTATAAAACTATTATGAGTTTATATGACGAGACTTCGGTTCTATAGAGCTTCACTATGTATAATTTCTATTGTATTTTATCCATGCGCTGTGAGTAATACGATAGAGTTTCTGTTTTATCTTACCCTGACTATTGTCCATGGCTGCCTGGCACGCCTTTCAGCGCACCATTCTCTTGTTTTAGTGCGGGAGTCTTGGGCGGTCGTCACACTGGTGCACCACTCTCCAGCGATGGTAACATGAAGACCAGCGACGGTAATCCCGTTTTACCGTAAAAATCCACGTGTCGAAAAAAAGAAGGGTAAAAAACTTCCGACACCCGATTGAGTTTCGGATAGTCTTTTTTGGGCATTACACAATCCATTGACGGCTGAAAGCTATCATAGCCGTAGAACTCACTGAGGCCTTCGTTTTGACTGGTTATGGTTCCCGTAACTCTAAACGAGCCAGAAGTTATGGCCGTCCGAATAATCGATATCTACAGGGTGCAACATCCACGGTGCAAGTGCAACATCCATCCGAAATGGCGAAACAGTGTCATACGACTTTTTGAAATGTGTGCAAGGATTTGAAACGAAACGGTACAATGGTGCACCACTCTCCAGCGTTGGTAAATTGAAGACCGGCCACGGTAATCCCGTTTCACCGTAAAAATCCACGTGCCGAAAAAATGATGGGTAAAAAACTTCCGAGAATCGATTGATATTCGGATAGTCTTTTTTGGGCATTAAACAATCCATTGATGGCTGAAAGCTGTCATAGCCGTAGAACTCACTGAGGCCTTCGTTTTGACTGGTTATGGCTCCCGTAACTCTAAACGAGCCAGAAGTTATGACCGTCCGAATAATCGATATCTATAGGGTGCCACATCCACGGTGCAAGGTGCAACATCGGTTCGAAATGGAAAAACAGTGTCATACGACTTTTTGAAATGCGTGCAGGGATTTGAAAGGAAACGGTACCATGGTGCACCACTCTCCAGCGTTGGTAAATCGAAGACCAGCCACGGTAATCCCGTTCTACCGTAAAAATCCACGTGTCGAAAAAACGGAGGGTAAAAAACTTCCTAGACCCGACTGAGATTCGGATAGTCTTTTTTGGGGATTAAATAATCCATTGATGGCTGAAAGCTGTCATACCTGTAGAACTCACTGAGGCCTTCGTTTTGACTGGTTATGGCTCCCGTAACTCTAAACGAGTCAGAAGTTATGGCCGTCCGAATAATCGATATCTACAGGGTGCAACATCCACGGTGCATGGTGCAATATACGTCCGAAATGGAAAAACAGTGTCGTACGACTTTTTGAAATGCGTGCAAGGATTTGAAACGAAATGGTACCATGGTGCACCACTCTCCAGCATTGGTATATTGAAGACCGGCCACGATAATCCCGTTTTACCGTAAAAATCCACGTGTCGAAAAACGAAGGGTAAAAAACTTCCGGGACCCGATTGAGATTCGGATAGACTTTTTTGGGCATTAAACAATCCATTCACGGCTGAAAGATGTCATAGCCGTAGAACTCACTGAGGCCTTCGTTTTGAATGGTTATGGCTTCCGTAACTCTAAAAAAGCCAGAAGTTATTGCCGTCCGAATAATCGATATCTACAGGGTGCAACATCCACGGTGCAAGGTGCAACATCCGTCCGAAATGGCAAAAAGTGCCGTACGACTTTTTGAAATGCGTGCATGAATTTGAAACGAAATAGTACCATGGCGCACCACTCTCCAGCGATGGTAAATCGAAGACCAGCCACGGTAATCCCGTTCTACCGCAAAAATCCACGTGTAGAAAAAACGAAGGGTAAAAAACTTCCTAGACCCGATTGATATTCGGATAGTCTTTTTTGGGCATTAAACTATCCTTTGATGGCTGAAAACTGTCATAGCCGTAGAACTCTCTGAGGTCTACGTTTTGACTGGTTATGGCTCCCGTAACTCTAAACGAGCCAGAAGTTATGGCCGTCCGAATAATCGATATCTACAGGGTGCAACATCCACGGTTCAATGTGCAACATCCGTCCGAAATGGCGAAACAGTGTCGTACGACTTTTTGAAATGAGTGCATGGATTTGAAATGAAACAGTACCATGGTGCACCACTCTCCAGCGATGGTAAATCGAAGACCAGCCACGGTAATCCCGTTCTACCGTAAAAATCCACGTGTCGAAAAAACGAAGGGTAAAAAACTTCCTTGACCGGATTGAGATTCGGATAGTCTTTTTTGGGCATTAAACAATCCATTGGTAGCTTAAAGCTGTCATAGCTGTAGAACTCACCGAGGCCTTCGTTTTGAGTGGTTATGGCTCCCGTAACTCTAAACGAGCCAGGAGTTATGGCCGTCCGAATAATCGATATCTACAGGGTGCAACATCCACGGTGCAAGGCGCAACATCCGTCCGGAATTGCGAAACAGTGTCATACGACTTTTTGAAATGCATGCATGGTTTGAAACGGAACGGTACCATGGTGCACCACTCTCCGGCGATGGTAAATCGAAGACCAGCCACGGTTATCCCGTTCTACCGTAAAAATCCACGTGTCGAAAAAACGAAGGGTAAAAGACTTCCTAGACCCGATTGAGATTCGGATAGTCTTTTTTGGGCATTAAACAATCCACTGACGGCTGAAAACTATCACAGCCGTAGAACTCACTGAGGCCTTCATTTTGACTGGTTATGGCTTCCGTAACTCTAAACGAGCCAGAAGTTATGGCCGTCCGAATAATCGATATCTATAGGGTGCAACATCCACGGTGCAAGGCGCAACATCCGTCCGAAATGGCGAAACAGTGTCGTACGACTTTTTGAAATGCGTGCATGGATTTGAAACGAAACAGTACCATGGTGCACCACTCTCCAGCGATGGTAAATCGAAGACCAGCCACGGTAATCCCGTTCTACCGTAAAAATCCACGTGTCGAAAAAACGAAGGGTAAAAAACTTCCGAGACCCGACTGAGATTCAGATAGTCTTTTTTGGGCATTAAATAATCCATTGACGGCTGAAAGCTGTCATAGCCGTAGAACTCACTGAGGCCTTTGTTCTGACTGGTTATGGCTCCCGTAACTCTAAACGAGCCAGAAGTTATGGCCATCCGAATAATCGATATCTACAGGGTGCAACATCCACGGTGCAAGGCGCAACATCCGTCCGAAATGGCGAAACAGTGTTGTACGACTTTTTGGAATGCGTGCATGGTTTGAAACGGAACGGTACCATGGTGCACCACTCTCCAGCGATGGTAAATCGAAGACCAGCCTCGGTAATCCCGTTCTACCGTAAAAATCCACGTGTCGAAGAAACGAAGGGTAAAAAACTTCCTAGACACGACTGAGATTCGGATAGTCTTTTTTGGGCATTAAACAATCCATTGACGGCTGAAAGCTGTCATAGCCGTAGAACTCACTGAGACCTTCGTTTTGACTAGTTATGGCTCCCGTAGCTCTAAACGACCTAGAAGTTATGGCCGTCCGAATAATCGATATCTACAGGGTGCAACATCCACGGTGCAAGGCGCAACATCCGTCCGAAATGGCGAAACAGTGTCGTACGACTTTTTGAAATGCGTGCATGGATTTGAAACGAAACATTACTATGGTGCACCACTCTCCAGCGATGGTAAATCGAATACCAGCCACGGTAATCCCGTTCTACCGTAAAAATCCACGTGTCGAAAAAACGAAGGGTAAAAAACTTCCGAGACCCGATTGAGATTCAGATAGTCTTTTTTGGGCATTAAACAATCCATTGACGGATGAAAGCTGTCATAGCCGTAGAACTCACTGAGGCCTTCGTTTTGACTGGTTATGGCTCCCGTAACTCTAAACGAGCCAGAAATTATGGCCATCCGAATAATCGATATCTACAGGGTGCAACGTCCACGGTGCAAGGCGCAACATCCGTCCGAAATGGCGAAACAGTGTCGTACGACTTTTTGAAATGCGTGCATGGATTTGAAACGAAACGGTACCCTGGTGAACCTCTCTCCAGCGATGGTAACATGAAGACCAGCCACGGTAATCCCGTTCTGCCGTAAAAATCCACGTGTCGAAAAAACGGAGGGTAAAAAACTTCCGAGACCCGATTGAGATTCAGATAGTCTTTTTTAGGCATTAAACAATCCATTGACGGATGAAAGCTGTCATAGCCGTAGAACTCACTGAGGCCTTCGTTTTGACTGGTTATGGCTCCCGTAGCTCTAAACGACCTAGAAGTTATGGCCGTCCGAATAATCGATATCTATAGGGTGCAACATCCATGGTGCAAGGCGCAACATCCGTCCGAAATGGCGAAACAGCGTCGTACGACTTTTTGAAATGCGTGCATGGATTTGAAACGAAACAGTACTATGGTGCACCACTCTCCAGCGATGGTAAATTGAAGACCAGCCACGGTAATCCCGTTCTACCGTAAATATCCACGTGTCGAAAAAACGAAGGGTAAAAAACTTCCGAGACCCGACTGAGATTCTGATAGTCTTTTTTGGGCATTAAACAATCCATTGACGGCTGAAAGCTGTCATAGCCGTAGAACTCACTTAGGCCTTCGTTTTGACTGGTTATGGCTCCCGTAACTCTAAACGAGCCAGAAGTTATGGCCATCCGAATAATCGATATCTACAGGGTGCAACGTCCACGGTGCAAGGTGCAACATCCGTCCGAAATGGCGAAACAGTGTCGTACGTCTTTTTGAAATGCGTGCATGGATTTGAAACGAAATGGTACCCTGGTGCACCACTCTCCAGCGATGGTAACATGAAGACCAGCCACGGTAATCCCGTTTTACCGTAAAAATACACGTGTCGAAAAAACGAAGGGTAAAAAACTTCCGTGATCTGATTGAGATTCGGATAGTCTTTTTTGGGCATTAAACAATCCATTGACGACTGAAAGCGGTCATAGCCATAGAACTCACTAAGGCCTTCGTTTTGAGTCGTTATGGATCCCGTAACTCTAAACGAGCCAGAAGTTATGGTCGTCCGAATAATCGATATCTACAGGGTGCAACATCCACGGTGCAAGGTGCAACATTAGTCCGAAATGGCGAAATAGTGTCGTACGACTTTTTGAAATGCGTGCAAGGATTTGAAATGAAATGGTACCATGGTGCACCACTCTCAAGCGTTGGTAAATTGAAGACCAGCCACGGTAATCCCGTTTTACCGTAAAATTACACGTGTCGAAAAAACGAAGGGTAAAAAACTTCCATGACCTGATTGAGATTCGAATAGTCTTTTTTGGGCATTAAACAATCCATTGACGGCTGAAAGCGGTCGTAGCCATAGAACTCACTGAGGCCTTCGTTTTGACTGGTTATGGCTCCTGTAACTCTAAACGAGCCAGAAGTTATGGCCGTACGAATAATCGATATCTACAGGGTGCAACATCCACGGTGCAATGTGCAACATCCGTCCGAAATGTTGAAACAATGTCGTACGACTTTTTGAAATGCGTGCATGGATTTGAAACGAAACAGTACCATGGTGCACCACTCTCTTGCGATGGTAAATCGAAGACCAGCCACGGTAATCCCGTTCTACCGTAAAAATCCATGTGTCGAAAAAACGAAGGGTAAAAAACTTCCTAGACCCAATGGAGATTCGGATAGTCTTTTTTGGGCATTAAACAATCCATTGACGGCTGAAAGCTATCATACCTGTAGAACTCACTGAGGCCTTCGTTTTGAGTGGTTATGGCTCCTGTAACTCTAAACGAGCCAGAAGTTATGACCGTCCGAATAATCGATATCTACAGGGTGCAACATCCACGGTGCAAGGCGCAACATCCGTCCAAAATGGCGAAACAGCGTCTTACGACTTTTTGAAATGCATGCATGGTTTGAAACGGAACGGTACCATGGTGCACCACTCTCCAGCGATGGTAAATCGAAGACCAGCCACGGTAATCCCGTTCTACCGTAAAAATCCACGTGTCGAAAAAACGAAGGGTAAAAAACTTCCTAGACCCGATTGAGATTCGGATAGTCTTTTTTGGGCATTAAACAATCCATTGACGGCTGCAATCTATCACAGCCGTAGAACTCACTGAGGCCTTCGTTTTGACTGGTTATGGCTCCCGTAACTCTAAACGAGCCAGAAGTTATGGCCGTCCGAATAATCGATATCTACAGGGTGCAACATCCACGGTGCAAGGCGCAACATCCGTCCGAAATGGCGAAACAGTGCCGTACGACTTTTTGAAATGCGTGCACGGATTTGAAACGAAACAGTACCATGGTGCACCACTCTCCAGCGATGTTAAATCGAAGACCAGCCACGGTATCCACGTGTCGAAAAAACGAAGGGTAAAAAACTTCCTAGACCCGACTAAGATTCGGATAGTCTTTTTTGGGCATTAAACAATCCATTGACGGCTGAAAACTGTCATGGCCATAGAACTCACTGAGGCCTTCATTTTTACTGGTTATGGCTCACGTAAATCTAAACGACCCAGAAGTTATGGCCGTCCGAATAATCGATATCTACAGGGTGCAACATCCACGGTGCAAGGCGCAACATCCGTCCGAAATGGCGAAACAGTGTCGTACGACTTTTTGAAATGCGTGCATGGATTTGAAACGAAATAGTACCATGGTGCACCACTCTCCAGCGATGGTAAATCGAAGACCAGACACGGTAATCCCGTTCTACCGTAAAAACCACGTGTCGAAAAAACGAAGGGTAAAAAACTTCCGAGACCCGATTGAGATTCAGATAGTCTTTTTTGGACATTAAACAATCCATTGACGGCTGAAAGCAGTCATAGCCGTAGAACTCACTGAGGCCTTCGTTTTGACTGGTTATGGCTCCCGTAACTCTAAACGAGCCAGAAGTTATGGCCGTCCGAATAATCGATATCTACAGGGTGCAACGACCACGGTGCAAGGTGCAACATCCGTCCGAAATGGCGAAACAGTGTCGTACGACTTTTTGAAATGAGTGCATGGGTTTGAAACGAAATGGTACCCTGGTGCACCACTCTCCAGCGATGGTAAATTGAAGACCAGCCACGGTAATCCCTTTTTACCGTAAAAATCCATGTGTCGAAAAAACGAAGGGTAAAAAACTTCCGTGACTTGATTGAGATTCGGATAGTCTTTTTTGGGCATTAAACAATCCATTGACGGCTAAAAGCGGTCATAGCCATAGAACTCACTGAGGCCTTCGTTTTGATTGGTTATGGATCCCATAACTCTAAACGAGCCAGAAGCTATGGCCGTCCGAATAATCGATATCTACAGGGTGCAACATCCACGGTGCAAGGTGCAACATCCGTCCGAAATGGCGAAACAGTGTCGTACGACTTTTTGAAATGCGTGCAAGGATTTGAAATGAAATGGTACATGGTGCACCACTCTCCAGCATTGGTAAATTCAAGACCAGACCAGCCACGGTAATCCCGTTCTGCCGTAAAAATCCACGTGTCGAAAAAACGAAGGGTAAAAAACTTCCGAGACCCGATTGAGATTCGGATAGTCTTTTTTGGACATTTAACAATCCATTGACGGCTGAAAGCTATCATAGCCGTAGAACTCACTGAGGCCTTCGTTTTGACTGGTTATTGCTCCCGTAACTCTAAACGGGCCAGAAGTTATGGCCGTCCGAATAATCGATATCTACAGGGTGCAACATCCACGGTGCAAGGTGCAACATCCGTCCGAAATGGCAAAACAGTGTCGTATGATTTTTTGAAATGCGTGCAAGGATTTGAAACGAAACGGTACCATGGTGCACCACTCTCGAGTGTTGGTAAATTGAAGTCCAGCCACGGTAATCCTGTTTTACCGTAACAATCCACGTGTCGAAGAAAAGAAGGGTAAAAAACATCCGAGACCCGATTGAGATTCGGATAGTCTTTTTTGGGCATTAAACAATCCATTGACGGCTGAAAGCTGTCATAGCCGTAGAAGTCACTGAGTCCTTCGTTTTGACTGGTTATGGCCCCCGTAACTCTAAACGAGCCAGAAGTTATGGCCGTCAGAATAATAGATATCTACAGGGTGCAACATCCACGGTGCAAGGTGCAACATCCGTCCGAAATGGCAAAACAGTGTCGTACGACTTTTTGAAATGCGTGCAAGGATTTGAAACGAAACGGTACCATGGTACACCACTCTCCAGCGTTGGTAAATTGAAGACCAGCCACGGTAATCCCGTGTCGAAAAAACGAAGGGTAAAAAACTTCCTTGACCGGATTGAGATTCGGATAGTCTTTTTTGGGCATTAAACAATCCATTGGTAGCTTAAAGCTGTCATAGCTGTAGAACTCACTGAGGCCTTCGTTTTGAGTGGTTATGGCTCCCGTAACTCTAAACGAGCCAGAAGTTATGGCCGTCCGAATAATCGATATCTACAGGGTGCAACATCCACTATGCAAGGCGCAACATCCGTCCGGAATGGCGAAACAGTGTCATACGACTTTTTGAAATGCATGCATGGTTTGAAACGGAACGGTACCATGGTGCACCACTCTCCGGCGATGGTAAATCGAAAACCAGCCACGGTTATCCCGTTCTACCGTAAAAATCCATGTGTCGAAAAAACGAAGGGTAAAAGACTTCCTAGACCCGATTGAGATTCGGATAGTCTTTTTTGGGCATTAAACAATCCATTGACAGCTGAAAACTATCACAGCCGTAGAACTCACTGAGGCCTTCATTTTGACTGGTTATGGCTCCCGTAACTCTAAACGAGCCAGAAGTTATGGCCGTCCGAATAATCGATATCTATAGGGTGCAACATCCACGGTGCAAGGCGCAACATCCGTCCGAAATGGCGAAACAATGTCGTACGACTTTTTGAAATGCGTGCATGGATTTGAAACGAAACAGTACCATGATGCACCACTCTCCAGCGATGGTAAATCGCAGACCAGCCACGGTAATCCCGTTCTACCGTAAAAATCCACGTGTCGAAAAAACGAAGGGTAAAAACTTCCGAGACCCGACTGAGATTCAGATAGTCTTTTTTGGGCATTAAACAATCCATTGACGGCTGAAAGCTGTCATAGCCGTAGAACTCACTGAGGCCTTCGTTCTGACTGGTTATGGCTCCCATAACTCTAAACGAGCCAGAAGTTATGGCCATCCGAATAATCGATATCTACAGGGTGCAACATCCACGGTGCAAGGCGCAACATCCGTCCGAAATGGCGAAACAGTGTTGTACGACTTTTTGGAATGCGTGCATGGTTTGAAACGGAACGGTACCATGGTGCACCACTCTCTAGCGATGGTAAATCGAAGACCAGCCTCGGTAATCCCGTTCTACCGTAAAAATCCACGTGTCGAAAAAACGAAGGGTAAAAAACTTCCTAGACACGACTGAGATTCGGATAGTCTTTTTTGGGCATTAAACAATCCATTGACGGCTGAATGCTGTCATAGCCGTAGAACTCACTGAGTCCTTCGTTTTGACTAGTTATGGCTCCCGTAGCTCTAAACGACCTAGAAGCTATGGCCGTCCGAATAATCGATATCTACAGGGTGCAACATCCACGGTGCAAGGCGCAACATCCGTCCGAAATGGCGAAACAGTGTCGTACGACTTTTTGAAATGCGTGCATGGATTTGAAACGAAACAGTACTATGGTGCACCACTCTCCAGCGATGGTAAATCGAAGACCAGCCACGGTAATCCCGTTCTACCATAAAAATCCACGTGTCGAAAAAACGAAGGGTAAAAAACTTCCGAGACCCGATAGAGATTCAGATAGTCTTTTTTGGGCATTAAACAATCCATTGACGGATGAAAGCTGTCATAGCCGTAGAACTCACTGAGGCCTTCGTTTTGACTGGTCATGGCTCCCGTAACTCTAAACGAGCCAGAAGTTATGGCCATCCGAATAATCGATATCTACAGGGTGCAACGTCCACAGTGCAAGGTGCAACATCCGTCCGAAATGGCGAAACAGTGTCGTACGTCTTTTTGAAATGCGTGCATGGATTTGAAACGAAACGGTACCCTGGTGCACCACTCTCCAGTGATGGTAACATGAAGACCAGCCACGGTAATGCCGTTCTGCCGTAAAAATCCACGTGTCGAAAAAACGAAGGGTAAAAGACTTCCTAGACCCGATTGAGATTCGGATAGTCTTTTTTGGGCATTAAACAATCCATTGACGGCTGAAAACTATCACAGCCGTAGAACTCACTGAGGCCTTTATTTTGACTGGTTATGGCTCCCGTAACTCTAAACGAGCGAGAAGTTATGGCCGTCCGAATAATCGATATCTACAGGGTGCAACATCCACGGTGCAAGGCGCAACATCCGTCCGAAATGGCGAAACAGTGTCGTACGACTTTTTGAAATGCGTGCATGGATTTGAAACGAAACAGTACCATGGTGCACCACTCTCCAGCAATGGTAAATCGAAGACCATCAACGGTAATCCCGTTCTACCGTAAAAATCCACGTGTCGAAAAAACGAAGGGTAAAAAACTTCCTAGACCCGATTGAGATTCGGATAGTCTTTTTTGGGCATTAAACAATCCATTGACGGCTGAAAACTGTCATAGCCGTAGAACTCACTGAGGCCTTCGTTTTGACTGGTTATGGCTCCCGTAAATCTAAACGACCCAGAAGTTATGGCCGGCCGAATAATCGATATCTACAGGGTGCAACATCCACGGTGCAAGGCGCAACATCCGTCTGAAATGGCGAAACAGTGTTGTACGACTTTTTGAAATGTGTGCATGGTTTGAAACGCAACGTTACCATGGTGCACCACTCTCCAGCGATGGTAAATTGAAGACCAGCCACGGTAATTCCGTTCTACCGTAAAAATCCACGTGTCGAAAAAACGAAGGGTAAAAAACTTCCTAGACCCGACTGAGATTCGGATAGTCTTTTTTGGGCATTAAACAATCCATTGACGGCTGAAAGCTGTCATAGCCGTAGAACTCACTTAGGCCTTCGTTTTGACTGGTTATGGCTCCCGTAACTCTAAACGAGCTAGAAGTTATGGCCGTCCGAATAATCGATATCTACAGGGTGCAACATCCACGGTGCAAGGCGCAACATCCATCCGAAATAGCGAAACAGTGTCGTACGACTTTTTGAAATGCGTGCATGGATTTGAAACGAAACAGTACCATGGTGTACCACTCTCCAGCGATGGTAAATCGAAGACCAGCCACGGTAATCCCGTTCTACCGTAAAAATCCACGTGTCGAAAAAACGAAGGGTAAAAAACTTCCGAGACCCGATTGAGATTCAGATAGTCTTTTTTGGGCATTAAACAATCCATTGACGGATGAAAGCTGTCATAGCCATAGAACTCACTGAGGCCTTCGTTTTGACTGGTTATGGCTCCCGTAACTCTAAACGAGCCAGAAGTTATGGCCGTCCGAATAATCGATATCTACAGGGTGCAACGTCCACGGTGCAAGGTGCAACACCGTCCGAAATGGAGAAACAGTGTCGTACGACTTTTTGAAATGCGTGCATGGATTTGAAACGAAACGGTACCCTGGTGCACCACTCTCCAGTGATGGTAACATGAAGACCAGCCACGGTAATCCCGTTTTACCGTAAAAATCCACGTGTCGAAAAAACGAAGGGTAAAAAACTTCCGTGACCTGATTGAGATTCGGATAGTCTTTTTTGGGCATTAAACAATCCATTGACGGCTGAAAGCGGTCATAGCCATAGAACTCACTGAGGCCTTCGTTTTGACTGGTTATGGCTCCCGTAACTCTAAACGAGCCAGAAGTTATGGCCGTCCGAATAATCGATATCTACAGGTTGCAACTTCCACGGTGCAGGGTGCAACATTTGTCCGAAATGGAGAAACAGTGTCGTACGACTTTTTGAAATGCGTGCAAGGATTTGAAATGAAATGGTACCATGGTGCACCACTCTCCAGCGTTGGTAAATTGAAGACCAGCCACGGTAATCCCATTTTACCGTAAAAATCCACGTGTCGAAAAAACGAAGGGTAAAAAACTTCCGAGACCCGATTGAGATTCGGATAGTCTTTTTTGGACATTTAACAATCCATTGACGGCTAAAAGCTGTCATAGCCGTAGAAGTCACTAAGGCCCTCGTTTTGACTGGTTCTTGCTCCCGTAACTCTAAGCGAGCCAGAAGTTATGGCCGTCCGAATAATCGATATCTACAGGGTGCAACATCCACGGTGCAAGGTGCAACGTCCATCCCAAATGGAAAAATAGTGTCGTACGATTTTTTGAAATGCATGTAAGGATTTGAAACGAAACGGTACCATGGTGCACCACTCTCCAACGTTGGTAAATTGAAGACCAGCCACAGTAATCCCGTTTTACCGTAACAATCCACGTGTCGAAGAAAAGAAGGGTAAAAAACTTCCGAGACCCGATTGAGATTCGGATAGTCTTTTTTGGGCATTAAACAATCCATTGACGGCTGAAAGCTGTCATAGCCGTAGAACTCACCGAGGCCTTCGTTTTGAATGGTTATGGCTCCCGTAACTCTAAACGAGCCAGAAGTTATGGCCGTCCGAATAATCGATATTTACAGGGTGCAACATCCACGGTGCAAGGTGCAACATCCGTCCGAAATGGCGAAACAGTGTCGTACGACTTTTTGAAATGCGTGAAAGGATTTGAAATGAAACGGTACCATGGTGCACCACTCTCCAGCGTTGGTAAATCAAAGACCAGCCACGGTAATCCCGTTCTACCGTAAAAATCCACGTGCCGAAAAAACGAAGGGTAAAAAACTTAATAGACCCGATTGAGATTCAGATAGTCTTTTTTGGGGATTAAACAATCCATTGACGGCTGAAAGCTGTCAAAGCCATAGAACTCACTGAGGCCTTCGTTTTGACTGGTTATGGCTCCTGTAACTCTAAACGAGCCAGAAGTTATGGCCGTCCGAATAATCGATATCTACAGGGTGCAACATCCACGGTGCAAGGCGCAACATCCGTCCGAAATGGCGAAACAGTGTCGTACGACTTTTTGAAATGCGTGCATGGATTTGAAACGAAACGGTACCATGGTGCACCACTCTCCAGCGATGGTAAATCGAAGACCAGCCACGGTAATCCCGTTCTACCGTAAAAATCCACGTGTCGAAAAAACAAAGGGTAAAAAACTTCCTAGACCTGATGGAGATTCGGATAGTCTTTTTTGGGCATTAAACAACCCATTGACGGCTGAAAGCTGTCATAGCAGTAGAACTCACTGAGGCCTTCGTTTTGAGTGGTTATGGCTCCCGTAACTCTAAACGAGCCAGAAGTTATGGCCGTCCGAATAATCGATATCTACAGGGTGCAACATCGACGGTGCAAGGCGCAACATCCGTCCGAAATGGCGAAACAGTGTCATACGACTTTTTGAAATGCATGCATGGTTTGAAACGGAACGGTACCATGGTGCACCACTCTCCAGCGATGGTAAATCGAAGACCAGCCACGGTAATCCTGTTTTACCGTAAAAATCCACGTGTCGAAAAAACGAAGGGTAAAAAACTTCCTAGACTCGATTGAGATTCGGATAGTCTTTTTTGGGCATTAAACAATCCATTGATGGCTGAAAACTATCACAGCCGTAGAACTCACTGAGGCCTTTGTTTTGACTGGTTATGGCTTCCGTAACTCTAAACGAGCCAGAAGTTATGGCCGTCCGAATAATCGATATCTACAGGGTGCAACATCCACGGTGCAAGGTGCAACATCCGTCCGAAATGGCGAAACAGTGTCATACGACTTTTTGAAATGCGTGCATGAATTTGAAACGAAACGGTACCCTGGTGCACCACTCTCCAGCGATGGTAAATCGAAGACCAGTCACGGTAATCCCGTTCTACCGTAAAAATCCACGTGTCGAAAAAACGAAGGGTAAAAAACTTCCGAGACCCGACTGAGATTCAGATAGTCTTTTTTGGGCATTAAACAATCCATTGACGGCTGAAAGCTGTCATAGCCGTAGAACTCACTGAGGCCTTCGTTCTGACTGGTTATGTTTCCCGTAACTCTAAACGAGCCAGAAGTTATGGCCATCCGAATAATCGATATCTACAGGGTGCAACATCCACGGTGCAAGGCGCAACATCCGTCCGAAATGGCGAAACAGTGTTGTACGACTTTTTGGAATGCGTGCATGGTTTGTAACGGAACGGTACCATGGTGCACCACTCTCTAGCGATGGTAAATCGAAGACCAGCCTCGGTAATCCCGTTCTACCGTAAAAATCCACGTGTCGAAAAAACGAAGGGTAAAAAAACTTCCTAGACACGACTGAGATTCGGATAGTCTTTTTTGGGCATTAAACAATCCATTGACGGCTGAAAGCTGTCATAGCCGTAAAACTCACTGAGGCCTTCGTTTTGACTAGTTATGGCTCCCGTAGCTCTAAACGACCTAGAAGTTATGGCCGTCCGAATAATCGATATCTACAGGGTGCAACATCCACGGTGCAAGGCGCAACATCCGTCCGAAATGGCGAAACAGTGTCGTACGACTTTTTGAAATGCGTGCATGGATTTGAAACGAAATAGTACTATGGCGCACCACTCTCCAGCGATGGTAAATCGAAGACCAGCCACGGTAATCCCGTTCTACCGTAAAAATCCACGTGTCGAAAAAACGAAGGGTAAAAAACTTCCGAGACCCGATTGAGATTCAGATAGTCTTTTTTGGGCATTAAACAATCCATTGACGGATGAAAGCTGTCATAGCCGTAGAACTCACCGAGGCCTTCGTTTTGACTGGTTATGGCTCCCGTAACTCTAAACGAGCCAGAAGTTATGGCCATCCGAATAATCGATATCTACAGGGTGCAACGTCCACGGTGCAAGGTGCAACATCCGTTCGAAATGGCGAAACAGTGTCGTACTTCTTTTTGAAATGCGTGCATGGATTTGAAACGAAACGGTACCCTGGTGCACCACTCTCCAGCGATGGTAACATGAAGACCAGCCACGGTAATCCCGTTCTGCCGTAAAAATCCACGTGTCGAAAAAACGAAGGGTAAAAGACTTCCGTGACCTGATTGAGATTCGGATAGTCTTTTTTGGGCATTAAACAATCCATTGACGGCTGAAAGCGGTCATAGCCATAGAACTCACTGAGGCCTTCGTTTTGACTGGTTATGGCTCCCGTAACTCTAAACGAGCCAGAAGTTATGGCCGTCCGAATAATCGATATCTACAGGTTGCAACTTCCACAGTGCAGGGTGCAACATCCGTCCGAAATGGAGAAACGGTGTCGTACGACTTTTTGAAATGCGTGCAAGGATTTGAAATGAAATGGTACCATGGTGCGCCACTCTCCAGCGTTGGTAAATTGAAGACCAGCCACGGTAATCCCATTTTACCGTAAAAATCCACGTGTCGAAAAAACGAAGGGTAAAAAACTTCCGAGACCCGATTGAGATTCGGATAGTCTTTTTTGGACATTTAACAATCCATTGACGGCTGAAAGCTGTCATAGCCGTAGAAGTCACTAAGGCCCTCGTTTTGACTGGTTCTTGCTCCCGTAACTCTAAGCGAGCCAGAAGTTATGGCCGTCCGAATAATCGATATCTACAGGGTGCAACATCCACGGTGCAAGGTGCAACGTCCATCCCAAATGGCAAAATAGTGTCGTATGATTTTTTGAAATGCATGTAAGGATTTGAAACGAAACGGTACCATGGTGCACCACTCTCCAACGTTGGTAAATTGAAGACCAGCCACGGTAATCCCGTTTTACCGTAACAATCCACGTGTCGAAGAAAAGAAGGGTAAAAAACTTCCGAGACCCGACTGAGATTCGGATAGTCTTTTTTGGGCATTAAACAATCCATTGACGGCTGAAAGCTGTCATAGCCGTAGAACTCACCGAGGCCTTCGTTTTGACTGGTTATGGCTCCCGTAACTCTAAACGAGCCAGAAGTTATGGCCGTCCGAATAATCGATATTTACAGGGTGCAACATCGACGGTGCAAGGTGCAACATCCGTCCGAAATGGCGAAACAGTGTCGTACGACTTTTTGAAATGCGTGCAAGGATTTGAAATGAAACGGTACCATGGTGCACCACTCTCCAGCGTTGGTAAATCAAAGACCAGCAACGGTAATCCCGTTCTACCGTAAAAATCCACGTGCCGAAAAAACGAAGGGTAAAAAACTTACTAGACCCGATTGAGATTCAGATAGTCTTTTTTGGGGATTAAACAATCCATTGACGGCTGAAAGCTATCAAAGCCATAGAACTCACTGAGGCCTTCGTTTTGACTGGTTATGGCTCCTGTAACTCTAAACGAGCCAGAAGTTATGGCCGTCCGAATAATCGATATCTACAGGGTGCAACATCCACGGTGCAAGGCGCAACATCCGTCCGAAATGGCGAAACAGTGTCGTACGACTTTTTGAAATGCGTGCATGGATTTGAAACGAAACGGTACCATGGTGCACCACTCTCCAGCGATGGTAAATCGAAGACCAGCCACGGTAATCCCGTTCTACCGTAAAAATCCACGTGTCGAAAAAACAAAGGGTAAAAAACTTCCTAGACCTGATGGAGATTCGGATAGTCTTTTTTGGGCATTAAACAACCCATTGACGGCTGAAAGCTGTCATAGCAGTAGAACTCACTGAGGCCTTCGTTTTGAGTGGTTATGGCTCCCGTAACTCTAAACGAGCCAGAAGTTATGGCCGTCCGAATAATCGATATCTACAGGGTGCAACATCGACGGTGCAAGGCGCAACATCCGTCCGAAATGGCGAAACAGTGTCATACGACTTTTTGAAATGCATGCATGGTTTGAAACGGAACGGTACCATGGTGCACCACTCTCCAGCGATGGTAAATCGAAGACCAGCCACGGTAATCCCGTTTTACCGTAAAAATCCACGTGTCGAAAAAACGAAGGGTAAAAAACTTCCTAGACCCGATTGAGATTCGGATAGTCTTTTTTGGGCATTAAACAATCCATTGATGGCTGAAAACTATCACAGCCGTAGAACTCACTGAGGCCTTTGTTTTGACTGGTTATGGCTTCCGTAACTCTAAACGAGCCAGAAGTTATGGCCGTCCGAATAATCGATATCTACAGGGTGCAACATCCACGGTGCAAGGTGCAACATCCGTCCGAAATGGCGAAACAGTGTCATACGACTTTTTGAAATGCGTGCATGAATTTGAAACGAAACGGTACCCTGGTGCACCACTCTCCAGCGATGGTAAATCGAAGACCAGCCACGGTAATCCCGTTCTACCGTAAAAATCCACGTGTCGAAAAAATAAAGGGTAAAAAACTTCCGAGACCCGACTGAGATTCAGATAGTCTTTTTTGGGCATTAAACAATCCATTGACGGCTGAAAGCTGTCATAGCCGTAGAACTCACTGAGGCCTTCGTTCTGACTGGTTATGGTTCCCGTAACTCTAAACGAGCCAGAAGTTATGGCCATCCGAATAATCGATATCTACAGGGTGCAACATCCACGGTGCAAGGCGCAACATCCGTCCGAAATGGCGAAACAGTGTTGTACGACTTTTTGGAACGCGTGCACGGTTTGAAACGGAACGGTACCATGGTGCACCACTCTCTAGCGATGGTAAATCGAAGACCAGCCTCGGTAATCCCGTTCTACCGTAAAAATCCACGTGTCGAAAAAACGAAGGGTAAAAAACTTCCTAGACACGACTGAGATTCGGATAGTCTTTTTTGGGCATTAAACAATCCATTGACGGCTGAAAGCTGTCATAGCCGTAGAACTCACTGAGGCCTTCGTTTTGACTAGTTATGGCTCCCGTAGCTCTAAACGACCTAGAAGTTATGGCCGTCCGAATAATCGATATCTACAGGGTGCAACATCCACGGTGCAAGGCGCAACATCCGTCCGAAATGGCGAAACAGTGTCGTACGACTTTTTGAAATGCGTGCATGGATTTGAAACGAAACAGTACTATGGCGCACCACTCTCCAGCGATGGTAAATCGAAGACCAGCCACGGTAATCCCGTTCTACCGTAAAAATCCACGTGTCGAAAAAACGAAGGGTAAAAAACTTCCGAGACCCGATTGAGATTCAGATAGTCTTTTTTGGGCATTAAACAATCCATTGACGGATGAAAGCTGTCATAGCCGTAGAACTCACTGAGGCCTTCGTTTTGACTGGTTATGGCTCCCGTAACTCTAAACGAGCCAGAAGTTATGGCCATCCGAATAATCGATATCTACAGGGTGCAACGTCCACGGTGCAAGGTGCAACATCCGTCCGAAATGGCGAAACAGTGTCGTACGTCTTTTTGAAATGCGTGCATGGATTTGAAACGAAACGGTACCCTGGTGCACCACTCTCCAGCGATGGTAACATGAAGACCAGCCACGGTAATCCCGTTCTGCCGTAAAAATCCACGTGTCGAAAAAACGAAGGGTAAAAGACTTCCTAGACCCGATTGAGATTCGGATAGTCTTTTTTGGGCATTAGACAATCCATTGACGGCTGAAAACTATCACAGCCATAGAACTCACTGAGGCCTTTGTTTTGACTGGTTATGGCTCCCGTAACTCTAAACGAGCTAGAAGTTATGGCCGTCCGAATAATCGATATCTACAGGGTGCAACATCCACGGTGCAAGGCGCAACATCCGTCCGAAATGGCGAAACAGTGTCGTACGACTTTTTGAAATGCGTGCATGGATTTGAAACGAAACAGTACCATGGTGCACCACTCTCCAGCGATGGTAAATCGAAGACCATCAACGGTAATCCCGTTCTACCGTAAAAATCCACGTGTCGAAAAAACGAAGGGTAAAAAACTTCCTAGACCCGATTGAGATTCGGATAGTCTTTTTTGGGCATTAAACAATCCATTGACGGCTGAAAACTGTCAAAGCCGTAGAACTCACTGAGGCCTTCGTTTTAACTGGTTATGGCTCCCGTAAATCTAAACGACCCAGAAGTTATGGCCGTCCGAATAATCGATATCTACAGGGTGCAACATCCACGGTGCAAGGCGCAACATCCATCCGAAATGGCGAAACAGTGTTGTACGACTTTTTGAAATGCGTGCATGGTTTGAAACGAAATGGTACCATGGTGCACCACTCTCCAGCAATGGTAAATCGAAGACCAGCCACGGTAATTCCGTTCTACCGTAAAAATCCACGTGTCGAAAAAACGAAGGGTAAAAAACTTCCTAGACCCGACTGAGATTCGGATAGTCTTTTTTGGGCATTAAACAATCCATTGACGGCTGAAAGCTGTCATAGCCGTAGAACTCACTTAGGCCTTCGTTTTGACTGGTTATGGCTCCCGTAACCCTAAACAAGCTAGAAGTTATGGCCGTCCGAATAATCGATATCTACAGGGTGCAACATCGACGGTGCAAGGCGCAACATCCGTCCGAAATAGCGAAACAGTGTCGTACGACTTTTTGAAATGCGTGCATGGATTTGAAACGAAACAGTACCATGGTGTACCACTCTCCAGCGATGGTAAATCGAAGACCAGCCACGGCAATCCCGTTCTACCGTAAAAATCCACGTGTCGAAAAAACGAAGGGTAAAAAACTTCCGAGACCCGATTGAGATTCAGATAGTCTTTTTTGGGCATTAAACAATCCATTGACGGATGAAAGCTGTCATAGCCGTAGAACTCACTGAGGCCTTCGTTTTGACTGGTTATGGCTCCCGTAACTCTAAATGAGCCAGAAGTTATGGCCGTCCGAATAATCGATATCTACAGGGTGCAACGTCCACGGTGCAAGGTGCAACACCGTCCGAAATGGAGAAACAGTGTCGTACGACTTTTTGAAATGCGTGCATGGATTTGAAACGAAACGGTACCCTGGTGCACCACTCCCCAGTGATGGTAACATGAAGACCAGCCACGGTAATCCCGTTTTACCGTAAAAATCCACGTGTCGAAAAAACGAAGGGTAAAAAACTTCAGTGACCTGATTGAGATTCGGATAGTCTTTTTTGGGCATTAAACAATCCATTGACGGCTGAAAGCGGTCATAGCCATAGAACTCACTGAGGCCTTCGTTTTGACTGGTTATGGATCCCGTAACTCTAAACGAGCCAGAAGTTATGGCCGTCCGAATAATCGATATCTACAGGGTGCAACATCCACGGTGCAAGGTGCAACATCCGTCCGAAATGGAGAAACAGTGTCGTACGACTTTTTGAAATGCGTGCAAGGATTTGAAATGAAATGGTACCATGGTGCACCACTCTCCAGCGTTGGTAAATTGAAGACCAGCCACGGTAATCCCATTTTACCGTAAAAATCCACGTGTCGAAAAAACGAAGGGTAAAAAACTTCCGAGACCCGATTGAGATTCGGATAGTCTTTTTTGGACATTTAACAATCCATTGACGGCTGCAAGCTGTCATAGCCGTAGAAGTCACTAAGGCCCTCGTTTTGACTGGTTCTTGCTCCCGTAACTCTAAGCGAGCCAGAAGTTATGGCCGTCCGAATAATCGATATCTACAGGGTGCAACATCCACGGTGCAAGGTGCAACATCCATCCCAAATGGCAAAATAGTGTCGTATGATTTTTTGAAATGCATGCAAGGATTTGAAACGAAACGGTACCATGGTGCATCACTCTCCAACGTTGGTAAATTGAAGACCAGCCACGGTAATCCCGTTTTACCGTAACAATCCACGTGTCGAAGAAAAGAAGGGTAAAAAACTTCCGAGACCCGATTGAGATTCGGATAGTCTTTTTTGGGCATTAAACAATCAATTGACGGCCGAAAGCTGTCATAGCCATAGAACTCACCGAGGCCTTCGTTTTGACTGGTTATGGCTCCCGTAACTCTAAACGAGCCAGAAGTTATGGCCGTCCGAATAATCGATATCTACAGGGTGCAACATCCACGGTGCAAGGTGCAACATCCGTCCGAAATGGCGAAACAGTGTCGTACGACTTTTTGAAATGCGTGCAAGGATTTGAAACGAAACGGTACCATGGTGCACCACTCTCCAGCGTGGGTAAATCAAAGACCAGCCACGGTAATCCCGTTCTACCGTAAAAATCCACGTGTCGAAAAAACGAAGGGTAAAAAACTTACTAGACCCGATTGAGATTCAGATAGTCTTTTTTGGGGATTAAACAATCCATTGACGGCTGAAAGTGGTCAAAGCCATAGAACTCAATGAGGCCTTCGTTTTGACTGGTTATGGCTCCTGTAACTCTAAACGCGCCAGAAGTTATGGCCGTCCGAATAATCGATATCTACAGGGTGCAACATCCACGGTGCAAGGCGCAACATCCGTCCGAAATGGCGAAACAGTGTCGTACGACTTTTTGAAATGCGTGCATGGATTTGAAACGAAACGGTACCATGGTGCACCACTCTCCAGCGATGGTAAATCGAAGACCAGCCACGGTAATCCCGTTCTACCGTAAAAATCCACGTGTCGAAAAAACGAAGGGTAAAAAACTTCCTAGACCCGATTGAGATTCGGATAGTCTTTTTTGGGCATTAAACAACCCATTGACGGCTGAAAGCTGTCATAGCAGTAGAACTCACTGAGGCCTTCGTTTTGAGTGGTTATGGCTCCCGTAACTCTAAACGAGCCAGAAGTTATGGCCGTCCGAATAATCGATATCTACAGGGTGCAACATCCACGGTGCAAGGCGCAACATCCGTCCGAAATGGCGAAACAGTGTCATACGACTTTATGAAATGCATGCATGGTTTGAAACGGAACGGTACCATGGTGCACCACTCTCCAGCGATGGTAAATCGAAGACCAGCCACGGTAATCCCGTTCTGCCGTAAAAATCCACGTCTCGAAAAAACGAAGGGTAAAAAACTTCCTAGACCCGATTGAGATTCGGATAGTTTTTTTTGGGCATTAAACAATCCATTGACGGCTGAAAACTATCACAGCCGTAGAACTCACTGAGGCCTTTGTTTTGACTGGTTATGGCTCCCGTAACTCTAAACGAGCCAGAAGTTATGGCCGTCCGAATAATCGATATCTACAGGGTGCAACATCCACGGTGCAAGGCGCAACATCCGTCCGTAATGGCGAAACAGTGTCGTACGACTTTTTGAAATGCGTGCATGGATTTGAAATGAAACAGTACCATGGTGCACCACTCTCCAGCGATGGTAAATCGAAGACCATCAACGGTAATCCCGTTCTACCGTAAAAATCCACGTGTCGAAAAAACGAAGGGTAAAAAACTTCCTAGACCCGATTGAGATTCGGATAGTCTTTTTTGGGCATTAAACAATCCATTGACGGCTGAAAACTGTCATAGCCGTAGAACTCACTGAGGCCTTCGTTTTGACTGGTTGTGGCTCCCGTAAATCTAAACGACCCAGAAGTTATGGCCGTCCGAATAATCGATATCTATAGGGTGCAACATCCACTGTGCAAGGCGCAACATCCGTCCGAAATGGCGAAACAGTGTTGTACGACATTTTGAAATGCGTGCATGGTTTGAAACGAAACGGTACCATGTTGCACCACTCTCCAGCGATGGTAAATCGAAGACCAGCCACGGTAATTCCGTTCTACCGTAAATATCCACGTGTCGAAAAAACGAAGGGAAAAAAACTTCCTAGACCCGACTGAGATTCGGATAGTCTTTTTTGGGCATTAAACAATCCATTGACGGCTGAAAGCTGTCATAGCCATAGAACTCACTTAGGCCTTCGTTTTGACTGGTTATGTCTCCCGTAAATCTAAACGAGCTAGAAGTTATGGCCGCCCGAATAATCGATATCTACAGGGTGCAACATCAACGGTGCAAGGCGCAACATCCGTCCGAAATAGCGAAACAGTGTCGTACGACTTTTTGAAATGCGTGCATGGATTTGAAACGAAACAGTACCATGGTGCACCACTCTCCAGCGATGGTAAATCGAAGACCAGCCACGGTAATCCCGTTCTACCGTAAAAATCCACGTGTCGAAAAAACGAAGGGTAAAAAACTTCCGAGACCCGATTGAGATTCAGATAGTCTTTTTTGGGCATTACACAATCCATTGACGGATGAAAGCTGTCATAGCCGTAGAACTCACTGAGGCCTTCGTTTTGACTGGTTATGGCTCCCATAACTCTAAACGAGCCAGAAGTTATGGCCGTCGGCATAATCGATATCTACAGGGTGCAACGTCCACGGTGCAAGGTGCAACACCGTCCGAAATGGAGAAATAGTGTCGTACGACTTTTTTAAATGCGTGCATGGATTTGAAATGAAACGGTACCCTGGTGCCCCACTCTCCAGCGATGGTAACATGAAGACCAGCCACGGTAATCCCGTTTTACCGTAAAAATCCACGTGTCGAAAAAACGAAGGGTAAAAAACTTCCGTGACCTGATTGAGATTCGGATAGTCTTTTTTGGGCATTAAACAATCCATTGACGGCTGAAAGCGGTCATAGCCATAGAACTCACTGAGGCCTTCGTTTTGACTGGTTATGGATCCCGTAACTCTAAACGAGCCAGAAGTTATGGCCGTTCAAATAATCGATATCTACAGGGCGCAACATCCACTGTGCAAGGTGCAACATCCGTCCGAAATGGCGAAACAGTGTCGTACGACTTTTTGAAATGCGTGCAAGGATTTGAAAGAAATGGTACCATGGTGCACCACTCTCCAGCGTTGGTAAATTGAAGACCAGCCACGGTAATCCCATTTTATCGTAAAAATCCACGTGTCGAAAAAACAAAGGGTAAAAAACTTCCGAGACCCGATTGAGATTCGGATAGTCTTGTTTGGACATTTAACAATCCATTGACGGCTGAAAGCTGTCATAGCCATAGAACTCACTGAGGCCTTCGTTTTGACTGGTTATGGATCCCGTAACTCTAAACGAGCCAGAAGTTATGGCCGTTCAAATAATCGATATCTACAGGGTGCAACATCCACTGTGCAAGGTGCAACATCCGTCCGAAATGGCGAAACAGTGTCGTACGATTTTTTGAAATGCGTGCAAGGATTTGAAAGAAATGGTACCATGGTGCACCACTCTCCAGCGTTGGTAAATTGAAGACCAGCCACGGTAATCCCATTTTATCGTAAAAATCCACGTGTCGAAAAAACGAAGGGTAAAAAACTTCCGAGACCCGATTGAGATTCGGATAGTCTTTTTTGGACATTTAACAATCCATTGACGATTGAAAGCTTTCATAGCCGTAGAACTCACTGAGGACTTCGTTTTGACTGGTTATGGCTCCCGTAACTCTAAACGAGCCAGAAGTTATGGCCGTCCGAATAATCGATATCTACAGGGTGCAGCATCCACGGTGCAAGGTGCAACATCCGTCCGAAATGGCAAAACAGTGTCGTAAGACTTTTTGAAATGCGTGCAAGGATTTGAAACGAAACGGTACCATGGTGCACCACTCTCCAGCGTTGGTAAATTGAAGACTAGCCACGGTAATCCCGTTTTACCGTAACAATCCACGTGTCGAAGAAACGAAGTGTAAAAAACTTCCGAGACCCGATTGAGATTCGGATAGTCTTTTTTGGGCATTATACAATCCATTGACGGCTGAAAGCTGTCATAGCCGTAGAACTCACCGAGGCCTTCGTTTTGACTGGTTATGGCTCCCGTAACTCTAAACGAGCCAGAAGTTATGGCCGTCCGAATAATCGATATCTACAGGGTGCAACATCCACGGTGCAAGGCGCAACATCCGTCCGAAATGGCAAAACAGTGTCGTACGACTTTTTGAAATGCGTGCAAGGATTTGAAACGAAACGGTACCATGGTGCACCACTCTCCAGCGATGGTAAATCGAAGACCAGCCACTGTAATCCCGTTCTACCGTAAAAAATCCACGTGTCGAAAAAACGAAGGGTAAAAAAATTCCGAGACCCGATTGAGATTCGGATAGTCTTTTTTGGGCATTAAACAATCCATTGACGGCTGAAAGCTGTCATAGCCGTAGATCTCACTGAGGCCTTCGTTTCGACTGGTTATGGCTCCCGTAACACTAAACGATCCAGAAGTTATGGCCGTGCGAATAATCGATATTTACAGGGTGCAACATCCACGGTGCAAGGAGCAACATCCGTCCAAAATGGCGAACAGTGTCGTACGACTTTTTGAAATGCGTGCATGGATTTGAAACGAAATGGTACCATGGTGCACCACTCTCCAGCGATGGTAAATCGAAGACCAGCCACGGTAATCCCGTTCTACCGTAAAAATCCACGTGTCGAAAAAACGAAAGGTAAAAAACTTCCTAGACCCGATTGAGATTCGGATAGTCTTTTTTGGGTATTAAACAATCCTTTGACGGCTGAAAGCTGTCATAGCCGTAGAACTCACTGAGGCCTTCGTTTTGACTGGTTATGGCTCCCGTAACTCTAAACGAGCCAGAAGTTATGGCCGTGCGAATAATCGATATCTACAGGGTGCAACATCCACGGCGCAAGGTGCAACATCCGTCCGAAATGGCGAAACTGTGTCATACGACTTTTTGAAATGCGTGCATGGATTTGAAACGAAACGGTACCATGGTGCACCACTCTGCAGCGATGGTAAATCGAAGACCAGCCACGGTAATCCCGTTCTACCGTAAAAATCCACGTGTCGAAAAAACGAAGGGTAAAAAACTTCCGAAACCCGATTGAGATTCGGATAGTCTTTTTTGGACATTTAACAATCCATTGACGGCTGAAAGCTGTCATAGCCGTAGAACTCACTAAGGCCTTCGTTTTGACTGGTTATTGCTCCCGTAAATCTAAACGAGCCAGAAGTTATGGCCGTCCGAATAATCGATATCTACAGGGTGCAACATCCACGGTGCAAGGTGCAACATCCGTCCGAAATGGCGAAACAGTGTCATACGACTTTTTGAAATGCGTGCAAGGATTTGAAATGAAATGGTACCATGGTGCACCACTCTCCAGCGATGGTAAATTGAAGACCAGCCACGGTAATCCCATTTACCGTAAAAATCCACGTGTCGAAAAAACGAAGGGTAAAAAACTTCCGAGACCCGATTGAGATTCGGATAGTCTTTTTTGGGCATTAAACAATCCATCGACGGCTGAAAGCTGTAATTGCCATAGAACTCACAGAGGCCTTCGTTTTGACTGGTTATGGCTCCCGTAACTCTAAACGAGCCAGAAGTTATGGCCGTCCGAATAACCTATATCTACAGGGTGCAACATCCACGGTGCAAGGTGCAACATCCATCCGAAATGGCAAAACAGTGTCGTACGATTTTTTGAAATGCGTGCAAGGATTTGAAACGAAATGGTACCATGGTGCACCACACTCCAACGTTGGTAAATTGAAGACCAGCCACGGTAATCCCGTTTTACCGTAACATTCCACGTGTCGAAGAAAAGAAGTGTAAAAAACTTTCGAGACCCGATTGAGATTCGGATAGTCTTTTTTGGGCATTAAACAATCCATTGACGGCCGAAAGCTGTCATAGCCGTAGAACTCACTGAGGCCTTCGTTTTGACTGGTTATGGCTCCCGTAAGTCTAAACGAGCCAGAAGTTATGGCCGTCCGAATAATCGATATCTACAGGGTGCAACATCCACGGTGCAAGGTGCAACATCCGTCCGAAATGGCAAAACAGTGTCGTACGACTTTTTGAAATGCGTGCAAGGATTTGAAACGAAACGGTACCATGGTGCACAACTTTCCAGCGTTGGTAAATTGAAGACCAGCCATGGTAATCCCGTTTTACCGTAACAATCCACTTGTCGAAGAAACGAAGTGTAAAAAACCTCCGAGACCCGATTGAGATTCGGATAGTCTTTTTTGGGCATTAAACAATCCATTGACGGCTGAAAGCTGTCATAGCCGTAGAACTCACCGAGGCCTTCGTTTTGACTGGTTATGGCTCCCGTAACTCTAAACGAGCCAGAAGTTATGGCCGTCCGAATAATCGACATCTACAGTGTGCAACATCCACGGTGCAAGGTGCAACATCCGTCCGAAATGGCGAAACAGTGTCGTACGACTTTTTGAAATGCGTGCAAGGATTTGAAACGAAACGGTACCATGGTGCACCACTCTCCAGCGTTGGTAAATCGAAGACCAGCTACGGTAATCCCGTTCTGCCGTAAAATCCACGTGTCGAAAAAACGAAGGGTAAAAAACTTACTAGACCCGATTGAGATTCGGATAGTCTTTTTTGGGGATTAAACAATCCATTGACGGCTGAAAGCTGTCAAAGCCGTAGAACTCACTGAGGCCTTCATTTTGACTGGTTATGACTCCTGTAACTCTAAACGAGCCAGAAGTTATGGCCGTTCGAATAATCGATATCTACAGGGTGCAACATCCACGGTGCAAGGCGCAACATCCGTCCGAAATGGCGAAACAGTGTCGTACGACTTTTTGATATGCGTGCATGGATTTGAAACGAAATGGTACCATGGTGCACCACTCTCCAGCGATGGTAAATTGAAGACCAGCCACGGTAATCCCGTTCTGCCGTAAAAATCCACGTGTCGAAAAAACGAAGGGTAAAAAACTTCCGAGACCCGATTGAGATTCGGATAGTCTTTTTTGGGCATTAAACAATCCATTGACAGCTAAAAGCTGTCATAGCCGTAGAACTCACTGAGGCCTTCGTTTCGACTGGTTATGGCTCCCGTAACACTAAACGATCCAGAAGTTATGGCCGTGCGAATAATCGATATCTACAGGGTGCAACATCCACGGTGCAAGGTGCAACATCCATCCATAATGGCGAAACAGTGTCGTACGACTTTTTGAAATGCGTGCATGGATTTGAAACGAAACAGTACCATGGTGCACCACTCTCCAGCGATGGTAAATCAAAGACCAGCCACGGTAATCCCGTTCTACCGTAAAAATCCACGTGTCGAAAAAACGAAGGGTAAAAAACTTCCGAGACCCGATTGAGATTCGGATAGTCTTTTTTGGGCATTAAACAATCCATTGACGGCTGAAAGCTATCATAGCCGTAGAACTCACTGAGGCCTTCGTTTCGACTGGTTATGGCTCCCGTAACACTAAACGATCCAGAAGTTATGGCCGTCCGAATAATTGATATCTACAGGGTGCAACATCCACGGTGCAAGGCGCAACATCCGTCCGAAATGGCGAAACAGTATCGTACGACTTTTTGAAATGCGTGCATGGATTTGAAACGAAACGGTACCATGTTGCTCCACTCTCCAGCGATGGTAAATCGAAGACCAGCCACGGTAATCCCGTTCTACCGTAAAAATCCACGTGTCGAAAAAACGAAGGGTAAAAAACTTCCGAGACCCGATTGAGATTCGGATAGTCTTTTTTGGGTATTAAACAATCCATTGACGGCTGAAAGCTGTCATAGCCGTAGAACTCACTGAGGCCTTCGTTTTGACTGGTTATGGCTCCCGTAAATCTAAACGAGCCAGAAGTTATGGCCGTGCGAATAATCGATATCTACAGGGTGCAACATCCACGGCGCAAGGTGCAACATCCGTCCGAAATGGCGAAACAGTGTCATACGACTTTTTGAAATGCGTGCATGGATTTGAAACGAAACGGTACCATGGTGCACCACTCTCCAGCGATGGTAAATCGAAGACCAACCACGGTAATCCCGTTCTACCGTAAAAATCCACGTGTCGAAAAAACGAAGGGTAAAAAACTTCCGAGACCCGATTGAGATTCGGATAGTCTTTTTTGGACATTTAACAATCCATTGATGGCTGAAAGCTGTCATAGCCGTAGAACTCACTAAGGCCTTCGTTTTGACTGGTTATTGCTCCCGTAACTCTAAACGAGCCAGAAGTTATGGCCGTTCGAATAATCGATATCTACAGGGTGCAACATCCACGGTGCAAGGTGCAACATCCGTCCGAAATGGCGAAACAGTGTCGTACGACTTTTTGAAATGCGTGCAAGGATTTGAAATGAAATGGTACCATGGTGCACCACTCTCCAGCGTTGGTAAATTGAAGACCAGCCACGGTAATCCCATTTACCGTAAAAATCCACGTGTCGAAAAAACGAAGGGTAAAAAACTTCCGAGACCCGATTGAGATTCGGATAGTCTTTTTTGGACATTTAACAATCCATTGACGGATGAAAGCTGTCATAGCCGTAGAACTCACTAAGGCCTTCGTTTTGACTGGTTATTCCTCCCGTAACTCTAAACGAGCCAGAAGTTATGGCCGTCCGAATAATCGATATCTACAGGGTGCAACATCCACGGTGCAAGGTGCAACATCCGTCCGAAATGGCGAAACAGTGTCCTACGACTTTTTGAAATGCATGCAAGGATTTGAAATGAAACGGTACAATGGTGCACCACTCTCCAGCGTTGGTAAATCGAAGACCAGCCACGGTAATCCCGTTTTACCGTAAAAATCGACGTGTCGAAAAAACGAAGGGTAAAAAACTTCCGAGACCCGATTGAGATTCGGATAGTCTTTTTTTGGCATTAAACAATCCATTGATGGCTGAAAGCTGTCATAGTCGTAGAACTCACTGAGGCCTTCGTTTTGACTGGTTATGGCTCCCGTAACTCTAAACGAGCCAGAAGTTATGGACGTCCGAATAATCGATATCTACAGGGTGCAACTTCCGCGGTGCAAGGTGCAACATCCGTCCGAAATGGCGAAACAGTGTCGTACGACTTTTTGAAATGCGTGCAAGGATTTGAAACGAAACGGTACCATGGTGCTCCACTCTCCAGCGATGGTACATCGAAGACCAGCCACGGTAATCCCGTTCTACCGTAAAAATCCACGTGTCGAAAAAACGAAGGGTAAAAAACTTACTAGACCCGATTGAGATTCAGATAGTCTTTTTTGGGGATTAAACAATCCATTGACGGCTGAAAGCTGTCAAAGCCGTAGAACTCACTGAGGCCTTTGTTTTGACTGGTTATGGCTCCTGTAACTCTAAACGAGCCAGAAGTTATGGCCGTCCGAATAATCGATATCTACAGGGTGCAACATCCACGGTGCAAGGCGCAACATCCATCCGAAATGGAGAAACAGTGTCGTATGACTTTTTGAAATGCGTGCAAGAATTTGAAACGAAACGGTACCATGGTGCACCACTCTCCAGCGTTGGTAAATCGAAGACCAGCCACGGTAATCCCATTCTACCGTAAAAATCCACGTGTCGAAAAAACGAAGGGTAAAAAACTTCCGAGACCCGATTGAGATTCGGATAGTCTTTTTTGGGCATTAAACAATCCATTTGTTATCCCATTTTTTGGTCAAAACTGGAATATCGACAAATTGGCAAGGAATGATGAATATCAGGGTTGGAATCAAGGCTGCGATTGATATCGTCAAAATTTTGTTAAACTCCGATTGGGACGAAATTGATTGGAGACAATGATAAGGACTAGAAAAGGCTATGTTTCAAATTTCAGGTTAATCGGAGTTCGTATGAAGGAGATATGATGGATTCAAGGTGGGAGAGGTATGTTGTTCGAATCGTTCAAGATGGAGTGCTCGGTTCGAATTCATCAGATTCGAACCCATCAGGATGGATTCGAACCCACCAAGCTCGCATCGATGGTACTTCGAATCGATGGGGACTCGATGGATACAAAGAACATGGATTCGAAGGATTGGAGATGGATTCGAAGGTCATGGAGTCGAAGGATTGGTGATGGATTCGAAGGTTATGGAGTCGAAGGGTTTGGATTCGAAGACGATGGATTCGAACAATGGACATGGACTCGAAGATGATGGATTCAGACAATGGACACGGACTCGAAGATGATGGATACGAAGCAATGGACATGGATTCGAAGATGATGGATTCGAAGAGGATAGACTCGGAGGATGTGGACTCGAAGGAGATGGGCTTGAAAGTCATGGACTCGAAGGAGGCGGCTTCAAAGAGCATGGATTCGAAGAGTATGGATTCGAAGGAGTCGGCCTTATGGATACGAAGGGGATGGTTTCGAAATGGATGGTTTCGAAGCATGGGTTCGAACCTAGCAGAACGCACGGAGCTTTGATCTTGAATCGATCATATCTTCCAAACCGTTGATCAAAATGCAATGAAATTTTTACAGGAGCTTACATACATGTTGAAGAATGTTCTCACCAAATTTCAGCTCAATTGGATGATTTCTTGATCGATTCGAACCTTACTTCGAATCGATCCCAAGGTGGGCCCGGACCTCCAGATTTCGGGCATGTGGGCCCCCTCACGTGCCTGAAGTGATCTTCCCGGATTTTAGGAGAAATATCAGCCTCCTACGCTTATAAATAGAGCCCCTGGTCATTCAGAAAAGGGGTCGGAGATTCTAGATAGTGAAAGGACGCTTGGATGCTGCCAGAATCATTCCATATCAACATTGTTGCTACTTATTTCAAGTTTTGGACATTGTAACTGCTGTAATCATCTGTAATCATCAAGGATAATCAATAAAAGGATAAAAACTTTGGAGTGGACGTAGGCCGGAGATAGCCAAACCACTATAAAACTTGTGTCTCTGTTCTTTACTTTGGGATTATTGTTCAATATTTGCTGAGATCTGTTATTTGTGTTTGAATATTGTTGGTTTGTATTCATACACTGGTGCTTTCACGGTATTTGGGGTTTGTGACCAATTTTGGTGCAAACACTTTGTTGCTTTCACTGAGTAACAACTAGCACCCGCTACATCGGATTAGAAGTTTGGATTTGGAGATTTTAAAGAGTTTGGATTCAAGGACAATGACCAGGCAAAATAGTAGAAGGCAGAGGGCTGAGAGAAGCCAACAGGAAGGAAGTCAACAAGCATCCTCCGGAGCCGGGGAAGGACAAGCTTCAATCTACATAACCCGGGATGAAATGGAGGCTATGGTAAACTCTTTACAGGAGAGATTGTTAAAGAACCAACAGGAAATGATGCAGACTTTCTTTGAGCAATTGAGAGCTGCAGGGATGCAGAACCTAGGGACAGCAACAGCCGCTGTGGATGCAGGATAAGGGACTAGGGTTGTGGAACCCAATGGAGGACGAGATATGGAGCCACAAAGCAATCAACAAGGGCTTGGGGGCAGAGCCACGGGATCCAACACAGGAGGACCTCTGGAAGGAGTTCAACAGGCTAGAACCAACGTTGCTACTAACGAGCCACATGAAGAGTATGTGCCGGAGTTCCCTCGGGGGCAACCCCCGACAGACAACGCTGGATTGGTAGAGATGATTAAGAAAACCGTGCGAGGTGGTTTGGCCAAAGGAGACTTGGAAGGAGTGAACAGGAGTCCGTTTGCTCGGGAAATAAGGATGGCTCAGAACCCACCTAAGTTTAAGTTGCCTAGCGTGGAGATATATGATGGCAAGACAGATCCAACAGATCACTTGATGAGGTACACCAGACACATGGAGGTGCTGGGGGCATCGGAGGAAGTGATGGCCCGATTCTTCCCTTTGTATTTGACGGACATAGCTGCGATGTGGTTTAGGCAGCTGGAAGAAGGATCTATCAGGACTTGGAGGGAGTTAGTGGAAAGGTTTTTGGGGCAGTTTCGGGTTCACGTCAAGAGGCCGAAGAATGTGATGACACTAACATCGGTGAAGCAAAAAATGGATGAATCGCTTAGAGCTTTTCTAACTCGATTCAGTGCGGCAGTCGCTTCGGTGGATCGGCCCGATCCATCGATGGTTTTAATGGCAGCAGTATCAGGAGCCAGGGAGGAATCTAATTTCAAGGTATCTCTGATACGAGATCCCCCACAAGATCTCGACGAATTCTTTCACGAGGCAGAAAGGTTCCTTCGGCAAGAAGATGCAAGTATGGATTTAAAGGTGAAAAAGGTTAGTGCAATCGAGGTTGGAGCGGTATCCAACAATGGTTCGGATAAAGACAAAGGAAAAAGGAAATTGGATAATGATTCTGGAAACGCTAGGAAGCGATGGAAGGATCCAAAGTTTTCCACATACATAGGATTGAAAGAGTCGCTGGAGCGGATATACATGGATACTCGAAATCGCCTTCCCTACCGGAGGCCAGCCAGGAGAGAGCCTTCTGAACGAGAGAGGGCGTCAGGGAGGCATTGTCTCTTCCATGACTTAGACGGACATGACACCAACAGCTGTAGGCACTTGAAGGATATAATCGAGGAGCATGTAAGGAATGGACAGTTACAGCAGTATGTCGGAGCTCGGAATGCAACGGTGGAGCAGGAGCAACCACCGACCACCTCACGTCGTGATGATGTGAGGCCCAGGGATGATGGTCCGCTGATCATCCACTGATCGGGATAATGTGAAATAAGTAGCGAACTATTAGCGAGCAACCGAGTCATTTACACATGTACGGGGACGGAGATAGCCCCTAGGCATGCTCTGAGTGATGATAAACTGCGACGCTATGGTTTGTGAAATTTATCTTTTGTTTTTGGATTAGACATTGCTTTTCATTTTGGATTTTAGTTTTGGAGCTTGGATTGAGCTCCTGGTTTTTCTTGCTTTTTGACTTGGATTTTCCTTCGGAAGATTGTTTTCGGTTTTGGATGCTGGTTTGGTTTTTTGGTTTTCTGGTTTTGATTTGGATTTTGGATTGGATTTTTGTCTGATTTTTGATAAACGGTCGTCGGGTATGGATTATGCCTGGCAAGGGGTGAGTCACTTTGCCCGAACGTGGTAAATTGGCTCATTCAGGTCGTCGAGTATGGACTATGCTCGGCAAGGGTCCGGAGTGACCAGGATTCGGCCTAGGACTTAGGCCCCCTATTATCAATTGTTATATTCAGGTCGTCGAGTATGGACTATGCTCGGCAAGGGTCCGGAGTGACCAGGATTCGGCCTAGGACTTAGGCCCTCTATTATCAATTGTTATTTTCAGGTCGTTGAGTATGGACTATGCTCAACAAGGGTCCGGAGAGATCAGGATTCGGCTTAGGACTTAAGCCATGGCATTGTTTAGCACCCAGGGACACTGGGCCAAGGTCGTCAAATGTGGATTACGCTTGGCAAGAACCCGGAGAGGTTATGGATTTGGATATAGACCCGGAGAGGTCCCGGATTCGGTTATTGGCTATTGGATAAGGATGGTTCGGGACTCGGTTGTCGAGCCCGGATGGGCAGGGAATTGACTCAAGCTTTGGTTATTAGGTTTGGAATTGGATATCAGCTCGGAGCAGTCAAGGATGATATACTCTGGCAATATGGCTATGGACTTTGGATATTGGATTCGGAACTATTCAAAACACGCCTTGTTATCACAAGGCAAGTTTTGGGGGGCAAAGTGTTATCCCATTTTTTGGTCAAAACTGGAATATCGACAAATTGGCAAGGAATGATGAATATCAGGGTTGGAATCAAGGCTGCGATTGATATCGTCAAAATTTTGTTAAACTCCGATTGGGACGAAATTGATTGGAGACAATGATAAGGACTAGAAAAGGCTATGTTTCAAATTTCAGGTTAATCGGAGTTCGTATGAAGGAGATATGATGGATTCAAGGTGGGAGAGGTATGCTGTTCGAATCGTTCAAGATGGAGTGCTCGGTTCGAATTCATCAGATTCGAACCCAACAGGATGGATTCGAACCCACCAAGCTCGCATCGATGGTACTTCGAATCGATGGGGAGTCGATGGATACAAAGAACATGGATTCGAAGGATTGGAGATGGATTCGAAGGTCATGGAGTCGAAGGATTGGAGATGGATTCGAAGGTTATGGAGTCGAAGGGTTTGGATTCGAAGACGATGGATTCGAACAATGGACATGGACTCGAAGATGATGGATTCGGACAATGGACATGGACTCGAAGATGATGGATACGAAGCAATGGACATGGATTCGAAGATGATGGATTCGAAGAGGATGGACTCGGAGGATGTGGACTCGAAGGAGATGGGCTCGAAAGTCATGGACTCGAAGGAGGCGGCTTCAAAGAGCATGGATCCGAAGAGTATGGATTCGAAGGAGTCGGCCTTATGGATACGAAGGGGATGGTTTCGAAATGGATGGTTTCGAAGCATGGGTTCGAACCTAGCAGAACGCACGGAGCTTTGACCTTGAATCAATCATATCTTCCAAACCGTTGATCCAAATGCAATGAAATTTTTACAGGAGCTTACATACATGTTGAAGAATGTTCTCACTAAATTTCAGCTCAATTGGATGATTTCTTGATCGATTCGAACCTTACTTCGAATCGATCCCAAGGTGGGCCGGACCTCCAGATTTCGGGCATGTGGGCCCCCTCACGTGCCTGAAGTGATCTTCCCGGATTTTAGGAGAAATATCAGCCTCCTACGCTTATAAATAGAGCCCCTGGTCATTCAGAAAAGGGGTCGGAGATTCTAGAGAGTGAAAGGACGCTTGGATGCTGCCAGAATCATTCCATATCAACATTGTTGCTACTTATTTCAAGTTTTGGACATTGTAACTGCTGTAATCATCTGTAATCATCAAGGATAATCAATAAAAGGATAAAAACTTTGGAGTGGACGTAGGCCGAAGATAGCCGAACCACTATAAAACTTGTGTCTCCGTTCTTTACTTTGGGATTATTGTTCAATATTTGCTGAGATCTGTTATTTGTGTTTGAATACTGTTGGTTTGTATTCATACACTGGTGCTTTCACGGTATTTGGGGTTTGTGACCAATTTTGGCGCAAACACCATTAATGGCTGAAAGCTGTCATAGCCGTAGAACTCACTAAGGCCTTCGTTTTGACCGGTTATGGCTCCTGTAACTCTAAACGAGCCAGAAGTTATGGCCGTGCGAATAATCAATATCTATAGGGTGCAACATCCACGGTGCAAGGTGCAACATCCGTCCAAATGGCGAAACAGTGTCGTAGGACTTTTTGAAATGCGTGTGTTATCCCATTTTTTGGTCAAAACTGGAATATCAACAAATTGGCAAGGGATTATGGATATCAGGATTGGAGATCGGTTGGAATCAAGGCTACGATCGATATCTTCAAAATTTGGTTGAGCCTCGATCGGGACGAAATTAATTGGAGATGATGATAAGGATTAGGAAAGGCTATGTTTCAAATTTCAGGTTCATCGGAGTTCGTATGGATAAGTTATGATCGATTCAAGGTAGGAAAGACATGCTGTTCGAATCGATCAGGGGTAGCACTCACTTCGAATCGATACACTTCATATCGATCGACCTGGGTTCGACACTGCTACTTCGTATCGATCGTAGGCAAGGCATAGGGTTGGTTCGAATCGACACGCTTCGTATCGATTAGTATGGCTTCGGCCTGGTGAACTTCGTATCGATCATGTAAGAAGGATAGATGGATTTCGGCCCAATGGCAATGGACCCAAAATGGATAGGTTCGAATCAATCAAGACAAAGCATAATGCTTTGAATCCATGAGGTCAAGGAGAGTTCGAATCGATCAGGTTAGGGTATGTTCGAATCGATCGGTGTAAACGAGATCGATTCGAAGCATGCTCCTGGGATCGATTCGAAGAAGATCGATGGAACACGAGAAGCATACATTGGGGGACGACTTCATGGATTCGAAGAGGAGATGGATTCGAAGCAATGGACTCGAAGGAGGATTCAAAGCAGTGGATTCGAACGAGATGGATTCGAAGGACGTGGGTTCGAAGGAGATGGATTCGAAGGAGGTGGATTCGAAGCATGGGTTCGAACCAGGCAGAGCACACAGAACTTTGAACTTGAATCGATCATATCTTCCAAACCGTTGGTCCAAATGCTATGAAATTTTCACAGAAGCTCACATACATGTTGAAGAATGTTCTCACCAAATTTCACATTGATTGGACATTTCCTTGATCGATTCGAAGTGAGGGTCGAATCGATCCTGATGTGGGCCCAGACCTCCAGATTTCGGGTGAGTGGGCCCCCTCACGTGCCTGAAGCGGCCTTCCTAGATTTTAGGAGAAATATCAGCCTCCTACGCTTATAAATAGAGCCCTTGGTCATTCAGAAAAGGGGTCGGAGATTTTAGAGAAAGAAAGCACGCTCGGACGCTACCAGAGTCATTCCATATCATCATTGCTGCTATTTATTTCAAGTATTGGACTTTGTAACTGCTGTAATCAATTGTAATCATCAAGGATAATCAATAAAAGGATAAAAACTTTGGAGTGGACGTAGGCCGGAGATAGCCGAACCACTATAAAACTTGTGTCTCTGTTCTTTACTTTGGGATTATTGTTTAATATTTGCTGAGATCTGAGATCTGTGTTTGAATATTATTGGTCTATATTCATACATTGGCGCTTTCACGGTATTCGAGGTTTGTGACCAATTTTGGCACAAACACTTTGGTGCTTCACTGAGAACGACTAGCACCCGCTACATCGGATTTGAAGGTTGGATTTTGAGATTTTAAAGAGTTTGGATTCAAGGACAATGACTAGGCAAAATAGTAGAAGGCAGAGGGCTGAGAGAAGCCAACAGGAAGGAAGTCAACAAGCTTCCTCTGGAGCTGGGGGAGGACAAGCTTCAATCTACATAACCCGGGATGAAATGGAGGCTATGGCAAACTCTTTGCAGGAGAGATTGTTAAAGAACCAACAGGAAATGGTGCAGACTTTCTTTGAGCAAATGAGAGCTGCAGGGATGCAGAACTTAGGAACAGCTACAGCCGCTGTGGATGCAGGACAGGGGACTAGGGTCATGGAACCCAATGGAGGACAGGATACAGAGCCACAAAGCAATCAACAAGGGCATGGGGGCAGGCCCACAGGATCCAATACAGGAGGACCTTTGGAAGGAGTTCAACAGGCTAGAGCTAACGTTGCTAGTGAACCATATGAAGAGTATGTACCGGAATTCCCTCGGGGGCAACCCCCAACAGACAATGCTGGATTAGCAGAAATCATTAGAAGAACTATACGAGGTGGTTTGACCAACGGAGACTTGGAAGGAGTGAATAGGAGTCCATTTTCTCGGGAAATAAGGATGGCTCAGAATCCACCTAAGTTTAAGCTACCTAGCGTGGAGGTTTATGATGGCAAGGCAGATCCAACAGATCACTTGATGAGGTACACCAGACACATGGAAGTACTGGGGGCATCGGAGGAAGTGATGGCCCGATGCTTCCCTTTGTATTTGACGGACTTAGCTGCGAAGTGGTTTAGGCAGCTGGAAGAAGGATCTATCAGGACTTGGAGGGAATTAGTGGAATGGTTTTTGGGGCAGTTTCGGGTCCATATCAAGAGACCGAAGAACGTGATGACATTAACATCGGTGAAGCAAAGAATGGATGAATCGCTTAGAGCTTTTTTAACTTGATTCAGTGCGGCAGTCGCTTCGGTGGATCGGCCTGATCCATCGATGGTTTTAATTGCAGCAGTATCAGGAGTCAGGGAGGACTCTGATTTCAAGGTATCTCTAATACGAGATCCCCCACAGGATCCCGACGAATTCTTTCACGAGGCAGAAAGGTTCCTTCGGCAAGAGGATGCGAGTACGGATTTAAAGGTAAAAAAGGTTAGTGCAATCGAGGTTGGAGCAATATCCAGCGGTAGTTCGGATAAAGACAAAGGAAAAAGGAAATTGGATAATGATTCTGGAAACGCTAGGAAGCGATGGAAGGATCCAAAGTTTTCCACATACATAGGACTGAACGAGACGTTGGAGCGGATATACATGGATACTCGGAATCGCCTCCCCTACCGGAGGCCAGCCAGGAGAGAGCCTTCTGAACGAGAGAGGGCATCAAGGAGGCATCGTCTCTTCCATGACTTAGACGGACATGACACCAACAGGTGCAGGCACTTGAAGGATATAATCGAGGAGCATGTAAGGAATGGACAGTTACAGCAGTATGTCGGAGCTCGGAATGCAACGGTGGAGTAGGAGCAACCACCGACAACCTCTCGCCGTGATGATGGGAGACCCAGGGATGGTGGTCGATTGATCATCCACTAATCGGGATAATATGGAATAAGTAACGAACTATTGGCAAGCAACCAAGTCGTTTACACATGTACGGGGACGGAGATAGCCCCTAGGCATGCTCTGAATGATGATAAAACTGCAACGCTATGGTTTCTGAAATCTATCTTTTGCTTTTGGATTGGACACTACTTTTCTTTTCGGATTTTGGTTTTGGAGTTTGAATCAAGCTCCTGGTTTTTCTTCCTTTTGGTTTGGGATTTTCTTTGGACGATTGTTTTCGGTTTTGAATGTTGGTTTGGTTTTCTGGTTTTTTGGTTTGTGATTTAGATTTTTTGGGTTTGGATATTGGATTGGATTTTGATTGGATTTTCATCTGGTTTTTGATAATTGGTCGTCGGGTATGGATTATGCCTGGCAAGGGGTGAGTCACTTTGTCCGAACGTGGTAGATTGACTCACTCAGGTCGTCGAGTATGGACTATGCTCGGTAATGGTCCGGAGTGAGCAGGATTCGGCCTAGGATTTAGGTCCTGTATTATCAATTGTTATTTTCAGGTCGTTGAGTATAGATTATGCTCAACAAGGGTCCGGAGAGACCAGGATTCGGCTTAGGATTTAAGCCATGGCCTAGCTTAACGTCCAGGGACACTGGACCAAGGTCGTCAAGTGTGGATTGCGCTTGGCAAGAACCCGGAGATGTTAGCTCAACGTCCAGGGACACTGGACCACGGTCATCAGATATGGATCACGCTTGGCAAGAACCCGGAGAGGTTATGGACTTGGATATCAACTCGGAGAGGTCATGGATTCGGTTATTGGCTATCGGATAAGGATGAATTGGGACTCAGTTGTCGAGTTCAAATGGTTAAGGAATTGGCTAAGGCTTTGGTTACGGGATTTGGAATCGGGCATCGACTCGAAGCAGTCAAGGATGGTGTACTCTGGCGATATGGCACTGGACTTCGAATATTGGATTCGGAACTATTCAAAACACGCCTTCTTATCACAAGGCATATTTTGGGGGGCAAACTGTTATCCCATTTTTTGGTCAAAACGGGAATATCAACAAATTGGCAAGGGATTATGGATATCAGGATTGGAGATCGGTTGGAATCAAGGCTACGATCGATATCATCAAAATTTGGTTGAGCTTCGATCGGGATGAAATTAATTGGAGATGATAATAAGGATTAGGAAAGGCTATGTTTCAAATTTCAGGTTAATCGGAGTTCGTATGGAGAAGTTATGATCGATTCAAGGTAGGAAAGACATGCTGTTCGAATCGATCAGGGGTAGCACTCACTTCGAATCGATACACTTCGTATCGATCGACCTGGGTTCGACACTACTACTTCGTATCGATCGTAGGCAAGGCATAGGGTTGGTTCGAATCGACACGCTTCGTATCGATTAGTATGGTTTCGGCCTGGTGAACTTCGTATCGATCAGGTAAGAAGGATAGATGGATTTCGGCCCAATGGCAATGGACCCAAAATGGATAGGTTCGAATCAATCAAGACAAAACATAATGCTTTGAATCCATGAGGTCAAGGAGAGTTCGAATCGATCAGGTTAGGGTATGTTCGAATCGATCGGTGTAAACGAGATCGATTCGAAGCATGCTCTTGGGATCGATTCGAAGAAGATCGATGGAACACGAGAAGCATACATTGGGGGACGACTTCATGGATTCGAAGAGGAGATGGATTCGAAGCAATGGACTCGAAGGAGGATTCGAAGGAGTGGATTCGAACGAGATGGATTCGAAGGACGTGGGTTCGAAGGAGATGGATTCGAAGGAGGTGGATTCGAAGCATGGGTTCGAACCAGGCAGAGCACACGGAACTTTGAACTTGAATCGATCATATCTTCCAAACCGTTGGTCCAAATGCTATAAAATTTTCACAGAAGCTCACATACATGTTGAAGAATGTTCTCACCAAATTTCACATTGATTGGACATTTCCTTGATCGATTCGAAGTGAGGGTCGAATCGATCCTGATGTGGGCCCGGACCTCAAGATTTCGGGCGAGTGGGCCCCCTCACGTGCCTGAAGCGGCCTTCCTAGATTTTAGGAGAAATATCAGCCTCCTACGCTTATAAATAGAGCCCCTGGTCATTCAGAAAAGGGGTCGGAGATTTTAGAGAAAGAAAGCACGCTCGGACGCTGCCAGAGTCATTCCATGTCATCATTGCTGCTATTTATTTCAAGTATTGGACTTCGTAACTGTTGTAATCATTTGTAATCGTCAAGGATAATCAATAAAAGGATAAAAACTTTGGAGTGGACGTAGGCCGGAGATAGCCGAACCACTATAAAACTTGTGTCTCTGTTCTTTACTTTGGGATTATTGTTTAATATTTGCTGAGATCTGAGATCTGTGTTTGAATATTATTGGTCTATATTCATACATTGGCGCTTTCACGGTATTCGAGGTTTGTGACCAATTTTGGCACAAACATCGTGCATGGATTTGAAACGAAACGGTACCATGGTGCACCACTCTCCAGCGATGGTAAATCGAAGACCAGCCACGGTAATCCCGTTCTACCGTAAAAATCCACGTGTCGAAAAAACGAAGGGTAAAAAACTTCCTAGACCCGATTGAGATTCGGATAGTCTTTTTTAGGCCTTAAACAATCCATTGACGACTGAAAGCTGTTATACCGTAGAACTCACTGAGGCCTTCGTTTTGACTATTTATGGCTCCCGTAACTCTAAACGAGCCAGAAGTTATGGTCGTCCGAATAATCGATATCTACAGGGTGCAACATCCACGGTACAAGGTGCAACATCCGTCCGAAATCGCGAAACAGTGTCTTACGACTTTTTGAAACGCGTGCATGGATTTGAAACGAAATGGTACCCTGGTGCACCACTCTCCAGCGATGGTAACATGAAGACCAGCCACGGTAATCCCGTTTTACCGTAAAAATCCACGTGTCGAAAAAACGAAGGGTAAAAAACTTCCGAGACCCGATTGAGATTCAGATAGTCTTTTTTGGGCATTAAACAATCCATTGATGACTGAAAGCTATCATAGCCGTAGAACTCACTTAGGGATTCGTTTTGACTGGTTATGGCTCCTGTAACTCTAAACGAGCCAGAAGTTATGGTCGTCCGAATAATCGATATCTACAAGGTGCAACATCCACGGTGTTGGTGCAACATCCGTCCAAAATGGCGAAACAGTGTCATATGACTTTTTGAAATGCGTGCAAGGATTTGAAATGAAACGGTACAATGGTGCACCACTCTCCAGCGTTGGTAAATCGAAGACCAGCCACGGTAATCCCGTTTTACAGTAAAAATCCACGTGTCGAAAAAACAAAGGGTAAAAAACTTCCGAGATCCGATTAAGATTCGGATAGTCTTTTTTGGGCATTAAATAATCCATTGATGGCTGAAAGCTGTCATAGCCGCAGAACTCACTGAGGCCTTCGTTTTGACTAGTTACGGCTTCCGTAACTCTAAACGAGCCAGAAGTTATGGTCGTCTGAATAATCGATATCTACAGGGTGCAACATCCACGGTGCAAGGTGCAACATCGGTCCGAAATGGAAAAACAGTGTCGTACGCCTTTCTGAAATGCATGCAAGGATTTGAAACGAAACGGTACCATGGTGCACCACTCTCCAGCGTTGGTAAATCGAAGACCAGCCACGGTAATCCCGTTCTACCGTAAAAATCCACGTGTCGAAAAATCGAAGCGTAAAAAACTTCCTAGACCCGATTGAGATTCGCATAGTCTTTTTGGGGGATTAAACAATCCATTGACAGCTGAAAGCTGTCATAGCCGTAGAACTCACTGAGACCTTCGTTTTGACTGGTTATGGCTCCCGTAACTCTAAACGAGCCAGAAGTTATGGCCGTCCGAATAATCGATATCTACAGGGTGCAACATCCACGGTGCAAGGTGCAACATCCGTCCGTAATGGCAAAACAGTGTCGTACGACTTTTTGAAATGCGTGCAAGAATTTGAAACAAAACGGTACCATGTTGCACCACTCTCCAGCGTTGGTAAATCAAAGACCAGCCACGGTAATCCCGTTCTACCGTAAAAATCCACGTGTCGAAAAAAAGAAGGGTAAAAAACTTACTAGACCCGATTGAGATTCGGATAGTCTTTTTTGGGGATTAAACAATCCATTGACGGCAGAAAGCTATCATAGCCGTAGAACTCACTGAGGCCTTCGTTTTGACTGGTTATGGCTCCCGTAACTCTAAACGAGCCAGAAGTTATGGCCGTCCGAATAATCGATATCTACAGGGTGTAACATCCATGGTGCAAGGCGCAACATCCATCCGAAATGGCGAAACAGTGTCGTACGACTTTTTGAAATGCGTGCATGGTTTGAAACGGAACGGTACCATGGCGCTCCACTCTCCGGCGATGGTAAATCGAAGACCAGCCACGGTAATCCTGTTTTACCGTAAAAATCCACGTGTCGAAAAACGAGGGGTAAAAAACTTCCTAGACTCGATTGAGATTCGTATTGTCTTTTTTGGGCATTAAACAATCCATTGACGGTTGAAAACTATCATAGCCGTAGAACTCACTGAGGCCTTCGTTTTGACTAGTTATGGCTCCCGTAACTCTAAACGAGCCAGAAGTTATGGCCGTCCGAATAATCGATATCTACAGGGTGCAACATCCACGGTGCAAGGTGCAACATCCGTCCGAAATAGCGTAACAGTGTCGTACGACTTTTTGAAATGCGTGCATGGATTTGAAACAAAATGGTTTCCTGGCGCACCACTCTCCAGCGATGGTAAATTGAAGACCAGCCACGTAGTCCCGTTCTACCGCAAAAATCCATGTCTCGAATAAACGAAGGGTAAAAAACTTCTGAGACCCGATTGAGATTCGGATAGTCTTTTTTGGGCATCAAACAATCCATTAACGGCTGAAAGCTATCGTCGCCGTAGAACTCACTGAGGCCTTCATTTTGACTGGTTATGGCTCCCGTAACTCTAAACGAGCCAGAAGTTAGTGCCGTCCGAATAATCGATATCTACAGGGTGCTACATCAAAGGTGCAAGGTGCAACATCCGTCCGAAATGACGAAACAGTGTCGTACGACTTTTTGAAATGCGTGGGTGGATTTGAAACGAAACGGTACCATGGTGCACCACTCTCCAGCGATGGTAAATCGAAGACCAGCCACGGTAATCCCGTTCTACCGTAAAAATCCACGTGTCGAAAAAACGAAGGGTAAAAAACTTCCTAGACCCGATTGAGATTCGGATAGTCTTTTTTGGGCATTAAACAATCCATTGACGGCTGAAAGCTATCATAGCCGTAGAACTCACCGAGGCCTTCGTTTTGACTGGTTATGGCTCCCGTAACTCTAAACGAGCCAGAAGTTATGGCCGTCCGAATAATCGATATCTACAGGGTGCAACATCCACGGTGCAAGGTGCAACATCCATCCGAAATGGCGAAACAGTGTCATACGACTTTTTGAAATGCGTGCATGGATTTGAAACGAAACGGTACCCTGGTGCACCACTCTCCAGCGATGGTAACATGAAGACCAGCCACGGTAATCCCGTTTTACCGTAAAAATCCACGTGTCGAAAAAACGAAGGGTAAAAAACTTCCGAGACCCGATTGAGATTCGGATAGTCTTTTTGGGGCATTAAACAATCCATTGACGGCCGAAAGCTGTCATAGCCGTAGAACTCACTGAGGCCTTCGTTTTGACTAGTAATGGCTCCCGTAACTCTAACGAGCCAGAAGTTATGGCCGTCCGAATAATCGATATCTACAGGGTGCAACATCCACGGTGCAAGGTGCAACATCCGTCCGAAATGACGAAACAGTATCATACGACTTTTTGAAATGCGTGCAAGGATTTGAAATGTAACGGTACCATGGTGCACCACTCTCCAGCGTTGGTAAATTGAAGACCAGCCAAGGTAATCCCGTTTTACCGTAAAAATCCACGTGTCGAAAAAACGAAGGGTAAAAATTTCCGAGACCCAATAGAGATTCGGATAGTCTTTTTTGGGCATTAAACAACCCATTGACGGCTGAATGCTGTTATAACCATAGAATTCACTGAGGCCTTCGTTTTGACTGATTATGGCTCCCGTAACTCTAAACGAGCCAGAAGTTATGGCCGTCCGAATAATCGATATCTACAGGGTGCAACATCCACGGTGCAAGGTGCAACATCCGTACGAAATGGCGAAACAGTGTCATACGACTTTTTGAAATGCGTGCAAGGATTTGAAATGAAACGGTACCATGGTGCACCACTCTCCAGCGTTGGTAAATTGAAGACCAGCCACGGTAATCCCATTTTACCGTAAAAATCCACGTGTCGAAAAAACGAAGGGTAAAAAATTTTCGAGACCCAATAGAGATTTGGATAGTCTTTTTTGGGCATTAAAAAATCCATTGACAGCTGAAAGCTGTCATAACCGTAGAACTCACCGAGGCCTTCGTTTTGACTGGTTATGGCTCCCGTAACTCTAAGCGAGCCAGAAGTTATGGTCACCGAATAATCGATATCTACAGGGTGCAACATCCACGGTGCAAGGTGCAACATCCGTCCGAAATGGCAAAACAGTGTCGTACGACTTTTTGAAACGCGTGCAAGGATTTGAAACGAAACGGTATCATGGTGCACCACTCTCCAGCGATGGTAAATCGAAGACCAGCCACGGTAATCCCGTTCTACCGTAAAAATCCACGTGTCGAAAAAACGAAGGGTAAAAAACTTCCTAGACCCGATTGAGATTCGGATAGTCTTTTTTGAGCATTAAACAATCCATTGACGGCTGAAAGCTGTCATAGCCATAGAACTCACTGAGGCCTTCCTTTTGAATGGTTATGGCTCCCGTAACCCTAAACGAGCCAGAAGTTATGGCCGTCTGAATAATCGATATCTATAGGGTGCAACATCCACGGTGCAAGGTTCAACATCCGTCCGAAATGGCGAAACAGTGTCATACGACTTTTTGAAATGCGTGCAAGGATTTGAAATGAAACGGTACCATGGTGCACCACTCTCCAGTGTTGGTAAATTGAAGACCTGCCACGGTAATCCCGTTTTACCGTAAAAATCCACGTGTCGAAAAAACGAAGGGTAAAAAATTTCCGAGACCCAATAGAGATTCGGATAGACTGTTTTGGGCATTAAACAATCCATTGACGGCTGAAAGCTGTCATAACCGTAGAACTCACTGAGGTCTTCGTTTTGACTGGTTATGGCTCCCGTAACTCTAAACGAGCCAGAGGTTATGGTCGTCCGAATAATCGATATCTACAAGGTGCAACATCCACGGTGCAAGGTGCAACATCCGTCCGAAATGGCAAAACAGTGTCGTACGACTTTTTGAAACGCGTGCAAGGATTTGAAACGGAACAGTATCATGTTGCACCACGCTCCAGCGTTGGTAAATGGAAGACCAGCCACGGTAATCCCGTTTTAACGTAAAAATACACGTGTCGAAAAAACGAAGGGTAAAAAACATCCAAGACCCAATTGAGATTCGGATAGTCTTTTTTGGGCATTAAACAATCCATCGACGGCTAAAAGCCGTCATAGCCGTAGAACTCACTAAGGCCTTCGTTTTGAATGGTTATGGCTCCCGTAACTCTAAACGAGCCAGAAGTTATGGCCGTCCGAATAATCGATATCTATAGGGTGCAACATCCACGGTGCAAGGTGCAACATCCGTCCGAAATGGTAAAACCGTGTCGTACGACTTTTTGAAATGCGTGCAAGGATTTGAAACGAAACAGTACCATGGTGCACCACTCTCCAGCGTTGGTAAATCGAAGACCAGCCACGGTAATCCCGTTCTACCGTAAAAATCCACGTGTCGAAAAAACGAAGGGTAAAAAACTTCCTAGACCCGATTCAGATTCGGATAGTATTTTTTGGGCATTAGACAATCCATTGACAGCTGAAAGCTGTCATAGCCATAGAAATCACTGAGGCCTTCGTTTTGACTGGTTATGGCTCCCATAACTCTAAACGAGCAAGAAGTTATGGCCGTCCGATTAATCGATATCTACAGGGTGCAACATCCACGGTGCAAGGTGCAACATCCGTCCGAAATGGTGAAACAGTTTCGTACGACTTTTTGAAATGCGTGCATGGATTTGAAACGAAACGGTACCATGGTGCACCACTCTCCAGCGATGGTAAATCGAAGACCAGCCACGGTAATCCCGTTCTACCGTAAAAATCCACGTGTCGAAAAAACGAGGGGTAAAAAACTGCCTAGAACCGATTGAGATTCGGATAGTCTATTTGGCCATTAAACAATCCATTGACGGTTGAAAGCTGTCTGTTTGCGCAAAAAATGGGCAAACACCTCCAATCCGTATAATTTAGTTGATTATATGTTATTTTCAAGGTTTTAGATTACCTATGCAAATATGAAAGAAGCAGGGGCTAAACTGTAAAAGACACACAGATTTATAGTGGTTCGGCCAGAATGTGCCTACGTCCACTTTTTATGTTATTCTCCTTTCTTTTTCAGATTACAAGTACAAAGCTTTAAGTACAAGTATAAGAAAGTTGTTTGAAAGTTCCTTCCTTGCTTGAGCTCTCAATCTTGTCTGCCATAGTTGTACCCCTGCCCCTCTATTTATAGAGTGAGGCTGGGGGCAGGGGTCTTGGGTGTATATATCTGCTGGTGGGCCTGGGCTGAAGCAATCTGGTCTGGCATATCTGGTTCGGCGAAGCTTGGTTCGGCCGTGGCTTGGTGGAGTTTGATTCGGTGGTGTGTAGAGGGTTGGTTCGGTAGTTGTGGTGTGGGTTGGTCCAGTGGTAGGTGAAGTAGGTTGGTTCGGTGGCATGTCGTTCGGTGAAGCATGGAAGTGGAGTTTGGTTCGACAGGTAGGGGAGACGAGCTGGTTCGGCGAGGCTTCATTCGGCATAGAAATTGGACGGTGATAGAGTGGTCCGGTGATGGGTGGTTCGGTGGTACGAGGAGGATGTGTTGGTTCGGCTGTACGTGGTCCGGTGGGTGATAGAGAGGGCTTGGTCCGGCAGGCATGGCCGAAGTGGTTGGTTCGGTGGTGCGAGGGGGATATGGTTGGACCGGTATTGCTTCTTTTCCTTGATTCGGTAGTGCCTTTCCTTGTTGGTTCGGCGGTGGTGTAAAAGCGCCCAACATTTGCCCCCCAAAGTGGGGCATATGCCAGCATATGTCGCGCTTTGTTTTTGGTTATCCTCATTCGGTCCCTATTTGCCGAACTAGTTGGTCCGGTACCCTGTGTTTGCCTATAAATAGGGGCGTTAGGCCTTCGTTATTCCTTATCGAACAAAATAGCCGAATCAGTTATTGAACAGCCGAATCAACTATTATGCCGAGTCCATCTTAACTACCGGACCAGGTGAGCTCTCTTCTGCCGAATGATTTTAAAGACTTTCAGTACCGGATGAATTTGGAACCTTCAACACCGAATGAACCTTCATCCTTTAACACCGAATGAAACTCGAACTTTTAATACCGAATGGAATTTAAACTTTCAATACCGGATGAAACTTGAACTTTCACTACCGATTGAAACTTGAACTTTCACTACCGAGTGAAACTTGAACTTTCACTACCGAATGAAACTTGAAAACTTTTATTTCTGCGAATGAGTTTTGAATTGTGAGCAAGTCTCCGGGCTGCATGTACCTATGGGTTTACATTTCCATACTCCTTGTTCTAACAATGTGCTTTTGCTTTGGTGTTGCAGATAAATGTCTCGCAAAGCGGAAACTCGATCGGGTAATAAGAAGTCCAAGGATAGGGGAGAGTCTTCTTCCGTGCCCCCAGCCCAACCAGAACTGGTGCGACATGGACCTGCCTCGAGGTCGTTAGTGGATGGGTATGGTCCCCAAGAGCTTCTGAACTTCCCTCCCGATTGCTTTCCGAGATCCCTGAAGGAGGAGCAACTTGATGTTATATCTCGTGCCTTCGGAATAGATAGAGCGCGCATGCCATTGCCGGGGGAAGGAGTGATGTCGTATGACCCCCCCGAAGGCTACATTGCTTACAGCAGATATCATTGCATGTGTGGTGCTATCCCGCCTCTCAACGCCTGGATAGTTAGCTTCATCACATATCTGAAGGTGGCTCCATTCCAGCTTCAGCCTAACTCCTATGCCATTCTGGTGAGTCTTTTCGTCATCTTTCAGAGGAGATATGGGCGTCCCCCTTCCAACAGGGAGACCCGGTATCTGTACAACTTGAGAGGCTACAAGAAGGGGTCTCCACATATCAGTTTGGAAGCGGCCGTGCCCTTTAAGCCTGTTCTGGATTTGTGATTGAAGTTTAGTATGTTCAAGAAGGAATGGTTTTTCATTAGGGATGACCCTGTTTCTTTCCGCCTTTTCACTTCTGGCTGTAAGTTGAACTTCATTTATATTTTCCTTGTCCCGATGACAATGCTTCTTCTTATATGCTTTTATTTCTTGCTAGCGACAGGTGGCTTTGCGGTCGTGGAGAATGATTCCTTGGTTTAGATGGCTGCGGAAATAAGAGCCATTCCGGCACGGGATCGATCGACTTCTTACTTGATCAGGAACGCCACTCTCCTGGAGTATAACTTGATTCTGCCACATCAATCCATGGTTAAACAGAGAGATACAGCCGAGGAGAGGGCTGCTAAAGCTAAGGATGGGGCTACTGCGAAGAGTAGCAAGAAGAGACCCTTCTCGGTGCCTCCAGCCGTTGGGGGAAAGAAGCTTAAGAAGTCTGATGGACCCTCTCCCAGTACATGTCCAGGAAAGAGACGAAGAGGAGAGCGGAGGAGATGGAGAAGGTGAAGGACAGGGTGGTAGTGGTTTCGGGGCTTTGTCTTCTGATCAGGCAGGGGTGATCCAGGAGTGGACGGATGATGCCTTCCGCCAGGCTTTTGAAGGGTTGGAGGAAGGATCAGCCTCGGTAAAGAAGGCAAAGGAGGTTGATAAGGCTGGGGCTGGCGTCGATCCATTCCCTAAGAGTTCTTCAGCTGAGGTGGCTCCAGCGATTCAAGGTGAACTCTTGACTTCTGCAGAATCCATTTATGTTAGGGACTTAGGAATATTTTATGGTTCGCTTCTATCCTGGACTGAGATTCAGGACATATTGCAGTATTCTCCTTCTCCGCGGGGTTTGTATAATAAATGTGTCTTCTCATTCTTTTTAACTTAACATATTTCTCGGATTATGGACCATTGTATGTTCGTAACACTTGTTCTTTATCACAGGGGCAGGCGAGGTGGCCAAAACTTCAGACGTTCGACACCGCCTTGAACAATTCAAGTTGATGAGAGCTTCTACTAAGCCGCCAACTGGCCGTTCCAGGGATGTAGTTAAATATCGCCCTCTTCTTGGAGTCATTGAGGAAGATATCCAGCAGAGGAAGAGGAGGCGTTCCTTGTTTGATTCACCACCTGGTCCTCGGTCTACTATTCAGCCTCCCCGAGATATCACGGAGAAGGCCACGGAGTTTTTCCCCTCTCCGCCTCCTTTCGAGAATCCTACTGCGATCCGCATAAAATGTCCTGACGTGCCTCGCAATCCCTTTGCCGGCCACCCGGATTTGGACGCAAGCTCTCAGGATATATTATTTGACGAGGCCACGGGCGAGCATCTTCTCCCCCACAATCCCATGTTTCGGATTCTTGATGAGGCTAAGTCCCTAGATTTGGATCTGCTCACTACTCGAATAGCTGCTATGGGGGATGAAGCCAAGGCCTACATTGACCGGGTCGCAGAGGAGGTCAAGAAGTTGATGGAGCATCATGCTCGACTGGCTAGGGCTGGGGAGGAAATCGGGAGTGCTAACATCCGGCTGCGGCTACAGGTTTCTGATCAGGCCAAGTAGCTTGACGATCAGGCTATCCAGATTTCTCAGCACGAGGCAGCCTCCAGGCAGTTGAAGGAGAATCTAGAAAAGGCCAGGAGGGCAGAATTGCGAAAAATGGAGGCTGCTTGCAAGGGGCGGATTGATATGGCCATTGCGACGGTGGATGAGGTTCGGAATGCGGATCTCGAGCGGATTGAAGAGTTGTCTGGGAGGCTTGAAGCCGCAGAGCTTGCTCAGGCCAAGCTAAAGGAAGAGATGGAGGAAATGAGGAGGTCTCTCCAGGCTGACCGCTTGAGATATCGATCGGAGAGGGATGTTGTCGTCGCTAAGTTGTTGTCCTCCGAGGCCCGGGTGAGGGAGTTTGAGGAGAATGAGGGGATGATGGATGAGATTTTGCAGGATATGTACTTCCGTACCTGGAAGCAGGGTAATCTATCCTGGATGGATGACTATCCCCGGATCATGGCTGGGATATATCTCCGGGCTTTGGAGGAGGCCAAGGCCGACGCGGATAAGGAAGGTGGAGCGGCATTCAGGATGGACGTGGTAACCGCCCAGTTCTCAAGGGAGGAGAAGGTAGCAGTGAAGGAAGGGATGCGACTGCTTGCTGCAGAGGAAGCGGGTGTGCAATTGGCTGATGAGGATCAAGCGGCGGACGCTGGTGAGTCTCTTTTCTCTTTCTCTTTTCCTTTTGGATTTTCATAACTTGATCGCTTACTGTTCTCTTAATGAATTCCCCTTCTGAATTGGACAGGTGGGACTTCTGGTCACCATGCTGGGAGCTCCGACCCTGCGGCTAAGTAGGCTTGGAGAGTTGGTAGGATTAGGGCGAAGCGTGAACGCAGCTGGTCACCTTTTGATTTATTTTTATTGCTATTCATGTTAGTCCAAAACATTGATGTAACAGTAATAATATTGTTTGTGATGAATGACGTTTTGTAATTTCATAATATAAGTGTTTGCACCAAAATTGGTCACAACACTCTTCGGGAGTCGTTGAAGTGATAACAATCAATAGTATGAACTGAATATGAATATTATCTAACAAAAACTCCAATCAACAGTAGAGAAAATGCGTAGACAAGCGATTTATAGTGGTTCGGCGTGTCGCCTACGTCCACTGTGAAGTTTTTTGATGTTTATTGATTATCTTTCAATGTTTACAAGTTGTTACAGCGATCCACAGCAAGTTACAACTGGAAATTCGAAATCAATAGTGAAATTATGATGTAGGATGATGGAGATCTTGATCCGGCAGAGTCTCGGCGTCTCAGCGTCAGAAGATCCCTTTTCTGTTGGCCCTGGGGTTCTATTTATAGGTGTAGGCTGCTGGTATCTCGCTGAAAACTCGGGAGACCACTTCTGGCACGTGAGGGGGCCCACGCGTACGGCCTCGGGAAATTTGGGCCCACTTTGGCATCGGTTCGAACTCCATTCGAACCGATCAAGAATTCATCCAATCGAGGTGAAATTTGGCGTGGACATTCTTCAACATGTATGCAAACATCTGTGAAAGTTTCATTGCATTTGGATCAGTAGGCTAGGAGATATGTTGGTTTCGAAATGGACATCACTACAAGGCTGTATGGTTCGAACCCATGGTCTCGAAACGATGGTTTCGAACCCAGTGTGGCACGCGACTTCGTGGTGACGTGGAGCGCAAGTTTCGAATCGATCCGGACTTCTCTCCGTGTTGACCGCTTCGACTCCATGTATCTCGGCTATTTCGAACCGATGGAAGACACGTGGGTTGACCCAGTGGGTTCGAACAAGGCAAAGCAGGATGGGTTCGAAGATAGCAATGTGATGGGTTCGAACTTGACTTCAGGGATGGGTTCGAATGAAACTCATGGATGGTTTCGAAGCATGCATGTCTGGTGGATTCGAAGTGAGGCAGCCGAATATGGATTCGAACCAGCTACTCTCTGATGGATTCGAAGTCCATTGTTATGGACTTGGTAGGTATGGACCTGATGGTTTCGAAACCGAGGCATCGCGAGGGTTTCGAAGATGATGGTTTCGAGATCGATGGCTTCGATGTCCTTCGGTTCGAAGGTGATGGAGTCGAAACTATGGAGGTTCGAAGGGTTCGAAGTTGAGGGTTCGAAAGTTGTCTCCTCTTATCGGTTCGAATATGGTGGGTTCGAACTTGTTGGTTTCGAACATAAAGGGTTCGAAGCGAGCAATGTCACTTCCTCTTATCTTGAATCCATCATAACTTGAGCATATGACCTCGGATTGACCTGAAATTTGAGATGCAGACTTCTATGATCTTTCTTGTCGTGTTCTATCAATTATGACTCATTCTGGACTAGGATAAAATTCAGTGATATCCATGGCTAAAGGAAGTACGATCAACCTCTGAGGCGAACTGTCCTTCGTTTTCGATCAATCTTTTGGTATCGTGGCTTTGCCAAAAAGCGGGATAACATTTTGCCCCCCAAAGTACGTCTTGTGGGAACATGACGTGCTTTGAATTGCTGCCATTTCTCTCTGAACGATCATTGTTCTATTTTTTGTTGAAACTCGTATGCTGTACTGCTGTAACCTTGCGTTGATATGATTGATTGCTGTACTATAGTGCTTAGCTGTTGGCTGTCGCATTTGTAACAGGATGAGTGTTTGATCCCTGTGAATATTCAAAATCGAATGTTAGTCCGACATGTATGCACATATGTCAATATGATCCTTGTTAACGTCGTGCGTCCGCGAGTCGTTGTCGGTTTGGTTTGCTACAGAATTTCGTATCGATTCTCTCCTGAATCGATTTTGAAATTTGAATTTGAAACAACGCTTGATGGTTGTTTTGAAAAGTTCCTTCGTATCGATCCTCTCCTGAACCGATATTGAAGGTTGAAGAAAATGAATTTGCATTGCGCAAGTGTAATGTTTCGAACCGATGTACTTGAGCATCAATGGGTTCGAAATTCAAATTTGTATGGATGCAATATGTCCGTGCAATGATGGGTCGTGTGAATATGAGATTTCGAGTCGATGCGTTGGAGCATTGATGGATTCGAAATTGGCATTCAACCCAACGGAGTATACTCGTGTCACGATGGTTTCGAAGTTGAATTTTGAACCGATGTCAAAAGATGGAGTATGCTTTGTGCTATGGTGGGTTCGAAGCTGTCATTCGAAACAACCTGAAATGATGGAGTACATTTTGCGTTAAGCTGGTTTCGAATTTGTTTTGGTGGGTTCGAAAACGATCTTCGAATCGATGACTTGGATGGGTACGAAACTATGGTTCACGGCAGTTGTTCGTGTGCTTCACACGATGGAGTCTCTGGCATTTGGGTTCGAAAGTTGGTTTCGAAACGATTCTGCCTTTTGACCTGCTGTACTCGGTCAATTCTCACCGGAACTCGAATCGTCCCAGTCATTTCCAACCACCCATATAAATAGTAGTGGACCTGCACCATTTTTACTTTTTACTTTTACTTGCTCTCTGCATCGTCTCGAAGCTTCAAAAGAGAAAAACATTGCGCCGTGTTTTCGAATCCATCAAGATCTAAGACTAAATTCTCTCGAATCCACTGATTGAACTAGGTAATTAACCTCGGTTTCATACGGCGAAGCTATTTCGAATCCACTTCTGTTCATCGATATGCTTAACCTAGAGTTTGGCAAAAACAGATCTGGTTTAAAGAGGATTCGAACCGATGAGTAGGGGCGAGTTCGAATCGATGACGGTGGTGTGTTTTCATTGGATTTCGAATCGATCCTTGGAATGTCCTTGTTGGGATGCGCAGTTCGCACCGATTGGGGGATTCGAGGGATCCATTCGAATCGGTGGATTCGAAACCATAGGTTATCGGTTCGAAGTCGACAACTTCGTATCGATACGAAGTGGATCGGTTCGAACGCGACCGATGCCAAGTTTAAGGGATTCGGTATCGGTTCGAACTTGTCATTTGGCTATCGGTTCGAAGCACGCCCAACTGTATGGTTTCGAAGATGATGTCAGGAGGGTTTCGAACGCATGGGTTCGAAGCAATGACATGATGGTTTCGAACGCGTGGGTTCGAAAGGAGTTTGGACGGGTTCGAACGCATGGGTTCGAAGCAACGTCATGATGGTTTCGAACGCGTGGGTTCGAAAGAAGTTTGGATGGGTTCGAAGGAAAAGGTGTTCGGTTGGGTTCGAACGAAGCCTCTGTGATGGTTTCGAACCCTGCATGATGGACTCCAAAATTTGAAATTTTTCAAGCATAACTCCGACGAGCTTCATCCCTGCATATCTGGACTTGAATATTGAACTGCATGTTTGATTGCCTTTTGAAGCTCGTCGATGGAACTATAACAACTTCTATTTGAATTGACTTCCATCATATAAACGATTTAGCGATGACGGTCAGCGATGACGGTCATTATAGCCGAACTTCGTAGCTTTGTCGTTTGAATGTTCACTTTAACTCTGCAACATTTGTTCAAGTAATGCATGGCACGGTACCACACACATTCATGCACTTTACACTGGGGAACACACGGGTTCTTTGTCGTCTAACGATGGTTTCTCATGAGTTAGTTAGTTATGGAATCTTCAAGTTCACAGCGGCAAGAGATTCAAGGTACAGCCCCTCCGAGGCTAGAAGTTCCGGATATAGATCCTGAGATCATCGGTCCGGCTCCGGACGAACTTCCTGATGCGTCGTTCATTGCCAATCCATCAGATTCCGTTCCATCGAATATCTCTGAAGACATGTTGGGAAGAATTTGCTTGAGGCACGGCTTGTCATTGGACGATGTATTACTGCCGGGGCCGAATGATAGACCACATAATCCGCCAGAGGGGTATACAGCATTCAATCGCCACGCGTGTGCGGCCGGGACACTTCCCCCGTTCAACGAGTATATAAGAGAAGTATTGTCATTTTTGAGGATCGCCCCATCTCAGTTGCATCCGAACGGATATGCGTCGATCAATAGCTTGTTCATTGCATTTATGGAATGTCTCCATCGACCGCCGCTTCCAATCGAAATTAGATACTTGTTCAACTTCAAAACTCGTGGTGATTATCCTTCTTTCACATTTCTGGAGGCGGTGAGAAATTGCCAAGTGGTCACCGGATCCTGGACAAGGCTGAGTTACTATAGGACAGAATGGTTCTATGTCAGATGTCCTCCAGGATTTGCTCGACGATGGTTATTCAGACGTGAGTATAACCGAGTTTTCAAATATTTACTACGACAATTGCAGCCGAAGTGAGACTTATATTAATTTTTTCTTTTTACAGCAACGATCCCGAGACCCGAAGGTGAAGAGTTTAAGGAGATGGTGCGAATACTTCGAGAAGTCCCGAGCGAAGATAGGGACATCGAGTTGCTTTTGACCGATAGGAATCTCCGGACCTTTGGGCTGATTGAACGAGGACAGAGTATAAGGTTTGAGGTGGCACAAAGGATCGTTCCTAAGAAACGAGTCAAACATAAGAAGCCCGAAGTTGTCATAGCCGAGGAGGCTGACTCTGAAAGAACTAATACTGACGACGAGCCGCTGATCGAGCCTACGGATGTAGCTTCGGATGTCGCGGAGCGGAGAAAAGGCAAGGCTGCCATGGTTAAGTCAACTAAGCGGGGGAGACGGAAATCGGTTGTCATTGCCCGGCCCTCTTCCGGAGTTAGAATCTCTGAGATGTCTCCTCCGCATACTGAAAGCCTCTACGAAGGGCTTGCCGACCTTCCAATCCCGGAAGATGTGTCTTTTCAACATGATGCCGGGTTGGAGGAATTCCATCGTAATCTAGAATTGAGCGAGCCTCTTATTACTAGCGAGGTCGACATTTCTGGTTGGTCGGGGAGAAATGCATATTCATACACATTTCACGACACTGCATAAACTTTGACTGTAAATTATCTGTTTCGAAGGGTGATTGATTCGATTTTATTTTGCTTTGCAGATACTATGTCTAAACGAGGCTCAATGCTTGGTAGTCTTCGACATGCTCGCAAGTCTTCTTATTATGATTCGCGCAGGCGAGAGGGAGATAGAGATTATGATCAGGGACGCCCTGGATACTATGACCAAGGACGTTCCGGATATTCTAGTCATGAGAGATACGATTCGGACAAGGGCCACAGGCGTCGATCGCGATCGCGTACCCCTCCTCCTTCCAGAGGTCCCGTACAACATCCCGTTCATGCTCCTCGTGACTCTTCTCGACATGCGCCAGTTTCTCAAGCTTCTAGATCTGAGGCGACGGCACCGATGGCTGCGGAGGAACCTCCTACTGAAATCATGGGGGAAGGAGCAATCAGGCTCGCGCAATTGAAAAGGGAGTTCCCGAATATATGCTTCGACAACTACGTATTCCCACCGAACTTGAAAAGAATCCCACAGGAGGCCGAGCAATGGGCGCTTGATTATGTACACGATTTCTACGCACAGTACAAAGTGTGGTATAGAGCGGCCGAAAAAGCATCGGCCTTGGCCTTCGAAAGAGCAGCCACCATTGAAAGATTGCAAGCCGAGTTAGCACAAAAAGATCGCATCATTCAAGTGCTGAATACCGAGGCTGAATCATCCCGTAAATCTGAAATAGAGGCCACTAAAAAAGCCGATGAAGCCCAGGCAATCATGGATAGGATGAAACGCGAACACTACGCCACGGTTGAGGACATGGGTCATCGAAACACATTGGTTACTGCAGAGAGGGACGCTGCCCTGAAGGAGTTGAATGAGCTTAAGTCGAAATTTGCTGAAATTGCCAAGGAAAGGGATGATGCGAATAGCGCAGCTCAGGAGGCGTGCGAACAAGCTGTGATTCTTCGCACCGAAAGGGATGCTGCGGTGGCGAAAGTTCAAGCGGTCGAGATAGAGGTGGAGGAGAAAGTTCAACGAGCAGAGGCCAGGCTAGAGGCCGATATCGAAGATCTGCTTATAACTTATAACGCCAACGTGTTAAAACACCGAAATTTAGCCTGGCTTCAAGATTATCCCGTTCACCTTCGCAGCGCTTGGGAGCGATTGGTCGAGGAAGAGGGGGAAACGCACCCGGGCGAATCGGTTGACCGATTCGAGCTTGAGAACCGGTTACTAACTGAGGATGAAAAGAAGGTCCTTCACGATGCTATCATTGCTCATGAGAAGGAGATGGTGGGTGGTCGTTCCCTGGAAGTTGGAGAGGGATCGGGCGTTGAGCACCATGCGGATGTCACTGAAGTCACCACATCGCCTTCGTCCGTGTCTGCGTCTGCGGTCAGCTTGCCACCTGTTCCTGCTTATGACCCGGAGCGGCCGCACTTATCTCCTATCCATGAGCACACTTCCGAGGTCGTTCAGCCATCTGTGAGTCAAACTGGAGAAGGTATTTCGAAATTATCTCAAGTGTTTCCTAAATAAAGAGTTTGTTTTGAAGAAGTTACTGATAACTTATCGTTTTTGCCTAGTGACGGAGGTTGCGCCGACAGTCACGGCTCAAGAACCAAGCCAAAAGGTTAAGGCCATCGCCACCGAGACCACTGCTGTAACTGCGGTATCGATCGAGGCGGCACAGGGGAGCGGGTTATCTCTCGAGGAACAGATGGTGAGCGAGCTGCTTGGTGAGCAGGGCGGTTTCTCTACGGACTTACAGTTTATCATCGTTAGCGATCCCCCGCCGACCTCAAGTTCTTCGACGCAAGCTGCGGATGCCCCCAGCCAAGCCCAAGCGACTCGAGAAGAGGAAATTTTGGCTGAAATCAGCGCTGAAATAGAAGCTGCGGGGCACAGTGGTAGCGCCGGTGGCAGCGCGACGGCGCATAGCTCAACACCTGCTAGGATAGTACCATCGGGTGGCACTATCTCAATTTCCGTTACAGATCCAGTCCCCCCCACTCCTCCGGCGGGAAGCCTCCCTGTAGATTCGAGCTCTGAGGAGGACATCGATATCATGCCCCCAGCCGAAGCGTCACCGCCGAAGAGGAGGCACTCCAAAAGAATTTCTGTCGCTAGTGATTCTGATAACGATGAACCACTAATAAGGAAGACGAAGAAGAGGAAGAAGTAGAGTGGCTTTACAAGTAGATTTTTTGGTAGACAAGTACTTGTTTTTTATTTTCGTAAGCCGTGTATAGATGCAGGTTCGGCTCCTGCTAGTAGGGATTGTTTTTGGGAAAACTTTTTCATATGTAAGCCCTCATTTTTGGTTAGTTGAAATAAACTTTAGTTTCTTTGTTTCAACTCTTGTTTTATTTGTGCTTAAGTACTTGCAATGCCTTGTTTTCGGTCCGGTGTACTTGTGGTGTTTTCACCGTTTAAGTAGGGCTCGTTTCATTTGCCACGCTTGAGAACCTTGGTCACAAGTTGCGATTGATGAATGAGTTGAACTTCGGACGTTGTATCACTTCGGTGAGTGATTGACACTTAACTTCCGTGCCCCCCAGTCTTGGGGAACAACACTTGTATTTTTGGCAGTCGATTGCACTTGTTGCGAATCTTAAGTACACGTCCGTCTTCCGGGGACTTAGAGTAATTTGAGATTGATAACCTGGTATGCATTCCAGGAGTTCAAGTGTTATTGATACTTGTAACATGGTTCACGCTCCGGGAACTTGGGGATGGTGTTCACATTCCAACTTGCACTCCACTAACTCGGAGTTAGTATTAACGCTTTAGTTCGCACTATGGGAACTTTGACTTGGTGTTGGTGCTCCAACTCACGCGCCGGGAGCTTGGATAAAACATGTAAGTTTGGGTTCGTACTTCAGGAACCCGGAATTGACATCTGTACCCCAACTCGCACTTCGGGAATATGGAGTTTACATGGATGCTTCGGTTCGCGCTCCGGGAACCCGTAGCTTATGTTCATACCCCGATTCATGTTTTGGGGATTCGGAGTCCGCGTTGATGGGTTGGTTCACGCAGTGGGAACGAATTATTAAATGTTTATACTCCAATTCACGCTGCGGGAAGTTGGAGTCCGTTCGCACTCCAGGAACGAGTTGTTAAATGTTTATACTCCAATTCACGCTGCGGGAAGTTGGAGTCCGTTCGCACTCCGGGAACGAATTGTTAAATGTTTATACTCTAATTCACGCTGCGGGAAGTTGGAGTCCGTTCGCACTCCAGGAACGAGTTGTTAAATGTTTATACTCCAATTCACGCTGCGGGAAGTTGGAGTCCGTTCGCACTCCGGGAACGAATTGTTAAATGTTTATACTCCAATTCACGCAGTGGGAAGTTGGAGTCCGTTCGCACTCCAGGAACGAATTGTTAAATGTTTATACTCCAATTCACGCAGTGGGAAGTTGGAGTCCGTTCGCACTCCAGGAACGAATTGTTAAATGTTTATACTCCAATTCACGCAGTGGGAAGTTGGAGTCCGTTCGCACTCCGGGAACGAATTGTTAAATGTTTATACTCCAATTCACGCAGTGGGAAGTTGGAGTCCGTTCGCACTCCGGGAACGAGTTGTTAAATGTTTATACTCCAATTCACGCAGTGGGAAGTTGGAGTCCGTTCGCACTCCGGGAACGAATTGTTAAATGTTTATACTCCAATTCACGCAGTGGGAAGTTGGAGTCCGTTCGCACTCCGGGAACGAGTTGTTAAATGTTTATACTCCAATTCACGCAGTGGGAAGTTGGAGTCCGTTCGCACTCCGGGAACGAATTGTTAAATGTTTATACTCCAATTCACGCAGTGGGAAGTTGGAGTCCGTTCGCACTCCGGGAACGAATTATCGAATGGACTGTCGTGTGTTGGTCCGATTCAGCCTTCGATGTGTCGACTTGCCCCCGAGCTGGGGTTTCACTTAGTGAGTGGCCGGTTGTAACGCAGTCACTCGCTATTTGAATAAATTCCATTGTTCGATGGAACTTAGCTCTTCGTGTGTCGTGATTGTTGAATGTTGTATTCGATGAATCACAGCTTTAGCTTGAAGAGATAATGTTTTATTGCTGAAATGAGAAAATATGGCAAAGTCAGTCCCTTATTACAAAATCAAATTTCAGAATGTAAATGAAATTGCAAAATATTCATAGATTGAATGAGCCTGTCATGTGTGACAATGACGAAGATCCTCGTCGTTCCAGGCTCCTGAGAAAGTCGGTCCGCCACTGATGGCGTTTATCACCAATCTCCCGCGAGGACCATCGGAGTCCTCATGCCTCGGTTGATCGGGTTCATTAATTTGATTTGATGGACCTGCTTCCCTGGGTTGTGGTGTCCGCACAAATCGATCGAGTCTCCTTTCCCTGATCAGTTTTTCAACAAGATCCTGTAGGTGACGACACTCGTTCGTATCGTGTCCGTAGCCTTCATGGAACCTGCAAAATTTTCCTGTTTGGATTTGTCTCTCTGACGACGGTCTCGGAGCAGGTTTTTCATATTGAATTGCACTACGGGTTTGTAAATACAAGTCCTCCAATGAAGTATTCAAAGGAGTATAACTGTCGAACTTCGGATTTTTGCGTTGCGGACCGCTATTTTGATCTTGTTTTTTAATTTGATTCACGCTCTCTCTTCGCCGAGCTTGTTTATTTTTAATGTTCAACTGAACTTTTCCGGAGCTCTCACCGGATTGTTTTATTGCAACATTGCTTTGGGTTCCTCCCACGTTTGATCCTGCGTCAGTTTGCTTCCTAGACTGTTTCGCGTCTTCCCGTCTCAGGAATTGAGCTGCTTTGGCATGGAAACGGTCCAATGACGCAGGTGGTTTTCCAGCTAGCCAATTGCCGAATTCAGAATCGGGGTCGATCCCCTTGGTTAACGCCATAAGGATGGAGTTATCATTTGGATTACTAATCTCCGCACATGCAGTATGGAATCTTTCTAAGTAGTGTCTGAGCGTCTCTCCGGGAGCTTGCGTGACACTGGATAGAGTGTTGACATCTTTCGGCCTTGCGACGTGCATGCGGAATTGCTCGACGAATTTTGTGGCCAGCTGGTCGAATGAGGAGACGGATCGAGGAGGCAATCGGGTGAACCACATGGTGGCGATGCCCCCCAGGGATATGGGGAAACTACGACATTTCACAGCGTCGTCGGCTCTGGCAGCCGTCATCGACCATTCATATTTTAGAATATGTTGATTGGGATCGGAGTTCCCCTCATACATGGGCAGAGTGGGCATTCGAAATCGCCGTGGGGGTTCAGCATTAAGAATGTCGTCCGTAAAGGGAGTGTGACTTCGGGAAACCCCCCAATCGTCGTTTGTGAATCCCTGACTCTCACGAATCATCTGTCGTATCATAGTCGATAGATCCGGCATTTGCACCGGAGTATGGTCACGTTCCATACTTTGGGTTTGAGCCGGATATCGTTGACGGTTCAAATCTCGCCTTCTCGGCTCATAGTCCTCTGGGACGTACGGTTCAGGAGTATGACCGCTTTGACGACGGTTCGGGTCCGACTGATCTCGAGTGTCGACCCCTGGTTCAGCCGCAACGCTAGCGGTGCGGTACTCAGCGGCGTGGTGAGGAATGGCACCCCCTCGGGAGGAGGGTCCGGTTTGGAAGCTGGCTGACGGACCAACTCTTATTTGTCCAACGGTCAATATCGGTTGGTTTCCAGCGGATGGTATACGACCCTTATCTAACCGGGGTCGTGGAGGTCGGTTATGATAATCGGAAGATGAAGAATTTTCGCTAGAAGAGCGATAAGCACGATCTCTCGTGGATCGTTTTCGTTTCTGGCGATCCAGCTGGTTAATTAGCTCAGCGTTGGCGCGTAACTGTTCTTCTAGTTGTCGCCGACTCTGGGTCAGCTCTTGAAGTAACAACTGCAATTCTTGTCGGGTAACCGGACCCGACGGTTCTGAGTGCCCAGCGGCATCTTGATTAGGTGGAGGCAGAGGGGCAGGATTCTGTCTATCCTGTCCTTCTTGATTGACGGCGTTCGAGGTGGTTCTTGTGCTAACCATTTTTACAGTTGAGTTCCTTTCCTAGACTTTATGCAAATCCGAATAGAAGGGAAGGAAGTTGGATTTAACAATCTGGATCTCTCTCTTAGATTTATTCAATCCGGTATCGATGACAGATCCAACGAGCAGGAGAAAAGCTGGGTTCTCTCAATGAAAGCACCAAAGTGTTTGCACCAAAATTGGTCACAACACTCTTCGGGAGTCGTTGAAGTGATAACAATCAATAGTATGAACTGAATATGAATATTATCTAACAAAAACTCCAATCAACAGTAGAGAAAATGCGTAGACAAGCGATTTATAGTGGTTCGGCGTGTCGCCTACGTCCACTGTGAAGTTTTTTGATGTTTATTGATTATCTTTCAATGTTTACAAGTTGTTACAGCGATCCACAGCAAGTTACAACTGGAAATTCGAAATCAATAGTGAAATTATGATGTAGGATGATGGAGATCTTGATCCGGCAGAGTCTCGGCGTCTCAGCGTCAGAAGATCCCTTTTCTGTTGGCCCTGGGGTTCTATTTATAGGTGTAGGCTGCTGGTATCTCGCTGAAAACTCGGGAGACCACTTCTGGCACGTGAGGGGGCCCACGCGTACGGCCTCGGGAAATTTGGGCCCACTTTGGCATCGGTTCGAACTCCATTCGAACCGATCAAGAATTCATCCAATCGAGGTGAAATTTGGCGTGGACATTCTTCAACATGTATGCAAACATCTGTGAAAGTTTCATTGCATTTGGATCAGTAGGCTAGGAGATATGTTGGTTTCGAAATGGACATCACTACAAGGCTGTATGGTTCGAACCCATGGTCTCGAAACGATGGTTTCGAACCCAGTGTGGCACGCGACTTCGTGGTGACGTGGAGCGCAAGTTTCGAATCGATCCGGACTTCTCTCCGTGTTGACCGCTTCGACTCCATGTATCTCGGCTATTTCGAACCGATGGAAGACACGTGGGTTGACCCAGTGGGTTCGAACAAGGCAAAGCAGGATGGGTTCGAAGATAGCAATGTGATGGGTTCGAACTTGACTTCAGGGATGGGTTCGAATGAAACTCATGGATGGTTTCGAAGCATGCATGTCTGGTGGATTCGAAGTGAGGCAGCCGAATATGGATTCGAACCAGCTACTCTCTGATGGATTCGAAGTCCATTGTTATGGACTTGGTAGGTATGGACCTGATGGTTTCGAAACCGAGGCATCGCGAGGGTTTCGAAGATGATGGTTTCGAGATCGATGGCTTCGATGTCCTTCGGTTCGAAGGTGATGGAGTCGAAACTATGGAGGTTCGAAGGGTTCGAAGTTGAGGGTTCGAAAGTTGTCTCCTCTTATCGGTTCGAATATGGTGGGTTCGAACTTGTTGGTTTCGAACATAAAGGGTTCGAAGCGAGCAATGTCACTTCCTCTTATCTTGAATCCATCATAACTTGAGCATATGACCTCGGATTGACCTGAAATTTGAGATGCAGACTTCTATGATCTTTCTTGTCGTGTTCTATCAATTATGACTCATTCTGGACTAGGATAAAATTCAGTGATATCCATGGCTAAAGGAAGTACGATCAACCTCTGAGGCGAACTGTCCTTCGTTTTCGATCAATCTTTTGGTATCGTGGCTTTGCCAAAAAGCGGGATAACAATAAGCTGATTCCTTTATGTTGGAATGTTATTGCTATTTTGTTGTGCTGTGTAAGTGATGTAACTATGCATGTTACTAGTGACTTGACTGTGCCTGATGCCAAGTTTTTTGCTTAAAGCATAATTTTTTCATTTTGCAATGTAAATGTGATGTGTAAATACGAACTGCAGCTATGCATTAGTATAAAAGTAGAAGGTACCGCCCTTCATGTTTTGGCCGTAGATGGCAATTTCGTGCATCCTGTAAGACTAAGCACGGAATGCTGTTGAGTGTCTCGTCATCCGATTGTAAGTTTCTGTTCCCATTAGCGAACGTTCCCTATTTCATGTCCTGTACTTTCAAGCACCGTTACGGAGAATAGGAGAAAAGTTTTAAATGAAATTGAAATATAGGAAAAGTAAAACTTCCAGTCACGGAAGGCCGTCGATGTGCTTAAGTTCGTGGCAAACGGGGTTTGTAGTCACTTTCCCTAGCTGTGGGTCTTGGAGACATTTGTCACCCATCTTACGCCTCTGCGGGGAGTTTTCTTTTTTAGCACAGCCGCACTTAAGACACATCGGAGCCGATCGCGCACAGTAACTACCCGGGCCATTATGGCCCGTAATCGTGGGTATTATTCGATTTACTGTGGCCGGCTAGCGTGGGGGCCGATCGTCAACTGTGAACTGCCCCTGGCTGGCCACACCTTATGTTGGGGCTTATGATCGGTTCACAGTTGCCAGCGAGCCGAATCGCTGTAATGAGCTGCCATCGGCTATAGTCGAACTTTTTTTTTGATGACTTATACTCGGCTTGTTACAGTCGGCTTTAAGGGCCGAGGCAAACAATGAGTTAACTCGCGGTAGAGGGATACCGGAGCAAAGTGTCTCATTGGCGAGGGCATAGGAGCGCAGCGTACCTGTTAGATTTTGTCCAGGTGGAGTTGTGTTGTGAAGTTCTGGATTGAAATTTCATCTGCAAAGGATTTTGTTCAACAGCAAAGGACAAAGCTTAACAAGTAGCCAAGATATAAAGGAACAAGTTAACAAGAGCCAAGTTTTTTAAAGTGGTTCGGCACGAAAATGCCTACGTCCACTGATTCTCTTTGTTAATTCACTTCATATGGGCAGTACAAGTTAAGAAAAGTATCGACGGAGGTGTCGGATGTTCCATGCCTTCTGGAACACCTCTCCGTCCACTGTTGACAAAATATAAGCTCCGTTGTGGAGATCTTTATGAATTACGTATGGTCCGTCCCAGATGGGGTCCAGTGCCCCGGGGCGCGGAAAGATTCTCTTGAGGATAAGATCTCCTTCTTGTAAGCTGCGATGTTTGACTTTGGAGTTGTATAGTGCTGCCACTTTTTGTCTGTGAGCTGCTGCTTTGAGTGCTGCATCATTTCTTCTCTCCTCAATCAGATCCAAAGACATGAGGAAGAGTTCTTTGTTCTCTTCCGGGCTGTAGTGGATCCTACGGTGAGAGCGCACTATTGTTTCAACTGGGAGCATAGCCTCCGATCCGTATGCCAAAGAGAAAGGAGTATGCCCTGTTGAAGTTCTGTAAGATGTGCGATAGGCCCAAAGTGCCGTAGGAAGTTCGTCTACCCAAGCCCCTTTCGACTTTTCAAGTATCTTCTTGATTAAGGTTTTGAGGATCTTGTTGACAGCTTCGACTTAGCCGTTTGCCTGGGGGTAAGCCACGGATGAGAAGCTTTTGTGAATCCCGTGCTCTTGGCACCAGTTGGCGAATTCTTCGCTGTCAAATTGAAGTCCGTTGTCTGATATGATCTTGAGTGGGACTCCGTACCTGCACAGAATATTTTTGATCGAGAAATTGATAACTTTTGCCGAAGATATTTTATTTAGAGGTTCCGCCTCCACCCATTTGGTGAAATAGTCGACTGCCACTATAGCATATTTGGCTCCGCCTCGGCCCATTGGCAGTTCGCCAATCAAGTCAATTCCCCATACTGCGAAGGGCCAAGGGTTGGTCATTTGAGTAATCTCATTTGTGGGTAGTCGAGGAATCTTGACAAATTTCTGACATCTGTCGCATCTCTTGACGAAGTCCAGGGCATCTTTGTTTAAAGTGGGCCAGAAATACCCATATCGGAGTATCTTTTTTGCTAGGGTCTGCCCTCCAGTGTGGTCTCCACAACTTCCCTGATGGATATTGGATAGAATTTCCCTGGCTTCTCTTCCAGCAACGCACCTCAATAAGTGGTTAAAGAAGCCACGCCGATAGAGGATGCCTTCTTGCATTGTGTAGCGGGAAGCTTTCCTTAGAATTTTCTTAATTTCATTTCGCCCGTCTGGTAGGGTGCCGTTTTGTAAGTATTCTCAGATAGGGGTCATCCATGTTTCTTCTTCGGTTGCAGCTATCAGATTTACTTGCTCAAAACTAGGGGTTAGTAGCCTTGAGACAGTTATCGTTCCAGAGGTGGTATCATCTCCCATTCTAGCTTGCTTTGCCAGCTCGTCGGCCTCTTGATTTTCTTCTCGAGGAATGTGTTTGATCGAGTAGTGATCCAATTGATTGAGCAGCCGCTTGGTCTTTTTCAGATATGCCGTGAGCCACTCTCCTCGAGTCTGCAACTCCCCGAGTATTTGATTCGTGATGAGTTGTGAATCACTGTGAAGACATAAGGAACTGACTCCGATCTCCAGGGCGAGCTCTAATCCAGCTATTACTGCTTCATATTCGGCATCATTGTTGGTGGTAGCGAATTCCAGCCTTAGTGCATAACGCAGCTTTCTTCCCCTGGGAGTGATGATCACAATGCCTGCCCCGAGCCTTGTTCGTTCGATGCTCCATCCACAAAGAGATACCATCTGACGTCTTCTGACACCTCGGATTGCTCCCTACCTTCACCGGTGGTGAATTCGGCAATGAAATCGGCCATAGCTTGTCCCTTGATGGCTGTGCGAGGATGGTAGGTGATATCATATTGACTTAGCTCGATGTACCACTTGAGCAGTCGCCCAGAGGTGTCGGGACGATGGAGTACTTGTCTTAGTGGTTGATCGGTTAGAACTCGAATGGAATGAGATTGGAAATAGTGTCGTAGCTTCCTTGATGCGATTAGTAAACAGTATGCCAGTTTCTCGAGTTTGGGATACCGGGCTTCTGCTCCCGTGAACCTTTTGCTTATGAAGTACACTGGCCGTTGTGTGCGGTTTTCTTCTCTCACCAACGCGGCGCTTAGGGCATGTGGTGACACAGCAAGGTATGGGTATAGTTCTTCACCTTCATTAGGAGTTGAGAGTACTAGTGGCCGCTGGAGGTGTTCGATTAGGTTAAGAAAAGCTGTTGAACACTCATCGGTCCATTCGAATTTTCCTTTGTCTTTCTTCAGGGCTTCGAAGAAAGGAATGCATTTGTCAGTTGCTTTAGAGATGAACCGGCTTAGGGCGGCCACCTTCCCATTTAGGCTTTGCATTTCTTTCCGAGTGGACGGTATTTTGATATCTTGCAAGGCTCGGACTTGTTCGGGGTTTGCTTCGATCCCCTGGCATGGACGATGAATCCCAAGAACTTTCCTGATGACACTCCGAAGGAGCACTTTAGAGGGTTCAGCTTCATTCCATATTGGCAAAGTACTTGAAACATCTCGTCCAGGTGGTTTATATGGTCGTTGGCTTTCCTCGATTTTACCAGCATGTCATCCACATAAACTTCCATAGTTCGTCCTATCAGTTCTGCAAACATCTTGTTGACGAGGCGCTGATAAGTAGCTCCGGCGTTTTTAAGTCCGAACGGCATTACCTTGTAGCAGTACAATCCTCGGTCAGTAATAAAGCTAGTGTGGTCTTGATCGGGGGCGAGCATAGGGATCTGGTTATATCCTGAGTATGCGTCCATAAAGGATAAAAGTTCGTGTCCGGTAGTGCTGTCCACGAGTTGGTCGATTCGAGGGAGTGGGAAGCAGTCTTTTGGGCAAGCATCATTTAAGTTGGAGAAATCGATGCACGTGCGCCACTTCCCATTAGCTTTCTTTACCAGTACCGGGTTGGCGATCCATTCCGGGTAGATGGCTTCACGTATGAAGTCATTGGCAAGTAAGTTCTTTACTTCTTCCTCGAGGGCTGCAGATCGTTCTGCCCCCATGCTTCTCTTCTTTTGCTTTACCGGTACCTTGGTAGGATCGATGTTTAGTGCGTGGCATGCTATGTTTGGGGAGATTCCAGTCATATCAGCGTGCGTCCATGCAAATACATCCATGTTGTGGCGAAGAAAATCAATGAGTTGATTCTTTAATTCTCTTTTTAACTGAGATCCGACTCTCAGCAGTTTACTTGGATCGCGTTTGTCTACAGATACGAATTCCATAGCCTTTGCAGGCTCGGCGGTGGCCTCCTCCTCTTTGTCCCTGGGGTCAAATTCATTGAAAGGATCACTGGTATACCGAAGAGGAGGGGCTTTCTTTAGTTGCTATGCTTCCAAGCTGTTCATGCAGAGAATAGTCTCTGCATTTTTACCTTTATCTCTCCTGCGATTATTGCGAAGTTCGGTTACATAGCAGTCCCAAGCGGCGTCTTGATCCCCTTCTACTTCTCCCACTCCATTATCCGTCGGGAACTTCATCTTCAGGCACCATGGGGCAAGGACAATTTGGAAGTCGGACAAGGCTGGTCTTCCTAAAAAGGCATTGTAGGCCGAGTGGTTGTCTATTAGCACGAACGTTTGTTTCCGAACGGCGGAGCGGGGATGACTTCCCAATTCAACAAAGAGATCCAATTGTCCGAGGGGCATCTTTACTTTTCCAGTGAAACCGTGTAGTGGTTTGTTGCAAGGGGATACATCCTTCATTGACAGCTTCATTTTGTCGAAAGCATGCTTGAATAAGATATTTACTGAACTTCCAGTGTCTATTAAAATTCGGAAAACTTTGGCTGGACCGAACCAGGCAGAGATGACCATAGGGTCCATGTGTGGGTACTGCCTTCCGTCTAGGTCGCGCCCACTGAATGTGATGTCATTATTTTCCTTCCGCTTAGGGTGGCGTTCTTCCATAACAGAATTGACGCAGTCACCCTCGCTTCTGAGTGAGTTTCCATATCTTTCCATTTCTGCCCAGCTCTTGTCGGCGATGTGTGGCCCCCCTGATATTGTATGGACCACTATCTTTTCTTGGCTGGAGCCGCTGGTGTTGCGATTTCCTCCGCCCGTCTCTGGGTGGAGCTGCCCTGGGTTTTCTTTGGCAGGAGCTGGGGTCTTGTCCTGTCCCTTCACATAGCGTTCTAATCTCTTTCTCCTGATGTGTTCTTCAATTAGGTCTCGGAGATGGCGGCATTCATTGGTATCGTGCCCATGAGACTTGTGGAAACGGTAGAATTTTCCGGACTGGATTGCGCGATCCGACTCTTTCTTGTACGGGGGGCGCTTGTATGTAAGTTCGTCCTGCGTGGCAAGGAAGATGTTCTCGACTGTTTCATTCAAGGGAGTGTAAGCGTCAAATCCCGGTCCTGGTCGGTACAAATGCTTTTCTCCCTTCTTGCCCCCTGCATTGTCTCTGGAGTCGTTTCTCCGAATGTCCTTCGCTGCGGCGGGGGCGTTTAAATGAGTCGTCCAGCTCTTGTCTGCCTTTCAGTGGCAGCCTCTTCGAGTCTCATGTATTTCCCAGCTTCATGGAAGAAATCGGGCAAGGTAGCTGGTTTTTCTTTAGTTAGTCTTCTAGCAAACTTGGTATCTGGGTGCAAACCACTACAGAGGGCCATCAGGGTGAGTTTCTCATCGGCATCTTGGACTGCGGCCGCTGCGGCGTTGAACCGGGTTAGATATTGTTGCAGTGTCTCTCCGAATTTCTGTTTGACATTGGATAGAGAATAAGCATCCTTGGGTTGTTCCACATGAATGCGGAACTGGCTAGTGAACTTTTCCTTCAATATTTCCCATGAGCTGATGGATTCTTGGGGTAGATGGCAGAACCAGGAGGTAGCTAGATCTGCTAAAACTAGTGGAAAGCATTTGCATAATACTCCTTCCGTTGTGAGCATATGTTGTGTGTATCTTTGCAGGTGTACAACGGGGTCGGAAGTTCCCTTGTACGGTTCCATCGTCGGCATTTTCCATTCTCGAGGGGTGATGGCGGTTTCGATGTCGCGGGTGAAAGGGCTGGTTACCCTAGCGCCTATCCCTCGATCTCTTTGCTTCCGTCGGACGCATTCCCTGAATAATCGTGCCATTCTTTCATCAGAATTTGGAGCGGACAAAAATGAGCTTGGTTCTTCCCTGCGGGATCGATCTCGTCCAGATGACCTGTAGTGATGGTATAGCCTATCACTTCTGACGTTATCCAGCGGCTGTCTTTGGCTGCTAGGATGCATGCTAGGACCAGCTACAGTTGCCCCCTGCCTTGATCTTCCCCTGTGGTGTTTTGCTTCAAGCATTTCCATGGGGTCAACTTCGGGCTGGGTTCTAGCTCAGCTCCGTTCAGCGGGGTTTCTATGATTAGGCGGCATGACCAGGTCAGCTACATCCGACCCTCGCCTGGTGCCTCCCCCATTGGGTTCGGTTCCAAGCGCTTCCTCGAGTCGGAGTTCGGGCTGAGTCCGGGCGCGACCCCTATCATTGTTGTTCCTGTTGATAGCTTCTTCGAAGAGGGAAGACCTTTGCTGTCTCTGAGATCCTCCAGATTGAGACTCACCCCGTGATTCAGTGTTGCGGTTGGATTCTTCGGCATCCCTCAAGCGTGACATGAGTTGGTTCACCAAAGCTTCTTTTTGGGATGCGAAGTGGATGGTTACTTCAGTCACAACTCTGTCTAGATCTGCCCTAGTGATTGCTGCCGGTTGTTCCGCGGCAGGGGCTGTCGGATTTGCCTGATCTGCTGTCGTAGTTGGATGGTTCTCTTGATCTGGATCCACTGGATCCGGAGCGCTGCTGGTTGCAACGTTCTTTCCCTTGTTGGCGTCTTTTCTCTGTCTGGAAGTCATGTTTCCTAGGCAATGAAGGGTGCTATTGGGAAAGAAGGTTGAATGAGGGAAGCTGAAGCTTCGAGTACCAAGTTCTCAGTGAAAGCACCAAAAATGTTTGCGCAAAAAAATGGGAAAACACCTCCAATCCGTATAATTTAGTTGATTATATGTTATTTTCAAGGTTTTAGATTACTTATGCAAATATGAAAGAAGCAAGGGCTATACTGTAAAAGACACACAGATTTATAGTGGTTCGGCCAGAATGTGCCTACGTCCACTTTATATGTTATTCTCCTTACTTTTTCAGATTACAAGTACAAAGCTTTAAGTACAAGTATAAGAAAGTTGTTTGAAAGTTCCTTCCTTGCTTGAGCTCTCAAACTTGTCTGCCATTGTTGTACCCCTGCCCCTCTATTTATAGAGTGAGGCTGGGGGCAGGAGTCTTGGGTGTATATAGCTGCTGGTGGGCCTGGGCTGAAGCAATCTGGTCTGGCATATCTGGTTCGACGAAGCTTGGTTCGGCCGTGGCTTGGTGGAGTTTGATTCGGTGGTGTGTAGAGGGTTGGTTCGGTCTTGGTTCGGTTCGGTAGTTGTGGTGAGGGTTGGTCCGGTGGTAGGTGAAGTAGGTTGGTTCGGTGGCATGTCGTTCGGTGGAGCATGGAAGTGGAGTTTGGTTCGGCAGGTATTGGAGACGAGCTGGTTCGGCGAGGCTTCATTCGGCATAGAACTCGGACCGGTGATGGAGTGGTCCGGTGATGGGTGGTTCGGTGGTACGAGGAGGATGTGTTGGTTCGGCTGTACGTGGTCCGGTGGGTGATAGAGAGGGTTTGGTCCGGCAGGCACGGCCGAAGTGGTTGGTTCGGTGGCGCGAGGGGATATGGTTGGACCGGTAGTGCTTCCTTTCCTTGATTCGGTAGTGCCTTTCCTTGTTGGTTCGGCGGTGGTGTAAAAGCGCCCAACACTGTCATAGTCGTAGATCTCACTGAGGCCTTCGTTTTGACTGGTTATGGCTCCCATAACTCTAAATGAGCCAGAAGTTATGGCCGTCCGAATAATCGATATCTACAGGGTGCAACATCCACGGTGCAAGGTGTAACATCCGTCCGAAATGGCGAAACAGTGTCGTACGACCTTTTGAAATGCGTGCATGGAGTTGAAACGAAACGGTACCCTGGTGCACCACTCTCCAGCGATGGTAACATGAAGACCAGCCACGGTAATCCCGTTCTACCGTAAAAATCCACGTGTCGAAAAAACGAAGGGTAAAAAACTTCCTAGACCCGATTGAGATACAGATAGTCTTTTTTGGGCATTAAACAATCCATTGACAGCTGAAAGCTGTCATAGCCGTAGAACTCACTGAGGCCTTCGTTTTGACTGGTTATGGCTCCCATAACTCTAAACGAGCCAGAAGTTATGGTCGTCCGAATAATCGATATCTACAGGGTGCAACATCCACGGTGCAAGGTGCAACATCCGTCCGAAATGGAGAAATAGTGTCGTACGACTTTTTGAAATGCGTGCATGGATTTGAAACGAAACGGTACCATGATGCACCACTCTCCAGCGATGGTAAATCGAAGATCAGCCACGGTAATCCCGTTCTACCGTAAAAATCCACGTGTCGAAAAAACGAAGGGTAAAAAACTTCGTAGACCCGATTGAGATTCGGATAGTCTTTTTTGGGCAGTAAACAATCCATTGACGGCTGAAAGCTGTCATACTGTAGAACTCACTGAGGCCTTCGTTTTGACTGGTTATGGCTCCCGTAACTCTAAACGAGCAAGAAATTATGGCCGTCCGAATAATCGATATCTACAGGGTGCAACATCCACGGTGCAAGGTGCAACATCCGTCCGAAATGGCGTAACAGTGTCGTACGACTTTTTGAAATGCGTGCATGGATTTGAAACGAAACGGTACGCTGGTGCACCACTCTCCGGCGATGGTAACATGAAGACCAGCCACGGTAATCCCGTTTTACCATAAAAATCCACGTGTCGAAAAAACGAAGGGTAAAAAACTTCCGAGACCCGATTGAGATTCGGATAGTCTTTTTTGGGCATTAAACAATCCATTGACAGCTGAAAGCTGTCATAGCCGTAGAACTCACTGAGGCCTTCGTTTTGACTGGTTATGGCTCCCATAACTCTAAACGAGCCAGAAGTTATGGTCGTCCGAATAATCGATATCTACAGGGTGCAACATCCACGGTGCAAGGTGCAACATCCGTCCGAAATGGAGAAATAGTGTCGTACGACTTTTTGAAATGCGTGCATGGATTTGAAACGAAACGGTACCATGATGCACCACTCTCCAGCGATGGTAAATCGAAGATCAGCCACGGTAATCCCGTTCTACCGTAAAAATCCACGTGTCGAAAAAACGAAAGGTAAAAAACTTCGTAGACCCGATTGAGATTCGGATAGTCTTTTTTGGGCAGTAAACAATCCATTGACGGCTTAAAGCTGTCATACTGTAGAACTCACTGAGGCCTTCGTTTTGACTGGTTATGGCTCCCGTAACTCTAAACGAGCAAGAAGTTATGGCCGTCCGAATAATCGATATTTACAGGGTGCAACATCCACGGTGCAAGGTGCAACATCCATCCGAAATGGCGTAACAGTGTTGTACGACTTTTTGAAATGCGTGCATGGATTTGAAACGAAACGGTACGCTGGTGCACCACTCTCCGGCGATGGTAACATGAAGACCAGCCGCGGTAATCCCGTTTTACCATAAAAATCCACGTGTCGAAAAAACGAAGGGTAAAAAACTTCCGAGACCCGATTGAGATTCGGATAGTCTTTTTTGGGCATTAAACAATCCATTGATGGCTGAAAGCTATCGTAGACATAGACCTCACTGAGTCCTTCGTTTTGACTGGTTATGGCTCCCGTAACTCTAAACGAGCCAGAAGTTATGGCAGTCCGAATAATCGATATCTACAGGGTGCAACATCCACGGTGCAAGGTGCAACATCCGTCCGAAATGGCGAAACAGTGTCATACGACTTTTTGAAATGCGTGCAAGGATTTGAAATGAAACGGTACCATGGTGCACCACTCTCCAGCGTTGGTAAATTGAAGACCAGCCACGGTAATCCCGTTTTACCGTAAAAATCCACGTTTCGAAAAAACGAAGGGTAAAAAACTTCCGAGACCCGATTGAGATTCGGATAGTCTTTTTTGGGCATTAAACAATCCATTGACGGCTGAAAGCTGTCATAGCCGTAGAAATCACTGAGGCCGTCGTTTTGACTGGTTATGGCTCCCCTAACTCTAAACGAGCCAGAAGTTTTGGCCGTCCGAATAATCGATATCTACAGGCTGCAACATCCACGGTGCAAGGTGCAACATCCGTCCGAAATGGCAAAACAGTGTCGTACGACTTTCTGAAATGCGTGCAAGGATTTGAAACGAAACGGTACCATGGTGCACCACTCTCCAGCGCTGGTAAATCGAAGACCAGCCACGGTAATCCCGTTCTACCGTAAAAATCCACGTGTCGAAAAAACGAAGGGTAAAAAACTTCCTAGACCTGATTGAGATTCGGATAGTCTTTTTGGGCATTAAACAATCCACTGATGGATGAAAGCAGTCATAGCCGTAGAACTCACTGAGGCCTTCGTTTTGACTGGTTATGGCTCCCATAACTCTAAACGAGCCAGAAGTTATGGCCGTCCGAATAATCAATATCTACAGGGTGCAACGTCCACGGTGCAAGGTACAACATCCGTCCGAAATGGCGAAACAGTGTCCTATGCTTTTGAAATGCGTGCAAGGACTTGAAATGAAACGGTACAATGGTGCACCACTCTCCAGCGTTGGTAAATTGAAGACCAGCCGCGGAAATCCCCTTTTACCGTAAAAATCCACGTGTCGAAAAAACGATGGGTAAAAAACTTCCGAGACCCGATTGAGATTCGGATAGTCTTTTTTGGGCATTAAACAATCCACTGATGGCTGAAAGCTGTCATACCCGTAGAACTCACCGAGGCCTTCGTTTCGACTTATTATGGCTCCCGTAACTCTAAACGAGCCAGAAGTTATGGCCGCCCGAATAATCGATATCTACAGGGTTCAACATCCGTCCGAAATGGCAAAACAGTGTCATACGACTTTTTGAAATGTGTGCAAGGATTTGAAACGAAACGGTACCATGGTGCACCACTCTCCAGCATTGGTAAATCGAAGACCAGCCACGGTAATCCCATTCTACCATAAAAATCCACGTGTCGAAAAAACGAAGGGTAAAAAACTTCCTAGACCCGATTGAGATTCAGATAGTCCTTTTTGGGGATTAAACAATCCATTGACGGCGGAAAGCAGTCATAGCCGTAGAACTCATTGAGGCCTTCGTTTTGACTGTTTATGGCTCCCATAACTCTAAACGAGCCAGAAGTTATGGCCGTCCGAATAATCGATATCTACAGGGTGCAACGTCCACGGTGCAAGGTGCAACATCCGTCCGAAATGGAGAAACAATGTCGTACGACTTTTTGAAATGCGTGCATGGATTTGAAACGAAACGGTACCCTGGTGCACCACTCTCCAGCGATGGTAACATGAAGACCAGCCGCGGCAATCCCGTTTTACCGTAATAATCCACGTGTCGAAAAAACGAAGGGTAAAAAACTTCCGAGACCCGATTGAGATTCGGATAGTCTTTTTTGGGCATTAAGCAATCCATTGATGGCTGAAAGCTGTCATAGCCGTAGAACTCACTGAGGCCACGTTTTGACTGGTTATGGCTCCCGTAAATCTAAACGAGCCAGAAGTTATGGCCGTCCGAATAATCAATATCTACAGGGTGCAACATCCACGGTGCAAGGTGCAACATCCGTCCGAAATGGCAAAACAGTGTCGTACGTCTTTTTGAAACGCGTGCAAGGATTTGAAATGAAACCGTACCATGGTGCACCACTCTCCAGCGTTGGCAAATTGAAGACCAGCCACGGTAATCCCGTTTTACCGTAAAAATCTACGTGTCGAAAAAACGAAGGGTAAAAAAATTCCTAGACCCGATTAAGATTCGGATAGCCTTTTTTGGGAATTAAACAATCCATTGATGGCTGAAAGCTGTCATAGCCGTAGAGCTCACTGATGCCTTCGTTTTGACTGTTTATGGCTCCAGTAATTCTAAACGAGCCAGAAGTTAAGGCCGTCCGAATAATCGATATCTACAGGGTGCAACATCCACGGTGCAAGGTGCAACATCCGTCCGAAATGGCAAAACAGTGTCGTACGAATTTTTGAAATGCATGCAAGGATTTGAAACGAAACAGTACCATGGTGCACCACTCTCCAGCGTTGGTAAATTGAAGACCAGCCACGGCAATCCCGTTTTACCGTAAAAATCCACGTGTCGAAAAAACGAAGGGTAAAAAATTTCCGAGACCCGATTGAGATTCGGATAGTCTTTTTTGCGAATTAAACAATCCATTGACGGCTGCAAGCTGTCATAGCCGTAGATCTCATTGAGGCCTTCGTTTTGACTGGTTATGGTCCCTGTAACTCTAAACGAGCCAGAAGTTATGGCCATCCGAATAATCGATATCTACAGGGTGCAACATCCACGGTGCAAGGTGCAACATCCGTCCGAAATGGCAAAACAGTGTCGTACGACTTTTTGAAACGCATGCAAGGATTTGAAACGAAACGGTACCATGGTGCGCCACTCTCCAGCATTTGTAAATTGAAGACCAGCCACGGTAATCCAGTTTTACCGTAAAAATCCACGTGTCGAAAAAACGAAGGGTAAAAAACTTCCGAGACCCGATTGAGATTCGGATAGTCTTTTTTGGGCATTAAACAATCCACTGACGGCTGAAAGCTGTCATAGCCGTAGAACTCACCGAGGCCTTCGTTTTGACTGGTTATGGCTCACGTAACTCTAAACGAGCCAGAAGTTATGGTCGTTCGAATAATCGATATCTACAGGGTGCAACATCCACGGTGCAAGGTGCAACATCCGTCCGAAATGAATAAACAATGTCGTACGACTTTTTGAAATGCGTGCAAGGATTTGAAAAGAAACGGTACCATGATGCACCACTCTCCAGCATTGGTAAATCGAAGACCAGCCATGGTAATCCCGTTCTACCGTAAAAATCCACGTGTCGAAAAAACGAAGGGTAAAAAACTTCCTAGACCCGATTGACATTCGGATAGTCTTTTTTGGGGATTAAACAATCCATTGACGGCTGAAAGCTGTCATAGCCGTAGAACTCACCGAGGCCTTCGTTTTGACTGGTTATGGCTCCCGTAACTCTTAACGAGCCAGAAGTTATGGCCGTCCGAATAATCGATATCTACAGGGTGCAACATCCATGGTGCAAGGTGCAACATCCGTCCGAAATGGCGAAACAGTGTCGAACGACTTTTTGAAATGCGTGCATGGATTTGAAACGAAACGGTACCTTGGTGCACGACTCTCCAGCGTTGGTAAATCGAAGACCAGCCACGGTAATCCCGTTCTACCGTAAAAATCCACGTGTCGAAAAAACGAAGGGTAAAAAACTTCCAAGACCCGATTGAGATTCAGATAGTCTTTTTTGGGCATTAAACAATCCATTGACGGCTGAAAGCTGTCATAGCCGTAGAACTCACTGAGGCCTTCGTTTTGACTGGTTATGGCTCCAGTAACTCTAAACGACCCAGAAGTTATGGCCGTCCGAATAATCGATATCTACAGGGTGCAACATCCACGGTGCAAGGTGCAACATCCGTCCGAAATGGCAGAACAGTGTCGTACGACTTTTTGAAATGCATGCAAGGATTTGAAACGAAATGGTACCATGGTGCGCCACTCTCCAGCGTTGGTAAATTGAAGACCAGCCACGGTAATCCCGTTTGACCGTAAAAATCCACGTGTCGAAAAAACGAAGGGTAAAAAACTTCCGAGACCAGATTGAGATTCGGATAGTCTTTTTTGGGCATTCAACAATCCACTGACGGCTGAAAGCTGTCATAGCCGTAGAACTCACTGAGGCCTTCGTTTTGACTGGTTATGGCTCCCGTAACTCTAAACGAGCCAGAAGTTATGGTCGTTCGAATAATCGATATCTACAGGGTGCAACATCCACGGTGCAAGTTGCAACATCCGTCCGAAATGGCAGAACAGTGTCGTACGACTTTTTGAAATGCATGCAAGGATTTGAAACGAAACGGTACCATGGTGCGCCACTCTCCAGCGTTGGTAAATTGAAGACTAGCCACGGTAATCCCGTTTTACCGTAAAAATCCACGTGTCGAAAAAACGAAGGGTAATAAACTTCCTAGACCCGATTGAGATTCGGATAGTCTTTTTTGGGGATTAAACAATCCATTGACGGCTGAAAGCAGTCATAGCCGTAGAACTCACCGAGGCCTTCGTTTTGACTGGTTATGGCTCCCATAACTCTAAACGAGCCAGAAGTTATGGCCGTCCGAATAATCGATATCTACAGGGTGCAACGTCCACGGTGCAAGGTGCAACATCCGTCCGAAATGGCTAAACAGTGTCGTACGACTTTTTGAAATGCGTGCATGGATTTGAAACGAAACGGTACCCTGGTGCACCACTCTCCAGCGATGGTAACATGAAGACCAGCCGCGGCAATCCGGTTTTACCGTAAAAATCCACGTGTCGAAAAAAACGAAGGGTAAAAAACTTCCGAGACCCGATTGAGATTCGGATAGTCTTTTTTGGGCATTAAACAATCCATTGACGGCTGAAAGCTGTCATAGCCGTAGAACTCACTGAGGCCTACGTTTTGACTGGTTATGGCTCCCGTAACTCTAAACGAGCCAGAAGTTAAGGCCGTCCGAATAATCGATATCTACAGGGTGCAACATCCACGGTGCAAGGTGCAACATCCGTCCGAAATGGCAGAACAGTGTCGTACGACTTTTTGAAATGCATGCAAGGATTTGAAACGAAATGGTACCATGGTGCGCCACTCTCCAGCGTTGGTAAATTGAAGACCAGCCACGGTAATCCCGTTTGACCGTAAAAATCCACGTGTCGAAAAAACGAAGGGTAAAAAACTTCCGAGACCAGATTGAGATTCGGATAGTCTTTTTTGGGCATTCAACAATCCACTGACGGCTGAAAGCTGTCATAGCCGTAGAACTCACTGAGGCCTTCGTTTTGACTGGTTATGGCTCCCGTAACTCTAAACGAGCCAGAAGTTATGGTCGTTCGAATAATCGATATCTACAGGGTGCAACATCCACGGTGCAAGTTGCAACATCCGTCCGAAATGGCAGAACAGTGTCGTACGACTTTTTGAAATGCATGCAAGGATTTGAAACGAAACGGTACCATGGTGCGCCACTCTCCAGCGTTGGTAAATTGAAGACTAGCCACGGTAATCCCGTTTTACCGTAAAAATCCACGTGTCGAAAAAACGAAGGGTAATAAACTTCCTAGACCCGATTGAGATTCGGATAGTCTTTTTTGGGGATTAAACAATCCATTGACGGCTGAAAGCAGTCATAGCCGTAGAACTCACCGAGGCCTTCGTTTTGACTGGTTATGGCTCCCATAACTCTAAACGAGCCAGAAGTTATGGCCGTCCGAATAATCGATATCTACAGGGTGCAACGTCCACGGTGCAGGGTGCAACATCCGTCCGAAATGGCGAAACAGTGTCGTACGACTTTTTGAAATGCGTGCAAGGATTTGAAATGAAACGGTACCATGGTGCACCACTCTTCAGCGTAGGTAAATTGAAGACCAGCCACGGTAATCCCGTTTTACCGTAAAAATCCATGTGTCGAAAAAACGAAGGGTAAAAAACTTCCGAGACCCGATTCACATTCGGATAGTCTTTTTTGGGCATTAAACAATCCATTGACGGTGAAAGATGTCATAGCCGTAGAACTCATTGAGGCCTTCGTTTTGACTGGTTATGGCTCCCGTAACTCTAAACGAGCCAGAAGTTAAGGCCGTCCGAATAATCGATATCTGCAGGGTGCAACATCCACGGTGCAAGGTGCAACATCCGTCCGAAATGGCAAAACAGTGTCGTACGACTTTTTGAAATGCGTGCAAGGATTTGAAATGAAACCGTACCATGGTGCACCACTCTCCAGCGTTGGTAAATTGAAGACCAGCCACGGTAATCCCGTTTAACCGTAAAAATCCACGTGTCGAAAAAACGAAGGGTAAAAAACTTCCTAGACCCGATTAAGATTCGGATAGCCTTTTTTGGGAATTAAACAATCCATTGATGGCTGAAAGCTGTCATAGCCGTAGAACTCACTGAGGCCTTTGTTTTGACTATTTATGGCTCCCGTAATTCTAAACGAGCCAGAAGTTAAGGCCGTCCGAATAATCGATATCTACTGGGTGCAACATCCACGGTGCAAGGTGCAACATCCGTCCGAAATGGCAAAACAGTGTCGTACGACTTTATGAAATGCGTGCAAGGATTTGAAACGAAACGGTACCATGGTGCACCACTCTCCAGCGCTGGTAAATTGAAGACCAGCCACGACAATCCCGTTTTACTGTAAAAATCCACGTGTCGAAAAAACGAAGGGTAAAATATTTCCGAGATCCGATTGAGATTCGGATAGTCTTTTTTGGGAATTAGACAATCCATTGACGGCTGCAAGCTGTCATAGCCGTAGATCTCACTGAGGCCTTCGTTTTGACTGGTTATGGTCCCCGTAATTCTAAACGAGCCAGAAGTTATGGCCGTCCGAATAATCGATATCTACAGGGTGCAACATCCACGGTGCAAGGTGCAACATCCGTCCGAAATGGCAAAACAGTGTCGTACGACTTTTTGAAAAGCATGCAAGGATTTGAAACAAAACAGTACCATGGTGCGCCACTCTCCAGCGTTGGTAAATTGAAGACCAGCCACGGTAATCCAGTTTTACCGTAAAAATCCACGTGTCGAAAAAACGAAGGGTAAAAAACTTCCGAGAACCGATTGAGATTCGGATAGTCTTTTTTGGGCATTAAACAATCCACTGATTGCTGAAAGCTGTCATAGCCATAGAACTCACTGACGCCTACGTTTTGACTGGTTATGGCTCCCTTAAATCTAAACGAGCCAGAAGTTATGGCCGTCCGAATAATCGATATCTACAGGGTGCAACATCCACGGTGCAAGGTGCGACATCCGTCCGAAATGGCGAAACAGTGTCGTACGACTTTTTGAAGTGCGTGCAAGGATTTGAAATGAAACGGTACCATGGTGCACCACTCTCCAGCGTTGGTAAATTGAAGACCAGCCACGGAAATCCCGTTTTACTGTAAAAATCCACGTGTCGAAAAAACGAAGGGTAAAAAACTTCCTAGACCCGATTAAGATTCGGATAGCCTTTTTTGGGAATTAAACAATCCATTGACCGCTGAAAGCTATCATAGCCGTAGAACTCACTGAGGCCTTTTTTTTGACTGGTTATGGCTCCCGTAATTGTAAACGAGCCAGAAGTTAAGACCGTCCGAATAATCGATATCTACAGGGTGCAACATCCACGGTGCAAGGTGCAACATCCGTCCGAAATGGCAAAACAGTGTCGTACGACTTTTTGAAATGCGTGCAAGGATTTGAAACGAAACGGTACCATGGTGCACCACTCTCCAGCATTGGTAAATTGAAGACCAGCCACGGTAATCCCGTTTTACCGTAAAAATCCACGTGTCGAAAAAACAAAGGGTAAAAAACTTCCGAGACCCGATTGAGATTCGGATAGTCTTTTTTGGGCATTAAACAATCCATTAACGGCTGAAAGCTGTCATAGCCGTAGAACTCACTGAGTCCTTCGTTTTGAATGGTTGTGGCTCCCGTAACTCTAAACGAGCCAGAAGTTATGGCCGTCCGAATAATCGATATCTACAGGGTGCAACATCCACGGTGCAGGGTGCAACATCCGTCCGAAATGGCGAAACAGTGTCGTACGACTTTTTGAAATGCGTGCAAGGATTTGAAATGAAACGGTACCATGGTGCACCACTCTTCAGCGTAGGTAAATTGAAGACCAGCCACGGTAATCCCGTTTTACCGTAAAAATCCATGTGTCGAAAAAACGAAGGGTAAAAAACTTCCGAGACCCGATTAACATTCGGATAGTCTTTTTTGGGCATTAAACAATCCATTGATGGCTGAAAGCTGTCATAGCCGTAGAACTCATTGAGGCCTTCGTTTTGACTGGTTATGGCTCCCGTAACTCTAAACGAGCCAGAAGTTAAGGCCGTCCGAATAATCGATATCTGCAGGGTGCAACATCCACGGTGCAAGGTGCAACATCCGTCCGAAATGGCAAAACAGTGTCATACGACTTTTTGAAATGCGTGCAAGGATTTAAAATGAAACGGTACCCTGGTGCACCACTCTGCAGCGATGGTAAATCGAAGACCAGCCACGGTAATCCCGTTTTACCATAAAAATCCACGTGTCTAAAAAACGAAGGGTAAAAAACTTTCGAGACCCGATTGAGATTCGGATAGTCTTTTTTGGGCATTTAACAATCCATTGATGGCTGAAAGCAGTCATAGCCGTATAACTCATTGAGGCCTTCGTTTTGACTGTTTATGGCTCCCATAACTCTAAACGATCCAGAAGTTATGGCCGTCCGAATAATCGATATCTACAGGGTGCAACGTGCACGGTGCAAGGTGCAACGTCCGTCCGAAATGGCGAAACAGTGTCGTACAACTTTTTGAAATGCGTGCATGGATTTGAAACGAAACGGTACCCTGGTGCACCACTCTCCAGCGATGGTAACATGAAGACCAGCCGCGGCAATCCCGTTTTACCGTAAAAATCCACGTGTCGAAAAAACGAAGGGTAAAAAACTTCCGAGACCCGATTGAGATTCAGATAGTCTTTTTTGGGCATTAAACAATCCATTGATTGCTGAAAGCTGTCACAGCCATAGAACTCACTGAGGCCTACGTTTTGACTGGTTATGGCTCCCGTAAATCTAAACGAGCCAGAAGTTATGGCCGTCCGAATAATCGATATCTACAGGGTGCAACATCCACGGTGCAAGGTGCAACATCCGTCCGAAATGGCGAAACAGTGTCGTACGACTTTTTGAAATGCGTGCAAGGATTTGAAACGAAACGGTACCATGGTGCACCACTCTCCAGCGTTGGTAAATCGAAGACCAGCCACGGCAATCCCGTTCTACCATAAAAATCCACGTGTCGAAAAAACGAAGGGTAAAAAACTTCCTAGACCCGATTGAGATTCGGATAGTCTTTTTTGGGGATTAAACAATCCATTGACGGATGAAAGCATTCATAGCCGTAGAACTCATTGAGGCCTTCGTTTTGACTGTTTATGGCTCCCATAACTCTAAACGAGCCAGAAGTTATGGCCGTCCGAATAATCGATATCTACAGGGTGCAACGTCCACGGTGCAAGGTGCAACATCCGTCCGAAATGGCGAAACAGTGTCGTACGACTTTTTGAAATGCGTGCATGGATTTGAAACAAAACGGTACCCTGGTGCACCACTCTCCAGCGATGGTAACATGAAGACCAGCCGCGGTGATCCCGTTTTACCGTAAAAATCCACGTGTCGAAAAAACGAAGGGTAAAAAACGTCCGTGACCCGATTGAGATTCGGATAGTCCTTTTTGGGCATTAAACAATCCATTGACGGCTGAAAGCTGTCATAGCCGTAGAACTCACTGAGGCCTTCGTTTTGACTGGTTATGGCTCCCGTAACTCTAAACGAGCCAGAAGTTATGGCCGTCCGAATAATCGATATCTACAGGGTGCAACATCCACGGTGCAGGGTGCAACATCCGTCCGAAAAGGCGAAACAGTGTCGTACGACTTTTTGAAATGCGTGCAAGGATTTGAAATGAAACGGTACCATGGTGCACCACTCTCCAGCGTAGGTAAATTGAAGACCAGCCACGGTAATCCCGTTTTACCGTAAAAATCCATGTGTCGAAAAAACGAAGGGTAAAAAACTTCCGAGACCCGATTAAGATTCGGATAGTCTTTTTTGGGCATTAAACAATCCATTGATGGCTGAAAGCTGTCATAGCCGTAGAACTCATTGAGGCCTTCGTTTTGACTGGTTATGGCTCCCGTAACTCTAAACGAGCCAGAAGTTAAGGCCGTCCGAATAATCGATATCTGCAGGGTGCAACATCCACGGTGCAAGGTGCAACATCCGTCCGAACTGGCAAAACAGTGTCATACGACTTTTTGAAATGCGTGCAAGGATTTAAAATGAAACGGTACCCTGGTGCACCACTCTCCAGCGATGGTAAATCGAAGACCAGCCACGGTAATCCCGTTTTACCATAAAAATCCACGTGTCTAAAAAACGAAGGGTAAAAAACTTTCGAGACCCGATTGAGATTCGGATAGTCTTTTTTGGGCATTTAACAATCCATTGACGGCTGAAAGCTGTTATAGCCGTACAACTCACTGAGGCCTTCGTTTTGACTGGTTATGACTCCCGTAACTCTAAACGAGACAGAAGTTATGGCCGTCCGAATAATCAATATCGATAGGGTGCAACATCCACGGTGCAAGGTGCAACATCCGTCCGAAATGGCGAAACAATGTCGTATGACTTTTTGAAATGCGTGCATGGATTTGAAACGAAACGGTACCATGGTGCACCACTCTCCAGCGTTGGTAAATCGAAGACCAGCCATGGTAATCCCGTTCTACAGTAAAAATCCACGTGTCGAAAAAACGAAGGGTAAAAAACTACCTAGACCCGATTGAGTTCGGATAGTCTTTTTTGGGCATTAAACAATCCATTGATGGCTGCAAGCTGTCATAGCCGTAGAACTCACTGAGGCCTTTGTTTTGACTAGTTATGGCTCCCGTAACTCTAAACGAGCTAGAAGTTATGGCCGTCCGAATAATCGATATCTACGGGGTGCAACGTCCACGGTGCAAGGTGCAACATCCGTCCGAAATGGCGAAACAGTGACGTACGACTTTTTGAAATGCGTGCATGGATTTGAAACGAAATGGTACCCTGGTGCACCACTCTCCAGCGATGGTAAATCGATGACCAGCCACGGTAATCCTGTTCTACCGTAAAAATCCACGTGTCGAAAAAACGAAGGGTAAAAAACTTCCTAGACCCGATTGAGATTCGGATAGTCTTTTTTGGGCATTAAACAATCCAACGGCTAAAAACTGTCATAGCCGTATAACTCACCGAGGCCTTCGTTTTGATTGGTTTTGGCTCCCGTAACACTAAACGAGCCAGAAGTTATGGCCGTCCGAATAATCGATATCAACAGGGTGCAACATCCACGGTGCAAGGTGCAACATCCGTCCGAAATGGCGTAACAGTGTCGTACGACTTTTTGAAATGCGTGCATAGATTTGAAACAAAACGGTACCCTGGTGCACCACTCTCCAGCGATGGTAAATTTAAAACCAGCCACGGTAATTCCGTTTTACCGTAAAAATCCACGTGTCGAGAAAACGAAGGGTAAAAAACTTCCAAGACCCGATTGATATTCGGATAGTCTTTTTTAGGCATTAAACAATCCATTGAGGGCTGAAAGCTGTCATAGCCGTAGAACTAACTGAGGCCTACGTTTTGACTGGTTATGGCGCCCGTAAATCTAAACGAGCCAGAAGTTATAGCCGTCCGAATAATCGATATCTACAGGGTGCAACATCCACGGTGCAAGGTGCAACATCCGTCCGAAATGGCGAAACAGTGTCGTACGACTTTTTGAAGTGCATGCAAGGATTTGAAATGAAATGGTACCATGGTGCACCACTCTCCAGCGTTGGTAAATTGAAGACCAGCCACGGTAATCCCGTTTTACTGTAAAAATCCACGTGTCGAAAAAACGAAGGGTAAAAAACTTCCTAGACCCGATTAAGATTCGGATAGCCTTTTTTGGGAATTAAACAATCCATTGACCGCTGAAAGCTATCATAGCCGTAGAACTCACTGAGGCCTTTGTTTTGACTGGTTATGGCTCCCGTAATTGTAAACGAGCCAGAAGTTAAGGCCGTCCGAATAATCGATACCTACAGGGTGCAACATCCACGGTGCAAGGTAAAACATCCGTCCGAAATGGCAAAACAGTGTCGTACGACTTTTTGAAATGCGTGCAAGGATTTGAAACGAAACGGTTCCATGGTGCACCACTCTCCAGCATTGGTAAATTGAAGACCAGCCACGGTAATCCCGTTTTACCGTAAAAATCCACGTGTCGAAAAAACGAAGGGTAAAAAATTTCCGAGACCCGATTGAGATTCGGATAGTCATTTTAGGGAATTAAACAATCCACTGACGGCTGCAAGCTATCATAGCCGTAGATCTCACTGAGGCCTTCGTTTTGACTGGTAATGGTCCCCGTAACTCTAAACGAGCCAGAAGTTATGGCCGTTCGAATAATCGATATCTACAGGGTGCAACATCCACGGTGCAAGGTGCAACATCCGTCCGAAATGGAAAAACAGTGTCTTACGACTTTTTGAAATGCATGCAAGGATTTGAAACAAACCGGTACCATGGTGCACCACTCTCCAGCGTTGGTAAATCGAAGACCAGCCACGGTAATCTCGTTCTACCGTAAAAATCAACATGTCAAAAAAACGAAGGGTAAAAAACTTCCTAGACCCGATTGAGATTCGGATAGTCTTTTTTGCGCATTAAACAATCCATTGATGGCTGAAAGCAGTCATAGCCGTAGAACTCACTGAGGCCTTCGTTTTGACTGGTTATGGCTCCCATAACTCTAAATGAGCCAGAAGTTATGGCCGTCCGAATAATCGATATCTACAGGGTGTAACATCCACGGTGCATGGTGCAACATCCATCCGAAATGGAGAAACAGTGTCGTACGACTTTTTGAAATGCGTGCATGGATTTGAGACGAAACGGTACCTTGGTGCACCACTCTCCAGTGATGGTAAATCGAAGACCAGTGTAACGACCCGTATTTTACTTGTCGATAAATCGTAGAATTTCTAGGTCGTTAGCGTTGTTTATGTCATCCTTAGCCTAAGTCGTATGGGGAGTAGGTCGTGTGGAGACTAACTCGGGTAGGCAACCTAAGTTAAGTCGTGGATGACTTACGGGTTAGTGAGTAGCTTGGGTCGTAAGGGTGATAGGTCGGGTGTAGTGACTTAAGTGTGTTGGCCGAGTTACAGGAGTTAACAGGTTAAGGGTTGCCGAGTTAAGGTAGTTGGCGAGTTAGGAGAATGGGCCGACTTAAGATAGTTAAGCGACTTAGGGTGGTTGAACGGTTTAAGGGTTAGTATGTTGGGTCGTTAACGAGTTAAGAGTTAGTAGAGTTAACGACCTAAGAGACCCACGTGTTAGCTAGTTAACAGGTTAGCGAGTTAGGGGTTAGCGTCGTGTTTTGTTAGGTCGCTGTGTTTTCATTAAGTCGTGAGACCCAGTGTGTGTTATGTCGGCAAGTGGCCTGAGTCGTTAGTCGTGCCACATGCTTTAGTGTTAAGTCGTCCAAACGACTTAGTGATGTGTCGTGTTGCCTTGAGCTTTGTTGAGTCTTGAGTCGTGGGCTTATAAGTCGCGAGCGACTTAAGGATAAGTCGTTAACTCGCGAACGACTTAGGGCGAACGGGTTAGTGATTTTCAGCCTATAAATAGAGGGGTTTGGCTCACTTTTTGGCACCGGATTTCGAAGCGACGAAGTGCTGCCATTTTGAGAGCTCGACTAAAACATTTCTTCATCTCCTTTTCTCCATTCCAATCTAGTTCTAACATCCATCCAAGATCGAAGATCAAGATCGAAGATCCAAGAGCCAAAGTTGAAGATCTTCATCCAACCAAGCTATATTTCATCGTTTCAAGCGGGATTTCGACGAATCAAGCTTGAATCTTCGCTGTCCAGATCTGAAGTTGATAGTTTTTGAAGTGTTTGGGTGATTTGGTGAGTGGTGGTTATCTCTCACACGGACCCAAAGGAGTATATTGGATCGGTGGTTTGTTTAAGTGTTAAAGATAGTGACTTCTTGCATTTTCCTAAAGTCTGCATGTAGATCTATCATTTATGAAGTTTTGACACCTATTTTGCTACATGATTACTTGTATTAGTTCATTCCTCAAGTTGTAGAGACATTTGCCATTGATTCATGTATGTTAGATTGCATGTTAGATTTGGATCCTTTAATTACGAAATTGCCATTGTTGTTATAATTGCTTATTTAGATCTTGTTGGAATGATTGATTGCTTAAGCTAATGATTGATTGCTATGTATGTTAGTTGACTGATAACTTGATTTGGTCAAGTATGGTTGATGGTAATTCAAAAGCTAAGTGGAAAGGCTCTTGAATGAGGAAAGCTGCTTGTGGCATTTGAAGCGGATGATGAAGCTCATATGTATGGATTGGATGATGTTGAGATGGGACTTTGCCATGATGCAAGGAGGCAAACCATGATGTTGAGATGGGACTTTGTTATGATGCGATGAGGCAAAGTGTGATGTTGAGATGGGACGGGTCATGATGACGTTCCAAGCACGGGCTGTGACGACGTGCAAAGCTACGTTAATAATTCGGTGATGCGATCCGGGTTGGTGATAATGGTTAGCTTGAGATGCGCTTGAGCTAGTATGGAAATAGTCGTCGAGGAGGATGACTAGGAGGATGAGATCTCATCGTTGTTGAAGGTTCTAGCATGCTCAAAGCAAGAGTACGTTGGAACGGGCTGCGACAACGTTCCAGGCATGGGCTGCGACGACGTGCTAGTACTCTGGGTAGTTGCGAAAATTCCTAGGCACGGGCTGCGACGACGTGCGGAGTTATGTCTAGAACCGGGGTTTCCATTAGCCCTTGACAGGTGGTCATTCAACTAACGGTGAAATCCAGGCAATGATAACAGTGATAGCCAGAGTCATGGATGTTTGGACGTTTGGTTGTATCATCATTCGGTCTCAAGAGCGGTGTTTTCTGGGTGCTTATCTGATCTTGGTTTAGGCCTTGGGGGTTTGTATTTGGAAAACATCGACCTTGACTCGAGTGATTATTGCTTTACTTTAATTGCCAGCTATGTTATGCTTGCTTCTCCTTAATGTGTGTCTGGGGGCTATCACTGTAGAAAGAGGTGGAGTGGGATGGTTTGGTTCCTATTCCTTTTATCCCTTATACTCTTTTGGTATGTTTGATAGTTGATTTACTGCTGACTAAGACTTTGTCTGACTCAAGGTTTTATGTCTCCTCTTATTACCTTGGGCTGTTCATCCATGTTGGGATGGGCAGACAAGGTAGGAGGTGACAGGTGCTGTTCATGGAGGTCTACGCTGATGACGACGAAGACGAGCAGGAGGCTTTTGCATATTATTTCATATTATATGTACTGGGTGTTCCGCTACTGTATTTGTTTGAGTGTTTTGTAGTGAGGCTTTGATGTATGGATGATTCATATGTTTGTATAAAACTACTATGATGCTTATATGATGGTGTTCTGTTCTATGGAGCTTCACTATATTATATTACTCTATTGTATTTTATCCATGCGCTGTGAGTTGTACGATAGATTCTGCGATGTTTATTCTACCTTGACGGTCACCCATGGCTGCCTGGCACACCTTCAGCGCACCATTCCCTTGTTTCCGTGCAGGAGTCATGGGCGGTCGTCACATTTGGTATCAGAGCTTTGGTTAATCGATTTTAGCCAACGCTCGCTGACGTAACTACTTATGAGAGACGTAATTGTATTTTGATGGATGAGTACTATATATAATATAGTAGCTTAGAAGGATTTGAACTCCTTATGCAGTTGTTTCTTAAGGTGCTCTAATCATTCTTTTTACAGATATTAAGGATGAGTCGAAGTGAGAGACAAGCTGCGAGGGAAAGCCGTGCTGCTAGGGAAGCTTTTGGTTATGCTCCTATGTTTGAGGCCATGATGACTTCGATCATGAGGCGGATACCAGCTTCCGGACCGTCAGTAGACGTTGGAGTTCAAGTTCAAGCTCCAAGACCAGTGGATTTTGCTAAGTTGTGTAAAGACTATACTGCTCTTGGAGGGAAAGTTTTCTTAGGGACAGAATCAACCATAGAAGTTGAGAGATGGATTGATGCTTGTAGAAGGATTTTTGGTGATTTGGAAATCGAGGATGCAACTAAGAGGAAGCTTGCATCAAGGCAGCTTCAAGGAAGAGCTTCAGATTGGTGGAATTCTATCACCATTGATACTCCGGAGGAGGAGATTACTTGGGAGCAATTCCAAGTCAGATTTGAAGCTAAGTTCATCCCTACGGCTCAGAAATCTGTCTTGTTTAAGAAGTTTGTGGAGCTCAAGAAAGGTGGGAGATCGGTTCTTGAGTATGTTTCTGAGTTTGAGGCTTTGTCCAAGTATGCTCGATCGTATATTGATTCTCCCTATCAGAAGAATGAGAAGTTTGTGACCGGTTTGGACGCTTATCTTGGGAGGCAGTTGGTGGACCACTTAGACGATCCGTTTGAGAAGCTTGTGGAAAAAGCTCTCAGGCATGAGAGTTTATTTCCTAGGGAGAGTTCTGTTGTTGCTGTGACCAAGGAAGAGTCTAAACCACAGCAGGGTGGAAACAAGAAGAGGAAGCAGCAGCAACAGAAGGGTAAGGATGGCCAGAAGAAGCCGAAGGGCGAAGTGACTTGCTACAATTGCCAGCAGAAGGGCCATCTTTCCAAGAATTGTAAGAATCCTAGGGCACCGGCGAAGTGCCACAACTGTGATAAGCCAGGGCATTTCAGGAGGGATTGTCCAGAACCAAGGAGGGATAGGCAGATTGTGCAAGCTTATGCTATGGGAGCTGTGCCGTCGTCTTCAAAAGCTCCTACTGCTGAAGAGAAGGGGAAGAGTGTGGTGGTTCAAGGTACTCTTTCCATTTGTGGTGTTCCAGTTAGAGTGTTGTTTGATACTGGAGCGTCGCATTCTTTTGTTTATGATGATTTGGTAGGCCGGTTAGGTTTGAAACCGGATATTGTTGATAGGCCATTGGTTGTGACAAATCCAGTTGGGGGTTCGTCATGTCTGTGTATGATATGCCATGGTCTAGTTGTGTCGAGTCATGATTGCTCTTTTGTTTGTGATTGCTTTGTTCTGAACTTTGCGGGGTTCGGAATTATTTTGGGTATGGACTGGCTTAGGAAGTATGCGGCAAGGATTGGTTGTGAGAGGCTGGAGGTGACAGTCGGGAATGTGGAAGGGCGAAAGGTTGTGATACGATGTAAGCATGAGGAAGGCATCTTCATGAGCTTTATGTATTCGCTGGTTGTTCCATGGGATGGACTGTCATCGGTGCCTATTGTGAATGGATTTGATGATGTCTTTGACGAAGTCAAAAGGTTACCGCCGCATAGGGAGATCGAGTTTCGTATCGATCTAGATGAGGGAGCTAGACCTGTTGTGATGCCTCTTAGGCGGATGGCGCCTAGGGAGCAGCAAGAGTAGAAGGTGCAAGTTGATGACCTTTTACAGAAAGGATTCATTCGGAGAAGTGTGTCCGAATGGGGTGCACCAGTTGTATTCGCAACCAAAGCGGATGGATCGTTGAGGTTGTGTGTGGATTATCGTGAGCTGAATAAGGTGACTAAGAAGAACAAGTATCCATTGCCGAGAATAGATTACTTGTTTGATCAGCTCCACGAGGCTAAGGTGTTTTCTCAGATGGATTTGGCAACGGGATTTCACCAGTTGAGAGTGGCGAAGGATAGTGTGCCGAAGACTGCTTTTAGGACACCATCCGGTTTTTATGAGTGGCTAGTAATGCCGTTTGGATTGACTAACGCACCAGCATATTTTGTGGATCTTATGAATAGAGTGTTCAGAGATCAGTTGAATAAGTTCATGCTTGTGTTTGTGGATGATATTCTGATTTATTCCAGAACTGAAGAAGAGCACAAGACGCACTTGAGTATTGTTTTGGAAATCTTGCGGAAACATCAGTTGAAGGCTAAGTTTTCGAAGTGTCACTTCTGGAAGAGTGAAGTGAGGTTCTTAGGCCATGTTATTTCTGTAAATGGAATCGCAGTTGATCCCGCTAAGGTGGCAGCAATACAGGATTGGGTTAGACCTAAGAATGCATCTGATGTGAGAAGTTTTCTTGGATTAGCAGGATATTATCGTCGGTTTATCAAAGACTTTTCCATGATAGCTGCACCATTAACAGGATTGACGAAGAAGAACCAAGTGTTCAGTTGGGATGCTAAGTGTGAGCAAGCTTTTGGAATCCTGAAAGAGCGACTGACGAGTGCTCCTGTTTTGACTATTCCAAGTGGGAATGATGAGATGGTGGTTTACACCGATGCATGTGGTACTGGACTTGGAGCAGTGCTGATGCAGAAGGATAGAGTTGTTGCGTATGCAAGTCAACAACTGAAGCCGCATGAAAGGAATTATCCGACTCATGATTTGGAGTTAGCGGCGATTGTATTTGCTTTGAAGATGTGGAGACATTATCTTTTGGGAGTTCGATTCGAATTGTTTACAGATCATAAGTCGTTGAAGTATCTTTTCTCCCAAAAGGATTTGAATCTTCGGCAGCAACGATGGCTAGAGTTTTTAGCATCGTATGATTTTGGTATAGCCTATACTCCGGGAAAAGGCAACGTAGTGGCAGATGCGTTAAGTCGAAGACATGCAGGATTGGGAGCCATGTTTTCGGAATGGAAAAGTCTCGAGTATTTGGCTGGGTTTGACTTCAGGCCTAGATGTGAATTGTAACCTGAAATGTTGGAAAACTTATCAATAAGACATACCCTTATGGAGAGAATTGGCGAGAGCCAAAAGCGAGACGATAAGCTTGTCAAGATTATTTGTGATTTGGAATCTGGATTGGACCCAGAGAAGGATAAAGGATTAGAGGTCGATCGAGAAGGTTGGCTTTGAAAGCAAGGACGACTGGTTGTTCCCGATGTAGACGGATTGAGAGATGAAGTTCTGAAGGAAAGTCATCACTCGAAGTTGACGATTCATCCGGGTGGAAATAAGATGTATCAGGATATGAAGAGAACCTATTATTGGGAAGGTATGAAGAAGGATGTTGGAATTTTTATTTCCAAGTGTATGAACTGCCAGTTGGTGAAAGCTGAGCAGAAGAAGCCCAGTGGATTACTTCAGCCATTAGAGGTTCCTACATGGAAGTGGGAGCAAGTGTCGATGGATTTTATCGATGGCTTACCTAGAACCAGAGCGGGGAATGAAGGGATTTGGGTCATAGTAGATCGTTTGACTAAGAGTGCAAGGTTCATTCCTGTTCGATCAACTAGGACAGCATCGAAGTTGGCTGAGTTGTATGTTAAGTCGATTGTTCGATTCCACGGTGTTCCGAAGAGTATAGTGAGCGATCGAGACCCATTGTTCACTAGTGGATTTTGGAAAAACTTCCAGGAAGTTTTGGGAACTAAGTTGTGTTTGAGTACAGCTTACCACCCTCAAACAGATGGTCAGACTGAGAGAGTCAACCGAGTTTTGGAAGATCTTCTCAGAGCCTGTGTTTTGGATTTCGGAGGATCATGGGAAGATCACCTTCATTTGGTGGAATTTGCATATAATAACAGTTATCAGTCAAGTATTGGTATGGCACCATATGAAGCATTGTATGGAAGACCGTGCAACTCTCCGACATGTTGGTTGGAAACTGGAGAAAAGCTGATACTTGGGCCAGAAATGATTCAACAGACTTCGGATTGTATAAAGATCATTCGGCAACGAATGAAGGCAGCCCAAGATCGTCAGGAAAGTTATGCCAATAATCGTCGTAAGGATTTGGAATTCGACGTAGGTGATATGGTTTTTGTGAAGATTTCTCCTCTGAAGAATGTTATTCGATTTGGAAAGAAAGGAAAGTTAACTCCGAGATTTGTTGGACCATTCCCGATTATCGAGCGAATTGGAAAGCTCGCTTATAGATTGGAGTTACCGGAAAAGATGGCGGGTGTGCACAATGTTTTTCATGTATCTTATCTACGGAATTATGTGCATGACTCGAATACGGTGGTTTCTGCTGATAGCTGTGAAGATTTAGAAGTTGATCCAGTTGTTACGAGACCTCGTAAGCCGCTTCGTGTTGTTGAAACCGACACGAAACAGCTTAGGAGGAAGACGGTTACGTTTCTCAAGATACAATGGAGTGATGATTTTAACGACTGTACGTGGGAGGAGGAAGAGAGGATGAAGGAAGCTCATCCTGGACTCTTCAAGGTATGGCCCTAAGGTGTCGTGACATCTCATGAATTTGTAACTTGTTCTAATCGTAGAATTCTGCATGCTAGGATAGTAATTGGATGCATGGTTTGTTGATTGCTGTGGATGGTAGGCATGCAGAATAGTTTTGGTTGCTCTTGTTTGGTTGGAATTTCGGGGGGGAAATTCCTAAGGGGGAGAGAATGTAACGACCCGTATTTTACGTGTCGATAAATCGTAGAATTTCTAGGTCGTTAGCGTTGCTTATGTCATCCTTAGCCTAAGTCGTATGGGGAGTAGGTCGTGTGGAGACTAACTCGGGCAGGCAACCTAAGTTAAGTCGTGGATGACTTACGGGTTAGTGAGTAGCTTGGGTCGTAAGGGTGATAGGTCGGGTGTAGCGAATTAAGTGTGTTGGCCGAGTTACAGGAGTTAACAGGTTAAGGGTTGCCGAGTTAAGGTAGTTGGCGAGTTAAGAGAATGGGCCGACTTAAGATAGTTAAGCGACTTAGGGTGGTTGAACGGTTTAAGGGTTAGTATGTTGGGTCGTTAACGAGTTAAGAGTTAGTAGAGTTAACGACCTAAGAGACCCACGTGTTAGCAAGTTAACAGGTTAGCGAGTTAGGGGTTAGCGTCGTGTTTTGTTAGGTCGCTGTGTTTTAATTAAGTCGTGAGACCCAGTGTGTGTTAAGTCGGCAAGTGGCCTGAGTCGTTAGTCGTGCCGCACGCTTTAGTGTTAAGTCGTCCAAACGACTTAGTGATGTGTCGTGTTGCCTTGAGCTTTGTTGAGTCTTGAGTCGTGGGCTTATAAGTCGTGAGCGACCTAAGGCTAAGTCGTTAACTCGCGAACGACTTAGGGCGAACGGGTTAGTGATTTTCAGTCTATAAATAGAGGGGTTTGGCTCACTTTTTGGCACCGGATTTCGAAGCGACGAAGTGCTGCCATTTTGAGAGCTCGACTACAACATTTCTTCATCTCCTTTTCTCCATTCCAATCTAGTTCTAACATCCATCCAAGATCGAAGATCAATATCGAAGATCCAAGAGCCAAAGTTGAAGATCTTCATCCAACAAAGCTAGATTTCATCGTTTCAAGCGGGATTTTGACGAGTCAAGCTTGAATCTTCGCTGTCCAGATCTGAAGTTGATAGTTTTTGAAGTGTTTGGGTGATTTGGTGAGTGGTGGTTATCTCTCACACGGACCCAAAGGAGTATATTGGATCGGTGGTTTGTTTAAGTGTTAAAGATAGTGACTTCTTGCATTTTCCTAAAGTCCGCATGTAGATCTCTCATTTATGAAGTTTTGACACCTATTTTGCTACATGATTACTTGTATAAGTTCATTCCTCAAGTTATAGAGACATTTGCCTTTGATTCATGTATGTTAGATTGCATGTTAGATTTGGATCCTTTAATTACGAAATTGCCATTGTTGTTATAATTGCTTATTTAGATCTTGTTGGAATGGTTGATTGCTTAAGCTAATGATTGATTTGATTGATTGCTATGTATGTTAGTTGACTGATAACTTGATTTGGTCAAGTATGGTTGATGGTGATTCAAAAGCTAAGTGGAAAGGCTCTTGAATGAGGAAAGCTGCTTGTGGCATATGAAGCGGATGATGAAGCTCATATGTATGGATTGGATGATGTTGAGATGGGACTTTGCCATGATGCAAGGAGGCAAACCATGATGTTGAGATGCAACTTTGTTATGATGCGATGAGGCAAAGTGTGATGTTGAGATGGGACGGGTCATGATGACGTTCCAAGCACGGGCTGTGACAACGTGCAAAGCTATGTTAATAATTCGGTGATGCGATCCGGGTTGGTGATAATGGTTAGCTTGAGAGGCGCTTGAGCTAGTATGGAAATAGTCGTCGAGGAGGATGACTAGGAGGCTGAGATCTCATCGTCGTTAAAGGTTCTAGCATGCTCAAAGCAAGAGTACGTTGGAACGGGCTGCGACGACGTTCCAGGCACGGGCTGCGACGACGTGCTAGTACTCTGGGTAGTTGCGAAAATTCCTAGGCACGGGCTGCGATGACGTGCGGAGTTATGTCTAGAATCGGGGTTACCATTAGCCCTTGACAGGTGGTCATTCAACTAACGGTGAAATCCAGGCAATGATAACAGTGATAGCCAGAGTCATGGATGTTTGGACGTTTGGTTGTATCATCATTCGGTCTCAAGAGCGGTGTTTTCTGGGTGCTTATCTGATCTTGGTTTAGGCCTTGGGGGTTTGTATTTGGAAAACATCAACCTTGACTCGAGTGATTATTGCTTTACTTTAATTGCCTGCTATGTTATGCTTGCTTCTCCTTAATGTTTGTCTGGGGGCTATCACTGTAGAAAGAGGTGGAGTGGGATGGTTTGGTTCCTATTCCTTTTATCCCTTATACTCTTTTGGTATGTTTGATAGTTGATTTACTGCTCACTAAGACTTTGTCTGACTCAAGGTTTTATGTCTCCTCTTATTACCTTGGGCAGTTCATCCATGTTGGGATGGGCAGACTATGTAGCGGGTGACAGGTGCTGTTCATGGAGGTCTACGCTGATGACGACGAAGACGAGCAGGAGGCTTTTGCATATTATTTCATATTATATGTACTGGGTGTTCCGCTACTGTATTTGTTTGAGTGTTTTGTAGTGAGGCTTTGATGTATGGATGATTCATATGTTTGTATAAAACTACTATGATGCTTATATGATGGTGTTCTGTTCTACGGAGCTTCACTATATTATATTACTCTATTGTATTTTATCCATGCGCTGTGAGTTGTACGATAGATTCTGCGATGTTTATTCTACCTTGACGGTCACCCATGGCTGCCTGGCACACCTTCAGCGCACCATTCCCTTGTTTCCGTGCAGGAGTCATGGGCGGTCGTCACAACCAGCCACGGTAATCCCGTTCTACCGTAAAAATCCACGTGTCGAAAAACGAAGGGTAAAAAACTTCCTAGACCCGATTGAGATTCGGATAGTCTTTTTTGGGCATTAAATAATCCAGTGATGGCTGAAAGCAGTCATAGCCATAGAACTCACTACAGCCTTAGTTTTGACTGGTTATGGCTCCCATAACTCTAAATGAGCCAGAAGTTATGGCCATCCAAATAATTGATATCTACTGGGTGCAACATCCACGGTGCAAGGTGCAACATTCGTCCGAAATGGCGAAACAGTGTCGTACGACTTTTTGAAATGCGTGCATGGATTTGAAACAAAACGGTACCTTGGTGCACCACTCTCCAGCGATGGTAAATCGAAGACCAGCCACGGTAATCCCGTTCTACCGTAAAAATCCACGTGCCGAAAAAACGAATGGTAAAAAACTTCCTAGACCCGATTGAGATTCGGATAGTCTTTTTTAGGCATTAAACAATCCATTGACGGCTGAAAGCTGTAATAGCCGTAGAACTCACTGAGACCTTCGTTTTGACTGGTTATGGCTCCCATAACTCTAAACGAGCCAGAAGTTATGGCCGTCCGAATAATCGATATCTACAGGGTGCAACATCCACGGTGTAAGGTGCAACATCCGTCCGAAATGGCGAAACAGTTTCGTACGACTTTTTGAAACGCGTGCATGGATTTGAAACGAAACGGTACCCTGGTGCACCACTCCCTAGCGATGGTAACATGAAGACCAGCCAAGGTAATCCCGTTCTACCGTAAAATTCCACGTGTCGAAAAAACGAAGGGTAAAAAATTTCCGAGACCCGATTGAGATTCGGATAGTCTTTTTTGGGCATTAAACAATCCACTGACGGCTGAAAGCTGTCATAGCCGTAGAATTCACTAAGGCCTTCGTTTTGACGGGTTATGGCTCCCGTAACTCTAAACGAGCCAGAAGTTATGGCCGTCCGAATAATCGATATCTACAGGGTGCAACATCCACGGTGCAAGGTGCAACATCCGTCCGAAATGGCCAAACCGTGTCGTACGACTTTTTGAAACGCATGCAAGCATTTGAAACGAAACGGTACCATGGTGCGCCACTCTCCAGCGTTGGTAAATTGAAGACCAGCAACGGTTATCCAGTTTTACCGTAAAAATCCACGTGTCGAAAAAACGAAGGGTAAAAAACTTCCGAGACCCAATTGCGATTCAGATAGTCTTTTTTGGGCATTAAACAATCCACTGATGGATGAAAGCTGTCATAGCTGTAGAACTCACTGAGGCCTTCGTTTTGACTGGTTATGGCTCCCGTAACTCTAAACGAGCCAGAAGTTATGGTCGTTCGAATAATCGATATCTACAGGGTGCAACATCCACGGTGCAAGGTGCAACATCCGTTCGAAATGGAAAAACAGTGTCGTACGACTTTTTGAAATGCGTGCAAGGATTTGAAAAGAAACGGTACCATGATGCACCACTCTCCAGCGTTAGTAAATCGAAGACCAGCCACGGCACACCCGTTCTACCGTAAAAATCCACGTGTCGAAAAAACGAAGAGTAAAAAACTTCCTAGACCCGATTGAGATTCGGATAGTCCTTTTTGGGGATTAAACAATCCATTGACGGCGGAAAGCGGTCATAGACGTAGAACTCACTGAGGCCTTCGTTTTGACTGGATATGGCTCCCGTAACTCTAAACGAGCCAGAAGTTATGGCCGTCCGAATAATCGATATCTACAGGGTGCAACATCCACGGTGCAAGGTGCAACATCCGTCCGAAATGGTGAAACAGTGTCGTACGACTTTTTGAAATCCGTGCATGGATTTGAAACGAAACGGTACCCTGGTGCACCACTCTCCAGCGTTGGTAAATCGAAGACCAGCCACGGTAATCCCGTTCTACCGTAAAAATCCACGTGTCGAAAAAACGGAGGGTAAAAAACTTTCGAGACCCGATTGAGATTCGGATAGTCTTTTTTGGGCATTAAACAATCCATTGATGGCTGAATGCTGTCATAGCCGTAGAACTCACTGAGGCCTTCGTTTTGACTGGTTATGGCTCCCGTAACTCTAAACGAGCCAGAAGTTATGGCCGTCCGAATAATCGATATCTACAGGGTGCAACGTCCATGGTGCGAGGTGCAACATCCGTCCGAAATGGCGAAACAGTGTCGTACGACATTTTGAAATGCATGCATGGATTTGAAATGAAACGGTACCCTGGTGCACCACTTTTCAGCGATGGTAACACGAAGGCCAGCCACGGTAATCCCGTTTTACCGTAAAAATCCACGTGTCGAAAAAACGAAGGGTAAAAAACTTCCGAGACCCGATTGAGATTCGGATAGTCTTTTTTGGGCATTAAACAATCCATTGACGGCTGAAAGCTGTCATAGCCGTAGAACTCACTTAGGCCTTCGATTTGACTGGTTATGGCTCCCGTAACTCTAAACGAGGCAGAAGTTATGGCCGTCCGGATAATCGATATCTACAGGGTGCAACATCCGTCCGAAATGGCGAAACAGTGTCGTACGACTTTTTGAAATGCGTGCAAGGATTTGAAATGAAACGGTACCATGGTGCACCACTCTCCAGCGTAGGTAAATTGAAGACCAGCCACGGTAATCCCGTTTTACCGTAAAAATCCATGTGTCGAAAAAACGAATGGTAAAAAACTTCCGAGACCCTATTAAGATTCGGATAGTGTTTTTTGGGCATTAAACAATCCATTGACGGCTGAAAGCTATCATAGCCATAGAACTCATTGAGGCCTTCGTTTTGACTGGTTATGGCTCCCGTAACTCTAAACGATCCAGAAGTTAAGGCCGTCCGAATAATCGATATCTATAGGGTGCAACATCCACGGTGCAAGGTGCAACATCCGTCCGAAATGGCAAAACAGTGTCGCACGACTTTTTGAAATGCGTGCAAGGATTTAAAACGAAAAAGTACCCTGGTGCACCACTCTCCAGCGATCGTAAATCGAAGACCCGCTACGGTAATCCCGTTTTACCATAAAAATCCACGTGTCGAAAAAACGAAGGGTAAAAAACTTCCGAGACCCGATTGAGATTCGGATAGTCTTTTTTGGGTATTTAACAATCCATTGACGGCTGAAAGCTGTCATAGCCGTAGAACTCACTGAGGCCTTCGTTTTGACTGGTTATGGCTCCCGTAACTCTAAACGAGCCAGAAGTTATGGCCGTCCGAGTAATCGATATCTACAGGGTGCAACGTCTACGGTGCAAGGTGCAACATCCGTCCGAAATGGAGAAACAGTGTCGTACGACTTTTTGAAATGCGTGCATGGATTTGAAATGAAATGGTACCATGGTGCACCACTCTCCAGCGTTGGTAAATCGAAGACCAGCCACAGTAATCCCGTTCAACCGTAAAAATCCACGTGTCGAAAAAACGAAGGGTAAAAAACTTCCGAGACCCGATTGAGATTCGGATAGTCTTTTTTGGGCATTAAACAATCCATTGACGGCTGAAAGCGGTCACATCCGTAGAACTCACTGAGGCCTTCGTTTTGACTGGTTATGGCTCCCGTAAATCTAAACGAGCCAGAAGTTATGGCCGTCCGAATAATCGATATCTACAGGGTGCAACGTCCACGGTGCAAGGTGCAACATCCGTCCGAAATGGCGAAACAGTGTCGTACGACTTTTTGAAATGCGTGCATGGATTTGAAACGAAACGGTACCCTGGTGCACCACTCTCCAGCAATGGTAAATCGATGACCAGCCACGGTAATCCTGTTCTACCGTAAAAATCCACTTGTCGAAAAAACGAAGGGTAAAAAACTTCCTAGACCCGATTGAGATTCAGATAGTCTTTTTTGGGCATTAAACAACCCATTGACGGCTAAAAACTGTCATAGCCGTAGAACTCACTGAGGCCTTCGTTTTGACTGGTTGTGGCTCCCGTAACTCTAAACGAGCCAGAAGTTATGGCCGTCCGAATAATCGATATCTACAGGGTGCAACATCCACGGTGCAAGGTGCAACATCCGTTCGAAATGGCGTAACAGTGTCGTACGACTTTTTGAAATGCGTGCATGGATTTGAAACAAAATGGTACCCTGGTGCACCACTCTCCAGCGATGGTAAATTGAAAACCAGCCACGGTAATCCCGTTTTACCATAAAAATCCACGTGTCGAAAAAACGTAGGGTAAAAAACTTCCGAGACCCGATTGAGATTCAGATAGTCTTTTTTGGGCATTTAACAATCCATTGACGGCTGAAAGCGGTCATAGCCGTAGAACTCACTGAGGCCTTCGTTTTGACTTGATATGGCTCCTGTAACTCTAAACGAGCCAGAAGTTATGGCCGTCCGAATAATCGATATCTATAGGGTGCAACATCCACGGTGCAAGGTGCAACATCCGTCCAAAATGGCGAAACAGTGTCGTACGACTTTTTGAAATGCGTGCAAGGATTTGAAATGAAACTGTACCATGGTGCACCACTCTCCAGCGTTGGTAAATTGAAAAACAGCCACGGTAATCCCGTTTTACTGTAAAAATCTACGTGTCGAAAAAAGAAGGGTAAAAAACTTCCGAGACCCGATTGAGATTCGGATAGTCTTTTTTGGGCATTTAACAATCCATTGACGGCTGAAAGCTGTCATAGCCTTAGAACTCACTGAGGCCTTCGTTTTGACTGGTTATGGATCCCGTAACTCTAAACGAGCCAGAAGTTATGGCCGTCCGAATAATCGATATCTACAGGGTCCAACATCGACGGTGCAAGGTGCAACATCCGTCCGAAATGGCGAAACAGTGTTGTACGACTTTTTGAAATGCGTGCAAGGATTTGAATGAAATGGTACCATGGTATACCACTCTCCAGCGTTGGTAAATTGAAGACCAGCCACGGTAATCCCGTTTTACCGTAAAAATCCACGTGTCGAAAAAACGAAGGGTAAAAAACTTCCGAGACCCGATTGAGATTCGGATAGTCTTTTTTGGGCATTAAACAATCCATTGACGGCTGAAAGCTGTCATAGCCGTAGACCTCACTGAGGCCTTCGTTTTGACTGGTTATGGCTCCCGTAACTCTAAACGAGGCAGAAGTTATGGCCGTCCGAATAATCAATATCTACAGGGTGCAACATCCACGGTGCAAGGTGCAACATCCGTCCGAAATGGCGAAACAGTGTCGTACAACTTTCTAAAATGCGTGCATGGATTTGAAACAAAACGATACCATGGTGCACAACTCTCCAGCGATGGTAAATCGAAGACCAGCCACGGTAACCCCGTTCTACCGTGAAAATCCACGTGTCGAAAAAACGAAGGGTAAAAAACTTCCTAGAACCAATTGAGATTCGGATAGCCTTTTTTGGGCATTAAACAATCCATTGACGGCTTAAATCTGTCATAGCCATATAACTCACCGAGGCCTTCGTTTTGACTGGTTATGGCCCCCGTAACTCTAAACGAGCCAGAAGTTATGGCCGCCCGAATAATCGATATCTACAGGGTGCAACATCCACGGTGCAAGGCGCAACATCCGTCCGAAATGGCGAAACAATGTCGTACGACTTTTTGAAATGCATGCATGGTTTGAAACGGAACGGTACCCTGGTGCACCACTCTCCAGCAGTGGTAAATCGAAGACCAGCCACGGTAATCCCGTTCTACCGTAAAAATCCACGTGTCGAAAAAACGAAGGGTAAAAAACTTCCTAGACCCGATTGAGGTTCAGATAGTCTTTTTTGGGCATTAAACAATCCATTGACGGCTGAAAACTGCCATAGCCGAAGAACTCACTGAGGCCTTTGTTTTGACTGGTTATGGCTCCCGTAACTCTAAACGAGCCAGAAGTTATGGCCGTCCGAATAATCGATATCTACAGGGTGCAACGTCCACGGTGCAAGGTGCAACATCCGTCCGAAATGGCGTAACAGTGTCGTACGACTTTTTGAAATGCGTGCATGGATTTGAAACAAAACGGTACCTTGGTGCACCACTCTCCAGCGATGGTAAATCGAAGACCAGCCACGGTAATCCCGTTTTACCATAAAAATCCACGTGTCGAAAAAACGAAGGGTAAAAAACTTCCGAGACCCGATTGAGATTCGGATAGTCTTTTTTGGGCATTTAACAATCCATTGACGGCTGAAAGCCGTCATAGCTGTAGAACTCATTGAGGCCTTCGTTTTGACTTGTTATGGCTCCCGTAACTCTAAACGAGGCAGAAGTTATAGCCGTCCGAATAATCGATATCTACAGGGTGCAACATCCACAGTCCAAGGTGCAACATCCGTCCGAAATGGCAAGACAGTGTCGTACGACTTTTTGAAATGCGTGCAAGGACTTGAAACGAAAGGATACCATGGTGCACCGGTCTCCAGCGTTGGTAAATAGAAGACCATCCACGGTAATCCCGTTCTACCATAAAAATCCACGGGTCGAAAAAACGAAGGGTAAAAAACTTCTGAGACCCGATTGAAATTCGGATAGTCTTTTTTGGGGATTAAACAATCCATTGACGGCTGAAATCTGTCATAGCCGTAGAACTCACTGTGGCCTTCGTTTTGACTGGTTATGGCTCCCGTAACTCTAAACGAGCCAGAAGTTATGGCCGTCCGAATAATCGATATCTACAGGGTGCAACATCCACGGTGCAAGGTGCAACATCCGTCCCAAATGGCGAAACAGCGTCGTACGACTTTTTGAAGTGCGTACAAGGATTTGAATGAAATGGTACCATGGTGCACCACTCTCCTGCATTGGTAAATTGAAGACCAGCCACGGTAATCCCGTTTTACCGTAAAAATCCACGTGTCGAAAAAACGAAGGGTAAAAACTTCCGAGACCCGATTGAGATTCAGATAGTCTTTTTTGGGCATTAAACAATCCATTGACGGACGAAAGCTGTCATAGCCGTAGAACTCACTGAGGCCTTCGTTTTGACTGGTTATGGCTACCGTAACTCTAAACGAGCCAGAAGTTATGGCCGTCCGAATAATCGATACCTACAGGGTGCAACATCCACGGTGCAAGGTGCAACATCCGTCCGAAATGGCGAAACAGTGGCGTACGACTTTCTGAAATGCGTGCATGGATTTGAAACAAAACGATACCATGGTGCACAACTCTCCAGCGATGGTAAATCGAAGACCAGCCACGGTAATCTCGTTCTACCGTAAAAAGCCACGTGTCGAAAAAACGAAGGGTAAAAAACTTCCTAGACCCGATTGAGATTCGGATAGTCTTTTTCCGGCATTAAACAATCCATTGACGGCTTAAAGCTGTCATAGTCGTAGAACTCACTGAGGCCTTCGTTTTGACTGTTTACGGCTCCCGTAACTCTAAACGAGCCAGAAGTTATGGTCGTCCGAATAATCGATATCTACAGGGTGCAACATCTACGGTGCAAGGCGCAACATCCGTCCGAAATGGCGAAACAGTGTCGTACGACTTTTTGAAATGCATACCTGGTTTGAAACGGAACGGTACCATAGTGCACCACTCTCCAGCGATGGTAAATCGAAGACCAGCCACGGTAATGCCGTTCTACCGTAAAAATCCACGTGTCGAAAAAACGAAGGGTAAAAAACTTCGTAGACCCGATTGAGATTCAGATAGTCTTTTTTGGGAATTAAACAAACCATTGACGGCTGAAAACTGTCATAGCCGTAGAACTCAATGAGGCCTTTGTTCTGACTGGTTATGGCTCCCGTAACTCTAAACGAGCCAGAAGTTATGGCCGTCCGAATAATTGATATCTAAAGGGTGCAACATCCACGGTGCAAGGTGCAACATCCATCCGAAATGGCGTAACAGTGTCGTACGACTTTTTGAAATGTGTGCTTGGATTTGAAACAAAACGGTACCCTGGTGCACCACTCTCCAGCGATGGCAAATCGAAGACCAGCCATGGTAATCCCGTTTTACCATATAAATCGACGTGTCGAAAAAACGAAGGGAAAAAAACTTCCGAGACCCGATTGAGATACGGATAGTCTTTTTTGGGCATTTAACAATCCATTGACGGCTGAAAGCTATCATAGCCGTAGAACTCACTGAGGCCTTCGTTTTGACTTGATATGGATCCCGTAACTCTAAACGAGCCAGAAGTTATGGTCGTCCGAATAATCGATATCTACAGGGTGCAACATCCACGGTGCAAGGTGCAACATCCGTCCGAAATGGCGAAACAGTGTCGTACGACATTTTGAAATGCGTGCAAGGATTTGAAACGAAACGGTACCATGGTGCACCACTCTCCAGCGTTGGTAAATTGAAGACCAGCCACGGTAATCCCGTTCTACCATAAAAATCCACGTGTCGAAAAAACGAAGGGTAAAAAACTTCCGAGACCCGATTGAGATTCGGATAGTCTTTTTTGGGCATTTAACAATCCATTCGGCTGAAAGCTGTCATAGCCTTAGAACTTACCGAGGCCTTCGTTTTGACTGGTTATGGATCCCGTAACTCTAAACGAGCCAGAAGTTATGGCCGTCCGAGTAATCGATATCTACAGGGTGCAACATCCGTCCGAAATGGCGAAACTGTGTCGTACGACTTTTTGAAATGCGTGCAAGGATTTGTATGAAATGGTACCATGGTGCACCACTCTCCAGCATTGGTAAATTGAAGACCAGCCACGGTAGTCCCGTTTTACCGTAAAAATCCACGTGTCGAAAAAACGAAGGGTAAAAAACTTCCGAGACCCGATTGAGATTCAGATAGTCTTTTTTGGGCATTAAACAATCCATTGACGGCTGAAAGCTGTCATAGCCGTAGAACTCACTGAGGCCTTCGTTTTGACTGGTCATGGCTCCCGTAACTCTAAACGAGCCAGAAGTTATGGCCGTCCGAATAATCGATATCTACAGGGTGCAACATCCAAGGTGCAAGGTGCAACATCCGTCCGAAATGGCGAAACAGTGTCGTACGACTTTCTGAAATGCGTGCATGGATTTGAAACAAAACGATACCATGGTGCACTACTCTCCAGCGATGGTAAATCGAAGACCAGCCACGGTAATCCCGTTCTACCGTAAAAATCCATGTGTCGAAAAAACGAAGGGTAAAAAACTTCCTAGACCCGACTGAGATTCGGATAGTGTTTTTTGGGCATTAAACAATCCATTGATGGCTTAAAGCTGTCATAGCCGTAGAACTCACTGAGGCCTTCGTTTTGACTGGTTATGGCTCCCGTAACTCTAAACGAGCCAGAAGTTATGGCTGTCCGAATAATCGATATCTACAGGGTGCAACATCGACGGTGCAAGGCGCAACATCCGTCCGAAATGGCGAAACAGTGTCGTACGACTTTTTGAAATGCATGCATGGTTTGAAACGGAACGGTACCATTGTGCACCACTCTCCAGCAATGGTAAATCGAAGACCAGCCACGGTAATCCCGTTCTACCGTAAAAATCCACGTGTCGAAAAAACGAAGGGTAAAAAACTTCCTAGACCCGATTGAGATTCAGATAGTCTTTTTTGGGCATTAAACAGTCCATTGACGGCTGAAAAGTGTCATAGCCGTAGAACTCACTGAGGCCTTTGTTTTGACTGGTTATGGCTTCCGTAACTCTAACGAGCCAGAAGTTATGGTCGTCCGAATAATCGATATCTACAGGGTGCAACATCCACGGTGCAAGGTGCAACATCCGTCCGAAATGGCGTAACTATGTCGTACGACTTTTTGAAATGCGTGCTTGGATTTGAAACAAAACGGTACCCTGGTGCACCACTCTCCAGCGATGGTAAATCGAAGACCAGCCACGGTAATCCCGTTTTACCATAAAAATCCACGTGTCGAAAAAACGAAGGGTAAAAAACTTCCGAGACCCGATTGAGATTCGGATAGTCTTTTTTGGGCATTTAAAAATCCATTGACGGCTGAAAGCTATCATAGCCGCAGAACTCACTGAGGCCTTCGTTTTGACTGGATATGGATCCCATAACTCTAAACGAGCCAGAAGTTATGGCCGTCCGAATAATCGATATCTATAGGGTGCAACATCCACAATGCAAGGTGCAACATCCGTCCGAAATGGCGAAACAGTGTCGTACGACGTTTTGTAATGCGTGCAAGGATTTGAATGAAAGGTACCATGGTGCACCACTCTCCAGCGTTGGTAAATTGAAGAACAGCCACGGTAATCCCGTTTTACCGTAAAAATCCACGTGTCGAAAAAACGAAGGGTAAAAAACTTCCGAGACCCGATTGAGATTCGGATAGTCTTTTTTGGGCATTAAACAATCCATTGACGGCTGAAAGCGGTCATAGCCGTAGAACTCACTGAGGCCTTCGTTTTGACTGGTTATGGCTCCCGTAACTCTAAACGAGCCGAAGTTATGGCCGTCCGAATAATCGACATCTACAGGGTGCAACATCCACGGTGCAAGGTGCAACATCCGTCCGAAATGGCAAAATAGTGTCGTACGACTTTCTGAAATGCGTGCATGGATTTGAAACAAAACGATACCATGGTGCACAACTCTGCAACGATGGTAAATCGAAGACCAGCCACGGTAATCCCGTTCTACCGTAAAAATCCACGTGTCGAAAAAACGAAGGGTAAAAAACTTCCTAGACCCGACTGAGATTCGGATAGTCTTTTTTGGGCATTAAACGATCTATTGATGGCTTAAAGCTGTCATAGCCGTAGAACTCGCTGAGGCCTTCGTTTTGACTGGTTATGTCTCCCGTAACTCTAAACGAGCCAGAAGTTATGGCCGTCCGAATAATCGATATCTACAGGGTGCAACATCCACGGTGCAAGGCGCAACATCAGTCCGAAATGGCGAAACAGTGTCGTACGACTTTTTGAAATGCATGCACGGTTTGAAACGGAACGGTACCATGGTGCACCACTCTCCAGCAATGGTAAATCGAAGACCAGCCACGGTAATCCCGTTCTACCGTAAAAATCCACATGTCGAAAAAACAAAGGGTAAAAAACTTCCTAGACGCGATTGAGATTCAGATAGTCTTTTTTGGGCATTAAACAATCCATTGACGGCTGAAAACTGTCATAGCCGCAGAAATCACTGAGGCCTTTGTTTTGACTGGTTATGGCTCCCGTAAATCTAAACGATCCAGAAGTTATGGCCGTCCGAATAATCGATATCTACAGGGTGCAACATCCACGGTGCGAGGTGCAACATCCGTCCGAAATGGCGTAACAGTGTCGTACAACTTTTTGAAATGCATGCTTGGATTTGAAACAAAACGGTACCCTGGTGCACCACTCTCCAGCGATGGTAAATCGAAGACCAGCCATGGTACCCGTTTTACCATAAAAATCCACGTGTCGAAAAAACGAAGGGTAAAAAACTTCCGAAACCCGATTGAGATTCGGATAGTCTGTTTTGGGCATTTAAAAATCCATTGACGGCTGAAAGCTATCATAGCCGTAGAACTCACTGAGGCCTTCGTTTTGACTGGATATGGATCCCGTAACTCTAAACGAGCCAGAAGTTATGGCCGTTCGAATAATCGATATCTACAGGGTGCAACATCCACGGTGTAAGGTGCAACATCCTTCCAAAATGGCGAAACAGTGTCGTACGACTTTTTGAAATGCGTGCAAGGATTTGAAATGAAACGGTACCATGGTGCACCACTCTCCAGCGTTGGTAAATTGAAGACCAGCCACGGTAATCCCGTTCTACCGTAAAAATCCACGTGTCGAAAAAACGAAGGGTAAAAAACTTCCGAGACCCGATTGAGATTCGGATAGTCTTTTTTGGGCATTTGACAATTCATTGACAGCTGAAAGCTGTCATAGCCTTAGAACTCACTGAGGCCTTCGTTTTAACTGGTTATGGGTCCCGTAACTCTAAATGAACCAGAAGTTATGACCGTCCGAATAATCGATATCTACAGGGTGCAACATCCACGGTGCAAGGTGCAACATCCGTCCGAAATGGCGAAACAGTGTCGTACGACTATTTGAAATGCGTGCAAGGATTTGAATGAAATGGTACCATGGTGCACCACTCTCCAACGTTGGTAAATTGAAGACCAGCCACGGTAATCCCGTTTTACCGTAAAAGTCCACGTGTCGAAAAAACGAAGGGTAAAAAACTTCCGAGACCCGATTGAGATTCGGATAGTGTCTTTTGGGCATTAAACAATCCATTGACAGCTGAAAGCGGTCATAGCCGTAGAACTCACTGAGGCCTTCGTTTTGACTGGTTATGGCTCCCGTAACTCTAAACGAGCCAGAAGTTATGGCCGTCCGAATAATCGATATCTACAGGGTGCAACATCCACGGTGCAAGGTGCAACATCCGTCCGAAATGGCAAAACAGTGTCGTACGACTTTCTAAAATGCGTACATGGATTTGAAACAAAACGATACCACGGTGCACAACTCTCCAGCGATGGTAAATAAAAGACCAGCCACGGTAATCCCGTTCTACCGTAAAAATCCACGTGTCGAAAAAACGAAGGGTAAAAAACTTCCTAGACCCGACTGAGATTCGGATAGTCTTTTTTGAGCATTAAACAATCCATTGACGGCTTAAAGCTGTCAAAGCCGTAGAACTCACTGAGGCCTTCGTTTTTACTGGTTATTGCTCCCGTAACTCTAAACGAGCCAGAAGTTATGGCCGTCCGAATAATCGATATCTACAGGGTGCAACATCCACGGTGCAAGGCGCAACATCAGTCCGAAATGGCGAAACAGTGTCGTACGACTTTTTGAAATGCATGCATGGTTTGAAACGGAACGGTACCATGGTGCACCACTCTCCAGCAATGGTAAATCAAAGACCAGCCATGGTAATCCCGTTCTACCGTAAAAATCCACGTGTCGAAAAAACGAAGGGTAAAAAACTTCCTAGACCCGATTGAGATTCTGATAGTCTTTTTTGGGCATTAAAATATCCATTGACGGCTGAAAACTGTCATAGCCGTAGAACTCACTGAGGCCTTCGTTTTGACTGGTTATGGCTCCCGTAACTCTAAACGAGCCAGAAGTTATGGCCGTCCGAATAATCGATATCTACAGGGTGCAACATCCACGGTGCAAGGTGCAACATCCATCCGAAATGGCGAAACAGTGTCGTACGACTTTCTAAAATGCGTACATGGATTTGAAACAAAACGATACCATGGTGCACAACTCTCCAGCGATGGTAAATCGAAGACCAGCCACGGTAATCCCATTCTACTGTAAAAATCCACGTGCCGAAAAAACGAAGGGTAAAAAACTTCCTAGACCCGACTGAGATTCGGATAGTCTTTTTTGAGTATTAAACAATCCATTGACGGCTTAAAGCTATCATAGCCGTAGAACTCACTGAGGCCTTCGTTTTGACTGGTTATTGCTCCCGTAACTCTAAACGAGCCAGAAGTTATGGCCGTCCGAATAATCGATATCTACAGGGTGCAACATCCACGGTGCAAGGCGCAACATCAGTCCGAAATGGCGAAACAGTGTCGTACGACTTTTTGAAATGCATGCATGGTTTGAAACGGAACGGTACCATGGTGCACCACTCACCAGCAATGGTAAATCAAAGACCAGCCATGGTAATCCCGTTCTACCGTAAAAATCCACGTGTCGAAAAAACGAAGGGTAAAAAACTTCCTAGACCCGATTGAGATTCTGATAGTCTTTTTTGGGCATTAAACAATCCATTGACAGCTGAAAGCGGTCATAGCCGTAGAACTCACCGAGGCCTTCGTTTTGACTGGTTATGGCTCCCGTAACTCTAAACGAGCCAGAAGTTATGGCCGTCCGAATAATCGATATCTACAGGGTGCAACATCCACGGTGCAAGGTGCAACATCCGTCCGAAATGGCGAAACAGTGTCGTACGACTTTCTAAAATGCGTACATGGATTTGAAACAAAACGATACCATGGTGCACAACTCTCCAGCGATGGTAAATCAAAGACCAGCCACGGTAATCCCGTTCTACCGTAAAAATCCACGTGTCGAAAAAACGAAGGGTAAAAAACTTCCTAGACCCGACTGAGATTCGGATAGTCTTTTTTGAGCATTAAACAATCCATTGACGGCTTAAAGCTGTCATAGCCGTAGAACTCACTAAGGCCTTCGTTTTGACTGGTTATTGCTCCCGTAACTCTAAACGAGCCAGAAGTTATGGCCGTCCGAATAATCGATATCTACAGGGTGCAACATCCACGGTGCAAGGCGCAACATCAGTCCGAAATGGCGAAATAGTGTCGTACGACTTTTTGAAATGCATGCATGGATTGAAACGGAACGGTACCATGGTGCACCACTCTCCAGCAATGGTAAATCAAAGACCAGCCATGGTAATCCCGTTCTACCGTAAAAATCCACGTTTCGAAAAAACGAAGGGTAAAAAACTTCCTAGACCCGATTGAGATTCCGATAGTCTTTTTTGGGCATTAAAATATCCATTGACGGCTGAAAACTGTCATAGCCGTAGAACTCACTGAGGCCTTCGTTTTGACTAGTTATGGCTCCCGTAACTCTAAACGAGCCAGAAGTTATGGCCGTCCGAATAATCGATATCTACAGGGTGCAACATCCACGGTGCAAGGTGCAACATCCATCCGAAATGGCGAAACAGTGTCGTACGACTTTCTAAAATGCGTAAATGGATTTGAAACAAAACGATACCCTGGTGCACCACTCTCCAGTGATGGTAAATCGAAGACCAGCCACGGTAATCCCGTTTTACCATAAAAATCCACGTGTCGAAAAAATGAAGGGTAAAAAACTTCCGAGACCCGATTGAGATTCGGATAGTCTTTTTTGGGCATTTAACAATCCATTGACGGATGAAAGCGGTCATAGCCGTAGAACTCACTAAGGCCTTCGTTTTTACTGGTTATGGCTCCCGTAACTCTAAACGAGCCAGAAGTTATGGCCGTCCGAATAATCGATATCTACAGGGTGCAACATCCACGGTGCAAGGTGCAACATCCGTCCGAAATGGCAAAACAGTGTCGTACGACTTTTTGAAATGCGTGCAAGGATTTGAAACGAAACGGTACCATGGTGCACCACTCTCTAGCGTTGGAAAATTGAAGACCAGCCACGGTAATCCCGTTCTACAGTAAAAATCCACGTGTCGAAAAAACGAAGGGTAAAAAACTTCCGTGACCCGATTGAGATTCGGATAATCTTTTTTGGGCACTTAACAATCCATTGATGGCTGAAAGTTGTCATAGCCTTAGAACTCACTGAGGCCTTCGTTTTGACTGGTTATGGATCCCGTAACTCTAAACGAGCCAGAAGTTATGGCCGTCCGAATAATCGATATCTACAGGGTGCAACATCCACGGTGCAAGGTGCAACATTCGTCCGAAATGGCGAAACAGTGTCGTATGACTTTTTGAAATGCGTGCAAAGATTTGAAGGAAATGGTACCATGGTGCACCACTCTCCAGCGTTGGTAAATTGAAGACCAGCCACGGTAATCCCGTTTTACCGTAAAAATCCACGTGTCAAAAAAACGAAGGGTAAAAAACTTCCGAGACCCGATTGAGATTCGGATAGTCTTTTTTGGGCATTAAACAATCCATTGATGGCTTAAAGCTGTCATCGCCGTAGAACTCACTGAGGCCTTGTTTTGACTGGTTATGGCTCCCGTAACTCTAAACGAGCCAGAAGTTATGGCCGTCCGAATAATCGATATCTACAGGGTGCAACATCCACGGTGCAAGGTGCAACATCCGTCCGAAATGGCGAAAAAGTGTCTTACGACTTTTTGAAATGCGTGCATGGATTTGAAACAAACGATAAAGTGGTGCACAACTCTCCAGCGATGGTAAATCGAAGACCAGCCACGGTAATCCCGTTCTATCGTAAAAATCCACGTGTCGAAAAAACGAAGGGTAAAAAACTTCCTAGACCCGACTGAGATTCGGATAGTCTTTTTTGGGCATTAAACAGTCCATTGACGGCTTAAAGCTGTCACAGCCGTAGAACTCACCGAGGCCTTAGTTTTGACTGGTTGTGGCTCCCGTAACTCTAAACGAGCCAGAAGTTATGGCCGTCCGAATAATCGATATTTACAGGGTGCAACATCCACGGTGCAAGGCGCAACATCTGTCCGAAATGGCGAAACAATGTCGTACGACTTTTTAAAATGCATGCATGGTTTGAAACGGAAAGGTACCATGGTGCACCACTCTCCAGCAATGGTAAATCGAAGACCAGCCACGGTAATCCCGTTCTACCGTAAAAATCCACGTGTCGAAAAAACGAAGGGTAAAAAACTTCCTAGACCCGATTGAGATTCCGATAGTCTTTTTTGGGCATTAAACAATCCATTGACGGCTGAAAGCGGTCATAGTCGTAGAACTCACTGAGGCCTTCGTTTTGACTGGATATGGATCCCGTAACTCTAAACGAGCCAGAAGTTATGGCCGTCCGAATAATCGATATCTACAGGGTGCAACATCCACGGTGTAAGGTGCAACATCCGTCCAAAATGGCGAAATAGTGTCGTACGACTTTTTGAAATGCGTGCAAGGATTTGAAACGAAACCGTACCATGGTGCACCACTCTCCAGCGTTGGTAAATTGAAGACCAGCCACGGTAATCCCGTTCTACCGTAAAAATCCACGTGTCGAAAAAATGAAGGGTAAAAAACTACCGAGACCCGATTGAGATTCGGATAGTCTTTTTTGGGCATTTAACAATTCATTGACGGCTGAAAGCTATCATAGCCTTAGAACTCACTGAGGCCTTCGTTTTGAATGGTTATGGATCCCGTAACTCTAAACGAGCCAGAAGTTATGACCGTCCGAATAATCGATATCTACAGGGTGCAACATCCACGATGCAAGGTGCAACATCCGTCCGAAATGGCGAAACATTGTCGTACGACTTTTTGAAATGCGTACATGGATTTGAAACGAAACGGTACCATGGTGCACCACTCTCCAGCGTTGGTAAATCGAAGACCAGCCACGGTAATCCCGTTCTACCGTAAAAATCCACGTGTCGAAAAAACGAAGGGTAAAAAACTTCCGAGACCCGATTGAGATTCGGATAGTCTTTTATGGGCATTAAACAATCCATTGATGGCTGAAAGCTGTCATAGCCGTAGAACTTACCGAGGCCTTCGTTTTGACTGGTTATGGCTCCCGTAACTCTAAACGAGCCAGAAGTTATGGCCGTCCGAATAATCGATATCTACAGGGTGCAACATCCACGGTGCAAGGTGCAACATCCGTCCGAAATGGCGAAACAGTGTCGTACGACTTTCTGAAATGCGTGCATGGATTTGAAACAAAATGATACCATGGTACACAACTCTCCAGTGATGGTAAAACGAAGACCAGCCATGGTAATCCCGTTCTACCGTACAAATCCACGTGTCGAAAAAACGAAGGGTAAAAAACTTCTTAGACCCGATTGAGATTCGGATAGTCTTTTTTGGGCATTAAACAATCCATTGACGGCTTAAAGCTGTCATAGCCGAAGAACTCACTGAGGCCTTCGTTTTGACTGGCTATTGGTCCCGTAACTCTAAACGTGCCAGAAGTTATGGCCGCCCGAATAATCGATATCTACAGGGTGCAACATCCACGGTGCAAGGCGCAACATCCGTCCAAAATGGCGAAACAGTGTCGTACGACTTTTTGAAATGCATGTATGGTTTGAAACGGAACGGTACCATGGTGCACCACTCTATAGCAATGGTAAATCGAAGACCAGCCACGGTAATCCCGTTCTACCGTAAAAATCCACGTGTCGAAAAAACGAAGGGTAAAAAACTTCCTAGACACGATTGAGATTCAGATAGTCTTTTTTGGGCATTAAACAATCCATTGACGGCTGAAAACTCTCATAGCCATAGAACTCACTGAGGCCTTTGTTTGGACTGGTTATGGCTCCCGTAACTCTAAACGAGCCAGTAGTTATGGCCGTCCGAATAATCGATATCTACATGGTGCAATATCCACAGTGCAAGGTGCAACATCCGTCCTAAATGGCGTAACAGTGTCGTACAACTTTTTGAAGACCAGCCACGGTAATCCCTGGTGCACCACTCTCCAGCGTAACAGTGTCCTAAACGGCTCCCTGGTGCACCACTCTCCAGCGATGGTAAATTGAAGACCAGCCACGGTAATCCCGTTTTACCATAAAAATCCACGTGTCGAAAAAACGAAGGGTAAAAAACTTCTGAGACCCGATTGAGATTCGGATAGTCTTTTTTGGGCATTTAACAATCCATTGATGGCTGAAAGCTATCATAGCCGTAGAACTCACTGAGGCCTTCGTTTTGACTGGATATGGCTCCCGTAACTCTAAACGAGCCAGAAGTTATGGTCGTCCGAATAATCGATATCTACAGGGTGCAACATCCACGGTGCAAGGTGCAACATCCGTCCGAAATGGCGAAACAGTGTCGTACGATTTTTTGAAATGCGTGCAAGGATTTGAAACGAAACGGTACCATGGTGCACCACTCTCCAGCGTTGGAAAATTGAAGAACAGCCACGGTAATCCCGTTCTACCGTAAAAATCCACGTGTCGAAAAAACGAAGGGTAAAAAACTTCCGAGACCCGATTGAGATTCGGATAGTCTTTTTTGGGCATTTAACAATCCATTGACGTCTGAAAGCTGTCATAGCCTTAGAACTCACTGAGGGTTTCGTTTTGACTTGTTATGGATCCCGTAACTCTAAACGAGCCAGAAGTTATGGCCGTCTGGATAATCGATATCTACAGGGTGCAACATCCACGGTGCAAGGTGCAACATCCGTCCGAAATGGCGAAACAGTGTCGTACGACTTTTTGAAATGCATGCAAGGATTTGAATGAAATGGTACCATGGTGCACCACTCTCCAGCGTTGGTAAATTGAAGACCAGCCACGGTAATCTCGTTTTACCGTAAAAATCCACGTGTCGAAAAAACGAAGGGTAAAAAACTTCCGAGACCCGATTGAGATTCGGATAGTATTTTTGGTGCATTAAACAATCCATTGACGGCTCGAAGCTGTCATAGCCGTAGAACTCACTGAGGCCTTAATTTTGACTGGTTATGGCTCCCGTAGCTCTAAACGAGCCAGAAGTTATGGCCGTCCGAATAATCGATATCTACAGGGTGCAACATCCACGGTGCAAGGTGCAACATCCGTCCGGAATGGCGAAACAGTGTCGTACGACTTTCTGAAATGCGTGCATGGATTTGAAACAAAACGATACCATGGTGCACAACTCTCCAACGATGGTAAATCGAAGACCAGCCACGGTAATCCCGTTCTACCATAAAAATCCACGTGTCGAAAAAACGAAGGGTAAAAAACTTCCTAGACCCGACTAAGATTCGGATAGTCTTTTTTGGGCATTAAACAATCCATTGACGGCTTAAAGCTGTCATAGCCGTAGAAATCACTGAGGCCTTCGTTTTGACTAGTTATGGCTCCCGTAACTTTAAACGAGCCAGAAGTTATGGCCGTCCGATTAATCGATATCTACAGGGTACAACATCCACGTTGTAAGGCGCAACATCCGTCCAAAATGGCGAAACAGTGTCGTACGACTTTTTGAAATGCATGCATGGTTTGAAACGGAACATTACCATGGTGCACCACTCTCCAGCAATGGTAAATCGAAGACCAGCCACGGTAATCCCGTAAAAATCCACGTGTCGAAAAAACGAAGGGTAAAAAACTTCCTAGACCCGATTGAGATTCAGATAGTCTTTTTTGGGCATTAAACAATCCATTGACGGCTGAAAACTGTCATAGCCGTAGAACTCACTGAGGCCTTTGTTTTGACTGGTTATGGCTCCCGTAACTCTAAACGAGCCAGAAGTTATGGCCGTCCGGATAATCGATAACTACAGGGTGCAACATCCACGGTGCAAGGTGCAACATCCGTCCCAAATGGCGTAACAGTGTCGTACGACTTTTTGAAATGCGTGCATGGATTTGAAACAAAACGGCACCCTGGTGCACCACTCTCCAGCGATGGTAAATTGAAGACCAGCCACGGTAATCCCGTTTTACCATAAAAATCCACGTGTCGAAAAAACGAAGGGTAAAAAACTTCTGAGACCCAATTGAGATTCGGATAGTCTTTTTTGGGCATTTACAATACATTGACAGCTGAAAGCTATCATAGCCGTAGAACTCACTGAGGCCTTCGTTTTGACTGGATATGGCTCCCGTAACTCTAAACGAGCCAGAAGTTATGGCCGTCCGAATAATCGATATCTATAGGGTGCAACATCCACGGTGCAAGGTGCAACATCCGTCCGAAATGGCGAAACAGTGTCATACGACTTTTTGAAATGCGTGAAAGGATTTGAAACGAAACGGTACCGTGGTGCACCACTCTCCAGCGTTGGTAAATTGAAGACCAGCCACGGTAATCCCGTTCTACCGTAAAAATCCACGTGTCGAAAAAACGAAGGGTAAAAAACTTCCGAGACCCGATTGAGATTCGGATAGTCTTTTTTGGGCATTTAACAATCCATTGACGTCTGAAATCTGTCATAGCCTTAGAACTCACTGAGGGTTTCGTTTTGACTTGTTATGGATCCCGTAACTCTAAACGAGCCAGAAGTTATGGCCGTCTGGATAATCGATATCTACAGGGTGCAACATCCACGGTGCAAGGTGCAACATCCGTCCGAAATGGTGAAACAGTGTCGTACGACTTTTTGAAATGCATGCAAGGATTTGAATGAAATGGTACCATGGTGCACCACTCTCCAGCGTTGGTAAATTGAAGACCATCCACGGTAATCTCGTTTTACCGTAAAAATCCACGTGTCGAAAAAACGAAGGGTAAAAAACTTCCGAGACCCGATTGAGATTCGGATAGTCTTTTTTGGGCATTAAACAATCCATTGACGGCTGAAAGCTGTCTTAGCCGTAGAACTCACTGAGGCCTTCATTTTGGCTGGTTATGGCTCCCGTAACTCTAAACGAGCCAGAAGTTATGGCCGTTCGAATAATCGATATCTACAGGGTGCAACATCGACGGTGCAAGGTGCAACATCCGTCCGGAATGGCGAAACAGTGTCGTACGACTTTCTGAAATGCGTGCATGGATTTGAAACAAAACGATACCATGGTGCACAACTCTCCAGCGATGGTAAATCGAAGACCAGCCACGTTAATCCCGTTCTACCGTAAAAATCCACGTGTCGAAAAAACAAAGGGTAAAAACTTCCTAGACCCGACTAAGATTCGGATAGTCTTTTTTGGGCATTAAACAATCCATTGACGGCTTAAAGCTGTCATAGCCGTAGAAATCACTGAGGCCTTCGTTTTGACTAGTTATGGCTCCCGTAACTCTAAACGAGCCAGAAGTTATGGCCGTCCGAATAATCGATATCTACAGGGTGCAACATCCACGTTGCAAGGCGCAACATCCGTCCGAAATGGCGAAACAGTGTCGTACGACTTTTTGAAATGCATGCATGGTTTGAAACGGAACGGTACCATGGTGCACCACTCTCCAGCAATGGTAAATCGAAGACCAGCTATGGTAATCCCGTAAAAATCCACGTGTCGAAAAAACGAAGGGTAAAAAACTTCCTAGACCTGATTGAGATTCAGATAGTCTTTTTTGGGCATTAAACAATCCATTGACGGCTGAAAACTGTCATAGCCGTAGAACTCACTGGGCCTTTGTTTTGACTGGTTATGGATTCCGTAACTCTAAACGAGCCAGAAGTTATGGCCGTCCGAATAATCGATATCTACAGGGTGCAACATCCGTCCGAAATGGCGTAACGGTGTCGTACGACTTTTTGAAATGCGTGCATGGATTTGAAACAAAACAGTACCCTGGTGCACCACTTTCCAGCGATGGTAAATTGAAGACTAGCCACGGTAATCCCGTTTTACCATAAAAATCCACGTGTCGAAAAAACGAAGGGTAAAAAACATACGAGACCCGATTGAGATTCGGATAGTCTTTTTTGGGCATTTAACAATCCATTGACGGCTGAAAGCAGTCATAGCCGTAGAACTCACTGAGGCCTTCGTTTTGACTGGTTATGGCTCCCGTAACTCTAAACGGGCCAGAAGTTATGGCCGTCCGAATAATCGATATCTACAGGGTGCAACATCAACGGTGCAAGGTGCAACATCCGTCCGAAATGGCAAAACAGCGTCGTATGACTTTTTGAAATGCATGCAAGGATTTGAAACGAAACGGTACCATGGTGCACCACTCTCCAGCATTGGTAAATTGAAGAACAGCCACGGTAATCCCGTTCTACCGTAAAAATCCACGTGTCGAAAAAACGAAGGGTAAAAAACTTCCGAGACCCGATTGAGATTCGGATAGTCTTTTTTGGGCATTTAACAATCCATTGACGTCTGAAAGCTGTCATAGCCTTAGAACTCACTGAGGGTTTCGTTTTGACTTGTTATGGATCCCGTAACTCTAAACGAGCCAGAAGTTATGGCCATCTGGATAATCGATATCTACAGGGTGCAACATCCACGGTGCAAGGTGCAACATCCGTCCGAAATGGCGAAACAGTGTCGTACGACTTTTTGAAATGCATGCAAGGATTTGAATGAAATGGTACCATGGTGCACCACTCTCCAGCGTTGGTAAATTGAAGACCAGCCACGGTAATCTCGTTTTACCGTAAAAATCCACGTGTCGAAAAAACGAAGGGTAAAAAACTTCCGAGACCCGATTGAGATTCAGATAGTATTTTTGGTGCATTAAACAATCCATTGACGGCTCGAAGCTGTCATAGCCGTAGAACTCACTGAGGCCATCATTTTGACTGGTTATGGCTCCCGTAGCTCTAAACGAGCCAGAAGTTATGGCCGTCCGAATAATCGATATCTACAGGGTGCAACATCCACGGTGCAAGGTGCAACATCCGTCCGGAATGGCGAAACAGTGTCGTACGACTTTCTGAAATGCGTGCATGGATTTGAAACAAAACGATACCATGGTGCACAACTCTCCAACGATGGTAAATCGAAGACCAGCCACGGTAATCCCGTTCTACCATAAAAATCCACGTGTCGAAAAAACGAAGGGTAAAAAACTTCCTAGACCCGACTAAGATTCGGATAGTCTTTTTTGGGCATTAAACAATCCATTGACGGCTTAAAGCTGTCATAGCCGTAGAAATCACTGAGGCCTTCGTTTTGACTAGTTATGGCTCCCGTAACTCTAAACGAGCCAGAAGTTATGGCCGTCCGATTAATCGATATCTACAGGGTACAACATCCACATTGTAAGGCGCAACATCCGTCCGAAATGGCGAAACAGTGTCGTACGACTTTTTGTGATGCATGCATGGTTTGAAACGGAATGGTACCATGGTGCACCACTCTCCAGCAATGGTAAATCGAAGACCAGCCACGGTAATCCCGTAAAAATCCACGTGTCGAAAAAACGAAGGGTAAAAAACTTCCTAGACCCGATTGAGATTCAGATAGTCTTTTTTGGGCATTAAACAATCCATTGACGGCTGAAAACTGTCATAGCCGTAGAACTCACCGAGGCCTTTGTTTTGACTGGTTATGGCTCCCGTAACTCTAAACGAGCCAGAAGTTATGGCCGTCCGGATAATCGATAACTACAGGGTGCAACATCCACGGTGCAAGGTGCAACATCCGTCCCAAATGGCGTAACAGTGTCGTACGACTTTTTGAAATGCGTGCATGGATTTGAAACAAAACGGCACCCTGGTGCACCACTCTCCAGCGATGGTAAATTGAAGACCAGCCACGGTAATCCCGTTTTACCATAAAAATCCACGTGTCGAAAAAACGAAGGGTAAAAAACTTCTGAGACCCGATTGAGATTCGGATAGTCTTTTTTGGGCATTTACAATACATTGACAACTGAATGCTATCATTGCCGTAGAACTCACTGAGGCCTTCGTTTTGACTGGATATGGCTCCCGTAACTCTAAACGAGCCAGAAGTTATGGCCGTCCGAATAATCGATATCTATAGGGTGCAACATCCACGGTGCAAGGTGCAACATCCGTCCGAAATGGCGAAACAGTGTCGTACGACTTTTTGAAATGCGTGAAAGGATTTGAAACGAAACGGTACCGTGGTGCACCACTCTCCAGCGTTGGTAAATTGAAGACCAGCCACGGTAATCCCGTTCTACCGTAAAAATCCACGTGTCGAAAAAACGAAGGGTAAAAAACTTCCGAGACCCGATTGAGATTCGGATAGTCTTTTTTGGGCATTTAACAATCCATTGACGTCTGAAAGCTGTCATAGCCTTAGAACTCACTGAGGGTTTCGTTTTGACTTGTTATGGATCCCGTAACTCTAAACGAGCCAGAAGTTATGGCCGTCTGGATAATCGATATCTACAGGGTGCAACATCCACGGTGCAAGATGCAACATCCGTCCGAAATGGTGAAACAGTGTCGTACGACTTTTTGAAATGCATGCAAGGATTTGAATGAAATGGTACCATGGTGCACCACTCTCCAGCGTTGGTAAATTGAAGACCATCCACGGTAATCTCGTTTTACCGTAAAAATCCACGTGTCGAAAAAACGAAGGGTAAAAAACTTCCGAGACCCGATTGAGATTCGGATAGTCTTTTTTGGGCATTAAACAATCCATTGACGGCTGAAAGCTGTCTTAGCCGTAGAACTCACTGAGGCCTTCATTTTGGCTGGTTATGGCTCCCGTAACTCTAAACGAGCCAGAAGTTATGGCCGTTCGAATAATCGATATCTACAGGGTGCAACATCGACGGTGCAAGGTGCAACATCCGTCCGGAATGGCGAAACAGTGTCGTACGACTTTCTGAAACGCGTGCATGGATTTGAAACAAAACGATACCATGGTGCACAACTCTCCAGCGATGGTAGATCGAAGACCAGCCACGGTAATCCCGTTCTACCGTAAAAATCCACGTGTCGAAAAAACAAAGGGTAAAAACTTCCTAGACCCGACTAAGATTCGGATAGTCTTTTTTGGGCATTAAACAATCCATTGACGGCTTAAAGCTGTCATAGCCGTAGAAATCACTGAGGCCTTCGTTTTGACTAGTTATGGCTCCCGTAACTCTAAACGAGCCAGAAGTTATGGCCGTCCGAATAATCAATATCTACAGGGTGCAACATCCACGTTGCAAGGCGCAACATCCGTCCGAAATGGCGAAACAGTGTCGTAGGACTTTTTGAAATGCATGCATGGTTTGAAACGGAACGGTACCATGGTGCACCACTCTCCAGCAATGGTAAATCGAAGACCATCCACCGTAATCCCGTAAAAATCCACGTGTCGAAAAAACGAAGGGTAAAAAACTTCCTAGACCTGGTTGAGATTCAGATAGTCTTTTTTGGGCATTAAACAATCCATTGACGGCTGAAAACTGTCATAGCCGTAGAACTCACTGGGCCTTTGTTTTGACTGGTTATGGATTCCGTAACTCTAAACGGCCAGAAGTTATGGCCGTCCGAATAATCGATATCTACAGGGTGCAATATCCGTCCGAAATGGCGTAACAGTGTCGTACGACTTTTTGAAATGCGTGCATGGATTTGAAACAAAACAGTACCCTGGTGCACCACTTTCCAGCGATGGTAAATTGAAGACTAGCCACGGTAATCCCGTTTTAACATAAAAATCCACGTGTCGAAAAAACGAAGGGTAAAAAACTTACGAGACCCGATTGAGATACGGATAGTCTTTTTTGGGCATTTAACAATCCATTGACGGCTGAAAGCAGTCATAACCGTAGAACTCACTGAGGCCTTCGTTTTGACTGGTTATGGCTCCCGTAACTCTAAACGGGCCAGAAGTTATGGCCGTCCGAATAATCGATATCTACAGGGTGCAACATCAACGGTGCAAGGTGCAACATCCGTCTGAAATGGCAAAACAGCGTCGTATGACTTTTTGAAATGCATGCAAGGATTTGAAACGAAACGTTACCATGGTGCACCACTCTCTAGCGTTGGTAAATCGAAGACCAGCCACGGTAATCCTGTTCTACCGTAAAAATCCACGGGTCGAAAAAACGAAGGGTAAAAAACTTCCGAGACCCGATTGAGATTCGGATAGTCTTTTTTGGGCATTAAACAGTCCATTGATGGCTGAAAGCTGTCATAGTCATAGAACTCACTGAGGCCTTCGTTTTGACTGGTTATGGCTCCCGTAACTCTAAACGAGCCAGAAGCTATGGCCGTCCGAATAATCGATATCTACAGGTTGCAACGTCCACGGTGCAAGGGTGAAACATCCGTCCGAAATGGCGAAACAGTGTCGTACGACTTTTTGAAATGTGTGCAAGGATTTGAAATGAAACGGTACCATGGTGCACCACTCTCCAGGGTAGGTAAATTGAAGACCAGCCACGGTAATCCCGTTTTACCGTAAAAATCCATGTGTCGAAAAAACGAAGGGTAAAAAACTTCCGAGACCCGATTAAGATTCGGATAGTCTTTTTTGGACATTAAACAATCCATGGACGGCTGAAAGCCGTCAAAGCCGTAGAATTCATTGAGGCCTTCGTTTTGACTGGTTATGGCTCCCGTAACTCTAAACGAGCTAGAAGTTATGGACGTCCGAATAATCCATATCTACAGGGTGCAACATCCACGGTGCAAGGTGCAACATCCGTCCGAAATGGCAAAACAGTGTCGTACGACTTTTTTAAATGCGTGTAAGGATTTAAAACGAAACGGTACCATGGTGTACCACTCTCCAGCGTTGGTAAATTGAAGACCAGCCACGGTAATCCCGTTTTACCGTAAAAATCCACGTGTCGAAAAAACGAAGGGTAAAAAACTTCCGAGACCCGATTGAGATTCGAATAGTCTTTTTTAGGCATTAAGCAATCCATTGACGGCTAAAAGCTGTCATAGCCGTAGAACTCACTGAGGCCTTCGTTTTGACTGGTTATGGCTCCCGTAACTCTAAACGAGCCAGAAGTTATGGCCGTCCGAATAATCGATATCTACAGGGTGCAACATCCACGGTGCAAGGTGCAACATCCGTCCGAAATGGCAAAACAGTGTCGTACGACTTTTTGAAATGCGTGCAAGGATTTAAAACGAAAAGCTACCATGGTGCACCACTCTCCTGCGTTGGTAAATTGAAGACCAGCCACGGTAATCCTGTTTTACCGTAAAAATCCACGTGTCGAAAAAACGAAGGGTAAAAAACTTCGGAGACCCGACTGAGATTCGGATAGTCTTTTTTGGGCATTAAACAATCCATTGACGGCTGAACGCTGTCATAGCCGTAGAACTCACTGAGGCCTTCGTTTTGATTGGTTATGGCTCCCTTAACTCTAAACGAACCAAAAGTTATGGCTGTCCGAATAATCGATATCTACAGGGTGCAACATCCACGGTGCAAGGTGCAACAACTGTCCGAAATGGCAAAACAGTGTCGTACGACTTTTTGAAATGCATGCAAGGATTTAAAACGAAACGGTACCATGTTGCACCACTCTCCAACGTTGGTAAATTGAAGACCAGCCACGGTAATCCCGTTTTACCGCAAAAATCCACGTGTCGTAAAAACGAAGGGTAAAAACTTCCAAGACCCGATTGAGATTCGGATAGTCTTTTTTGGGCATTTATCAATCCATTGACGGCTGAAAGAGGTCATAGCCGTAGAACTCACTGAGGCCTTCGTTTTGACTGGTTATGGCTCCCGTAACTCAAAACGAGCCAGAAGTTATGGCCGTCCGAATAATCGATATCTACAGGGTGCAACATCCACGGTGCAAGGTGCAACATCCGTCCGAAATGGAGAAACAGTATCGTACGACTTTTTGAAATGCATGCATGGATTTGAAACAAAATGGTACCATGGTGCCCCACTCTCCAGCGATGGTAAATCGAAGACCTGCCATGGTAATCCTGTTCTACCGTAAAAATTCACGTGTCGAAAAAACGAAGGGTAAAAAACTTCCTTGACCCAATTATGATTCGGATAGTCTTTTTTGGGCATTAAACAATCCATTGATGGCTGAAAGCTATCATAGCCATAGAACTCACCGAGGCCTTCGTTTTGACTGGTTATGGCTCCCGTAACTCTAAACGAGGCAGAAGTAATGGCCGTCCGAATAATCGATATCTACAGGGTGCAACATACACGGTGCAAGGTGCAACATACGTCCGAAATGGCGAAACAATGTCGTACGACTTTTTGAAATGCATGCATGGATTTGAAATTGAATGGTACCATGGTGCACCACTCTCCAGCTATGGTAAATCGAAGACCGGCCACGGTGATCCCGTTCTACCGTAAAAATCCACGTGTCGAAAAAACAAAGGGTAAAAAACTTCCGAGACCCGATTGAGATTCGGATAGTCTTTTTTGGGCATTAAACAATCCATTGACGGCTGAAAGCCGTCAAAGCCGTAGAACTCACAGAGGCCTTCGTTTTGACTGTTTATGGCTCCCGTAACTCTAAACGAGCCAGAAGTTCTGGCCGTCCGAATAATCGATATCTACAGGGTGCAACATCCACGGTGCAAGGCGCAACATCAGTCCGAAATGGCGAAACAGTGTCGTACGACTTTTTGAAATGCATGCATGGTTTGAAACGGAACGGTACCATGGTGCACCACTCTCCAGCAATGGTAAATCAAAGACCAGCCATGGTAATCCCGTTCTACCGTAAAAATCCACGTGTCGAAAAAACGAAGGGTAAAAAACTTCCTAGACCCGATTGAGATTCAGATAGTCTTTTTTGGGCATTAGACAATCCATTGACGGCTGAAAACTTTCATAGCCGTAGAACTCACTGAGGCCTTTGTTTTGACTGGTTATGGCTCCCGTAACTTTAAACGAGCCAGAAGTTATGGCCGTCCGAATAATCGATATCTACAGGGTGCAACATCCACGGTGCAAGGTGCAACGTCCGTCCGAAATGGCGTAACAGTGTTGGACGACTTTTTGAAATGCGTGCAAGGATTTGAAATTAAACGGTACGATGGTGCACCACTCTTCAGCGATGGCAAATTGCAGACCAGCCACGGTAATCCCGTTTTACAGCAAAAATCCACGTGTCGAAAAAACGAAGGGTAAAAAAATTCCGAGACCCGATTGGGATTCGGATAGTCTTTTTTGGGCATTAAGCAATCCATCGATGGCTGAAAGCTTTCATAGCCGTAGAACTCACTGAGGCCTTTGTTTTGACTGGTTGTGGCTCCCGTAACTCTAAACGAGCCAAAAGTTATGGCCGTCCGAATAATCGATATGTAAAGGGTGCAACATCCGTCCGAAATGGCGAAACAGTGTCGTACAACTTTTCGAAATGCGTGCATGGATTTGAAACGAAACGGTACCATGGTGCACCACTCTCCAGCGATGGTAACTTGAAGACTAGCCACGGTAATCCCGTTGTACCGTAAAAATCCACGTGTCGAAAAAACGAAGGGTAAAAAACTTCCGAGACCCGATTGAGATTCAGATAGTCTTTTTTGGGCATTAAACAATCCATTGACGGCTGAAAGCTGTCATAGCCGTAGAACTCACCGAGGCCTTCATTTTGACTAGTTGTGGCTCCCGTAACTCTAAACGAGCCAGAAGTTATGGCCGTCCGAATAATCGATATCTACAGGGTGCAACACCCACGGTGCAATGTGCAACATCCGTCCGAAATGGCGAAACATTGTCGTACGACTTTTTGAAATGCGTGCATGGATTTGGAACGAAACAGTATCATGGTGCACCACTCTCCAGTGATCGTTAATCGAAGACCAGCCACGGTAATCCCGTTCTACCGTAAAAATCCACGTGTCGAAAAAACGAAGGGTAAAAAACTTCCTAGACCCGATTGAGATTCGGATAGTTTTTTTTGGGCATTAAACAATCCATGACGGTTGAAAGCTGTCATAGCCGTAGAACTCACTGAGGCCTTCGTTTTGACTGGTTATGGCTCCCGTAACTTTAAACGAGCCAGAAGTTATGGCCGTCCAAATAATCGATATCTACAGGGTGCAGCATCCACGGTGGAAGGTGCAACATTCGTCCGAAATGGAGAAACAGTGTCGTACGACTTTTTGAAATGCGTGCATGGATTTGAAGCGAAACGGTACCATGGTGCACCACTCTCCAGCGATGGTAAATCGAAGACCAGCAACGGTAATCCTATTCTACCGTAAAAATCCACGTGTCGAAAAAACGAAGGGTAAAAAACTTCCTAGACCCAATTGAGATTCGGAAACTCTATTTTGGGCATTAAACAATCCATTGATGGCTGAAAGCTGTCATAGCCGTAGAACTCACTGTGGCCTTCGTTTTGTCTGGTTATGGCTCCCGTAACTCTAAACGAGCCAGAAGTTATGGCCGTCCGAATAATCGATATCTACAGGGTGCAACATCCGTCCGAAATGGCGAAACAGTGTCGTACGACTTTTTGAAATGCGTGAATGGATTTGAAACAAAATGGTACCATGGTGCACCACTCTGCAGCGATGGTAAATCGAAGACCAGCCACGGTAATCCCGTTCTACCGTAAAAATCCACGTGTCGAAAAAACGAAGGGTAAAAAACTTCCTAGACCCGATTGAGATTCGGATAGTCCTTTTTGGGCATTAAACAATCCGTTGACGGCTGAAAGCTATCATAGCCGTAGAACTCAGTGAGGCCTTCGTTTTGACTGGTTATGGCTCCCGTAACTCTAAACGAGCCAGAAGTTATGGCCGTCCGAATAATCGATATCTACAGGTTGCAACGTCCACGTTGCAAGGGTGCAACATCCGTCCGAAATGGCGAAACAGTGTCGTACGACTTTTTGAAATGCGTGCAAGGATTTGAAATGAAACGGTACCACGGTGCACCACTCTCCAGCATAGGTAAATTGATGACCAGCCACGGTAATCCCATTTTACCGTAAAAATCCATGTGTCGAAAAAACGAAGGGTAAAAAACTTCCGAGACCCGATTAAGATTCAGATAGTCTTTTTTGGACATTGAACAATCCATGGACGGCTGGAAGCCGTCATAGCCGTAGAATTCATTGAGGCCTTCGTTTTGACTAGCTATGGCTCCCGTAACTCTAAACGAGGTAGAAGTTATGGACGTCCGAATAATCCATATCTACAGGGTGCAACATCCACGGTGCAAGGTGCAACATCCGTCCGAAATGGCAAAACAGTGTCGTACGACTTTTTGAAATGCGTGCAAGGATTTAAAACGAAACGGTACCATGGTGTACCACTCTCCAGCGTTGGTAAATTGAAGACCAGCCACGGCAATCCCATTTTACCGTAAAAATCCACGTGTCGAAAAAACGAAGGGTAAAAAACTTCCGAGACCCGATTGAGATTCGGATAGTCTTTTTTAGGCATTAAGCAATCCATTGGCGGCTAAAAGCTGTCATAGCCGTAGAACTCACTGAGGCCTTCATTTTGACTGGTTATGCCTCCCGTAACTCTAAACGAGCCAGAATTTATGGCCGTCTGAATAATCGATATCTATAGGGTGCAACATCCACGGTGCAAGGTGCAACATCCGTCCGAAATGGCAAAACAGTGTCGTACGACTTTTTGAAATGCTTGCAAGTTTAAAACGAAACGGTACCATGGTTCAACACTCTCCTGCGTTGGTAAATTGAAGACCAGCCACGGTAATCCTGTTTTACCGTAAAAATCCACGTGTCGAAAAAACGAAGGGTAAAAAACTTCCAAGACCCGATTGAGATTCGGATAGTCTTTTTTGGGCATTAAACAATCCATTGACGGCTGAAAGCTGTCATAGCCGTAGAACTCACTGAGGCCTTCGTTTTGACTAGTTATGGCTCCCTTAACTCTAAACGAACCAAAAGTTATGGCTGTCCGAATAATCGATATCTACAGGGTGCAACATCCACGGTGCAAGGTGCAACATCTGTCCGAAATGGAAAAACAGTGTCGTACGACTTTTTGAAATGCATGTAAGGATTTAAAACGAAACGATACCATGTTGCACCACTCTCCGACGTTGGTAAATTGAAGACCAACCACTGTAATCCCGTTTTACCGTAAAAATCCACGTGTCGTAAAAACGAAGGGTAAAAAACTTCCGAGACCCGATTGAGATTCGGATAGTCTTTTTTGGGCATTTAACAATCCATTGACGGCTAAAAGCTGTCATAGCCGTAGAACTCACTGAGGCCTTCGTTTTGACTGGTTATGGCTCCCGTAACTCAAAACGAGCCAGAAGTTATGGCCGTCCGAATAATCGATATCTACAGGGTGCGACATCCATGGTGCAAGGTGCAACATCCGTCCGAAATGGCGAAACAGCATCGTACGACTTTTTGAAATGCGTGCATGGATTTGAAACAAAATGGTACCATGGTGCACCACTCTCCAGCGACGGTAAATCGAAGACCTGCCATGGTAATCCCGTTCTACCGTAAAAATACACGTATCGAAAAAACGAAGGGTAAAAAACTTCCGAGACCCGATTGAGATTCGGATAGTCTTTTTTGGGCATTTAACAATCCATTGATGGCTGAAAGCTGTCATAGCTGTAGACCTCACCGAGGCCTTCGTTTTGACAGGTTATGGCTCCCGTAACTCTAAACGAGCCAGAAGTAATGGCTGTCCGAATAATCGATATCTACAGGGTGCAACATACACGGTGCAAAGTGCAACATACGTCCGAAATGGCGAAACAGTGTCGTACGACTTCTTGAAATGCATGCATGGATTTGAAATTGAACGGTACCATGGTGCACCACTCTCCAGCGATGGTAAATCGAAGATCGGCCACGGTGATCCCGTTCTACCGTAAAAATCCACGTGTCGAAAAAACAAAGGGTAAAAAACTTCCGAGACCCGATTGAGATTCAGATAGTCTTTTTTGGGCATTAAACAATCCATTGACGGCTGAAAGCCGTCAAAGCCGTAGAACTCACAGAGGCCTTCGTTTTGACTGGTTATGGCTCCCGTAACTCTAAACGAGCCAGATGTTTTGGCCGTCCGAATAATCGATATCTAAAGGGTGCAACATCCACGGTGCAAGGTGCAACATCCGTCCGAAATGGCGTAACAGTGTCGGACGACTTTTTGAAATGCGTGCAAGGATTTGAAATGAAACGGTACGATGGTGCACCACTCTTCAGCGATGGTAAATTGAAGACCAGCCACGGTAATCCCGTTTTACCGCAAAAATCCACGTGTCGAAAAAACGAAGGGTAAAAAAATTCCGAGACCCGATTGGGATTCGGATAGTCTTTTTTGGGCATTAAACAATCCATCGACGGCTGAAAGCTTTCATAGCCGTAGAACTCACTGAGGCCTTCGTTTTGACTGGTTGTGGATCCCGTAACTCTAAACGAGCCAAAAGTTATGGCCGTCCGAATAATCGATATGTACAGGGTGCAACATCCGTCCGAAATGGCAAAACAGTGTCGTACGACTTTTTGAAATGCGTTCATGGATTTGAAACGAAACGGTACCCTGGTGCACCACTCTCCAGCGATGGTAACTTGAAGACTAGCCACGGTAATCCCGTTGTACCGTAAAAATCCACGTGTCGAAAAAACGAAGGGTAAAAAACTTCCGAGACCCGATTGAGATTCAGATAGTCTTTTTTGGGCATTAAACAATCCATTGACGGCTGAAAGCTGTCATAGCCGTAGAACTCACCGAGGCCTTCATTTTGACTAGTTTTGGCTCCCTTAACTTTAAACGAGCCAGAAGTTATGGTCGTCCGAATAATCGATATCTACAGGGTGCAACATCCACGGTGCAATGTGCAACATCCGTCCGAAATGGCGAAACATTGTCGTACGACTTTCTGAAATGCGTGCATGGATTTGGAACGAAACGGTACCATGGTGCACCACTCTCCAGTGATGGTAAATCAAAGACCAGCCACGGTAATCCCGTTCTACCGTAAAAATCCACGTGTCGAAAAAACGAAGGGTAAAAAACTTCCTACACCCGATTGAGATTCGGATAGTTTTTTTTGGGCATTAAACAATCCATGACGGTTGAAAGATGTCATAGCCGTAGAACTCACTGAGGCCTTCGTTTTGACTGGTTATGGCTCCCGTAACTTTAAACGAGCCAGAAGTTATGGCCGTCCGAATAATCGATATCTACAGGGTGCAACATCCAGGGTGGAAGGTGCAACATCCGTCCGAAATGGAGAAACAGTGTCGTACGACTTTTTGAAATGCGTGCATGGATTTGAAATGAAACGGTACCATGGTGCACCACTCTCCAGCGATGGTAAATCGAAGACCAGCCACGGTAATCCTATTCTACCATAAAAATCCACGTGTCGAAAAAACGAAGGGTAAAAAACTTCCTAGACCCGATTGAGATTCGGATACTCTATTTTGGGCGTTAAACAATCCATTGATGGCTGAAAGCTGTCAGAGCCGTTGAACTCACTGAGGCCTTCGTTTTGTCTGGTTATGGCTCCCGTAACTCTAAACGAGCCAGAAGTTATGGCCGTCCGAATAATCGATATCTACAGGGTGCAACATCCGTCCGAAATGGCGAAACAGTGTCGTACGACTTTTTGAAATGCGTGAATGGATTTGAAACGAAATGGTACCATGGTGCTCCACTCTCCAGCGATGGTAAATCGAAGACCAGCCACGGTAATCCCGTTCTACCGTAAAAATCCACGTGTCGAAAAAACGAAGGGTAAAAAACTTCCTAGACCCGATTGAGATTCGAATAGTCTTTTTTGGGCATTAAACAATCCATTGACGGCTGAAAGCGGTCACAGCCGTAGAACTCACTGATACCTTCGTTTTGACTGGTTATAGCTCCCGTAACTCTGAACGAGCCAGAAGTTATGGCCGTCCGAATAATCGATATCTACAGGGTGCAACATCCACGGTGCAAGGTGCAACATCCATCCGAAATGGCAAAACAGTGTCGTACGATTGAAATGCATGCAAGGATTTGAAACAAAACGGTACCATGGTGCATCACTCTCCCGCGTTGGTAAATTGAAGACCAGCCACGGTAATCCCGTTTTACCGTAAAAATCCACGTGTCGAATAAACGAAGGGTAAAAAACTTCCGAGACCCGATTGAGATTCGAATAGTCTTTTTTGGGCATTTAACAATCCATTGACGGCTGAAAGCTGTCATAGCCGTAGAACTCACTGAGGCCTTCGTTTTGACTGGTTATGGCTCTCGTAACTCTAAAAAAACCAGAAGTTATGGCCAACCGAATAATCGATATCTACAGTGTGCAACATCCACGGTGCAAGGTGCAACATCCGTCCGAAATGGCGAAACAGTATCGTACGAATTTTTGAAATGCGTGCATGGATTTGAAACAAAATGGTACCATGGTGCACCACTCTCCCGCGATGGTAAATCGAAGACCAGCCACGGTAATCCCGTTCTACCGTAAAAATCCACGTGTCCAAAAATCGAAGGGTAAAAAACTTCCTAGACCCGATTAAGATTCGGATAGTCTTTTTTGGGCATTAAACAATCCATTGATGGCTGAAAGCTTTCATAGCCGTAGAAATCACTGAGGCCTTCGTTTTGACTGGTTATGGCTCCCGTAACTCTAAACGAGCCAGAAGTTATGGTCGTCCGAATAATCGATATCTACAGGGTGCAACATCCACGGTGCAAGGCGCAACATCCGTCCGAAATGGCGAAACAGTATCGTACGACTTTTTGAAATGCATGCATGGTTTGAAACGGAATAGTACCATGGTGCACCACTCTCCAGCGATGGTAAATCGAAGACCAGCCACGGTAATCCCGTTCTACCGTAAAAATCCACGTGTCGAAAAAACGAAGGGTAAAAGACTTCCTAGACCTGATTGAGATTCGGATAGTCTTTTTTGGGCATTAAACAATCCATTGACGGCTGAAAACTGTCATAGCCGTAGAACTCGTTAAGCCCTTCATTTTGACTGGTTATGGCTCCCGTAACTCTAAACGAGCCAGAAGTTATGGCCGCCCGAATAATCGATATCTACAGGGTGCAACATCCACGGTGCAAGGTGCAACATCCGTCCGAAATGGCGTAACAGTGTCATATGACCTTTTGAAATGCGTGCATGGATTTGAAACAAAACGATACCCTGGTGCACCACTCTCCAGCGATGGTAAATTGAAGACCAGCCACGGTAATCCCGTTTTACCATAAAAATCCACGTGTCGAAAAAATGAAGGGTAAAAAACTTCCGAGACCCAATTGAGATCGGATAGTCTTTTTTGGGCATTTAACAATCCATTGACGGCTGAAAGCTATCATAGCTGTAGAGCTCACTGAGGCCTTCGTTTTGACTGGTTATGGCTCCCGTATCTCCAAACGAGCCAGAAGTTATGGCCTTCCGAATAATCGATAACTACAGGGTGCAACATCCACGGTGCAAGGTGCAACATCCGTCCGAAATGGCGAAACAGTATCGTACGAATTTTTGAAATGCATGCATGGATTTGAAACAAAACGGTACCATGGTGCACCACTCTCCAGCGATGGTAAATCGAAGACCAGCCACGGTAATCCCGTTCTACCATAAAAATTCACGTGTCGAAAAAACCAAGGGTAAAAAACTTCCTAGACCCGATTGAGATTCAGATAGTCTTTTTGGGCGTTAAACAATCCATTGACGGCTGAAAGCTGTCATAGCCGTAGAACTCACCAAGGCCTTCGTTTTGACTGGTTATGGCTCCCGTAACTCTAAACGAGCCAGAAGTTATGGCCGTCTGAATAATCGATATCTACAGGGTGCAACATACACGGTGCAAGGTGCAACATCCGTCCGAAAAGGCGAAACAACGTCGTACGACTTTTTGAAATGCGTGCATGGATTTGAAACGGAATGGTACCATGGTGTACCACTCTCCAGCGATGGTAAATCGAAGAACAGCCACGGTAATCCCGTTCTACCGTAAAAATCCACATGTCGAAAAAACGAAGGGTAAAAAACTTCCTAAACCCTATTGAGATTCGGATAGTCATTTTTGGGCATTAAACAATCCATTGATAGCTGAAAGCTGTCATGGCCGTAGAACTCACTGAGGCCTTCGTCTTGACTGGTTATGGCTCCCGTAACTCTAAACGAGTCAGAAGTTATGGCCGTCCGAATAATCGATATCTACAGGGTGCAACATCCACGGTGCAAGGTGCAACATCCGTCCGAAATGGCGAAACAGTGTCGTACGATTTTTTGAAATGCGTGCATGGTTTGAAACGGAACGTTACCAGGGTGCACCAATCTCCAGCGATGGCAAATCGAAGACCGGCCACGGTAATCCCGTTCTACCGTAAAAATCCACGTGTCGAAAAAACGAAGGGTAAAAAACTTCCTAGACCCGATTGAGATTCGGATAGTCTATTTTGGGCATTAAACAATCCAGTGACGGCTGAAAACTTCCATAGCCGTAGAACTCACTACAGCCTTCGTTTTGACTAGTTATGGCTCCCGTAGCTCTAAACGAGCCAGAAGTTATGGCCGTCCGAATAATCGATATCTACAGGGTGCAACATCCACGGTGCAAGGTGCAATATCCGTCCGAAATGGCGTAACAGTGTCGTACGACTTTTTGAAATGCGTGCATGGATTTGAAACAAAACGGTACCGTGGTGCACCACTCTCCAGCGATGGTAAATTGAAGGCCTGCCACGGTTACCCCGTTTTACCATAAAAACCACATGTCGAAAAAACGAAGGGTAAAAAAACTTCCGAAACCCGATTGAGATTCGGATAGTCTCTTTTGGGCATTTAACAATCCATTGATGGCTGAAAGCTGTCATAGCCGTAGAACTCACTGAGGCCTTCGTTTTGACTGGTTAGGGCTCCCGTAAATCTAAACGAGCCAGAAGTTATGGCCGTCCGAATAATCGATATCTACAGGGTGCAACATCCACGGTGCAAGGTGCAACATCCGTCCGAAATGCTGTAACAGTGTCGTACGACTTTTTGAAATGCGTGCAAGGATTTGAAATGAAATGGTACGATAGAGCACCACTCTTCAGCAATGGTAAATCGAGGACCAGCCACGGTAATCCCATTCTACCGTAAAAATCCACGTGTGGAAAAAACAAATGGTAAAAAACTTCCGAGACCCGATTGAGATTCGGATAGTCTTTTTTGGGCATTAAACAAACAATTGACGGCTGAAAGCTATCATAGCCATAGAACTCACTAAGGCCTTCGTTTTGACTGGTTATGGCTCCTATAACTCTAAACGAGCCAGAAGTTATGTCTGTCCGAATAATCGATATCTACAGGGTGCAACATACACGGTGCAAGGTGCAACATCCGTCCGAAATGGCGAAACTGTGTCGTACGACTTTTTGAAATGCGTGCATGGATTTGAAATGGAACGGTACCATGGCATACCACTCTCCAGCGATGGTAAATTGAAGACCAACCACGGTGATCCCGTTCTACCGTAAAAATCCACGTGTGGAAAAAACAAATGGTAAAAAACTTCCGAGACCCGATTGAGATTCGGATAGTCTTTTTTGGGCATTAAACAATCCATTGACGGCTGAAAGCTATCATAGCCGTAGAACTCACCGAGTCCTTCGTTTTGACTGGTTAGGGCTCCCGTGAATCTAAACGAGCCAGAAGTTATGGCCGTCCGAATAATCGATATCTACAGGGTGCAACATCCACGGTGCAAGGTGCAACATCCGTCCGAAATGGCGTAACAGTGTCGTACGACTTTTTGAAATGCGTGCAAGGATTTGAAATGAAATGGTACGATGGAGCACCACTCTTCAGCGATGGTAAATTGAAGACCAGCCACGGTAATCCCGTTTTACCGCAAAAATCAACGTGTCGAAAAAACGATGGGTAAAAAAATTCCGGGACCCGATTGAGATTCGGATAGTCTTTTTTGGGCATTAAACAATCCATCGACGGCTGAAAGCTTTCATAGCCGTAGAACTCACTGATGCCTTCGTTTTGACTGGTTATGGCTCCCATAACTCTAAACGACCCAGAAGTTATGGCCCTCCGAATAATCGATATGTACAGGGTGCAACATCCACGGTGCAAGGTGCAACATCCGTCCGAAATGGCGAAACAGTGTCGTACGACTTTTTGAAATGCGTGCATGGATTTGAAACGAAATGGTACCTTGGTGCACCACTCTCCAGCGATGGTAACATGAAGACCAGCCACGGTAATCCCGTTGTACAGTAAAAATCCATGTATCGAAAAAACGAAGGGTAAAAAACTTCCTAGACCCGATTGAGATTCGGATAGTCTTTTTTGGGCATTAAACAATCCATTGACGTTTGAAAGCTGTCATAGCCGTAGAACTCACCGAGACCTTCTTTTTAACTGGATATGGCTCCTGTAACTCTAAACGAGACAGAAGTTATGGCCGTCCGAATAATCGATATCTACAGGGTGCAACATCCACGGTGCAAGGTGCAACATCCGTCCGAAATGGCGAAACAGTGTCGTACGACTTTTTGAAATGCGTGCATGGATTTGAAATGAAACGGTACCGTGGTGCACCACTCTCCAGCGATGGTAAATCGAAGACCAGCCACGATGATCCCGTTCTACCGTAAAAATCCACGTGTCGAAAAAACAAAGGGTAAAAAACTTCCCAGACCCGATTGAGTTTCGGATAGTCTGTTTTGGGCATTAAACAATCCATTGACGGCTGAAAGCGGTCATAGCCGTAGAACTCACCGAGGCCTTCGTTTTGACTGGTTATGGCTTCCGTAACTCTAAACGAGCCAGAAGTTATGGCCGTCCGAACAATCGATATATACAGGGTGCAACATCCACGGTGCAAGGTGCAACATCCGTCCGAAATGGCATAACAGTGTCGTACGACTTTTTGAAATGCGTGCAAGGATTTGAAATGAAACGGTATGATGGTGCACCACTCTTCAGCGATGGTAAATTGAAGACAAGCCACGGTAATACCGTTTTACCGCAAAAATCCACGTGTCAAAAAAACGAAGGGTAAAAAAATTCCGAGACCCGATTGAGATTCGGATAGTCTTTTTTGGACATTAAACAATCCATCGATGGCAGAAAGCTTTCATAGCCGTAGAACTCACTGAGGCCTTCGTTTTGACTGGTTATGGCTCCCGTAACTCTAAACGAACAAGAAGTTATGGCCGTCCGAATAATCGATATCTACAGGGTGCAACATCCACGGTGCAAGGTGCAACATCCGTCCGAAATGGCGAAACAGTGTCGTACGACTTTTTGAAATGCGTGCATGGATTTGAAACAAAATGGTACCATGGTGCACCACTCTCCCGCGATGGTAAATCGAAGACCAGCCACGGTAATCCCGTTCTACGGTAAAAATCCACGTGTCCAAAAATCGAAGGGTAAAAAACTTCCTAGACCCGATTAAGATTCGGATAGTCTTTTTTGGGCATTAAACAATCCACTGATGGCTGAAAGCTTTCATAGCCGTAGAACTCACTGAGGCCTTCGTTTTGACTGGTTATGGCTCCCGTAACTCTAAACGAGCCAGAAGTTATGGTCGTCCGAATAATCGATATCTACAGGGTGCAACATCCACGGTGCAAGGCGCAACATCCGTCCGAAATGGCGAAACAGTATCGTACGACTTTTTGAAATGCATGCATGGTTTGAAACGGAATAGTACCATGGTGCACCACTCTCCAGCGATGGTAAATCGAAGACCAGCCACGGTAATCCCGTTCTACCGTAAAAATCCACGTGTCGAAAAAACGAAGGGTAAAAGACTTCCTAGACCCGATTGAGATTCGGATAGTCTTTTTTGGGCATTAAACAATCCATTGACGGCTGTAAACTGTCATAGCCATAGAACTCGTTGAGCCCTTCATTTTGACTGGTTATGGCTCCCGTAACTCTAAACGAGCCAGAAGTTATGGCCGCCCGAATAATCGATATCTACAGGGTGCAACATCCACGGTGCAAGGTGCAACATCCGTCCGAAATGGCGTAACAGTGTCATACGACCTTTTGAAATGCGTGCATGGATTTGAAACAAAACGATACCCTGGTGCACCACTCTCCAGCGATGGTAAATTGAAGACCAGCCACGGTAATCCCGTTTTACCATAAAAATCCACGTGTCGAAAAAATGAAGGGTAAAAAACTTCCGAGACTCGATTGAGATCGGATAGTCTTTTTCGGCCATTTAACAATCCATTGACGGCTGAAAGCTATCATAGCTGTAGAACTCACTGAGGCCTTCGTTTTGACTGGTTATGGCTCCCGTATCTCCAAACGAGCCAGAAGTTATGGCCTTCCGAATAATCGATAACTACAGGGTGCAACATCCACGGTGCAAGGTGCAACATCCGTCCGAAATGGCGAAACAGTATCGTACGAATTTTTGAAATGCATGCATGGATTTGAAACAAAACGGTACCATGGTGCACCACTCTCCAGCGATGGTAAATCGAAGACCAGCCACGGTAATCCCGTTCTACCATAAAAATTCACGTGTCGAAAAAACCAAGGGTAAAAAACATCCTAGACCCGATTGAGATTCAGATAGTCTTTTTGGGCGTTAAACAATCCATTGACGACTGAAAGCTGTCATAGCCATAGAACTCACCAAGGCCTTCGTTTTGACTGGTTATGGCTCCCGTAACTCTAAACGAGCCATAAGTTATGGCCGTCTGAATAATCGATATCTACAGGGTGCAACATACACGGTGCAAGGTGCAACATCCGTCCGAAAAGGCGAAACAACGTCGTACGACTTTTTGAAATGCGTGCATGGATTTGAAACGGAATGGTACCATGGTGTACCACTCTCCAGCGATGGTAAATCGAAGAACAGCCATGGTAATCCCGTTCTACCGTAAAAATCCACGTGTCGAAAAAACGAAGGGTAAAAAACTTCCTAAACCCGATTGAGATTCGGATAGTCATTTTTGGGCATTAAACAATCCATTGATAGCTGAAAGCTGTCATGGCCGTAGAACTCACTGAGGCCTTCGTTTTGACTGGTTATGGCTCCCGTAACTCTAAACGAGTCAGAAGTTATGGCCGTCCGAATAATCGATATCTACAGGGTGCAACATCCACGGTGCAAGGTGCAACATCCGTCGGAAATGGCGAAACAGTGTCGTACGACTTTTTGAAATGCGTGCATGGTTTGAAACGGAACGTTACCATGGTGCACCACTCTCCAGCGATGGCAAATCGAAGACCGGCCACGGTAATCCCGTTCTACCGTAAAAATCCACGTGTCGAAAAAACGAAGGGTAAAAAACTTCCTAGACCCGATTGAGATTCGGATAGTCTTTTTTGGGCATTAAACAATCCAGTGACGGCTGAAAACTGCCATAGCCGTAGAACTCACTACAGCCTTCGTTTTGACTAGTTATGGCTCCCGTAGCTCTAAACGAGCCAGAAGTTATGGCCGTCCGAATAATCGATATCTACAGGGTGCAACATCCACGGTGCAAGGTGCAACATCCGTCCGAAATGGCGTAACAGTGTCGTACGACTTTTTGAAATGCGTGCATGGATTTGAAACAAAACGGTACCGTGGTGCACCACTCTCCAGCGATGGTAAATTGAAGGCCTGCCACGGTTACCCCGTTTTACCATAAAAACCACATGTCGAAAAAACGAAGGGTAAAAAAACATCCGAAACCCGATTGAGACTCGGATAGTCTCTTTTGGGCATTTAACAATCCATTGACGGCTGAAAGCTGTCATAGCCGTAGAACACACTGAGGCCTTCGTTTTGACTGGTTAGGGCTCCCGTAAATCTAAACGAGCCAGAAGTTATGGCCGTCCGAATAATCGATATCTACAGGGTGCAACATCCACGGTGCAAGGTGCAACATCCGTCCGAAATGCTGTAACAGTGTCGTACGACTTTTTGAAATGCGTGCAAGGATTTGAAATGAAATGGTACGATAGAGCACCACTCTTCAGCAATGGTAAATCGAGGACCAGCCACGGTAATCCCATTCTACCGTAAAAATCCACGTGTGGAAAAAACAAATGGTAAAAAACTTCCGAGACCCGATTGAGATTCGGATAGTCTTTTTTGGGCATTAAACAAACAATTGACGGCTGAAAGCTATCATGGCCGTAGAACTCACTAAGGCCTTCGTTTTGAATGGTTATGGCTCCTGTAACTCTAAACGAGCCAGAAGTTATGTCTGTCCGAATAATCGATATCTACAGGGTGCAACATACACGGTGCAAGGTGCAACATCCGTCCGAAATGGCGAAACTGTGTCGTACGACTTTTTGAAATGCGTGCATGGATTTGAAATGGAACGGTACCATGGCATACCACTCTCCAGCGATGGTAAATTGAAGACCAGCCACGGTGATCCCGTTCTACCGTAAAAATCCACGTGTGGAAAAAACAAATGGTAAAAAACTTCCGAGACCCGATTGAGATTCGGATAGTCTTTTTTGGGCATTAAACAATCCATTGACGGCTGAAAGCTGTCATAGCCGTAGAACTCACTGAGTCCTTCGTTTTGACTGGTTAGGGCTCCCGTAAATCTAAACGAGCCAGAAGTTATGGCCGTCCGAATAATCGATATCTACAGGGTGCAACATCCACGGTGCAAGGTGCAACATCCGTCCGAAATGGCGTAACAGTGGCGTACGACTTTTTGAAATGCGTGCAAGGATTTGAAATGAAATGGTACGATGGAGCACCACTCTTCAGCGATGGTAAATTGAAGACCAGCCACGGTAATCCCGTTTTACCGCAAAAATCAACGTGTCGAAAAAACGATGGGTAAAAAAATTCCGGGACCCGATTGAGATTCGGATAGTCTTTTTTGGGCATTAAACAATCCATCGACGGCTGAAAGCTTTCATAGCCGTAGAACTCACTGATGCCTTCGTTTTGACTAGTTATGGCTCCCATAACTCTAAACGAGCCAGAAGTTATGGCCCTCCGAATAATCGATATGTACAGGGTGCAACATCCACGGTGCAAGGTGCAACATCCGTCCGAAATGGCGAAACAGTATCGTACGACTTTTTGAAATGCGTGCATGGATTTGAAACGAAATGGTACCTTGGTGCACCACTCTCCAGCGATGGTAACATGAAGACCAGCCACGGTAAAAAACTTCCTAGACCCGATTGAGATTCAGATAGTCTTTTTTGGGCATTACACAATCCATTGACGTTTGAAAGCTGTCATAGCCGTAGAACTCACCGAGGCCTTCTTTTTAACTGGATATGGCTCCTGTAACTCTAAACGAGACAGAAGTTATGGCCGTCCGAATAATCGATATCTACAGGGTGCAACATCCACGGTGCAAGGTGCAACATCTGTCCGAAATGACGAAACAATGTCGTACGACCTTTTGAAATGCGTGCATGAATTTTGAAACAGAATGGTACCATGGCGCACCACTCTCCAGAGATGGTAAATCGAAGACCAGCCACGGTAATCCCGTTCTACTGTAAAGATTCACGTGTCGAAAAAACGAAGCGTAAAAAACTTTCGAGACCCGATTGAGATTCGGATAGTCTTTTTTGGGCATTTAACAATCCATTGACGGCTGAAAGCGGTCATAGCCGTAGAACTCACTGAGACATTCGTTTTGACTTGTTATGGCTCCCGTAACTCTAAACGAGCCAGAAGTTATGGCCGTCCGAATAATCGATATCTACAGGATGCAACATCCACGGTGCAAGGTGCAACATCCGTCCGAAATGGAAAACAGTATCGTACGAATTTTTGAAATGCGTGCATGGATTTGAAACAAAAAGTTACCATGGTGCACCACTCTCCAGCGATGGTAAATCGAAGACCAGCCACGGTAATCCCGTTCTACCGCAAAAATTCACGTGTCGAAAAAACTTCCTAGACCCGATCGAGATTCGGATAGTCTTTTTTGGGCATTAAACAAACCGTTGACGGCTGAAAGCTGTCATAGCCGTAGAATTCACTAAGGCCTTCGTTTTGACTGGTTATGGCTCCCGTAACTCTAAACGAGCCAGAAGTTATGGCCGTCCGAATAATCGATATCTACAGGGTGCAACATACACGGTGTAAGGTGCAACATCCGTCCGAAATGGCGAAACAGTGTCGTACGACTTTTTGAAATGCGTGCATGGATTTGAAATGGAACAGTACCATGGCGTACCACTCTCCAGCGATGGTAAATCGAAGACCAGCCACAGTGATCCCGTTCTACCGTAAAAATCCACGTGTGGAAAAAACAAATGGTAAAAAACTTCCGAGACCCGATTGAGATTCGGATAGTCTTTTTTGGGCATTAAACAATCCATTGACGGCTGAAAACTATCATGGCCGTAGAGCTCACTGAGGCCTTCGTTTTGACTGGTTATGGCTCTTGTATCTCTAAACGAGTCAGAAGTTATGGCAGTCCGAATAATCGATATCTACAGGGTGCAACATCCACGGTGCAAGGTGCAACATCTGTCCGAAATGGCGAAACAGTGTCGTACGACTTTTTGAAATGCGTGCATGGATTTGAAATGAAACGGTACCATGGTGCACCACTCTCCAGCGATGGTAAATCGAAGACCAGCCACGATGATCCCGTTCTACCGTAAAAATCCACGTGTCGAAAAAACAAAGGGTAAAAAACTTCCGAGACCCGATTGAGTTTCGGATAGTCTGTTTTGGGCATTAAACAATCCATTGACGGCTGAAAGCGGCCATAGCCGTAGAACTCACTGAGGCCTTCGTTTTGACTGGTTATGGCTTCCGTAACTCTAAACGAGCCAGAAGTTATGGCCGTTCGAACAATCGATATCTACAGGGTGCAACATCCACGGTGCAAGGTGCAACATCCGTCCGAAATGGCATAACAGTGTCGTACGACTTTTTGAAATGCGTGCAGGGATTTGAAATGAAACGGTATGATGGTGCACCACACTTCAGCGATGGTAAATTGAAGACAAGCCACGGTAATACCGTTTTACCGCAAAAATCCACGTGTCAAAAAAACGAAGGGTAAAAAAATTCCGAGACCCGATTGAGATTCGGATAGTCTTTTTTGGACATTACACAATCCATCGATGGCTGAAAGCTTTCATAGCCGTAGAACTCATTGAGGCCTTCGTTTTGACTGGTTATGGCTCCCGTAACTCTAAACGAGCCAGAAGTTATGGTCGTCCGAATAATCGATATGTACAGGGTGCAACATACACGGTGCAAGGTGCAACATCCGTCCGAAATGGGGAAACAGTGTCGTGCGACTTTTTGAAATGCGTGCATGGATTTGAAACAAAACAGTACCATGGTGCACCACTCTCCAGCGATGGTAAATCGAAGACCAGCCACGGTAATCCCGTTCTACCGTAAAAATTCACGTGTCGAAAAAACGAAGGGTAAAAAACTTCCTAGACCCGATTGAGATTCGGATAGTCTTTTTTGGGTATTAAACAATCCATTGACGGGTGAAAGCTGTCATAACCGTAGAACTCACTGAGGCCTTTGTTTTGACTGGTTATGGCTCCCGTAACTCTAAACGAGACAGAAGTTATGGCCGTCCGAATAATCGATATCCAAAGGGTGCAACATCCACGGTGGAAGGTGCAACATCCGTCCGAAATGGCGAAACAGTGTCGTACGACTATTTGAAATGCATGCATGGATTTGAAATGAAACGGTAGCATGGTGCACCACTCTCCAGCGATGGTAAATCGAAGACCAGCCACGGTAATCCCGTTCTACCATAAAAATCCACGTGTCGAAAAAACGAAGGGTAAAAAACTTCCTAGACCCGATTGAGATTCGGATAGTCTTTTTTAGGCATTAAACAATGCATTGACGGCTGAAAGATGTCATAGCCGTAGAACTCACTGACGCCTTCGTTTTGACTAGTTATGGCTCCTGTAACTCTAAACGAGCCAGAAGTTATGGTTGTCCGAATAATCGATATCTACAGGGTGCAACATCCGTCCGAAATGGCAAAACAGTGTCGTACGACTTTTTGAAATGCGTGCATGGATTTGAAACGAAACTGTACCCTGGTGCACCACTCTCCATGGATGTTAAATCGAAGACCAGCCACGGTAGTCCCGTTCTACCGTAAAAATTCACGTGTCGAAAATACGAAGGGTAAAAAACTTCCTAGACCCGATTAAGATTCGGATAGTCTTTTTTGGGCATTAAACAATCCATTGACGGCTGAAAGCTGTCACAGCCGTAGAACTCGCTGAGACCTTCGTTTTGACTGGTTATAGCTCCCGTAACTCTAAACGAGCCAGAAGTTATGGCCGTCCGAATAATCGATATCTACAGGGTGCAACATCCACGGTGCAAGGTGCAACATCCTTTCGAAATGGCAAAACAGTGTCGTACGACCTTTTGAAATGCGTGCTGTTGGGCGAATTCTCACCCAGAAAAACTCAAGACCAAGAAGCGTCAGTCTCGCTCGTGTTTGCATCCTACACTTCATTCAGCAAAGCCACGGTTCACTCGACATTCGCAAATAGAGCCTCATTCGGCAGAGCATGGCAATCTCCATTCGGCAAAGCCCAACCAATGGTCCATTCGGCAAAGGCAAGACATACTGCATTTCCATTCGGCATATCTCGTTCGGTAGCCGGACCAGCCATACCGGTCCACCATACTTCACCTCTCCAATACCCCACTACCAAACCATCTCCCAAGCTACAACCGGACCACCATCACCGGACCATTCATGGCCGGACCAACACCACCGAGCCAACCACATACCTCACCACCGAATGAACCTCCATCCCGCTCCATCACCGGTCCAAGCTCCATACCGAATGGAGGCTCGCCGAACCAGAATTGCCAGTCTAGATTGCTTCAGCCTGGGCCCACCAGCAGCTATATACATCCAAGACCCCTGCCCCCTGCCTCACTCTATAAATAGAGGGGCAGGGGTACAACAATGGCAGACAAGTTTGAGAGCTCAAGCACGGAAGGAACTTTCAAACTACTTTCATATACTTGTACACAAAGCATTGTACTTGTAATCTGAAAAAAAGAAGATAATAACATATAAAGTGGACGTAGGCACGTTCTGGCCGAACCAATATAAATCTGTGTGTCTTTTACATTTCAGCCCCTGCTTTTTTCATATTTACATAACTCATCTGAATCATTAAGAATCACATAAAATCAACTAAATCACACGACTTGGAGGTGTTTGCCCATTTTTTGCGCAAACATTTTGGTGCTTTCACTGAGAGCTTCGAACTCGAAGCTTCAGCTTCCCTCATTCAACCTTCTTTCCCAATAGCACCCTTCATTGCCTAGGAAACATGACTTTCAGGCCAAGAAAAGGCGCCAACAAGGGAAAGAACGTTGCAACTAGCAGCGCTCCAAATCCAGTGAATCCAGATCAAGAGAACCATCCCACTACAGCAGCAGTGCCACATGTAGATCAGGCAATTCCAACAGCCCGTGCCGCGGAACAACCGGTAGTAATCACTAGAGCAGACTTAGATAGAGTTATGGTGGAAGTGACTAACCGCTTCGCATCCCAACAAGAAGCTTTGGTAAACCAACTCATGTCACGCTTGAGGGATGTCGAAGAATCCAACCGCAACACTGAATCATGGGATGAATCTCAATATGGAGGATCTCGGAGACAGCAAAGGTCTTCCCTCTTCGAGGAAGCCATCAACAGGAACAACAATGATAGGGGCCGCGTCCGGACTCAGCCCGAACTCCGACTCGAGGAAGCGCTTGGAACCGAACCCAGTGGGGGAGGCGCCAGGCGAGGGTCGGATGTAGCTGAGCCAGTCATGCCACCTAATCATAGAAACCCCGCTGAACGGAGCCGAGCTAGAACCCAGCTCGAAGTTGACCCCATGGAAATGCTCGAAACAGACCCCCACAGGGGAAGATCAAGGCGGGGGCAACTGTAGCTGGTCCTAGCATGCATCCGAGCAGCCAGAGGCAACCACTGGATAACGTCAGAAGTGATAGACTATACCATCCCTACAGGTCATCTGGACGAGATCGATCCCGCAGGGAAGAACCAAGTTCATTTCTATCCGCTCCAAATTCTGATGAAAGAATGGCATGATTATTCAGAGAATGCGTCCAATGGGAGCAAAGGGACCGAGGAATAGGCGCTAGGGTCACCAGCCTCTTCACCCGCAATATCGAAACTGCCATCACCCCCCGGGAATGGAAAATGCCAACCATGGAACCTTACAAGGGAACTTCCGACCCCATCGTACACTTACAAAGATACACCCAGCATATGCTCATGAGCGGAGCAACAGAAGGGGTGCTGTTTAAATGCTTTCCGCTATTCCTAGCAGATCTAGCTACCTCCTGGTTCTGCCATCTACCCCAAGGATCTATCAGCTCATGGAAGATGTTGAAAGAAAGGTTCATTAGCCAGTTCCGCATCCATGTAGAACAACCCAAGGATGCTTATTCTCTATCCAATGTCAAACAGAAATCCGGAGAGACACTGCAACAATATCTAACCCGGTTCAACGCCGCAGCGGCCGCAATCCAAGATGCCGATGAGAAGCTCACCCTAATGGCCCTCTGTAGTGGTGTACACCCAAATACCAAGTTCGCTAGAAGACTAACTAAGGAAAAACCAGCTACTTTACCTGATTTCTTCCATGAAGCTGGAAAGTATATGAGACTTGAAGACGCCGCCACTGAGAGGCAGTCAGGGCAACAAGGTAAGACAACTTCGGACAAGGTTCCCGCTGCAGCTAAGGACACTCGAAGAAATGAATCTAGAGACAATGCTGGGGGCGGGAAGGTTGAAAAACGCCAATATCGACCGGGACCAAGATTTAACTCCTACACTCCTTTGAATGAAACAATCGAAAACATCTTTCTAGCCACTCAGGGCGAACTCGGATACAAGCGCCCCCCGCACAAGAAAGAATCTGATAACGCACTCAAGTCTGGAAAGTTCTGCCGCTTCCACGAATCCCACGGACATGATACCAATGAATGCCACCATCTCCGGGACTTGATCGAAGAACACATCATAAGAAGAAGGCTGGAACGCTATGTGAAAGGTCAGAACAGGACTCCAACTCTTGCCAATGAGAACTCAAAGCGACCCGTCCCAGAAGTAAGCGGAGGGAATCGCAACACCAGTGGCTCTAGTCAAGAGAAGCTAGTGGTCCATTCCATCTCGGGAGGGCCACACATCGCCGACAGAAGCTGGGCAGAGATGGAAAGATGCGGCAAGTCACTTAGAAATGCTGAAGGCTATGTTAACTCCATTATGGAAGAACACCACCCGAAACGGAAAGAGAGTGACGACATCGTATTCAGTAGGCGTGATTTAGAAGGAAGACAGTATCCGCATATAGATCCCATGGTCATCTCTGCCTGGTTCGGTCCAGCTAAAGTTTTCCGAATTCTAATAGACACAGGAAGCTCCGTAAATATCCTATTCAAGCATGCTTTCGACAAAATGAAGCTGTCAATGAAGGATGTGTCTCCCTGCAACAAACCGCTGCACGGTTTCACTGGAGATGCGAAAATGCCCCTCGGGCAACTTGACCTCTTCATCGAAATAGGAAGTCATCCCCGCTCCGTTGTGCGAAAACAAACATTCATACTAATAGAAAACCACTCGGCCTACAACGCCTTCTTGGGAAGACTAGCCTTGTCTGACTTCCAAATTGTCCTAGCCCCGTGGTGCCTAAAGATGAAATTCCCAACAGATAACGGAATAGGAGAAGTTGAAGGAGATCAAGACGCCGCTCGAGATTGTTATGTAACTGAACTTCGCAATAACCGTAGAAAGAATAACGGGAAAGATGCAGAGACTACTCTCTGCATGAAAAGCTTGGAAGCATAGAAACTAAAGAAAGCCCCTCCGCTTCGATACACCAGCGATCCTTTCAATGAACTAGACCCTAGGGATAAGGAGGAGGAGGCTACCGCTGAGCCTGCGGAGGCCATGGAATTCGTATCTGTAGACAAATATGATTCAAGTAGACTATTAAAAATAGGATCTCAGCTAAAAACAGAATTGAAGGATCAACTCATTGACTTTCTCCGCCGCAACTTAAATGTATTTGCGTGGACACATGCCGATATGACAGGAATCTCCCCAGACATAGCATGCCATATGCTGAACGTCGATCCCACCAAGGTACCGATAAAGCAGAAAAAGAGAAGCATGGGAGCAGAACGATCAGCAGCCCTCGATGAGGAAGTAAAGAACCTGCTTGCTAATGACTTCATACGAGAAGCCATCTACCCAGAATGGATCGCTAACCCAGTACTAGTAAAGAAAGCTAATGGGAAGTGGCGAACATGCATTGATTTCTCCAACTTAAATGACGCTTGCCCGAAAGACTGCTTCCCGCTCCCCCGAATCGATCAGCTTGTGGACAGCACTGCCGGGCACGAACTTTTATCTTTTATGGATGCATACTCCGGATACAACCAGATTCCCATGCACGCTCCCGATCAAGACCACACTAGCTTCATCACTGACCGGGGATTATATTGTTACAAAGTCATGCCTTTTGGACTCAAAAATGCCGGAGCTACCTATCAGCGCCACGTTAACAAGATGTTCGCGGAATTAATAGGACGAACTATGGAAGTATATGTGGATGACATGTTGGTAAAGTCCAGGAGAGCCGACGATCATGTAAGCCACCTGAGCGAGATGTTTCAGGTACTTCGCCAATATGGAATGAAGCTGAATCCTCTAAAGTGCTCCTTCGGAGTGTCATCGGGAAAATTCTTAGGATTCATCGTCCATGCCAGAGGAATTGAAGCAAACCCTGAACAAATCCGGGCTCTAACAGAAATAAGGATACCTTCCACTCGAAAAGAAATGAAGAGCCTAAACGGAAAGGTGGCCGACCTAAGCAGATTCATTTCCAAAACAACTGACAAGTGCGTCCCTTTCTTCGAAGCTCTCAAGAAAGACAAAGGAAAGTTCGAGTGGACCGATGAATGCTTAAAAGCCTTCCTTAACCTGATCGAACACCTTCAGAAACCACCAGTACTCACAACTCCAAACGTAGGCGAACAGCTATACCTATACCTCGCTGTATCATCTCATGCTCTAAGCGCTGCCCTGGTAAGAGAAGAAGACCGCACACAACGCCCGGCATACTTTATAAGTAAGAGATTTACAGGGGCAGAAGCTAGATATCCTAAACTTGAGAAATTGGCATATTGTTTATTGATCGCGTCACGAAAACTGCGACACTACTTCCAATCTCACTCCATCAGAGTTCTAACCGATCAGCCACCAAGACAGGTGCTCCATTGTCCCAACACTTCTGGACGACTCTTCAAATGGTGCATTGAACTAAGTCAGTATGACGTCACCTACCATCCTCGCACCGCTATCAAGGGGCAAGCCATGGCCGATTTCATTGCCGAGTTCACTACCAACGAAGGCAAGGATCAGTTTGAAATAGCAAAAAACATCAAGTGGAACCTCTTTGTAGATGGAGCATCGAACGAACAAGGCTCGGGGGCAGGTATTGTGATAATCACCCCTAGGGGAAGAAAGCTGTACTATGCATTAAGGTTGGAATTCGCGGCCACTAACAACGATGCGGAGTATGAGGCAGTAATAGCGGGATTGGAGCTTGCCTTAGAAATTGGAGTCAATTCTTTATGTCTTCAAAGTGATTCTCAACTTATCGTAAACCAAGTACTAGGAGAATTCCAGACACGAGGAGAACGACTCACAGCATATCTAAAGAAAACCAAACTGCTGCTCGATCAATTGGACCATTATCTAATCAAACACATTCCTCGAGAAGATAACCAAGAGGCCGATGAACTAGCAAAGCAAGCTAGTATGAAGAATAACACCATTTCCGGAGTACTAGCCATCTCAAGGAAGCTTTCCCCAAGTTTCGAACAAGTGAATCTGATAACTGCAATCGAAGAAGGAACTTGGATGTCCCCTATCCGGAAATATTTGCAGGACGGCACACTACCAGACAAACGTGATGAAGTCAGGAGAATTTTGAGGAAAGCTCCCCACTACACAATACAAGAAGGCATCCTCTATCGGCGTGGCTTCTCTAGCCCCTTATTCAGGTGCGTCGCTGGAAGGGAAGCCAAGGAATCTTATTCAACATCCATCAAGGAAGTTGCAGAGATCACACTGGAGGGCAGACTCTGGCGAAAAAGATACTCTGATATGGATATTACTGGCCCACACTAAACAAAGACACCTTAGACTTCGTCAAGAGATGTGACAGATGTCAGAAATTTGCCAAGATTCCTCGACTACCCACAAATGAGATTACTCAAATGACCAGCCCTTGGCCCTTTGCTGTATGGGGAATTGATTTAATTGGCGAACTGCCAACGGGCAGCGGCGGAGCCAAATATGCTATAGTGGCAGTCGATTATTTCACCAAATGGGTGGAAGCGGAACCCCTAAATAAAATATCTTCAGCAAAAGTTATCAACTTCTTGATCAAAAATATTCTGTGCAGGTACGGAGTACCACTCAAGATCATATCGGACAACGGACTCCAATTTGACAGCGAAGAATTCGCCGACTGGTGCCAAGAGCATGGAATTCATAAAAGCTTCTCATCAGTAGCTTATCCTTAGGCAAACGGGCAAGTCGAAGCTGTCAACAAAATTCTCAAAACCCTAATCAAGAAGAAACTTGAAAATCTAAAGGCGCTTGGGTGGACGAACTTCCTACGGCACTTTGGGCCTACCGCACATCTTTCAGAACATCAACGGGACATACTCCTTTCTCTTTGGCATACGGATCGGAGGCAATGCTCCCTGTTGAGACTATTGTTCCTTCCCACCGTAGGATCCACTACAATCCAGAAGAAAACGAAGAACTCCTCCTCATGTCTTTGGATCTGATTGAGGAAAGGAGAAACGATGCAGCACTCAAAGCAGCAGCTCACAAACAAAAAGTGGCAGCACTATACAACTCCAAAGTCAAGCATCTCATCTTACAAGAAGGAGATCTTGTCCTCAGGCGAATCTTTCCGCGCCCCGGGGCACTGGACCCCATCTGGGACGGACCATATGTAATTCATAAAGATCTCCACAACGGAGCTTATATTTTGTCAACAGTGGACGGAGAGGTGTTCCAGAGGGCATGGAACATCCGACACCTCCGTCGATACTTTTCTTAACTTGTACTGCCCATATGAAGTGAATTAACAAAGAGAATCAATGGACGTAGGCATTTTCATGCCGAACCACTTTAAAAAATTTTGTCTCTTTTTAACTTGTTCCTTTATATCTTGGCTGCTTGTTAAGCTTTATCCTTTTCTGTTGAACAAAATCCTATGGCATCTTCACTCAAGACGCATCATGGCCTCATCTGGACAAGGCCTAACAGGTACGCTACGATTATATGCACTCGCCAATGAGACTCTTTTGCTCCAGCATCCCTCTGCTGCGGGTTAACTCATTGCTCGCGACTCTCCTCAAAGCCAACTGTATTGAGCCGATTATAAGTCATCATAAAGGCCGACTATAGCCGATGGCAGCTCATTACAGCGTTCGGCTCGCCGGCAACTGTGAACCTACTTTAAGCCCCAACATAAGGTGTGGCCAGCCAGGGGTAGTTCACGGCCAACGGCACCCACGCTAGCCGGCCACGGTAAATCGAATAATACCCACGATTACCGACCATAATGGTTCGGGTAGTTACCGTGCGCGATCTCGGCTCTGATGTGTCTTAAGTGCGGCTGTGGTAAAAAAGAAAACTCCCCGCGGAGGCGTAAGATGGGTGACAAATGTCTCCAAGACCCACAGCTAGGGAAAGTGACTACAAAACCCGTTTGCCACGAACTTAAGCACATCGACGGCCTTCCGTGACTGGAAGTTTTACTTTTCCCATATTTCCATTTCATTTAAATACTTTTCTCCTATCCTGTATAACAAACTCCAAAGTACAGGAAACCAAATAGGGAGCATTCACTCATGAGAATCTAAGCCTACGTACTGAGTGGCAAGGTACTCAGCTATGTCCATGATCAGTTACACAAGACGCTCAAAGCTACCACCTGCAACTAAAACATGAAGGGCGGTACTCTCTTCTCTTGTACATGAATATGTAACTACAGTTTATTCATACGTCGCACTAACATTGCAAAACATGAAATTATATTTCAAGCAACAGCTTAACATCAAACACAACTAAAATCACAGGCATATGCATACTTCTCACGCACCACATCAAAATGACAAAAACATTTAAACATAACAAAATCAGCTTATGTCATAAAATCACATAAAGTTATTCTTTGCAAATAATATTGTTACAGTCACATCAATGTTTTGGACTAACATAAACAGCGATAAAAGGAAATAAAAAGGTAGCCAAATCCGGACAAGTAACCAGCTGCGTCCACACTTCGCTCTCATCCTACCAACTCCCCCAAGCCTACTTGGCCGCAGGGTCGGAGCTCCCAGCGTGTTGATCGGAAGTTCCACCTGTTCAATCCAGAAGAGGAACTCATTAAACAAACGATAAAACGATCAAGTTATGGAAACCCAGAAAGAAAAGGAAAAGAGAAGAATAACTCACCAGCGTCCGCCGCTTGATCCTCATCCTCCAGTTGCACACCCGCTTCCTCCGCAGCAAGCAACCGCATCCCCTCCTTCACCGCCGCTTGCTCCGCTTTCGAGAATTGAGCAGTGACCACATCCAGACTAAAAGCCACTCCACCTTCCTTACCCGCATTGACCCTGGCCTCCTCTAAAGCCCGAAGATATATCTTGGCCATGACCCGGGGATAAACATCCATCCAAGACAAGCTGCCCTCCTTCCAAGTCCGGAAGTACATGTCCTGCAGCATCTCGTCCATCATCCCCTCATTCTCCTCAAACTCCCTCACCCGGGCCTCGAAAGCCTGTAACTTGGCGACAGCGACATCCCTCTCTGATCGGTATCTCAAGTAGTCAGCCTGGAGAGACCTCCTCATCTCCTCCATCTCCACCTTTAACTTGACTTGAGCCATCTCCGTGGCCTCAAGCCTTCCAGACAACTCCTCTACCTGCTCGAGATCCGCATTCCGAACCTCATCCACTGTCGCAATGGCCATGTCGATCCGCTCCTTACAGGCGGCCTCCATCTTCCGTAATTATGCCCTACTAACCTTTTCCATGGTCTCTTTCAGCCGTCTGGAGGCTTTCTCGTGCTGAGAAATCTGAACGGCTTGACCGGCAAGCTGTTCGGCCTGATCGACAACCTTCAGCCGCAACCGAATATTAGCACTCCCAATCTCCTCCCCGGCCTTGACCAATTGAGCATGATACTTCATTAACTTCTTGGTCTCTTCAGCCACCCGATCGATATTAGCTTTGGCTTCGTCTCCCATGGTAACTACCCGAGTGGTAAGCAGATCAAGATCTAGGGACTTAGCCACGTCTAACACTCGTACCATGGGGTTGCGAGGAAGGAGGTGCTCACCCGTGGCCTCATCGAATGAAATATCCCGAGAGCTTGGATCTAAATCAGGATGACCGGCAAAGGGGTCGCGAGGCACGTAAGGACGCCTTATACGGATAACAGTGGGATTCTTAGAAGGAGGTGGAGGGGGGATAAACTCCGTGCTCTCCTCCGTGGTATCACGAGGAGGCTGAACAGGAAGCTGCGGACCAGGGGAAGGCTCAAATAAGGAACGACTCCTCTTCTTTTTCTGAATGCTCTCTTCAATGACCCCAAGAAGAGGACGGTAACTGACTACGTCCCCAGTACGACCAGTGGGAGGCTTCGCAGAAGCTCTCATCAACTTGAATTGTTCGAGGCGGTGTCGAACATCTGACATTTTAACCACCTGGCCTGCCCCTGGATAAAAGATAAGTGTTACGAACATACAATGGTCCAAAATTCAAGAAACATGTTAAGTTAAAAAGAAAGAAAAGTGAGAAGGCACATCAATTATACAAACCCTGCGGCGGAGTGGGGTACTGCAATAAGTCCTGAATCTCATTCCAGGACGGAAGTGAACCATAAAATATTCCTAAGTCCTTATCGAAAATGGAATCGGCGGAAGTCAAAAGTTCACCTTGCACTGCCGAAGTTACCCTAGCTGAGGAGCCTTTAGGGGATGGATCGGCACCAGCCACAGCCTTGCCCGCCTCCTTTGCCTTTTCCGCTTCCGATTCTTCCTCCGATTCCCCGAAGGCCTGACGGAGAGCCTCATCCAGTTCAGGGTCTCGCCCAGAGGTTAAGGCGCCAGCATCACCATCACCATCTCCATCGCCATCTCCTCCGCCTTATGACTCTCCTCCCATATCGCCTCCTTCGCCCTCTTCCACACCTTCCTCCTCCGGGATGATCGGGTGAGTACTAGGAAAGGGGCCATCAGACTCCTTAAGCTTCTTACCTCCCACGACTGGGTGTTGTGCAAAGGGCTTCCTCTTGCCACTCTTCACCGTGGCCCCCTCCTTAGCTTTAGCGGCCTTCTCCTCAGCCATGTCCCTCTGCTTAACCACGGACTGGTGCGGCAGGATCAAGTTGTACTCCGGGAGGGTAGCGTTCCTGATCAGGAAAGAAGCCGACCTGTCCCGCGCCGGAATGGCCTTTATTTCAGCAGCCATCCGCGCCAAAGAATCATCTTCCACGACTGCAATGCCACCTGTCGCTAGCAAGAAATAGAAGCATGTCAGAAAAAGCACTACAATCAGAACATGGAAAATACAAATGAAATTCATCTTACAGCCGGAAGTGAAAAGGCGGAAAGAAATAGAATCGTCCTTGATAAAAAACCATTCTTTCTTGAACATGGTAAACTTTGAATATAAGTCCAGGACTGGTTTGAAAGGCACGGCCGCTTCTAGACTAATATACGGAGACCCTTCTTGTAGCCTCTCAGGTTATACAAATATCGAATTTCCCGGTTAGAAGGAGGGCGCCCGTACCTCCTCTGAAAGATAACGAAAAGGCTCACCAGAATGGCATAAGAGTTCGCCTGGAGCTGGAATGGAGCCACCTTCAAATATGTGGTAAAGCTAACTATCCAGGCATTGATATGAGGGATAGCACCACACATGCAATGATATCTGCTGTAAGCAAAGTAGCCTTCGGGGGGATTATACGGCATCACTCCATCTCCCGGCAACAGCATGCAAGTACTGTCTATCCCAAAGGAACGGGATATAACGTCAAGTTGCTCCTCCTTTAGGGAGCTAGGAAAGCAATTGGGAGGGGAGACCAGAAGTTCCTGTGGACCATATCCGTCCACTAACGACCTCGGAACAGGTCGATGTTGTCCGGATCCTGGTTGGGCTGGGGGCACGGAAGAAGACTCTCCTCCATCCTTGGATTTCCATCTGTCTGATCGTGTTTCCGCCTTGCGAGACATTTATCTGTGTACACAAAAGTGAAAAACATGATGTTTGAACAAAAGTATAGGCACGCAAGCATGCATAAGTCTGGAGTTCCACTCTAAGTCCGAATACAAAAGTCATTCGGCACTGGGATTCAAGGCCATTCGGTACTAGGGTCCTATGTTCATTCGGCAGTAAGATGATAATCTCATTCGACAGTGAAAGGATAAGTTCATTCGGCATTAAGTGTACGGCCGTTCGGCACTTGAATTTGATTCGGTATACATATCATTCGGCCCTAAGGCCTAAGTCTCATTCGGTAAAGCAAAGCCCTTCGTATGTATTCGGCAAATCAGGATCATCCGGTAATAAAGGTCATTCGGCAAAGTTGTATATACCTGGTTCGGAAATGACTGGATTCGGCAAAGTGTTTGATTCGGTATAGTATCGGTTCGGCGCTTGTTTATACGGTAAAGAAAAGCTAAGGGGGTGTAGCCCCTATATATAGACTGAAGCAACACCACCAGACCAGATGGTTCGGCATACCGGACCAACCTCCAGCCGAATGAAAACCTATACCTACTCGAAGCCAAACGAAACTGTCTCTACCGGTAGAAACCAGAAATAGGGGGCACGCAAAGCACCTCACTTAGATAAGTACCGAACTCTAGGGCCTACTAATAAAGTAGAAATTATGATAACGATGAACAAGTAGTAAATCTCTCACTAACACGGGTTAGTCATTTACACATGTACGCGACCACAAACAGTCCACAGGCATGCTCTGAATAACTATTAACCCTATCATCAAGAAAATTTACACTTTGACATCGTTTTTAAGCTCATCGGTTAAATGGATATTTGATTCTGATAATTATGAAATGGCTAAGCTACTTACACATGTACGGGGTCGCGAACGATCCTTAGACATGCTCTGAGATGGCGATAAACCACCCTAACAAACGATCCAGGAACCCACTCGAACGTGAACCTGACATCGATAATGCTAAGCCCCCTCGGGGCACACTTACTCGCCCCGAACGGAACAATTCACTTCATCTCAAATATTTCGATCCCGAATGATCGTCATTTGAAATCACATTAAAACTGTCAATTCCTTCGCAGGACACCAACAGCATAGGAACATCCAGCCCATGGCATTACAAAACAGGCCTTCCTACCACAGGGAAACAAAGCGCGACACATGCAAGCACGTGCCCCACTTTGGGGGGCAAATGTTGGGCGAATTCTCACCCAGAAAATCTCAAGACCAAGAAGCGTCAGTCTCACTCGTGTTTGCATCCTACACTTCATTCAGCAAAGCCAAGGTTCACTCGACATTCGGAAATAGAGCCTCATTCGGCAGAGCATGGCAATCTCCATTCGGCAAAGCCCAACCAATGGTCCATTCGGCAAAGGCAAGACATACTTCATTTCCATTTGGCATATCTCGTTCGGTAGCCGGACCAGCCATACCGGTCCACCATACTTCACCTCTGCAATACCCCACTACCAAACCATCTCCCAAGCTACAACCGAACCACCATCACCGGACCATTCATGGCCGGACCAACACCACCGAGCCAACCACATACCTCACCACCGAATGAACCTCCATCCCGCTCCATCACCGGTCCAAGCTCCATACCGAATGGAGGCTCGCCAAACCAGAATTGCCAGTCCAGATTGCTTCAGCCTGGGCCCACCAGCAGCTATATACATCCAAGACCCCTGCCCCCAGCCTCACTCTATAAGTAGAGGGGCAGGGGTACAACAATGGCAGACAAGTTTGAGAGCTCAAGCACGGAAGGAACTTTCAAACTACTTTCATATACTTGTACACAAAGCATTGTACTTGTAATCTGAAACAAAGAAGATAATAACATATAAAGTGGACGTAGGCTCGTTCTGGCCGACCCACTATAAATCTGTGTGTCTTTTACATTTCAGCCCCTGCTTTCTTCATATTTACATAACTCATCTGAATCATTAAGAATCACATAAAATCAACTAAATCACACGACTTGGAGGTGTTTGCCCATTTTTTGCGCAAACACGTGCAAGGATTTGAAATGAAACGGTACCATGGTACACCACTCTCCAGCGATGGTAAATCGAAGACCAGCCACGGTAATCCCGTTCTACAGTAAAAATCCACGTGTCGAAAAAACGAAGGGTAAAAAACTTCCTAGACCCGATTGAGATTCAGATAGTCTTTTTTGGGAACTAAACAATCCATTGACGGCTGAAAGCTGTCATAGCCGTAGAACTCACTGAGGCCTTCGTTTTGACTGGTTATGGCTCCCGTAACTCTAAACGAGCCAGAAGTTATGGCCGTCCGAATAATCAATATCTACAGGGTGCAACATCCACGTTGCAAGGCGCAACATCCGTCCGAAATGGCGAAACAGTATCGTACGAATTTTTGAAATGCGTGCATGGATTTGAAACAAAACAGTACCATGTTTCACCACTCTCCAGAGATGGTAAATCGAAGACCAGCCATGGTAATCCCGTTCTACCGTAAAAATCCACGTGTCGAAAAAACGAAGGGTAAAAAACTTCCTAGACCCGATTGATTCGGATAGTCTTTTTTGGGCATTAAAAAATCCATTGACGGCTGAAAGCTGTCATAGATGTAGAACTCACTTAGGCCTTCGTTTTTACGGGTTATGGCTCCCATAACTCTAAACGAGCCAAAAGTTATGGCCGTACGAATAATCGATATCTACAGGGTGCAACATCCACGGTGCAAGGCGCAACATCCTTCCGAAATGGAGGAACGGTGTCGTACGACTTTTTGAAACGCGTGCATGGTTTGAAACGGAATGGTACCATGGTGCACCACTCTCCAGCGATGGTAAATCGAAGACCAGCCACGGTAATCCCGTTCTACAGTAAAAATCCACGTGTCGAAAAAACGAAGGGTAAAAAGCTTCCTAGACCCGATTGAGATTCGGATAGTCTTTTTTGGGCATTTAAACAATCCATTTACGGCTAAAAGCTATCATAGCCGTAGAACTCACTGAGGCCTTCGTTTTGACTGGTTATGGCTCCCGTAACACTAAACGAGCCAGAAGTTATGGCCGTCCGAATAATCGATATCTACAGGGTGCAACATCCACGGTGCAAGGCGCAACATCCGTCCGAAATGGAGAAACAGTGTCGTACGACTTTTTGAAATGCGTGCATGATTTGGAACGGAACGGTACCATGGTGCACCACTCTCCAGCGATGGTAAATCGAAGACCAGCCACGGTAATCCCGTTCTACCGTAAAAATCCACTTGTTGGAAAAACGAAGGGTAAAAAACTTCCTAGACCCGATTGAGATTCGGATAGTCTTTTTTGGGCATTAAACAATCCATTGACGGCTGAAAACTGTCATAGCCATAGAACTCATTATGACCTTCGTTTTGATTGGTTATGGCTCCCGTAACTCTAAACGAGCCAGATGTTATGGCCGTCCGAATAATCGAAATCTACAGGGTGCAACATCCATGGTGCAAGGTGCAACATCCATCCGAAATTGCGAAACAGTATCGTACGAATTTTTGAAATGCGTGCATGGATTTGAAACAAAACGGTACCATGGTGCACCACTCTCTAGCGATGGTAAATCGAAGACAAGCCACGGTAATCCCGTTCTACCATAAAAATTCACGTGTCGAAAAAACGAAGGGTAAAAAATTCCTAGACCCGATTGAAATTCGAATAGTCTTTTATGGGCATTAAACAATCCATTGACGGATGAAAGCTGTCACGGCCGTAGAACTCACTGAGCCCTTCGTTTTGACTAGTTATGACTCCCGTAACTCTAAACGAGCCAGAAGTTATGGCCGTCCGAATAATCGATATCTACAGGGTGCAACATCCACGGTGCAAGGTGCAACATCCGTCCAAAATGGCGTAACAGTGTCGTACGACTTTTTGAAATGCGTGCAAGGATTTGAAATGAAACGGTACGATGGTGCACCACTCTTCAGCGATGGTAAATTGAAGACAAGCTACGGTAATCTCGTTTTAACGTAAAAATCCACGTGTCGAAAAAACGAAGGGTAAAAAAATTTCGAGACCCAATTGAGATTCGGATAGTTTTTTTGGGCATTAAGCAATCCATCTACGGCCGAAAGCTTTCATAGCCGTAGAACTCAATGAGGCCATCGTTTTGACTGGTTATGGCTCCCGTAACGCTAAACGAGCCAGAAGTTATGGCTGTCCGAATAATCGATATTTACAGGGTGCAACATCCACGGTGCAAGGTGCAACATCCGTCTGAAATGGCGAAACAGTGTCGTACGACTTTTTGAAATGCGTGCATGGATTTGAAACGAAACAGTACCCTAGTGCACCACTCTCCAGCGATGGTAACATGAAGACCAGCCACGGTAATCCCGTTTTACCGTAAAAATCCACGTGTCGAAAAAACGAAGGGTAAAAAACTTCCAAGACCCGATTGAGATTCGAATAGCCTTTTTTGGGCATTAAACAATCCATTGAAGGCTGAAAGCTGTCATAGCCGTAGAACTCACTAAGGCCTTCGTTTTGACTAGTTATGGCTCCCGTAACTCTAAACGAGCCAGAAGTTATGGCCGTCCGAATAATCGATATCTACAGGGTTCAACATCCACGTTGCAAGGCGCAACATCCGTCCGAAATGGCGAAACAGTATCGTACGAATTTTTGAAATGCGTGCATGGATTTGAAACAAAACAGTACCATGTTTCACCACTCTCCAGAGATGGTAAATCGAAGACCAGCCACGGTAATTCCGTTCTACCGTAAAAATCCACGTGTCGAAAAAACGAAGGGTAAAAAACTTCCGAGACCCGATTGAGATTCGGATAGTCTTTTTTGGGCATTAAACAATCCATTGACGGCTGAAAGCTGTCATAGCCGTAGAACTCACTGAGGCCTTCATTTTGACTTGTTATGGCTCCCGTAACTCTAAACGAGCCAGAAGTTATGGCTATCCGAATAATCGATATCTACAGGGTGCAACATCCACGGTGCAAGGTGCAACATCCGTCCGAAATGGCGAAACAGTGTCGTACGACTTTTTGAAATGCGTGCATGGATTTGGAACGAAACGGTACCATGCTGCACCACTCTCCAGCGATGGTAAATCGAAGACCAGCCACGGTAATCCCGTTCTACCGTAAAAATCCACGTGTCGAAAAAACGAAGGGTAAAAAACTTCCTAGACCCGATTGAGATTCGGATAGACTTTTTTGGGGATTAAACAATCCATTGATGGTTGAAAGCTGTCATAGCCGTAGAACTCACTGAGGCCTTCGTTTTGACTGGTTATGGCTCCCGTAACTCTAAACGAGCCAGAAGTTATGGCCGTCCGAATAATCGATGTCTACAGGGTGCAACATCCGTCCGAAATGGCGAAACAGTGTCGTACGACTTTTTGAAATGCGTGCATGGATTTGAAATGAAATGGTACCATGGTGAACCACTCACCAGCGATGGTAAATCGAAGACCAGCCACGGTAATCCCGTTATACCGTAAAAATCCACGTGTCGAAAAAACGAAGGGTAAAAAACTTCCTAGACCCGGTTGAGATTCGGATAGTCTTTTTTAGGCATTAAACAATCCATTGACGGCTGAAAGCTGTCATAGCCGTAGAACCCACTGAGGCCTTCGTTTTGACTGGTTATGGCTCCCGTAACTCTAAACGAGCCAGAAGTTATGGCCGTCCGAATAATCGATATCTACAGGGTGCAACATCCACGGTGCAAGGTGCAACATCCGTCCGAAATGGCGTAACAGTGGCGTACGACTTTTTGAAATGCGTGCATGGATTTGAAACAAATAGTACCCTGGTGCACCACTCTCCAGCGATGGTAAATTGAAGACCTGCCATGGTAATCCCGTTTTACCATAAAAATCCACGTGTCGAAAAAACGAAGGGTAAAATACTTCCAAGACCCGATTGAGATTCGGATAGTCTTTTTTGGGTATTTGACAATCCATTGACGGGTGAAAGCTGTCATAGCCGTAGAACTCACTGAGGCCTTCGTTTTGACAGGTTATGGCTCCCGTAACTCTAAACGAGCCAGAAGTTATGGCCGTCCGAATAATCGATATCTACAGGGTGCAACATCCACGGTGCAAGGTGCAACATCCGTCCGAAATGGCGAAACAGTATCTTACGAATTTTTGAAATGCGTGCATGGATTTGAAACAAAACGGTACCATGGTGCACCAATCTCCAGCGATGGTAAATCGAAGACCAGCCACGGTAATCCCGTTCTACCGTAAAAATTCACGTGTCGAAAAAAGGAAGGGAAAAAAAACTTCCTAGACCCGATTGAGATTCGGATAGTCTTTTTTGGGCATTAAACAATCCATTGACGGCTGAAAGCTTACATTGCCGTAGAACTCACTGAGCCCTTCGTTTTCACTGGTTATGGCTCCCGTAACTCTAAACGAGCCAGAAGTTATGGCCGTCCGAATAATCGATATCTACAGGGTGCAACATCCAGGTGCAAGGTGCAACATCCGTCCGAAATGGCGTAACAGTGGCATACGACTTTTTGAAATGCGTGCATGGATTTGAAACAAAACGGTACCCTAGTGCACCACTCTCCAGTGATGGTAAATTGAAGACTTGCTACGTTTTCCCGTTTTACCATAAAAATCCACGTGTCGAAAAAACGAAGGGTAAAAAACTTCCAAGTCCCGATTGAGATTCGGATAGTCTTTTTTGGGCATTTAACAATCCATTGACGGCTGAAAGCTGTCATAGCCGTAGAACTCATTGAGGCCTTCATTTTGACAGGTTATGGCTCCCGTAACTCTAAACGAGCCAGAAGTTATGGCCGTCCGAATAATCGATATCTACAGGGTGCAACATCCACGGTGCAAGGTGCAACATCCGTCCGAAATGGCGAAACAGTATCGTACGAATTTTTGAAATGCGTGCATGGATTTGAAACAAAACAGTACCATGGTGCATCACTCTCCAGCGATGGTAAATCGAAGACTAGCCACGGTAATCCCGTTCTACCATAAAAATTCACGTGTCGAAAAAACGAAGGGTAAAAAACTTCCTAGCCCCAATTGAGATTCGGATAGTATTTTTTGGGGATTAAACAATCCATTGATGGCTGAAAGCTGTCATAGCCGTAGAACTCACTGAGGCCTTCGTTTTGACTTGTTATGGCTCCCGTAACTCTAAACGAGCCAGAAGTTATGGCCGTCCGAATAATCGATGTCTACAGGGTGCAACATCCGTCCGAAATGGCGAAACAGTATCGCACGAATTATTGAAATGCGTGCATGGATTTGAAATGAAACGGTACCATGGTGCACCACTCTCCAGCGATGGTAAATCGAAGACCAGCCACGGTAATCCCGTTCTACCGTAAAAATCCACGTGTCGAAAAAACAAAGGGTAAAAAACTTCAGAGACCCGATTGAGATTCGGATAGTCTTTTTTGGGCACTAAACAATCCATTGACGGCTGAAAGCTGTCATAGCCGTAGAACTCACTGAGCCCTTCGTTTTGACTGGTTATGGCTCTCGTAACTCTAAACGAGCCAGAAGTTATGGCCGTCCGAATAATCGATATCTATAGGGTGCAACATCCACGGTGCAAGGTGCAACATCCGTCCGAAATGGCGTAACAGTGGCGTACGACTTTTTGAAATGCGTGCATGGATTTGAAACAAAACAGTACCCTGGTGCACCACTCTCCAGCGATGGTAAATTGAAAACCTGCCACGGTAATCCCGTTTTACCATAAAAATCCACGTGTCGAAAAAACGAAGGGTAAAAAACTTCCAAGACCCGATTGAGATTCGGATAGTCTTTTTTGGGCATTTAACAATCCATTGACGGCTGAAAGCTATCATAGCCGTAGAACTCACTGAGGCCTTCGTTTTGACAGGTTATGGCTCCCGTAACTCTAAACGTGCCAGAAGTTATGGCCGTCCGAATAATCGATATCTACAGGGTGCAACATCCACGGTGGAAGGTGCAACATCCGTCCGAAATGGCGAAACAGTATCGCACGAATTATTGAAATGCGTGCATGGATTTGAAACAAAACGGTACCATGGTGCACCACTCTCCGGCGATGGTAAATCGAAGACCAGCCACGGTAATCCCGTTCTACCGTAAAAATTCACGTGTCGAAAAAACGAAGTGTAAAAAACCTCCTAGACCCGATTGAGATTCTGATAGTCTTTTTTGGGCATTAAACAATCCATTGACCGTTGAAAGCCGTCATAGCCGTAGAACTCACTGAGGCCTTCGTTTTGACATGTTATGGCTCTCGTAACTCTAAACGAGCTAGAAGTTATGGTCGTCCGAATAATCGATATCTATAGGGTGCAACATAAACGGTGCAAGGTGCAACATCCGCCCGAAATGGCGAAATAGTGTCGTACGACTTTTTGAAATGCATGCATGGATTTGAAAAGGAACGGTACCATTGTGCAACACTCTCCAGCGATGGTAAACCGAAGACCAGCCACGGTGATCCCGTTCTACCGTAAAAATCCACGTGTCGAAAAAACAAAGGGTGAAAAACTTCCGAGACCCGATTGAGATTCGGATAGTCTTTTTTGGGCATTAAACAATCCATTGACGGCTGAAAGCTGTCATAGCCGTAGAACTCACTAAGTCCTTCGTTTTCACTGGTTATGGCTCTCGTAACTCTAAACGAGCCAGAAGTTATGGTCGTCCGAATAATCGATATCTACAGGGTGCAACATCCACGGTGCAAGGTGCAACATCCGTCCGAAATGGCGTAACAGTGGCGTACGACTTTTTGAAATTCGTGCATGGATTTGAAACAAAATAGTACCCTGGTGCACCACTCTCCAGCGATGGTAAATTGAAGACCTGCCATGGTAATCCCGTTTTACCATAAAAATCCACGTGTCGAAAAAACGGAGGGTAAAATACTTCCAAGACCCGATTGAGATTCGGATAGCCTTTTTTGGGCATTTAACAATCCATTGATGGCTGAAAGCTGTCATAGCCGTAGAACTCACTGAGGCCTTCGTTTTGACTGGTTATGGCTCCCGTAACTCTAAACGAGCCAGAAGTTATGGCCGTCCGAATAATCGATATCTACAGGGTGCAACATCCATGATGCAAGGTGCAACATCCGTCCGAAACGGCGAAACAGTATCGTACGAATTTTTGAAATGCGTGCATGGATTTGAAACAAAACAGTACCATGGTGCACCAATCTCCAGCGATGGTAAATCGAAGACCAGCCACGGTAATCCCGTTCTACCGTGAAAATTCACGTGTCGAAAAAACGAAGGGTAAAAAACTTCCTCGACCCGATTGAGATTCGGATAGTCTTTTTTGGGCATTAAACAATCCATTGACGGCTGAAAGCTGTCATAGCCGTAGAACTCGCTGAGCCCTTCGTTTTGACTGGTTATGGCTCCCGTAACTCCAAACGAGCCAGAAGTTATGGCCGTCCGAATAATCGATATCTATAGGGTGCAACATCCAGGTGCAAGGTGCAACATCCGTCCGTAATGGCGTTGTTTGCACGAAAAATGGACAAACACCTCCAAGTCGTATTATTTAGTTGATCATATGTGATTTTCAGTGATTTTAGATGAGTATGTAAATATGAAAGAAGTAAGGGCTGAAATGTAAAAGACACACAGATTTATAGTGGTTCGGCCAGAATGTGCCTACGTCCACTTTATATGTTATTATCTTCTTTCTTTCAGATTACAGGTACAATGCTTCGTATATCAGTATATGAAAGTAATTTGAAAAGTTCCTTCCTTGCTTGAGCTCTCAAACTTGTCTGCCATTGTTGTACCCCTGCCCCTCTATTTATAGAATGAGGTAGGGGGCAGGGGTCTTGGAAGTATATAACTGCTGGTGGGCCCGGGCTGAAGCGATCTGGACTGGCAGTTGTCTGGTTCGGCGAGGTTCATTCGGTAGTGAGGTTGGACCGGTGGTAGCCTCGTTCGGTAGGGAGATGTTGGAGTTTGGACCGGTGGTGCCTGGTCCGGCTATGGTGGTCCGGTGATGGGTGGATATTGGAGAGGTTGGTCCGGTGGAGATGTGATGGGAAGGTGGTTCGGCAATAGCGTGGTCCGGTGGTGGTATTCGGCGGGGCTTGGACCGGCTATACCGAATGGGTGAAGGAGCATGGGACTGCCGGATGGATCATGGCACATGGAGACGCCGAATGACTTGTGTACATGGAGGTGCCGAATGGGGCTGTGTCCACGGAGGTGCCGAATGGAGCTTGTGGGGTATCGCCGAACGAGGATGGAGACTGCGATCCAAGATGGAACTGACGCCTATTGGTCTTGGGTACACGCGAATAATCATCGAATCAATCAACATATTATCGGCACTTCGAAAGCCCAAAAGCATTCCCTTTCAGTCAGGAACTGATGGTCTCCAGGGTGAGAATTCGCCCAACATTTGCCCCCCAAAGTGGGGTACGTGCTTGCATGTACCGCGCTTTGTTTTTCTGTGGTGGGAAGGCTCGTTTTGTAACGCCATGGGCTAGATGTTCGTATCTTGTTGATGTCCTGCAAAGGGACTTACAGTTTCAGTATGATTTCAAATAACGACCGTTCATGATCGAAATATTCGAGATGAAGTGAACTGTGCCGTTCGGGACGAGAGAGTGAGCCCCGAAGGGGCTTGGCATCGTCGATGCCCGGTTTATGTTTGTGAGGATGGTTTATTGCCAGCTCAGAGCATGCCTAGGGATCGTTCGCAACCCCGTACATGTGTAAGTAGCTTAGCCATTTCATAATTATCAAATATCCATATGACCGCTGGGCTTAAGAATGCGTGTCAAAGTGTAAATTCCCACGATGGTAGGGTTAATAACCATTCAGAGCGTGCCTATGGACCATTCGAGGTCGCGTACACGTGTAAACGATTTAATCCACGTCGGTGAGGATTTTACGACTTATTCACCGTTATCATAATCTTATTTTATTAGTTAGTTCCGGAGTTCGGTACTTATCTGAGTGAAGCGCCTACGTGCCCCCTGTTTCTGGTTTCTGCTGGTAGAGGTAGCTTCGTTCGGGTTCGAGTTGGCACAGGTTTCATTCGGTTGGAGGCTGGTCCGGTATGGATAGTTCCATTCGGCTTTCATTCGGTCCGGTATGTCGAATGCCTTGGTCCGGTCCTGAGCTCGCCTATATATAGAGGCCGCACCCCCCTCGTTTTTCATTACCGAACGAGTAGAGCCGAACCATATTGTGCTGCCGAACCAAAGTCTTCGCCGAACCAGCTTATACCGAACCAGGTATGTATACTTTCTGCCGAATGAACCTTTGCCACCGGATGGCCCTGTTTGCCGAATGTGTACGGAGTGTATTGAATAGCCGAATGGGGTATGCCGAATGACATGTATGCCGAATGACATGTATGCCGAATGAGCATTGGAGTTTGGTGCCGAATGAACTCGTCTTGCACCGCCGAATGAGACTTCATACTTGAACCTTGAGCGGAATCTTATGCTTTTATATGCTTTCTTTAGATACTTGCTTGTTTATCTTTCTATACTTCTTGCTCTAACACCGTGTTTTTCTTGTGCTGCAGAAAATGTCTCGCAAAGCGGAAACACGATCAGACAGAAAGAAGTCTAGAGGCACAAGAGAGCCCTCTTCTTCCTTGCCCCCAGTCCAATCAGGATCCGAGCAACATCGACCCATTCCAAGGTCTCTAGTGGATGGATATGGTCCACAGGAACTTTTGATCTCCCCCCCTGATTGCTTTCCTAGCTCCTTAAAGGAGGAGCAACTTGACGTCATATCCCGTTCCTTTGGGATAGATAGGGCTCTTATGCTGCTGCCAGGAGATGGGGTGATGCCATATAATCCTCCCGAGGGCTACTTCGCTTTTAGCAGATACCATTGCATGTGCGGCGCTATCCCCCCTATCAACGCTTGGATAATTAGCTTCACCACATATTTGAAGGTGGCTCCCTTCCAGCTTCAGCCTAATTCTTATGCCATCCTGGTGAGCCTCTTTGTTATCTTCCAGAGGAGGTACGGGCGTCCTCCTTTTAACCGGGAAATTCGATACTTGTACAACCTGAGAGGCTATAAGAAGGGGTCTCCGTATATTAGTCTGGAAGCGGCCGTGCCCTTCAAACCAGTCCTGGACCTATATTCCAAGTTTACCATGTTCAAGAAAGAGTGGTTCTTCATCAAGGACGATGCTGTTTCTTTCCGCCTTTTCACTTCCGGATGTAAGATGGATTTCATTTATATTTTCCATGTCTTGACTGTGGTGTTTTTTCTGACATGCTTCTATTTCTGGCTAGCGACAGGTGGTATTGCAGTTGTGGAGGATGATTCCTTGGTGCGAATGGCTGCTGAATTAAAGGCTATTCCGGCACGGGACCGGTCGGCCTCCTTCTTGATCAGAAACGCAACCCTCTTGGAGTATAATTTGATCTTACCGCACCAGTCCGTGGTTAAGCAAAGAGACACGGCTGAGGAGAAGGCTGCTAAAGCTAAGGAGGGGGATAAGGTAAAGAGCGGTAAGAGGGAGCCTTTCGCAGAGCGTCCCGTGGTCGGGGGGAAGAAACTGAAGAAGTCCGATGGCCCTTCTCCAAGTACTTGCCCGACTGTCCCGGAGGAGGAAGGTGTGGAAGAGGAGGAAGGAGGCGAAGTTGGAGAAGGGTCGGAGGGTGGAGGAGATGGCGACGGTCAAGGTGGTAGTGGTGTTGCCGCTCTAACCTCTGAGCAAGACCTCGAACTGGATGAGGCTCTCCGTCGGGCCTTCGGGGAGTCGGAGGGAGAGTCGGAAACGGAGAAGGAAAAGGAGAAAGAAACGGAGAAGGCAAAGGAAACCGGCAAAGCTGTGGCTTCAGCTAGGGTGACTCTGGCGACGCAAGGTGAACTTTTGTCTTCTGCCGATTCCATTTTCGATAGAGACTTAGAAATTTTTTACGGTTCACTTCCGTCCTGGAATGAGATCCAGGACTTATTGCAGTTTCCCACTCCTCCGCCGGGTTTGTATAATAGATGTGTCTCCTCACTTTTCTTTCTTTTTAACTTAGCACTTTTTTTTTGAATTGCGGATTATTGTATGTTCGTAACACTTGTTCTTTTATTCCAGGGGCAGGCCAGGCAGTTAAAACGTCGGATGTTCGACATCGCCTTGAACAATTTAATTCGAGGAGAGCTTCTGCGAAACCTTTTACTGATCGCACTGGGGACGTAGTCAAGTACCGCCCTCTTCTTGGGGTCATCGAAGTGGGCATTCAGAAAAGGAAGCGGAGCCGTTCCTTATTTGAGTCGTCCCCTGGTTCGCAGCCTCCTACCCAGCCTTCTCGTGATACTACGGAGGAGAGCACGGAGCCCGGCCCCCCTCCTCCTCCTTCCAAGAGTCCTACTGTCATTCATATAAGGCGTCCCGATGCGCCTCGCCCCGTGCCTCGTGACCCTTTTGCTGGCCATCCTGATTTAGACCCAAGCTTTCGGGACATTTCATTCGATGAGACCACGGGCGAACACCTCCTTCCCCGCAACCCCATGGTAAGGGTGCTGGACGAGGCCAAATCTTTAGATCTTGATTTACTTACTACACGGGTAGTCACCATGGGGGATGAGGCCAAGGCTAATATCGACCGGGTGGCCGCAGAGACCAAGAAGTTAATGGAGCATCATGCTAAGTTGGTCAAGGCCGGGGAAGAGATCGGGAGTGCTAACATTCGGTTGAGGTTAAAGGTTGCCGATCAGGCCAAGCAGCTCGCCGACCAAGCCATCCAGATTTCCCAGCATGAGGAAGCCTCCAAGCGTCTGAAAGAGACCATGGAGAAGGCCAGTAGGGCGGAATTACGGAAGATGGAGGTCGCTTGCAGGGAGCGGATTAACATAGCTATCGCAACGGTGGATGAGGTTCGAAATGCGGATCTCGAGCGGGTAGAGGAGTTGTCAAGGAGGCTCGAGGCTGCGGAGATGGCTCAGGCCGAGTTGAAGGAGGAGATGGAGGAGATGAGGAGGTCCCTCAGGTTGAAGGAAGAGGAAATGAGGAGGTCACTCCAGGCTGACTGCTTGAGATACCAGTCGGAGAGGGATGTCGCCGTCGCCAAGTTGCAAGCTTCCGAGGCCCGGGTGAGGGAGTTTGAGGAAAACGAGGGGATGATGGATGAGATGCTGCAGGATATGTACTTCCACACTTGGAAGGAGGGCGGCTTGTCTTGGATGGACGATTACCCTCGGGTCATGGCCAAGGTATATCTCCAGGCTTTAGAGGAGGCCAGGGTGAACGCGGGTAAGGAAGGCGGAGAGGCTTTCAACTTGAGTGCGGTTACTGCTCAGTTCTCAAAGGAGGAGCAAGCGGCGGTGAAAGAGGGGATGCGGCTGCTCGCTGCAGAGGAAGCGGGCGTGCAGTTGGATGATGAGGATCAAGCGGCGGATGCTGGTGAGTTATTCTTTTCCCTTTCTTTTCTTTTCGTGTTTTCATGACTTGATCGTTCGTTTAATGAATTCCTCTTCTGATATGGACAGGTGGGACTTCAGATCCACATGCTGGGGGCTCTGATCCTGCGGCTAAGTAGGCTGGGGGAGTTGGTGATGGAGTGTGGATGCATCTGCCATCTTTTTGTTTCTTTTTTATCACTGTTTATGTTAGTCTTTGACATGCAACTGTAATAAAATTATTTGCAAAGAATAACTTCGTGTGATCTCAGAATATAAGCTGATTTTGTCATGTTTAAATGTTGTTGCTATCTTTATGTGCCGTGTGAGAAGTATAATTATGTATATGCCTGTGATTCTAGTTGTGTTTGATGTTAAGTTTTTGCTTGAAATATAACTTCACGTTTTGCAATGTCAGTGTATGAATAAGCTATAGTTACGCATTTATGTACAAGAGAAGAGAGTACCGCCCTTTATGTTTTATTCGCAGGCGGTAGCTTTGAGTGTCTTGTGTAACTGTTTACGGGTATAGCTGAGCGCCCTGCCACCCAGTACGTAGGCTTAGAGCTTCATGAGTGAATGCTTCCTATTTGGTTTCCTGTACTTTAGAGTTTGTTATACAGGATAGGAGAAAAATATTTAAATGAAATGGAAATATAGTAAAAGTAAAACTTCCAGTCACGGAAGGCCGTCGATGTGCTTAAGTTCGTGGCAAACGGGTTTTGTAGTCACTTTCCCTAGCTGTGGGTCTTGGAGACATTTGTCACCCATCTTACGCCTCCGCGGGGAGTTTTCTTTTTTACCACAGCCGCACTTAAGACACATCGGAGCCGAGATCGCGCACGGTAACTACCCGAACCATTATGGTCCGTAATCGTGGGTATTATTCGATTTACCGTGGCCGGCTAGCGTGGGTGCCGTTGGCCGTGAATTACCCCTGGCTGGCCACACCTTATGTTGGGGCTTAAAGTAGGTTCACAGTTACCGGCGAGCCGAACGCCGTAATGAGCTGCCATCGGCTATAGTCGGCCTTTATGATGACTTATAATCGGCTCATTACAGTTGGCTTTGAGGGCAGGCGCGCAATGAGTTAACCCGCAGCAGAGGGATGCTGGAGCAAAAGAGTCTCATTGGCGAGTGCATAGAATCGTAGCGTACCTGTTAGGCCTAGTCCAGATGAGGCCGCGGTGCGTCTTGAGTGGGGATGCCATAGGATTTTGTTCAACAGAAAGGGATAAAACTTAACAAGTAGCCAAGACATAAAGGAACAAGTTAAAAAGAGACAAGATTTTTTAAAGTGGTTCGGCACGAAAATGCCTACGTCCACTGATTCTCTTTGCTAATTCACTTCATATGGGCAGTACAAGTTAAGAAAAGTATCGACGGAGGTGTCGGATGTTCCATGCCCTCTGGAACACCTCTCCGTCCACTGTTGACAAAATGTAAGCTCCGTTGTGGAGATCTTTGTGAATTACATATGGTCCGTCCCAGATGGGGTCCAGTGCCCCGGGGCGCGGAAAGATTCGCCTGAGGACAAGATCTCCTTCTTGTAAGCTGCGATGTTTGACTTTGGAATTGTATAGTGCTGCCACTTTTTGTTTGTGAGCTGCTGCTTTGAGTGCTGCGTCGTTCCTCCTTTCCTCAATCAGATCCAAAGACATGAGGAGGAGTTCTTCGTTTTCTTCTGGGTTGTAGTGGATCCTACGGTGAGAAGGCACAACAGTCTCAACTGGGAGCATTGCCTCCGATCCATATGCCAAAGAGAAAGGAGTATGTCCCGTTAATGTTCTGAAAGATGTGCGGTATGCCCATAGTGCCGTAGGAAGTTCGTCCACCCAAGCGCCTTTTGACTTTTCAAGTTTCTTCTTGATTAGGGTTTTGAGAATTTTGTTGACAGCTTCAACTTGTCCGTTTGCCTGAGTGTAAGCTACTGATGAGAAGCTTTTATGAATTCCATGCTCTTGGCGCCAGTCGGCAAATTCTTCGCTGTCAAATTGGAGCCCGTTGTCTGATACGATCTTGAGGGGGACTCCATACCTGCACAGAATGTTTTTGATCAAGAAGTTGATAACTTTTGCTGAAGATATTTTATTTAAAGGTTCCGCTTCCACCCATTTGGTGAAATAATCGACTGCCACTATAGCATATTTGGCTCCGCCTCGGCCCGTTGGCAGTTCGCCAATTAAGTCAATTCCCCATACGGCAAAGGGCCAAGGGCTGGTCATTTAAGTAATTTCGTTTGTGGGCAGTCGAGGGATCTTGGCAAACTTCTGACATCTGTCGCATTTCTTAACGAAGTCTAGGGCATCTTTGTTTAGTGTGGGCCAATAATATCCATATCGGAGTATCTTTCTTGCCAAAGTCTGTCCTCCAGTGTGATCTCCGCATCCTCCCTGATGGATGTTTGTTAATATCTCCTTGGCTTCCCTTCCGGCGACGCATCTTAATAGGGGGCTAGAGAAGCCACGCCGGTAGAGGATGCCTTCTTGTATTGTGTAGTGGGGAACTTTTCTCAAGATCTTCTTAGCTTCGTCACGCCCGTCGGGTAGTATGCCATCTTGCAAATATTTCCGGATAGGAGTCATCCAGGTTCCTTCTTTGATTGCAGTTATCAGATTCGCTTGTTCGAAACTCGGGGCAAGCTGCCTTGAGATTGCTAGTGCTCCGGAAATGGTGCTGTCCTTCATACTAGCTTGCTTTGCAAGTTCATCTGCTTCTTGGTTTTCTTCTCGAGGAATGTGTTTGATTAGATAATGGTCCAATCGATCGAGCAGCAGTCTGGTTTTCTTTAGGTATGCTGTGAGTCGTTCTCCTCGAGTCTGGAATTCTCCTAGTACCTGGTTTACGATAAGCTGAGAATCACTATGAATACATAAGGAATTGATTCCAATTTCTAGGGCCAGTTCCAATCCCGCTATTACTGCTTCATATTCAGCATCGTTGTTAGTGGCCGTGAACTCCAGTCTTAATGCATAGTACAACTTTCTTCCCCTGGGGGTGACGATCACAATACCTGCCCCCGAGCCTTGTTCGTTTGATGCTCCGTCTACAAAGAGGTTCCATTTGATGTTTTTTGCTACTTCGGATTGTTCCTTGCCTTCGTTGGTAGTGAATTCGGCAATGAAATCAGCCATGGCTTGTCCTTTGATAGCGGTGCGGGGATGGTAGGTGATATCATACTGACTTAGTTCGATGCACCATTTGAGGAGTCGCCCAGAAGTGTCAGGACGATGGAGCACTTGTCTTAGTGGTTGATCGGTTAGAACCCTGATGGAGTGAGACTGGAAGTAGTGTCGCAGTTTCCGTGACGCAATCAATAAACAATATGCTAACTTCTCAAGTTTAGGATATCTGGCTTCTGCCCCCGTAAATCTCTTGCTTACAAAGTAAACCGGGCGTTGTGTGCGGTCTTCTTCTCTTACCAAGGCGGCGCTTAGAGCATGAGATGATACAGCGAGGTATAGGTATAACACTTCACCTTCATTTGGAGTTGAAAGTACTGGTGGTCTCTAAAGGTGTTCGATTAGGTTGAGGAAGGCTTTTAAGCATTCGTCGGTCCACTCGAACCTCCCTTTGTCTTTCTTGAGTGCTTCGAAGAAAGGGACACACTTGTCAGTTGCCTTGGAAATGAATCTGCTTAGGGCGGCCACCTTTCCGTTTAGGCTCTGCATTTCTTTTCGAGTGGAAGGTATCCTTATTTCTTTTAAAGCCCGGACTTGTTCAGGGTTTGCTTCGATTCCTCTGGCGTGGACGATGAATCCTAAGAATTTTCCCGATGAAACTCCGAAGGAGCACTTTAGAGGATTCAGCTTCATTCCATACCGGCGAAGTACCTGAAACATATCGTCCAGATGGCTTACATGGTCGTTGGCTTTCCTGGACTTTACCAACATGTCATCCACATATACTTCCATAGTTCATCCTATCAGTCCTGCGAACATTTTGTTGACGAGGCGTTGATAGGTAGCTCCAGCATTTTTGAGTCCAAAAGGCATGACTTTGTAACAATATAATCCGCGGTCGGTGATGAAGCTAGTGTGGTCCTGATCGGGAGCGTGCATGGGGATCTGGTTATATCCGGAGTATGCATCCATAAAAGATAGGAGTTCGTGCCCAGCTGTGCTGTCTACGAGTTGGTCAATTCGGGGAAGTGGGAAGCAGTCTTTCGGGCAAGCGTCATTCAGATTGGAGAAGTCAATACATGTTCGCCACTTCCCATTGGCCTTTTTTACTAGCACCGGGTTAGCGATCCATTCTGGGTAGATGGCTTCCCGTATGAAGCCATTAGCAAGTAGATTTTTTACTTCCTCATCAAGGGCTGCTGATCGCTCTGCCCCCATGCTCCTCTTTTTCTGCTTCACTGGTACCTTGGTGGGATCGATGTTCAACATGTGGCATGCTATGTCTGGGGAGATTCCTGTCATATCGGCATGGGTCCACGCAAATACATCTAAGTTGTGGCGGAGGAAGTCAATGAGTTGATCCTTCAATTCCGTTTTCAGCTGAGATCCGATTTTTAATAATCTACTTGAATCATGCTTATCTACCGATACGAACTCCATAGCCTCTGCAGGCTCGGCGGTAGCCTCCTCCTCTTTATCCCTGGGGTCTAGTTCATTGAAGGGATCGCTTGTGTATCGAAGAGGAGGGGCTTTCTTTAGTTGCTATGCCTCCAAGCTTTTCATGCAGAGAGTAGTCTCTGCATCTTTTCCTTTATTCTTTCTGCGGTTATTGCGAAGTTCAGTTACGTAGCAGTCTCGGGCAGCATCTTGATCTCCTTCTACTTCTCCTACTCCGTTGTCTGTTGGAAATTTCATTTTCAGGCACCAGGGGGCTAATACAATCTGAAAGTCAGACAAGGCTGGTCTTCCCAAGAAAGCGTTGTAAGCCGAGTGGTTTTCTATTAGTACGAACGTTTGTTTTCGCACAACGGAGCGGGGATGACTTCCTATTTCGACGAAGAGGTCAAGTTGCCCGAGAGGCATCTTTGCATCTCCAGTGAAACCGTGCAGTGGTTTGTCACAGGGGGATACATCCTTCATTGATAACTTCATTTTGTCGAAAGCATGTTTGAACAGGATATTAACGGAGCTTCCCGTGTCTATTAGAATCCGAAAAACTTTAGCTGGACCAAACCAGGCAGAGATGACCATGGGATCCATATGTGGGTACTGTCTTCCTTCCAAATCATGCCTACTGAATACAATGTCATTGTTTTCTTTTCGTTTCGGGTGGCGTTCCTCCGTAATGGAGTTAACATATCCTTCGGCATTTCTAAGCGACTTGCCGTACCTTTCCATCTCTGCCCAACTTCTGTCGGCGATGTGTGGTCCTCCTGAGATGGTAAGGACCACTATCTTCTCTTGACTAGAGCCACTGGTGTTGTGATTGTTGCGATTCCCTCCGCTTACTTCTGGGAGGGGTTGCTTTGAGTTCTCATTGGCAGGAGTTGGAGTCCTGTTCTGACCTTTCACATAACGTTCCAGTCTTCTTCTTCTAATGTGTTCTTCGATCAAGTCCCGAAGATGGTGGCATTCATTGGTGTCATGTCCGTGGGATTCGTGGAAGCGACAGAACTTTCCGGACTTGAGTGCGTTATCTGATTCTTTCTTGTGCGGGGGGCGCTTGTATCCGAGTTCGCCCTGAGTGGCTAGGTAGATGTTTTCGATTGTTTCATTCAAAGGAGTGTAGGAGTCAAATCTTGGCCCTGGTCGATATTGGCGCTTCTCAACCTTTCTGCCCCCAGCATTGTCTCTAGATTTATTTCTTCGAGCGTCCTTAGCTGCAGTGGGAACCTTGTCCTGAACTATCTTGCCTTGTTGCCCTGACTGCCTCTCCGTAGCAGCGTCTTCAAGTCTCATATACTTTCCAGCTTCATGGAAGAAATCAGGCAAGGTAGCTGGTTTTTCCTTAGTTAATCTTCTGGCAAACTTGGTGTCTGGATGTACACCACTACAGAGGGCCATTAGAGTGAGTTTTTCATCGGCATCTTGAACTGCTGCCGCTGCGGCGTTGAACCGTGTTAGATATTGTTGCAGCGTCTCTCCGGATTTCTGTTTGACATTGGATAGAGAATAAGCATCCCTGGGTTGTTCCACATGGATGCGGAACTGGCTAATAAACCTTTCTTTTAACATCTCCCATGAGCTGATGGATCCTTGGGGTAGATGGCAGAACCAGGAGGTAGCTAGATCTGATAGGAATAGCGGAAAGCATTTACATAATACTCCTTCTGTTGCTCCACTCATGAGCATATGCTGGGTGTATCTCTGCAGGTGTACGATGGGGTCGGAAGTTCCTTTGTAAGGTTCCATGGTTGGCATTTTCCATTCCCGGGGAGTGATGGCAGTTTCGATATTTCGGGTAAAGGGACTGGTGACCCTAGCGCCTATTCCCCGGTCCCTTTGCTCCCGTTGGACACATTCTCTGAATAATCGTGCCATTCGCTCGTCAGAACTTGGAGCGGACAAAAATGAGCTCGGTTCTTCCCTGCGGGATCTATCTCGTCCAGATGACCTGTAGGGATGGTACAGTCTATCACCTCTAGCATTATCCAGTGGTTGTCTTTGGCTGCTTGGATGCACGCTAGGACCAGCTACAGTTGCCCCCTGCCTTGATCTTCCCCTGTGGGGTTCTGTTTCGAGCACATCCATGGGGTCAACTTCGGGCTGGGTTCTAGCTCGGCTCCGTTCAGCGGGGTTTCTATGATTAGGTGGCATGACTGGCTCAGCTACATCCGACCCTCGCCTGGTGCCTCCCCCGCTAGGTTCGGTTCCAAGGGCTTCCTCGAGTCGGAATTCGGGCTGAGTCCGGGCGCGGCCCCTATCATCGTTTTTCCTGTTGATAGCTTGTTCGAAGAGTGAAGACCTTTGTTGCCTCCGGGATCCTCCGGATTGGGATTCACCCCATGATTCAGTGTTGCGGTTGGACTCTTCAGCATCCCTTAAGCGTGTCATGAGTTGGTCCACCAAAGTTTCTTGTTGGGATGTGAAGCGGTTAGTTACTTCAGCCACAACCCTGTCCAGATCTGCCCTAGTGATTGGTTGTTCCGTTGCGGGACCAGTTGGATTTTCCTGATTTTCATCTGGTACTGCTGTTGAAGTGGGCTGATCTGTGATTGCTGGATCTGGAAGGCTGCTAGTTGCGATGTTCTTTCCTTTGTTAACATCCCTTCTCTGTTTGGAAGGCATGATTTCTAAGCAACGAGTGATGTTGTTAGGAAGAAGGTTGAGTGGGAGAAGATGAAGCTTGAGTCCTGAGTTCAATTCTCAGTGAAAGCACCAAAAATGTTTGCACGAAAAATGGACAAACACCTCCAAGTCGTATTATTTAGTTGATCATATGTGATTTTCAGTGATTTTAGATGAGTATGTAAATATGAAAGAAGTAGGGGCTGAAATGTAAAAGACACACAGATTTATAGTGGTTCGGCCAGAATGTGCCTACGTCCACTTTATATGTTATTATCTTCTTTCTTTCAGATTACAGGTACAATGCTTCGTATATCAGTATATGAAAGTAGTTTGAAAAGTTCCTTCCTTGCTTGAGCTCTCAAACTTGTCTGCCATTGTTGTACCCCTGCCCCTCTATTTATAGAATGAGGTAGGGGGCAGGGGTCTTGGAAGTATATAACTGCTGGTGGGCCCGGGCTGAAGCGATCTGGACTGGCAGTTGTCTGGTTCGGCGAGGTTCATTCGGTGGTGAGGTTGGACCGGTGGTAGCCTTGTTCGGTAGGGAGATGTTGGAGTTTGGACCGGTGGTGCCTGGTCCGGCTATGGTGGTCCGGTGATGGGTGGATATTGGAGAGGTTGGTCCGGTGGAGATGTGACGGGAAGGTGGTTCGGCAATAGCGTGGTCCGGTGGTGGTATTCGGCGGGGCTTGGACCGGCTATACCGAATGGGTGAAGGAGCATGGGACTGCCGGATGGATCATGGCACATGGAGACGCCGAATGACTTGTGTACATGGAGGTGCCGAATGGGGCTGTGTCCACGGAGGTGCCGAATGGAGCTTGTGGGGTATCGCCGAACGAGGATGGAGACTGCGATCCAAGATGGAACTGACGCCTATTGGTCTTGGGTACACGCGAATAATCATCGAATCAATCAACATATTATCGGCACTTCGAAAGCCCAAAAGCATTCCCTTTCAGTCAGGAACTGATGGTCTCCTGGGTGAGAATTCGCCCAACAGGCGTAACAGTGGCATACGACTTTTTGAAATGCGTGCACGGATTTGAAACAAAACGGTACCCTGGTGCACCACTCTCCAGTGATGGTAAATGGAAGACCTGCCATGGTAATCCCGTTTTACCATAAAAATCCACGTGTCGAAAAAACGAAGGGTAAAAAACTTCCAAGACCCGATTGAGATTCGGATAGTCTTTTTTGGGTATTTAACAATCCATTGACGGCTGAAAGCTGTCACAGCCGTAGTACTCACTAAGGCCTTCATTTTGACAGGTTATGGCTCCCGTAACTCTAAACGAGCCAGAAGTTATGGCCGTCCGAATAATCGATATCTAAAGTGTGCAACATCCACGGCGCAAGGTGCAACATCCGTCCGAAGTGGCGAAACAGTATCGTACGAATTTTTGAAATGCGTGCATGGATTTGAAACAAAACGGTACCATGGTGCATCACTCTCCAGCGATGGTAAATCGAAGACTAGCCACGGTAATCCCGTTCTACCGTAAAAATTCACGTGTCGAAAAAACGAAGGGTAAAAAACTTCCTAGACCCAATTGAGATTCGAATAGTCTTTTTTAGGCATCGAACAATCCAATGACGGCTGAAAGCTGTCATAGCCGTAGAACTCACTGAGCCCTTCGTTTTGACTGGATATGGCTCTCGTAACTCTAAACGAGCCAGAAGTTATGGCCGTCCGAATAAACGATATCTACAGGGTGCAACATCCACGGTGCAAGGTGCAACATCCGTCCGAAATGGCGAAACCGTATCGTACGAATTTTTGAAATGCGTGCATGGATTTGAAACAAAACGGTACCATGGTGCACCACTCTCCAGCGATGGTAAATCAAAGACCAGCCACGGTAATCCCGTTCTACCGTAAAAATTCACGTGTCGAAAAAATGAAGAGTAAAAAACTTCCTAGACCCGATTGAGATTCGGATAGTCTTTTTTGGGCATTAAACAATCCATTGACGGCTGAAAGCCGTCATAGCCGTAGAACACACTGAGGCCTTCGTTTTGACATGTTATGGCTCTCGTAACTCTAAACGAGCCAGAAGTTATGGTCATCCGAATAATCGATATCTATAGGGTGCAACATAAACGGTGCAAGGTGCAACATCCGCCCGAAATGGCGAAATAGTGTCGTACGACTTTTTGAAATGCGTGCATTAATTTGAAATGGAATGGTACCATTGTGCACCACTCTCCAGCGACGGTAAACCGAAGACCAGCCACGGTGATCCCGTTCTACCGTAAAAATCCACGTGTCGAAAAAACAAAGGGTAAAAAACTTCCGAGACCCGATTGAGATTCGGATAGTCTTTTTTGGGCATTAAACAATCCATTGACGGCTGAAAGCTGTCATAGCCGTAGAACTCACTGAGGCCTTCATTTTGACTTGTTATGGCTCCCGTAACTCTAAACGAGGCAGAAGTTATGGTCGTCCGAATAATCGATATCTATAGGGTGCAACATCCACGGTGCAAGGTGCAACATCCGTCCGAAATGACGTAACAGTGGCGTTCGACTTTTTGAAATGCATGCATGGATTTGAAACAAAATAGTACCCTGGTGCACCACTCTCCAGCGATGGTAAATTGAAGACCTGCCATGGTAATCCCGTTTTACCATAAAAATCCACGTGTCGAAAAAACGAAGGGTAAAATACTTCCAAGACCCGATTGAGATTCGGATAGTCTTTTTTGGGCATTTAACAATCCATTGACGGCTGAAAGCTGTCATAGCCGTAGAACTCACTGAGGCCTTCGTTTTGACTGGTTATGACTCCCGTAACTCTAAACGAGCCAGAAGTTATGGCCGTTCGAATAATCAATATCTACAGGGTGCAACATCCACGATGCAAGGTGCAACATCCGTCCGAAATGGCGAAACAGTGTCGTATGAATTTTTGAAATGCGAGCATGGATTTGAAACAAAACGGTACCATGGTTCACCAATCTCCAGCGATGGTAAATCGAAGACCAGCCACGGTAATCCCGTTCTACCGTAAAAATTCACGTGTCGAAAAAACAAAGGGTAAAAAACTTCCTAGACCCGATTGAGATTCGGATAGTCTTTTTTGGGCATTAAATAATCCATTGATGGCTGAAAGCTGTCATAGCCGTAGAACTCGCTGAGCCCTTCGTTTTGACTGGTTATGGCTCCCGTAAATCTAAACGAGCCAGAAGTTATGGCCGTCTGAATAATCCATATCTATAGGGTGCAACATCCAGGTGCAAGGTGCAACATCCGTCCGTAATGGCGTAACGGTGGCATACGACTTTTTGAAATGCGTGCATGGATTTGAAACAAAACGGTACCCTGGTGCACCACTCTCCAGTGATGGTAAATTGAAGACCTGCCATGGTAATCCCGTTTTACCATAAAAATCCACGTGTCGAAAAAACGAAGGGTAAAAAACTTCCAAGACCCGATTGAGATTCGGATAGTCTTTTTTGGGCATTTAACAATCCATTGACGGCTGAAAGCTGTCACAGCCGTAGAACTCACTGAGGCCTTCATTTTGACAGGTTATGGCTCCCGTAACTCTAAACGAGCCAGAAGTTATGGCCTCCGAATAATCGATATCTACAGGGTGCAACATCCACGGTTCAAGGTGCAACATCCGTCCGAAATTGCGAAACAGTATCGTCCGAATTTTTGAAATGCGTGCATGGATTTGAAACAAAACGGTACCATGGTGCATCACTCTCCAGCGATGGTAAATCGAAGACTAGCCACGGTAATCCCGTTCTACCGTAAAAATTCACGTGTCGAAAAAACGAAGGGTAAAAAACTTCCTAGACCCAATTGAGATTCGGATAGTCTTTTTTGGGCATCAAACAACCCAATGACGGCTGAAAGCTGTCATAGCCGTAGAACTCACTGAGCCCTTCGTTTTGACTGGTTATGGCTCTCGTAACTCTAAACGAGCCAGAAGTTATGGCCGTCCGAATAAACGATATCTACAGGGTGCAACATCCACGGTGCAAGGTACAACATCCGTCCGAAATGGCGTAACAGTGGCGTACGACTTTTTGAAATGCATGCATGGATTTGAAACAAAACGGTACCCTGGTGCACCACTCTCCAGCGATGGTAAATTGAAGACCTGCCACGGTAATCCCGTTTTACCATAAAAATCCACGTGTCGAAAAAACGAAGGGTAAAAAACTTCCAAGACCCGATTGAGATTCGGATAGTCTTTTTTGGGCATTTAACAATCCATTGATGGCTGAAAGCTGTCATAGCCGTAGAACTCACTGAGGCCTTCGCTTTGACAGGTTATGGCTCCCGTAACTCTAAACGTGCCAGAAGTTATGGCCGTCCGAATAATCGATATCTACAGGGTGCAACATCCACGGTGCAAGGTGCAACATCCGTCCGAAATGGCGAAACAGTATCGCACGAATTATTGAAATGCGTGCATGGATTTGAAACAAAACGGTACCATGGTGCACCACTCTCCAGCGATGGTAAATCGAAGACCAGCCACGGTAATCCCGTTCTACCGTAAAAATTCACGTGTCGAAAAAACAAAGTGTAAAAAACCTCCTAGACCCGATTGAGATTCAGATTGTCTTTTTTGGGCATTAAACAATCCATTGACGGCTGAAAGCTGTCATAGCCATAGAACTCATTGAAGCCTTCGTTTTGACTGGTTATGGCTCCCGTAACTCTAAACAAGCCAGAAGTTATGGCCGTCCGAATGATCGATATCTACAGGGTGCAACATCCACGGTGCAAGGTGCAACATCCGTCCGAAATGGCGTAACAGTGGCGTACGACTTTTTGAAATGCGTGCATGGATTTGAAATAAAACGGTACCCTGGTGCACCACTCTCCAGCGATGGTAAATTGAAGACCTGCCACGGTAATCCCGTTTTACCATAAAAATCCACGTGTCGAAAAAACGAAGGGTAAAAAACTTCCAAGACCCGATTGAGATTCGGATAGTCTTTTTTGGGCATTTAACAATATATTGACGGCTGAAAGCTGTCATAGCCGTAGAACTCAATGAGGCCTTCGTTTTGACAGGTTATGGCTCCCGTAACTCTAAACGAGCCAGAAGTTATGGCCGTCCGAATAATCGATATCTACAGGGTGCAACATCCACGGTGCATGGTGCAACATCCGTCCGAAATGGCGAAACAGTATCGTACGAATTTCTGAAATGCGTGCATGGATTTGAAACAAAACGGTACCATGGTGCACAACTCTCCAGCGATGATAAATCGAAGACCAGCCACGGTTATCCCGTTCTACCGTAAAAATTCACGTGTCGAAAAAAGAAGGGTAAAAAACTTCCTAGACCCGATTGAGATTCGGATAGTCTTTTTGGGCATTAAACAATCCATTGACGACTGAAAGCCGTCATAGCCATAGTACTCACCGAGGCCTTCGTTTTGACGTGTTATGGCTCTCGTAACTATAAACGAGCCAGAAGTTATGGTCGTCCGAATAATCGATATCTACATGGTGCAACATAAACGGTGTAAGGAGCAACATCCGTCCGAAATGGCGAAATAGTGTCGTACAACTTTTTGAAATGCGTGCATGAATTTGAAATGGAACGCTACCATTGTGCACCACTCTCCAGCGACGGTAAACCGAAGACCAGCCACGGTGATCCCGTTCTACCGTAAAAATCCACGTGTCGAAAAAACAAAGGGTAAAAAACTTCCGAGACCCGATTGAGATACGTATAGTCTTTTTTGGGCATTAAACAATCCATTGACGGCTGAAAGCGGTCATAGCCGTGGAACTCACTGAGGCCTTCGTTTTGACTGGTTATGGCTTCCGTAACTCTAAACGAGCCAGAAGTTATGGTCGTCCGAATAATCGATATCTACAGGGTGCAACATTCACGGTGCAAGGTGCAACATCCGTCCGAAATGGCGTAACAGTGTCGTACGACTTTTTCAAATGCATGCAAGGATTTGAAATGAAACGGTACGATGGTGCACCACTCTTCAGCGATGGTAAATTGAAGACCAGCCACGGTAATCTCGTTTTACCGTAAAAATCCACGTGTCGAAAAAACGAAGGGTAAAAAAATTCTGAGACCCGATTGAGATTCGGATAGTCTTTTTAGGGCATTAAACAAATCATCGACGGCTGAAAGCTTTCATAGCCGTAGAACTCACTAAGGCCTTCGTTTTGACTGGTTATGGCTCCCATAACTCTAAACGAGCCAGAAGTTATGGCCGTCCGAATAATCGATATGTATAGGGTGCAACATCAACGGTGCAAGGTGCAACATCCGTCCGTAATGGCGAAACAGCGTCGTCCGACTTTTTGAAATGCATGCATGGATTTGAAACGAAACGGTACCCTGGAGCACCACTCTCCTGCGATGGTTGCTCACACTTATCAGTCGCTCTTTCAGGATTACGTAAGCTAGCTCACACTTATCATCCCATCTGAACACTTGGTTCTTTTTCGTCAATCCTGTTAACGGTGCAGCTATCTTGGAAAAGTCTTTGATAAACCGACGATAATATCCTGCTAATCCAAGAAAACTTCTCACATCAGACGCATTTTTAGGCCTAACCCAATCCTGGATGCTGCCACCTTAGCGGGATCAACCGCTATTCCATTTCCAGAAATAACATGGCCTAAGAACCTCACTTCACTCTTCCAGAAGTGACACTTCGAAAACTTAGCCTTTAGCTGATGTTTTCGTAAGATTCCCAAAACAATATGCAAGTGTGTCTTGTGCTCTTCCTCAGTTCTGGAATAAATCTGAATATCATCCACGAACACAAGTACAAACTTGTTCAACTGATCTCTGAACACTCTATTCATAAGATCCACAAAATATGCTGGTGCGTTAGTCAATCCAAACGGCATTACCAGCCACTCATAAAAACCGGATGGTGTCCTAAAAGCAGTCTTCGGCACACTATCCTTAGCCACTCTCAACTGGTGAAATCCCGTTGCCAAATCCATCTGAGAAAACACCTTAGCTTCGTGAAGCTGATCAAACAAGTCATCTATTCTCGGCAATGGATACTTGTTCTTCTTAGTCACCTTATTCAGCTCACGATAATCCACACACAACCTCAACGATCCATCCGCATTGGTTGCGAACACAACTGGTGCACCGCATTCGGACACACTACGTCGAATGAATCCTTTCCAAAAAAGGTCATCAACCTACACCTTTAGCTCTTGTTGTTCTCCAGGCGCCATCCATCTAAGAGGCATCACAACAGGTCTGGCTCCCTTAACTAGATCGATACGAAACTCGATCTCCCTATGCGACGGTAACCCTTTGACCTCGTCAAAGTCGTCCTCAAATCCATTCACAACCGGCATCGATGACAGTCCATCCCGTGGAACAACCAGCGAATACATGAAGCCCATGAAGACGCCTTCTTCATGCTTACATCGTATCACAACCTTTCGCCCTTCCACATTCCCGACTGTCACCTCCAGTTTCTCACAATCAACCTTTGCCGCATACTTCCAAAGCCAGTCCATACCCAAAATAATTCCGAACCCCGCAAAGTTCAGAACAAAACAATCACAAACAAAAGGGCAATCATGACTCGATACAACTAGACCACGGCATACCATACACAAACAAGACGAACCCCCAACTGGATTAGTCACAACCAATGGTCTATCAACAATTTCCGGTTCCAAACCCAACCGGCCTACCAAATCATCACAAACAAACGAATGCGATGCCCCTGTATCAAACAACACTCTAACTGGAACACCACAAATGGAAAGAGTACCTTGAACCACCACACTCTTCCCTTTCTCATCAACAGTAGGAGCTTTCGAAGATGAGGGAACAGCCCCCAAAGCATAAGCTTGCACAATCTGCTTATCTTTCCTCGGTTCTGGACAGTCCTTCTTGATATGTCCCAGCTTGTCACAGTTGTAACACTTTCCCGGCACCTTGGGATTCCTACAATCTTTGAAGAAATGGCCCTTCTGCTGGCAGTTGTAGCAAGTCACTTCTCCCTTTGGCTTCTTCTGGCCATTCTTACCCTTCTGTTGTTGGTGCTTCCCCTTCTTGATTCCACCCTGCTGTGGTTTGGACTCTTCCTTGGTCACAGCAACAACAGACCCTTCCTTAGGAAACAAACTCTCGTGCCTGAGAGCTTTCTCCACAAGCTTCTCAAATGGATCGTCCAAATGATCCACTAACTGCTTCCCAAGATAACTGTCCAAGCATGTCACAAACTTCTCATTCTTCTGATAGGGAGATTCAATATACGATCTGGCATACTTGGACAAAGCTTCAAACTCAGAAACATACTCAAGAACTGATCTTCCACCTTGCTTGAGTTCCACAAACTTCTTAAATAGAACAGATTTCTGAGCCGTAGAAATGAACTTAGCTTCAAATCTAACTTGAAATTGCTCCCAAGTAATCTCTTCCTCTGGAGTATCAATTGTGATAGAACCCCACCAATCAGCAGCTCTTCCCTGAAGCTGTCTCGATGCAAGCTTCCTCTTAGTTGCATCCTCAATTCCCAAATCACCAAAGATCCTTCTACAAGCATCAATCCATCTCTGAACATCAACGGTTGATTCCGTTCCCAAGAAAACCTTCCCTCCAAGAGCTGTATAATCTTTGCACAACTTAGCAAAATCCACTGGTTTTGGAGCTTGAACTTGAACTCCAACATCTACTGACTGTCCTGAAGTTGGTATCCTTCTCATGATCGACGTCATCATAGCCTCGAACATTGCAGCATAGTCAGTAGCTACCCCAGCAGCAGGGCTTTCCCTAGCAGCTTGTCTCCCACTTCGACTCATCCTTAATATCTACAAAAAGGAATGAATTATAACACCTTGAGAAACAACTACATAAGAAGTTCAAATCCTTCTAAACTACTATATTATATAATAATCATCCATCGAAATTACAATTACGTCTCTCATACGTAGTTACGTCAGCGAGCGTTGGCTAAAATCGATTAACCAAGGCTCTGATACCAAATGTGACGACCGCCCATGACTCCCGCACAAAACAAGGGAAAAGTGCGCTGAAAAGTGTGCCAGGCAGCCATAGACGATAGTCAGGGTAAAGTAAAACAGCAGGCTCTATCGTATTACTCACAGCGCATGGATAAAATACAATAGAAAATATACATAGTGAAGTTCTATAGAATTGAATCTCATCATATAAACTCATAATAGTTTTATACAATCATCTGAATAGTCAATACATCAAGCCTCACTACATAACACTCAGAGTATCAAACAAACAGCGGAACATCCAGTACATATAGTAAGAAAACAATATGCAAAAGCCTCCAGCTCATCTTCGTCATCAACAGCGTTGGTAGCCAAGAACAGCACCTGTCACCTGCTACCTAGTCTGCCCATCCCAACATAGATGAACAACCCAAGGTAATAAGAGTTGAACATAAAACCTTGAGTCAGAAAACAGTCTTAGTGAGCAGTAAATTAACTATCAAACATACCAAAAGAGCACAAAGGATAAAAGGAATAGGAACTCAACCATCCCACTCCACCTCATTCTACAGTGATAGCCCCCAGACCAACTAAGCATAAACAAGCATAGCAAAGCAGACATTTAAAATAAAGTAATTATCACTCGAGTCAAGGTCGATGTTTTCCAAATACAAACCCCCAAGGCCTAAACCAAGATCAGATAAGCACCCATAAAACACAGCTCTTGAGGCCGAATGATGATACAACAAAACATCCATGACTCTGGCTATCACTGTTATCATCACTTTGAATTCACCGTTAGTTGAATGACCGCCTGTCAAGGGCTAATGGTAACCCCGGTTCTAGATAAACTCCGCACGTCATCATGACCCGTGCCTAGGGCTTACCTACTCTGCCCAGAGTACTCGACCACCTACTTGTAGTCTTTTGGGTGTCCCGACCACCTACCTGTAGTCGTTTGGGCATCCCATGTACTCTTGCTTTGAATTTACTAGAACCTTCAACAACAAAATCCTAGCCTCTTAGTCTTCCTCCTTGATGACTATTCTCATACTAGCCCAAGCTATTTCTCGAGCAATCCATTATCAACCAACTCGAACCATCCCTCGAGTTATCAACATGCTTGGAATGATCCCGTCTGGATTATGCCAAGGCTACATCACATCATGCTTCGCCTCATCTTAACATAGCAAAGCTCCATCACAACATCATCATCATATCCGTCCATATAAGCTTCATCATCCGCTACATATGCCACGAGCAGCTTTTCTCATCGCTTAGCCTCTCCCTTAGCTTTTGAATCATTTTCGACCATACTTGTCTAGATCCAATCATAAATCAACTAACTCTAAAGAATCAATCAAGACAATCATTAATCCAAGCAATCAAATATTCAAACAAGGTTTAATAAGCAATTATACAAGGAAATGGCAATTTGGTAATTAAAGTGTCCAAATCTAATAAGCATGAATAATAGGCAAATGTCTCTACAACTTGATGAATAAACTTGCATAAGTTAACATGTAGTAAAATCGGTGTCAAAACTACATAGATGATGGATCTACATGCAGACTTAGGGAAAATGCAAGAAATCACTATCTTTAGCACATAAACAAACCACCGATCCAATATACTCCTTTGGGTCCGTGTGAGAGATAACCACCACTCACCAAATCACCTAAACACCTCAAAAACAATCAACTCCAGATCTGGACAGCAAAGAACTAAGCTTGATCCGGCAAAATCTCGCTTCAATCGATGAAATCTCTCTTTGTTGGATGAAGATCTTCAACTTTGGCTCTTGGATCTTCGATTTGATCTTCAATCTTGGATGGATGAAATCACTAGATTAGAGTGAAGAAAAGAAGTGAAGAAGTGTTGTAGTCGAGCTCTCAAAATGGCAGCACTTCGTCGCTTCAAAATCCGGTGCCAAAAATTGAGGTGAACCCTTCTATTTATAGGCAGAAATCCCCCTGAGTCGGCCGCCCCCATGAGTCGCCGCCGACCTATCCCCTGAGTCGTCCACGACTCAACAGACCCCACGACCTATCAAGCTCAACGACCTACGACCTAATACCTATGCGACTCAACAACATAGCTGACCCAACCACCTAACGACCTAAAACATGCGGCATAGCGATTTAACCCAGACACGGCCCACGACTTATCCACACTGCCGTATTTTCCTAAGTCTTAAGCCGTATGGTTGACTCAACGACCTAACACTAAGCCGAAGTCCCAACGACTCATCATCCTACCGACTCAACATAAAAGACGACTCAATCCACTATACGACTCAACCTCAGGGCCGCATTCCTTCCTAAGTCCTAAGTCGTATGGATGACTTAACGACTTACGACTTAACCCTTGCCGACCTAACTACCTACAACCTAGCGACTTAGCAACCTTACGACCCAACGAATTAACCCCATAACGACCTAACCTTAACTCGTTCAATACTTAAGTCGTTCCATCCTATAAGTCGCTCAATTCACTAACTTGCTAACCCTTAAGTCGTAACTCTCTTAGGTCGGCAACTAACTTAGGTTGGCTAACTTCCTTAAGTCATTCATACCTATGAGTCGGCCACACCTTAACTCGGCCATACTTTAACTCGGTGCAAACCCTATAAGCCGCTAACTCTTAAGCCGTTAGCTTCCTTAGGTCGTCCCAATCCTTAAGCCGTTCAACCCCTGAGTCGTTAACTTACTCTAACCCGTTAACCCTTAAGTCGGTCACGACTTAAGCCCCCACACGACTCAACTTCTACACGAGTTAACTATCACGCGACTTAAGCTCCTTCACGACTTAAACTTTTGGTCGACTCATACTCTAAACGACTTAACAACATCAACGACCTAATGCAACTATTTCACGATTTATCGACACGAAAAATACGGGTCGTTATAGTAATCCCGTTTTACCGTAAAAATCCATGTTTCGAAAAAACGAAGGGTAAAAAAATTCCGAGACCCGATTGAGATTCGGATAGTCTTTTTTGGGCATTAAACAATCCATCAACGGCTGAAAGCTTTCATAGCCGTAGAACTCACTGAGGCCTTCGTTTTGACTGGTTATGGCTCCCGTAACTCTAAACGAGCCAGAAGTTATGGCCGTCCGAATAATCGATATCTACAGGGTGCAACATCCACGGTGCAAGGTGCAACATCCGTCCGAAATGGCGTAACAGTGTCGTACGACTTTTTCAAATGCATGCAAGGATTTGAAATGAAACGGTACGATGGTGCACCACTCTTCAGCGATGGTAAATTGAAGACCAGCCACGGTAATCTCGTTTTACCGTAAAAATCCACGTGTCGAAAAAACGAAGGGTAAAAAAATTCTGAGACCCGATTGAGATTCGGATAGTCTTTTTAGGGCATTAAACAAATCATCGACGGCTGAAAGCTTTCATAGCCGTAGAACTCACTAAGGCCTTCGTTTTGACTGGTTATGGCTCCCATAACTCTAAACGAGCCAGAAGTTATGGCCGTCCGAATAATCGATATGTATAGGGTGCAACATCAACGGTGCAAGGTGCAACATCCGTCCGTAATGGCGAAACAGCGTCGTCCGACTTTTTGAAATGCATGCATGGATTTGAAACGAAACGGTACCCTGGAGCACCACTCTCCTGCGATGGTTGCTCACACTTATCAGTCGCTCTTTCAGGATTACGTAAGCTAGCTCACACTTATCATCCCATCTGAACACTTGGTTCTTTTTCGTCAATCCTGTTAACGGTGCAGCTATCTTGGAAAAGTCTTTGATAAACCGACGATAATATCCTGCTAATCCAAGAAAACTTCTCACATCAGACGCATTTTTAGGCCTAACCCAATCCTGGATGCTGCCACCTTAGCGGGATCAACCGCTATTCCATTTCCAGAAATAACATGGCCTAAGAACCTCACTTCACTCTTCCAGAAGTGACACTTCGAAAACTTAGCCTTTAGCTGATGTTTTTGTAAGATTCCCAAAACAATATGCAAGTGTGTCTTGTGCTCTTCCTCAGTTCTGGAATAAATCTGAATATCATCCACGAACACAAGTACAAACTTGTTCAACTGATCTCTGAACACTCTATTCATAAGATCCACAAAATATGCTGGTGCGTTAGTCAATCCAAACGGCATTACCAGCCACTCATAAAAACCGGATGGTGTCCTAAAAGCAGTCTTCGGCACACTATCCTTAGCCACTCTCAACTGGTGAAATCCCGTTGCCAAATCCATCTGAGAAAACACCTTAGCTTCGTGAAGCTGATCAAACAAGTCATCTATTCTCGGCAATGGATACTTGTTCTTCTTAGTCACCTTATTCAGCTCACGATAATCCACACACAACCTCAACGATCCATCCGCATTGGTTGCGAACACAACTGGTGCACCGCATTCGGACACACTACGTCGAATGAATCCTTTCCAAAAAAGGTCATCAACCTACACCTTTAGCTCTTGTTGTTCTCCAGGCGCCATCCATCTAAGAGGCATCACAACAGGTCTGGCTCCCTTAACTAGATCGATACGAAACTCGATCTCCCTATGCGACGGTAACCCTTTGACCTCGTCAAAGTCGTCCTCAAATCCATTCACAACCGGCATCGATGACAGTCCATCCCGTGGAACAACCAGCGAATACATGAAGCCCATGAAGACGCCTTCTTCATGCTTACATCGTATCACAACCTTTCGCCCTTCCACATTCCCGACTGTCACCTCCAGTTTCTCACAATCAACCTTTGCCGCATACTTCCAAAGCCAGTCCATACCCAAAATAATTCCGAACCCCGCAAAGTTCAGAACAAAACAATCACAAACAAAAGGGCAATCATGACTCGATACAACTAGACCACGGCATACCATACACAAACAAGACGAACCCCCAACTGGATTAGTCACAACCAATGGTCTATCAACAATTTCCGGTTCCAAACCCAACCGGCCTACCAAATCATCACAAACAAACGAATGCGATGCCCCTGTATCAAACAACACTCTAACTGGAACACCACAAATGGAAAGAGTACCTTGAACCACCACACTCTTCCCTTTCTCATCAACAGTAGGAGCTTTCGAAGATGAGGGAACAGCCCCCAAAGCATAAGCTTGCACAATCTGCTTATCTTTCCTCGGTTCTGGACAGTCCTTCTTGATATGTCCCAGCTTGTCACAGTTGTAACACTTTCCCGGCACCTTGGGATTCCTACAATCTTTGAAGAAATGGCCCTTCTGCTGGCAGTTGTAGCAAGTCACTTCTCCCTTTGGCTTCTTCTGGCCATTCTTACCCTTCTGTTGTTGGTGCTTCCCCTTCTTGATTCCACCCTGCTGTGGTTTGGACTCTTCCTTGGTCACAGCAACAACAGACCCTTCCTTAGGAAACAAACTCTCGTGCCTGAGAGCTTTCTCCACAAGCTTCTCAAATGGATCGTCCAAATGATCCACTAACTGCTTCCCAAGATAACTGTCCAAGCATGTCACAAACTTCTCATTCTTCTGATAGGGAGATTCAATATACGATCTGGCATACTTGGACAAAGCTTCAAACTCAGAAACATACTCAAGAACTGATCTTCCACCTTGCTTGAGTTCCACAAACTTCTTAAATAGAACAGATTTCTGAGCCGTAGAAATGAACTTAGCTTCAAATCTAACTTGAAATTGCTCCCAAGTAATCTCTTCCTCTGGAGTATCAATTGTGATAGAACCCCACCAATCAGCAGCTCTTCCCTGAAGCTGTCTCGATGCAAGCTTCCTCTTAGTTGCATCCTCAATTCCCAAATCACCAAAGATCCTTCTACAAGCATCAATCCATCTCTGAACATCAACGGTTGATTCCGTTCCCAAGAAAACCTTCCCTCCAAGAGCTGTATAATCTTTGCACAACTTAGCAAAATCCACTGGTTTTGGAGCTTGAACTTGAACTCCAACATCTACTGACTGTCCTGAAGTTGGTATCCTTCTCATGATCGACGTCATCATAGCCTCGAACATTGCAGCATAGTCAGTAGCTACCCCAGCAGCAGGGCTTTCCCTAGCAGCTTGTCTCCCACTTCGACTCATCCTTAATATCTACAAAAAGGAATGAATTATAACACCTTGAGAAACAACTACATAAGAAGTTCAAATCCTTCTAAACTACTATATTATATAATAATCATCCATCGAAATTACAATTACGTCTCTCATACGTAGTTACGTCAGCGAGCGTTGGCTAAAATCGATTAACCAAGGCTCTGATACCAAATGTGACGACCGCCCATGACTCCCGCACAAAACAAGGGAAAAGTGCGCTGAAAAGTGTGCCAGGCAGCCATAGACGATAGTCAGGGTAAAGTAAAACAGCAGGCTCTATCGTATTACTCACAGCGCATGGATAAAATACAATAGAAAATATACATAGTGAAGTTCTATAGAATTGAATCTCATCATATAAACTCATAATAGTTTTATACAATCATCTGAATAGTCAATACATCAAGCCTCACTACATAACACTCAGAGTATCAAACAAACAGCGGAACATCCAGTACATATAGTAAGAAAACAATATGCAAAAGCCTCCAGCTCATCTTCGTCATCAACAGCGTTGGTAGCCAAGAACAGCACCTGTCACCTGCTACCTAGTCTGCCCATCCCAACATAGATGAACAACCCAAGGTAATAAGAGTTGAACATAAAACCTTGAGTCAGAAAACAGTCTTAGTGAGCAGTAAATTAACTATCAAACATACCAAAAGAGCACAAAGGATAAAAGGAATAGGAACTCAACCATCCCACTCCACCTCATTCTACAGTGATAGCCCCCAGACCAACTAAGCATAAACAAGCATAGCAAAGCAGACATTTAAAATAAAGTAATTATCACTCGAGTCAAGGTCGATGTTTTCCAAATACAAACCCCCAAGGCCTAAACCAAGATCAGATAAGCACCCATAAAACACAGCTCTTGAGGCCGAATGATGATACAACAAAACATCCATGACTCTGGCTATCACTGTTATCATCACTTTGAATTCACCGTTAGTTGAATGACCGCCTGTCAAGGGCTAATGGTAACCCCGGTTCTAGATAAACTCCGCACGTCATCATGACCCGTGCCTAGGGCTTACCTACTCTGCCCAGAGTACTCGACCACCTACTTGTAGTCTTTTGGGTGTCCCGACCACCTACCTGTAGTCGTTTGGGCATCCCATGTACTCTTGCTTTGAATTTACTAGAACCTTCAACAACAAAATCCTAGCCTCTTAGTCTTCCTCCTTGATGACTATTCTCATACTAGCCCAAGCTATTTCTCGAGCAATCCATTATCAACCAACTCGAACCATCCCTCGAGTTATCAACATGCTTGGAATGATCCCGTCTGGATTATGCCAAGGCTACATCACATCATGCTTCGCCTCATCTTAACATAGCAAAGCTCCATCACAACATCATCATCATATCCGTCCATATAAGCTTCATCATCCGCTACATATGCCACGAGCAGCTTTTCTCATCGCTTAGCCTCTCCCTTAGCTTTTGAATCATTTTCGACCATACTTGTCTAGATCCAATCATAAATCAACTAACTCTAAAGAATCAATCAAGACAATCATTAATCCAAGCAATCAAATATTCAAACAAGGTTTAATAAGCAATTATACAAGGAAATGGCAATTTGGTAATTAAAGTGTCCAAATCTAATAAGCATGAATAATAGGCAAATGTCTCTACAACTTGATGAATAAACTTGCATAAGTTAACATGTAGTAAAATCGGTGTCAAAACTACATAGATGATGGATCTACATGCAGACTTAGGGAAAATGCAAGAAATCACTATCTTTAGCACATAAACAAACCACCGATCCAATATACTCCTTTGGGTCCGTGTGAGAGATAACCACCACTCACCAAATCACCTAAACACCTCAAAAACAATCAACTCCAGATCTGGACAGCAAAGAACTAAGCTTGATCCGGCAAAATCTCGCTTCAATCGATGAAATCTCTCTTTGTTGGATGAAGATCTTCAACTTTGGCTCTTGGATCTTCGATTTGATCTTCAATCTTGGATGGATGAAATCACTAGATTAGAGTGAAGAAAAGAAGTGAAGAAGTGTTGTAGTCGAGCTCTCAAAATGGCAGCACTTCGTCGCTTCAAAATCCGGTGCCAAAAATTGAGGTGAACCCTTCTATTTATAGGCAGAAATCCCCCTGAGTCGGCCGCCCCCATGAGTCGCCGCCGACCTATCCCCTGAGTCGTCCACGACTCAACAGACCCCACGACCTATCAAGCTCAACGACCTACGACCTAATACCTATGCGACTCAACAACATAGCTGACCCAACCACCTAACGACCTAAAACATGCGGCATAGCGATTTAACCCAGACACGGCCCACGACTTATCCACACTGCCGTATTTTCCTAAGTCTTAAGCCGTATGGTTGACTCAACGACCTAACACTAAGCCGAAGTCCCAACGACTCATCATCCTACCGACTCAACATAAAAGACGACTCAATCCACTATACGACTCAACCTCAGGGCCGCATTCCTTCCTAAGTCCTAAGTCGTATGGATGACTTAACGACTTACGACTTAACCCTTGCCGACCTAACTACCTACAACCTAGCGACTTAGCAACCTTACGACCCAACGAATTAACCCCATAACGACCTAACCTTAACTCGTTCAATACTTAAGTCGTTCCATCCTATAAGTCGCTCAATTCACTAACTTGCTAACCCTTAAGTCGTAACTCTCTTAGGTCGGCAACTAACTTAGGTTGGCTAACTTCCTTAAGTCATTCATACCTATGAGTCGGCCACACCTTAACTCGGCCATACTTTAACTCGGTGCAAACCCTATAAGTCGCTAACTCTTAAGCCGTTAGCTTCCTTAGGTCGTCCCAATCCTTAAGCCGTTCAACCCCTGAGTCGTTAACTTACTCTAACCCGTTAACCCTTAAGTCGGTCACGACTTAAGCCCCCACACGACTCAACTTCTACACGAGTTAACTATCACGCGACTTAAGCTCCTTCACGACTTAAACTTTTGGTCGACTCATACTCTAAACGACTTAACAACATCAACGACCTAATGCAACTATTTCACGATTTATCGACACGAAAAATACGGGTCGTTATAGTAATCCCGTTTTACCGTAAAAATCCATGTTTCGAAAAAACGAAGGGTAAAAAAATTCCGAGACCCGATTGAGATTCGGATAGTCTTTTTTGGGCATTAAACAATCCATCAACGGCTGAAAGCTTTCATAGCCGTAGAACTCACTGAGGCCTTCGTTTTGACTGGTTATGGCTCCCGTAACTCTAAACGAGCCAGAAGTTATGGCCGTCCGAATAATCGATATTTACAAGGTGCAACATCCACGGTGCAAGGTGCAACATCCGTCCGAAATGGCGAAACAGTGTCGTACGACTTTTTGAAATGCGTGCATGGATTTGAAATGAAACGGTACCCTAGTGCACCACTCTACAGCGATGGTAACATGAAGACCAGCCACGATAATCCCGTTTTAACGTAAAAATCCACGTGTCGAAAAAACGAAGGGTAAAAAATTTCCGAGACCCTATTGAGATTCATATAGTCTGTTTTGGGCATTAAACAATCCATTGACGGCTGAAAGCTGTCATAGCCGTAGAACTCACTGAGGCCTTCGTTTTGACTGGTTATTGCTCCCGTAACTCTAAACGAGCCAGAATTTACGGTCGTCCGAATAATCGATATCTACAGGATGCAACATCCACGGTGCAAGGTGCAACATCCGTCCGAAATGGCGAAACAGTATCGTACGAATTTTTGAAATGCGTGCATGGATTTGAAACAAAATGGTATCATGGTGTACCACTCTCCAGCGATGGTAAATCGAAGACCAGCCATGGCAATCCCGTTGTACCGTAAAAATTCACGTGTGGAAAAAACGAAGGGTAAAAAACTTCCTAGACCCGATTGAGATTCGGATAGTCTTTTTTGGGCATTACAAAATCCATTGACGGCTGAAAGCTGTCATAGCCGTAGAACTCACTAAGGCCTTCGTTTTGACTGGTTATGGCTCCCGTAACTCTAAACGAGCCAGAAGTTATGGCTGTCTGAATAATCGATATCTACAGGATGCAACATACACGGTGCAAGGTGCAACATCCGTCTGAAATGGCGAAACAGTGTCGTATGACATTTTGAAATGCGTGCATGGATTCGAAATGGAACGGTAACATAGTGCACCACTCTCCAGCGATGGTAAATCGAAGACCAGCCACGGTGATCCCGTTCTACCATAAAAATCCACGTGTCGAAAAAACATAGGGTAAAAAACTTTCGAGACCCGATTGAGATTTGGATAGTCTTTTTTGGGCATTAAACAATCCATTGACGGCTGAAAGTTGTCACGGCCGTAGAACTCACTGAGGCCTTTGTTTTGACTAGTTATGGCTCCCGTAACTCTAAACGAGCCAGAAGTTATGGCCGTCGGAATAATCGATATCTACAGGGTGCAACATCCACGGTGCAAGGTGCAACATCTGTCCGAAATGGCGTAACAGTGTCGTACGACTTTTTGAAATGCGTGCAAGGATTTGAAATGAAATGGTACGATGGTGCACCACTCTTCAGCGATGGTAAATTGAAGACCAGCCACGTTAATCCCGTTTTACCGTAAAAATCCACGTGTCGAAAAAACGAAGGGTAAAAAATTCCGAGACCCGATTGAGATCCAGATAGTCTTTTTTGGGCATTAAACAATCCATCGACGGCTGAAAGCTTTCATAGCCGTAGAACTCATTGAGGCCTTCATTTTGACTGGTTATGACTCCCGTAACTCTAAACGAGCCAGAAGTTATGGCCGTCCAAATAATCGTTATTTACAGAGTGCAACATCCACGGTGCAAGGTGCAACATCCGTCCGAAATGGCGAAACAGTGTCGTACGACTTTTTGAAATGCATGTATGGATTTGAAATGAAACGATACTCTGGTGCACCACTCTCCAGCGATGGTAACATGAAGGCCAGCCACGGTAATCTCGTTTTACCGTAAAAATCGACGTGTCAAAAAAACGAAGGGCAAAAAACTTCCGAGACCCGACTGAGATTCGGATAGTCTTTTTTGGGCATTAAACAATCCATTGATGGCTGAAAGCTATCATAGTCGTAGAACTAACTGAGGCCTTCGTTTTGATTGGTTTTGGCTCCCGTAACTCTAAACGAGCCAGAAGTCATGGCCGTCCGAATAATCGATATCTATAGGATGCAACATCCACGGCGCAAGGAGCAACATCCGTCCGAAATGGCGAAACAGTGCCGTGCGGCTTTTTGAAATGCGTGCATGGATTTGAAATGAAATGGTACCATGGTGCACCACTCTCTAGCGATGGTAAATCGAAGACCAGCCACGGTAATCCCGTTCTACTGTAAAAATCCACGTGTCGAAAAACGAAGGGTAAAAAACTTCTGAGACCCGATTGAGATTCGGATAGTCTTTTTTGGGCATTTAACAATCCATCGATAGCTGAAAGCTGTCACAGCCGTAGAACTCGCTGTGGCCTTCGTTTTGACTGGTTATGGCTCCCGTAACTCTAAACGAGCCAGAAGTTATGGCCGTCCGAATAATCGATATCTACAGGGTGCAACATCCACGGTGCAAGGTGCAACATCCGTCCGAAATGGCGTAACAGTGTCGTACGACTTTTTGAAATGCGTGCATGGATTTGAAACAAAACGGTACCCTGGTGCACCACTCTCCAGCGATGGTAAATCGAAGACCAGCCACGGTAATCCCGTTTTACCATAAAAATCCACGTGTCGAAAAAAAGAAGGGTAAAAAACTTCCTAGACCCGATTGAGATTCGGATAGTCTTTTTTGGGAATTAAACAATCCATTGATAGCTGAAAGCCATCATAGCCGTAGAACTCACTGAGGCCTTCGTTTTGACTGGTTATGGCTCCCGTAACTCTAAACGAGCCAGAAGTTATGGTCGTCCGAATAATCGATATCTACAAGGTGCAACATCCACGGCGCAAGGTGCAACATCCGTCCGAAATGGCGAAACAGTGTCGTACGACTTTTTGAAATGCGTGCATGGATTTGAAACAAAATGGTACCATGGTGCACCACTCTCCAACGATGGTAAATATAAGACCAGCCACGGTAATCCCGTTCTACCGTAAAAATCCACGTGTCGAAAAAACGAAGGGTAAAAAACTTCCTAGACCCGATTGAGATTCGGATAGTCTTTTTTGGGCATTAAACAATCCATTGACGGCTGAAAGCTGTCATAGCCGTAGAACTCGTCGAGGCCTTCGTTTTGACTAGTTATGGCTCCCGTAACTCTAAACGAGCCAGAAGTTATGGCCGTCCGAATAATCGATATCTACAGGGTGCAATATCCACGGTGCAAGGTGCAACATCCGTCCGAAATGGCGTAACAGTGCCGCACGACTTTTTGAAATGCGTGCGTGGATTTGAAACAAAACGGTACCCTGGTGCACCACTCTCCAGCGATGGTAAATTGAAGACCAGCCACGGTAATCCCGTTTTACTACAAAAATCCACCTGTCGAAAAAACGAAGGGTAAAAACTTCCGAAACCCGATTGAGATTCGGATAGTCTTTTTTGGGCATTTAACAATCCATTGACGGCTGAAAGCCATCATAGCCGTAGAACTCACTAAGGCCTTCGTTTTGACTGGTTATGGCTCCCGTAACTCTAAACGAGCCAGAAGTTATGGCCATCCGAATAATCGATATATATAGGGTGCAACATCCACGGTGCAAGGTGCAACGTCCGTCCGAAATTGCGAAACAGTATCGTACGAATTTTTGAAATGCGTGCATGGATTTGAAACAAAACGGTACCATGGTGCACCGCTCTCCAGCGATGATAAATCGAAGACCAGCCACGGTAATCCCGTTCTACCATAAAAATTCATGTGTCGGAAAAAATTTTGAGATTCAGATAATCTTTTTCGGGCATCAAATAAACCATTGACGGCTGAAAGCTGTCATAGCCATAGAACTCACTGAGGCCTTCGTTTTGACTGGTTATGGCTTCCGTAAATCTAAACGAGCCAGAAGTTATGGTCGTCCGAATAATTGATATCTACAGGGTGCAACATACACTGTGCAAGGTGCAACATCCGTCTGAAATGGCGAAACAGTGTCGTACGACTTTTTGAAATGCATGCATGGATTTGAAATGGAACGGTACCATGGTACACCACTCTCCGGCGATGGTAAATCGAAGACCAGCCACGGTGATCCCGTTTTACCGTAAAAATCCACGTGTCGAAAAAATAAAGGGTAAAAAACTTCCGAGACCCGATTGAGCTTCGGATAGTCTTTTTTGGGCATTAAACAATCCATTGACGGATGAAAGCTGTCATAGCCGTAGAACTCACTGAGGCCTTCGTTTTCACTGGTTATGGGTCCCGTAACTCTAAACGAGCCAGAAGTTATGGCCGTCCGAATAATCGATATCTACAGGGTGCAACATCCACGGTGAAAGGTGCAACATCTGTCCGAAATGGCGTAACAGTGTCGTACGACTTTTTGAAATGCGTGCAAGGATTTGAAATGAAACGGTGCGATGGTGCACCACTCTTCAGCGATGGTAAATTGAAGACCAACCACGGTAATCCCGTTTTACCGTAAAAATCTACGTGTCGAAAAAACGAAGGGTAAAAAACTTCCTAGACCCTATTGAGATTCAGATAGTCTTTTTTGGGCATTAAACAATCCATTAACGGTGAAAGCTGTCATAGCCGTAGAACTCACTGAGGCCTTCGTTTTGACTGGTTATGGCTCCCGTAACTCTAAACGAACCAGGAGTTATAGCCGTCCGAATAATCGATATCTACAGGGTGCAACATCCACGGTGGAAGGTGCAACATCCGTCCGAAATGGCGAAACAGTGTCGTACGACTTTTTGAAATGCGTGAAAGGATTTGAAATGAAACGGTACCATGGTGCACCACTCTCCAGCCTTGGTAAATTGAAGACCAGCCACGGTAATCCCGTCTTACCATAAAAATCCACGTGTCGAATAAACGAAGGGCAAAAAACTTCCGAGATCCGATTGAGATTCGGATAGTCTTTTTTGGGCATTAAACAATCCATTGACGGCTGAACGCTTTCATAGCCGTAGAACTCACGGAGGCCTTCGTTTTGACTGGTTATGGCTCCCGTAACTCTAAACGAGCCAGAAGTTATGGCCGTCCGAATAATCGATATCTACAGGGTGCAACATCCACGGTGCAAGGTGCAACATCCGTCCGAAATGGCGAAACAGTGTCGTACGACTTTTCGAAATGCATGCAAGGATTTGAAATAAAACGGTACGATGGTGCACCACTCTTCAGCGATGGTAAATTGAAGACCAGCCACGGCAATCCCGTTTTACCGTAAAAATCCACGTGTCGAAAAAACGAAGGTTAAAAAACTTCCTAGACCCGATTGAGACTCGGATAGTCTTTTTTGGGCATTAAACAATCCATTGACGGCTGCAAGCTGTCATAGCCGTAGAACTCACTAAGGCCTTCGGTTTGACTGGTTATGGCTCTCGTCACTCTAAACGAGCCAGAAGTTATGGCCATCCGAATAATCGATATTTACAGGGTGCAAGATCCACGGAGCAAGGTGCAACATCCGTCCGAAATGGCGAAACAGTGTCGTACGACATTTTTGAAATGCGTGCAAGGATTTGAAACGAAACGGTACGATGGTGCACCACTCTTCAGCGATGGTAAATTAAAGACCAGCCACGGTAATCCCGTTTTACCGTAAAAATCCACGCGTCGAAAATACGAAGGGTAAAAAACTTCCTAGACCCGATTGAGATTCGGATAGTATTTTTTGGGCATTAAACAATCCATTGATGGTTGAAAGTTGTCATAGCCATAGAACTCACTGAGGCCTTCGTTTTGACTGGTTATGGCTCCCGTAACTCTAAACGAGCCAGAAGTTATGACCGTCTGAATAATCGATATCTACAGGGTGCAACATCCTCGATGCAAGGTGCAACATCCGTCCGAAATGGCGAAACAGTGTCGTACGAATTTTTGAAATGCGTGCATGGATTTGAAACAAAACGGTACCATGGTGCACCACTCTCCCGCGCTGGTAAATCGAACACCAGCCACGGTAATCCCGTTCTACCGTAAAAATTCACGTGTCGAAAAAACGAAGGGTAAAAAACTTCCTAGACCCGTTTGAGATTCAGATAGTTTTTTTGGGCATTAAACAATCCATTGACGGCTGAAAGCTACCACATCCGTAGAACTCACTGAGGCCTTCGTTTTGACTGGTTATGGCTCCCGTAACTCTAAACGAGCCAGAAGTTATGGTCGTCCGAATAATCGATATCTACACAGTGCAACATACACGGTGCAAGGTGCAACATCCGTCTGAAATGGCGAAACAGTGCCGTACGACTTTTTGAATTGCATGCATGGATTTGAAATGGAATGGTACCATGGTGCACCACTCTCCAGCGATGGTAAATCGAAGACCAGCCACGGTGATCCCGCTCTACCTTAAAAATCAACGTGTCAAAAAAACAAAGTGTAAAAAACTTCCTAGACCCGATTGAGATTCGGATAGTCTTTTTTGGGCATTAAACAATCCATTGATGGATGAAAGCTATCACAGCCGTAGAACTCACAGAGGCATTCGTTTTGACTGGTTATGGCTCCCGTAACTCTAAACGAGCCAGAAGTTATTGTCGTCCGAATAATCGATATCTGCGGGGTGCAACATCCACGGTGCAAGGTGCAAAATCCGTCCGAAATGGCGTAAGAGTGTCGTACGACTTTTTGAAATGCGTGCAAGGATTTGAAGTGAAACGGTACTATGGTGCACCACTCTTCAGCGATGGTAAATTGAAGACCAGCCACGGTAATCCCGTTTTACAGTAAAAATCCACGTGTCGAAAAAACGAAGGGTAAAAAAATTCCGAGACCCGATTGAGATTCGGATAGTCTTTTTTGGGCATTAAACAATCCAGCGACGGCTGAAAGCATTCATAGCCGTAGAACACACTGAGGTCTTCGTTTTGACTGGTTATGGCTCTCGTAACTCTAAACGAGCCTAAAGTTATGGCCGTCCGAATAATCGATATCTAAAGGGTGCAACATCCAAGGTGCAATGTGCAACATCCGTCCGAAATGGCGAAACAGCGTCGTACGACATTTTGAAATGCGTGCAAGGATTTGAAACGAAACGGTACCATGGTGCACCACTCTCCAGCGATGGTAAATTGAAGACCAGCCACGGTAATCCCGTTTTACCGTAAAAATCCACGTGTCGAAAAAACGAAGGGTAAAAAACTTCCGAGACCCGATTGAGATTCGGATAGTCTTTTTTGGGCATTAAACACTCCATTGACGGCTGAAAGCTGTCATAGCCGTAGAACTTACTGAGGCCATCGTTTTGACTGGTTATGGCTCCTGTAACGCTAAACGAGCCAGAAGTTATGGCCGTCCGAATAATCGATTTCTATAGGGTGCAACATCCACGTTGCAAGGTGCAACATCCATCCGAAAGGGCGAAACAGTGTCGTACGACTTTTTGAAATGCGTGCAAGGATTTGAAGCGTAACGGTACCATGGTGCACCACTCTCCAGCGATGGGAAATTGAAGACCAGCCACGGTAATCCCGTTTTACCGTAAAAATCCACGTGTCGAAAAAAACGAAGGGTAAAAAACTTCCTAGACCCGATTGAGATTCGGATAATCTTTTTTGGGAATTACACAATCCATTGACGGCTGAAAGCTGTTAGAGTCGTAGAACACACCGAGGCCTTCGTTTTGACTGGTTATGGCTCCCGTAAATCTAAACGAGCCAGAAGTTATGGTCGTCCGAATAATCGATATCTACAGGGTGCAACATCCACGGTGCAAGGTGCAACATCCGTCGGAAATGGCGAAACAGTGTCGTACGACTTTTTGAAATGCGTGCAAGGATTTGAAACGAAACGGTACGATGGTGCACCACTCTTCAGTGATGGTAAATTGAAGACCAGCCACGGTAATCCCGTTTTACCGTAAAAATCCACGTGTCGAAAAAACGAAGGGTAAAAAACTTCCTAGACCCGATTGAGATTCGGATAGTCTTTTTTGGGCATTAAACAATCCATTGACGGCTGAAAGCTGTCTTAGACGTAGAACTCACTTAGGCCTTCGTTTTGACTGGTTATGGCTCCCGTAACTCTAAACGAGCCAGAAGTTATGGCCGTCCGAATAATCGATATCTACAGGGTGCAACATCCACGGTGCAAGGTGCAACGTCCGTCCGAAATGGCGAAACAGTGTCGTACGACTTTTTGAAATGCATGCAAGGATTTGAAACGAAACGGTACCGTGGTGCACCACTCTCCAGCATTGGTAAATTGAAGACCAGCAACGGTAATCCCGTTTTCCGTAAAAATCCACGTGTCGAATAAACGAAGGGTAAAAAACTTCCGAGACCCGTTTGAGATTCGGATAGTCTTTTTTGGGCAATAAATAATCCATTGTTGGCTGAAAGCTGTCATAGCCGTAGAACTCACGGAGGCCTTCGTTTTGACTGGTTATGGCTCCCGTAACTCTAAACGAGCCAGAAGTTATGGCCGTCCGAATAATCGATATCTACAGGGTGCAACATCCATGGTGCAAGGTGCAACATCCGTCCGAAATGGCGAAACAGTGTCGTACGACTTTTTGAAATGCTTGCAAGGGTTTGAAACGAAACGGTACCATGGTGCACCACTCTTCAGCGATGGTAAATTGAAGACCATCCACGGTAATCCCGTTTTACCGTAAAAATCCACGTGTCGAAAAAACGAAGGGTAAAAAACTTCCGAGACCCGATTGAGATTCAGATAGTCTTTTTTGGGCATTAAACAATCCATCCACGGCTGAATGCTGTCATCGCCGTAGAGCTCACTGAGGCCTTCGTTTTGACGGGTTATGGCTGCCGTAACTATAAACGAGCCAGAAGTTGTGGCCGTTCGAATAATCGATATTTACAAGGTGCAACATCCACGGTGCAAGGTGCAACATCCGTCCGAAATGGCGAAACAGTGTCGTACGACATTTTTGAAATGCGTGCATGGATTTGAAACGAAACGGTACCATTGTGCAACACTCTCCAGCGATGGTAAATCGAAGACCAGCCACGGTAATCCCGTTCTACCGTAAAAATCCACGTGTCGAAAAAACGAAGTGTAAAAAACTTCCTAAACCCGATTGAGCTTCGGATAGTCTTTTTTGGCATTAAACAATCCATTGACGGCCAAAAGCTATCACAGCCGTAGAACTCACTTAGGCCTTCGTTTCGACTAGTTAAGGCTCCTGTAACTCTAAACGAGCCAGAAGTTATGGCCGTCCGAATAATCGTTATCTACAGGGTGCAACATCCACGATGCAAGGTGCAACATCCGTCCGAAATGGCGAAACAGTGTCGTACGAATTTTTGAAATGCGTGCATCGATTTGAAACAAAACGGTACCATGGTGCACCACTCTCCCGCGATGGTAAATCGAACACCAGCCACGGTAATCCCGTTCTACCGTAAAAATTCACGTGTCGAAAAAACGAAGGGTAAAAAACTTCCTAGACCCGTTTGAGATTCAGATAGTTTTTTTGGGCATTAAACAATCCATTGACGGCTGAAAGCTACCACAACCGTAGAACTCACTGAGGCCTTCGTTTTGACTGGTTATGGCTCCCGTAACTCTAAACGAGCCAGAAGTTATGGTCGTCCGAATAATCGATATCTACAGGGTGCAACATACACGGTGCAAGGTGCAACATCCGTCTGAAATGGCGAAACAGTGCCGTACGACTTTTTGAATTGCATGCATGGATTTGAAATGGAAGGGTACCATGGTGCACCACTCTCCAGCGATGGTAAATCGAAGACCAGCCACGGTGATCCCGTTCTACCGTAAAAATCAACGTGTCAAAAAAACAAAGTGTAAAAAACTTCCTAGACCCGATTGAGATTCGGATAGTCTTTTTTGGGCATTAAACAATCTATTGATGGATGAAAGCTATCACAGCCGTAGAACTCACAGAGGCATTCGTTTTGACTGGTTATGGCTCTCGTAACTCCAAACGAGCCAGAAGTTATGGCCGTCCGAATAATCGATATCTGCGGGGAGCAACATCCACGGTGCAAGGTGCAAAATCCGTCCGAAATGGCGTAAGAGTGTCGTACGACTTTTTGAAATGCATGCAAGGATGTGAAGTGAAATGGTACTATGGTGCACCACTCTTCAGCGATGGTAAATTGAAGACCAGCCACGGTAATCCCGTTTTACAGTAAAAATCCACGTGTCGAAAAAACGAAGGGTAAAAAAATTCCGAGACCCGATTGAGATTCGGATAGTCTTTTTTGGGCATTAAACAATCCATCGACGGCTGAAAGCATTCATAGCCGTAGAACTCACTGAGGTCTTCGTTTTGACTGGTTATGGCTCTCGTAACTCTAAACGAGCCAAAAGTTATGGCCGTCCGAATAATCGATATCTAAAGGGTGCAACATCCAAGGTGCAATGTGCAACATCCGTCCGAAATGGCGAAACAGCGTCGTACGACATTTTGAAATGCGTCCAAGGATTTGAAACGAAACGGTACCATGGTGCACCACTCTCCAGCGATGGTAAATTGAAGACCAGCCACGGTAATCCCGTTTTACCGTAAAAATCCACGTGTCGAAAAAACGAAGGGTAAAAAACTTCCGAGACCCGATTGAGATTCGGATAGTCTTTTTTGGGCACTAATCACTCCATTGACAGCTGAAAGCTGTCATAGCCGTAGAACTTACTGAGGCCATCGTTTTGACTGGTTATGGCTCCTGTAACGCTAAACGAGCCAGAAGTTATGGCCGTCCGAATAATCGATATCTATAGGGTGCAACATCCACGTTGCAAGGTGCAACATCCATCCGAAAGGGCGAAACAGTGCCGTACGACTTTTTGAAATGCGTGCAAGGATTTTAAGCGTAACGGTACCATGGTGCACCACTCTCCAGCGTTGGGAAATTGAAGACCAGCCACGGTAATCCCGTTTTACCGTAAAAATCCACGTGTCGAAAAAAACGAAGGGTAAAAAACTTCCTAGACCCGATTGAGATTCGGATAATCTTTTTTGGGAATTACACAATCCATTGACGGCTGAAAGCTATTAGAGTCGTAGAACACACCGAGGCCTTCGTTTTGACTGGATATGGCTCCCGTAACTCTAAACGAGCCAGAAGTTATGGTCGTCCGAATAATCGATATCTACAGGGTGCAACATCCACGGTGCAAGGTGCAACATCCGTCGGAAATGGCGAAACAGTGTCGTACGACTTTTTGAAATGCGTGCAAGGATTTGAAACGAAACGGTACGATGGTGCACCACTCTTCAGCAATGTTAAATTGAAGACCAGCCACGGTAATCCCGTTTTACCGTAAAAATCCACGTGTCGAAAAAACGAAGGGTAAAAAACTTCCTAGACCCGATTGAGATTCGGATAGTCTTTTTTGGGCATTAAACAATCCATTGACGGCTGAAAGCTGTCTTAGACGTAGAACTCACTTAGGCCTTCGTTTTGACTGGTTATGGCTCCCGTAACTCTAAACGAGCCAGAAGTTATGGCCGTCCGAATAATCGATATCTACAGGGTGCAACATCCACGGTGCAAGGTGCAACGTCCGTCCGAAATGGCGAAACAGTGTCGTACGACTTTTTGAAATGCATGCAAGGATTTGAAACGAAACGGTACCGTGGTGCACCACTCTCCAGCATTGGTAAATTGAAGACCAGCCACGGTAATCCCGTTTTCCGTAAAAATCCACGTGTCGAATAAACGAAGGGTAAAAAACTTCCGAGACCCGTTTGAGATTCGGATAGTCTTTTTTGGGCATTAAATAATCCATTGTTAGCTGAAAGCTGTCATAGCCGTAGAACTCACGGAGGCCTTCGTTTTGACTGGTTATGGCTCCCGTAACTCTAAACGAGCCAGAAGTTATGGCCGTCCGAATAATCGATATCTACAGGGTGCAACATCCATGGTGCAAGGTGCAACATCCGTCCGAAATGGCGAAACAGTGTCGTACGACTTTTTGAAATGCTTACAAGGATTTGAAACGAAACGGTACCATGGTGCACCACTCTTCAGCGATGGTAAATTGAAGACCAGCCACGGTAATCCCGTTTTACCGTAAAAATCCACGTGTCGAAAAAACGAAGGGTAAAAAACTTCCGAGACCCGATTGAGATTCGGATAGTCATTTTTGGGCATTAAACAATCCATCCACGGCTGAATGCTGTCATCGCCGTAGAACTCACTGAGGCCTTCGTTTTGACGGGTTATGGCTGCCGTAACTCTAAACGAGCCAGAAGTTGTGGCCGTTCCAATAATCGATATTTACAGGGTGCAACATCCACGGTGCAAGGTGCAACATCCGTCCGAAATGGCGAAACAGTGTCGTACGGCATTTTTGAAATGCGTGCATGGATTTGAAACGAAACGGTACCATTGTGCACCACTCTCCAGCGATGGTAAATCGAAGACCAGCCACGGTAATCCCGTTCTACCGTAAAAATCCACGTGTAGAAAAAACGAAGGGTAAAAAACTTCCTAGACCCGATTGAGCTTCGGATAGTCTTTTTGGGCATTAAACAATCCATTGACGGCCAAAAGCTATCACAGCCGTAGAACTCACTTAGGCCTTCGTTTCGACTAGTTATGGCTCCTGTAACTCTAAACGAGCCAGAAGTTATGGCCGTCCGAATAATCGATATCTACAGGGTGCAACATCCACGATGCAAGGTGCAACATCCGTCCGAAATGGCGAAACAGTGTCGTACGAATTTTTGAAATGCGTGCATCGATTTGAAACAAAACGGTACCATGGTGCACCACTCTCCCGCGATGGTAAATCGAACACCAGCCACGGTAATCCCGTTCTACCGTAAAAATTCACGTGTCGAAAAAACGAAGGGTAAAAAACTTCCTAGACCCGTTTGAGATTCAGATAGTTTTTTTGGGCATTAAACAATCCATTGACGGCTAAAAGCTACCACAGCCGTAGAACTCACTGAGGCCTTCGTTTTGACTGGTTATGGCTCCCGTAAGTCTAAACGAGCCAGAAGTTATGGTCGTCCGAATAATCGATATCTACAGGGTGCAACATACACGGTGCAAGGTGCAACATCCGTTTGAAATGGCGAAACAGTGCCGTACGACTTTTTGAATTGCATGCATGGATTTGAAATGGAATGGTACCATGGTGCACCACTCTCCAGCGATGGTAAATCGAAGACCAGCCACGGTGATCCCGTTCTACCGTAAAAATCAACGTGTCAAAAAAACAAAGTTTAAAAAACTTCCTAGACCCGATTGAGATTCGGATAGTCTTTTTTGGGCATTAAACAATCCATTGATGGATGAAAGCTATCACAGCCGTAGAACTCACAGAGGCATTCGTTTTGACTGGTTATGGCTCTCGTAACTCTAAACGAGCCAGAAGTTATGGCCGTCCGAATAATCGATATCTGCGGGGAGCAACATCCACGGTGCAAGGTGCAAAATCCGTCCGAAATGGCGTAAGAGTGTCGTACGACTTTTTGAAATGCGTGCAAGGATTTGAAGTGAAATGGTACTATGGTGCACCACTCTTCAGCGATGGTAAATTGAAGACCAGCCACGGTAATCCCGTTTTACAGTAAAAATCCACGTGTCGAAAAAACGAAGGGTAAAAAAATTCCGAGACCCGATTGATATTCGGATAGTCTTTTTTGGGCACTAAACAATCCATCGACGGCTGAAAGCATTTATAGCCGTAGAACTCACTGAGGCCTTCGTTTTGACTGGTTATGGCTCTCGTAACTTTAAACGAGCCAGAAGTTATGGCCGTCCGAATAATCGATATCTAAAGGGTGCAACATCCAAGGTGCAAGGTGCAACATCCGTCCGAAATGGCGAAACAGCGTCGTACGACTTTTTGAAATGCGTTCAAGGATTTGAAACGAAACGGTACCATGGTGCACCACTCTCCAGCGATGGTAAATTGAAGACCAGCCACGGTAATCCCGTTTTACCGTAAAAATCCACGTGTCGAAAAAACGAAGGGTAAAAAACTTCCGAGACCCGATTGAGATTCGGATAGTCTTTTTTGGGCATTAAACACTCCATTGACGGCTGAAAGCTGTTAGAGTCGTAGAACTCACCGAGGCCTTCGTTTTGACTGGTTATGGCTCCCGTAACTCTAAACGAGCCAGAAGTTATGGTCGTCCGAATAATCGATATCTACATGGTGCAACATCCACGGTGCAAGGTGCAACATCCGTCCGAAATGGCGAAACAGTGTCGTACGTCTTTTTGAAACGCGTGCAAGGATTTGAAACGAAACGGTATGATGGTGTACCTCTCTTCAGCGATGGTAAATTGAAGACCAGCCACGGTAATCCCGTTTTACCGTAAAAATCCACGTGTCGAAAAAACGAAGGGTAAAAAACTTCCTAGACCCGATTGAGATTCGGATAGTCTTTTTTGGGCATTAAACAATCCATTGACGGCTGAAAGCTGTCTTAGACGTAGAACTCACTGAGGCCTTCGTTTTGTCAGGTTATGGCTCCCGCAACTCTAAACGAGCCAGAAGTTATGGCCATCCGAATAATCGATATCTACAGGGTGCAACATCCACGGTGCAAGGTGCAACGTCCGTCCGAAATTGCGAAACAGTGTCGTACGACTTTTTGAAATGCGTGCAAGGATTTGAAACGAAACGGTACCATGGTGCACCACTCTCCAGCGTTGGTAAATTGATGACCAGACACGGTAATCCCGTTTTCCATAAAAATCCACGTGTCGAATAAACGAAGGGTAAAAAACTTCCGAGACCCGTTTGAGATTCGGGTAGTCTTTTTAGGGCATTAAATAATCCATTGTTGGCTGAAAGCTGTCATAGCCGTAGAACTCACGGAGGCCTTCGTTTTGACTGGTTATGGCTCCCGTAACTCTAAACGAGCCAGAAGTTATGGCCGTCCGAATAATCGATAACTACAGGGTGCAACATCCATGGTGCAAGGTGCAACATCCGTCCGAAATGGCGAAACAGTGTCGTACGACTTTTTGAAATGCTTGCAAGGATTTGAAACGAAACGGTACCACGGTGCACCACTCTTCAGCGATGGTAAATTGAAGACCAGCCACGGTAATCCCGTTTTACCGTAAAAGTCCACGTGTCGAAAAAACGAAGGGTAAAAAACTTCCGAGACCCGATTGAGATTCGGATAGTCTTTTTTGGGCATTAAACAATCCATCCACGGCTGAAAGCTGTCATTGCCGTAGAACTCACTGAGGCCTTCGTTTTGACGGGTTATGGCTCCCGTAACACCAAACGAGCCAGAAGTTGTGGCCGTCCGAATAATCGATATTTACAGGGTGCAACATCCGCGGTGCAAGGTGCAACATCCGTCCGAAATGGCGAAACTGTGTCGTACGACATTTTGAAATGCGTGCATGGATTTGAAACGAAATGGTACCATTGTGCACCACTCTCCCGCGATGGTAAATCGAAGACCAGCCACGGTAATCCCGTTCTACCGTAAAAATCCACGTGTCGAAAAAACGAAGGGTAAAAAACTTCCTAGACCCGATTGAGCTTCAGAAAGTCTTTTTTGGGCATTAAACAATCCATTGACGGCCAAAAGCTGTCATAGCCGTAGAACTCACTTAGGCCTTCGTTTCGACTAGTTATGGCTCCTGTAACTCTAAACGAGGCAGAAGTTATGGCCGTCCGAATAATAGATATCTACAGGGTGCAACATACACCGTGCAAGGTGCAACATCCGTCCGAAATGGCGAAACAGTACCATTCGACTTTTTGAAATGCGTGAAAGGATTTGAAACGAAATGGTACCCTGCTGCACCACTCTCCAGCGATGGTAAATTGAAGACCAGCCACGGTAATCCCGTTTTACCGTAAAAGTCCACGTGTCGAAAAAACGAAGGGTAAAAAAACTTCCGAGACCCGATTGAGATTCGGATAGTCTTTTTTGGGCATTAAACAATCCATCCACGGCTGAAAGCTGTCATTACCGTAGAACTCACTGAGGCCATCGTTTTGACTGGTTATGGCTCTCGTAACACTAAACGAGCCAGAAGTTATGGCCGTCCGAATAATCGATATCTATAGGGTGCAACATCCACGGTGCAAGGTGCAACATCCGTCCGAAATGGCGAAACTGTGCCGTACGACTTTTTGAAATGCGTGCAAGGATTTGAAGCGTAACGGTACCATGGTGCACCACTCTCCAGTGATGGTAAATCGAAGACCAGCCACGGTAATCCCGTTTTACCGTAAAAATCCACGTGTCGAAAAAACGAAGGGTAAAAAACTTCCTAGACCCGATTGAGATTCAGATAGTCTTTTTTGGGAATTACACAATCCATTGACGGCTGAAAGCTATTAGAGCCGTAGAACTCACTGAGGCCTTCGTTTTGACTGGTTATGGCTCCCGTAACTCTAAACGAGCCAGAAGTTATGGTCGTCCGAATAGTCGATATCTACAGGGTGCAACATCCACGGTGCAAGGTGCAACATCCGTCCAAAATGGCGAAACAGTATCGTACGAATTATTGAAATGCGTGCATGGATTTGAAACGAAACCGTAGCGTGGTGCACCACTCACCAGCGGTGGTAAATCGAAGACCAGCCACGGTAAACCCGTTCTACCGTAAAAATCCACGTGTCGAAAAAACAAAGTGTAACGACCCGTATTTTACGTGTCGACAAATCGTAAAATAGTTGCGTTGGGTCGTTGATGTTGTTAAGTCGTTTAGAGTATGAGCCGACCAAAGTTTAAGTCGTGTTAAGTTATCTCGTGTGGTGCATAGGTCGTATGAGAGTTAGGTTGAGTGGAGCGACCTATAGAAGTAACGACTTAAGTATGATTGAGCGCGTTAAGGGATTTGAGTTGAGGGACTTATAGGTTTGGAACGACCTAGGAGTTTGATCGTGTAGGGGTTAAGTCGTATAGGAGATAGGTCGTGTGGAAGTTAGGTCGGTTGAGCGACCTAAGGTAGTGGAGCGACTTATGGTAGTTAGCGAGTTAGTGGCTAGCGGCTTAGGGATAGGTCGGTTGAAGCGAGTTAGCGACCTAGTGGTGAGTGTCGGGTTATGGTTAGATCGTGAGACGACCTAAGGTTGCAAGCGACTTAGGGTTAGGTCGTAAGTCGCTGGGTCGCATGCGACCTATGGTGGTTTGCCTTGTGTAGTTAGGTCGCCGTAGTGGTTAGGTCGGCATCTCAGCTAAGTCGTAAGTCGCGCACGTGTGTTAAGGACTTAGGTCGTTAGGTCGAGGCACTGCATGTGTTGAGTCGTGCCAGTGTTGAGTCGCGCATAGGTTAAGTCGTGGACTTGTTGGGTCGTTGACTCGAGTCTGTAGGCCGCATGAGTGTTAAGTCGTGCGCGTGCTAAGCCGTGTGTGTGTGTTGTGTTGTTGGGTCGGCAAGGGGTGTTAGGTCGTTAGGTCGCGGCCGACCTAAAAGCGCCCGATCTAAGTACGAACGACCCAATTTCCAGCCTATAAATAAAGGGGTTTGGTTAACTTTTTGGCACCGGATTTTGAAGCGACGAAGTGCTGCCATTTTGAGAGCTCGACTACAACATTTCTTCACTTCTTTTCTCCACTCTAATCTAGTGATAGCATCCATCTAAGATTTGAAGATCAAGGTTGAAGATCCAAGATCCAAAGTTGAAGATCTACATTCTTCAGAGAGAGATTTCATCGATTGAAGCGAGATTCTTGCCGGATCAAGCTTAGTTCTTCGCTGTCCAGATCTGAAGTTGTTATCTTTTGAGGTGTTTACGTGTTTTGGTGAGTGGTAGTTATCTCTCACACGGACCCAAAGGAGTATATTGGATCGGTGGCTCGTTTGTGTGTTAAGATAGTGATTTCTTGCATTTTCCTAAAGTCTGCATGTAGATCCATCATCTATGAAGTCTTGATATCCATTTTACTACATGTTAACTTATGCAAGTTCATTCATCAAGTTGTAAAGACATTTGCTTATTATTCATGCTTGTTAGATTTGGACACTTTAATTACCAAATTGCCATTTTCTTGTATAATTTCTTATTAGATCTTGTTTGAATGTTTGAATGTTTGGGTTTATGATTGATATGATTGCTTCAAATTAGCTAGTAGTTGATCTAGGCAAGTATGGTCGAAGATTCAAATTAGCTAGTAGTTGATCTAGGCAAGTATGGTCGAAGATGATTCAAAAACTAAGGGAGAGGCAAAGGGATGAGAAAAGCTGCTCGTGGCATACGTAGCGGACGATGAAGCTCATATGGACGGATTTGATGACGATGTTGTGATGGAGCTTTGCTATGATGAGATGAGGCGAAGCATGATGTGATGTAGCCTTGGCATAATCCAGACGGGACCATTCCAAGCATGTTGATAACTCGAGGGATGGTTCGAGTTGGTTGATAATGGATTGCTCGAGAGGTAGCTTGGGATAGTATGAGAATAGTCGTCGAGGAGGATGACTAGGAGGCTTGGATTTCATCATTGTTGAAGGTTCTAGTAAACTCAAAGCAAGAGTACATGGGGCGCCCAAACGACTACAGGTAGGTGGTCGGGACACTCAAAAGACTACAGGTAGGTGGTCGAGTACTCTGGGCAGAGTAGGTAAGTCCTAGGTACGGGCTGCGACGACGTGCGGAGTTTGTCTAGAACCGGGGTTACCATTAGCCCTTGACTTACGGCTGAAAGAATGTGTCGGTCATTCAATTAACGGTGGTTTCGAAGCAATGATAACAGTGATAGCCAGAGTCGTGGATGTTTGGTTGTATCGTCATTCGGACTCAACAGCGATGTTTTTCGGGTGCTTACCTGATCTTGGTTTAGGCCTTGGGGGTTTGTATTTGGAAAACACCGACCTTGACTCGAGTGATAATCGCTTTACTTTGAATGTCTGCTTTGCTATGTTTGCTTCGGCTTAGTGTGTCTGGGGCTATTACTGTAGAAAGAGGTGGAGTGGGATGGTTGGGTTCCTATTCCTTTTATCCTTTATGCTCTTTTGGTATGTTTGATAGTTAATTTACTACTCGCTAGGACTTTGTCTGACTCAAGGTTTTATGTTCAACTCTTATTACCTTGGGCTGTTCATCCATGTTGGGATGGGCAGGCTAGGTAGCAGGTGACAGGCGCTGTTCTTTGTGATTGACGCTGATGATGACGAAGACGAGCTGGAGGCTTCTGCATATTATGGTTTTTTTTCTATATGTACTGGATGTTCCGCTGTTTGTATATACTCTGAGTGCTATGTAGTGAGGCTTTGATGTATTGACTGTTCTGATGTTGTATCTAACTATTATGGAGTTTATATGATGATATTCTGTTATAGAGCTTCACTATATATATATATATATATATATATATATATATATATATATATATATATTTATATATATTTCTCTATTGTATTTTGTCCATGCGCTGTGAGTTATACGATAGAGTCTGCTGTTTTATCTTACCCTGACTATCGTCCATGGCTGCCTGGCACACCTTTCAGCGCACCATTCTCTTGTTTTAGTGTGGGAGTCATGGGCGGTCGTTACACGAAGGGTAAAAAATTCCTAGACCCGATTGAGATTCGGATAGTCTTTTTGGGGCATTAAACAATCCATTGACGGCTGAAAGCTGTCATAGCCATAGAACTCACCGAGGCCTTCATTTTGACTGGTTATGGCTCCCGTAACTCTAAACGAGCCAGAAGTTATGGCCGTCCGAATAATCGATATCTACTGGGTGCAACATCCACGGTGCAATGTACAACATCCATCCGAAATGGCGAAAAAGTGTCGTACGACTTTTTGAAATGCGTGCATGGATTCGAATCGAAACGGTACCCTGGTGCGCCGCTCTCCAGCGATGGTAACATGAAGACCAGCCACGGTAATCCCATTTTACCGTAAAAATCCACGTGTCGAAAAAAACGAAGGGCAAAAAACTTCCGTGACTCGATTGAGATTCGGATAGTCTTTTTTGGGCATTAAACAATCCATTGACGGCTAAAAGCCGTCAACAGCCGTAGAACTCACCGAGGCCTTCGTTTTGACTGGTTATGGCTCCCGTAACTCTAAACGAGCCAGAAGTTATGGCCGTCCGAATAATCGATATCTACAGGGTGCAACATCCACGGTGCAAGGAGCAACATTCGTCCGAAATGGCGTAACAGTGTTGTACGACTTTTTGAAATGCGTGCATGGATTTGAAACAAAACGGTACTCTGGTGCACCACTCTCCAGCGATGGTAAATTGAAGACCAGCCACGGTAATCCCGTTTTACTATAAAAATCCACGTGTCGAAAAAACGAAGGGTAAAAAACTTCCGAGACCCGATTGAGATTCGGATAGAATTTTTTGGGCATTTAACAATCCATTGACGGTTGAAAGCTATCATAGCCGTAGAACTCACTGAGGCCTTCGTTTTGACTGGTTATTGCTCCCGTAACGCTAAACGAGCCAGAAGTTATGGTCGTCCGAATAATCGATATCTATGGGGTGCAACATCCACGGTGCAAGGTGCAACATCCGTCCGAAATGGCGACACAGTGCCGTACGACTTTTTGAAATGCGTGCAAGGATTGGAAACGTAACGGTACCATGGTTCACCACTCTCCAGCGATGGTAAATCGAAGAACAGCCACGGTAATCCTGTTTTACCTCAAAAATCCACGTGTCGAAAAAAACGAAGGGTAAAAAACTTCATTGACCCGATTGAGATTCGGATAGTCTTTTTTGGGAATTACACAATCCATTGATGGCTGAAAGCTATTAGAGTCGTAGAACCCACTGAGGCCTTCGTTTTGACTGGTTATGGCTCCCGTAACTCTAAACAAGCCAGAAGTTATGGTCGTCCGAATAATCGATATCTACAGGGTGCAACATCCACGGTGCAATGTGCAACATCCGTCCGAAATGGCGAAACAGTGCCGTACGACTTTTTGAAATGCATGCAAGGATTTGAAACAAAACGGTATGATGGTGCACCACTCTTCAGCAATGGTAAATTGAAGACCAGCCACGGTAATCCCATTTTACCGTAAAAATCCACGTGTATAAAAAACGAAGGGTAAAAAACTGCCTAGACCCGATTGAGATTCGGATAGTCTTTTTTGGGCATTGAACAATCCATTGACGGCTGAAAGCTGTCATAGCCGTAGAACTCCCTGAGGCCTTCGTTTTGACTAGTTATGGCTCCCGTAACTTAAACGAGCCAGAAGTTATGGCCGTCCGAATAATCGATATCTACAGGGTGCAACATCCATGGTGCAAGGTGCAACATCCGTCCGAAATGGCGAAACAGTGTCGTACCACTTTTTTTAAATGCGTGCAAGGATTTGAAACGGAACGGTACCATGGTGCACCACTCTTCAGCGTTGGTAAATTGAAGACCAGCCACGGTAATCCCGTTTTACTGTAAAAATCCGCGTGTCGAATAAACGAAGGGTAAAAACTTCCGAGACCCGATTGAGATTCGGATAGTCTTTTTTGGGCATTAAACAATCCATTGACGGCTGAAAGCTGTCATAGCTGTAGAACTCACTGAGGCCTTCGTTTTGACTGGTTATGGCTCCCGTAACTCTAAACGAGCCAGAAGTTATGGCCGTCCGAATAATCGATATCTATAGGGTGCAACATCCATGGTGCAAGGTGCAACATCCGTCCGAAATGGCGAAACAGTGTCGTATGACTTTTTGAAATGCGTGCAAGGATTTGAAACGAAATGGTATCATGGTGCACCACTCTCCAGCGATGGTAAATTGAAGACCAGCCACGGTAATCCCGTTTTACCGTAAAAATCCACATGTCGAAAAAACGAAGGGTAAAAAATATCCAAGACCCGATTGAGATTCGGATAGTCTTTTTTGGGCATTAAACAATCCATCAACGGCTGAAAGCTGTCATAGAAGTAGAACTCAACGAGGCCTTCGTTTTGACTGGTTATGGCTCCCGTAACTCTAAACGAGCCGGAAGTTATGGCCGTCCGAATAATCGATATCTACAGGGTGCAACATCCACGGTGCAAGGTGCAACATCCGTCCGAAATGGCAAAACTGTGTCGTACGACATTTTTGAAATGCGTGCGTGGATTTGAAACAAAACGGTACCATGGTGCACCACTCTCCAGCGATGGTAAATCGAAGACAAGCCACGGTAATCCCGTTCTACCGTAATAATCCACGTGTCGAAAAAACGAAGGGTAAAAAACTTCCTAGACCCGATTGAGATTCGGATAGTCTTTTTTGGGCGTTAAACAATCCATTGACGGCCAAAAGCAGTCATAGCCGTAGAACTCACTGAGGCCTTCGTTTTGACTGGTTATGGCTCCTGTAACACTAAACGAGCCAGAAGTTATGGTCGTCCGAATAATCGATATCTAAAGGGTGCAACATCCACGGTGCAATGTGCAACATCCGTCCGTAATGGCGAAACAGTGTCGTACGACTTTTTGAAATGCGTGAAAGGATTTGAAACGAAACGCCACCCTGGTGCACCACTCTCCAGCTATGGTAAATTGAAGACCAGCCACGGTAATCCCGTTTTACCGTAAAAGTCCACGTGTCGGAAAAACGAAGGGTAAAAAAACTTCCAAGACCCGATTGAGATTCGGATAGTCTTTTTTGGGCTTTAAACAATCCATTGATGGCTGAAAGCTGTCATAGCCGTAGAACTCAGTGAGGCCATCGTTTTGACTGGTTATGGCTCCCATAACACTAAACGAGCCAGAAGTTATGGTCGTCCGAATAATCGATATCTATAGGGTGCAACATCCACGGTGCAAGGTGCAACATCCGTCCGAAATGGTGAAAAAGTGCCGTACGACTTTTTGAAATGCGTGCAAGGATTTGAAGCGTAACGGTGCCATGGTGCACCACTCTCCAGCGATGGTAAATCGAAGACCAGCCACAGTAATCCCGTTTTACCGTAAAAATCCACGTGTCGAAAAAACGAAGGGCAAAAAACTTCCTAGACCCGATTTAGATTCGGATAGTCTTTTTTGGGAATTACACAATCCATTGACGGCTGAAAGCTATTAGAGCCGTAGAACTCACTGAGGCCTTCGTTTTGACTAGTTATGGCTCCCGTAACTCTAAACGAGCCAGAAGTTATGGTCGTCCGAATAATCGATATCTACAGGGTGCAACATCCACGGTGCAAGGTGCAACATCCGTCTGAAATGGCGAAACAGTAACGTACGAATTTTTGAAATGCGTGCATGGATTTGAAACGAAACGGTACCATGGTGCACCACTCTCCAGCGATGGTAAATCGAAGACCAGCCACGGTAATCCCGTTCTACCGTAAAAATCCACGTGTCGAAAAAACGAAGGGTAAAAAACTTCCGAGACCCGATTGAGATTCGGATAGTCTTTTTTGGGCATTAAACAATCCATCAACGGCTGAAAGCTTTCATAGCCGTAGAACTCACTGAGTCTTTCGTTTTGACTGGTTATGGCTCCCGTAACTCTAAACGAGCCAGAAGTTATGGCCGTCCGAATAATCGATATCTACAGGGTGCAACATCCGTCCGAAATGGCGAAACAGTGTCGTACGACATTTTTGAAATGCGTGCGTGGATTTGAAACGTAACGGTACCATGGTGCACCACTCACCAGCGATGGTAAATCGAAGACCAGCCACGGTAATCCCGTTCTACCGTAAAAATCCACGTGTCGAAAAAACGAAGGGTAAAAAACTTCCTAGACCCGATTGAGATTCGGATAGCCTTTTTTGGGCATTAAACAATCCATTGATGGCCGAAAGTTGAAATCGCCGTAGAACTCACTGAGGCCTTCGTTTTGACTGGTTATGGCTCCCGTAACTCTAAACGAGCCAGAAGTTATGGCCGTCCGAATAATCGATATCTACAGGGTGCAACATCCACGGTGCAAGGTGCGACATCCGTCCGAAATGGCAAAACAGTGTCGTACGACATTTTTGAAATGCGTGCGTGGATTTGAAACGAAACGGTACCATGGTGCACCACTCTCCAGCGATGGTAAATCGAAGACCATCCACGGTAATCCCGTTCTACCGTAAAAATCCATGTGTCAAAAAAACGAAGGGTAAAAAACTTCCTAGACCCGATTGAGATTCAGATAGTCTTTTTTGGGCATTAAACAATCCATTGTCTTCCAAAAGCTGTCATAGCCGTAGAACTCACTGAGGCCTTCGTTTTGACTGGTTATGGCTCCCGTAACTCTAAACGAGCCAGAAGTTATGGTCGTCCGAATAATCGATATCTACAAGGTGCAACATACACCGTGCAAGGTGTAACATCCGTCCGAAATGGAGAAACAGTGTCGTATGACTTTTTGAAATGCGTGAAAGGATTTGAAACGAAACGGTACCCTAGTGCACCATTCTCCAGCGATGGTAAATTGAAGACCAGCCATGGTAATCCCGTTTTACCGTAAAAATCCACGTGTCGAAAAACGAAGGGTAAAAAACTTCCGAGACCCGATTGAGATTCGGATAGTCTTTTTTGGGCATTAAACAATCCATTGATGGCTGAAAGCTGTCATAGCCGTAGAACTCGCTGAGGCCTTCGTTTTGACTGGTTATAACTCCCGTAACTCTAAACGAGGCAGAAGTTATGGCCATCCGAATAATCGATATCTACAGGGTGCTACATACACCATGCAAGGAGCAACATCCGTCCGAAATGGCGAAACAGTGTCGTACGACATTTTGAAATGCGTGCAAGGATTTGAAACGAAACGGTACCATGGTGCACCACTCTCCTGCGTTGGCAAATTGAAAACCAGCCACGGTAATCCCGTTTTACCGTAAAAATCCACGTGTCGAAAAAACGAAGGGTAAAAAACTTCCGAGACCCGATTGAGATTCGGATAGTCTTTTTTGGGCATTAAACAATCCATTGACGGCTGAAAGCTGTCATAGCCGTAGAACTCACTGAGGCCTTCGTTTTGACTGGTTATGCCTCCCGTAACTCTAAACGAGCCAGAAGTTATGGCCGTCCGAATAATCGATATCTACATGGTGCAACATCGACGGTGCAAGGTGCAACATCCGTCCGAAATGGCGAAACAGTGTCGTACGACATTTTTGAAATGCGTTCATGGAATTGAAACGAAACGGTACCATGGTGCACCACTCTCCAGCAATGGTAAATTGAAGACCAGCCATGGTAATCCCGTTTTACCGTAAAAGTCCACGTGTCGAAAAAACGAAGGGTAAAAAAACTTCCGAGACCCGATTGAGATTCGGATAGTCTTTTTTGGGCACTAAACAATCCATTGACGGCTGAAAGCTGTCATACCGTAGAACTCAATAAGGCCATCGTTTTGACTGGTTATGGCTCCCGTAACACTAAACGAACCAGAAGTTATGGTCGTCCGAATAATCGATATCAATAGGGTGCAACATCCACGGTGCAAGGAGCAACATCCGTCCGAAATGGCGAAACAGTGCCGTACCACTTTTTGAAATGCGTGCAAGGATTTGAAATGTAACGGTACCATGGTGCACCACTCTCCAGCGATGGTAAATCGAAGACCAGCCACGGTAATCCCGTTTTAACGTAAAAATCCACGTGTCGAAAAAACGAAGGGTAAAAAACTTCCTAGACCAGATTGAGATTCGAATAGTCTTTTTTTGGGAATTACACAATCCATTAATGGCTGAAAGCCGTTAGAGCCATAGAACTCACTGAGACCTTCGTTTTGACTGGTTATGGCTACCGTAACTCTAAACCAGCCAGAAGTTATGGTCGTCCGAATAATCGATATCTACAGGGTGCAACATCCACGGTGCAAGGTGCAACATCCGTCCGAAATGGCGAAACAGTATCGTACGAATTTTCGAAATGCATGCATGGATCTGAAACGAAATGATACCATGGTGCACCACTCTCGAGCGATGGTAAATCGAAGACCAGCCACGGTAATCCCGTTCTAACGTAAAAATCCACGTGTCGAAAAAACGAAGGGTAAAAAACTTCCTAGACCCGATTGAGATTCGGATAGTCTTTTTGGGCCATTAAACAATCCATTGACGGCTGAAAGCTGTCATAGCCGTAGAACTCACCGAGGCCTTCATTTTGACTAGTTATGGCTCCCGTAACTCTAAACGAGCCAGAAGTTATGGCCGTCCGAATAATCGATATCTACAGGGTGCAACATCCACGGTGCAATGTGCAACATCCGTCCGAAATGCGAAATAGTGTCGTACGACTTTTTGAAATGCGTGCATGGATTTGAAACGAAACGGTACCCTGGTGCACCACTCTCCAGCGATGGTAACATGAAGACCATCCACGGTAATCCCGTTTTACCGTAAAAATCCACGTGTCGAAAATCGAAGGGTAAAAAACTTCCGAGACCCGATTGAGATTCGGATAGTCTTTTTTGGGCATTAAACAATCCATTGATGGCTGAAAGCTGTCATAGCCGTAGAACTCGCTGAGGCCTTCGTTTTGACTGGTTATAACTACCGTAACTCTAAACGAGCCAGAAGTTATGGCCATCCGAATAATCGATATCTACAGGGTGCTACATACACCATGCAAGGAGCAACATCCGTCCGAAATGGCAAAACAGTGTCGTACGACATTTTGAAATGCGTGCAAGGATTTGAAACGAAACGGTACCATGGTGCACCACTCTCCTGCGTTGGCAAATTGAAAACCAGCCACGGTAATCCCGTTTTACCGTAAAAATCCACGTGTCGAAAAAACGAAGGGTAAAAAACTTCCGAGACCCGATTGAGATTCGGATAGTCTTTTTTGGGCATTAAACAATCCATTGACGGCTGAAAGCTGTCATAGCCGTAGAACTCACTGAGGCCTTCGTTTTGACTGGTTATGGCTCCCGTAACTCTAAACGAGCCAGAAGTTATGGCCGTCCGAATAATCGATATCTACATGGTGCAACATCGACGGTGCAAGGTGCAACATCCGTCCGAAATGGCGAAACAGTGTCGTACGACATTTTTGAAATGCGTTCATGGAATTGAAACGAAACGGTACCATGGTGCACCACTCTCCAGCGATGGTAAATCGAAGACCAGCCACGGTAATCCCGTTTTACCGTAAAAATCCACGTGTCGAAAAATCGAAGGGTAAAAAAACTTCCGAGACCCGATTGAGATTCGGATAGTCTTTTTTGCGCATTAAACAATCCATTGACGGTTGAAAGCTGTCATAGCCGTAGAACTCACTGAGGCCATTGTTTTGACTAGTTATGGCTCCCGTAACACTAAACGAGCCAGAAGTTATGGCCGTCCGAATAATCGATATCTATAGGGTGCAACATCCATGGTGCAAGGTGCAACATCGGTCCGAAATGGCGAAACAGTGCCGTACCACTTTTTGAAATGCGTGCAGGATTTGAAACGTAACGGTACCATGGTGCACCACTCTCCAGCGATGGTAAATCGAAGACCAGCCACGGTAATCCCGTTTTAACGTAAAAATCCACGTGTCGAAAAAACGAAGGGTAAAAAACTTCCTAGACCCGATTGAGATTCGGAAAGTCTTTTTTGGGCATTAAACAATCCATTCACAGCTGAAAGCTGTCATAGCCGTAGAACTCACTGAGGCCTTCGTTTTGACTGGTTATGGCTCCCGTAACTCTAAGCGAGCCAGAAGTTATGGCCGTCCGAATAATCGATATCTACAAGGTGCAACATACACCGTGCAAGGTGCAACATCCGTCCGAAATGGCGAAACAGCGTCGTACGACTTTTTGAAATGCGTGCTAGGATTTGAAACGAAACGGTACCCAGGTGCACCACTCTCCAGCGATGGTAAATTGAAGACCAGCCACGGTAATCCCGTTTTACCGTAAAAACCCACGTGTCGAAAAAACGACGGGTAAAAAAACTTCCGAGACCCGATTGAGATTCGGATAGTCTTTTTTGGCATTAAACAACACATTGACGGCTGAAAGCTGTCATAGCCGTAGAACTCACTGAGGCCATCGTGTTGACTGGTTATGGCTCCCGTAACACTAAACGAGCCAGAAGTTATGGCCGTCCGACTAATCGATATCTATAGGGTGCAACATCCACGGTGCAAGGTGCAACATCCGTCCGAAATGGCGAAACAATGCCGTATGACTTTTTGAAATGCGTGCAAGGATTTGAAATGTAACGGTACCATGGTGCACCACTCTCCAGCGATGGTAAATCGAAGACCAGCCACGGTAATCCCGTTTTACCGTAAAAATCCACGTGTCGAAAAATCGAAGGGTAAAAAAACTTCCGAGACCCGATTGAGATTCGGATAGTCTTTTTTGCGCATTAAACAATCCATTGACGGCTGAAAGCTGTCATAGCCGTATAACTCACTGAGGCCATTGTTTTGACTAGTTATGGCTCCCGTAACACTAAACGAGCCAGAAGTTATGGCCGTCCGAATAATCGATATCTATAGGGTGCAACATCCATGGTGCAAGGTGCAACATCGGTCCGAAATGGCGAAACAGTGCCGTACCACATTTTGAAATGCGTGCAGGATTTGAAACGTAACGGTACCATGGTGCACCACTCTCCAGCGATGGTAAATCGAAGACCAGCCACGGTAATCCCGTTTTAACGTAAAAATCCACGTGTCGAAAAAACGAAGGGTAAAAAACTTCCTAGACCCGATTGAGATTCGGAAAGTCTTTTTTGGGCATTAAGCAATCCATTCACGGCTGAAAGCTGTCATAGCCGTAGAACTCACTGAGGCCTTCGTTTTGACTGGTTATGGCTCCCGTAACTCTAAGCGAGCCAGAAGTTATGGCCGTCCGAATAATCGATATCTACAAGGTGCAACATACACCGTGCAAGGTGCAACATCCGTCCGAAATGGCGAAACAGCGTCGTACGACTTTTTGAAATGCGTGCTAGGATTTGAAACGAAACGGTACCCAGGTGCACCACTCTCCAGCGATGGTAAATTGAAGACCAGCCACGGTAATCCCGTTTTACCGTAAAAATCCACGTGTCGAAAAAACGACGGGTAAAAAAACTTCCGAGACCCGATTGAGATTCGGATAGTCTTTTTTGGCATTAAACAACACATTGACGGCTGAAAGCTATCATAGCCGTAGAACTCACTGAGGCCATCGTGTTGACTGGTTATGGCTCCCGTAACACTAAACGAGCCAGAAGTTATGGCCGTCCGACTAATCGATATCTATAGGGTGCAACATCCACGGTGCAAGGTGCAACATCCGTCCGAAATGGCGAAACAATGCCGTATGACTTTTTGAAATGCGTGCAAGGATTTGAAATGTAACGGTACCATGGTGCACCACTCTCCAGCGATGGTAAATCGAAGACCAGCCAGGGTAATCCCGTTTTACCGTAAAAATCCACGTGTCGAAAAAGCGAAGGGTAAGAAACTTCCTAGACCCGATTGAGATTCGGAGAGTCTTTTTTGGGCATTAAACAATCCATTGACGGATGAAAGCTGTCACAGCCGTAGAACTCACTAAGGCCTTCATTTTGACTGGTTATGACTCCCGTAACTCTAAACGAGCCAGAAGTTATGGCCGTCCGAATAATCGATATCTACGGGGTGCAACATCCACGGTGCAAGGTGCAACATCCGTCCGAAATGGCGAAACAGTGCCATACGACGTTTTGAAATGCGTGCAAGGATGTGAAACGTAACGGTACAATGGTGCACCACTCTCCAGCGATGGTAAATCGAAGACCAGCCACGGTGATCCCATTCTACCGTAAAAATCCACGTGTCGAAAAAAAAGGGTAAAAAACTTCCGAGACCCGATCGAGATTCGAATAGTCTTTTTTGGGCATTAAACAATCCACTGACGGATTAAAGCTGTCACAGCCGTAGAACTCACTGAGGCCTTTGTTTTGACTGGTTATGGCTCCCATAACTCTAAACGAGCCAGAAGTTATGGTCGTCCGAATAATCGATATCTGCGGGGTGCAACATCCACGGTGCAAGGTGCAACATCCGTCCGAAATATCGAAACAGTGTCGTACGACTTTTTGAGATGCGTGAAAGGAATTGAAATGAAACGGTACCCTGATGTACCACTCTCCAACGATGGTAAATTGAAGACCATCCACGGTAATCCCGTTTTACCGTAAAAGTCCACGTGTCGAAAAAACGAAGGGTAAAAAAACTTCCGAGGCCGGATTGAGATTCAGATAGTCTTTTTTGGGCATTAAACAATCCATTGACGGATGAAAGCTGTCATAGCCGTAGAACTCACTGAGGCCATCGTTTTGACTGGTTATGGCTCCCGTAACACTAAACGAGCCAGAAGTTATGGCCGTCCGAATAATCGATATCTATAGGGTTTAACATCCACGGTGCAAGGTGCAACATCCGTCCGAAATGGCGAAATAGTGTCGTACGACTTTTTGAAATGCGTGCAAGGATTTGAAACGTAACGGTACCATGGTGCACCACTCTCCAGCGATGGTAAATCGAAGACCAGCCACGGTAATCCCGTTTTACAGTAAAAATCCACGTGTCGAAAAAACGAAGGGTAAAAAACTTCCTAGACCCGATTGAGATTCGGATAGTCTTTTTTGGGAATTACACAATCCATTGACAGCTAAAAGCTATTAGAGCCGTAGAACTCACTGAGGCCTTCGTTTTGACTGGTTATGGCTCCCGTAACTCTAAATGAGCCCAAAGTTATGGTCGTCCGAATAATCGATATCCACAGGGTGCAACATCCACGGTGCCAGGTGCAACATCCGTCCGAAATGGCGAAACAGTATCGTACGAATTTTTGAAATGCGTGCATGGATTTGAGATGAAACGGTACCATGGTGCACCACTCTCCAGCGATGGTAAATCGAAGACCAGCCACGGTAATCCCGTTCTACCGTAAAATCCACTTGTCGAAAAAACGAAGGGTAAAAAACTTCCTAGACCCGATTGAAATTCGGATAGTCTTTTTGGAGCATTATCAATCCATTGACGGCTGAAAGCTGTCATAGCCGTAGAACTCACGGAGGCCTTCATTTTGACTGGATATGGCTCCCGTAACTCTAAACGAGCCAGTAGTTATGGCCGTCCAAATAATCGATATCTACAGGGTGCAACATCCACGGTGCAATGTGCAACATCCGTCCGAAATGGCGAAACAGTTTCGTACGAATTTTTGAAATGCGTGCATGGATTTGAAACGAAACGGTACCCTGGTGCATCACTCTCCAGCGATGGTAACATGAAGACCAGCCACGGTAATCTCGTTTTACCGTAAAAATCCACGTGTCAAAAAAACGAAGGGTAAAAAACTTCCGAGACCCGATTGAGATTCGGATAGTCTGTTTTGGGCATTAAACAATCCATTGATGGCTGAAACCTATCGTAGCCGTAGAAATCACCGAGGCCTTCGTTTTGACTGGTTATTACTCCCGTAACTCTGAACGAGTCAGAAGTTATGGCCGTCCGAATAATCAATATCTACAGGGTGCAACATCCACGGTGCAAGGTGCAACATCCGTCCGAAATGGCGAAATAGTGTCGTACGACTTTTTGAAATGCGTGCAAGGATTAGAAACGTAACGGTACCATGGTGCACCACTCTCCAGCGATGGTAAATCGAAGACCAGCCACGGTAATCCCGTTTTATCGTAAAAATCCACGTGTCGAAAAAACAAAGGGTAAAAAACTTCCTAGACCCGATTGAGATTCGGATAGTCTTTTTTGGGCATTAAACAATCCATTGACGGATGAAAGCTGTCATAGCCGTAGAACTCACTGAGGCCATCGTTTTGACTGGTTATGGCTCCCGTAACACTAAACGAGCCAGAAGTTATGGCCGTCCGAATAATCGATATCTATAGGGTGTAACATCCACGGCGCAAGGTGCAACATCCGTCCGAAATGGCGAAATAGTGTCGTATGACTTTTTGAAATGCGTGCAAGGATTTGAAACATAACGGTACCATGGTGCACCACTCTCCAGCGATGGTAAATCGAAGACCAGCCACGGTAATTGTAACGATCCTAAATTTTGAACAATTTAAATTGTGAATATTTAATTAATTTTAAATATTTGAATGATGATTTAAATTGAATTTCCAATATAACAATGAATTTTGCGATCAAATTTGAGAATTTAATCTAGAAAAAGTTGAATAAAATTTATATTTGACTTTGGAGTTGAAATTGAATATTGAATTTGTATTTTTAATTCAAACTAATGACTTAGGAAAATAATTTGGATACAAGTATTATTTATGTAAATTTATAAATGGATGGTTAGTTTTAAATAACATTTTTCCTTTTCTTTAAAATAAAAAGGAATAAAATTTTATTCAATACAAAATAGATAAGTAAATATACATAGTTAAAATTTAAAACAACATATTTGTAAACTTCGTAAAATATGAAGTGACTACATTGGAAAAGTTATAACAACATAATTCAACAAAACAAAGCAAAGAAATAACAAAATTTATTGAAATTCAAAATGAAAAAATATATAATAAAATTTGGTTAAGTGTTGTTGGGCTTTGAAATTGTGAATCTCGGTCCATTTACCTTTGAATGCCGTTTCCTTTTTTACCTCAATTCGACCCGTTTCCTCCATTATCCATTTTCACAAACCCTAAGAAAAATCACGAAAGAAAAAGAAAATAAAATTAATGGCAGCCTTCGTTCCTCTTCGTCCTTCGATCCAAGGTTAGGGCTTGAAATAAAATTTGGGCTTTGGCTCTCGCGATTCAAAAAACTCGGGTTTGCAATTAAACTTGGAGCTTCAACTTTCATTCAATTTGGGCTTCGGCTACTTCGATTTTGTTATGGTGAGTTTTCTAAACTCACGATAAATCTTCATGCAAGTTTTTATATTTGTTTGGATGGAATGATTTGGTTGCATGCTATGTTTTGGGGGTGATTTGATTATCTTTGGCTCGGCTAATTTAATTTTTAAAACTGATATGCTCAGATTTGTGACTGCATGTTGGATTTTTGTGCTAGTTGCTGTTATTTGCTCGATTTGCTTGGATTTTAAATTGGTAGAAACAGATGCTAGTAATTATTTTAAACTATAAGAACAGATTCTACCTAATTTTAATTTTTTTAAAACTGATAAGAACAGGTGCTAGTTGAAATTGTGATTAAATTGATAAGAAAAAATGCTAATTGATATTTGCTTTTAAACTAATAATAACAGAGGTTATATTTGTGATTTGTTTTAAACTGATAACAACTGATGTTTTTTTTTTTAAAAATTTAATTTTTTTTAAAAATTGATAAGAACAGATGCTACTTGGTACTTTGTTTTAAACTGATGAGCACAGATGCTATCGAAAAACTTGACTTGCTTTGTGTTGTTATTGATGTGTGATGAAAAGAAAATTTGGTTGATTTGTTGATGAATATTGCTGCATGCCTGTATTTAGGTGTAGTCATATGAATGCATGCCTGTAGACACACTTGTTCTAGTTATATTCATAACAGCCTTAAACTTTAGATAAGCATCAACAATTCTCTGATCTTTGTCTCTGCCTCAAACCCTTAAATGTGGACAAATACACTTGAATCTATTTATATACTTTGGTTTTGGACTGGTACTTGAGGTGTGTTATGAATATGGTTGTTTATTATGCCTGCAGTTTTGAATGTATATGCATACATTGATATGTATGTTTGCATATATGAAAATATTGAGTCTGTTCTTAAGTCACAGATTTAATTCAACCTAAACAAAATTAATATCTGTTCCTATTTTACAAGCCTCTGTTTAAAATCTATAATTATAAACCACTTTAAAATTTGATGCATTTCCTATGAATTCATGTTTAAACTGGACCATTTGTAATTGCTTTGTGTATACTGCTGTTGTAGTCAAGATAAGCTATGCTTGATGATGTTTATGTTCTTTTGTCCACTGTTCAGTTTCATTTATTTGTTACATTGTGCCTCACTGCCCTTGTACATAATCTGAGTTGCATGCTTACAGCTGCATGCTTGTTTGTTGCATTCATGTCTGTTTAGTTGAGTTGCAGTCTTGTTCAAAAGTTTATGCATACTTGTTCTTCATTTAGTCCACTGTATTAAGTTTGGAACATGGCTATTTCATTTTGTGTCTGCATTCATAGATGCATCCACCTTTGCACTTGTTCATCATGTAGCTTGTTCTCTACATTCACTTGACTTGGTTTGAGTTTTCTTGGCTTTGAATTTTTTTTTAAGTGGCCACCACGGCTTGGAATTTTTGACCTGTTCAACTTTGGCCATGTCCCTGATTTCGACTTGGACTTGTTTAGGGCTTTTGACTTGAATTTATCTCGAACTTGCATGTTTTACTGAGTTGCTTCTTTGCCTTGATTTACTTGGTCATTTATTTGGGTCTGCACATTACTGTTTGCTGTTAGTCGAGTTGAGTTGTTTCTGTTGCATTGTGAACTTTGGTGTTGGTTGCCGTTCTTGAATGCATATTTGATTTTGAGGCAGTTGCATGTATTTTGTGAAGGTCAGTGTTGTATTCCCTGTTTGCTTTAGAAATGACTATAGTTATATTCCAACTTTCTCTCCTCTTATTCCTTTTGAGATAAATTGAAAACAAGTTAAAAACCTTGTCTTGAACCTGTACCATGTTTCAAAAATAAATCAAACTTGAGTTGTTCTTGAGTGTTATCTCTGGCCTTTGTAGTACTTGGTTGTTGTTGTTTGCATTTGGTTTCAGATTGCTATTTCTACTTGGATGTTGAGAACTTTGAGTTGTTTCATGCTTTTGAACTTGCTTAATTTTGCATTGCAACAGGTCAGATTTGCAGTTTGAAATTGTTATCACCCAGGAGATTCAATACACTCAATTCAACATGCATTCAATTTTAAACAAATATTTCATATAACATTCTGATATTCATTCATAGTAGCAAGTTGAAACCAAGTTTAACACTGTTTTTAAAATCTTAGTTTACTCACCTTTATTCAAAAGCAGAAGACAGAAACTGTTCCAGGTTTTTCAAATTTCTTCTACATGTTCTTGAACTTTAATCCGTATCTATCCTTGCATGTTGAAAGCAATTTTCTGCTTTTGTGACTTGTGGTTGCCACTGTGTTATTTGAGTTGCCTGCAGTCTGATGCATTCATGTTTCTTGACTTTGAATGTTGCACCTGAGATATGTCACTGGACTTCACTGGACTTACTGATTTCGACTGTCCATGTGCGTGTCTGCTGCTGTTCCTTATCATCCCTGTACTTGTGTTACTCCCTGTTGTTGTAATCCTATGTGTTGTTGTTATTTTCAGTGGCCTTTAGTTGAAATATGTTTGCAGTGATTGGTCTGACTCGTGCACATGTGTTGACGAGGCAGTGTACATGGGTATGAGTACACGTGTGTACTGCAGCCACACATGTGTATAAAAATTTGGAATCGTTAATGTGAAAATCTATAATAGACTTAAATTGATTTATCTGTTTCACCATATCTGTAACCATATTATTCAGTTCATTTCAAATTTATTTACTTGAATAAAGATTAATCCTGACTCGAGTGTTTTTGTGTTTTGCATAAACGCTCGGGTCAGACCGAGTATTTTTGCAGCTTAAAGATTTGCTCGCAGCGAAGTTAGAGAGAGGGGGATTTCAGCACCACTAAAGTTTTAGCTAAAATTTTTTCTCTTGTACTTAAATTTATAAATTGTTTCCGCTGTATAAAATGTAATGTATTGTAAACTCTGATATTTGTATATAAAAGAAAAGTTTGTTTATAAAATATGATTACTATTCTGTGATTCTGTAGCTGATTCTGTTTAAATGTTATAAACTAAATAACAATCCGTCATTTTGAACGTTTCTAGTTGGTTTAATTACCGACTAGAGGCGGTCAAGGCGGCGGGTCGTTACAAAAGTGGTATCAGAGCTTTGGTTTATACAAAGCTTAGTTTATGGCGTTTAATATGAATAGTTACTAGAATCACTTTAAAGAAAGTGTTTTCAAATCTAAAGAAGTTTAAGATTGTTTTCTTTAAAATAAAAGGTATTTTGAAATTTGAAATTATTTTTGGAAATTCCCCTCTCTAAAGTTAGGATTGCGGTAGTTTCTATTCGGTGAGGTCTCGTTAGATTTGAGTTTCGATCGTTCGGAAACTCATTATCAAATTGTTGAGATTTATGGAAACTGAGAATATGAGTTAATTGAATTAATGAATTGGTTTAAATTGGTTTAAATCAAATATTTAGAATATCTCCAAGTAGTAATTGGGAAATAGAATGATATGTCAATTTGATTTATAATCAAATGGGTTATTGAATTGTAACTTGGGAATTTGGTTTTAAATTCTTTTGAAATTGATTTCAAATGTGGTGAAGAACGATTTAGTAAATGAATGGATTATAAGTATTTAACTTATAATATGGACTTTTGGTGTATATAACTAAGTTATATAAATTGAATTGAATCAAATTAAGAAAGGAGATTATAAAACGAAGTTTTATAAATAGAAATGGAATTTCTAGAGATGTTTGTAAAATTCCACAAACGACTTATTTTGATAAGTAAATTGTTGTAACTTATTAAGGGAGATATATCCACGATTTTGGACAGTGGGTAATCCTTTAAAAATAAATAATAAGTTGTAGAAATGATAAAATTAGTTGACAAAGCATATTCACGATTTTAGACAGTGAATATATTATTGAATAAAACGGATATGTTTTAGGGAGAATGATTGAATAATCCGACCTTCGCTAATAAGGATTGCAAAATTTTGATAGGAAATTTATTTGTCAACTTAATTGTATGAATCAAACCAGTTTTGATGTAAAGCCTATATTTCAAGTTTAGACTAATGACTAAAATAGTTAATATGGAGATATAAATCTAATGGAATCAAGTCGATGAGTGGTTTACTAAAGAATTAGTTGATTATTTTTGAAATAGAAAGAAAATGCAAAGTTCAAATGAGATTTAGATTTCAAATCTGATGTTTGTCAACATGTAAATACATAATAGGTTTAATAGATTCAATAATGAATTTGAATTTGTATGGCATGAAATTAAGTTAAGTGGAAAACTTAATATTGGAAATTTGAAGTTGGGTTAAAACCAATATTTTGAAATGTGCAGAATTCAAACTATGAATTAAGTTGAAGTTGAAAAAAAAACTTAAATGAGAATTTTTGGGGAAGTAATATTATATAAAATGGAGTAAATCCATTTTAAGTTTTTTTAAAATGTGTTTAAAAGAATGATTTCTTTTAAGAATGAAATATATACTTGATTTTGGTTTAAGTATATTGAATATTTTCTAAGTATTGAGAATAAATTGATTTGTAAATTACTTATTATTGAATAAGTATGGAAATATTTTCCAATATGAAATGAAAGGTTTGAAATTATATCTTTTAGAGATAAAGTGAGAAGTGAATGTTTGAAATTTTATCTTTTGAAGATAAATTGAAAATGAATTTGTGAAATCGATTTGAAAATCGTATATTCATAGATACTTTGGAAATGTAAATTCACTATGGAATTTATAAAAGAAAGGGGAATTTGTTAAAAATAAATATTGATTTATTTTTGAAATGTGGAAATAAATTTACGGATTTGGAACGTAAGTTTAAAATAAATCGGTAAGGATTTATTTGATTAATTTAAGTGAACCATTTGAAGTTTAAAATGGATAAATATTTGGAAATGTTTCCGTTTAAGGAAATCGCTTTGAAATTTGTTTTCAAAGATTAAAAGGTGAAGAAATGGTTTGAAATTTGTTTTCAAATGGTTAAGTGTGAAATTATATATCTTGTAAAGATATTATTTTTGGGAAATTTGAACAATTAGTTCAATTTGGAAATTTTCAAAGTGATTGAATTTTGAGTTAAATTGAGTTTAACTTTGACGCCCAAAAACAATTTAAGTTGAACTTTGAATTTTAAATGGATGATTTGGATTGTATGTCTAACGTCGTGAATTGACGACATATCAATTGATCTCTATTAAATATATATCTGTTGGTGGCGGAGAATTTATTCTCTTAGCTTAACACCCTTCTCTGAGACGTACGAGCTCAGAGGTTATATATCGATAGACGTCAATTATGTGTTGAGGATTGACGATGTAACGTGAAATCCAAATCGAGTGTGAAGTCGATAATAAATTGGATTATGAATGTGAATTAGGTTTGAGATAACCTTAAAATTTCAAATCGACTTAGAGGAAAATTTTAAATGGATAATGAAATGGAAAATTGTGAATCCTCTATTTGTTATGGGTATGAAATGTTGTGGTTTTCATAACGTATATGTGTGAATACGATAAATTCGAAAACCAATTAGTTTGGAAAAGTAATTGTTATGGAAAACTTATGTAAGTACATGAGTATGATATGTACTAAATGTGAAATGAAATATTATATATGTATGTATAATATTATGTTTTCCAAATTGAGGATATGGAAAGCTACCTTCCATTTATACTGTGTGACTGTGTGATGGTGATGGAACTCGAGATGAGTATCCATTTAAAAATCGTAGCTACGTAGTATTTCCATTAGTTGGATGACCATTTATATTTCCATTAGTTGGATGACCATTTATATTTCCATTAGTTGGATGACCTTTTGTATTTCCATTAGTTGGAATGTCCTTTTGGACTGGTATAGTGTGCTAGCGTAATTCGAGGGGCGAGAGGCCTATGGTTACAAGCGATTCCACTGGGATAGTGGCGTAACCGCCGAGTATACCGCGATCTAGTTACACTCGGGTGGTAGCGTAATTTGAGGGGCGTGATGCCTACAGTTACAAGCGATTCCACTGGGATAGTGGCGTAACCGCCGTGTAAACTGCAATCTACAAACCAAAGCGTAATTCGAGGGGCGAGATGCCTACGGTCACGAGCGATTCTACTGGGATAGTAGCGTAACCGCCGTGTGAACCGCGATCTTTGGCAACAACCATGGCGAAATTCAAGGGATGAGATATCCACAGTTACAAGCGACTCTACTGGGATAGTAGCGGAACCGCCGAGTAAACTGTGATCCATGGGGGAATGTGCTTTCCATATCCATTTTTTAAAAGAATTTTTAAAAGTATTTTCACTGGGAATTGAAGCAAGTATATTTAGTACTTTGAGATTGTTAGACTTGCGCCTGGCCAGCGTATGCCTAACGTCTTTGAGAACGACAATGGACTTGTCAAATTTCGAGTTAGCAAGTATTTTCGAACTTTAATAGAAAATCAATTATCTAGAATTAGAATTCGCATAATTCCAACCTAATGAATTAAGGAAGAGGATTTTTGAAATGTTTTGAAAAATCCACAGCTTTGGAAAAGTTATAATATGTAAATCTCTAATATAAAGTGTTTCAAATTTAAAATTTGGGTTTTGTAAGTTGAAAATTTTAGTAAAGATTTTTTTTTTGTGTCTTGATTGTAGAAAATAATAAACAAAAGAGTTAATTAGCAAAGCTAGCGAGATAAAACAAATAGAATGAATCCTATATTCATTCATCTTTAATAAGTGTTGAACTTGATAAAATTGAGTAAAATATAAATATCGGTGAAATTTTAACAATCATTTTTCCTTACTTGTAATTTCGGGACGAAATTCTTTTAAGGAGGGGAGATTGTAACGATCCTAAATTTTGAACAATTTAAATTGTGAATATTTAATTAATTTTAAATATTTGAATGATGATTTAAATTGAATTTCCAATATAACAATGAATTTTGCGATCAAATTTGAGAATTTAATCTAGAAAAAGTTGAATAAAATTTATATTTGACTTTGGAGTTGAAATTGAATATTGAATTTGTATTTTTAATTCAAACTAATGACTTAGGAAAATAATTTGGATACAAGTATTATTTATGTAAATTTATAAATGGATGGTTAGTTTTAAATAACATTTTTCCTTTTCTTTAAAATAAAAAGGAATAAAATTTTATTCAATACAAAATAGATAAGTAAATATACATAGTTAAAATTTAAAACAACATATTTGTAAACTTCGTAAAATATGAAGTGACTACATTGGAAAAGTTATAACAACATAATTCAACAAAACAAAGCAAAGAAATAACAAAATTTATTGAAATTCAAAATGAAAAAATATATAATAAAATTTGGTTAAGTGTTGTTGGGCTTTGAAATTGTGAATCTCGGTCCATTTACCTTTGAATGCCGTTTCCTTTTTTACCTCAATTCGACCCGTTTCCTCCATTATCCATTTTCACAAACCCTAAGAAAAATCACGAAAGAAAAAGAAAATAAAATTAATGGCAGCCTTCGTTCCTCTTCGTCCTTCGATCCAAGGTTAGGGCTTGAAATAAAATTTGGGCTTTGGCTCTCGCGATTCAAAAAACTCGGGTTTGCAATTAAACTTGGAGCTTCAACTTTCATTCAATTTGGGCTTCGGCTACTTCGATTTTGTTATGGTGAGTTTTCTAAACTCACGATAAATCTTCATGCAAGTTTTTATATTTGTTTGGATGGAATGATTTGGTTGCATGCTATGTTTTGGGGGTGATTTGATTATCTTTGGCTCGGCTAATTTAATTTTTAAAACTGATATGCTCAGATTTGTGACTGCATGTTGGATTTTTGTGCTAGTTGCTGTTATTTGCTCGATTTGCTTGGATTTTAAATTGGTAGAAACAGATGCTAGTAATTATTTTAAACTATAAGAACAGATTCTACCTAATTTTAATTTTTTTAAAACTGATAAGAACAGGTGCTAGTTGAAATTGTGATTAAATTGATAAGAAAAAATGCTAATTGATATTTGCTTTTAAACTAATAATAACAGAGGTTATATTTGTGATTTGTTTTAAACTGATAACAACTGATGTTTTTTTTTTTAAAAATTTAATTTTTTTTAAAAATTGATAAGAACAGATGCTACTTGGTACTTTGTTTTAAACTGATGAGCACAGATGCTATCGAAAAACTTGACTTGCTTTGTGTTGTTATTGATGTGTGATGAAAAGAAAATTTGGTTGATTTGTTGATGAATATTGCTGCATGCCTGTATTTAGGTGTAGTCATATGAATGCATGCCTGTAGACACACTTGTTCTAGTTATATTCATAACAGCCTTAAACTTTAGATAAGCATCAACAATTCTCTGATCTTTGTCTCTGCCTCAAACCCTTAAATGTGGACAAATACACTTGAATCTATTTATATACTTTGGTTTTGGACTGGTACTTGAGGTGTGTTATGAATATGGTTGTTTATTATGCCTGCAGTTTTGAATGTATATGCATACATTGATATGTATGTTTGCATATATGAAAATATTGAGTCTGTTCTTAAGTCACAGATTTAATTCAACCTAAACAAAATTAATATCTGTTCCTATTTTACAAGCCTCTGTTTAAAATCTATAATTATAAACCACTTTAAAATTTGATGCATTTCCTATGAATTCATGTTTAAACTGGACCATTTGTAATTGCTTTGTGTATACTGCTGTTGTAGTCAAGATAAGCTATGCTTGATGATGTTTATGTTCTTTTGTCCACTGTTCAGTTTCATTTATTTGTTACATTGTGCCTCACTGCCCTTGTACATAATCTGAGTTGCATGCTTACAGCTGCATGCTTGTTTGTTGCATTCATGTCTGTTTAGTTGAGTTGCAGTCTTGTTCAAAAGTTTATGCATACTTGTTCTTCATTTAGTCCACTGTATTAAGTTTGGAACATGGCTATTTCATTTTGTGTCTGCATTCATAGATGCATCCACCTTTGCACTTGTTCATCATGTAGCTTGTTCTCTACATTCACTTGACTTGGTTTGAGTTTTCTTGGCTTTGAATTTTTTTTTAAGTGGCCACCACGGCTTGGAATTTTTGACCTGTTCAACTTTGGCCATGTCCCTGATTTCGACTTGGACTTGTTTAGGGCTTTTGACTTGAATTTATCTCGAACTTGCATGTTTTACTGAGTTGCTTCTTTGCCTTGATTTACTTGGTCATTTATTTGGGTCTGCACATTACTGTTTGCTGTTAGTCGAGTTGAGTTGTTTCTGTTGCATTGTGAACTTTGGTGTTGGTTGCCGTTCTTGAATGCATATTTGATTTTGAGGCAGTTGCATGTATTTTGTGAAGGTCAGTGTTGTATTCCCTGTTTGCTTTAGAAATGACTATAGTTATATTCCAACTTTCTCTCCTCTTATTCCTTTTGAGATAAATTGAAAACAAGTTAAAAACCTTGTCTTGAACCTGTACCATGTTTCAAAAATAAATCAAACTTGAGTTGTTCTTGAGTGTTATCTCTGGCCTTTGTAGTACTTGGTTGTTGTTGTTTGCATTTGGTTTCAGATTGCTATTTCTACTTGGATGTTGAGAACTTTGAGTTGTTTCATGCTTTTGAACTTCCTTAATTTTGCATTGCAACAGGTCAGATTTGCAGTTTGAAATTGTTATCACCCAGGAGATTCAATACACTCAATTCAACATGCATTCAATTTTAAACAAATATTTCATATAACATCCTGATATTCATTCATAGTAGCAAGTTGAAACCAAGTTTAACACTGTTTTTAAAATCTTAGTTTACTCACCTTTATTCAAAAGCAGAAGACAGAAACTGTTCCAGGTTTTTCAAATTTCTTCTACATGTTCTTGAACTTTAATCCGTATCTATCCTTGCATGTTGAAAGCAATTTTCTGCTTTTGTGACTTGTGGTTGCCACTGTGTTATTTGAGTTGCCTGCAGTCTGATGCATTCATGTTTCTTGACTTTGAATGTTGCACCTGAGATATGTCACTGGACTTCACTGGACTTACTGATTTCGACTGTCCATGTGCGTGTCTGCTGCTGTTCCTTATCATCCCTGTACTTGTGTTACTCCCTGTTGTTGTAATCCTATGTGTTGTTGTTATTTTCAGTGGCCTTTAGTTGAAATATGTTTGCAGTGATTGGTCTGACTCGTGCACATGTGTTGACGAGGCAGTGTACATGGGTATGAGTACACGTGTGTACTGCAGCCACACATGTGTATAAAAATTTGGAATCGTTAATGTGAAAATCTATAATAGACTTAAATTGATTTATCTGTTTCACCATATCTGTAACCATATTATTCAGTTCATTTCAAATTTATTTACTTGAATAAAGATTAATCCTGACTCGAGTGTTTTTGTGTTTTGCATAAACGCTCGGGTCAGACCGAGTATTTTTGCAGCTTAAAGATTTGCTCGCAGCGAAGTTAGAGAGAGGGGGATTTCAGCACCACTAAAGTTTTAGCTAAAATTTTTTCTCTTGTACTTAAATTTATAAATTGTTTCCGCTGTATAAAATGTAATGTATTGTAAACTCTGATATTTGTATATAAAAGAAAAGTTTGTTTATAAAATATGATTACTATTCTGTGATTCTGTAGCTGATTCTGTTTAAATGTTATAAACTAAATAACAATCCGTCATTTTGAACGTTTCTAGTTGGTTTAATTACCGACTAGAGGCGGTCAAGGCGGCGGGTCGTTACAGTAATCCCGTTTTACAGTAAAAATCCACGTGTCGAAAAAACGAAGGGTAAAAAACTTCCTAGACCCGATTGAGATTCGGATAGTCTTTTTTGGGAATTACACAATCCATTGACGGCTGAAAGCTGTCATAGCCGTAGAACTCATTGAGGCCTTCGTTTTGACTGGTTATGGCTCCCGTAACTCTAAACGAGCCAAAAGTTATGGTCGTCCGAATAATCGATATCCACAGGGTGCAACATCCACGGTGCCAGGTGCAACATCCGTCCGAAATGGCGAAACAGTATCGTACGAATTGTTGAAATGCGTGCATGGATTTGAGATGAAATGGTACCATGTTGCACCACTCTCCAGCGATGGTAAATCGAAGACCAGCCACGGTAATCCCGTTCTACCGTGAAAATCTACTTGTCGAAAAAACGAAGGGTAAAAAACTTCTTAGACCGATTGAGATTCGGATAGTCTTTTTGGGGCATTAAACAATCCATTGACGGCTGAAAGCTGTCATAGCCGTAGAACTCATTGATGCCTTCATTTTGACTGGTTATGGCTCCCGTAACTCTAAACGAGCCAGAAGTTATGGCCGTCCGAATAATCGATATCTACAGGGTGCAACATCCACGGTGCAATGTGCAACATCCGTCCGAAATGGCGAAACAGTGTCGTACGACTTTTTGAAATGCGTGCATGAATTTGAAACGAAACGGTACCCTGGTGCACCACTCTCCAGCGATGGTAACATGAAGACCATCCAAGGTAATCCCGTCTTACCGTAAAACTCCTCGTGTCGAAAAACGAAGGGTAAAAAACTTCCGAGACCCGATTGAGATTCAGATAGTATTTTTTGGGCATTAAACAATCCATTGATGGCTCAAAGCTGTCATAGCCGTAGAACTCGCTAAGGCCTTCGTTTTGACTGGTTATAACTCCCGTAACTCTAAACGAGCCAGAAGTTATGGCCATCCGAATAATCGATATCTACAGGGTGCAGCATACACCATGCAAGGAGCAACATCCGTCCGAAATGGCGAAACAGTGTCGTACGACTTTTTGAAATGCGTGCAAGGATTTGAAACGAAACGGTACCATGGTGCACCACTCTCCAGCTTTGGAAAATTGAAAACCAGCCACGGTAATCCCGTTTTACCGTAAAAATCCACGTGTCGAAAAAACGAAGGGTAAAAAACTTCCGAGACCCGATTGAGATTCGGATAGTCTTTTTTGGGCATTAAACAATCCATTGACGGCTTAAAGCTGTCATAGCCGTAGAACTCACTGAGGCCTTCGTTTGGACTGGTTACGACTCCCGTAACTCTAAACGAGCCAGAAGTTATGGCCGTCCGAATAATCGATATCTACATGGTGCAACATCCACGGTGCAAGGTGCAACATCCGTCCGAAATGGCGAAACAGTTTCGTACGACATTTTTGAAATGCGTTCATGGATTTGAAACGAAACAGTACCATGGTGCACCACTCTCCAGCGATGGTAAATCGAAGATCAGCCACGTAAACCCGTTCTACCGTAAAAATCCACGTGTCGAAAAATCGAAGGGTAAAAAAACTTCCGAGACCCGATTGAGATTCGGATAGTCTTTTTTGGGCATTAAACAATCCATTGACGGATGATAGCTGTCATAGCCGTAGAACTCACTGAGGCGATTGTTTTGACTGGTTATGGCTCCCGTAACACTAAACGAGCCAGAAGTTATGGCCGTCCGAATAATCGATATCTATAGGGTGCAACATCCACGGTGCAAGGTGCAACATCCGTCCGAAATGGCGAAACAGCGCCGTACCACTTTTTGAAATGCGTGCAAGGATTTGAAACGTAACGGTACCATGGTGCACCACTCTCCAGCGATGGTAAATCGAAGACCAGCCACGGTAATCCCGTTTTAACGTAAAAATCCACGTGTCGAAAAAACGAAGGGTAAAAAACTTCCTAGACCCGATTGAGATTCGGAAAGTCTTTTTTGGGCATTAAACAATCCATTGACGGCTGAAAGCTGTCATAGCTGTAGAACTCACTGAGGCCTTCGTTTTGACTGGTTATGGCTCCCGTAACTCTAAGCGAGCCAGAAGTCATGGCCGTCCGAATAATCGATATCTACAAGGTGCAACATACACCGTGCAAGGTGCAACATCCGTCCGAAATGGCGAAACAGTGTCGTACGACTTTTTGAAATGCGTGCAAGAATTTGAAACGAAACGGTACCTAGGTGCACCACTCTCCAGCGATGGTAAATTGAAGACCAGCCACGGTAATCCCGTTTTACCGTAAAAATCCACGTGTCGAAAAAACGACGGGTAAAAAAACTTCCGAGACCCGATTGAGATTCGGATAGTCTTTTTGGGCATTAAACAATACATTGACGGCTGAAAGCTGTCATAGCCGTAGAACTCACTGAGGCCATCGTTTTGACTGGTTATGGCTCCCGTAACACTAAACGAGCCAGAAGTTATGGCCGTCCGACTAATCGATATCTATAGGGTGCAACATCCACGGTGCAAGGTGCAACATCCGTCCGAAATGGCGAAACAATGCCGTATGACTTTTGGAAATGCGTGCAAGGATTTGAAACGTAACGGTACCATGGTGCACCACTCTCCAGCGATGGTAAATCGAAGACCAGCTAGGGTAATCCAGTTTTACCGTAAAAATCCACGTGTCGAAAAAGCGAAGGGTAAGAAACTTCCTAGACCCGATTGAGATTCGGATAGTCTTTTTTGGGCATTAAACAATCCATTGACGGATGAAAGCTGTCACAGCTGTAGAACTCACTGAGGCCTTCGTTTTGACTGGTTATGACTCCCGTAACTCTAAACGAGCCAGAAGTTATGGCCGTCCGAATAATCGATATCTGCGGGGTGCAACATCCACGGTGCAAGGTGCAACATCCGTCAGAAATGGCGAAACAATGCCGTATGACTTTTTGAAATGCGTGCAAGGATTTGAAACGTAACGGTACCATGGTGCACCACTCTCCAGCGATGGTAAATCGAAGACCAGCCAGGATAATCCCGTTTTACCGTAAAAATCCACGTGTCGAAAAAGCGAAGGGTAAGAAACTTCCTAGACCCGATTGAGATTCGGAGAGTCTTTTTTGGGCATTAAACAATCCATTGACGGATGAAAGCTGTCACAGCCGTAGAACTCACTGAGGCCTTCATTTTGACTTGTTATGACTCCCGTAACTCTAAACGAGCCAGAAGTTATGGCCGTCCGAATAATCGATATCTGTGGTGCGCAACATCCACGGTGCAAGGTGCAACATCCGTCCGAAATGGCGAAACAGTGCCATACGACGTTTTGAAATGCGTGCAAGGATGTGAAATGTAACGGTACAATGGTGCACCACTCTCCAGCGATGGTAAATCGAAGACCAGCCACGGTGATCCCATTCTACCGTAAAAATACACGTGTCGAAAAAACAAAGGGTAAAAAACTTCCGAGACCCGATCGAGATTCGAATCGTCTTTTTTGGGCATTAAACAATCCATTGACGGATGAAAGCTGTCACAGCCGTAGAACTCACTGAGGCCTTTGTTTCGACTGGTTAGGGCTCCCGTAACTCTAAACGAGCCAGAAGTTATGGTCGTCCGAATAATCGATATCTGCGGGGTGCAACATCCACGGTGCAAGGTGCAACATCCGTCCGAAATATCGAAACAGTGTCGTACGACTTTTTGAGATGCGTGAGAGGATTTGAAATGAAACGGTACCCTGGTGCACCACTCTCCAGCGATGGTAAATTGAAGACCAGCCACGGTAATCCCGTTTTACCGTAAAAGTCCACGTGTCGAAAAAACGAAGGGTAAAAAAACTTCCGAGGCCCGATTGAGATTCGGATAGTCTTTTTTGGGCATTAAACAATCCATTGACGGCTGAAAGCTGTCATAGCCGTAAAACTCACTGAGGCCATCGTTTTGACTGGTTATGGCTCCCGTAACACTAAACGAGCCAGAAGTTATGGCCGTCCGAATAATCGATATCTATAGGGTGTAACATCCACGGTGGAAGGTGCAACATCCGTCCGAAATGGCGAAATAGTGCCGTACGACTTTTTGAAATGCGTGCAAGGATTTGAAACGTAACGGTACCATGGTGCACCACTCTCCAGCGATGGTAAATCGAAGACCAGCCACGGTAATCCCGTTTTACCGTAAAAATCCACGTGTCGAAAAAACGAAGGGTAAAAAACTTCCTAGACTCGATTGAGATTCGGAAAGTCTTTTTTGGGCATTAAACAATCCATTGACGGCTGAAAGCTGTCATAGCCGTAGAACTCACTGAGGCCTTCGTTTTGACTTGTTATGGCTCCCGTAACTCTAAGCGAGCCAGAAGTTATGGCCGTCCGAATAATCGATATCTACAAGGTGCAACATACACCGAGCAAGGTGCAACATCCGTCCGAAATGGCGAAACAGCGTCGTACGACTTTTTGAAATGCGTGCAAGGATTTGAAACGAAACGGTACCCAGGTGCACCACTCTCCAGCGATGGTAAATTGAAGACCAGCCACGGTAATCCCGTTTTACCGTAAAAATCCACGTGTCGAAAAAACGACCGGTAAAAATACTTCCGAGTCCCGATTGAGATTCGGATAGTCTTTTTTGGCATTAAACAATATATTGACGGCTGAAAGCTGTCATAGCCATAGAACTCACTGAGGCCATCGTTTTGACTGGTTATGGCTCCCGTAACACTAAACGAGCCAGAAGTTATGGCCGTCCGACTAATCGATATCTATAGGGTGCAACATCCACGGTGCAAGGTGCAACATCCGTCCGAAATGGCGAAACAATGCCGTATGACTTTTTGAAATGCGTGCAAGGATTTGAAATGTAACGGTACCATGGTGCACCACTCTCCAGCGATGGTAAATCGAAGACCAGCCAGGGTAATCCCGTTTTACCGTAAAAATCCACGTGTCGAAAAAGCGAAGGGTAAGAAACTTCCTAGACCCGATTGAGATTCGGAGAGTCTTTTTTGGGCATTAAACAATCCATTGACGGATGAAAGCTGTCATAGCCGTAGAACTCACTAAGGCCTTCATTTTGAATGGTTATGACTCCCGTAACTCTAAACGAGCCAGAAGTTATGGCCGTCCGAATAATCGATATCTACGGGGTGCAACATCCACGGTGCAAGGTGCAACATCCGTCCGAAATGGCGAAACAATGCCATACGACGTTTTGAAATGCGTGCAAGGATGTGAAACGTAACGGTACAATGGTTCACCACTCTCCAGCGATGGTAAATCGAAGACCAGCCATGGTGATCCCATTCTACCGTAAAAATCCACGTGTCGAAAAAACAAAGGGTAAAAAACTTCCGAGACCCGATCGAGATTCGAATAGTCTTTTTTGGGCATTAATCAATCCACTGACGGATTAAAGCTGTCACAGCCGTAGAGCTCACTGAGGCCTTTGGTTTGACTGGTTATGGCTCCCGTAACTCTAAACGAGCCAAAAGTTATGGTCGTCCGAATAATCAATATCTGCGGGGTGCAACATCCACGGTGCAAGGTGCAACATCCGTCCGAAATATCGAAACAGTGTTGTACGACTTTTTGAGATGCGTGAAAGGATTTGAAATGAAACGGTACCCTGATGTACCACTCTCCAGCGATGGTAAATTGAAGACCAGCCACGGTAATCCCGTTTTACCGTAAAAGTCCACGTGTCGAAAAAACGAAGGGTAAAAAAACTTCCGAGGCCGGATTGAGATTCGGATAGTCTTTTTTGGGCATTAAACAATCCATTGACGGATGAAAGCTGTCATAGCCGTAGAACTCACTGAGGCCATCGTTTTGACTGGTTATGGCTCCCGTAACACTAAATGAGCCAGAAGTTATGGCCGTCCGAATAATCGATATCTATAGGGTGTAACATCCACGGTGCAAGGTGCAACATCCGTCCGAAATGGCGAAATAGTGTCGTACGACTTTTTGAAATGCGTGCAAGGATTTGAAACGTATCGGTACCATGGTGCACCACTCTTCAGCGATGGTAAATCGAAGACCAGCCACGGTAATCCCGTTTTACCGTAAAAACCACGTGTCGAAAAAACGAAGGGTAAAAAACTTCCTAGACCCGATTGAGATTCGGATAGTCTTTTTTGGAATTACACAATCCATTGACGGCTAAAAGCTATTAGAGCCGTAGAACTCACTGAGGCCTTCGTTTTGACTGGTTATGGCTCCCATAACTCTAAATGAGCCAAAAGTTATGGTCGTCCGAATAATCGATATCCACAGGGTGCAACATCCACGGTGCCAGGTGCAACATCCGTCCGAAATGGCGTAACAGTATCGTACGAATTTTTGAAATGCGTGCATGGATTTGAGATGAAACGGTACCATGGTGCACCACTCTCCAGCGATGGTAAATCGAAGACCAGCCACGGTAATCCCGTTCTACCGTAAAAATCCACTTGTCGAAAAAACGAAGGGTAAAAAACTTCCTAGACCCGATTGAAATTCGGATAGTCTTTCTGGAGCATTAAACAGTCCATTGACGGCTGAAAGCCGTCATAGCCGTAGAACTCACGGAGGCCTTCATTTTGACTGGATATGGCTCCCGTAACTCTAAACGAGCCAGAAGTTATGGCCGTCCGAATAATCGATATCTACAGGGTGCAACATCCACGGTGCAATGTGCAACATCCGTCCGAAATGGCGAAACAGTTTCGTACGAATTTTTGAAATGCGTGCATGGATTTGAAACGAAACGGTACCCTGGTGCACCACTCTCCAGCGATGGTAACATGAAGATCAGCCATGGTAATCCCGTTTTACCGTAAAAATCCACGTGTCAAAAAAACGAAGGGTAAAAAACTTCCGAGACCCGATTGAGATTCGGATAGTCTGTTTTGGGCATTAAACAATCCATTGATGGCTGAAACCTATCGTAGCCGTAGAAATCACTGAGGCCTTCGTTTTGACTGGTTATTACTCCCGTAACTCTGAACGAGTCAGAAGTTATGGCCGTCCGAATAATCGATATCTACAGGGTGCAACATCCACGGTGCAAGGTGCAACATCCGTCCGAAATGGCGAAATAGTGTCGTACGACTTTTTGAAATGCGTGCAAGGATTAGAAACGTAACGGTACCATGGTGCACTACTCTCCAGCGATGGTAAATCGAAGACCAGCCACGGTAATCCCGTTTTACCATAAAAATCCACGTGTCGAAAAAACAAAGGGTAAAGAACTTCCTAGACCCGATTGAGATTCGGATAGTCTTTTTTGGGAATTACACAATCCATTGACAGCTAAAAGCTATTATAGCCGTAGAACTCACTGATGCCTTCGTTTTGACTGGTTATGGCTCCCGTAACTCTAAACGAGCCGAAAGTTATGGTCGTTCGAATAATCGATATCCACAGGGTGCAACATCCACGGTGCCAGGTGCAACATCCGTCCGAAATGGCGAAACAGCATCGTACGAATTTTTGAAATGCGTGCATGGATTTGAGATGAAACGGTACCATGGTGCACCACTCTCCAGCGATGGTAAATCGAAGACCAGCCACGGTAATCCCGTTCTACCGTGAAAATCCACTTGTCGAAAAAACGAAGGGTAAAAAACTTCCTAGACCGATTGAGATTCGGATAGTCTTTTTGGGGCATTAAACAATCCATTGACGGCTGAAAGCTGTCATAGCCGTAGAACTCATTGATGCCTTCATTTTGACTGGTTATGGCTCCCGTGACTCTAAACGAGCCAGATGTTATGGCCGTCCGAATAATCGATATCTATAGGGTGCAACATCCACGGTGCAATGTGCAACATCCTTCCGAAATGGCGAAACAGTGTCGTACGACTTTTTGAAATGCGTGCATGGATTTGAAACGAAACGGTACCCTGGTGCACCACTCTCCAGCGATGGTAACATGAAGACCGTCCAAGGTAATCCCGTTTTACCGTAAAAATCCTCGTGTCGAAAAACGAATGGTAAAAAACTTCCGAGACCCGATTGAGATTCGGATAGTATTTTTTGGGCATTAAACAATCCATTGATGGCTCAAAGCTGTCATAGCTGTAGAACTCTCTAAGGCCTTCGTTTTGACTGGTTATAACTCCCGTAACTCTAAACGAGCCAGAAGTTATGGCCATCCGAATAATCGATATCTACATGGTGCAACATACACCATGCAAGGAGCAACATCCGTCCGAAATGGCGAAACAGTGTCGTATGACTTTTTGAAATGCGTGCAAGGATTTGAAACGAAACGGTACCATGGTGCACCACTCTCCAGCTTTGGAAAATTGAAAACCAGCCACGGTAATCCCGTTTTACCGTAAAAATCCACGTGTCGAAAAAACGAAGGGTAAAAAACTTCCGAGACCCGATTGGGATTCGGATAGTCTTTTTTGCGCATTAAACAATCCATTGACGGCTGAAAGCTGTCATAGCCGTAGAACTCACTGCGGCCTTCGTTTGGACTGGTTATGGCTCCCGTAACTCTAAACGAGCCAGAAGTTGTGGCCGTCCGAATAATTGATATCTACATGGTGCAACATCCACGGTGCAAGGTGCAACATCCGTCCGAAATGGCGAAACAGTTTCGTACGACATTTTTGAAATGCGTTCATGGATTTGAAACGAAACGGTCCCATGGTGCATCACTCTCCAGCGATGGTAAATCGAAGACCAGCCACGTAAACCCGTTCTACCGTAAAAATCCACGTGTCGAAAAATCGAAGGGTAAAAAAACTTCCGAGACCCGATTGAGATTCGGATAGTCTTTTTTGGGCATTAAACAATCCATTGACGGATGAAAGCTGTCATAGCCGTAGAACTCACTGAGGCGATTGTTTTGACTGGTTATGGCTCCCGTAACACTAAACGAGCCAGAAGTTATGGCCATCCGAATAATCGATATCTATAGGGTGCAACATCCACGGTGCAAGGTGCAACATCCGTCCGAAATGGCGAAACAGCGCCGTACCACTTTTTGAAATGCGTGCAAGGATTTGAAACGTAACGGTACCATGGTGCACCACTCTCCAGCGATGGTAAATCGAAGACCAGCCACGGTAATCCCGTTTTAACGTAGAAATCCACGTGTCGAAAAAACGAAGGGTAAAAAACTTCCTCGACCCGATTGAGATTCGGAAAGTCTTTTTTGGGCATTAAACAATCCATTGACGGCTGAAAGCTGTCATAGCTGTAGAACTCACTGAGGCCTTCGTTTTGACTGGTTATGGCTCCCGTAACTCTAAGCGAGCCAGAAGTCATGGTCGTCCGAATAATCGATATCTACAAGGTGCAACATACACCGTGCAAGGTGCAACATCCGTCCGAAATGGCGAAACAGTGTCGTACGACTTTTTGAAATGCGTGCAAGAATTTGAAACGAAACGGTACCCAGGTGCACCACTCTCCAGCGATGGTAAATTGAAGACCAGCCACGGTAATCCCGTTTTACCGTAAAAATCCACGTGTCGAAAAAACGACGGGTAAAAAAACTTCCGAGACCCGATTGAGAATCGGATAGTCTTTTTGGGCATTAAACAATCCATTGACGGCTGAAAGCTGTCATAGCCGTAGAACTCACTGAGGCCATCGTTTTGACTGGTTATGGCTCCCGTAACACTAAACGAGCCAGAAGTTATGGCCGTCCGACTAATCGATATCTATAGGGTGCAACATCCACGGTGCAAGGTGCAACATCCGTCCGAAATGGCGAAACAATGCCGTATGACTTTTGGAAATGCGTGCAAGGATTTGAAACGTAATGGTACCATGGTGCACCACTCTCCAGCGATGGTAAATCGAAGACCAGCCAGGGTAATCCCGTTTTACCGTAAAAATCCACGTGTCGAAAAAGCGAAGGGTAAGAAACTTCCTAGACCCGATTGAGATTCGGATAGTCTTTTTTGGGTATTAAACAATCCATTGACGGATGAAAACTGTCACAGCTGTAGAACTCACTGAGGCCTTCGTTTTGACTGGTTATGACTCCCGTAACTCTAAACGAGCCAGAAGTTATGGCCGTCCGAATAATCGATATCTGCGGGGTGCAACATCCACGGTGCAAGGTGCAACATCCGTCCGAAATGGCGAAACAATGCCGTATGACTTTTTGAAATGCGTGCAAGGATTTGAAACGTAACGGTACCATGGTGCACCACTCTCCAGCGATGGTAAATCGAAGACCAGCCAGGGTAATCCCGTTTTACCGTAAAAATCCACGTGTCGAAAAAGCGAAGGGTAAGAAACTTCCTAGACCCGATTGAGATTCGGAGAGTCTTTTTTGGGCATTAAACAATCCATTGACGGATGAAAGCTGTCACAGCCGTAGAACTCACTGAGGCCTTCATTTTGACTGGTTATGACTCCCGTAACTCTAAACGAGCCAGAAGTTATGGCCGTCCGAATAATCGATATCTGCGGGGCGCAACATCCGCGGTGCAAGGTGCAACATCCGTCCGAAATGGCGAAACAGTGCCATACGACGTTTTGAAATGCGTGCAAGGATGTGAAACGTAACGGTACAATGCCACTCTCCAGCGATGGTAAATCGAAGACCAGCCACGGTGATCCCACTCTACCGTAAAAATCCACGTGTCGAAAAAACAAAGGGTAAAAAACTTCCGAGACCCGATCGAGATTCGAATAGTCTTTTTCTGGCATTAAACAATCCATTGACGGATTAAAGCTGTCACAGCCATAGAACTCACTGAGGCCTTTGTTTTGACTGGTTATGGCTCCCGTAACTCTAAACGAGCCAGAAGTTATGGTCGTCCGAATAATCGATATCTGCGGGGTGCAACATCCACGGTGCAAGGTGCAATATCCGTCCGAAATATCGAAACAGTGTCGTACGACTTTTTGAGATGCGTGAAAGGATTTGAAATGAAACGGTACCCTGATGTACCACTCTCCAGCGATGGTAAATTGAAGACCAGCCACGGTAATCCCATTTTACCGTAAAAGTCGACGTGTCGAAAAAACGAAGGGTAAAAAAACTTCCGAGGCCGGATTGAGATTCGGATACTCTTTTTTGGGCATTAAACAATCCATTGACGGATGAAAGCTGTCATAGCCGTAGAACTCACTGAGGCCATCGTTTTGACTGGTTATGGCTCCCGTAACACTAAACGAGCCAGAAGTTATGGCTGTCCGAATAATCGATATCTATAGGGTGTAACATCCACGGTGCAGGGTGCAACATCCGTCCGAAATGGAGAAATAGTGTCGTACGACTTTTTGAAATGCGTGCAAGGATTTGAAACGTAACGGTACCTTGGTGCACCACTCTCCAGCGATGGTAAATCGAAGACCAGCCACGGTAAACCAGTTTTACCGTAAAAAACCACGTGTCGAAAAAACGAAGGGTAAAAAACTTCCTAGACCCGATTGAGATTCGGATAGTCTTTTTAGGGAATTACACAATCCATTGACGGCTAAAAGCTATTAGAGCCGTAGAACTCACTGAGACCTTCGTTTTGACTGGTTATGGCTCCCGTAACTCTAAATGAGCCAAAAGTTATGGTCGTCCGAATAATAGATATCCACAGGGTGCAACATCCACGGTGCCATCTGCAACATCCGTCCGAAATGCCGAAACAGTATCGTACGAATTTTTGAAATGCGTGCATGGATTTGAGATGAAACGGTACCATGGTGCACCACTCTCCAGCGATGGTAAATCGAAGACCAGCCACGGTAATCCCGTTCTACCGCAAAAATCCACTTGTCGAAAAAACGAAGGGTAAAAAACTTCCTAGACCCGATTGAAATTCGGATAGTCTTTTTGGAGCATTAAACAATCCATTGACGGCTGAAAGCTGTCATAGCCGTAGAACTCACGGAGGCCTTCATTTTGACTGGATATGGCTCCCGTAACTCTAAACGAGCCAAAAGTTATGGCCGTCCGAATAATCGATATCTACAGGGTGCAACATCCACGGTGCAATGTGCAACATCCGTCCGAAATGGCGAAACAGTTTCGTACGACTTTTTGAAATGCGTGCATGGATTTGAAACGAAACGGTACCCTAGTGCACCACTCTCCAGCGATGGTAACATGAAGACCAGCCACGGTAATCCCGTTTTACCGTAAAAATCCACGTGCCAAAAAAACGAAGGGTAAAAAACTTCCGAGACCCGATTGAGATTCGGATAGTCTGTTTTGGGCATTAAACAATCCATTGATGACTGAAACCTATCGTAGCCGTAGAAATCGCTGAGGCCTTCGTTTTGACTGGTTATTACTCCCGTAACTCTGAACGAGTCAGAAGTTATGGCCGTCCGAATAATCGATATCTACAGGGTGCAACATCCACGGTGCAAGGTGCAACATCCGTCCGAAATGGCGAAATAGTGCCGTAGGACTTTTTGAAATGCGTGCAAGGATTAGAAACGTAACGGTACCATGGTGCACCACTCTCCAGCGATGGTAAATCGAAGACCAGCCACGGTAATCCCGTTTTACCGTAAAAATCTACGTGTCGAAAAAACAAAGGGTAAAAAACTTCCTAGACCCGATTGAGATTCGGATTGTCTTTTTTGGGAATTACACAATCCATTGACAGCTAAAACCTATTAGCGCCGTAGAACTCACTGAGGCCTTCGTTTTGACTGGTTATGGCTCCCGTAACTCTAAACGAGCCAAAAGTTATGGTCGTCCGAATAATCGATATCCACAGGGTGCAACATCCACGGTGCCAGGTGCAACATCCGTCCGAAATGGCGAAACAGTATCGTACGAATTTTTGAAATGCGTGCATGGATTTGAGATGAAACGGTACCATGGTGCACCACTCTCCAGCGATGGTAAATCGAAGACCAGCCACGGTAATCCCGTTCTACCGTAAAAATCCACTTGTCGAAAAAACGAAGGGTAAAAAACTTCCTAGACCCGATTGAGATTCAGATAGTCTTTTTGGGGCATTAAACAATCCATTGACGGCTGAAAACTGTCATAGCCGTAGAACTCATTGATGCCTTCATTTTGACTGGTTATGGCTCCCGTAACTCTAAACGAGCCAGAAGTTATGGCCGTCCGAATAATCGATATCTACAGGGTGCAACATCCACGGTGCAATGTGCAACATCCGTCCGAAATGGCGAAACAGTGTCGTACGACTTTTTGAAATGCGTGCATAGATTTGAAACGAAATGGTACCCTGGTGCACCACTCTCCCGCGATGGTAACATGATGACCATCCACGGTAATCCCGTTTTACCGTAAAAATCCTCGTGTCGAAAAACGAAGGGTAAAAAACTTCCGAGACCCGATTGAGATTCGGGTAGTATTTTTTGGGCATTAAACAATCCATTGATGGCTGAAAGCTGTCATAGCCATAGAACTCGCTAAGGCCTTCGTTTTGACTGGTTATAACTCCCGTAACTCTAAACGAGCCAGAAGTTATGGCCATCCGAATAATCGGTATCTACAGGGTGCAACATACACCATGCAAGGAGCAACATCCGTCCGAAATGGCGAAACAGCGTCGTACGACTTTTTGAAATGCGTGCAAGGATTTGAAACGAAACGGTACCATGGTGCACCACTCTCCAGCTTTGGAAAATTGAAAACCAGCCACGATAATCCCGTTTTACCGTAAAAATCCACGTGTCGAAAAAACGAAGGGTAAAAAACTTCCGAGACCCGATTGAGATTCGGATTGTCTATTTTGGGCATTAAACAATCCATTGACGGCTGAAAGCTGTCATAGCCGTAGAACTCACTAAGGCCTTCGTTTGGACTGGTTATGGCTCCCGTAACTCTAAACGAGCCAGAAGTTATGGCCGTCCGAATAATCGATATCTACATGGTGCAACATCCACGGTGCAAGGTGCAACATCCGTCCGAAATGGCGAAACAGTTTCGTACGACATTTTTGAAATGCGTTCATGGATTTGAAACGAAACGGTACCATGGTGCACCACTCTCCAGCGATGGTAAATCGAAGACCAGCCACATAAACCCGTTCTACCGTAAAAATCCACGTGTCGAAAAATCGAAGGGTAAAAAAACTTCCGAGACCCGATTGAGATTCGGATAGTCTTTTTTGGGCATTAAACAATCCATTGACGGATAAAAGCTGTCATAGCCGTAGAACTCACTGAGGCGATTGTTTTGACTGGTTATGGCTCCCGTAACACTAAACGAGCCAGAAGTTATGGCCGTCCGAATAATCGATATCTATAGGGTGCAACATCCACGGTGCAAGGTGCAACATCCGTCCGAAATGGCGAAACAGCGCCGTACCACTTTTTGAAATGCGTGCAAGGATTTGAAACGTAACGGTACCATGGTGCACCACTCTCCAGCGATGGTAAATCGAAGACCAGCCACGGTAATCCCGTTTTAACGTAAAAATCCACGTGTCGAAAAAACGAAGGGTAAAAAACTTCCTAGACCCGATTGAGATTCGAAAAGTCTTTTTTGGGCATTAAACAATCCATTGACGGCTGAAAGCTGTCATAGCTGTAGAACTCACTGAGGCCTTCGTTTTGAATGGTTATGGCTCCCGTAACTCTAAGCGAGCCAGAAGTTATGGCCGTCCGAATAATCGATATCTACAAGGTGCAACATACACCGTGCAAGGTGCAACATCCGTCCGAAATGGCGAAACAGTGTCGTACGACTTTTTGAAATGCGTGCAAGAATTTGAAACGAAACGGTACCCAGGTGCACCACTCTCCAGCGATGGTAAATTGAAGACCAGCCACGGTAATCCCGTTTTACCGTACAAATCCACGTGTCGAAAAAACGACGGGTAAAAAAACTTCCGAGACCCGATTGAGATTCGGATAGTCTTTTTGGGCATTAAACAATACATTGACGGCTGAAAGCTGTCATAGCCGTAGAACTCACTGAGGCCACCGTTTTGACTGGTTATGGCTCCCGGAACACTAAACGAGCCAGAAGTTATGGCCGTCCGAATAATCGATATCTATAGAGTGCAACATCCACGGTGCAAGGTGCAACATCCGTCCGAAATGGCAAAACAATGCCGTATGACTTTTGGAAATGCGTGCAAGGATTTGAAATGTTACGGTACCATGGTGCACCACTCTCCAGCGATGGTAAATCGAAGACCAGCCAGGGTAATCCCGTTTTACCGTAAAAATCCACGTGTCGAAAAAGCGAAGGGTAAGAAACTTCCTAGACCTGATTGAGATTCGGATAGTCTTTTTTGGGCATTAAACAATCCATTGACGGATGAAAGCTGTCACAGCTGTACAACTCACCGAGGCCTTCGTTTTGACTGGTTATGACTCCCGTAACTATAAACGAGCCAGAAGATATGGCCGTCGGAATAATCGATATCTGCGGGGTGCAACATCCACGGTGCAAGGTGCAACATCCGTCCGAAATGGCGAAACAGTGCCATACGACTTTTTGAAATGCGTGCAAGGATGTGAAACGTAACGGTACCATGGTGCACCACTCTCCAGCGATGGTAAATCGAAGACCAGCCACGGTGATCCCGTTCTACCGTAAAAATCCACGTGTCGAAAAAACAAAGGGTAAAAAACTTCCAAGACCCGATCGAGATTCGGATAGTCTTTTTTGGGCATTAAACAATCCATTGACGGATGAAAGCTGTCACAGCCGTACAACTCACTGAGGCCTTTGTTTTGACTGGTTATGGCTCCCGTAACTCTAAACGAGCCAGAAGTTATGGTCGTCCGAATAATCGATATCTACGGGGTGCAACATCCACGGTGCAAGGTGCAACATCCGTCCGAAATATCGAAACAGTGTCGTACGACTTTTTGAGATGCGTGAAAGGATTTGAAATAAAACGTTACCCTGGTGTACCACTCTCCAGCGATGGTAAATCGAAGACTAGCCACGGTAATCCCGTTTTACCGTAAAAGTCCACGTGTCGAAAAAACGAAGGGTAAAAAAACTTCCGAGACCAGATTGAGATTCGGATATTCTTTTTTGGGCATTAAACAATCCATTGACGGCTGAAAGCTGTCATAGCCGTAGAACTCACTGAGGCCATCATTTTGACTGGTTATGGCTCCCGTAACACTAAACGAGCCAAAAGTTATGGTCGTCCGAATAATCGATATCCACAGGGTGCAACATCCACGGTGCCAGGTGCAACATCCGTCCGAAATGGCGAAACAGTATCGTACGAATTTTTGAAATGCGTGCATGGATTTGAGATGAAACGGTACCATGGTGCACCACTCTCCAGCGATGGTAAATCGAAGACCAGCCACGGTAATCCCGTTCTACCGTAAAAATCCACTTGTCGAAAAAACGAAGGGTAAAAAACTTCCTAGACCCGATTGAGATTCGGATAGTCTTTTTGGGGCATTAAACAATCCATAGACGGCTGAAAGCTATCATAGCCGTAGAACTCATCGAGGCCTTCATTTTGACTGGTTATGGCTCCCGTAACTCTAAACGAGCCAGAAGTTATGGCCGTCCGAATATTCGATATCTATAGGGTGCAACATCCGTCCGAAATGGCGAAACAATGTCGTACAACGTTTTGAAATGCGTGCATGGATTTGAAACGAAACGGTACCCTGGTGCACCACTCTCCAGCGATGGTAACATGAAGACCAGCCACGGTAATCTCGTTTTACCGTAAAAATCCACGTGTCGAAAAAACGAAGGGTAAAAAACTTCCGAGACCCGATTGAGATTCGGATAGTCTGTTTTGGGCATTAAACAATCCATTGATGGCTGAAAGCTGTCGTAGCCGTAGAAATCACTGAGGCCTTCGTTTTGACTGGTTACTACTCCTATAACTCTAAACGAGCCAGAAGTTATGGCCGTCAGAATAATCGATATCTACAGGGTGCAACATCCACGGTGCAAGGTGCAACATCCGTCCGAAATGGCAAAACAGTGTCGTACGATTTTCTGAAATGTGTGCAAGGATTTGAAACAAAATGGTACAATGGTGCACCACTCCCCAGCGCTGGTAAATCGAAGACCAGCCACGGTAATCCTTTTTTACCGTAAAAATCCACGTGTCGAATAAACGAAGGGTAAAAAACTTCTAAGACCCGATTGAGATTCGGATAGTCTTTTTTGGGCATTAAACAATCCATTGTTGGCTGAAAGCTGTCATTGCCGTAGAACTCATTGAGGCCTTCGTTTTCACTGGTTATGGCTCCTGTAACTCTAAACGAGCCAAAAGTTATGGCCGTCCGAATAATCGATATCTACAGGGTGCAACATCCACGGTGCAAGGTGCAACATCCGTCCGAAATGGCGAAACAGTGTCGTACGACTTTCTGAAATGCGTGCATGGATTTGAAACGAAACGGTACCACGGTGCACCACTCTCCAGTGATGGTAAATCGAAGACCAGCCACGGTTATCCCGTTCTACCGTAAAAATCCACGTGTCGAAAAACGAAGGGTAAAAAACTTCCTAGACCCGATTGAGATTCGGATAGTCTTTTTTGGACATTAAACAATCCATTGATTGCTGAAAGTTGTCATTGCCGTAGAACTCACTGAGGCCTTCGTTTTGACTGGTTATGGCTCCCGTAACTCTAAACGAGCCAGAAGTTATGGTCGTCCGAATAATCGATATCTACAGGGTGCAACATCCGTCCGAAATGGCGAAACAGTGTCGTACGACTTTTTGAAATGCGTGCATGGATTTGAAACGTAACGGTACCATGGTGCACCACTCTCCAGCGATGGTAAATCGAAGACCAGCCACGGTAATCCCGTTCTACCGTAAAAATCCACGTGTCGAAAAAACGAAGGGTAAAAAACTTCCGAGACCCGATTGAGATTCGGATAGTCTGTTTTGGGCATTAAACAATCCATTGATGGCTGAAAGCTGTCGTAGCCGTAGAAATCACTGAGGCCTTCGTTTTGACTGGTTATTACTCCTGTAACTCTAAACGAGCGAGAAGTTATGGCCGTCCGAATAATCGATATCTACAGGGTGCAACATCCACGGTGCAAGGTGCCACATCCGTCCGAAATGGCAAAACAGTGTCGTACGATTTTTGGAAATGCGTGCAAGGATTTGAAACAAAACGGTACCATGGTGCACCACTCCCCCGCGCTGGTAAATTGAAGACCAGCCACGGTAATCCTTTTTTACAGTAAAAATCCACGTGTCGAATAAACGAAGGGTAAAAAACTTCTGAGACCCTATTGAGATTTGGATAGTCTTTTTTGGGCATTAAACAATCGTTTGTCAGCTGAAAGCTGTCATAGCCGTAGAACTCATTGAGGCCTTCGTTTTCACTGGTTATGGATCCCGTAACTCTAAACGAGCCAAAAGTTATGGCCGTCCGAATAATCGATATCTAGAGGGTGCAACATCCACGGTGCAAGGTGCAACATCCGTCCAAATGGCGAAACAGTGTCGTACGACTTTCTGAAATGCGTGCATGGATTTGAAATGAAACGGTACCATGGTGCACCACTCTCCAGCGATGGTAAATCGAAGACCAGCCACGGTTATCCCGTTCTACCGTAAAAATCCACGTGTCCAAAAAACGAAGGGTAAAAAACTTTCTAGACCCAATTGAGATTCGGATAGTCTTTTTTGGACATTAAACAATCCATTGATTGCTGAAAGTTGTCATTGCCGTACAACTCACTGAGGCCTTCGTTTTGACTGGTTATGGCTCCGGTAACTCTAAACGAGCCAGAACTTATGGTCGTCCGAATAATCGATATCTACAGGGTGCAACATCCGTCCGAAATGGCGAAACAGTGTCGTACGACTTTTTGAAATGCGTGCATGGATTTGAAACGAAATGGTACCATTGTGCACCACTCTCCAGCGATGGTAAATCGAAGACCAGCCACGGTAATCCCGTTCTACCGTAAAAATCCACGTGTTGAAAAAACGAAGGGTAAAAAACTTCCTAGACCCGATTGTGATCTGGATAGTCTTTTTTGGGCATTAAACAATCCATTGACGGCTGCAAGCTGTCATAGCCGTAGAACTCACCGAGGCCTTCGTTTTGACTGGTTATGGCTCCCGTAACTCTGAACGAGCCAGAAGTTATGGTCGTCCGAATAATCGATATCTACAGGGTGCAACATCCACGGTGCAAGGTGCAACATCCGTCCGAAATGGCGTAACAGTGTTGTACGACTTTTTGAAATGCGTGCATGGATTTGAAACAAAACGGTACCCTGGTGCACCACTCTCCAGCGATGGTAAATTGAAGACCAGCCACGGTAATCCCGTTTTACCATAAAAATCCACGTGACGAAAAAACGAAGGGTAAAAAACTTCCGAGACCCGATTGAGATTCGGATAGTCTTTTATGGGCATTTAACTATCCATTGACGGCTGAAAGCTGTCATAGCCGTAGAACTCACCGAGGCCTTCGTTTTGACTAGTTATGGCTCCCGTTACTCTAAACAAGCCAGAAGTTATGGCCATCCGAATAATCGATATCTACAAGGTGCAACATCCACGGTGCAAGGTGCAACATCCGTTCGAAATGGCAAAACAGTGTCGTACGACTTTTTGAAATGCGTGCATGGATTTGAAACGAAACGGTACCCGGGTGCACCACTCTCCAGCGATGGTAACATGAAGACCATCCACGGTAATCCCGTTTTACCGTAAAAATCCTCGTGTCGAAAAACGAAGGATAAAAAATTTCCGAGACCCGATTGAGATTCGGATAGTATTTTTTGGGCATTAAACAATCCATTGATGGCTGAAAGCTGTCATAGCCGTAGAACTCGCTGAGGCCTTCGTTTTGACTGGTTATAACTCCCGTAGCTCTAAACGAGCCAGAAGTTATGGCCATCCGAATAATCGATATCTACAGGGTGCAACATACACCATGCAAGGAGCAACATCCGTCCGAAATGGCGAAACAGTGTCGTACGACTTTTTGAAATGCGTGCAAGGATTTGAAACCAAACGGAACCATGGTGCACCACTCTCCAGCGTTGGAAAATTGAAAACCAGCCACGGTAATCCCGTTTTACCGTAAAAATCCACGTGTCGAAAAAACGAAGGGTAAAAAACTTCCGAGACCCGATTGAGATTCGGATAGTCTTTTTTGGGCATTAAACAATCCATTGACGGCTGAATGCTGTCATAGCCGTAGAACTCACTGAGGCCTTCGATTTGACTGGTTATGGCTCCCGTAACTCTAAACGAGCCAGAAGTTATGGCCATCCGAATAATCGATATCTACATGGTGCAACATCCACGGTGCAAGGTGCAACATCCGTCCGAAATGGCGAAACATTTTCGTACGACATTTTTGAAATGCGTTCATGGATTTGAAACGAAACGGTACCATGGTGCACCACTCTCCAGCGATCGTAAATCGAAGACCAGCCACGTAAACCCATTCTACCGTAAAAATCCACGTGTCGAAAAATCGAAAGGTAAAAAAACTTCCGAGGCCCGATTGAGATTCAGATAGTCTTTTTTGGGCATTAAACAATCCATTGACGGCTGAAAGCTGTCATAGCCGTAGAACTCATTGAGGCCATTGTTTTGACTGGTTATGGCTCCCGTAACACTAAACGAGCCAGAAGTTATGGCCGTCCGAATAATCGATATGTATAGGGTGCAACATCCACGGTGCAAGGTGCAACATCCGTCCGAAATGGCGAAACAGTGCCGTACCACTTTTTGAAATGCGTGCAAGGATTTGAAACGTAACGGTAGCATGGTGCACCACTCTCCAGCGATGGTAAATCGAAGACCAGCCACGGTAATCCCGTTTTAACGTAAAAATCCACGTGTCGAAAAAACGAAGGGTAAAAAACTTCCTAGACCCGATTGAGATTCGGAAAGTCTTTTTTGGGCATTAAACAATCCATTGACGGCTGAAAGCTGTCATAGCCGTAGAACTCACTGAGGCCTTCGTTTTTACTGGTTATGGCTCCCGTAACTCTAAGCGAGCCAGAAGTTATGGCCGTCCGAATAATGGATATCTACAAGGTGCAACATCCGTCCGAAATGGCGAAACAGTGTCGTACGACTTTTTGAAATGCGTGCGAGGATTTGAAACGAAACGGTACCCAGGTGCACCAATCTCCAGCGTTGGTAAATTGAAGACCAGCCACGGTAATCCCGTTTTACCGTAAAAATCCACGTGTCGTAAAAACGACGGGTAAAAACACTTCCAAGACCCGATTGAGATTCGGATAGTCTTTTTTGGCATTAAACAATACATTGATGGCTGAAAGCTGTCATAGCCGTAGAACTCACTTAGGCCATCGTTTGGACTGGTTATGGCTCCCGTAACACTAAACGAGCCAGAAGTTATGGCCGTCCGACTAATCGATATCTATAGGGTGCAACATCCACGGTGCAAGGTGCAACATCCGTCCGAAATGGCGAAACAATGCCATTTTGGAAATGCGTGCAAGGATTTGAAAAGTAACGGTACCATGGAGCACCACTCTCCAGTGATGGTAAATCGAAGACCAACCAGGCTAATCCCGTTTTACCGTAAAAATCCACATGTCGAAAAAGCGAAGGGTAAGAAACTTCCTAGACCCGATTGAGATTCGGATAGTCTTTTTTGGGCATTAAACAATACATTGACGGATGAAAGCTGTCACAGCTGTAGAACTCATCGAGGCCTTCATTTTGACTGGTTATGACTCCCGTAACTCTAAACGAGCCAGAAGTTATGGCCGTCCGAATAATCGATATCTGCGGGGTGCAACATCCACGGTGCAAGGTGCAACATCCGTCCGAAATGGCGCAACAGTGCCATACGACTTTTTGAAATGTGTGCAAGGATGTGAAACGTAACGGTACCACGGTGCACCACTCTCCAGCGATGGTAAATCGAACACCAGCCATGGTGATCCCGTTCTACCGTAAAAATCCACGTGTCGAAAAAACAAAGGGTAAAAAACTTCTGAGACCCGACTGAGATTCGGATAGTCTTTTTTAGGCATTAAACAATCCATTGACGGATGAAAGCTGTCACAGCCGTAGAACTCACTGAGGCCTTTGTTTTGACTGGTTATGGCTCCCGTAACTCTAAACGAGCCAGAAGTTATGGTCGTCCGAATAATCGATATCTGCGGGGTGCAACATCCACGGTGCAAGGTGCAACATCCGTCAGAAATATCGAAACTGTGTCGTACGACTTTTTGAGATGCGTGAAAGGATTTGAAATGAAACGGTACCCTGGTGTACCACTCTCCAGCGATGGTAAATTGAAGACCAGCCACGGTAATCCCGTTTTACCGTAAAAGTCCACGTGTCGAAAAAACGAAGGGTAAAAAAACTTCCGAGACCCGATTGAGATTCGGATAGTCTTTTTTGGGCATTAAACAATCCATTGATGCTTGAAAGCTGTCATAGCCGTAGAACTCACTGAGGCCATCGTTTTGACTGGTTATGGCTCCCGTAACACTAAACGAGCCAGAAGTTATGGCCGTCCGAATAATCGATATCTATAGGGTGTAACATCCACGGTGCAAGGTGCAACATCTGTCTGAAATGGCGAAATAGTGCCGTACGACTTTTTGAAATGCGTGCAAGCATTTGAAACGTAACGGTACCATGGTGCACCACTCTCCAGCGATGGTAAATCGAAGACCAGCCACGGTAATCCCGTTTTACCGTAAAAATCCACGTGTCGAAAAAACGAAGGGTAAAAAACTTCCTAGACCCGATTGAGATTCGGATAGTCTTTTTTGGGAATTACACAATCCATTGACGGCTAAAAGCTATTAGAGCCGTAGAACTCACTGAGGCCTTCGTTTTGACTGGTTATGGCTCCCGTAACTCTAAACGAGCCAAAAGTTATGGTCGTCCGAATAATCGATATCCACAGGGTGCAACATCCACGGTGCCAGGTGCAACATCCGTCCGAAATGGCGAAACAGTATCGTACGAATTTTTGAAATGCGTGCATGGATTTGAGATGAAACGGTACCATGGTGCACCACTCTCCAGCGATGGTAAATCGAAGACCAGCCACGGTAATCCCGTTCTACCGTAAAAATCCACTTGTCGAAAAAACGAAGGGTAAAAAACTTCCTACACCCGATTGAGATTCGGATAGTCTTTTTGGGGCATTAAACAATCCATTGACGGCTGAAAGATGTCATAGCCGTAGAAATCACCGAGGCCTTCATTTTGACTGGTTATGGATCACGTAACTCTAAATGAGCCAGAAGTTATGGCCGTCCGAATAATCGATATCTACAGGGTGCAACATCCACGGTGCAATGTGCAACATCCGTCCGAAATGGCGAAACAATGTCGTACGACTTTTTGAAATGCGTGCATGGATTTGAAACGAAACGGTACCCTGGTGCACCACTCTCCAGCGATGGTAACATGAAGACCAGCCATGGTAATCTCGTTTTACCGTAAAAATCCATGTGTCGAAAAAACGAAGTGTAAAAAACTTCCGAGACCCGATCGAGATTCGGATAGTCTGTTTTGGGCATTAAACAATCCATTGATGGCTGAAAGCTGTCGTAGCCGTCGAAATCACTGAGGCCTTCGTTTTGACTGGTTATTACTCCCGTAACTCTAAACGAGCCAGAAGTTATGGCCGTCCGAATAATCGATATCTACAGGGTGCAACATCCACGGTGCAAGGTGCAACATCCGTCCGAAATGGCAAAACAGTGTCATACGATTTTTTGAAATGTGTGCAAGGATTTGAAACAAAACGGTACCATGGTGCACCACTCCCCAGCGCTGGTAAATCGAAGACCAGCCACGGTAATCCTTTTTTACCGTAAAAATCCACGTGTCGAATAAACGAAGGGTAAAAAACTTCTGAGACCCGATTGCGATTCAGATAGTCTTTTTTGGGCATTAAACAATCCTTTGTCGGCTGAAAGCTGTCATAGCCGTAGAACTCATTGAGGCCTTCGTTTTCACTAGTTATGGCTCCCGTAACTCTAAACGAGCCAAAAGTTATGGCCGTCCGAATAATCGATATCTACAGGGTGCAACATCCACGGTGCAAGGTGCAACATCCGTCCGAAATGGCGAAACAGTGTCGTACGACATTCTGAAATGCATGCATGGATTTGAAACGAAACGGTACCACGGTGCACCACTCTCCAGCGATGGTAAATCGAAGACCAGCCACGGTTATCCTGTTCTACCGTAAAAATCAACGTGTCGAAAAAACGAAGGGTAAAAAACTTCCTAGACCTGATTGAAATTCGGATAGTCTTTTTTGGACATTAAACAATCCATTGATTGCTGAAAGTTGTCATTGCCGTAGAACTCACTGAGGCCTTCGTTTTGACTAGTTATGGCTCCCGTAACTCTAAACGAGCCAGTAGTTATGGTCGTCCGAATAATCGATATCTAAAGGGTGCAACATCCGTCCGGAATGGCGAAACGGTGTCGTACGACTTTTTGAAATGCGTGCATGGATTTGAAACGAAATGGAACCATGGTGCACCACTCTCCAGCGATGGTAAATTGAAGACCAGCCACGGTAATCCCGTTCTACCGTAAAAATCCACGTGTCGAAAAAACGAAGGGTAAAAAACTTCCTAGACCCGATTGAGATTCGGATAGTCTTTTTGGGGCATTAAACAATCCATTGACGGCTGAAAGCTGTCATAGCCATAGAACTCACAGAGGCCTTCATTTTGACTGGTTATGGCTCCCGTAACTCTAAACGAGCCAGAAGTTATGGCCGTCCGAATAATCGATATCTACAGGGTGCAACATCCACGGTGCAATGTGCAACATCCGTCCGAAATGGCGAAACAGTGTCGTACGACTTTTTGAAATGCGTGCATGGATTTGAAACGAAACGGTACCCTGGTGCACCACTCTCCAGCGATGGTAACATGAAGACCAGCCATGGTAATCTCGTTTTACCGTAAAAATCCATGTGTCGAAAAAACGAAGTGTAAAAAACTTCCGAGACCCGATCGAGATTCGGATAGTCTGTTTTGGGCATTAAACAATCCATTGATGGCTGAAAGCTGTCGTAGCCGTCGAAATCACTGAGGCCTTCGTTTTGACTGGTTATTACTCCCGTAACTCTAAACGAGCCAGAAGTTATGGCCGTCCGAATAATCGATATCTACAGGGTGCAACATCCACGGTGCAAGGTGCAACATCCGTCCGAAATGGCAAAACAGTGTCATACGATTTTTTGAAATGTGTGCAAGGATTTGAAACAAAACGGTACCATGGTGCACCACTCCCCAGCGCTGGTAAATCGAAGACCAGCCACGGTAATCCTTTTTTACCGTAAAAATCCACGTGTCGAATAAACGAAGGGTAAAAAACTTCTGAGACCCGATTGCGATTCAGATAGTCTTTTTTGGGCATTAAACAATCCTTTGTCGGCTGAAAGCTGTCATAGCCGTAGAACTCATTGAGGCCTTCGTTTTCACTAGTTATGGCTCCCGTAACTCTAAACGAGCCAAAAGTTATGGCCGTCCGAATAATCGATATCTACAGGGTGCAACATCCACGGTGCAAGGTGCAACATCCGTCCGAAATGGCGAAACAGTGTCGTACGACATTCTGAAATGCATGCATGGATTTGAAACGAAACGGTACCACGGTGCACCACTCTCCAGCGATGGTAAATCGAAGACCAGCCACGGTTATCCTGTTCTACCGTAAAAATCAACGTGTCGAAAAAACGAAGGGTAAAAAACTTCCTAGACCTGATTGAAATTCGGATAGTCTTTTTTGGACATTAAACAATCCATTGATTGCTGAAAGTTGTCATTGCCGTAGAACTCACTGAGGCCTTCGTTTTGACTAGTTATGGCTCCCGTAACTCTAAACGAGCCAGTAGTTATGGTCGTCCGAATAATCGATATCTAAAGGGTGCAACATCCGTCCGGAATGGCGAAACGGTGTCGTACGACTTTTTGAAATGCGTGCATGGATTTGAAACGAAATGGAACCATGGTGCACCACTCTCCAGCGATGGTAAATTGAAGACCAGCCACGGTAATCCCGTTCTACCGTAAAAATCCACGTGTCGAAAAAACGAAGGGTAAAAAACTTCCTAGACCCGATTGAGATTCGGATAGTCTTTTTGGGGCATTAAACAATCCATTGACGGCTGAAAGCTGTCATAGCCATAGAACTCACAGAGGCCTTCATTTTGACTGGTTATGGCTCCCGTAACTCTAAACGAGCCAGAAGTTATGGCCGTCCGAATAATCGATATCTACAGGGTGCAACATCCACGGTGCAATGTGCAACATCCGTCCGAAATGGCGAAACAGTGTCGTACGACTTTTTGAAATGCGTGCATGGATTTGAAACGAAACGGTACCCTAGTGCACCACTCTCCAGCGATGGTAACATGAAGACCAGCCATGGTAATCTCATTTTACCGTAAAAATCCACGTGTCGAAAAAACGAAGGGTAAAAAACTGCCGAGACCCGATTGAGATTCGGATAGTCTGTTTTGGGCATTAAACAATCCATTGATAGCTGAAAGCTGTCGTAGCCGTAGAAATCACTGAGGCCTTCGTTTTGACTGGTTATTACTCCCGTAACTCTAAATGAGCCAGAAGTTATGGTCGTCCGAATAATCGATATCTACAGGGTGCAACATCCACGGTGCAAGGTGCAACATCCGTCCGAAATGGCAAAACAGTGTCGTACGATTTTTTGAAATGTGTGCAAGGATTTGAAACAAAACGGTACCATGGTGCACCACTCCCCAGGGCTGGTAAATCGAAGACCTTCCACGATAATCCTTTTTTACCGTAAAAATCCACGTGTCGAATAAACGAAGGGTAAAAAACTTCTGAGACCCGATTGAGATTCGGATAGCCTTTTTTGGGCATTAAACAATCCATTGTCGGTTGAAAGCTGTCATAACCGTAGAACTCATTGAGGCCTTCGTTTTCACTGGTTATGGCTCCCGTAACTCTAAACGAGCCAACAGTTATGGCCGTCCGAATAATCGATATCTACAGGGTGCAACATCCACGGCGCAAGGTGCAACATCTGTCCGAAATGGCGAAACAGTGGCGTACGACTTTCTGAAATGCGTGCATGGATTTGAAACGATACGGTACCATGGTGCACCACTCTCCAGCGATGGTAAATCGAAGACCAGCCACGGTTATCCCGTTCTACCGTAAAAATCCACGTGTCGAAAAAACGAAGGGTAAAAAACTTCCTAGACCTGATTGAGATTCGGATAGTCTTTTTTGGACATTAAACAATCCATTGATTGCTGAAAGTTGTCATTGCCGTAGAACTCACTGAGGCCTTCGTTTTGACTGGTTATGGCTCCCGTAAATCTAAACGTGCCAGTAGTTATGGTCGTCCGAATAATCGGTATCTACAGGGTGCAACATCCGTCCGAAATGGCGAAACAGTGTCGTACGACTTTTTGAAATGCGTGCATGGATTTGAAACGAAATGGCACCATGGTGCACCACTCTCCAGCGATGGTAAATTGAAGACCAGCCACGGTAATCCCGTTGTACCGTAAAAATCCAGTGTCGAAAAAACGAAGGGTTAAAAACTTCCTAGACCCGATTGAGATTCGGATAGTCTTTTTGGGGCATTAAACAATCCATTGACGGCTGAAAGCTGTCATAGCCATAGAACTCACAGAGGCCTTCATTTTGACTGGTTATGGCTCCCGTAACTCTAAACGAGCCAGAAGTTATGGCCGTCCGAACAATCGATATCTACAGGGTGCAACATCCACGGTGCAATGTGCAACATCCGTCCGAAATGGCGAAACAGTGTCGTACGACTTTTTGAAATGCGTGCATGGATTTGAAACGAAACGGTACCCTGGTGCACCACTCTCCAGCGATGGTAACATGAAGACCAGCCACGGTAATCCCGTTTTACCGTAAAAATCCACGTGTCGAAAAAACGAAGGGTAAAAAACTTCCGAGACCCGATTGAGATTCGGATAGTCTGTTTTGGGCATTAAACAATCCATTGATGGCTGAAAGCTGTCGTAGCCGTAGAAATCACTGAGGCCTTCGTTTTGACTGGTTATTACTCCTGTAACTCTAAACGAGCTAGAAGTTATGGCCGTCCGAATAATCGATATCTACAGGGTGCAACATCCACGGTGCAAGGTGCAACATCCGTCCGAAATGGCAAAACAGTGTCGTACGATTTTTGAAAATGCATGCAAGGATTTGAAACAAAACGGTACCATGGTGCACCACTCCCCCGCGCTGGTAAATTGAAGACCAGCCACGGTAATCCTTTTTTACAGTAAAAATCCACGTGTCGAATAAACGAAGGGTAAAAAACTTCTGAGACCCTATTGAGATTTGGATAGTCTTTTTTGGGCATTAAACAATCCTTTGTCAGCTGAAAGCTGTCATAGCCGTAGAACTCATTGAGGCCTTCGTTTTCACTGGTTATGGATCCCGTAACTCTAAACGAGCCAAAAGTTATGGCCGTCCGAATAATCGATATCTACAGGGTGCAACATCCACGGTGCAAGGTGCAACATCCGTCCGAAATGGCGAAACAGTGTCGTACGACTTTCTGAAATGTGTGCATGGATTTGAAACGAAACGGTACCATGGTGCACCACTCTCCAGCGATGGTAAATCGAAGACCAGCCACGGTTATCCCGTTCTACCGTAAAAATCCACGTGTCGAAAAAACGAAGGGTAAAAAACTTCGTAGACCCGATTGAGATTCGGATAGTCTTTTTTGGACATTAAACAATCCATTGATTGCTGAAAGTTGTCATTGCCGTAGAACTCACTGAGGCCTTCGTTTTGACTGGTTATGGCTCCCGTAACTCTAAACGAGCCAGAAGTTATGGTCGTCCGAATAATCGATATCTACAGGGTGCAACATCCGTCCGAAATGGCGAAACAGTGTCGTACGACTTTTTGAAATGCGTGCATGAATTTGAAACGAAATGGTACCATGGTGCACCACTCTCCAGCGATGGTAAATCGAAGACCAGCCACGGTAATCCCGTTCCACCGTAAAAATCCACGTGTTGAAAAAACGAAGGGTAAAAAACTTTCTAGACCCGATTGAGATCCGGATAGTCTTTTTTGGGCATTAAACAATCCATTGACGGCTGCAAGCTGTCATAGCCGTAGAACTCACTTAGGCCTTCGTTTTGACTGGTTATGGCTCCCGTAACTCTAAACGAGCCAGAAGTTATGGCCGCCCGAATAATCGATATCTACAGGGTGCAACATCCACGGCGCAAGGTGCAACATTCGTCCGAAATGGCGAAACAGTGTCGTACAAAATTTTGAAATGCATGCATGGATTTGAAACAAAACTGTACCATGGTGCACCACTCTCTAGTGATGGTAAATCGAAGACCAGCCACGGTAATCCCATTCTACCGTAAAAATTCACGTGTCGAAAAAACGAAGGGTAAAAAACTTCCTAGAACCGATTGAGATTCGGATAGTCTTTTTTGGGCATTAAACAATCCATTGAAGGCTGAAAGCTATCATAGCAGTAGAACTCACTGAGGCCATCGTTTTGACTGGTTATGGCTCCCGTAACACTAAACGAGCCAGAAGTTATGGCCGTCCGAATTATCGATATCTATAGGGTGCAACATCCACGGTGCACGGTGCAACATCCGTCCGAAATGGCGAAACAGTGTCGTACAACTTTTTGAAATGCGTGCAAGGATTTGAAACGTAACGGTACCATGGTGCACTACTCTCCAGCGATGGGAAATTGAAGACCAGCAATGGTAATCCCGTTTTAAAGTAAAAATCCACGTGTCGAAAAAACGAAGGGTAAAAACTTCCTAGGCCCGATTGAGATTCAGATAGTCTTTTTTGGAAATTACACAATCCATTGATGGCTGAAAGCTATTAGAGCCGTAGAACTCACTGAGGCCTTCGTTTTGACTGGTTATGGCTCTTGTAACTCTAAACGAGCCAGAAGTTATGGTCGTCCGAATAATCGATATCTACAGGGTGCAACATCCACGGTGCAATGTGCAACATCCGTCCGAAATGGTGAAACAGTGTCGTACGACTTTTTGAAACGCGTGCATGGATTTGAAACGAAACGGTACCCTAGTCCACCACTCTCCAGCGATGGTAACATGAAGACCAGCCACGGTAATCCCATTTTACCGTAAAAATCCACGTGTCGAAAAAACGAAGGGTAAAAAACTTCCGAGACCCGATTGAGATTCGGATAGTCTTTTTTGGGCATTAAACAATCCATTGACGGCTGAAAGCTTTCATAGCCGTAGAACTCACTGAGGCCTTCGTTTTGACTGGTTATGGCTCCCGTAACTCTAAACGAGCCAGAAGTTATGGCCGTCCGAATAATCGATATCTACAGGGTGCAACATCCACGGTGCAATGTGCAACATCCGTCCGTAATGGCGAAACAGTGTCGTACGACTTTTTGAAATGCGTGCATGGATTTGAAACGAAACGGTACCCTAGTCAACACTCTCCAGCGATGGTAACATGAAGACCAGCCACGGTAATCCCGTTTTACCGTAAAAATCCACGTGTCAAAAAAACGAAGGGTAAAAAACTTCCGAGACCCGATTGAGATTCGGATAGTCTTTTTTGGGCATCAAACAATCCATTGACGGCTGAAAGCTTTTGTTATCCCGCTTTTTGGCAAAGCCGCGATACCAAAAGATCGATCAGAAATGGAGGACAGTCCGCCTCAGAGGTCGGTCGTGTTTCGTTTCGCTATGGATACCATTGAATTTTGTCCAAGTCCAGATTGAGCTACAACCGATAGGACACGGCAAGAAAGACCATAGGAGTCAACATCTCAAGTTCCAAGTCAATCCGAGTTCATACGCTCGGGTTATGATCGATTCAAATTGAAGGGGAAAGCTTGAGTCTCGAAGCCATCACAAACCAATATTTCAAAACCATCAAGCTCGAATCCATGAGCTTCGAATCCACAGGTCCATCTCGGGTTCGCCTACGTCGCCTTCGAATCCATCGTATTCGAACCCATCGTGTTCGAACCGATGGGCTTCGCATCCATGAAGAAGCGACGTAGTTCGTATCCATCACAAGAGTCACACTTCGAACCCACCATAAAGCCTAGTTCGACTCCAAGTGAGAGTCACAGCTCGAACCCAAACATGGAGCCTGGTTCGAACCCATCCACAAAGTCATGCTCGAAACCATCCACGATGCCAAGTTCGAATCCACCTGTGTAGCCTCATTCGAATCCACCGGGTCAACCAACCACGATGACGTGTCCCCCTTCGATTCGAATTCGCCGAGATCCATGGAGTCGAAGCGGTCAATCTAGAGTAAAGACCGGGTTGGTTCAAATTTTGCGCTCCACGTCGCCACGAAGTCACGTGCCATGATGGGTTCGAAACCATCGGTTCGAAAGTATGGTTTCGAACCAAACAGCCAGGCAATGAACTCCATTTCGAACCCATCATATCTCCCAATCTACTAAGCCAAATGCCATGAATTTTTCACAGAAGCTTGGCTACATGTTGAAGAATGTCTACGCCAAATTTCACCTCGATTGGATGAATTCTTGATCGGTTCGAATGGAGTTCGAAACGATGCCAAAGTGGGCCCAAACTTCCTAAGACCGTGCATGAAGGCCCCCTCACGTGCAAGAAGTGGTCTCCCGAGTTTTCAGCGGAATACCAGCAGCCTACGCCTATAAATAGAGCCCCAGGGCCAACAGAAAAGGGACTTTTGGATTCTGAAGCACCCAGACCCTGCCGGATTGAGATCTCCATCATCTTACATCATAATTTGGTTGTTGATTTCGAGTTTCCAGTCATAATTTACTGTTGATTGCTGTACCGAGTTGTAATCATCAAAAGAAAGTCAATAAAAGCATAAAAACTTCACAGTGGACGTAGGCAATACGCCGAACCACTATAAATTGCTTGTCTGCGTGCTTATTTACATGTTATTTGGAGTTGTTGTTAGATAATCCTCAGTTTTAATTTGCACTCTTCATTTATTATCTCTTCAATAACTTCCGACGAGTGTTGTGCCCAATTCCGGTGCAAACACTTTGGTGCTTTCACTGAGAAAACCCAGATTTTCTCTCGCTCCACGGATCTGTCATCAATACCGGATTGCATAAATCTAAGAGAGATCCGGATTTCAAGCTTAGGTTCCTTCCGTTCTATTCAGACTTGCTAAAGGTCTAGGAAAGAATCTCGCTATTCATAATGGTGAGTACTAGAACCACCTCTAATCTTGGTAACCAAGAGGGCCAGGATAGGCCAGATCCTGCGCAATTACCGTCTACTCAGGACATCGCCGGACCTTCGGAGTCGTCCGGACCGGTAACAAGACAAGTGTTTCAAGCGTTGCTCCAAGAGCTGACCCAAAGTCGGCAGCAGTTGACGGAGCAACTACGTGCCAACGCCGAATTAACTCGCCAGCTACACAGTCATAAGCGAAGGCGGTCTAGGAGGGATTATGCATCCCAGTCTTCCACGGAGAGTTCGGCCTCCACCGATTATCATCACCGACCTTCACGACCCCGAATGGATGGGAATCATGCGCAGGCCACCGGAGACCTTCCTGCATTGACGGTTAGGCAACTACGAGTCGGTCCTTCTGCGAGCTTCCATACAGGGCCTTCTACTCGGGGAGGCACTGCTCCTCAACACACTACCGACAACCGTCCTGCAACTGTTGCCACGGAGCCAGGGGTTGACATCCGTACGTTGTCGGACCAGAACCACCACCGACGACGGCAGTCTCCTGAACCGTATGTACCGGAAGATGCCGAATCAAGGAGGCGAGATCTGGACCGTCGACGGCATCCGGTCCAATCCCGCATTGTGGAGCCCGACCACACCTTGGTTCGACATGCCCAGAACGCAGCTATAACGGATCTTCCAGAAATGATCAGGCAGATGATCCGTGAAAGTCAGGGGTTTACCAACGACGACTGGGGAATTTCCCGGAGTCACACCCCATTCACCGACGAGATCCTGTATGCCGAACCCCCTCGGCGATTTAGGATGCCCACGTTACTGATGTACGAGGGAAACTCGGACCCTAATCAACACATATTGAAGTATGAATGGTCCATGAGCGCCGCTAGGGCAGATGACGCGGTCAAGTGTAGGAGCTTCCCTATCTCTTTGGGGGGCATTGCTACGATGTGGTTCACGCGATTGCCGCCCCACTCCATCTCCTCGTTCAATCAGCTGGCCAGGAAGTTCGTGGAACAATTCCGCATGCATGTTGCAAGGCCTAGGGACGTCAACACTCTGTCTAGTGTTACCCAAGCTCCAGGAGAAACCCTTAGACACTACTTGGAGAGATTCCATAAGGCCTGTGTAGAAATCACCAATACTAATGATAACTCGATTCTGATGGCATTAATGAAAGGAATTGACCCTGATTCGGATTTTGGAAATTGGTTGGCAGGAAAACCTCCTGCGTCGTTGGATCGCTTCTACTCCAAAGCCGCCCAGTTCTTGAGGCGTGAGGACGCGAAGCAGTCTAGGAAACAGGACGACGCGGGGCCCAGTGGAGAGGGGATCCAAAGCAATGTGGCTGTTAAACAATCGGGAGAGAGTTCCGGGAAAGTACTGCTAAATATCCAGAACAAGCAATCATGACCGAAGGATAATGGAAATCAGAGCAGGAAGCGAGATCAGAACCGTGGGCCGAGGCGTAGGGCCCCTATGTTCGATAATTACACTCCGCTGAATACATCGTTGGAGAACGTATACCTACAAACTTGTAATGCCATGCAGTACAAGAAGCCTACTTCGAAGCCGTCGTCGGAGAGGCAGATTCAAACGGGCAAGTTTTGCAGATTTAACGATAGTTACGGCCACAATACCAACGAATGCAGACATTTGCAGGATTTAATTGAGGAGTTGATCAGGGAAAGGAAGCTGGACCTGTTCGTACGGGCGCCGCAGCCTGGCAATGCGGGTCCGTCGAACCAGAACAATCGGCAAAATCAGCCAAGGCAGGAAGAACCCGCACGAGCGGGCGGGAGGTTAGTGATAAACACCGTAAGTGGTGGTCCTCATCCGGCAGATAGGAGTTGGAAAGAAATGGAGTCATATGCTAGCTCGGTTAGGCATATGGACTCGAATGTTGCAGTAGCTATGACGAAGGGGCTCCGACGAAACAGCTAAAAACGATGGCAGATGACATCGTGTTCCAGAACCGTGACGCAGACAAGGTCGAAGCCCCGACTATCGACCCGCTTGTGATATCCGCCCAGGTTGGTCCTGCTTGGATGAAGAGGATACTGGTGGATAGTGGGAGTTCAGTCAATATTTTGTTCAGGAGAGCTAACGACCAGATGAAGATGGAAGCCAAAGATCTGAAGCCCTGCCAGTCCAGGATTCATGGCTTCAATGGAAGCGCTAATATACCCACGGGGGTTGTGGAGTTACCCGTGGAGCTGGGGATCGGTGAGTGCAGAAGAGTACGCATGTTACAGTTTGTTGTTTTGGACATACATTCACCGTACAACGCGTTTCTGGGCCGACCGGCCCTTGCTGAATTTCGGGCGGCAATCGCCCCGTGGTGTTTGACTTAGAAATTTCCTACCGATTGTGGTATCGGTGTGATTCATGGAGATCAGGCTGCTGGAAGAGCCTGTTATGTTGCCGAGCTGCGAGAGGCGCAGCGAAGGGAGAAAGGGAAGGGCGTAGAGGAATCTCTCTGCGTCCGTTCTGCCGATGATTGACAATTGGTGCTTGGGCCTCAGCCCGGGCACCACGACCAATTCCAGAAAGACCTTGACCCAAGGGACAACGACAACAATGGGGAGTCTACAGAAAGTCAGGCCTCTCCGGCTGAGCTAACTATCAACGTCCCAATCGATGATGATGGCGATGATGCGAGAGTGTTAAAAATTGGGTCTCAATTGAGCCAGGGGGCACAACAGGAATTGGTTGAATTTCTCCGGGCGAATCTTGACGTGTTCGCCTGGACGCACTCTGACATGTGTGGGATCTCGCCGGATATCGCGAGCCACACTTTAAACATCGACCCACGGTACATCCCGGTCAAGCAGAAAAGGCGTGGTATGGATCCAGAGAGATCTGCCGCCCTTAAGGAGGAGGTCGGTAAGTTGAAAACAAACGGGTTCATTAGAGATGCTTTATACCCGGAGTGGGTGTCAAACCCGGTACTTGTCCGGAAACCGAACGGGAAATGGAGAACGTGTATCGATTATTCTGACTTGAACAAGGCTTGCCCGAAGGACAGTTTTCCACTTCCTCGAATCGATCAGCTCGTTGATTCAACCACCGGACACGAATTGTTATCCTTTATGGATGCTTACTCGAGCTACAACCAAATACCCATGCATGTGCCCGACCAAGAACATACGAGTTTTGTGACTGATCTGGGATTATACTGCTACAAAGTCATGCCTTTTGGGTTAAAGAATGCCGGCGCAACCTATCAACGCTTGGTTAACCGGATGTTCTCCGACCAGATCGGGGAGACCATGGAAGTTTATGTAGATGACATGCTAGTAAAGTCAAGGCATTCAGTTGATCACGTAAAGGACTTGGGATCAATGATTGATATCCTCCGGAGATATGGGATGAAGCTCAACCCGCTAAAATGCCATTTTGGGGTTGCATCCGGAAAATTCCTTGGGTTCATCGTCAACGCCCGAGGGATAGAGGCCAACCCTGAAAAGATCTGGGCCATCAGGAATCTTCAAACTCCAAGGACCATAAAGCAAGTCCAGAGTCTCAATGGGAAAGTCGCAGCATTGAGTAGGTTCATCTCAAAGTCAACTGACAAATGCATCCCTTTCTTCGACCTGATCCGAAAAGGGAAACGAAACTTCGAATGGACCGCAGAATGTGAAGGCGCGTTTCAGTCACTGGTTCAACATCTTTCTACACCACCGATTCTTTCGAAGCCTGTTGATCACGAGCAACTATATCTTTACTTGGCGGTATCAGAAAGTGCAATCAGTGCAGCATTAGTCCGGGAAGAAGACCGAGTGCAAAAGCCGGTATATTATGTGAGCAAACGGTTGACTGGAGCCGAGAGGAACTATCCCAAGCTAGAAAAGTTGGCGTATTGTCTACTCATTGCCTCGAGAAAGCTTCGCCCATATTTTCAGGCTCATCCTGTCACCGTGTACACCGACCAGCCGTTGCGACAGGTCCTCACGCGGCCCGAGACGTCTGGTAGGCTGCTAAAATGGAACATTGAATTAAGTCAGTTTGACATTGCTTATACTCCGAGAAGGGCCATACATGGCCAAGTTCTGGCAGATTTCGTCGCTGAATTCACTGTACCCGAGGAATTACATGAAGATAGCGAACCTCCTAAACACGTGTGGAAGTTATATACTGACGGTGCCTCCAATGAGCGATGTTCGGGAGCGGGGGTAGTGCTTGAAACCCCCGAAGGCCGATCTGTATGCTACGCCCTAAAGTTCGAGTTCCGCGCGACTAATAATGAGGCTGAATATGAAGCTTTGCTCACTGGGTTGAAGCTGGCCCACGACCTGAGAATTGTCGCTGTAGAGATTTATTGTGACTCCCAATTAATCGTATGTCAGGTCCGAGGTAAATATCAAGCTAAGGATCGAAGACTAGCTGCTTACCTGTCTCGAGTCAGGGAAACCCTGGGTCGCTTCGATTACTATGCCATTTTCTATATCCCCCAGGAGCACAATCAGAAAGCCGATTCATTGGCAAAGTTGGCGAGTACGGGCGAAGCTCAATAGTTGGGGCTTGTCCCCGTTGAAACCCTACCTTCTCCGAGCATTGATCAAAGTGAGGTCAGCCAGGCATTCGAGGCTACCACAAGTAGGGAGTCGTGGATGACCCCCTATCGAAATTACATTGAACATGGAGTGCTGCCTGAGCGTAGGAGTGAAAAAAGGCAGGTCCTTCGTAAAGCCCCACGGTTCGTCGTCCAAAACAGAGTTATGTATAGAAGGGGGTATTCCGTCCCCCTACTTCGATGTATCGCACACGATGAAATCAGGCGAGTGTTGCACGATGTACACGAGGGAGAGTGTGGCAATCACACTCGGGGGCAGGCACTCGCCAAGAAAGTACTCCGATACGGATATTACTGGCCCACCGTTAATCGAGATGCATCGGACTACGCCAAAAAATGCGACGAATGCCAAAAACACGCTCGGATTCCCAGGGCTCCACCTACCGAAATAACCCAAATGGTCAGCCCCTGGCCATTCGCGGTATGGGGAATCGATATAATTGGAACATTGCCTCTGGCCAAAGGTGGCGCGAAGTACGCCATCGTCGCGGTTGATTACTTCACCAAATGGGCCGAAGCTGAGCCTCTGGCAACGATTACGTCGAAGAAAGTGATCAACTTCGTAGTGCGCAACATCATCTGTCGATTCGGCCTCCCGCACACTATTATCACCGATAACGGAGCCCAATTCGACAGTGTTGAGTTCAGAAATTTCTGTCAGCGATTTCGTATACATAAGAAGTTTTCCGCAGTGGCACACCCACAAGCAAATGGTCAGGTCGAAGCTGTCAATAAAGTTATAAAGTCCATTCTGAAGAAGCGACTGTAAAAGGCCGGGGGCAAGTGGGTTGATGAACTCCCCATGGCGTTATGGGCCTATCGAACAACTCACAAAATTGCAACATGAATTGGAAAACAGTGTCGTACGACTTTTTGAAATGCGTGCGAGGATTTGAAACGAAACGGTACCATGGTGCACCACTCTCCAGCGTTGGTAAATTGAAGACCAGCCACGGCAATCCCGTTTTACCGTAAAAATACTCGTGTCGAATAAACGAAGGGTAAAAACTTCTGAGACCCGACTGAGATTCGGATAGTCTTTTTTGAGCATTAAACAATCCATTGACGGCTGAAAGCTGTCATAGCCGTAGAACTCACTGAGGCCTTCGTTTTGATTGGTTATGGCTCCCGTAACTCTAAACGAGCCAGAAGTTATGGCCGTCCCAATAATCGATATCTACAGGGTGCAACATCCACGGTGCGTGGTGCAACAACCGTCCGAAATGGTGAAACAGTGTCGTACGACTTTCTAAAATACGTGCATGTATTTGAAACGAAACTGTTATCCCGCTTTTTGGCAAAGCCGCGATACCAAAAGAGCGATTGAAAAGGAAGGACAGTTCGCCTCAGAGGTTGATCGTATTTTCTTTCGCCATGGATATCACTGAATTTTATCCGAGTCCAGAATGAGCTACAATTGATGGGACACTGCAAGAAAGGCCACAGGAGTTAGCATTTCAAATTTCAAGTCGATCCGAGTTCGTATGCTCAAGTTATGATCGAGGAAACTTGGAGGGAACACACTGATTTCGAACCCATAATGATGGTTGTCTTCGAATCCATCGTCACGCCCCAGTTCGAAACCATCACTTCGAACCCATCAAGTTCGAAACCATCACCTTCGAAACCCTCGGGATGCCTCGACCTCGAACCCATCAGAGAGTAGCTGATTCGAATCCATGCTCGACTGCCTCATTTCGAAACCATCGGACATGCATGCTTCGAACCCATCCATAAGCTTCGTTCGAACCCATCCCTGAAGTCGTGTTCGAACCCATCATAGAGCCATGCTTCGAACCCATCACAAAGGCCTTCTTCGAACCCATCCTGTGTTGCCTTGTTCGAACCCACTGGGTCAACCCACGTGTCTTCCATCGGTTCGAAATCACCGAGATACACGGAGTCGAAGCGGTCAACACGGAGTGAAGTCCGGATCGATTCGAAGTTTGCGCTCCACGTCACCACAAAGTCGCGTGCCATGATGGGTTCGAAACCATCGTTTCGAATGCAGGGGTTCGAACCAGACAGCCGTGCCGTGAACCCTATTTCGAACCCATCATATCTCAAAATCTACTGATCCAAATGCCACGAAATTTTCACAGATGTTTGCATACATGTTGAAGAATGTCCACGCCAAATTTCACCTCGATTGGATGAATTCTTGATCGGTTCGAATGGAGTTCGAACCGATGCCAAAGTGGGCCCAAACTTCCCGAGACCGTACGCGTGGGCCCCCTCACGTGCCAGAAGTAGTCTCCCGAGTTTTCAGCGAAATATCAGCAGCCTACGCCTATAAATAGAGCCCCAGGGCCAACAGAAAATGGATCTTCTGACTCTGAGACGCCGAGACTCTGCCGGATCAAGATCTCCATCATCCTACATCATAATCCTATTGTTGATTTCGAATTTCCAGTTGTAACTTGTTGTGGATCACTGTAACAACTTGTAATCATTGAAAGAGAATCAATAAAACATCAAAAAACTTCACAGTGGACGTAGGCAACACGCCGAACCACTATAAATCGCTTGTCTACGCATTTACTTTACTGTTGATTGGAGTTTTTGTTAGATAATATCTGTTTTGAACTTGCATTCTTGACTATTATCTCTTCAACGACTCCCGAAGAGTGTTGTGCCCAATTTTGACACAAACACTTTGGTGCTTTCACTGAGAAAACCCAGATTTTCTCCTGCTCGTTGGATCTGTCATCGATATCGGATTGAATAAATCTAAGAGAGAGATCCAGATTGTTAAATCCAACTTCCTTCCCTTCTATTCAGATTTGCACAAAGTCTAGGAAAGGAACTCAACTGTAAAAATGGTTAGCACAAGAACCACCTCGAACGCCGTCAATCAAGAAGGACAGGATAGACAGAATCCTGCCCCTCTGCCTCCACCTAATCAAGATGTCGCTGGGCACTCAGAACCGTCGGGTCCGGTTACCCGACAAGAATTGCAGTTGTTACTTCAAGAGCTGACCCAGAGTCGGCGACAACTAGAAGAACAGCTACGCGCCAACGCTGAGCTAATCAACCAGCTGGATCGCCAGAAATGAAAACGATCCACGAGAGATCGTGCTTATCGCTCTTCTAGCGAAAGTTCTTCATCTTCTGATTATCATAACCGACCTCCACGACCCCGGTTAGATGAGGGTCGTATGCCATCCGCTGGAAACCAACCGATATTGACCGTTGGACAAATAAGAGTTGGTCCGTCAGCCAGTTTCCAAACCGGACCCTCCTCCCGAGGGGGTGCCATTCCTCACCACGCCGCTGAATACCGCACCGCTAGCATTGCAGCTGAACCAGGGGTCGACGCTCGAGATCGGTCGGACCCGGACCGTCGTCAAAGCGGTCATACTCCTGAACCGTACGTCCCAGAGGACTATGAGCCGAGAAGGCAAGATTTGAACCGTCAACGATATCCGGTTCAAACCCAAAGTATGGAACGTGACCATACTCCGACGCAAATGCCGGATCTATCAACTATGATACGACAGATGATTCGTGAGAGTCAGGGATTCACAAACGACGATTGGGGGGTTTCCCGAAGTCACACTCCCTTTACGGACGACATTCTTAATGCTGAACCCCCACGGCTATTCCAAATGCCCACTCTGCCCATGTATGAGGGAAACTCCGATCCCAATCAACATATTCTAAAATATGAATGGTCGATGACGGCTGCCAGAGCCGACGACGCTGTGAAATGTCGTAGTTTCCCCATATCCCTGGGGGGCATCGCCACCATGTGGTTCACCCGATTGCCTCCTCGATCCATCTCATCATTCGACCAGTTAGCCACAAAATTCGTTGAGCAGTTCCGCATGCATGTCGCAAGACCCAAAGATGTTAACACTCTGTCTAGCGTCACTCAGGCTCCCGGAGAGACACTCAGACACTACTTAGAGAGATTCCATACTGCATGTGCGGAGATTAGTAATCCAAATGATAACTCCATCCTTATGGCGTTAACTAAGGGGATCGACCCCGATTCTGAATTCGGCAATTGGCTATCTGGAAAACCACCTGCGTCGTTGGACCGTTTCCATGCCAAAGCAGCTCAATTCCTGAAACGGGAGGACGCGAAACAGTCTAGGAAGCAAACTGACGCAGGATCAAACGCGGGAGGAACCCAAAGCAATGTTGCAATAAAACAATCCAGTGAGAGCTCCGGAAAAGTTCAGTTGAACATTAAAAATAAACAAGCTCGGCGAAGAGAGAGCGTGAATCAAATTAAAAAACAAGATCAAAATCGCGGTCCGCAACGCAAAAATCCGAAGTTCGACAGTTATACTCCTTTGAATACTTCATTGGAGGACTTGTATTTGCGGACCCGTGATGCGATTCAATATGAAAAACCTGCTCCAAGACCGTCGTCGGAGAAACAAATCCAGACGGGAAAATTTTGCAGGTTCCATGAAGGCTACGTGCACGATACGAACGAGTGTCGTCACCTACAGGATCTTGTTGAAAAACTGGTCAGGGAAGGGAAACTGGAACAGTTTGTGCGGACACCGCAGCCCAAAAATGCGGGCCCATCCCATCCAATCAATGAACCCGATCGACCGAGGCATGAGGACTCCAATGGTCCTCGCGGGAGGTTGGTGATAAACGCCATCAGTGGCGGACCGACTTTCTCAGGAGCCTGGAACGACGAGGATCTTCGTCACTGTCACACATGACAGGCTCATTCAATCTATGAATATTTTGCAATTTCATTTACATTCTGAAATTTGATTTTGTAATAAGGCACTGACTTTGCCATATTTTCTCATTTCAGCAATAAAACATTATCTCTTCAAGCTAAAGCTGTGATTCATCGAATACAACATTCAACAATCACGACACACGAAGAGCTAAGTTCCATCGAACAATGGAATTTATTCAAATAGCGAGTGACTGCGTTACAATCGGCCACTCACTAAGGGAAACCCCAGCCCGGGGGCAAGCCAACACTTCGAGGGCTGAACTGGACCAACACACGACAGTCCATTCCATAATTCGTTCCCGGAGTGCGAACGGACTCCAACTTCCCACTACGTGAATTGGAGTATAAACATTTAACAATTCGTTCCCGGAGTGCGAACGGACTCCAACTTCCCACTGCGTGAATTGGAGTATAAACATTTAACAATTCGTTCCCGGAGTGCGAACGGACTCCAACTTCCCACTGCGTGAATTGGAGTATAAACATTTAACAATTCGTTCCCGGAGTGCGAACGGACTCCAACTTCCCACTGCGTGAATTGGAGTATAAACATTTAACAATTCGTTCCCGGAGTGCGAACGGACTCCAACTTCCCACAGCGTGAATTGGAGTATAAACATTTAATAATTCGTTCCCACTGCGCGAAACAACTCCATGATCCCCAAAACATGAATTGGGGTACGAACATAAGTTACGGGTTCCCGGAGTGCGAACCGAAGTATCAACATCAACCCTAAGTGCCCGAAGCGTGAAGTGGGGTATGAACATTAATTCCAGGTTCCCGGAGCGCGAACCATGTTACAAACAATCGATAGTTCTCCAAACTCTTGGAGTGCAAAGCAGATTATCGATCTCAAATTATCCTAAGCCCCTAGAATGCGGATGTGTGCTTAAGATTTGCAACAAGTGCAATCGACTGCCAAAAATATAAGTGTTGTTCCCCAAGACTGGGGGGCACGAAAGCTAAGTGTCAATCACTCACCGAAGTGATACAACGTCCGAAGTTCAACTCATTCATCAATCGCAACTTATGACCAAGATTCTCAGGCGTGGCAAATGAAACGAGCTCTACTTAAACGGTAAAAACACCACAAGTACACCGGACCGAAAACAAGGCATTGCAAGTACTTAAGCACAAATAGAACAAGAGTTGAAACAAAGAAACTAAAGTTTATTTCAACTAACTAAAAACGAGGGCTTACATATGAAAAAGTTTTCCCAAAAACAATCCCTACTAGCAGGAGCCGAACCTGCATCTATACACGGCTTACTAATAAAAAACAAAAACAAGTACTTATCCACCAAAACATCTACTTGTAAAGCCGGTCTACTTCTTCTTCTTTTTCGTCTTCCTTATTAATGGTTCTTCATCAGAATCACTAGCGACAGAAATTCTTTTTGAGTGCCTCCTCTTCGGCGGTGACTCTTCGGCTGGGGGCATGATATCGATGTCCTCCTCAGAGCTCGAATCTACAGGGAGGCTTCCCGCCGGAGGAGTAGGGGGGACTGGATCTATGACGGAAGATGGGATAGTGCCACCCGACGACACTACCCTAGCAGACGCTGGACTATGCGCCGTCGTGCTGCCACCGGCGCTACCACTGTGCCCCGCAGCTTCTATTTCAGCGCTGATTTCAGCCAAAATTTCCTCTTCTCGAGTCGCTTGGGCTTGGCTGGGGGCATCCGCAGCTTGCATCGAAGAGCTTGAGGTCGGCGGGGGATCACTGACGATGATATACTGTAAGTCCGTAGAGAAACCGCCCTACTCACCGAGCAGCTCGCTCACCATCTGTTCCTCGAGAGATAACCCACTCCCCTGTGCCGCCTCGATCGATGCCGCAGTTACAGCAATAGCCTCGGTAGCGATGGCCTTATCCCTTTGGCTTGATTCTTGAGCCGCGACTGTCGGCACAACCTCCGTCACTAGGCAAAAACAATAAGTTATCAGTAACTTCTTCAAAACAAACTCTCTATTTGGAAAACGCTTGAGATAACTTAAGGGTACCTTCCCCAGTTCGACTCGCAGACGGCTGAACGGCCTCGGGAGTGTGCTCATGGATAGGAGATAAGCGCGGCTGCTCCGGGTCGTAAGCAGGAACAGGTGGCAAGCTGACCGCAGATACAGGCACTGACGAAGGCGATGTGATGACTTCAGTAACATCAGAATGGTGCTCAACACCCGATCCCTCTCCAACTTCCAGGGAACGACCACCCACCATCTCCTTCTCATGAGCAATGATAGCATCGTGAAGGACCTTCTTTTCATCCTCAGTTAATAGCCGGTTCTCAAGCTCGAATCGGTCAACCGATTCGCCCGGGTGCGCTTCCCCCTCTTCCTCGACCAATCGTTCCCAAGCGCTGCGAAGGTGAACGGGATAATCTTGAAGCCAGGCTAAATTTCGGTGTTTTAACACGTTGGCGTTATAAGTTATAAGCAGATCTTCGATATCGGCCTCTAGCCTGGCCTCTGCTTGTTGAACTTTCTCCTCCACCTCTGTCTCGACCGCTTGAACTTTCGCCACCGCAGCATCCCTTTCGGTGCGAAGAATCACAGCTTGTTCACACGCCTCCTGAGCTACGCTATTCGCATCATCCCTTTCCTTGGCGATTTCAGCAAATTTTGACTTAAGCTCGTTCAACTCCTTCAGGGCTGCGTCCCTCTCTGCAGTAACCAATGTGTTTCGATGACCCATGTCCTCAACCGTGGCGTAGTGTTCGCGTTTCATCCTATCCATGATTGCCTGGGCTTCATCGGCTTTTTTAGTGGCCTCTATTTCAGATTTACGGGATGATTCAGCCTCAGTATTCAGCACTTGTATGATGCGATCTTTTTGTGCTAACTCGGCTTGCAATTTTTCAATAGTGGCCGCTCGTTCGAAGGCCAGCGCCGATGCTTTTTCAGCTGCCTTATACCACACCTTATACTGTGCGTAGAAGTCGTGCACATAATCAAGCGCCCACCGCTCGGCCTCCGGTGGGATTCTTTTCAAGTTCGGGGGAAAGACATAATTGTCGAAGAAGATATTCGGGAATTCTCTCTTCAGCTGCGCAAGCCTAATCGCTCATTCTCCCGTGATTTAGGTAGGAGGTTCCTCCGCAACTGTCGGCGCCGACACCTCAGATCTAGAAGCTTGAGAAACCGACACGTGTCGAGAAGAATCACGAGGGACGCGAACGGGAGGTTGTACGGGATCTCTGGAAGGAGGAGGGGTGCGCGATCGCGATCGACGCCTATGGCCCCTGTCCGAATCGTATCTCTCATGACCAGAATATCCGGAACGTCCCTGGTCATAATGCCCAGGGCGTCCCTGATCATAATCTCTATCCCCCTCTCGCCTGCGCGAATCATAATAAGAAGACTTGCGGGCATGTCGAAGACTCCCAAGCATTGAACCTCGTTTAGACATAGTATCTGCAAAGCAAAGTAAAATCGAATTAGTCACTCTTCGAATCAGGTAGTTTACATTCAAAGGTTATGCAGTGTCGTGAAGTGTGTACGAATATGCATTCCCCCCGACCAACCAGAAATGTCGACCTCGCTAGTAATAAGAGGCTCGCTCAATTCTAGATTACGATGGAACTCCTCTAACCCGGCATCATGTTGAAAAGACACATCTTCCGGGATTGGAAGGTCGGCAAGCCCTTCGTAGAGACTTTCAGTATGCGGAGGAGACATCTCAGAAATTCTAACTCCGGAAGAGGGCCGGGCAATGACAACCGATTTCCGTCTCCCCCCGCTTAGTTGAATTAACCATGGCAGCCTTGCCTTTTCTCTGCTCCGCGACATCCGAAGCTACGTCCGTAGGCTCGGTCAGCGGCTTATAATCAGTATGAGTTCTTTCAGAGTCAGCCTCCTCGGCTATGACAACTTCGGGCTTCTTATGTTTGACTTGTTTCTTAGGAACAATCCTTAGTGCCATCTCAAACCTTATACTCTGTCCTCGTTCAATCAGCCCAAAGGTTCGGAGATTCTTATTGGTCAAAAGCAACTCGATGTCCCTATCTTCGCTCAGGACTTCTCAAAGTACTCGCACCATCTCCTTAAACTCTTCGCCCTCGGGTCGCGGGATCGTTGCTGTGAAAAAGAAGAAATTAACATAAGTTCCACTTCGGCTAAAATTGCCGTAGTAATTATCTTTAAACTTGGTTATACTCACGTCCGAATAACCATCGTCGAGCAAAGCACGGAGGGCACCTGACATAAAACCATTATGTCCTATAGTAACTCAGCCTTGTCCAGGATCTGGTGACCACTTGACAATTTCTCACCGCTTCCAGAAATGTGAAAGAAGGATAATCACCCCGAGTTTTGAAGTTGAACAAGTATCTAATTTCGATTGGAAGCGGCGGTCGATGGAGACATTCCATAAATGCAATGAACAAGCTATTGATCGACGCATATCCGTTCGGATGCAGCTGAGATGGGGCGATCCTCAAAAACGACAGTACTTCTCTTATATACTCGTTGAATGGGGGAAGTGCCCCGGCCGCACACGCGTGGCGATTAAATGCCGTATACCCTTCTGGCGGGTTATGTGGTCTATCATTCGGCCCCGGCAGTAACACATCGTCCAGCGACAAGCCGTGCCTTAAACAAATTCTTCCCAACATGTCTTCAGAGATGTTCGATGGAACGGAATCCGATGGATTGGCAATGAACGACGCATCAGGAAGTTCGTCCGGAGCCGAACCGATGATCTCAGGATCTATATCCGGAACTTCTAGCCTTGGAGAGGCTGTACCTTGAATCTCCTGCTGCTGTGAACTTGAAGGTTCCATAACTAGCTAACTCATGAGAAACCATCGTTAGACGACAAAGAACCCGTGTGTCCCCCAATGTAAAGCGTATGAATATGTGTGGTACCGTGCCATGCATTACTTGAATAAATGTTGCAGAGTTAAAGTGAATATGCAAACGACAAAGCTACTGAGTCCAGCTATAATGACCGTCATCGCTGACCGTCATCACTAAATCGTTTATATGATGGAAGTCGGTTCGAATAGAAGTTGTCATAGTTCCATCGACGAGCTTCAAAAGGCAATCAAATATGCAGTTCAATATTCAAGTCCAAATATGCAGGAATGAAGCTCGTCGGAGTTATGCTTGAAAAATTTCAAATTTTGGAATCCATCATATAGGGTTCGAAACCATCACAGAGGCTTCGTTCGAACCCAACCGAACACCTCTTCCTTCGAACCCATCATAACTTCGTTCGAACCCATGCGTTCGAAACCATCATGACAGTGCTTCGAACCCATGCGTTCGAACCCATCCTGACATCGTTTCGAAACCATGCAGTCAGGCGCGCTTCGAAACGATGGCCAAATGACAAATTCGAACCGATACAGAAACCCTTAACTTGACATCGGTCGCGTTCGAAACGATCCACTTCGAATCGATGCAAGGTTGTGGACTTCGAAACGATAGCCTATGGGTTCGAATCCATCGATTCGAAAGGATCCCTCGAATCCCCCAATCGGTGCGAACTACGCATCCCAACAAGGACATTCCAAGGATCGATTCGAAATCCAATGGATACACACCACCGTCATCGCTCCGAACTCGAGCCCACACATCGATTCGAATCCCTCCCAAACCAGATCTGGTTTTGCCAATCTCGAAGCTATGCAATCGATGAAGAGAAATGGGTTTGAAATAACTTCGTCGCTTGAATCCGAAGCTAATTACCTAGTGTAAGCAATGGATTCGAGAGATTTAAGTCTTAAATCTTGTTGGATTCGAAAACGCGACGCAGTGTTTTCTCCTTAGAAGCTTCGAAGCGATGAAGAGTGCAGTGAAAAAGTAAAAAGTGAAAAAGTGGCAGGTCCACTGCTATTTATATGGAGGGTTGGTGATGACCGGGACGATTCGAGTTCCGGTGAAGTTGACCGATTGCAACAGGTCAGAATGCAGAGTCGTTTCGAAACCAATCTTCGAACCCATACGCTTGAGGCTCCATCGTGTGAAGCACACGGACCACTGCCGTGAACAATGGTTTCGTACCCATCCAAATCATCGATTCGAAGATCATTTTCGAAACCACAGAAACGAACTACCAATTCGAAACCATCCTTTCACATCGGTTCGAATGACAATTTCGAACCCATCACCACACAAGTATACTCCATACTTTCAGACCGTTTCGAATGTCAATTTCGAATCCATCAATGCTCCAATGCATCGATTCGAAATCTCATATTCACACAACCCATCATTGCACGGGCATACCGCGTCCATACAAACATGAATTTCGAACCCATCAACGCTCAAGTGCATCGGTTCGAAACATTACACTTGCGCAATACAAATTCTATTTCTTCAACCTTCAATATCGGTTCAGGAGAGGATCGATACGGAGGAAATTTCCACAACAACCACCAAGCGTTGTCTCAATTCAAATTTCAAAATCGGTTCAGGAGAGAATCGATACGAAATTTTGCAGCAAACCAAACTGGCAACGACTCGTGGACGCACGACGTTAACGAGGTCCAAATTAACATATGTGCATACATGTCGGGCTAACATTCGATTTTGAATATTCACAGGGATCAAACACTATTCCCGTTACAAATGCGACAGCCAATGGCTAAGCACTATTATACAACAATCAATCATATCAACGCAAGGTTACGGCAATACAGCCTACGAGTTTCAACAAAAAAGAGAGCAATGATTGTTCAGATAGAAATGGCAGCTATTCAAAGCACGTCATGTTCCCACAAGACGTACTTTGGGGGGCAAAATGTTATTCCGCTTTTTGGCAAAGCCGCGATACCAAAAGAGCGATTGAAAAGGAAGGACAGTTCGCCTCAGAGGTTGATCGTATTTTCTTTCGCCATGGATATCACTGAATTTTATCCGAGTCCATAATGAGCTACAATTGATGGGACACTGCAAGAAAGGCCACAGGAGTCAGCATTTCAAATTTCAAGTCGATCCGAGTTCGTATGCTCAAGTTATGATCGAGGCAACTTGGAGGGAACACACTGATTTCGAACCCATAATGATGGTTGTCTTTGAATCCATCGTCACGCCCCAGTTCGAAACCATCACTTCGAACCCATCTAGTTCGAAACCATCACCTTCGAAACCCTCGGGATGCCTCGACCTCGAACCCATCAGAGAGTAGCTGATTCGAATCCATGCTCGGCTGCCTCATTTCGAAACCATCGGACATGCATGCTTCGATCCCATCCATAAGCTTCGTTCGAACCCATCCCTGAAGTCGTGTTCGAACCCATCATAGAGCCATGCTTCGAACCCATCACAAAGGCCTTCTTCGAACCCATCCTGTGTTGCCTTGTTCGAACCCACTGGGTCAACCCACGTGTCTTCCATCGGTTCGAAATCACCAAGATACACGGAGTCGAAGTGGTCAACACGGAGTGAAGTCCGGATCGATTCGAAGTTTGCGCTCCACGTCACCACAAAGTCGCGTGCCATGATGGGTTCGAAACCATCGTTTCGAATGCAGGGGTTCGAACCAGACAGCCGTGCCGTGAACCCTATTTCGAACCCATCATATCTCCTAATCTACTGATCCAAATGCCACGAAATTTTCACAGATGTTTGCATACATGTTGATGAATGTCCACGCCAAATTTCACCTCGATTGGATGAATTCTTGATCGGTCCGAATGGAGTTCGAACCGATGCCAAAGTGGGCCCAAACTTCCCGAGACCGTACGCGTGGGCCCCCTCACGTGCCAGAAGTAGTCTCCCGAGTTTTCAGCGAAATATCAGCAGCCTACGCCTATAAATAGAGCCCCAGGGCCAACAGAAAATGGATCTTCTGACTCTGAGACGCCGAGACTCTGCCGGATCAAGATCTCCATCATCCTACATCATAATCCTATTGTTGATTTCGAATTTCCAGTTGTAACTTGCTGTGGATCGCTGTAACAACTTGTAATCATTGAAAGAGAATCAATAAAACATCAAAAAACTTCACAGTGGACGTAGGCAACACGCCGAACCACTATAAATCGCTTGTCTACGCATTTTCTTTACTGTTGATTGGAGTTTTTGTTAGATAATATCTGTTTTGAACTCGCATTCTTGACTATTATCTCTTCAACGACTCCCGAAGAGTGTTGTGCCCAATTTTGACACAAACAGAAACGGTACCATGGTGCACCACTCTACAGCGATGGTAAATCGAAGACCAGCCACGGTTATCCCGTTCTACCGTAAAAATCCACGTGTCGAAAAAACGAAGGGTAAAAAACTTCCTAGACCCGATTGAGATTCGCATAGTCTTTTTTGGGCATTAAACAATCCATTGACGGCTGAAAGCTGTCATTGCCGTATAACTCACTAAGGCCTTCGTTTTGACTGGTTATGGCTCCCGTAACTCTAAACGTGCCAGAAGTTATGGCCGTCCTAATAATCGATATCTAAAGGGTGCAACATCCATCCGAAATGGCAAAACAGTGTCGTACGACTTTTTGAAATGCGTGCAAGGATTTGAAACAAAACGGTACCATGCTGCACCACTCTCCAGCGTTGGTAAATTGAAGACCAGCCACGACAATCCCGTTTTATCGTAAAAATACTCGTGTCGAATAAACGAAGGGTAAAAAACTTCTAAGACCCGACTGAGATTCGGATAGTCTTTTTTGAGCATTAAACAATCCATTGACGGCTGAAAGCTGTCATAGCCGTAGAACTCACTAAGGCCTTCGTTTTGACTGGTTATGGCTCCCGTAACTCTAAACGAGCCAGAAGTTATGGCCGTCCGAATAATCGATATCTACAGGGTGCAACATCCACGGTGCATGGTGCAACAACCGTCCGAAATGGCGAAACAGTGTCGTACGACTTTCTAAAATGCGTGTATGGATTTGAAACGAAACGGTACCATGGTGCACCACTCTCCAGCGATGGTAAATCGAAGACCAGCCATGGTTATCCCGTTCTACCGTAAAAATCCACGTGTCGAAAAAACGAAGGGTAAAAAACTTCCTAGACCCGATTGAGATTCGGATAGCCTTTTTTGGGCATTAAACAATCCACTGATTGCTGAAAGCTGTCATTGCCGTAGAACTCACTGAGGCCTTCGTTTTGACTGGTTACGGCGCCCGTAACTCTAAACGAGCCAGAAGTTATGGCCGTCCTAATAATCGATATCTACAAGGTGCAACATCCGTTCGAAATGGCGAAACAGTTTCGTACGACTTTTTGAAATGGGTGCATGGATTCGAAACGAAATGGTACCATGGTGCACCACTCTCCAGCGATGGTAAATCGAAGACCAGCAACGGTAATCCCGTTCTACCGTAAAAATCTACGTGTCGAAAAAACGAAGGGTAAAAAACTTCTAAGACCCGATTGAGATTCGTATAGTCTTTTTTGGGCATTAAACAATCCATTGACGGCTGAAAGCTGTCATAACCGTAGAACTCATTGAGGCCTTCGTTTTGACTGGTTATGGCTCGCGTAACTCTAAAGGGCCAGAAGTTATGGACGTCTGAATAATAGATATCCACAGGGTGCAACATCCACGGTGCAAGGTGCAACATCCGTCCGTAATGGCGAAACAGTGTCGTACGACTTTCTGAAATGCGTAAATGGATTTGAAACCAAACCGTACCATGGTGCACCACTCTCCAGCGATGGTAAATCGAAGACCAGCCATGGTTATCCCGTTCTACCGTAAAAATCCACGTGTCGAAAAAATGAAGGGTAAAAAACTTCCTAGACCCGATTGAGATTCGGATAGTCTTTTTTGGGCGTTAAACAATCCATTGATTGCTGAAAGCTATCATTGCCGTAGAACTCACCGAGCCCTTCGTTTTGACTGGTTATGGCTCCCGTAACTCTAATCGAGCCAGAAGTTATGGCCGTCCGAATAATCGATATCTACAGGGTGCAACATCCGTCCGAAATGGCGAAACAGTGTCGTAAGACTTTTTGAAATGCGTGCATGGATTTGAAATGAAATGGTACCATGGTGCACCACTCTCCAGCGATGCTAAATCGAAGACCAGCCACGGAAATCCCGTTCTACCATAAAAATCCACGTGTTGAAAAAACGAAGGGTAAAAAACTTCCTAGACCCGATTGAGATTCGGATAGTCTTTTTTGGGCATTAAACAATCCATTGACGGCTGCAAGCTGTCATAGCCGTAGAACTCACCGAGGCCTTCGTTTTGACTGGTTATGGCTCCCGTAACTCTAAACGAGCCAGAAGTTATGTCCGTCCGAATAATCGATATCTACAGGGTGCAACATCCACGGCGCAAGGTGCAACATCTGTCCGAAATGGCGTAACAGTGTTGTACGACTTTTTGAAATTCGTGCATGGATTTGAAACAAATCGGTACCCTGATGCACCACTCTCCAGCGATGGTAAATTGAAGACCCGCCACGGTAATCCCGTTTTACCATAAAAATTCACGTGTCGAAAAAACGAGGGGTAAAAAACTTCCGAGACCCGATTGAGATTCGGATAGTCTTTTTGGGACATTTAACAATCCATTGATGGCCGAAAGCCATCATATCCGTAGAACTCACTAAGGCCTTCGTTTAGACTGGTTATGGCTCCCGTAACTCTAAACGAGCCAGAAGTTATGGCCGTCCGAATAATCGATATCTACAGGGTGCAACATCCACGGCGCAAGGTGCAACATCCGCCCGAAATGGCGAAACAGTGTCGTACGAATTTTTGAAATCCGTGCATGGATTTGAAACAAAACGGTGCCATGGTGCACCCTCTCCAGTAATGGTAAATCGAAGACCAGCCACGGTAATCCCGTTCTACCGTAAAAATTCACGTGTCGAAAAAACGAAGGGTAAAAAACTTCCTAGACCCGAGTGAGATTCATATTGTCTTTTTTAGGCATTAAGCAATCCATTGACGGCTGAAAGCTGTCATAGCCGTAGAAATCACTGAGGCCATCGTTTTGACTGGTTATGGCTCTCGTAATACTAAACGAGCCAGAAGTTATGGCCGTCCGAATTATCGATATCTATAGGGTGCAACATCCACGGTGCAAGGTGCAACATCCGTCCGAAATGGCGAAACGGTGCCGTACGACTTTTTGAAATGCGTGCAAGGATTTGAAACGTAACGGTACCATGGTGCACCACTCTCCAGCGATGGTAAATCGAAAACCAGCCACGGTAATCCCGTTTTACCGTAAAAATCCACGTGTCGAAAAAACGAAGGGTAAAAAACTTCCTAGACCCCATTGAGATTCGGATAGTCTTTTTTGGGAATTACACAATCCATTGACGGCTGAAAGCTATTAGAGCCGTAGAACTCACTGAGGCCTTCGTTTTGACCGGTTATGGCTCCCGTAACTCTAAACGAGGCAGAAGTTATGGTCGTCCGAATAATCGATATCTACAGGGTGCAACATCCACGGTGCAAGGTGCAACATCCATCCGAAATGGCGAAACAGTATCGTACAAATTTTTGAAATGCGTTCATGGATTTGAAACGAACCGTACCGTGGTGCACCACTCTCCAGCGATGGTAAATCGAAGAACAGCCACGGTAACCCCGTTCTACCGTAAAAATCCACGTGTCGAAAAAACAAGGAGTAAAAACTTCCTAGACCCGATTGAGATTCGGATAGTCTTTTTGGGGCATTAAACAATCCATTGGTGGATGAAAGCTATCATAGCCGAAGAACTCACCGAGGCCTTCCATTTGACAGGTTATGGCTCTCGTAACTCTAAACGAGCCAGAAGTTATTGCCGTCCGAATAATCGATATCTAAAGGGTGCAACATCCACGGTGAATGTGCAACATCCGTCCGTAATGGCGAAACAGTGTCGTATGAATTTTTGAAATGCGTGCATGGATTTGAAACGAAAGGGTACCCTGGTTCACCACTCTCCAGCGATGGCAACATGAAGACCAGCCACGGTAATCCCGTTTTACCGTAAAAATCCACGTGTCGAAAAAACGAAGGGTAAAAAACTTCCGAGACCCGATTGAGATTCGGATAGTCTTTTTTGGGCACTTAACAATCCATTGATGGCTGAAAGCTATCATAGCCATATAACTCAGTGAGGCCTTCGTTTTGACTGGTTATGGCTCTCGTAACTCTTAACCAGCCAGAAGATATGGCCGTCCGAATAATCGATATCTATAGGGTGCAACATCCACGGTGCAAGGTGCAACAATCTGTCCGAAATGGCAAAATAGTGTCGTACGACTTTTTGAAATGCGTGCAAGGATTTGAAACGAAACGGTACCATGGTGCACCACTCTCCAGCGTTGGTAAATTGAAGACCAGCCACGGCAATCCCGTTTTACCGTAAAAATACACGTGTCGAATAAACGAAGGGCAAAAAACTTCTAAGACCCGATTGAGATTCGGATAGTCTTTTTTGGGCATTAAACAATCCATTGACGGCTGAAAGCTGTGATAGCCGTAGAACTCACTGAGGCCTTCGTTTTGACTGGTTATGGCTCCCGTAACTCTAAACGAGCCAGAAGTTATGGCCGTCCGAATAATCGATATCTATAGGGTGCAACATCCACGATGCATGGTGCAACAACCGTCCGAAATGGCGAAATAGTGTCGTACGACTTTCTGAAATGCGTGCATGGATTTGAAATGAAACAGTACCATGGTGCACCACTCTCCAGCGATGGTAAATCGAAGACCAGCCACGATAATTCCGTTCTACCGTAAAAATCCACTTGTCGAAAAAACGAAGGGTAAACAACTTCCTAGACCCGATTGAGATTCGCATAGTCTTTTTTGGGCATTAAACAATCCATTGACGGCTGAAAGCTGTCATTGCCGTAGAACTCACCGAGGCCTTCGTTTTGACTGGTTATGGCTCCCGTAACTCTAAACGAGCCAGAAGTTATGGCCGTCCTAATAATCGATATCTACAGGGTGCAACATCCATCCGAAATGGCGAAACAGTGTCGTACGACTTTTTGAAATGCGTGCATGGATTTGAAACAAAATGGTGCCATGGTGCACCACTCTCTAGCGATGGTAAATCGAAGACCAGCAACGGTAATCCCGTTCTACCGAAAAAATCCACGTGTCGAGAAAACGAAGGGTAAAAAACTTCTGAGACCCGATTGAGATTCGGATAGTCTTTTTTCGGCATTAAACAATCCATTGACGACTGAAAGCTGTCATAGCCGTAGAACTCATTGAGGCCTTCGTTATGACTAGTTATGGCTCCCGTAGCTGTAAATGAGCCAGAAGTTATGGCCGTCCGAATAATCGATATCTACAGGGTGCAACATCCGTCCGAAATGGCGAAACAGTGTCGTACGACTTTTTGAAATGCGTGCATGGATTTGAAACGAAACGGTACCATGGTGCACCACTCTCCAGCGATGGTAAATCGAAGACCATCCCCGGTTATCCCGTTCTACCGTAAAAATCCACGTGTAGAAAAAACGAAGGGTAAAAAACTTCCTAGACCCGATTGAGATTCGGATAGTCTTTTTTGGGCATTAAACAATCCTTTGATTGCTGAAAGCTGCGATTGCCGTAGAAATCACTAAGGCCTTCGTTTTGACAGGTTATGCCTCCCGTAACTCTAGACGAGCCAGAAGTTATGGCCGTCCGAATAATCGATATCTGCAGGGTGCAACATCCGTCCGAAATGGCAAAACAGTGTCGTACGACTTTTTGAAATGCGTGCATGGATTTGAAACGAAATGGTACCATGGTGCACCACTCTCCAACGATGGTAAATCGAAGACCAGCCACGGTAATCCCGTTTTACCGTAAAAATCCACGTGTTGAAAAAATGAAGGGTAAAAAACTTCCTAGACCCGATTGAGATTCGGATAGTCTTTTTTGGGCATTAAACAATCCATTGACGGCTGCAAGCTATCATAGCCGTAGAACTCACCGAGGCCTTCGTTTTGACTGGTTATGGCTCCCGTAACTCTAAACGAGCCTTTACTTTATTGTTTGCTTATTGGAAAGATAAGTCCCCGAAGTACCGGATAAAAATTGAAATTTAGGGTTTTCCTCAGCCATGGGGGAAATTCTCTCTCCCCACAGCAATCTTTCTCATCTTTCTTCTCCTAGTCATAGAAATAAACCACCTGACTCTCACATCAGAGATTCTAATAAGGATGTCATCATAGACAAAGATGGGTTTCAATTAGTTCAATCGAGATCAAAACAGAAACGTCAGCCTTCTGCGCCTGTGAATCAGAGATTTCCAAAGGATCTCAATTCTGGAATGAAGAAGACAGCCGATCAGTTTTCGACTGCTCCTCCTCCAAATATGAGAAACCAATCATATCAACAGCGGAAACCCATAAATTTCTCTCTGAACAAGGCGCAGGGAAAAAAATCTTTGGCTGAAATCGTGTCTGAGCAATCAACTGAACCTAAGGATGATGAATGCAATCTTGAATCTATCTCTCCCATCAAGATCAATAGTGAAAAATATGGTTTGATAAAAGAATCAGTCTGTAAAAGAGCTATCGAATGCTGGAGAAATTCAATTTTGGTGTATGTTGTTGGAACCAAACCATATTACACCTTTTTCAAAGCTTACATACAACGTGTATGGAAGCCCGTCGGTGAATTTGATATTTTTACCAGGGAAAATGAATTCTTTATTGTCAAATTCAAAGAAATTCAAGATTGCAATTCAATCATTCAGAATGGCCCATACTTCTATGATGGAAAGCTCATCATAATGAGGAGATGGTCTGAATCTCTGAAACTAGACAGGGACCTTCTCAGTACGATGCCGATATGGGTAAAACTACCCAATGTGAATCTAAAATTATGGGATCGAGAAACATTTAGTGTTATGGCCAGCATTATTGGAAAACCCATAAAAATGGATGCAGCTACAACATTGAAAACGAGATTGAATTATGCTCGTCTTCTGATAGAGGTATCCGCAAATGATGAACTACCTCAAGAACTAAACCTCACTTTATACAACGGGGAAACCATTACTCAAAAGGTTGAATACGAATGGGTACCACCAAAGTGTAGTATCTGTAAATGCTTTGGACACATCAGAGATCAATGTGTCGCAGAAGAAAGGTGGATACCCAAAAATCAAAATCAAAACAAGGATATACCTACTGATCAAGAAAATGTTGCGGCTACAATTTTTCAAGATTCGCTTCCTTTTGAGGAGGCAATAAAAGATTCAAGATTTCAACAAAACAAAGATCGAATCAACCAGGATGGTATCATCTCCAATCAAGAAAAATCATCTCATTTGCTCACTGATCAAGATGATCAGATCCCTGCGTTTGTAGTTCATTATTCAGAAAGCTATAAAGAGAAATCCAAAGAGGTTTTACAAGGCAATTCAAAGAGGGGATTCAATAATGAAGAGGTCTTTAACTCTGAAACCCCCCCCCCATTTCAGAGTTATGTTTAATTACAAATAATCATGTTACAGAAACAAACAACATCCTGTCTTTGAGTTCCAATCAAGATCCAGATTTCAACATGGAGAGTGAACCTCCATCAGATAATGCTGCAGAAGTTGAGGACAATGGTGGCATCCACTCAACCTTGCCTCGCAATGCTGAGGAGTTTGGCATCTCTTGCATTCAAATTCCAGATGGCCTTATCGTATCAACAATAGATAATATTATGGAGGAATCTGGAAAGCAATATGACATATCAGAACTACATATTCCCAAGACTAAAGCTATTGGCAAATACAAGAATTCAAACAAAGAGAAAAAAGCTTTTGGGCAAAAATACATTTCAATCAATCCAGACTGAAATGAAATGACAACAAGACTTAAAGCTAAAAGCTCGGAGAAAAAGAGAAAGGGTAAGGGTAGTACTGTATCAGGTACAATCTGAAACACTGTTTATTTCTCTTTATTTTTTCTCCATTATTTCCTTTATTATGTCTATTATGGCATGGAATGTTAGGGGTATGAATTCCCCTCATAAACAGAATGATATTTTAAACATGGTCAGAATTTATAAGCCATCTGTTGTTGCTTTTATTGAAAATAGAATGAATGATCATAATACTGAGAGATTCTGTTTTAAGCTATCCAATAACTGGAAATCTATAACCAATAATGATTTTGGTTGCAAAGGTAGAATCCTGGTTATTTGGGATTCTAGCATTTGGAATTTAGTTAACTTCAGTAAGGATATTCAATTTATAGATTGTAATTTCAAAAACATTGGTGGTTTCTCTCTTCAAATTACTAATATTTATGGTAGTAATTTTGAAACTGAAAGAAACAGTTTATGGTACAGATTAAAAGCTCTTAGTCAAAGTTATGATTTCCCTTGGATTATTTTAGGTGACTTTAATACTGTTTTTCATGTTAGTGAAAAATTTGGTGGTAATAAAATCCCCCACAGTAAGCTTGACAAAATTAACAAATTTGTACTTGAATCTGGGCTTATTGAGCCTAATATTAATGGCCATAAATATACTTGGAAATCTGGTAAGGAGAAAAACATTCATTGCAAGCGTGATAGAGTTTTAATTAATGAAAAATTCTGTAATTCCTTTCCAAATTTATGTTGTTACTCTATTGAGCAAAATACTAGTGATCATACTCCTTTATTGATAAACTTTTTCCAAAATCATACTAGTTATAATATCAAAGCTACTCCTTTCAGGTACAAAAATGGTTAGGTTCTTAGCAATGATTATAATGACATTATTAAAGATTGTTTCACCTTTTCAAATAATGGTTCTTATCAATTCCAGTTCAGTATGTTTCTTTAAAACACAAAGACAAAAATTAAAAACTGGAATAAGGACAAATCTAATAAAGATGACTGTCTTAATAATCTAAGAGAGGAAGGGAAAGTTCTTCAAAAGCTTGCTGTTGACAACCCTGACAACACTGACATTATTGATAAATTCTTTTCGAACCAAGCTAAACTTTCTCATGAGCTTTATATCAACTCTATCAATTTCAAACAAAAAGCTAAAATAGATTGGCTTACTATGGGTGATGAATGCACCAAATTTTTTCATGCTAAAATGAGCTGCAGGAAACATATCAACAACATTGGCAAAATTATAAACAGTAATGGTGATTGCATCAATGAATTAGAGAAGATTTCTAAGGAAGCTATTAACTATTACTCTCAATTATATTTCTCTGACTATACTGTTACCATTCTCCCTGACATTGTGTGTAAGAATGTGTTAAATGATAATGCTGCTGACATCTTACTTGCTCCTGTCAGTATAGATGAAATAAAAAACATTATTTTTAATGCTAGGGATAACAAAAGTCCTGGTCCGGATGGTTTTAATGCAAAGTTTTTCAAAACCCATTGGGATAATATCAAAGATCATATTTTGAAGGTTGTCAATGAATTTATGACTGAACGTAAATTACTTAAAAGTTTTAATCATACTTTTATAACCCTTATTCCTAAAAATAAAAATCCATCTTGTATCCAAGATTACAGGCCAATATCCTGTTGTAATTTTGTGTACAAAATTGTTGCCATTATTTTAAGCAATAGAATTAAAGTGTTTCTCCCCTTTTTGATTTCTGAAAATCAGTGTGCTTATATTCCTGGCAGAGATATATGAAAATTATTTGCTTGCACATGAAATGGTCAGGAATTTCAATAATAAAAAAGGGGATAATATATGTCTTAAGGTTGATCTTCAAAAAGCATATGACAAAGTTAACCGCAATTTTATCATTCATATCATGAAATGCATGAATTTTCCTGCTAAGTTTTGTAGGTTAATTTTTGAATGCATAAATACTCCCACTTTCTCTATTTTATTTCAAGGCAAACCAGAGGGCTTTATCAAAAGCAACAGGGGTATCAAACAGGGAGACCCTCTTTCTCCCTATCTTTTTACCTTAGCTATGGAATATTTTTCTATTCTAATTGATATTGAAACCATCAAAAACAACATTTCTCCAATTAATAGAATTCAGCCTTGTATTACTCACCTGATTTATGCTGATGACCTTATGTTGTTCTCTAAAGCTAACAAAGACAATGCAGAGGCTATTAGCCAGATTTTTGATAATATGTATAAATATGCTGGTCTTAAAATTAATGAATTCAAAACAAAAGCATATTTTAGCAAATATTGCAGGCACAAAAATGATGTTCTAGAGATTCTCAAAATCAAGGAAGGTAATCTTCCTATTAAATACTTAGGACTTCCTCTATCTGCTAATCAAATTAAAGAAGTGATTGCTCCTATCTGATAGAGAATATCCAAAACAGGATGGAAGCATGGTCTTGCAAACTTCTTTCCATTGCTGGTAGAATTGAGTTAATTAAGACTGTTGTCTATGCCATTATTCTATATTGGTTTCAAACTCATCATATCCCTAGTGCTACAATTAAAAAAATTGACAGCAGGTGTGCTAATTTTCTTTGGAGAGGCAAATATCATAAAATCAGTTGGGATAAAGTTTGCACACCCAAAAGTGAAGGAGGGTTGGGCCTCAGAAATCTTAATGATCTTAATTTAACTTGTCAGTTAAAACTTTTTTGGAGATTTATAAGTGGTGATTCTTTATGGTCAAAATGGATGACTTACAAATATCTTAAAAACAATAGCTTCTGGACTATTTTACCAAAAAATAATCAATCCAATGCTTGGAATCAAATTTCAAAATGCAGGGTTTTAGGTAAATCTCTTCTTCAAAGAAATTTTAAAGCTGGTCATGAAACCAGTCTCTGGTTTGACCCTTGGTTTCAAAATGACTCTTTTATTAATAGAGTTGGTTGGGATAATCTTGTCATCTGTGGAGAAGCAAATGCCAGTGTGAGTCTTATTATTGAAAATAATCACTGGCAACCACAGCTTCATCCTATCACCAACCCACATAAAAATTCTATTATTAATATCCCTATAGATCATAATGCTGACTGTGATTACTGGGAATGGTTAGCTAGCAGCAATGGTAAGTTTTCTTTCAAAAAAACTTGGGAGCATATCAGAAATAAACAACCTAATGTAGAATAGTATAAATGCATTTGAAACAGGGTGAACAATCCAAAGATGGAAATCTGCACTTACTTTGCCATCAAAAACAGATTGCCAATTTTGGATATAATCAACAAATGGGGTAAAAATAACTCTTCACTCTGTTCCTTATGCAACTTATCGAATGAAACAGTGACGCATTTATTTTTTGAATGTAGCTACAGCTATCATATTTGGAATCAAATCAAAGTTAAGTTGCAGATAACTAAGACTAACAGCATGGATCTTTATCAAATCATCAAAGACATCAACAATCATTTCAGAAATAAAGCCCTAGAAAGTGATCTGGCGCATGTTCTACTTACTACTGCTGTTTATCATATTTGGAAAGAGAGAAACAACCGTACTCACAACAATATTATGATGACCAAAGAGCAAAGATGGAACATTATCGACAATGATAGCAAGATCATTCTTCTAAAATCAAAGAAAAAGATCAAAAATAAGACCAAATTTGAGTTCCTTTCGGAGTATTGGAGCAAAGAGGCTGGCAGTAAACATATCGAACATTATCTTCTCTATCCGAAGACTTATCATGCTGATTTCAGCTCGCATCAGCATACCAATCAAGACAATTTTGTGCATCGTCCCAGAAACGACTCCAATAATGGCATAGGTAGTTGCAATGCTACAGATCTAGGTTGCGATAACTCTAGATCTGTATATTACAACCTCATTTCGCACGATGCAGCCATGAGAGATCATTACAACTCTAATCTCGCTGATAGGAGCATGAGGAGCAAATTTAATCAAAGTCTCTCTTATCGGGAGAGGGGAGAGAGTAGTAGGAGAGAGTAAACGAAGTAAATCTGCTTTCGTTTTCCTTTTCTCAGTCGCCATTTTTTCGTGTTTGTTTTTATGTCGGCTGTGTTGTTTTGTGGGTGTTAGGGTTTGTGTTTTGTTTTGTTTTTTTGGTTTCGGGTGTGTTGTTTCTCACCCGTTTGTTCTTTGTTGGGCTGGGCCCTGTTACCTTTCTTCAAAAAAAAACACTAAACGAGCCAGAAGTAATGGCCGTCCGAATAATCGATATCTACAGGGTGCAACATCCACGGTGCAAGGTGCAACATCCGTCCGAAATTGCGTAACAGTGTTGTACGACTTTTTGAAATTCGTGCATGGATTTGAAACAAAACGGTACCCTGGTGAACCACTCTCCAGCGATGGCAAATTGAAGACCAGCCACGGTAATCCTGTTTTACCATAAAAATCCACGTGTCGAAAAAACGAAGGGTAAAAAACTTCCGAGACCCGATTGAGATTCAGATAGTCTTTTTTGGGCATTTAACAATCCATTGACGGCCGAAAGCTGTCATGGCCGTAGAACTCACTGAGGCCTTCGTTTTGACTGGTTATGGCTCCCGTAACTCTAAACGAGCCAGAAGTTATGGCCGTCCGAATAATCGATATCTACAGGGTGCAACAACCACGGCGCAAGGTGCAACATCCGTCCGAAATGGCGAAACAGTGTCGTACGAATCTTTGAAATGCGTGCATGGATTTGAAACAAAATGGTACCATGGTGCAACACTCTCCAGCGATGGTAAATCGAAGACCAGCCACGGTAATCTCGTTCTACCGTAAAAATTCACGTGTCGAAAAAACGAAGGGTAAAATACTTCCTAGACCCGATTGAGATTCGGATAGTCTTTTTTGGGCATTAAACAATCCATTGACGGCTGAAAGCTATCATTGCCGTAGAACTCACTGAGGCCTTCGTTTTGACTGGTTATGGCTCCCGTAACACTAAACGAGCCAGAAGTTATGGCCGTCCGAATTATCGATATCTATAGGGTGCAACATCCACGGTGCAAGGTGCAACATCCATCCAAAATGGCGAAACAGTGTCGTACGACTGTTTGAAATGCGTGCAAGGATTTGAAACGTAACGGTACCATGGTGCACCACTCTCCAGCGATGGTAAATCGAAGACCAGCCACGGTAATCCCGTTTTAACGTAAAAATCCACGTGTCGAAAAAACGAAGGGTAAAAAACTTCCTAGACCCGATTTAGATTCGGATAGTCTTTTTCGGGAATTACACAATCCATTGACGGCTGAAAGATAATAGAGCCGTAGAACTCACTGAGTCCTTCGTTTTGACTGGTTATGTCTCCCGTAACTCTAAACGAGCCAGAAGTTATGGTCGTCCGAATAATCGATATCTACAGGGTGCAACATCCACGGTGCAAGGTGCAACATCCGTCCGAAATGGCGAAACAGTATCGTACGAATTTTTGAAATGCGTGCATGGATTTGAAACGAAACGGTACCGTGGTGCACCACTCTCCAGCGATGGTAAATCGAAGACCATCCACGGTAATCCCGTTCTACCGTAAAAATCCACGTGACGAAAAAACGAAGGGTAAAAAACTTCCTAGACCCGATTGAGATTCGGATAGTCTTTTTGGGGCATTAAACTATCCATTAATGGCTGAAAGCTTTCATAGCCGTAGAAATCACCGAGGCCTTCGTTTTGACAGGTTATGGCTCCCGTAACTCTAAACGAGCGAGAAGTTATAGCCGTCCGAATAATCGTAATCTACAGGGTGCAACATCCAAGCTGCAATGTGCTACATCCGTCCGAAATGGCGAAACAGTGTCGTACGACTTATTGAAATGCGTGCATGGATTTGAAACAAAACGGTACCCTGGTGCACCACTCTCCAGCGATGGTAACATGAAGACCAGCCACGGTAATCCCGTTTTACCGTAAAATTCCACGTGTCGAAAAAACAAAGGGTAAAAAACTTCCGAGACCCGATTGAGATTCGGATAGTCTTTTTTGGGCATTAAACAGTCCATTGACGGCTGAAAGCTGTCATAGCCGTAGAAATCACTGAGGCCTTCGTTTTGACTGGTTATGGCTCCCGTAACTCTAAACGAGGCAGAAGTTATGACTTCCAAATAATCGATATCAACAGGGTGCAACATCCGCGGTGCAAGGTGCAACATCCGTACGAAATGGCAAAACAGTGTCGTACGACTTTTCGAAATGCGTGCTGTTTGCACCAAAATTGGTCACAAACCCCGATGAATGTGAAAGCACCAGTGTTGGAATATAAATCAGCAATATCCAAACACAAATCGCAGATCTAAGTAACAAAATAGTAAATGTAAACAAGAACACACGATTTTATAGTGGTTCGGCTATCTCCGGCCTACGTCCACTTCAAAGGTTTTTCCTTTTATTGATGTTCTTCGCTGATTACAATCGATTACAGCGGATTACAATGAATTGTAGTTCTGAAATTCAAGTACAACGGTGGTTCTGATAGTTAAACTTGAATCCGGCAGAGTCTTGGCGTTCAATCGCGGAAAAGATCCCTTTTCTGAATGACCTGGAGGTCTATTTATAGGCGTAGGCTGCTGCTATCTCGCTGAAAACTTGGGAGACCACTTCTGGCACGTGAGGGGACCCACATGTACGGTCTCGGGAAGTTTGGGCCCACTTTGGCATCGGTTCGAACTCCATTCGAACCGATCAAGAATTCATCCAATCGAGGTGAAATTTGGCGTGGACATTCTTCATCATGTTTGCAAGCATCTGTGAAAATTTCACGGCATTTGGATCAGTAGGTTAGGAGATATGTTGGGTTCGAAATTGACTTCAAAGCCAGGCTGTTAATTTCGAACCCCTGTTACTCGAAACGATGGTTTCGAAACCAGTGTGGCACGCGACTTCGTGGTGACGTGGAGCGCAAGCTTCGAATCGATCCGGACTTCTCTCCGTGTTGACCGCTTCGACTCCATATATCTCGGCGCATTCGAACCGATGGAAGACACGTCATCGTGATTGGTTGACCCAGTGGGTTAGAATGAAGCTACTCAGGATGGGTTCAAAGTATGGCCTCGTGATGGGTTCGAAATGTGGCTCTGTGATGGGTTCGAAGCTAGGTTTTGTGATGGGTTCGAAGTGGAGTCAAGGCTAACTAGATGGACTCGAACCCGATGGGTTCGAGATTGGTATGGCAGTGCTATCGGTTCGAACGCAGGTGGGTTCGAAATAGATGGTTTCGAACCGATGGCTACGAACTCCATCGATTCGAACTGGGGCAAATGCTTATGGATTCGAGGCGCAGACTTATTTCGTGGGTTCGAACCAGATGGGTTCGAACATAAGTAGGGTGATGGTTTCGAATATGATGGGTTCGAACACTATGGGTTCGAACCGAGCAATGTCAATTCCTCTTATCTTGATTCCATCATAACTTGAGCATACGACCTCGGATTGTCTTGAAATTTGGAATGCAGATTCCGATGATCTTTCTTGTCGTGTCCTATCAACTGTGGCCCGTTCTGGACTCGGACTAAATTCATCGATATCCATGGTTATCCTGTAATGCATGGTTGATATTCATGAATAGTAATCATTGATTTCTAGTAAATTATGGGTATCTCAACTTTGCCAAAAGTTGGGATAACACTTTGCCCCCCAAAACATGCCTTTTTGTAAAAGGTATGTTTTGAACGGTCTTATATCAAGTGTAATAAATTCATGTTTCGTTGATAGCTGTGGCATTATCGATCAAGTATGTGGCTGTTCGAAGCCAAATCAATGTTTGTTCTTCCCGTAGGAGTTGAGAATGAAGTTTCATAGTTTCTCTGGACTATTATTGGCTGCTCTAAACCCTTACTGAGCTCATTCTAGACTCAGTGATTGAATAGAAAGATCCCATTGCTCTCTGGTGTTGCCTTCTATTCCTTGCACTCTGGTCCCAGTTAGGACGTATAGCGATATCATGGTCGTTCGGGACCGATCATAGCCTTTCCGGGCTCTTGCTGGATCCCATCCTGTCACTCTCCGGTGAAGGGGAAACAGCGTTTAAGTGAGTTGATCCTGTCGCTCTCCGGCGAAGCAACCCACTTCTTGCACTCCGGTTCAAAGCAGTTGAACATTAAGCGATGTCATGACCTGAATCATCGGCCGATCATAGTCTCTCCGGACTCTTGTCGGATCCCATCCTGTCACTCTCTGGTGAAGGGGAAACGACGATAAGTGAGTCGATCCTGTCGCTCTCCGGCGAAGCAACTCACTTCTTGCCTTCTGGATTCACCTCTCCGGGTGAAGGCGATCTTTCTTGTATAAGTGAGTCGATCCCGTCGCTCTCCGGCGAAGCAACTCACTTCTTGCCTTCGGACCCCGTCTCTCCGGATGGGGTTATAAAGCGATCATGCTTATACTGGTGTTCAATGTTCGTCCTTTGACTCTCCGGTCAAAAGGTTTATTGCAAGAAGTTCAAACTTATTTATTAAAATTCAAGTTCTAGATGTTCAATCTCAAACATCAGAAAAAACTAAGGATTGCCTCTCCGGGCGTAGCGGTTCATCTCCATCTCAGAGCATGCCTAGGGATCTCTCCGGTTCCCGTACATGTGTAAGTGGAGTAACCGTTTTATTCTGAAAATGAATCTAAATAAAATTATTCGACCGAAGTCCAGATCGTGGACTTGGCCCTTGCCATCTTTGATCAGTTGATGACGAGTCGTGATCCCGATCCAGGATCGTTCCTGCAAGGTGGAGGCGGTAGTTGTTCATGCCTTGTCGCTGTTGTCCGTTCTCTGACATACTGCGGTAATCTACCACCTCTAGCGTGTTCTTCCACCTCATCCTTCAAGTGACGGCATTCATCTGTGGTGTGCCCATCCAGCTCATGGAATAGGCAATATTTTCCAGTCCTGCGCTCCCGCTCGGTGGGATCCCTTACAGGTGGCTTTCGATAGTGAAGTTGCCCCCTGGTTTCAGTGAAGACTCTTTCTAGGCTTGCATTCAGATCTGTGTACTGCCTGAATCTTGGTTCTCGAAATTTCTTCCGTTTATCAGGACCATCATGTCTGTCATCCTGTTTCCTTTTTCCCTTGTCCGCTCCGGACTGCTCTCCAGAGGTTCCTATGCTTTTCGTGGCATTTATTTCACGACTCTCGACTCGTGATTCTTCTAATCGAATGAATTTTTCAGCTTTATGGAAGAATTCTCCAAGATCTTGCGGTGGATCTTTAGTTAGAGAATCCTTAAATTTGGTGCCTTCCGCGACTCCTGCCACCGCCGCCATCAAAATCATTGATGGATCCGGGCGATCCACAGAAGTCACTGTCACGTTGAATCTGAGTAGAAAATCTTTTATGGACTCTCCGGTCCTCTGCTTGATTGTTGCTAAAGTCATCACACTCTTGGGTCGCGTCACGTGGACCCTGAACTGTCTCATGAAGCAATCAACGAGCTCGCTCCATGTTCCAATTGATCCAGTCTCTAGTTGTCTGAACCATAGTGAAGCTAAATCTGATAAATATAGAGGGAAGCATCGTGCCATCACTTCCTCGGATGCCCCCAGTACTTCCATGTGCCTGATATATCTTGTGATGTGTACGGTTGGGTCTGATCTTCCGTCATAGGGATCTAGCGCTGGTAATTTGAACTTTGGAGGGTTCCTTGCATTTCGGATGTTCGGAGTGAATGGACTCCGACTGACTTCTTCTAGGCCTCCGCTAGGCAATCCTCCTCTCATGATTCGTCGCATTAGGCCTATCATTCTCTCATCTCCGTCTAGGGGTTGCCCCCTTGTCAAGTTTCTGTCCTGCCCCCCGAGCCTTGAAGGGAATTCCGGTACGTACTCTTCCGGTGGCTCGTTGGCGTATGCATTGGCTCCTGTCTGTTGGGCTCCGTCTGTTGGTCTTCCAGTATCGGACCCTGAGGGTCTGCCCCCAAGGCCTTGTTGACCACCTTCAATCCCTGTATTCTGGCCTTGCGCCTGTCCTTCATTTGCATCTGCAACCCTGATTCCTTGTCCCGTACTCGTAGCTGTTGTAGTTGGTCCAAGGTTTTGCATATTTGCTGTCCTCATCTGCTCGAGGAAATTCTGCAGCATCTCCTGTTGACTTTTCATTATGCTCTCGCGTAGTGAATTAGCCATTGCTTCCATCTCATCTCTGGTAATGTAGACGGAAGCCGGTCCTTCTCTCGATCCAGAGGATGCTTCTTGGCTTCCTCCTTGTTGGCTCCTATCAACTCTTTGTCTTGTTTGTCGAGTCATTGTCACTGAATTGGAGTTTCTTCAAACTTTTGAATCCGAGTTCTGAATCTGATGTAGCGGGTGCTATTTCTTCTCAGTGAAAGCACCAAAATGTTTGCACCAAAATTGGTCACAAACCCCGATGAATGTGAAAGCACCAGTGTTGGAATATAAATCAGCAATATCCAAACACAAATCGCAGATCTAAGTAACAAAATAGTAAATGTAAACAAGAACACACGATTTTATAGTGGTTCGGCTATCTCCGGCCTACGTCCACTTCAAAGGTTTTTCCTTTTATTGATGTTCTTCGCTGATTACAATCGATTACAGCGGATTACAATGAATTGTAGTTCTGAAATTCAAGTACAACGGTGGTTCTGATAGTTAAACTTGAATCCGGCAGAGTCTTGGCGTTCAATCGCGGAAAAGATCCCTTTTCTGAATGACCTGGAGGTCTATTTATAGGCGTAGGCTGCTGCTATCTCGCTGAAAACTTGGGAGACCACTTCTGGCACGTGAGGGGACCCACATGTACGGTCTCGGGAAGTTTGGGCCCACTTTGGCATCGGTTCGAACTCCATTCGAACCGATCAAGAATTCATCCAATCGAGGTGAAATTTGGCGTGGACATTCTTCATCATGTATGCAAGCATCTGTGAAAATTTCACGGCATTTGGATCAGTAGGTTAGGAGATATGTTGGGTTCGAAATTGACTTCAAAGCCAGGCTGTTAATTTCGAACCCCTGTTACTCGAAACGATGGTTTCGAAACCAGTGTGGCACGCGACTTCGTGGTGACGTGGAGCGCAAGCTTCGAATCGATCCGGACTTCTCTCCGTGTTGACCGCTTCGACTCCATATATCTCGGCGCATTCGAACCGATGGAAGACACGTCATCGTGATTGGTTGACCCAGTGGGTTCGAATGAAGCTACTCAGGATGGGTTCGAAGTATGGCCTCGTGATGGGTTCGAAATGTGGCTCTGTGATGGGTTCGAAGCTAGGTTTTGTGATGGGTTCGAAGTGGAGTCAAGGCTAACTAGATGGACTCGAACCCGATGGGTTCGAGATTGGTATGGCAGTGCTATCGGTTCGAACGCAGGTGGGTTCGAAATAGATGGTTTCGAACCGATGGCTACGAACTCCATCGATTCGAACTGGGGCAAATGCTTATGGATTCGAGGCGCAGACTTATTTCGTGGGTTCGAACCAGATGGGTTCGAACATAAGTAGGGTGATGGTTTCGAATATGATGGGTTCGAACACTATGGGTTCGAACCGAGCAATGTCAATTCCTGTTATCTTGATTCCATCATAACTTGAGCATACGACCTCGGATTGTCTTGAAATTTGGAATGCAGATTCCTATGATCTTTCTTGTCGTGTCCTATCAACTGTGGCCCGTTCTGGACTCGGACAAAATTCATCGATATCCATGGTTATCCTGTAATGCATGGTTGATATTCATGAATAGTAATCATTGATTTCTAGTAAATTATGGGTATCTCAACTTTGCCAAAAGTTGGGATAACACGTGCAAGGATTTGAAACAAAACGGTACCATGGTGCACCACTCTCCAGCGTTGGAAAATTGAAGACCAGCCACGGCAATCCCGTTTTGCCGTAAAAATCCACGTGTCGAATAAACGAAGGGTAAAAAACTTCTGAGACCCGATTGAGATTCAGATAGTCTTTTTTGGGCATTAAACAATCCATTGATGGCTGAAAGCGGTCATAGCCGTAGAACTCACCGAGGCCTTCGTTTTGACTAGTTATGGCTCCCGTAACTCTAAACGAGCCAGAACTTATGGCCGTCCGAATAATCGATATCTACAGGGTGCAACATCCACGGTGCAAGGTGCAACATCCGTTCGAAATGGCGAAACAGTGGCATACGACTTTCTGAAATGCATGCATGGATTTGAAATGAAACGGTACCATGGTGCACCACTCTTCAGCGATGGTTAATCGAAGACAAACCACGGTAATCCCATTCTGCCGTAAAAATCAACGTGTCGAAAAAACGAAGGGTAAAAAACTTCCTAGACCCGATTGAGATTCGCATAGTCTTTTTTGGGAATTAATCTATCCATTGACGGCTGAAAGCTATCATTGCCGTAGAACTCACTGAGGCCTTCGTTTTGACAGGTTATGGCTCCCGTAATACTAAACGAGTCAGAAGTTATGGCCGTCCGAATAATCGATATCTACAGGGTGCAACATCCGTCCGAAATGGCGAAACAGTGTCGTACGACTTTTTGAAATGCGTGCATGGATTTGAAACGAAACGGTACCATGGTGCACCACTCTCCAGCGATGGTAAATCGAAGACCAGCAACGGTAATCCCGTTCTACCGTAAAAATCCACGTGTCGAAAAAACAAAGGGTAAAAAACTTCCTAGACCCGATTGAGATTCGGATGGTATTTTTTGGGCATTAAACAATTCATTGACGGCTGAAAGCTGTCATAGCTGTAGAACTCACTGAGGCCTTCGTTTTGACTGGTTATGGCTCCCGTAACACTAAACAAGCCAGAAGTTATGGCCGTACTAATTATCGATATCTATAGGGTGCAACATCCACGGTGCAAGGTGCAACATCCGTCCGAAATGGCGAAACAGTGCCGTACGACTTTTTGAAATGCATGCAAGGATTTGAAACGTAATGGTACCATGGTGCACCACTCTCCAGCGATGGTAAATCGAAGACCATCCACGGTAATCCTGTTTTACCGTAAAAATCCACGTGTCGAAAAAACGAAGGGTAAAAAACTTCCTAGACCCGATTTAGATTCGGATAGTCTTTTTCGGGAATTACACAATCCATTGACGGCTGAAAGATATTAGAGCCGTAGAACTCACTGAGTCCTTCGTTTTGACTGGTTATGGCTCCCGTAACTCTAAACGAGCCAGAAGTTATGGTCGTCCGAATAATCAATATCTACAGGGTGCAACATCCACGGTGCAAGGTGCAAAATCCGTCCGAAATGGCGAAACAGTATCGTACGAATTTTTGAAATGCGTGCATGGATTTGAAACGAAACTGTACCGTGGTGCACCACTCTCCAGCGATGGTAAATCGAAGACCAGCCACGGTAATCCCGTTCTACCGTAAAAATCCACGTGACGAAAAAACGAAGGGTAAAAAACTTCCTAGACCCGATTGAGATTCGGATAGTCTTTTTGGGGCATTAAACTATCCATTTATGGCCGAAAGCTGTCATAGCCGTAGAAATCACCGAGGCCTTCGTTTTGACAGGTTATGGCTCCCGTAACTCTAAACGAGCCAGAAGTTGTGGTCGTCCGAATAATCGATATCTACAGGGTGAAACATCCAAGCTGCAATGTGCAACATCCGTCCGAAATGGCGAAACAGTGTCGTACGACTTATTGAAATGCGTGCATCGATTTGAAACAAAACGGTACCCTGGTGCACCACTCTCCAGCGATGGTAACATGAAGACCAGCCACGGTAATCCCGTTTTACCGTAAAATTCCACGTGTCGAGAAAACGAAGGGTAAAAAACTTCCGAGACCCGATTGAGATTCGGATAGTCTTTTTTGGGCATTAAACAGTCCATTGACGGCTGAAAGCTGTCATAGCCGTAGAACTCACTGAGGCCTTCGTTTTGACTGGTTATGGCTCCCGTAACTCTAAACGAGGCAGAAGTTATGGCTTCCGAATAATCGATATCAACAGGGTGCAACATCCGCGGTGCAAGGTGCAACATCCGTACGAAATGGCAAAACAGTGTCGTACGACTTTTCGAAATGCGTGCAAGGATTTGAAACAAAACGGTACCATGGTGCACCACTCTCCAGCATTGGAAAATTGAAGACCAGCCACGGCAATCCCGTTTTGCCGTAAAAATCCACGTGTCGAATAAACGAACGGTAAAAAACTTCTGAGACCCGATTGAGATTCAGATACTCTTTTTTGGGCATTAAACAATCCATTGACGGCTGAAAGAGGTCATAGCCGTAGAACTCACTGAGGCCTTCGTTTTGACTAGTTATGGCTCCCGTAACTTTAAACGAGCCAGAACTTATGGCCGTCCGAATAATCGATATCTACAGGGTGCAACATCCACGGTGCAAGGTGCAACATCCGTCCGAAATGGCGAAACAGTGGCGTACGACTTTCTGAAATGCGTGCATGGATTTGAAATGAAACGGTACCATGGTGCACCACTCTTCAGCGATGGTAAATCGAAGACCAGCCACGGTTATCCCATTCTGCCGTAAAAATCAAAGTGTCGAAAAAACGAAGGGTAAAAAACTTCCTAGACCCGATTGAGATTCGCATAGTCTTTTTTGGAAATTAGTCAATCCATTGACGGCTGAAAGCTATCACTGCCGTAGAACTCACTGAGGCCTTCGTTTTAACAGGTTATGGCTCCCGTAATACTAAACGAGCCAGAAGTTATGGCCGTCCGAATAATCGATATCTACAGGTTGCAACATCCGTCCGAAATGGCGAAACAGTCTCGTACGACTTTTTCAAATGCGTGCATGGATTTGAAACGAAACGGTACCATGGTGCACCACTCTCCAGCGATGGTAAATCGAAGACCAGCAACGGTAATCCCGTTCTACCATAAAAATCCACGTGTCGAAAAAACGAAGGGTAAAAAACTTCCTAGACCCGATTGAGATTCAGATAGTATTTTTTGGGCATTAAACAATTCATTGACGGCTGAAAGCTGTCATAGCCGTAGAACTCACCGTGGCCTTCGTTTTGACTGGTTATGGCTCCCGTAACTCTAAACGAGCCAGAAGGTATTGCCTTCCGAATAATCGATATCTATAGGGTGCAACATCAACGGTGCAAGGTGCAACATCCGTCCGAAATGGCGTAACAGTGTCGTACAACTTTTTGAAATGCGTGCATGGATTTGAAACAAAACGGTACCCTAGTGCACCACTCTCCAGCGATGGTAAATTAAAGAACAGCCATGGCAATCCCGTTTTACCATAAAAATCCACGTGTCGAAAAAACGATGGGTAAAAAACTTCAGAGACCCGATTGAGATTCGGATAGTCTTTTTTGGACATTTAACAATCCATTGACGGCTGAAAGCTGTCATAGACATAGAACTCACTAAGGCCTTAGTTTTGACTGGTTATTGCTCCCGTAACTCTAAACGAGCCAGAAGTTCTGGCCGTCCGAATAATCGATATCTACAGGGTGCAACATCCACGGTGCAAGGTGCAACATCCGTCCGAAAAGGCGAAACAGTGTCGTACGAATTTTTGAAATGCGTGCATGGATTTGAAACAAAACGGTACCATGGTGTACCACTCTCCAGCGATGGTAAATCGAAGACCAGCCACGGTAATCCCGTTCTACCGTAAAAATTCACGTGTCGAAAAAGCGAAGGGTAAAAAACTTCCTAGAACCAATTGAGATTCGGATAGTCTTTTTTGGGCATTAAACAATCCATTGTCGGCTGAAAGCTTTCATAGCCGTAGAACTCACTGAGGCCTTTGTTTTGACTAGTTATAGCTCCCGTAACTCTAAACGAGTCAGAAGTTATGGCCGTCCGAATAATCGATATCTACAGGGTGCAACATACACGGTGCAAGGTGCAACATCCATCTGAAATGGCGAAATAGTGTCGTACGACCTTTTGAATTGCGTGCATGGATTTGAAATGGAATGGTACCATGGTGCACCACTCTCCAGCGATGGTAAATCGAAGACTAGCCACGGTGATCCCGTTCTACCGTAAAAATCCACTTGTCGAAAAAACAAAGGGTAAAAAACTTCCGAGACCCGATTGAGATTCGGATAGTCTTTTTTGGGCATTAAACAATCCATTGACAGATGAAAGCTGTCATAGCCGTAGCACTCACTGAGGCCTTCGTTTTGACTGGTTATGCCTCCCGTAACTCTAAACGAGCCAGAAGTTATGGACGTTCGAATAATCGATATCTGCGGGGTGCAACATCCACGGTGCATGGTGCAACATCCGTCCGAAATGGGGTGCAACATCCACGGTGCATGGTGCAACACCACTCTTCAGCGATGGTAAATTGAAGACCAGCCACGGTAATCCCGTTTTACCGTAAAAATACACGTGTCGAAAAAACGAAGGGTAAAAAAATTTCGAGACCCGATTGAGATTCGGATAGTCTTTTTTGGGCATTAAAAAATCCATCGATGGAAGAAAGCTTTCATAGCCGTAGAACTCACTGAGGCCTTCGTTTTGACTGATTATGGCTCCCGTAACTCAAAACGAGCCAGAAGTTATGGTCGTCCGAATAATCGATATCTATAGGGTGCAACATCCACGGTGCAAGGTGCAACATCCGTCCGAAATGGCGAAACAGTGTTGTTACCCCCATTTTATGGTCAAAACGGGAATAACAACAAATTGGCAAGGAATTACGGATAGCAGGACTGGGAATAAAGGCTACGATGGATATCGTCAAAATTCTGTTGAACTCCGATCGAGACGAAATTGATTGAAAATGACGATAAGGACTATGAAAGGCTATGTTTCAAATATCAAGTTAATCGGAGTTCGTATGGAGGAAATATGATGGATTCAAGGTGGGAGAGGAATGTTGTTCGAACCCATCAGGTTCGATCCCATCAGGTTCGAAACCATCAGGTTCGAACCCATCAGGTTCGAACCCATCAGTTTCGAACCCATCAGGTTCGAACCCATCAGGTTCGAACCCATCAGGTTCGAATCAACGGGAACTAGATTGGGTTCGAAAGGAATGACTTCAGTGCAATGGACATGGATTCGAATGATGGATATGGAATCAAAGATAGTGGATTCGAACGATGGACATGGACTAGAAGATAGTGGATTCGAATGATGAAGCTCGAAGAAGGAAATGGATACGAAGTTTTAATGGATTCGTAGGAAATGATGGATTCGAAGTTCTGATGGATTCGTGGAAAATGATGGATTCGAAGTTCTGATGGATTCGTGGAAAATGATGGATTCGAAGTTCTGATGGATTCGTGGAAAATGATGGATTCGAAGTTTTGATGGATTCGTAGAAAGTGAATAGACACGAAGTTTTGATGGATTCGTAGAAAGTAAATGGATTCGAAGTTTCGATGGATTCGTAGAAGGTGAATGGATTCGAAGTTTGCATGGATTCGAGAGTTATGGAGTCGAAGGACTGAAGATGGATTCGAAGGGTATGGATTCGAGAGAGTTGGCCTCGTGGGTTCGAAATACATGGTTTCGAAGTAGACAGACCATGGGTTCGAACCAATCAGGACGCACGAATTCTAGAACTTGGATCGATCATATCTTCCGAACCGTTGATCCAAATGCAATGAAATTTTTACAGGAGCTTACATACATGTTGAAGAATGTTCACACCAAATTTCAGCTCAATTGGATGGATTCTTGATCGATTCGAAAATCACTTCGAATCGATCCCAAACTGGGCACGGATTCCGAGAACACGGGCCTGTGGGCCCCCCCCTCACGTGCCAAGCAACCTCCCCAGGTTTTAGGCGGGATTTCAACCTTCCACGCCTATAAATAGAGCCCCTGGTCATTCAGAAAAGGGGTCGGAAGATTTGGAGAGGAAAAGCAAGCCCAGACGCTGCTAAAATCATTCCATAGCATTATTTCTGCTATTTTCTTCAGATTTGGTCACTACAACTGCTGTAATCACTTGTAATCTTCAAGGATAATCAATAAAAAAGAAAAAATTGGAGTGGACGTAGGCCGGAGATAGCCGAACCACTATAAAACTTGTGTCTCTGTTCTTTACTTTTGTGGTTGCTGTTTATTATATGTTGAGATCTGTTGTTTGTGTTTGAATATCATTAATTTATATTCATACACTGGTGCTTTCACGGTATTGGGTGTTTGTGGCCAATTTTGGCGCAAACATTTTGGTGCTTTCACTGAGAACAACTAGCACCCGCTGCATCGGATTTGAAGAGTTTGAGGAATTTGGATTTGGAAGACAATGACAAGGCAGAATAGCAGAAGGCTAAGGGCTGAGAGAAGCCAACAAGGAGGAAGTCAACAAGCATCCTCCGGAGGTGAGGAAGGACAGGCTTCGGTCTACATAACTCGGGATGAAATGGAAGCTATGGCCAATTCTTTGCAGGAGAGATTGTTGAAAAGTCAACAGGAAATGATGCAAACTTTCTTGGAACAAATGAGAGCTACAGGAATGCAGAACTTAGGAACAGCTACAGCAGCTGCGGATGCAGGACAAGGAGCTAGGATTGTGGAACCCAATGAAGGACAGGATACGGAGCCAGAAGGCAATCAACAAGGGCTTGGGGGCAGGTCCACAGGATTCAATGCAGAAGAACCTTTGGAAGGAATTCAACAAGCTAGAGCTAACGTTGCTGCTAGTGAGCCACATGAGGAATATGTACCAGAGTTCCCTCGGGGGCATGGGGGGCAACCCCTACCAGACAATATAGGATTAGTAGAAATGATCAGGAAGACTATGCGAGGTGGTTTGACAAACGGAGATTTGGAAGGGGTGAATAGAAGTCCATTCGCTCGGGAGATAAGGATGGCTCAGAATCCACCTAAGTTCAAGCTACCTAGCGTGGAGGTATATGATGGTAAGACGGATCCAACAGATCACTTAATGAGGTACACCGGACACATGGAGGTGCTGGGGGCATCGGAGGAAGTGATGGCCCGATGTTTCCCTTTGTATTTGAAGGACTTGGCTGCAATGTGGTTTAGGCAACTGGGAGAAGGATCTATCAGGACTTGGAAGGAATTAGTGGAAAAGTTTCTAGGACAGTTTCGGGTTCACGTTAAGAGGCCAAAGAACGTGATGACTTTAACATCGGTAAAGCAAAGAATGGACGAATCACTTAGAACTTTTCTAACTCGATTCAGCGCGGCAGTCGCTTCGGTGGATCGGCCTGATCCATCAATGGTTTTAATGGCAGCAGTATCAGGAGTCAAGGAGAATTCGGATTTCAAGGTATCTCTGATACGAGATCCCCCGCGAAATCTCGACGAATTCTTTCATGAGGCAGAAAGGTTCCTTCGACAAGAAGATGCAAGTACGGATTTAAAGTCAAAAAAGGTTAGCACAATCGAGGTTGGAGCGGTATCCAAAAACGGTTCGGATAGGGATAAAGGAAAAAGGAAGTTAGATGACGACTCTGGAAACGCTAGAAAACGATGGAAGGATCCAAAGTTTTCCACATACACTGGATTGAACGAGACGCTGGAACGGATATACTTGGAAACTCGAAATCGCCTTCCCTACCGAAGGCCGGCTAGGAGGGAACCAACAGAGCGGGAAAGGACATCAGGAAGGCACTGTCTCTTCCATGATCTGGATGGACACGATACCAACAGCTGCAGGCACCTAAAGGATATAATCGAGGAGCATGTAAGGAATGGACAGTTGCAGCAATATGTTGGAACTCGGGATGCAACGGTGGAGCAGGAGCAACCACCGACCACCTCACGCCGTGATGATGGGAGGCCCAGGGATGATCGTCGATTGATCATCCATTAACCAAGGTAATATGGAATAAGTAGCAAGCTGTTAGCAAACGGTAAAGTCATTTACACATGTACGGGGACGGAGATAGCCCCTAGGCACGCTCTGAATGATGATAACCCGGGACGCTATGGTTTGTGAAATTTATTTCTTGCTTTTAGATTGGACATTGCTTTTCTTTTTGGATTTGGTTTTGGAGCTTGGATTGAGCTCCTGGTTTTTCTTGCTTTTTTATTTGGATTTTCCTTTGGACAATTGTTTTTGGTTTTGGATTCTGGTTTGGATTTCTGGTTTTCTGGTTTTGGATTTGAATTTTTGGGTTTGGATTTGGATTTTGGATTTGGATTTCGGATTTGAATTTTTGGATTTGGATTTTTGGGCTTTGGAATAGATTTTTGGTTGGACTTTTATCTGGTTTTTGATAAATGGTCGTCGGGTATGGATTATGCCTGGCAAGGGGTGAGTCACTTTACCCAAACAAGGTGAGTTGACTCATTCAGGTCGTCGAGTATGTACTATGCTCGGCAAGGGTCCGGAGTGACCAGGATTCGGCCTAGGACTTAGGCCCTCTATTATCATATATTATTTTCAGGTCGTCGAGTACGGACTATGCTTGGCAAGGGTCCGGAGAGATCAGGATTCGGCTTAGGACTTAAGCCATGGCATTTTACAGCGCCCAGGGACACTGGGCCAAGGTCGTTGAGTATGGACTATGCTCGGCAAGGGTCCGGAGAGATCAGGATTCAGCTTAGGACTTAAGCCATGGCATTTTACAGCGCCCAGGGACACTGGGCCAAGGTCGTTGAGTATGGACTATGCTCGGCAAGGGTCCGGAGAGATCAAGATTCGGCTTAGGACTTAAGCCATGGCATTTTACAACGCCCAGGGACACTGGGCCAAGGACATCAAGTATGGATCGCGCTTGGCAGGAACCCGGAGAGGTTATGGATTTGGCTATTGACCCGGGGAGGTCCTGGCTTCAGTTATTGGCTATTGGATAAGGATGGATTGGAACTCGGTTGTCGACTTCGAATGGATACGGAATTGGCTAAGGCTTTGGTTATTGGATATGGAATTGGACATCGACTCGAAGCAGTCAAGAATGATATACTCTGGCAATATGGCTTTGGACTTCGAATATTGGATTCGGAACTATTCAAAACACGTCTTGTTATCACAAGGCATGTTTTGGGGGGCAGACTGTTACCCCATTTTATGGTCAAAACGGGAATAACAACAAATTGGCAAGGAATTACGGATAGCAGGACTGGGAATAAAGGCTACGATGGATATCGTCAAAATTCTGTTGAACTCCGATCGAGACGAAATTGATTGAAAATGACGATAAGGACTATGAAAGGCTATGTTTCAAATATCAAGTTAATCGGAGTTCGTATGGAGGAAATATGATGGATTCAAGGTGGGAGAGGAATGTTGTTCGAACCCATCAGGTTCGATCCCATCAGGTTCGAAACCATCAGGTTCGAACCCATCAGGTTCGAACCCATCAGTTTCGAACCCATCAGGTTCGAACCCATCAGGTTCGAACCCATCAGGTTCGAACCCATCAGGTTCGAATCAACGGGAACTAGATTGGGTTCGAAAGGAATGACTTCAGTGCAATGGACATGGATTCGAATGATGGATATGGACTCAAAGATAGTGGATTCGAACGATGGACATGGACTAGAAGATAGTGGATTCGAATGATGAAGCTCGAAGAAGGAAATGGATACGAAGTTTTAATGGATTCGTAGGAAATGATGGATTCGAAGTTCTGATGGATTCGTGGAAAATGATGGATTCGAAGTTCTGATGGATTCGTGGAAAATGATGGATTCGAAGTTCTGATGGATTCGTGGAAAATGATGGATTCGAAGTTTTGATGGATTCGTAGAAAGTGAATAGACACGAAGTTTTGATGGATTCGTAGAAAGTAAATGGATTCGAAGTTTCGATGGATTCGTAGAAGGTGAATGGATTCGAAGTTTGCATGGATTCGAGAGTTATGGAGTCGAAGGACTGAAGATGGATTCGAAGGGTATGGATTCGAGAGAGTTGGCCTCGTGGGTTCGAAATACATGGTTTCGAAGTAGACAGACCATGGGTTCGAACCAATCAGGACGCACGAATTCTAGAACTTGGATCGATCATATCTTCCAAACCGTTGATCCAAATGCAATGAATTTTTACAGGAGCTTACATACATGTTGAAGAATGTTCACACCAAATTTCAGCTCAATTGGATGGATTCTTGATCGATTCGAAAATCACTTCGAATCGATCCCAAACTGGGCACGGATTCCGAGAACACGGGCCTGTGGGCCCCCCCCTCACGTGCCAAGCAACCTCCCCAGGTTTTAGGCGGGATTTCAACCTTCCACGCCTATAAATAGAGCCCCTGGTCATTCAGAAAAGGGGTCGGAAGATTTGGAGAGGAAAAGCAAGCCCAGACGCTGCTAAAATCATTCCATAGCATTATTTCTGCTATTTTCTTCAGATTTGGTCACTACAACTGCTGTAATCACTTGTAATCTTCAAGGATAATCAATAAAAAAGAAAAAATTGGAGTGGACGTAGGCCGGAGATAGCCGAACCACTATAAAACTTGTGTCTCTGTTCTTTACTTTTGTGGTTGCTGTTTATTATATGTTGAGATCTGTTGTTTGTGTTTGAATATCATTAATTTATATTCATACACTGGTGCTTTCACGGTATTGGGTGTTTGTGGCCAATTTTGGCGCAAACAAGTGTCGTACGACTTTTTGAAATGCGTGCAAGGATTTGAAACGAAACGGTACGATGGTGCACCACTCTTCCGCGATGGTAAATTGAAGACCAGCCACGGTAATCCCGTTTTACCGTAAAAATCCACGTGTCGAAAAAACGAAGGGTAAAAAAACTTCCGAGACACGATTGAGATTCGGATAGTCTTTTTTGGGCATTAAAAAATCCATTGACGGCTGAAAGCTGTCATAGCCGTAGAACTCACTGAGGCCGTCGTTTTGGCTGGTTATGGCTCCCGTACGCTAAACGAGCCAGAAGTTATGGCCGTCTGAATAATCGATATCTATAGGGTGCAACATCCACGGTGCAAGGTGCAACATCCGTCCGAAATGGCGAAACAGTTTCGTACGACTTTTTAAAATGCGTGTAAGGATTTGAAACGTAATGGTACCATGGTGCACCACTCTCCAGCGATGGTAAATCGAAGACCAGCCACGGTAATCCCGTTTTACCGTAAAAATCCACGTGTCGAAAAAAACGAAGGGTAAAAAACTTCCTAGACCCGATTGAGATTCGGATAGTCTTTTTTCGGAATTACACAATCCATTGACGGCTGAAAGCTGTTAGAGCCGTAGAAATCACTGAGGCCTTCGTTTTGACTGGTTATGGCTCCCGTAACTCTAAACGAGCCAGAAGTTATGGTCGTCCGAATAATCGATATCTACAGGGTGCAACATCCACGGTGCAAGGTGCAACATCCGTCCAAAATGGCGAAACAGTGGCATACGACTTTCTGAAATGCGTGCATGGATTTGAAATGAAACGGTACCATGGTGCACCACTCTCCAGCGATGGTAAATCGAAGACCAGCAACGGTAATCCCGTTCTACCATAAAAATCCACGTGTCGAAAAAACGAAGGGTAAAAAACTTCCTAGACCCGATTGAGATTCGGATAGTATTTTTTGGGCATTAAACAATTCATTGACGGCTGAAAGCTGTCATAGCCGTAGAACTCACCGTGGCCTTCGTTTTGACTGGTTATGGCTCCCGTAACTCTAAACGAGCCAGAAGGTATTGCCTTCCGAATAATCGATATCTATAGGGTGCAACATCCACGGTGCAAGGTGCAACATCCGTCCGAAATGGCGTAACAGTGTCGTACAACTTTTTGAAATGCGTGCATGGATTTGAAACAAATCGGTACCCTAGTGCACCACTCTCCAGCGATGGTAAATTAAAGACCAGCCATGGCAATCCCGTTTTACCATAAAAATCCACGTGTCGAAAAAACGATGGGTAAAAAACTTCAGAGACCCGATTGAGATTCGGATAGTCTTTTTTGGACATTTAACAATCCATTGACGGCTGAATGCTGTCATAGACGTAGAACTCACTGAGGCCTTAGTTTTGACTGGTTATTGCTCCCGTAACTCTAAACGAGCCAGAAGTTATGGCCGTTCGAATAATCGATATCTACAGGGTGCAACATCCACGGTGCAAGGTGCAACATCCGTCCGAAATGGCGAAACAGTGTCATACGAATTTTTGAAATGCGTGCATGGATTTGAAACAAAACGGTAGCATGGTGTACCACTCTCCAGCGATGGTAAATCGAAGACCAGCCACGGTAATCCCGTTCTACCGTAAAAATTCACGTGTCGAAAAAGCGAAGGGTAAAAAACTTCCTAGAACCAATTGAGATTCGGATAGTCTTTTTTGGGCATTAAACAATCCATTGACGGCTGAAAGCTTTCATAGCCGTAGAACTCACTGAGGCCTTTGTTTTGACTGGTTATAGCTCCCGTAACTCTAAACGAGCCAGAAGTTATGGCAGTCCGAATAATCGATATCTACAGGGTGCAACATACAGGGTGCAAGGTGCAACATCCATCTGAAATGGCGAAACAGTGTCGTACGACCTTTTGAATTGCGTGCATGGATTTGAAATGGAATGGTACCATGGTGCACCACTCTCCAACGATGGTAAATCGAAGACCAGCCACGGTGATCCCGTTCTACCGTAAAAATCCACGTGTCGAAAAAACAAAGGTTAAAAAACTTCCGAGACCCGATTGAGATTCGGATAGTCTTTTTTGGGCATTAAACAATCCATTGACAGATGAAAGCTGTCATAGCCGTAGAACTCACTGAGGCCTTCGTTTTGACTGGTTATGGCTCCCGTAACTCAAAACGAGCCAGAAGTTATGGCCGTCCGAATAATCGATATCTATAGGGTGCAACATCCACGGTGCAAGGTGCAACATCCGTCCGAAATGGCAAAACAGTGTCGTACGACTTTTTGAAATGCGTGCAAGCATTTGAAACGAAACGGTACCATGGTGCACCACTCTTCAGCGATGGTAAATTGAAGACCAGCCACGGTAATCCCGTTTTACCGTAAAAATCCGCGTGTCGAAAAAACGAAGGGTAAAAAAACTTCCGAGACACGATTGAGATTCGGATAGTCTTTTTTGGGCATTAAAAAATCCATTGACGGCTGAAAGCTGTCATAGCCGTAGAACTCACTGAGGCCGTCGTTTTGACTGGTTATGGCTCCCGTACGCTAAACGAGCCAGAAGTTATGGCCGTCCGAATAATCGATATCTATAGGGTGCAACATCCACGGTGCAAGGTGCAACATCCGTCCGAAATGGCGAAACAGTGTCGTACGACTTTTTAAAATGCGTGTAAGGATTTGAAATGTAATGGTACCATGGTGCACCACTCTCCAGCGATAGTAAATCGAAGACCAGCCACGGTAATCCCGTTTTACCGTAAAAATCCACGTGTCGAAAAAAACGAAGGGTAAAAAACTTCCTAAACCCGATTGAGATTCGGATAGTCTTTTTTCGAAATTACACAATCCATTGACGGCTGAAAGCTGTTAGAGCCGTAGAACTCACTGAGGCCTTCGTTTTGACCGGTTATAGCTCCCGTAACTCTAAACGAGCCAGAAGTTATGGTCGTCCGAATAATCGATATCTACAGGGTGCAACATCCATGGTGCAAGGTGCAACATCCGTCCGAAATGGCGAAACAGTGTCGTACGACTTTTTGAAATGCGTGCAAGGATTTGAAATGAAACGGTACGATGGTGCACCACTCTTCAGCGATGGTAAGTTGAAGACCAGCCACGGTAATCCCGTTTTACCGTAAAAATCCACATGTCGAAAAAACGAAGGGTAAAAAACTTCCTAGACCCGATTGAGATTCGGATAGTCTTTTTTGGGCATTAAACAATCCATTGACGGTTGAAAGCTGTCATAGCCGTAGAACTCACTGAGGCCTTCGTTTTGACTGGTTATGGCTCCCGTAACTCTAAACGAGCCAGAAGTTATGGCCGTCCGAATAATCGATATCTACAGGGCGCAATATCCACGGTGCAAGGTGCAACATCCGTCCGAAATGGCGAAACAGTGTCGTACGACTTTTTGAAATGCGTGCAAGGATTTGAAACAAAACAGTACCATGGTGCACCACTCTCCAGCGTTGGTAAATTGAAGACCAGCCACGGTAATCCCGTTTTACTGTAAAAATTCACGTGTCGAATAAACGAAGGGTAAAAAACTTCCGAGACCCGATTGAGATTCGGATAGTCTTTTTTGGGCATTAAACAATCCATTGACAGCTAAAAGCTCTCATATCCATAGAACTCACTGAGACCTTCGTTTTAACTGGTTGTGTCTCCCGTAACTCAAAACGAGCCAGAAGTTATGGCCGTCCGAATAATCGATATTTACGGGGTGCAACATCCATGGTGCAAGGTGCAACATCCGTCCGAAATGGCGAAACAGTGTCGTACGACATTTTTGAAATGCGTGCAAGGATTTGAAACGAAATGGCACGATGGTGCACTACTCTTCAGTGATGGTAAATTGAAGACCGGCCACGGTAACCCCGTTTTAGCATAAAAATCCACGTGTCGAAAAAACGAAGGGTAAAAAACTTCCTAGACCCGATTGAGATTCGGACAGTATTTTTTGGGCATTAAACAATCCATTGACGGTTGAAAGCTGTCATAGCCGTAGAACTCACTGAGGTCTTCGTTTTGACTAGTTATGGATCCCGTAACTCTAAACAAGCCAGTAGATATGGCCGTCCGAATAATCGATATCTACAGGGTGCAACATCCACGGTGCAAGATGCAACATCCGTCCGAAATGGCGAAACAGTGTCGTACGAATTTTTGAAATGCGTGCATGAATTTGAAACGAAACAGTACCATGGTCCACCACCCTCCAGCAATGGTAAATCGAAGACCAGCCACGGTAATCCCGTTCTACCGTAAAAATTGACGTGTCGAAAAAACGAAGGGTAAAAAACTTCCTAGACCCGATTGAGATTCAGATAGTCTTTTTTGGGCGTTAAACAAACCATTGACGGCTGAAAGCTGTCATAGCCGTAGTACTCATTGAGGCCTTCGTTTTGACTGGTTATGGCTCCCGTAACTCTAAACGAGCCAGAAGTTATGGCCGTCCGAATAATCGATATCTACAGGGTGCAACATACACGGTGCAAGGTGCAACATCCGTCTGAAATGGAGAAACAGTTTCGTACGACTTTTTGAATTGCGTACATGGATTTGAAATGGAACGGTACCATGGTGCACCACTCTTCAGCGATGGTAAATCGAAGACCAGCCACGGTGATCCCGCTCTACCGTAAAAATCAACGTGTCGAAAAAACAATGGGTAAAAAACTTCCGAGACCCGATTGAGATTCGGATAGTCTTTTTTGGGCATTAAACAATCCATTAACGGATGAAAGCTGTCACAGCCGTAGAACTCACTCAGGCCTTCGTTTTGACTGGTTATGGCTCCCGTAACTCTAAACGAGCCAGAAGTTATGGCCGTCCGAATAATCGATATCTGCGGGGTGCAACATCCACGGTGCAAGGTGCAACATCCGTCCGAAATGGCGTAAGAGTGTCGTACGACTTTTCGAAATGCGTGCAAGGATTTGAAGTGAAACAGTACGATGGTGTACCACTCTTCAGCGATGGTAAATTGAAGACCAGCCACGGTAATCCCGTTTTACTGTAAAAATCCACGTGCCGAAAAAACGAAGGGTAAAAAAATTCCGAGACCCGATTGAGATTCGGATAGTCTTTTTTGGGCATTAAACAATCCATCGACGGCTGAAAGCATTCATAGCCGTAAAACTCACTGAGACCTTCGTTTTGACTGGTTATGGCTCCCGTAACTCTAAACGAGCCAGAAGTTTTGGTCGTCCGAATAATCGATATCTACAGGGTGCAACATCCACGGTGCAAGGTGCAACATCCATCCGAAATGGCGAAACAGTATCGTACGAATTTTTGAAATGCGTGCGTGGATTTGAAACGAAAAGGTACCGTGGTGCACCACTCTCCAGCGATGGTAAATCGAAGACTAGCCACGGTAATCCCGTTCTACCATAAAAATCCACGTGTTGAAAAAACGAAGGATAAAAAACTTCCTAGACCCGATTGAGATTCGGATAGTCTTTTTGGGGCATTAAACAATCCATTGACGGCTAAAAGCTGTCATAGCCATAGAACTCACCGAGGCCTTCATTTTGACTGGTTATGGCTCCCGTAACTCTAAACGAGCCAGAAGTTATGGCCGTCCGAATAATCGATATCTACAGGGTGCAACATCCACGGTGCAATGTGCAACATCCGTCCGAAATGGCGAAAAAGTGTCGTACGACTTTTTGAAATGCGTGCATGGATTTGAAATGAAACGGTACCCTGGTGCACCACTCTCCAGCGATGGTAACATGAAGACCAGCCACGGTAATCCCGTTTTACCGTAAAAATCCACATGTCGAAAAAAACGAAGGGCAAAAAACTTCCGAGACCCGATTGAGATTCGGATAGTCTTTTTTGGGCATTAAACAATCCATTGACGTCTGAAAGTTGTCATAGCCGTAGAACTCACTGAGGCCTTCGTTTTGACTGGTTATGGCTCCCGTAAATCTAAACGAGCCAGAAGTAATGGCCGTACGAATAATCGATATCTACAGGGTGCAACATCCACAGTGCAAGGTGCAACATCTGTCCGAAATGGCGAAACTATGTCGTACGACTTTTTGAAATGCGTGCAAGGATTTGAAACGAAACGGTACGATGGTGCACCACTCTTCAGCGATGGTAAATTGAAGACCAGCCACGGTAATCCCGTTTTACCGTAAAAATCCACGTGTCGAAAAAACGAAGGGTAAAAAACTTCCTAGACCCGATTGAGTTTCGGATAGTCTTTTTTGGGCATTAAAAATCCATTGACGGCTGAAAGCTATCATATCCGTAGAACTCACTGAGGCCTTCGTTTTGACGGTTATGGCTCACGTAACTCTAAACGAGCCAGAAGTTTTGGCCGTCCGAATAAACGATATCTACAGGGTGCAACATCCACGGTGCAAGGTGCAACATCCGTCCGAAATGGCGAAACAGTGTCGTACTACTTTTTGAAATACGTGCAAGGATTTGAAATGAAACGGTACCACGGTGCACCACTCTCCAGTGTTGGTAAATTGAAGACCAGCCACGGTAATCCCGTTTTACCGTAAAAATCCACGTGTCGAATAAAAGAAGGGTAAAAAACTTCCGACACCCGATTGAGATTCGGATAGTCTTTTTTGGGCATTAAACAATCCATTGACGGCTGAAAGCTGTCATAGCCGTAGAACTCACTAAGGCCTTCGTTTTGACTGGTTATGGCTCCTGTAACTCTAAACGAGCCAGAAGTTATGGCCGTCCGAATAATCGATATCTACAGGGTGCAACATCCACGGTGCAAGGTGCAACATCCGTCCAAAATGGCGAGTGTCGTACGACTTTTGGAAATGCGTGCAAGGATTTGAAATGAAACGGTACGATGGTGCACCACTCTTCAGCGATGGTAAATTGAAGACCAGCCACGGTAATCCCGTTTTACCGTAAAAATCCACATGTCGAAAAAACGAAGGGTAAAAAACTTCCGAGACCCGGTTGAGATTCGGATAGTCTTTTTTGGGTATTAAACAATCCATCAATGGCTGAAAGCTTTCATAGCCGTAGAACTCACTGAGGCGTTCGTTTTTACTGGTTATGGCTCCCGTAACTCTAAACGAGCCAGAAGTTATGGCCGTCTGAATAATCGATATTTACAGGGTGCAACATCCACGGTGCAAGGTGCAACATCCGTCCGAAATGGCGAAACAGTGTCGTACGACATTTTTGAAATGCGTGCATGGATTTGAAACGAAACGGTACCATGGTGCACCACTCTCCAGCGATGGTAAATCGAAGACCAGCCACGGTAATCCCGTTCTACCGTAAAAATCCATGTGTCGAAAAAACGAAGGGTAAAAAACTTCCTAGACCCGATTGAGATTCGGATAGTCTTTTTTGGGCATTAAACAATCCATTGACGGCCAAAAGCTGTCATAGCCGTAGAACTCACTGAGGCCTTCGTTTTGACTGGTTATGCCTCCTTTAACTCTAAACGAGCCAGAAGTTATGGCCGTCCGAATAATCGATATCTACAGGGTGCAACATACACCGTGCAAGGTGCAACATCCGTCCGAAATGGCGAAACAGTGTCGTAAGACTTTTTGAAATGCGTGAAAGGATTTGAAACGAAATGGTACCCTGGCGCACCACTCTCCAGCGATGGTAAATTGAAGACCAGCCACGGTAATCCCGTTTTACCATAAAAGTCCACGTGTCGAAAAAACGAAGGGTAAAAAAACTTCCGAGACCTGATTGAGATTCGGATAGTCTTTTTTGGGCATTAAACAATCCATTGACGGCTGAAAGCTGTCATAGCCGTAGAACTCACTGAGGCTATCGTTTTGACTGGTTATGGCTCCCGTAACAATAAACGAGCTAGAAGTTATGGTCATCCGAATAATCGATATCTATAGGGTGCAACATCCATGGTGCAAGGTGCAACATCCGTTCGAAATTGCGAAACAGTATCGTACGACTTTTTGAAATGCGTGCATGGATTTGAAACGAAATGGTACCATGGTGCACCACTCTCCAACGATGGTAAATCGAAGACCAGCCACGGTAATCCCGTTCTACCGTTAAAATACACGTGTTGAAAAAACGAAGGGTAAAAAACTTCCTAGACCCGATTGAGATTCGGATAGTCTTTTTTGGGCATTAAACAATCCATTGACGGCTGCAAGCTATCATAGCCGTAGAACTCACCGAGGCCTTCGTTTTGACTGGTTATGGCTCCCGTAACTCTAAACGAGCCTTTACTTTATTGTTTGCTTATTGGAAAGATAAGTCCCCGAAGTACCGAATAAAAATTGAAATTTAGGGTTTTCCTCAGCCATGGGGGAAATTCTCTCTCTCCACAGCAATCTTTCTCATCTTTCTTCTCCTAGTCATTGAAATAGACCACCTGACTCTCACATCAGAGATTCTAATAAGGATGTCATCATAGACAAAGATGGGTTTCAATTAGTTCAATCGAGATCAAAACAGAAACGTCAGCCTTCTGCGCCGGTGAATCAGAGATTTCCAAAGGATCTCAATTCTGGAATGAAGAAGACAGCCGATCAGTTTTCGACTGCTCCTCCTCCAAATATGAGAAACCAATCATATCAACAGCGGAAACCCATAAATTTCTCTCTGAACAAGACGCAGGGAAAAAAATCTTTGGCTGAAATCGTGTCTGAGCAATCAACTGAACCTAAGGATGATGAATGCAATCTTGAATCTATCTCTCCCATAAAGATCAATAGTGAAAAATATGGTTTGATAAAAGAATCAGTCTGTAAAAGAGCTATCGAATGCTGGAGAAATTCGATTTTGGTGTATGTTGTTGGAACCAAACCATATTACACCTTTTTCAAAGCTTACATACAACGTGTATGGAAGCCCGTCGGTGAATTTGATATTTTTACCAGGGAAAATGAATTCTTTATTGTCAAATTCAAAGAAATTCAAGATTGCAATTCAATCATTCAGAATGGCCCATACTTCTATGATGGAAAGCTCATCATAATGAGGAGATGGTCTGAATCTCTGAAACTAGACAGGGACCTTCTCAGTACGATGCCGATATGGGTAAAACTACCCAATGTGAATCTAAAATTATGGGATCGAGAAGCGTTTAGTGTTATGGCCAGCATTATTGGAAAACCCATAAAAATGGATGCAGCTACAACATTGAAAACGAGATTGAATTATGCTCGTCTTCTGATAGAGGTATCCGCAAATGATGAACTACCTCAAGAACTAAACCTCACTTTATACAACGGGGAAACCATTACTCAAAAGGTTGAATACGAATGGGTACCACCAAAGTGTAGTATCTGTAAATGCTTTGGATACATCAGAGATCAATGTGTCGCAGAAGAAAGGTGGATACCCAAAAATCAAAATCAAAACAAGGATATACCTACCGATCAAGAAAATGTTGCGGCTACAATTTTTCAAGATTCGCTTCCTTTTGAGGAGGCAATAAAAGATTCAAGATTTCAACAAAACAAAGATCGAATCAACCAGGATGGTATCATCTCCAATCAAGAAAAATCATCTCATTTGCTCACTGATCAAGATGATCAGATCCCTGCGTCGGTAGTTCATCATTCAGAAAGCTATAAAGAGAAATCCAAAGAGGTTTTACAAGGCAATTCAAAGAGGGGATTCAATAATGAAGAGGTCTTTAACTCTGAAACCCCCCCCATTTCAGAGTTATGTTTAATTACAAAAAATCATGTTACAGAAACAAACAACATCCTGTCTTTGAGTTCCAATCGAGATCCAGATTTCAACATGGAGAGTGAACCTCCATCAGATAATGCTGCAGAAGTTGAGGACAATGGTGGCATCCACTCAACCTTGCCTCGCAATGCTGAGGAGTTTGACATCTCTTGCATTCAAATTCCAGATGGCCTTATCGTATCAACAATAGATAATATTATGGAGGAATCCGGAAAGCAATATGACATATCAGAACTACATATTCCCAAGACTAAAGCTATTGGCAAATACAAGAATTCAAACAAAGAGAAAAAAGCTTTTGGGCAAAAATACATTTCAATCAATCCAGACTGAAATGAAATGACAACAAGACTTAAAGCTAAAAGCTCGGAGAAAAAGAGAAAGGGTAAGGGTAGTAGTGTATCAGGTACAATCTGAAACACTGTTTATTTCTCTTTATTTTTTCTCCATTATTTCCTTTATTATGTCTATTATGGCCTGGAATGTTAGGGGTATGAATTCCCCTCATAAACAGAATGATATTTTAAACATGGTCAGAATTTATAAGCCATCTGTTGTTGCTTTTATTGAAAATAAAATGGATGATCATAATACTGAGAGATTCTGTTTTAAGCTATCCAATAACTGGAAATCTATAACCAATAATGATTTTGGTTGCAAAGGTAGAATCCTGGTTATTTGGGATTCTAGCATTTGGAATTTAGTTAACTTCAGTAAGGATATTCAATTTATAGATTGTAATTTCAAAAACATTGGTGGTTTCTCTCTTCAAATTACTAATATTTATGGTAGTAATTTTGAAACTGAAAGAAACAGTTTATGGTACAGATTAAAAGCTCTTAGTCAAAGTTATGATTTCCCTTGGATTATTTTAGGTGACTTTAATACTGTTTTTCATGTTAGTGAAAAATTTGGTGGTAATAAAATCCCCCACAGTAAGCTTGACAAAATTAACAAATTTGTACTTGAATCTGGGCTTATTGAGCCTAATATTAATGGCCATAAATATACTTGGAAATCTGGTAAGGAGAAAAACATTCATTGCAAGCTTGATAGAGTTTTAATTAATGAAAAATTCTGTAATTCCTTTCCAAATTTATGTTGTTACTCTATTGAGCAAAATACTAGTGAACATACTCCTTTATTGATAAACTTTTTCCAAAATCATACTAGTTATAATATCAAAGCTACTCCTTTCAGATTCAAAAATGGTTGGATTCTTAGCAATGATTATAATGACATTATTAAAGATTGTTTCACCTTTTCAAATAATGGTTCTTATCAATTCCAGTTCAGTATGTTTCTTTAAAACACAAAGACTAAAATTAAAAACTGGAATAAGGACAAATCTAATAAAGATGACTGTCTTAATAATTTAAGAGAGGAAGGGAAAGTTCTTCAAAAGCTTGCTGATGACAACCCTGACAACACTGACATTATTGATAAATTCTTTTCGAACCAAGCTAAACTTTCTCATGAGCTTTATATCAACTCTATCAATTTCAAACAAAAAGCTAAAATAGACTGGCTTACTATGGGTGATGAATGCACCAAATTTTTTCATGCTAAAATGAGCTGCAGCAAACATATCAACAACATTGGCAAAATTATAAACAGTAATGGTGATTGCATCAATGAATTAGAGAAGATTTCTAAGGAAGCTATTAACTATTACTCTCAATTATATTTCTCTGACTATACTGTTACCATTCTCCCTGACATTGTGTGTAAGAATGTGTTAAATGATAATGCTGCTAACATCTTACTTGCTTCTGTCAGTATAGATGAATTAAAAAACATTATTTTTAATGCTAGGGATAACAAAAGTCCTGGTCCGGATGGTTTTAATGCAAAGTTTTTCAAAACCCATTGGGATAATATCAAAGATCATATTTTTAAGGTTGTCAATGAATTTATGACTGAAGGTAAATTACTTAAAAGTTTTAATCATACTTTTATAACCCTTATTCCTAAAAATAAAAATCCATCTTGTATCCAGGATTACAGGCCAATATCCTGTTGTAATTTTGTGTACAAAATTGTTGCCATTATTTTAAGCAATAGAATTAAAGTGTTTCTCCCCTTTTTGATTTCTGAAAATCAGTGTGCTTATATTCCTGGCAGAGATATATGAAAATTCTTTGCTTGCACATGAAATGGTCAGGAATTTCAATAATAAAAAAGGGGATAATATATGTCTTAAGGTTGATCTTCAAAAAGCATATGACAAAGTTAACCGCAATTTTATCATTCATATCATGAAATGCATGAATTTTCCTGCTAAGTTTTGTAGGTTAATTTTTGAATGCATAAATACTCCCACTTTCTCTATTTTATTTCAAGGCAAACCAGAGGGCTTTATCAAAAGCAACAGGGGTATCAAACAGGGAGACCCTCTTTCTCCCTATCTTTTTACCTTAGCTATGGAATAATTTTCTATTCTAATTGATATTGAAACCATCAAAAACAACATTTCTCCAATTAATAGAATTCAGCCTTGTATTACTCACCTGATTTATGCTGATGACCTTATGTTGTTCTCTAAAGCTAACAAAGACAATGCAGAGGCTATTAGCCAGATTTTTGATAATATGTATAAATATGCTGGTCTTAAAATTAATGAATTCAAAACAAAAGCATATTTTAGCAAATATTGCAGGCACAAAAATGATGTTCTAGAGATTCTCAAAATCAAGGAAGGTAATCTTCCTATTAAATACTTAGGACTTCATCTATCTGCTAATCAAATTAAAGAAGTGATTGCTCCTATCTGATAGAGAATATCCAAAACAGGATGGAAACATGGTCTTGCAAACTTCTTTCCATTGCTGGTAGAATTGAGTTAATTAAGACTGTTGTCTATGCCATTATTCTATATTGGTTTCAAACTCATCATATCCCTAGTGCTACAATTAAAAAAATTGAAAGCAAGTGTGCTAATTTTCTTTGGAGAGGCAAATATCATAAAATCAGTTGGGATAAAGTTTGCACACCCAAAAGTGAAGGAGGGTTGGGCCTCAGAAATCTTAATGATCTTAATTTAACTTGTCAGTTAAAACTTTTTTGGATATTTATAAGTGGTGATTCTTTATGGTCAAAATGGATGACTTACAAATATCTTAAAAACAATAGCTTCTGGACTATTTTACCAAAAAATAATCAATCCAATGCTTGGAATCAAATTTTAAAATGCAGGGTTTTAGGTAAATCTCTTCTTCAAAGAAATTTTAAAGCTGGTCATGAAACCAGTCTCTGGTTTGACCCTTGGTTTCAAAATGACTCTTTTATTAATAGAGTTGGTTGGGATAATCTTGTCATCTGTGGAGAAGAAAATGCCAGTGTGAGTCTTATTATTGAAAATAATCTCTGGCAACCACAGCTTCATCCTATCACCAACCCACATAAAAATTCTATTATTAATATCCCTATAGATCATAATGCTGACTGTGATTACTGGGAATGGTTAGCTAGCAGCAATGGTAAGTTTTCTTTCAAAAACACTTGGGAGCATATCAGAAATAAACAACCTAATGTAGAATAGTATAAATGCATTTGAAACAGGGTGAACAATCCAAAGATGGAAATCTGCACTTACTTTGCCATCAAAAACAGATTGCCAATTTTGGATATAATCAACAAATGGGGTAAAAATAACTCTTCACTCTGTTCCTTATGCAACTTATCGAATGAAACAGTGACGCATTTATTTTTTGAATGCAGCTACAGCTATCATATTTGGAATCAAATCAAAGTTAAGTTGCAGATAACTAAGACTAACAGCATGGATCTTTATCAAATCATCAAAGACATCAACAATCATTTCAGAAATAAAGCCCTAGAAAGTGATCTGGCGCATGTTCTACTTACTACTGTTGTTTATCATATTTGGAAAGAGAGAAATAACCGTACTCACAACAATATTATGATGACCAAAGAGCAAAGATGGAACATTATCGACAATAATAGCAAGATCATTCTTCTAAAATCAAAGAAAAAGATCAAAAATAAGATCAAATTTGAGTTCCTTTCGGAGTATTGGAGCAAAGAGGCTGGCAGTAAACATATCGAACATTATCTTCTCTATCCGAAGACTTATCATGCTGATTTCAGCTCGCATCAGCATACCAATCAAGACAATTTTGTGCATCGTCCCAGAAACGACTCCAATAATGGCATAGGTAGTTGCAATGCTACAGATCTAGGTTGCGATAACTCTAGATCTGTATATTACAACCTCATTTCGCACGATGCAGCCATGAGAGATCATTACAACTCTAATCTCGCTGATAGGAGTATGAGGAGCAAATTTAATCAAAGTCTCTCTTATTGGGAGAGGGGAGAGAGTAGTAGAAGAGAGTAAACGAAGTAAATCTGCTTTCGTTTTCCTTTTCTCAGTCGCCATTTTTTCGTGTTTGTTTTTATGTCGGCTGTGTTGTTTTGTGGGTGTTAGGGTTTGTGTTTTGTTTTGTTTTTTTGGTTTCGGGTGTGTTGTTTCTAACCCGTTTGTTCTTTGTTGGGCTGGGCCCTGTTACCTTTCTTCAAAAAAAAACACTAAACGAGCCAGAAGTTATGGCCGTCCGAATAATCGATATCTACAGGGTGCAACATCCACGGTGCAAGGTGCAACATCCGTCCGAAATGGCGTAACAGTGTTGTACGACTTTTTGAAATTCGTGCATGGATTTGAAACAAAACGGTACCCTGGTGCACCACTCTCCAGCGATGGCAAATTGAAGACCAGCCACGGTAATCCTGTTTTACCATAAAAATCCACGTGTCGAAAAAACGAAGGGTAAAAAACTTCCGAGACCCGATTGAGATTCGGATAGTCTTTTTTGGGCATTTAACAATCCATTGACGGCCGAAAGCTGTCATGCCCGTAGAACTCACTGAGGCCTTCGTTTTGACTGGTTATGGCTCCCGTAACTCTAAACGAGCCAGAAGTTATGGCCGTCCGAATAATCGATATCTATAGGGTGCAACAACCACGGCGCAAGGTGCAACATCCGTCCGAAATGGCGAAACAGTGTCGTACGAATCTTTGAAATGCGTGCATGGATTTGAAACAAAACAGTACCATGGTGCAACACTCTCCAGCGATGGTAAATCGAAGACCAGCCACGCTAATCCCGTTCTACCGTACAAATTCACGTGTCGAAAAAACGAAGGGTAAAATACTTCCTATACCCAATTGAGATTCGAATAGTCTTTTTTGGGCATTAAACAATCCATTGACGGCTGAAAGCTGTCATAGCCGTAGAACTCACTGAGGCCTTCATTTTGACTGGTTATGGCTCCCGTAACACTAAACGAGCCAGAAGTTATGGCCGTCCGAATTATCGATATCTATAGGGTGCAACATCCACGGTGCAAGGTGCAACATCCGTCCAAAATGGCGAAACAGTGCCGTACGACTTTTTGAAATGCGTGCAAGGAATTGAAACGTAACGGTACCATGGTGCACCACTCTCCAGCGATGGTAAATCGAAGACCAGCCACGGTAATCCCGTTTTACCGTAAAAATCCACGTGTCGAAAAAACGAAGGGTAAAAAACTTCCTAGACCCGATTTAGATTCGAATGGTCTTTTTCCGGAATTACACAATCCATTGACGGCTGAAAGATATTAGAGCCGTAGAACTCACTGAGTCCTTCGTTTTGACTGGTTATGTCTCCCGTAACTCTAAACGAGCCAGAAGTTATGGTCGTCCGAATAATCGATATCTACAGGGTGCAACATCCACGGTGCAAGGTGCAACATCCGTCCGAAATGGCGAAACAGTATCGTACGAATTTTTGAAATGCGTGCATGGATTTGAAACGAAACGGTACCGTGGTGCACCACTCTCCAGCGATGGTAAATCGAAGACCAGCCACGGTAATCCCGTTCTACCGTAAAAATCCACGTGACGAAAAAACGAAGGGTAAAAAACTTCCTAGACCCGATTGAGATTCGGATAGTCTTTTTGGGGCATTAAACTATCCATTGATGGCTGAAAGCTGTCATAGCCGTAGAAATCACCGAGGCCTTCGTTTTGACAGGTTATGGCTCCCGTAACTCTAAACGAGCCAGAAGTTATGGTCGTCCGAATAATCGATATCTACAGGGTGCAACATCCAAGCTACAATGTGCTACATCCGTCCGAAATGGCGAAACAGTGTCGTACGACTTATTGAAATGCGTGCATGGATTTGAAACAAAACGGTACCCTGGTGCACCACTCTCCAGCGATGGTAACATGAAGACCAGCCACGGTAATCCCGTTTTACCGTAAAATTCCACGTGTCGAAAAAACGAAGGGTAAAAAACTTCCGAGACCCGATTGAGATTCGAATAGTCTTTTTTGGGCATTAAACAGTCCATTGACGGCTGAAAGCGGTCATAGCCGTAGTAATCACTGAGGCCTTCGTTTTGACTGGTTATGGCTCCCGTAACTCTAAACGAGGCAGAACTTATGGCCGTCCGAAAAATCGATATATACAGGGTGCAACATCCACGGTGCAAGGTGCAACATCCGTCCGAAATGGCGAAACAGTGGCGTACGACTTTCTGAAATGCGTGCATGGATTTGAAATGAAACGGTACCATGGTGCACCACTCTTCAGCGATGGTAAATCGAAGACCAGCCACGGTTATCCCATTCTGCCGTAAAAATCAACGTGTCGAAAAAACGAAGGGTAAAAAACTTCCTAGACCCGATTGAGATTCGCATAGTCTTTTTTGGGAATTAATCAACCCATTGACGGCTGAAAGCTATCATTGCCGTAGAACTCACTGAGGCCTTCGTTTTGACAGGTTATGGCTCCCGTAATACTAAACGAGCCAGAAGTTATGGCCGTCCGAATAATCGATATCTACAAGGTGCAACATCCGTCCGATATGGCGAAACAGTGTCGTACGACTTTTTGAAATGCGTGCATGGATTTGAAACGAAACGGTACCATGGTGCACCACTCTCCAGCGATGGTAAATCGAAGACCTGCAACGGTAATCCCGTTCTACCATAAAAATCCACGTGTCGAAAAAACAAAGGGTAAAAAACTTCCTAGACCCGATTGAGATTCGGATAGTATTTTTTGGGCATTAAACAATTCATTGACGGCTGAAAGCTGTCATAGCCGTAGAACTCACTGAGGCCTTCGTTTTGACTGGTTATGGCTCCCGTAACACTAAACGAGCCAGAAGTTATGGCCGTCCGAATTATCGATATCCATAGGGTGCAACATCCACGGTGCAAGGTGCAACATCCGTCCGAAATGGCGAAACAGTGCCGTACGACTTTTTGAAATGCGTGCAAGGATTTGAAACGTAATGGTACCATGGTGCACTACTCTCCAGCGATGGCAAATCGAAGACCAGCCACGGTAATCACGTTTTACCGTAAAAATCCACGTGTCGAAAAAACGAAGGGTTAGACCCAATTTAGATTCGGATAGTCTTTTTCGGGAATTACACAATCCATTGACGGCTGAAAGATATTAGAGCCGTAGAACTCACTGAGTCCTTCGTTTTGACTGGTTATGGCTCCCGTAACTCTAAACGAGCCAGAAGTTATGGTCGTCCGAATAATCGATATCTACAGGGTGCAACATCCACGGTGCAAGGTGAAACATCCGTCCGAAATGGCGAAACAGTATCGTACGAATTTTTGAAATGCGTGCATGGATTTGAAACGAAACGGTATCGTGGTGCACCACTCTCCAGCGATGGTAAATCGAAGACCAGCCACGGTAATCCCGTTCTACCGTAAAAATCCACGTGACGAAAAAACGAAGGGTAAAAAACTTCCTAGACCCGATTGAGATTCGCATAGTCTTTTTGGGGCATTAAACTATCCATTTATGGCTTAAAGCTGTCATAACCGTAGAAATCACCGAGGCCTTCGTTTTGACAGGTTATGGCTCCCGTAACTCTAAACGAGCCAGAAGTTATGGTCGTCCGAATAATCGATATCTACAGGGTGCAACATCCAAGCTGCAATGTGCAACATCCGTCCGAAATGGCGAAACAGTGTCGTACGACTTATTGAAATGCGTGCATGGATTTGAAACAAAACGGTACCCTGGTGCACCACTCTCCAGCGATGGTAACATGAAGACCTGCCACGGTAATCCCGTTTTAACGTAAAATTCCACGTGTCGAAAAAACGAAGGGTAAAAAACTTCCGAGACCCGATTGAGATTCGGATAGTCTTTTTTTGGCATTAAACAGTCCATTGACGGCTGAAAGCTGTCATAGCCGTAGAACTCACTGAGGCCTTCGTTTTGACTGGTTATGGCTCCCGTAACTCTAAACGAGCCAGAAGTTATGGCTTCCGAATAATCGGTATCAACTGGGTGCAACATCCGCGGTGCAAGGTGCAACATCCGTACGAAATGGCAAAACAGTGTCATACGACTTTTCGAAATGCGTGCAAGGATTTGAAACAAAACAGTACCATGGTGCACCACTCTCCAGCGTTGGAAAATTGAAGACCAGCCACGGCAATCCCGTTTTGCCGTAAAAATCCACGTGTCGAATAAACGAAGGGTAAAAAACTTCTGAGACCCGATTGAGATTCAGATAGTCTTTTTTGGGCATTTAACAATCCATTGACGACTGAAAGCGGTCATAGCCGTAGAACTCACTGAGGCCTTCGTTTTGACTAGTTATGGATCCCGTAACTCTAAACGAGCCAGAACTTATGGCCGTCCGAATAATCGATATCTACAGGGTGCAACATCCACGGTGCAAAGTGCAACATCCGTCCGAAATGGCGAAACAGTGGCGTACGACTTTCTGAAATGCGTGCATGGATTTGAAATGAAACGGTACCATGGTGCACCACTCTTCAGCGATGGTAAATCGAAGACCAGCCACGGTTATCCCATTTTTTGGGTGTTAGGGTTTGTGTTTTGTTTTGTTTTTTTGGTTTCGGGTGTGTTGTTTCTCACCCGTTTGTTCTTTGTTGGGCTGGGCCCTGTTACCTTTCTTCAAAAAAAAACACTAAGCGAGCCAGAAGTTATGGCCGTCCGAATAATCGATATCTACAGGGTGCAACATCCACGGTGCAAGGTGCAACATCCGTCCGAAATGGCGAAACAGTGTCGTACGAATTTTTGAAATGCGTGCATGGATTTGAAACAAAACGGTAGCATGGTGTACCACTCTCCAGCGATGGTAAATCGAAGACCAGCCACGGTAATCCCGTTCTACCGTAAAAATTCACGTGTCGAAAAAGCGAAGGGTAAAAAACTTCCTAGAACCAATTGAGATTCGGATAGTCTTTTTTGGGCATTAAACAATCCATTGACGGCTGAAAGCTTTCATAGCCGTAGAACTCACTGAGGCCTTTGTTTTTACTGGTTATAGCTCCCGTAACTCTAAACGAGCCAGAAGTTATGGCCGTCCGAATAATCGATATCTACAGGGTGCAACATACACGGTGCAAGGTGCAACATCCATCTGAAATGGCGAAACAGTGTCGTACGACCTTTTGAATTGCGTACATGGATTTGAAATGGAATGGTACCATGGTGCACCGCTATCCAGCGATGGTAAATCGAAGACCAGCCACGGTGATCCCGTTCTACCGTAAAAATCCACGTGTCGAAAAAACAAAGGGTAAAAAACTTCCGAGACCCGATTGAGATTCGGATAGTCTTTTTTGGGCATTAAACAATCCATTGACAGATGAAAGCTGTCATAGCCGTAGAACTCACTGAGGCCTTCGTTTTGACTAGTTATGCCTCCCGTAACTCTAAACGAGCCAGAAGTTATGGCCGTTCGAATAATCGATATCTGCGGGGTGCAACATCCACGGTGCATGGTGCAACATCCGTCCGAAATGGCGTAAGAGTGTCGTACGACTTTTGGAAATGCGTGCAAGGATTTAAAGTGAAACGGTACGATGGCGCTCCACTCTTCAGCGATGGTAAATTGAAGACCAGCCACGGTAATCCCGTTTTATCGTAAAAATCCACGTGTCGAAAAAATGAAGGGTAAAAAAATTCCGAGACCCGATTGAGATTCGGATAGTCTTTTTTGGGCATTAAAAAATCCATCGATGGCAGAAAGCTTTCATAGATGTAGAACTCACCGAGGCCTTCGTTTTGACTGATTATGGCTCCCGTAACAGTGTCGTACAACTTTTTGAAATGCGTGCATGGATTTGAAACAAAACGGCACCCTAGTGCACCACTCTCCAGCGATGGTAAATTAAAGACCAGCCATGGCAATCCCGTTTTACCATAAAAATCCACGTGTCGAAAAAACGAAGGGTAAAAAACTTCAGAGACCCGATTGAGATTCGGATAGTCTTTTTTGGACATTTAACAATCCATTGACGGCTGAAAGCCGTCATAGACGTAGAACTCACTGAAGCCTTAGTTTTGACTGGTTATTGCTCCCGTAAATCTAAACGAGCCAGAAGTTATGGCCGTCCGAATAATCGATATCTACAGGGTGCAACATCCACGGTGCAAGGTGCAACATCCGTCCGAAATGGCGAAACAGTGTCGTACGAATTTTTGAAATGCGTGCATGGATTTGAAACAAAACGGTACCATGGTGTCCCGCTCTCCAGCGATGGTAAATCGAAGACCAGCCACGGTAATCCCATTCTACCGTAAAAATTCACGTGTCGAAAAAGCGAAGGGTAAAAAACTTCCTAGAACCAATTGAGATTCGGATAGTCTTTTCTGGGCATTAAACAATCCATTGACGGCTGAAAGCTTTCATAGCCGTAGAACTCACTGAGGCCTTTGTTTTGACTGGTTATAGCTCCCGTAACTCTAAACGAGCCAGAAGTTATGGCCGTCCGAATAATCGATATCTACAGGGTGCAACATACACGGTGCAAGGTGCAACATCCATCTGAAATGGCGAAACAGTGTCGTACGACCTTTTGAATTGCGTGCATGGATTTGAAATGGAATGGTACCACGGTGCACCACTCTCCAGCGATGGTAAATCGAAGACCAGCCACGGTGATCCCGTTCTACCGTAAAAAACTTCCGAGACCCGATTGAGATTCGGATAGTCTTTTTTGGGCATTAAACAATCCATTGACAGATGAAAGCTGTCATAGCCGTAGAACTCACTGAGGCCTTCGTTTTGACTGGTTATGCCTCCCGTAACTCTAAACGAGCCAGAAGTTATGGCCGTTCGAATAATCGATATCTGCGGGGTGCAACATCCACGGTGCATGGTGCAACATCCGTCCGAAATGGCGTAAGAGTGTCGTACGACTTTTTGAAATGCGTGCAAGGATTTAAAGTGAAACGGTGCGATGGCGCACCACTCTTCAGCGATGGTAAATTGAAGACCAACCACGGTAATCCCGTTTTACCGTAAAAATCCACGTGTCGAAAAAACGTAGGGTAAAAAAATTCCGAGACCCGATTGAGATTCGGATAGTCTTTTTTGGGCATTAGAAAATCCATCGATGGCAGAAAGCTTTCATAGCCGTAGAACTCACTAAGGCCTTCGTTTTGACTGATTATGGCTCCCGTAACTCAAAACGAGCCAGAAGTTATGGCCGTCCGAATAATCGATATCTATAGGGTGCAACATCCACGGTGCAAGGTGCAACATCCGTCCGAAATGGCGAAACAGTGTCGTACGACTTTTTGAAATGCGTGCAAGGATTTGAAACGAAACGGTACCATGGTGCACCACTCTTCAGCGATGGTAAATTGAAGACCAGCCACGGTAATCCCGTTTTACCGTAAAAATCCACGTGTCGAAAAAACGAAGGGTAAAAAAACTTCCGAGACACGATTGAGATTCGGATAGTCTTTGTTGGGCATTAAAAAATCCATTGACGGCTGAAAGCTGTCATAGCCGTAGAACTCACTGAGGCCGTCGTTTTGACTGGTTATGGCTCCCGTATGCTAAACGAACCAGAAGTTATGGCCGTCCGAATAATCGATATCTATAGGGTGCAACATCCACGGTGCAAGGTGCAACATCCGTCCGAAATGGCGAAACAGTGTCGTACGACTTTTTAAAATGCGTGTAAGGATTTGAAACGTAACGGTACCATGGTGCACCACTCTCCAGCGATGGTAAATCGAAGACCAGCCACGGTAATCCCGTTTTACCGTAAAAATCCACGTGTCGAAAAAAACGAAGGGTAAAAAACTTCCTAGACCCGATTGAGATTCGGATAGTCTTTTTTCGGAATTACACAATCCATTGACGGCTGAAAGCTGTTAGAGCCGTAGAACTCACTGAGGCCTTCGTTTTGACTGGTTATGGCTCCCGTAACTCTAAACGAGCCAGAAGTTATGGTCGTCCGAATAATCGATATCTACAGGGTGCAACATCCATGGTGCAAGGTGCAACATCCGTCCGAAATGGCGAAACAGTGTCGTACGACTTTTTGAAATGCGTGCAAGGATTTGAAATGAAACGGTACGATGGTGCACCACTCATCAGCGATGGTAAGTTGAAGACCAGCCACGGTAATCCCGTTTTACCGTAAAAATCCACATGTCGAAAAAACGAAGGGTAAAAAACTTCCTAGACCCGATTGAGATTCGGATAGTCTTTTTTGGGCATTAAACAATCCATTGACGGTTGAAAGCTGTCATAGCCATAGAACTCACTGAGGCCTTCGTTTTGACTGGTTATGGCTCCCGTAACTCTAAACGAGCCAGAAGTTATGGCCGTCCGAATAATCGATATCTACAGGGCGCAATATCCACGGTGCAAGGTGCAACATCCGTCCGAAATGGCGAAACAGTGTCGTACGACTTTTTGAAATGCGTGCAAGGATTTGAAACAAAACGGTACCATGGTGCACCACTCTCCAGCGTTGGTAAATTGAAGACCAGCCACGGTAATCCCGTTTTACCGTAAAAATTCACGCGTCGAATAAACGAAGGGTAAAAAACTTCCGAGACCCGATTGAGATTCGGATAGTCTTTTTTGGGCATTAAACAATCCATTGACAGCTAAAAGCTTTCATATCCATAGAACTCACTGAGACCTTCGTTTTGATTGGTTGTGGCTCCCGTAACTCAAAACGAGCCAGAAGTTATGGCCGTCCGAATAATCGATATTTACAGGGTGCAACATCCATGGTGCAAGGTGCAACATCCGTCCGAAATGGCGAAATAGTGTCGTACGACATTTTTGAAATGCGTGCAAGGATTTGAAACGAAATGGCACGATGGTGCACCACTCTTCAGCGATGGAAAATTGAAGACCGGCCACGGTAATCCCGTTTTAGCATAAAAATCCACGTGTCGAAAAAACGAAGGGTACAAAACTTCCTAGACCCGATTGAGATTCGGACAGTATTTTTTGGGCATTAAACAATCCATTGACGGTTGAAAGCTGTCATAGCCGTAGAACTCACTGAGGTCTTCGTTTTTACTAGTTATGGCTCCCGTAACTCTAAACAAGCCAGAAGTTATGGCCGTCCAAATAATCGATATCTACAGGGTGCAACATCCACGGTGCAAGATGCAACATCCGTCCGAAATGGCGAAACAGTGTCGTACGAATTTTTGAAATGCGTGCATGGATTTGAAACGAAACGGTACCATGGTGCACCACCCTCCAGCGATGGTAAATCGAAGACCAGCCACGGTAATCCCGTTCTACCGTAAAAATTGACGTGTCGAAAAAACGAAGGGTAAAAAACTTCCTAGACCCGATTGAGATTCAGATAGTCTTTTTTGGGCGTTAAACAATCCATTGACGGCTGAAAGCTGTCATAGCCGTAGAACTCACTGAGGCCTTCATTTTGACTGGTTATGGCTCCCGTAACTCTAAACGAGCCAGATGTTATGGCCGTCCGAATAATCGATATCTACAGGGTGCAACATACACGGTGCAAGGCGCAACATCCGTCTGAAATGGCGAAACAGTTTCGTACGACTTTTTGAATTGCGTACATGGATTTGAAATGGAACGGTACCATGGTGCACCACTCTTCAGCGATGGTAAATCGAAGACCAGCCACGTTGATCCCGCTCTACCGTAAAAATCAACGTGTCGAAAAAACAATGGGTAAAAAACTTCCGAGACCCGATTGAGATTCGGATAGTCTTTTTTGGACATTAAACAATCCATTGACGGATGAAAGCTGTCACAGCCGTAGAACTCACTGAGGCCTTCGTTTTGACTGGTTATGACTCCCGTAACTCTAAACGAGCCAGAAGTTATGGTCGTCCGAATAATCGATATCTGCGGGGTGCAACATCCACGGTGCAAGGTGCAGCATCCGTCCGAAATGGCGTAAGAGTGTCGTACGACTTTTTGAAATGCATGCAAGGATTTGAAGTGAAACAGTACGATGGTGTACCACTCTTCAGCGATGGTAAATTGAAGACCAGCCACGGTAATCCCGTTTTACCGTAAAAATCCACGTGCCGAAAAAACGAAGGGTAAAAAAATTCCGAGACCCGATTGAGATTCGGATAGTCTTTTTTGGGCATTAAACAATCCATCGACGGCTGAAAGCGTTCATAGCCGTAGAACTCACTGAGACCTTCGTTTTGACTGGTTATGGCTCCCGTAACTCTAAACGAGCCAGAAGTTATGGTTGTCCAAATAATCGATATCTACAGGGTGCAACATCCACGGTGCAAGGTGCAACATCCATCCGAAATGGCGAAACAGTATCGTACGAATTTTTGAAATGCGTGCATGGATTTGAAACGAAAAGGTACCGTGGTACACCACTCTCCAGCAATGGTAAATCGAAGACTAGCCACGGTAATCCCGTTCTACCATAAAAATCCACGTGTCGAAAAAACGAAGGATAAAAAACTTCCTAGACCCGATTGAGATTCGGATAGTCTTTTTGGGGCATTAAACAATCCATTGACGGCTGAAAGCTGTCATAGCCATAGAACTCACCGAGGCCTTCATTTTGACTAGTTATGGCTCCCGTAACTCTAAACGAGCCAGAAGTTATGGCCGTCCGAATAATCGATATCTACAGGGTGCAACATCCACGGTGCAATGTGCAACATCCGTCCGAAATGGCGAAAAAGTGTCGCACGACTTTTTGAAATGCGTGCATGGATTTGATATGAAACGGTACCCTGGTGCACCACTCTCCAGCGATGGTAACATGAAGACCAGCCACGGTAATCCCATTTTACCGTAAAAATCCACGTGTCGAAAAAAACGAAGGGCAAAAAACTTCGGAGACCCGATTGAGATTCGGATAGTCTTTTTTGGGCATTAAACAATCCATTGACGGTTGAAAGCTGTCATAGCCGTAGAACTCACTGAGGCCTTCGTTTTGACTGGTTATGGCTCCCGTAACTCTAAACGAGCCAGAAGTAATGGCCGTACGAATAATCGATATCTACAGGGTGCAACATCCACGGTGCAAGGTGCAACATCTGTCCGAAATGGCGAAACTGTGTCGTACGACTTTTTGAAATGCGTGCAAGGAATTGAAACGAAATGGTACGATGGTGCACCACTCTTCAGCGATGGTAAATTGAAGACCAGCCACGGTAATCCCGTTTTACCGTAAAAATCCATGTGTCGAAAAAACGAAGGGTAAAAAACTTCCTAGACCCGATTGAGTTACGGATAGTCTTTTTTGGGCATCAAACAATCCATTGACGGCTGAAAGCTGTCATATCCGTAGAACTCACTGAGGCCTTCGTTTTGACGGTTATGGCTCCCGTAACTCTAAACGAGCCAGAAGTTTTGGCCGTCCGAATAATCGATATCTACAGGGTGCAACATCCACGGTGCAAGGTGCAACATCCGTCCGAAAGGGCGAAACAGTGTCGTACTACTTTTTGAAATACGTGCAAGGATTTGAAACGAAACGGTACCATGGTGCACCACTCTCCAGTGTTGGTAAATTGAAGACCAGCCACGGTAATCCCGTTTTACCGTAAAAATCCACGTGTCGAATAAAAGAGGGGTAAAATACTTCCAAGACCCGATTGAGATTCGGATAGTCTTTTTTGGGCATTAAACAATCCATTGACGGCTGAAAGTTGTTATAGCCGTAGAACTCACTAAGGCCTTCGTTTTGACTGGTTATGGCTCCCGTAACTCTAGACGAGCCAGAAGTTATGGCCGTCCGAATAATCGATATCTACAGGGTGCAACATCCACGGTGCAAGGTGCAACATCCGTCCGAAATGGCGAAACAGTGTCGTACGACTTTTGGAAATGCGTGCAAGGATTTGAAACGAAACGGTACCATGGTGCACCACTCTTCAGTGATGGTAAATTGAAGACCAGCCACGGTAATCCCGTTTTACCGTAAAAATCCACATGTCGAAAAAACGAAGGGTAAAAAACTTCCGAGACCCGGTTGAGATTCGGATAGTCTTTTTTGGGCATTAAACAATCCATCAACGGCTGAAAGCTGTCATAGCCGTAGAACTCACTGAGACGTTCGTTTTTACTAGTTATGGCTCCCGTAACTCTAAACGAGCCAGAAGTTATGACCGTCTGAATAATCGATATTTACAGGGTGCAACATCCACGGTGCAAGGTGCAACATCCGTCCGAAATGGCGAAACAGTGTCGTACGACATTTTTGAAATGCGTGCATGGATTTGAAACGAAACGGTACCATGGTGCACCACTCTCCAGCGATGGTAAATCGAAGACCAGCCATGGTTATCCCGTTCTACCGTAAAAATCCATGTGTCGAAAAAACGAAGGGTAAAAAACTTCCTAGACCCGATTGAGATTCGGATAGTCTTTTTTGGGCATTAAACAATCAATTGACGGCCAAAAGCTGTCATAGCCGTAGAACTCACTGAGGCCTTCGTTTTGACTGGTTATGGCTCCTTTAACTCTAAACGAGCCAGAAGTTATGGCCGTCCGAATAATCGATATCTACAGGGTGCAACATACACCGTGCAAGGTGCAACATCCGTCCGAAATGGCGAAACAGTGTCGTAAGACTTTTTGAAATGCGTGAAAGGATTTGAAACGAAACGGTACCCTGGCGCACCACTCTCCAGCGATGGTAAATTGAAGACCAGCCACGGTAATCCCGTTTTACCATAAAAGTCCACGTGTCGAAAAAACGATGGGTAAAAAAACTTCCGAGACCCGATTGAGATTCGGATAGTCTTTTTTGGGCATTAAACAATCCATTGACGGCTGAAAGCTGTCATAGCCGTAGAACTCACTGAGGCTATCGTTTTGACTGGTTATGGCTCCCGTAACAATAAACGAGCCAGAAGTTATGGCCGTCCGAATAATTGATATCTATAGGGTGCAACATCCATGGTGCAAGGTGCAACATCCGTCCGAAATGGCGAAACAGTGCCGTACGACTTTTTGAAATGCGTGCAAGGATTTGAAGCGTAATGTTACCATGGTGCACCACTCTCCAGCGATGGTAAATCGAAGACCAGACACGGTAATCCCGTTTTACCGTAAAAATCCACGTGTCGTAAAAAACGAAGGGTAAAAAACTTCCTAGACCCGACTGAGATTCGGATAGTCTTTTTTGGGAATTACACAATCCATTTGTTTGCGCAAAAAATGGGCAAACACCTCCAAGTCGTGTGATTTAGTTGATTTTATGTGATTCTTAATGATTTAGATGAGTTATGTAAATATGAAAAAAGCAGGGGCTGAAATGTAAAAGACACACAGATTTATAGTGGTTCGGCCAGAACGTGCCTACGTCCACTTTATATGTTATTATCTTCTTTCTTTCAGATTACAAGTACAATGCTTTGTGTACAAGTATATGAAAGTAGTTTGAAAGTTCCTTCCATGCTTGAGCTCTCAAACTTGTCCGCCATTGTTGTACCCTGCCCCTCTATTTATAGAGTGAGGTTGGGGGCAGGGGTGTTGGATGTATATAGCTGCTGGTGGGCCTGGGCTGAAGCAATCTGGCCTGGCAGCGTTCTGGTTCGGCGAGCTTGGTCCGGTCTTGGTTGACGTCTTGGAGATATGAACCGGTGGTCACCTGGTTCGGTGATGATGGTCCGGTAGTGGTGAAGCTTTGTGTAGGCAATAGTGGCTTTGGTTCGGAGGTGAGATGGACCGGTAGCATGTTGGTCCGCTGTTAGGAGATGTTTGATTCGGTATTGGGTGGGGTTGGAGCTTGGACCGATGGTATGTTGGTTCGGTGTTTATTTTGGTGGGAGGACCGGATGAGGTTTGACCGGATGCGGCTCGACCGGACGGAGGATGCCCTTGTGCCGAATGGTCTTGGAGGAAAGTATGCATGGACCAAATGGAGTATATCTTGAATTGCCGAATGGACTCTAGGTTGGGCTTTGCCGAATGAACTCAGGGGTTCCGAGTGTTGAATGGAGGTTGCGAACCTGACGCTACTCGGTCTCGAAATCTTCTGGGTGAGAATTCGCCCAACATTTGCCCCCCAAAGTGGGGCACGTGCTTGCATGTGTCGCGCTTTGTTTCCCCGCGATAAGAAAGCTTGTTTTGTAATGCCATGAGCTGGATGTTCGTCTCCTGCTGATGTCCTACAAAGGAATTTGCGGTTTTAATGTGATTTCAAATGACGACCGTTCGAGGTCGGGTGCCGTTCGAGGCGAGTAGGTGTGCCCCGAGGGGGCTTAGCATTATTGATGCTAGGTTTACGTTCGAGTGGGTCCCTGGATCGTTTGCGAAGATGGTTTATCGCCAGCTCAGAGCATGCCTAAGGATTGTTTGCAACCCCGTACATGTGTAAGTAGCTTAGCCATTTCAGAATTATCAGAACCAAATATCCATGCAACCGATGAGTTTCTAAAGGATGTCAAAGTGTAAATTCTCACGACGGTAGGGTCAATAGCCATTCAGAGCATGTCTGTGGACCGTTCGTGGTCGCGTACATGTGTAAACGATTAACCCATGTTAGTGGGAGATTTACTACTTATTCATCGTTATCATAATCTCTATTTTATCAGTAGATCCTAGAGTCCGGTACTTATCTGAGTGAGGCGCTTTGCATGCCCCCTGCTTCTGGTCTTTGCTGGTTTGGTAGCTTCATTCGGTTTTGGTTTGGTCCGGCATGCCGAACCGGTTGGTCCGGTGCTTCTGCGCTTGTCTATATATAGGGGCCCCCCTTTAGTTATTCTTTACCGAACCACCGAGAGCCGAATCAACCCTTATACCGAATCGATCACCAGCCGAACCAATCTCGTGCCGATCCAGGTATATATCCTTTTCCCAAATGAACTTTTTTTGTTTTTCCGAATGTGTCTGATGCCGAATAAACGCAAAAGTTTTATACTGCCGAATGAAGATGAGTGCTTGCATAGCCGAATGGACTCGTATGCCGAATGGAACTATCGAATGGGACTTGTAAAAAGTGAACCCCGAATGAACACACACCTTCAATACCGGATGTGGCTTATGCCGAATGAAACTCGGAAACTTGAATCTTGAGCGAAATCTTAGGCTTTTATACGCTTGCTTTAGATACTTGCTTGTTTTTGTTTCTATACTTCTTGTTCTAACACCGTGTTTTTCTTGTGCTGCAGATAAATGTCTCGCAAAGCGGAAACCCGATCGGATAAAAAGAAGTCTAAAGGTAGAGGAGAGTCATCCTCCTCCATGCCCCCAGCCCAACCAAGACCAGTGCCACATGGGCCCGCCCCGAGGTCGTTAGTGGATGGGTACGGTCCCCAGGAACTTCTGGTCTCCCCTCCCGATTGCTTTTCTAGCTCCCTAAAGGAGGAGCAACTTGATGTTATGTCCCGTTCCTTCGGGATATACAGGGCTCGCATGCTGTTGCCGGGAGATGGAGTGATGCCGTATAATCCCCCCGAAGGCTACTTTGCTTACAGCAGATATCATTGCATGTGTGGTGCTATCCCTCCTATCAATGCCTGGATAGTTAGCTTTACCACATATTTGAAGGTGGCTCCATTCCAGCTCCAGCCGAACTCTTATGCCATTCTGGTGAGCCTTTTCGTTATCTTCCAGAGGAGGTACGGGCGCCCTCCTTCTAATCGGGAAATTCAATATTTGTATAACCTGAGAGGCTACAAGAAGTGGTCTCCGTATATTAGTCTAGAAGCGGCCATGCCCTTCAAACCGGTCTTGGACTTATATTCAAAGTTTACCATGTTCAAGAAAGAATGGTTTTTTATCAAGGACGATTCTGTTTCTTTCCGCCTTTTCACTTCCGGCTGTAAGATGAATTTCATTTATATTTTCCATGTTCTGACTGTAGTGCTTCTTCTGACTCGCTTCTATTTCTTGCTAGCGACAGGTGGCATTGCAGTCGTGGAAGTTGATTCTTTGGCGCGGATGGCTGCTGAAATAAAGGCCATTCCCGCATGGGACAGGTCGGCTTCGTTCCTGATCAGGAACGCTACCCTCCTGGAGTACAACTTGATCCAACCACACCAGTCCGTGGTTAAGCAGAGGGACACGGCTGAGGAGAAGGCCGCTAAAGCTAAGGAGGGGGCCACGGTGAAGAGTGGCAAGGGGAAGCCCTTTGCACAACATCCCGTCGTGGGAGGCAAGAAGCTTAAGGAGTCTGAGGGCCCCTCTCCTAGTACTTGCCCGATCATCCCCGAGGAGGAAGGTGTGGAAGAGGGCGAAGGGGGCGATATGGAAGGAGAGTCGGAGGGCGGAGGAGATGGAGATGGTCAGGGTGGTAGTGGTGCTGGTGCTTTAACCTCTGGGCAAGACCCTGGACTGGATGAGGCTCTCCGCCAGCCCTTCGGGGAATCGGAGGGAGAATCGGAAGCGGAGAAGGCGAAGGAGACTGGCAAGGTCGGGGCTGGTGCCGATCTATCCCCTAAGGGCTCCTCAGCAAGGGTGACTCCGGCGGTGCAAGGTGAACTTTTGTCCTCTGTCGATTCCATTTGCGATAGGGACTTAGAAATATTTTATGGTTCACTTCCGTCCTAGAATGAGATTCAGGACTTATTGCCGTATCCCACTCCTCCGCAGGGTTTGTATAATAGATGTTCATTCTCACTTTTTCTTTCTTTTTAACTTAACATGTTTCTTGAATTATGGATCGTCGTATGTTCATAACACTTGTTTTTTACTCCAGGGGCAGGCCAGGCGGCTAAAACGTCAGATGTTCGACACCGCCTTGAACAGTTCAAGTTGATGAGAGCTTCTGATAAGCCGAAGCCTCTTACTGGTCGTCCTGGGGACGTGGTCAGATACCGTCCTCTTCTTGGGGTCATTGAAGAGAGCATTCAGAAAAAGAAGAGGAGTCGTTCCTTATTTGAGCCTTCCCCTGGTCCGCAGCTTCCTGTTCAGCCTCCTCGTGATACCACGGAGGAGAGTACGGAGTTTATCCCCCCTCCACCTTCTTCTAAGAATCCCACTGCTATCCGTATAAGGCGTCCTGACGTGCCTCGCGACCCCTTTGCCGGTCATCCTGATTTAGATCCAAGCTCTCGGGATATTTCATTTGATGAGGCCACGGGTGAGCACCTTCTTCCCCGCAAACCCATGTTACGAGTGCTAGATGAGGCCGAGTCCCTAGATCTTGATCTGCTTACCACTCGGGTAGTTACCATGGGAGATGAAGCCAAAGCTAATATCGATCGGGTGGCTGAAGAGACCAAGAAGTTAATGGAGCATCATGCTCAATTGGTCAAGGCCGGGGAGGAGATTGGGAGTGCTAACATTCGGTTGCGGATAAAAGTTGTCGATCAAGCCGAACAGCTTGCCGGTCAAGCCGTTTAGATTTCTCAGCACGAGGAAGCCTCCAGGCGGCTGAAAGAGACCATGGAAAAGGCTAGTAGGGCAGAACTACGGAAGATGGAGGCCGCTTGTAAGGAGCGGATCGACATGGCCATTGCGACAGTAGATGAGGTTCGGAACGCGGATCTCGAGCAGGTAGAGGAGTTGTCTGGGAGGCTTGAGGCCGCGGAGATGGCTCAATTCAAGTTAAAGGAGGAGATGGAGGAGATGAGGAGGTCTCTCCAGGCTGACTGCTTGAGATACCGATCAGAGAGGGATGTCGCCGTCGCCAAGTTGCAGGTTTCCGAGGCCCGGGTGAGGGAGTTTGAGGAGAATGAGGGGATGATGGACGAGATGTTGCAGGACATGTACTTCCGCACTTGGAAGGAGGGCAGCTTGTCTTGGATGGATGACTATCCCCGGGTAATGGCCAAGATTTATCTTCGGGCTTTAGAGGAGGCCAGGGTCAATGCGGGTAAGGAAGGTGGAGTGGCTTTTAGTCTGGATGTGGTCACTGCTCAGTTCTCGAAAGAGGAGCAAGCGGCGGTGAAGGAGGGGATGCGGCTGCTTGCTGCGGAGGAAGCGGGTGTGCAACTGGAGGATGAGGATCAAGCGGCGGACGCTGGTGAGTTATTCTTCTCTTTTCCTTTTCTTTCTGGGTTTCCATAACTTGATCGTTTATCGTTTGTTTAATGAATTCCTCTTCTGAATTGGACAGGTGGAACTTCCGATCAACACGCTGGGAGCTCCGACCCTGCGGCCAAGTAGGCTTGGGGGAGTTGGTAGGATGAGAGCGAAGTGTGGACGCAGCTGGTTACTTGTCCGGATTTGGCCACCTTTTTATTTCCTTTTATCGCTGTTTATGTTAATCCAAAACATTGATGTGACTGTGATAATATTATTTGCAAAGAATAACTTTATGTGATTTTATGACATAAGCTGATTTTGTTATGTTTAAATGTTGTTGTCATTTTGATGTGGTGCGTGAGAAGTATGCATATGCCCGTGATTTTAGTTGTGTTTGATGTTAAGCTGTTGCTTGAAATATAATTTCATGTTTTGCAATGTTAGTGTGACGTATGAATAAACTATAGTTACATATTCATGTACAAGAGAAGAGAGTACCGCCCTTCATGTTTTAGTTGCAGGTGGTAGCTTTGAGCGTCTTATGTAACTGATCATGGACATAGCTGAGTACCTTGCCACCCAGTACGTAGGCTTAGATTCTCATGAGTGAATGCTCCCTATTTGGTTTCCTGTACTTTAGAGTTTGTTATACAGGATAGGAGAAAAGTATTTAAATGAAATGGAAATATGGGAAAAGTAAAACTTCCAGTCGCGGAAGGCCGTCGATGTGCTTAAGTTCGTGGCAAACGGGTTTTGTAGTCACTTTCCCTAGCTGTGGGTCTTGGAGACATTTGTCACCCATCTTACGCCTCCGCGGGGAGTTTTCTTTTTTACCACAGCCGCACTTAAGACACATCGGAGCCGAGATCGCGCACGGTAACTACCCGAACCATTATGGTCCGTAATCGTGGGTATTATTCGATTTACTGTGGCCGGCTAGCGTGGGTGCCGTTGGCCGTGAACTACCCCTGGCTGGCCACACCTTATGTTGGGGCTTAAAGTAGGTTCACAGTTGCCGGCGAGCCGAACGCCGTAATGAGCTGCCATCGGCTATAGTCGGCCTTTTTGATGACTTATAATCGGCTCATTACAGTTGGCTTTGAGGGCAGTCGCAAGCAATGAGTTAACCCGCAGCAGAGGGATGCTAGAGCAAAAGAGTCTCATTGGCGAGTGCATAGAATCGTAGCGTACCTGTTAGGCCTTGTCCAGATGAGGCCGTGGTGCGTCTTGAGTGGAGATGCCATAGGATTTTGTTCAACAGAAAAGGATAAAGCTTAAAAAGCATCCAAGATATAAAGGAACAAGTTAAAAAGAGACAAGATTTTTTAAAGTGGCTCGGCATGAAAATGCCTACGTCCACTGATTCTCTTTGTTAATTCACTTCATATGGGCAGTAAAAGTTAAGAAAAGTATCGACGGAGGTGTCGGAAGTTCCATGCCCTCTGGAACACCTCTCCGTCCACTGTTGACAAAATATAAGCTCCGTTGTGGAGATCTTTATGAATTACATATGGTCTGTCCCAGATGGGGTTCAGTGCCTCGGGGCGCGGAAAGATTCGCCTGAGGACAAGATCTCCTTCTTGTAAGATGCGATGCTTGACTTTGGAGTTGTATAGTGCTGCCACTTTTTGTTTGTGAGCTGCTGCTTTGAGTGCTGCATCGTTTCTCCTTTCCTCAATCAGATCCAAAGACATGAGGAGGAGTTCTTCGTTTTCTTCTGGATTGTAGTGGATCCTACGGTGGGAAGGAACAATAGTCTCAACAGGGAGCATTGCCTCCGATCCGTATGCCAAAGAGAAAGGAGTATGTCCCGTTGATGTTCTGAAAGATGTGAGGTAGGCCAAAAGTGCCGTAGGGAGTTCGTCCACCCAAGCGCCTTTTGACTTTTCAAGTTTCTTTTTGATTAGGGTTTTGAGAATTTTGTTGACAGCTTCGACTTGTCCGTTTTCCTGAGGATAAGCTACTGATGAGAAGCTTTTATGAATTCCATGCTCTTGGCACCAGTCGGCGAATTCTTCGCTGTCAAATTGGAGTCCGTTGTCCGATATGATCTTGAGTGGTACTCCGTACCTGCACAGGATATTTTTGATCAAGAAGTTGATAACTTTTGCTGAAGATATTTTATTTAGGGGTTCCGCTTCCACCCATTTGGTGAAATAATCGACTGCCACTATAGCATATTTGGCTCCGCCTCTGCCCGTTGGCAGTTCGCCAATTAAATCAATTCCCCATACAGCAAAGGTCCAAGGGCTGGTCATTTGATTAATCTCATTTGTGGGTAGTCGAGGATTCTTGGCAAATTTCTGACATCTGTCGCATCTCTTGACGAAGTCTAAGGCGTCTTTGTTTAGTGTGGGCCAGTAATATCCATATCGGAGTATCTTTTTCGCCAGAGTCTGCCCTCCAGTGTGATCTCCGCAACTTCCGTGATGGATGTTGAATAAGATTTTCTTGGCTTCCCTTCCAGCGACGCATCTGAATAAGGGGCAAGAGAAGCCACGCCGATAGAGGATGCCTTCTTGTATTGTGTAGTGGGGAGCTTTCCTCAAAATTCTCCTGACTTCATCACGTTTGTCTGGTAGTGTGCCGTCCTGCAAATATTTCCGGATAGGAGTCATCCAAGTTCCTTCTTCGATTGCAGTTATCAGATTCACTTGTTCGAAACTTGGGGCTAGCTGCCTTGAGATGGCTAGTGCTCCGGAAATGGTGCTATTCTTCATACTAGCTTGCTTTGCTAGCTCATCGGCCTCTTGGTTATCTTCTCGAGGAATGTGTTTGATTAGATAATGGTCCAATTGATCGAGCAGCAGTTTGGTTTTCTTTAGATATGCTGTGAGTCGTTCTCCTCGTGTCTGGAACTCTCCTAGTACTTGGTTTACGATAAGTTGAGAATCACTATGAAGACATAAAGAATTGACTCCAATTTCTAAGGCAAGTTCCAATCCCGCTATTACTGCCTCATACTCCGCATCGTTGTTAGTGGCCGCGAATTCCAACCTTAATGCGTAGTACAGCTTTCTTCCCCTGGGGGTGATTATCACAATACCTGTCCCCGAGCCTTGTTCGTTCGATGCTCCATCTACAAAGAGGTTCCACTTGATGTTTTTTGCTATTTCAAATTGATCCTTGCCTTCGTTGGTAGTGAATTCGGCAATGAAATCGGCCATGGCTTGCCGCTTGATAGCGGTGCGAGGATGGTAGGTGACGTCATACTGACTTAGTTCAATGCACTATTTGATGAGTCGTCCCGAAGTGTCGGGACGATGGAGCACCTGTCTTAGTGGTTGATCGGTTAGAACTCTGATGGAGTGAGATTGGAAGTAGTGTCGCAGTTTTCGTGACGCGATCAATAAACAATATGCCAATTTCTCAAGTTTAGGACATCTGGCTTCTGCCCCTGTAAATCTCTTACTTATAAAGTATACCGGGCGTTGTGTGCGGTCCTCTTCTCTTACCAAGGCAGCGCTTAGAGCATGAGATGATACAGCGAGGTATAGGTATAGCTCTTCGCCTTCGTTTGGAGTTGAGAGTACTGGTGGTCTCTGAAGGTGTTCGATCAGGTTAAGGAAGGCTTTTAAGCATTCATCGGTCCACTCGAACTTTCCTTTGTCTTTCTTGAGAGCTTCAAAGAAAGGGACGCACTTGTCAGTTGCTTTGGAAATGAATCTGCTTAGGGCGGCCACCTTTCCGTTTAGGCTCTGCATTTCTTTTCGAGTGGAAGGAATCCTTATTTCTTTTAGAGCCCGGATTTGTTCAGGGTTTGCTTCAATTCCTCTGGCATGGATGATGAATCCTAAGAATTTCCCCGATGACACTCCGAAGGAGCACTTTAGAGGATTCAGCTTCATTCCATATCGACGAAGTACCTGAAACATCTCGCCCAGGTGGCTTACATGATCGTCGGCTCTCCTGGACTTTACCAACATGTCATCCACATATACTTTCATAGTTCGTCCTATTAATTCCGCGAACATCTTGTTGACGAGGCGCTGATAGGTAGCTCCGGCATTTTTGAGTCCAAAAGGCATGACTTTGTAACAATATAATCCCCGGTCAGTGATGAACCTAGTGTGGTCCTGATCGAGAGCGTGCATGGGAATCTAGTTGTATCCGGAGCATGCATCCATAAAAGATAAAAGTTCGTGCCCGGCAGTGCTGTCCACAAGTTGATCGATTCGGGGGAGCGGGAAGCAGTCTTTCGGGCAAGCGTTATTTAAGTTGGAGAAATCAATGCATGTTCGCCACTTCCCATTAGCTTTCTTTACTAGTACCGGGTTAGCGATCCATTCTGGGTAGATGGCTTCTCGTATGAAGTCATTGGAAAGTAGGTTCTTTACTTCCTCCTCGAGGGCTGCTGATCGTTCTGCTCCCATGCTTCTCTTTTTCTGCTTTATCGGTACCTTGGTGGGATCGATGTTTAGCATGTGGCATGCTATGTCTGGGGAAATTCCTGTCATATCGGCATGTGTCCACGCAAACACATCTAAGTTGTGGCGGAGAAAGTCAATGAGTTGATCCTTCAATTCTGTTTTTAACTGAGATCCTATTTTTAATAGTCTACTTGAATCATGTTTGTCTACAGATACGAATTCCATGGCCTCTGCAGGCTCAGCGGTAGCCTCCTCCTCCTTATCCCTGGGGTGTAGTTCATTGAAAGGATCGCTGGTGTATCGAAGAGGAGGGGCTTTCTTTAGTTGCTATGCTTCCAAGCTTTTCGTGCAGAGAGTAGTCTCTACATCTTTCCCTTTATTCTTTCTACGGTTATTGCGAAGTTCAGTTACATAGCAATCTCGAGCGGCGTCTTGATCTCCTTCAACTTCCCCTATTCCGTTATCTGTTGGGAATTTCATCTATAGGCACCACGGGGCTAGAACAATTTGGAAGTCAGATAAGGCTGGTCTTCCCAAGAAGGCGTTGTAGGCCGAGTGGTTTTCTATTAGTACGAACGTTTGTTTTCGCACAACGGAGCGGAGATGACTTCCTATTTCGACGAAGAGTTCAAGTTGCCAGAGGGGCATTTTTGCATCTCCAGTGAAACCGTGCAGGGGTTTGTTGCAGGGAGACACATCCTTCATTGACAGCTTCATTTTGTCGAAAGCATGCTTGATTAGGATATTTACAGAGCTTCCTGTGTCTATTAGAATTCGGAAAACTTTAGTTGGACCGAACCAGGGAGAGATGACCATGGGATCCATATGTGGATACTGTCTTCCTTCTAAATCACGCCTACTAAATACGATGTCGTCACTCTCTGTCCGTTTCGGGTGGCGTTCTTCCATAATGGAGTTAGCATAGCCTTCAGCATTTCTAAGTGACTTGCCGTATCTTTCCATCTCTGCCCAGCTTCTGTCGGCGATGTGTGGTCCTCCCGAGATGGTATGGACCACTATCTTCTCTTGACTAGAGCCACTGGTGTTGCGATTCCCTCCGCCTACTTCTGGGAGTGGTCGCTTTGAGTTCTCATTGGCAGGAGTTGGAGTCCTGTTCTGACCTTTCACATAGCGTTCCAGCCTTCTTCTTCTGATGTGTTCTTCGATCAAGTCCCGGAGATGGTGGCATTCATTGGTGTCATGTCCGTGGGATTCGTGGAAGCGGCAGAACTTTCCAAACTTGAGTGCGTTATCAGATTCTTTCTTGTGCGGGGGGCGCTTGTATCCGAGTTTGCCCTGAGTGGCTAGAAAGATGTTTTCGATTGTTTCATTCAAAGGAGTGTAGGAGTCAAATCTTGATCCTGGTCGATATTGGCGTTTTTCAACCTTCCTGCCCCCAGCATTGTCTCTAGATTCATTTCTTCGAGTGTCCTTAGCTGCAGCGGGAACCTTGTCCGAAGTTGTCTTACCTTGTTGCCCTGACTGCCTCTCAGTGGCGGCATCTTCAAGTCTCATATACTTTCTAGCTTCATGGAAGAAACCAGGTAAAGTAGCTGCTTTTTCCTTAGTTAGTCTTCTAGCGAACTTGGTATCTAGGTGTACACCACTACAGAGGGCCATTAGGGTGAGCTTCTCATCGGCATCTTGGACTGCGGCCGCTGCGGCGTTGAACCGGGTTAGATATTGTTGCAGTGTCTCTCCGGATTTCTATTTGACATTGGATAGAGAATAAGCATCCTTGGGTTGTTCTACATGGATGCGGAACTGGCTAATGAACCTTTCTTTCAACATCTCCCATGAGCTGATAGATCCTTGGGGTAGATGGAAGAACCAGGAGGTAGCTAGATCTGCTAGGAATAGCGGAAAGCATTTACACAACACCCTTTCTGTTGCTCCGCTCATGAGCATATGCTGGGTGTATCTCTGTAAGTGTACGATGGGGTCGGAAGTTCCCTTGTAAGGTTCCATGGTTGGCATTTTCCATTCCCGGGGGGTGATGGCAGTTTCGATATTGCGGGTGAAGGGGCTGGTGACCCTAGCGCCTATTCCTCGGCCCCTTTGCTCCCGTTGGACGCATTCTCTGAATAATCGTGCCATTCTTTCATCAGAATTTGGAGCGGATAGAAATGAACTTGGTTCTTCCCTGCGGGATCGATCTCGTCCAGATGACCTGTAGGGATGGTATAGTCTATCGCTTCTGACGTTATCCAGTGGTTGCCTCTGGCTGCTCGGAAGCATGCAAGGACCAGCTACAGTTGCCCCCTGCCTTGATCTTCCCCTGTGGGGTTCTGTTTCGAGCATTTCCATGGGGTCAACTTCGGGCTAGGTTCTAGCTCGGCTCCGTTCAACGGGGTTTCTAGGATTAGGTGGCATGACTGGCTCAGCTACATCCGACCCTCGCCTGGCGCCTCCCCCACTGGGTTCGGTTCCAAGCGCTTCCTCCAGTCGGAGTTCGGGCTGAGTCCGGGCGCGGCCCCTATCATTGTTGTTCCTGTTGATGGCTTCCTCGAAGAGGGAAGACCTTTGCTGTCTCCGAGATCCTCCAAATTGAGATTCACCCCATGATTCGGTGTTGCGGTTGGATTCTTCGACATCCCTCAAGCGTGACATGAGTTGGTTCACCAAAGCTTCTTGTTGGGATGCGAAGCGGTTAGTCACTTCCACCACAACTCTGTCTAGGTCTGCTCTAGTGATTACTGTCGGTTATTCCGCGGCAGGGGCTGTTGGAATTGCCTGATCTACATGCGGCACTACTGCTGTAGTGGGATGGTTCTCTTGATCTGGATCCACTGGATTTGGAGCGCTGCTGGTTGCAACGTTCTTTCCCTTGTTGGCGTCTTTTCTTGGCCTGGAAGTCATGTTTCCTAGGCAATGAAGGGTGCTATTGGGAAAGAAGGTTGAATGAGGGAAGCTTTAGCTTCGAGTTCGAAGTTCTCAGTGAAAGCACCAAAAATGTTTGCGCAAAAAATGGGCAAACACCTCCAAGTCGTGTGATTTAGTTGATTTTATGTGATTCTTAATGATTTAGATGAGTTATGTAAATATGAAAAAAGCAGGGGCTGAAATGTAAAAGACACACAGATTTATAGTGGTTCGGCCAGATTGTGCCTACGTCCACTTTATATGTTATTATCTTCTTTCTTTCAGATTACATGTACAATGCTTTGTGTACAAGTATATGAAAGTAGTTTGAAAGTTCCTTCCGTGCTTGAGCTCTCAAACTTGTCCGCCATTGTCGTACCCCAGCCCCTCTATTTATAGAGTGAGGTTGGGGGCAGGGGTCTTGGATGTATATAGCTGCTGGTGGGCCTGGGCTGAAGCAATCTGGCCTGGCAGCGTTCTGGTTCGGCGAGCTTGGTCCGGTCTTGCCTGAGGTCTTGGAGATATGAACCGGTGGTCACCTGGTTCGGTGATGATGGTCCGGTAGTGGTGAAGCTTTGTGTAGGCAATAGTGGCTTTGGTTCGGAGGTGAGATGAACCGGTAGCATGTTGGTCCGGTGGTAGGAGATGTTTGATTCGGTGTTGGGTGGGGTTGGAGCTTGGACCGATGGTATGTGGGTTCGGTGTCTATTTTGGTGGGAGGACCGGATGAGGTTTGACCGGATGCGGCTCGACCGGACGGAGGATGCCCTTGTGCCGAATGGTCTTGGAGGAAAGTATGCATGGACCGAATGGAGTATATCTTGAATTGCCGAATGGACTCTAGGTTGGGCTTTGCCGAATGAACTCAGGGGTTCCGAGTGTTGAATGGAGGTTGCGAACCTGACGCTTCTCGGTCTCGAGATCTTCTGGGTGAGAATTCGCCCAACACCATTGACGGATGAAAGCTATTAGAGCCGTAGAACTCACTGAGGCCTTCGTTTTGACTGGTTATGGCTCCCGTAACTCTAAACGAGCCAGAAGTTATGGTCGTCCGAATAATGGATATCTACAAGGTGCAACATCCACGGTGCAAGGTGCAACATCCGTCCGAAATGGCAAAACAGTATCGTACGAATTTTTGAAATGCGTGCATGGATTTGAAACGAAACGGTACCGTGGTGCACCACTCTCTAGCAATGGTAAATCGAGGACCATCCACGGTAATCCTGTTCTACCGTAAAAATCCACGTGTCGAAAAAACGAAGGGTAAAAAACTTCCTAGACCCGATTGAGATTCGGATAGTCTTTTTGGGGCATTAAAAAATCCATTGACGGTTGAAAGCTGTCATAGCGATAGAACTCACCGAGGCCTTCATTTTGACTGGTTATGGCTCCCGTAACTCTAAACGAGCCAGAAGTTATGGCCATCCGAATAATCGATATCTACAGGGTGCAACATCCACGGTGCAATGTGCAACATCCGTCCGAAATGGCGAAAAAGTGTCGTACGACTTTTTGGAATGCGTGCATGGATTTGAAACAAAACCGTACCCAGGTGCACCACTCTCCAGCGATGGTAACATGAAGACCAGCCACGGTAATCCCGTTTTACCGTAAAAATCCACGTGTCGAAAAAAACGAAGGGTAAAAAACTATCGAGACCCGATTGAGATTCGGATAGTCTTTTTTGGGCATTAAACAATCCATTGACGGCTGAACGCTGTCATAGCCGTAGAGCTCACTGAGGCCTTCGTTTTGACTGGTTATGGCTCCCGTAACTCTAAACAAGCCAGAAGTTATGGCCGTCCGAATAATCGATATCTACAGGGTGCAACATCCACGGTGCAAGGTGCAACATCCGTCCGAAATGGCGAAACAGTGTCGTGCGACTTTTTGAAATGCGTGCAAGGATTTGAAACAAACGGTACGATGGTGCACCACTCTTCAGCGATGGTAAATTGAAGACCAGCCACGGTAATCCCGTTTTACCGTAAAAATCCACGTGTCGAAAAAACGAAGGGTAAAACACTTCCTAGACCCGATTGAGATTCGGATAGTCTTTTTTGGGCATTAAACAATCCATTGACGGCTGAAAGCTTTCATAGTCGTAGAACTCACTGAGGCCTTCGTTTTGACTGGGTATGGCTCCCGTAACTCTAAACGAGCCAGAAATTATGGCCGTCCGAATAATCGATATCTACAGGGTGCAACATCCACGGTGCAAGGTGCAACATCCGTCCGAAATGGCGAAATCGTGTCGTACGACTTTTTGAAATGCGTGCAAGATTTGAAACGAAACGATACCATGGTGCACCACTCTCCAGCGTTGGTAAATTGAAGACCAGCCACGGTAATCCCGTTTTACCGTAAAAATCCACGTGTCGAATAAACGAAGGGTAAAAAAATTCCTAGACCCGATTGACATTCGGATAGTCTTTTTTGGGCATTAAACAATCCATTGACGGCTGAAAGCTGTCATAGCCGTCGAACTCACTGAGGCCTTCGTTTTGACTGGTTATGGCTCCCGTAACTCTAAACGAGCCAGAAGTTATGGCCGTCCGACTAATCGATATCTACAGGGTGCAACATCCGTCCGAAATGGCGAAACAGTGTCGTACGACTTTTTGAAATGCGTGCATGGATTTGAAACGAAATGGTACTATGGTGCACCACCCTCCAGCGATAGTAAATCGAAGACCACCAACGGTAGTCCCGTTCTACCGTAAAAATCCACTTGTTGAAAAAACGAAGGGTAAAAAACTTCCTAGACCCGATTGAGATTCGGATAGTCTTTTTTGGGCATTAAACAATCCATTGACGGCTGAAAGCTGTCATAGCCGTAGAACTCACCGAGGCCTTCGTTTTGACTGGTTATGGCTCCCGTAACTGTAAACGGGCCAGAAGTTATGGCCGTCCGAATAATTGATATCTACAGGGTGCAACATCCATGGTGCAAGGTCAACATCCGTCCAAAATGGCGAAACAGTGTCGTACGACTTTTGGAAATGCATGCAAGGATTTGAAACGAAACGGTACGATGGTGCACCACTCTTCAGCGATGGTAAATTGAAGACCAGCCACGGTAATCCCGTTTTACCGTAAAAATTCACGTGCCGAAAAACGAAGGGTAAAAATCTTCCTAGACCCGATTGAGATTCGGATAGTCTTTTTTGGGCATTAAACAATCCATCGACGGCTGAAAGCTGTCATAGCCGTAGAACTCACTGAGGCCTTCGTTTCGACTGGTTATGGCTCCCGTAACTCTAAACGAGCCAGCAGTTATGACCGTCCGAATAATCGATATCTACATGCTGCAACATACACTGTGCAAGGTGTAACATCCGTCCGAAATGGCGAAACAGTGTCGTACGACTTTTTGAAATGCGTGAAAGGATTTGAAACGAAACGGTACCCTAGTGCACCACTCTCCAGTGATGGTAAATTGAAGACCAGCCAAGGTAATCCCTTTTACCGTAAAAGTCCACGTGTCTAAAAAACGAAGGGTAAAAAAACTTCCGAGACCCGATTGAGATTCGGATAGTCTTTTTTAGGCATTAAACAATCCATTGATGGCTGAAAGCTGTCATAGCTGTAGAACTCACTGAGGTCATGGTTTTGACTGGTTATGGCTCCCGTAACTCTAAACGAGCCAGAAGTTATGGCCGTCCGAATAATCGATATCTACAGGGTGCAACATCCGTCCGAAATGGCGAAACAGTGTCGTACGACTTTTTGAAATGCGTGCATGGATTTGAAACAAAATGGTACCATGGTGCACCACTCTCCAGCGATGGTAAATCGAAGACCAGCCACAGTAATCCCGTTCTACCGTAAAAATCCACGTGTTGAAAAAACGAAGGGTAAAAAACTTCCTAGACCCGATTGAGATTCGGATAGTCTTTTTTGGGCATTAAACAATCCATTGACGGCTGAAAGCTGTCATAGTTGTAGAACTCACTGAGGCCATCGTTTTGACTGGTTATGGCTCCCGTAACGCTAAACGAGCCAGAAGTTATGGCAGTCCGAATAATCGATATCTATAGGGTGCAACATCCACGGTGCAAGGTGCAACATCCGTCCGAAATGGCGAAACATTGTCGTAAGACTTTTTGAAATGCGTGCATGGATTTGAAACGAAATGTTACCATGGTGCACCACTCTCCAGCGATGGTAAATCGAAGACCAGCCATGGTAATCCCGTTCTACCGTAAAAATCCACGTGTTGAAAAAACGAAGGGTAAAAATGTTCCTAGACCCGATTAAGGTTCGGATAGTCTTTTTTGGGCATTAAACAATACATTGACGGCTGAAAACTGTCGTAGCCGTAGAACTCACCGAGGCCTTCGTTTTGACTGGTTATGGCTCCCGTAACTCTAAACGAGCCAGAAGTTATGGCCGTCCGAATAATCGTTATCTATAGGGTGCAACATCCACGGTGCAAGGTGCAACATCCGTCCGAAATGGCGTAACAGTGTTGTACGATTTTTTGAAATGCGCACATGGATTTGAAACAAAACGGTACCCTGGTGCACCACTCTCCAGCGATGGTAAATCGAAGACCAGCCATGGTAATCCCGTTTTACCATAAAAATCCACGTGTCGAAAAAACGAAGGGTAAAAAACTTCCTAGACCCGATTGAGATTCGGATAGTCTTTTTTGGGCATTAAACAATCCATTGACGGCCGAAAGCTGTCATAGCCGTAGAAATCACCGAAGCGCAGTGGTACCATGGTGCACCACTCTCCAGCGATGGTAAATCGAAGACCAGCCACGATAATCCCGTTCTACCGTAAAAATCCACGTGTCGAAAAACGAAGGGTAAAAAACTTCCGAGACCCGATTAAGATTCGGATAGTCTTTTTTGGGCATTAAACAATCCATTAACGGCTGAAAGCTGTCATAGCCATAGAACTCACTGAGGCCATCGTTTTGACTGGTTATGGCTCCCGTAACGCTAAACGAGGCAGAAGTTATGGCCGTCCGAATAATCGATATCGGTAGGGTGCAACATCCACGGTGCAAGGTGCAACATCCGTCCGAAATGGCGAAACAGTGCCGTACGACTTTTTGAAATGCGTGCAAGGATTTGAAACGTAACGGTACCATGGTGCACCATGCTCCTGCGATGGTAAATTGAAAACCAGCCACTATAATCTTGTTTTACCGTAAAAATCCACGTGTCAAAAAAATGAAGGGTAAAAAACTTCCTAGACCCGACTGAGATTCGGATAGTCTTTTTTGGGAATTACACAATCCATTGACGGTGGAAAGATGTTAGAGCCGTATAACTCACTGAGGCCTTCGTTTTGACTAATTATGGCTCCCGTAACACTAAACGTGCCAGAAGTTATGGTCGTCCGAATAATCGATATCTACAGGGTGCAACATCCACGGTGCAAGGTGCAACATCCGTCCGAAATGGCGAAACAGTGTCGTACGACTTTCTGAAATACGTGCATGGATTTGAAACGAAACGGTACCATGGTGCACCACTCTCCAGCGATGGTAAATCGAAGACCAGCCACGGTTATCCCGTTCTACCGTAAAAATCCACGTGTCGGAAAAACGAAGGGTAAAAAACTTCCTAGACCCGATTGAGATTCGGATAGTCTTTTTTGGGCAGTAAACAATCCATTGACGGCTGAAAGCTGTCATAGCCGTAGAACTCACTGAGGCCTTCGTTTTGACTGGTTATGGCTCCCGTAACTCTAAACGAGCCAGAAGTTATGGCCGTCCGAATAATCGATATCTACAGGGTGCAACATCCACGGTGTAAGGTACAACATCCATCCGAGATGGCGAAACAGTGTCGTATGACTTTTTGAAATGCGTGGAAGGATTTGAAACAAAACGGTACCATGGTGCACCACTCTCCAGCGTTGGTAAATTGAAGACCAGCCACGGTAATCCAGTTTTACCGTAAAAATCCAGGTGTTGAATTAACGAAGGGTAAAAAAATTCCGAGACCCGATTGAGATTCGGATAGTCTTTTTTGGGCATTAAACAATCCACCGACGACTGAAAGCTTTCATAGCCGTAGAACTCACAAAGGCCTTCGTTTTGACTGGTTATGGCTCCCGTAATTCTAAACGAGACAGAAGTTATGGCCGTCCGAATAATCGATATCTATGGGGTGCAACATCCACGGTGCAAGGTCCAACATCCGTCCGAAATGGCGAAACAGTGTCGTACGACTTTTTGAAATGCGTGCAAGGATTTGAAACGAAATGGTACCATGGTGCACCACTCCCCAGCGATGGTAAATTGAAGTCCAGCCACGGTAATTCCGTTTTACCGTAAAAATCCACGTGTCGAAAAAACGAAGGGTAAAAAACTTCCGAGACCCGATTGAGATTCGGATAGTCTTTTTTGGGTATTAAACAATCCATTGACGGCTGAAAGCTATCGTAGCCATAGAACTCACTGAGGCCATCGTTTTGACTGGTTGTGGCTCCCCTAACGCTAAACGAGGCAGAAGTTATGGCCGTCCGAATAATCAATATCTATAGGGTGCAACATCCACGGTGCAAGGTGCAACATCCGTCCGAAATGGAGAAACAGTGCCGTACGACATTTGGAAATGCGTGCAACGATTTGAAACGTAACGGTACCATGGTGCACCACTCTCCAGCGATGGTAAATCGAAGACCAGCCACGATAATCTCGTTTTACCGTAAAAATCCACGTGTCAAAAAAACGAAGGGTAAAAAACTTCGTAGACCCGACTGAGATTCGGATAGTCTTTTTTGGGAATTACACAATCCATTGACGGTGGAAAGCTATTAGAGCCGTAGAACTCACTGAGGCCTTCATTTTGACTGGTTATGGCTCCCGTAACTCTAAACGAGCCAGAAGTTATGGTCGTCCGAATAATCGATATCTATAGGGTGCAACATCCACGGTGCAAGGTGCAACATCCGTCCGAAATGGCGAAACAGTGTCGTATGACTTTTTGAAATGCGTGGAAGGATTTGAAACGAAACGGTACCATGGTGCACCACTCTCCAGCGTTGGTAAATTGAAGACCAGCCACGGTAATCCAGTTTTACCGTAAAAATCCACGTATCGAATAAACGAAGGGTAAAAAACTTCCGAGACCCGATTGAGATTCGGATAGTCTTTTTTGGGCATTAAACAATCCATTGACGACTGAAAGCTGTCATAGCTGCAGAACTCACTGAGGCCTTCGTTTTGACTGGTTATGGATCCCGTAACTCTAAACGAGCCAGAAGTTATGGCCGTCCGAATAATCGATATCTACAGGGTGCAACAACCACGGTGCAAGGTGCAACATCCGTCCGAAATGGCGAAACAGTGTCGTACGACTTTTTGAAATGCGTGGAAGGATTTGAAATGAAATGGTACCATGGTGCACCACTCTCCAGCGATGGTAAATTGAAGACCGGCCACGGTAATCCTGTTTTTCCGTAAAAATCCACGTGTCGAAAAAACGAAGTGTAAAAAACTTCCGAGATCCGATTGAGATTCGGATAGTCTTTTTTGGGCATTAAACAATCCATCGACGGCAGAAATCTGCCATAGCAGTAGAACTCACTGAGTCCTTCGTTTGATTGGTTATGGCTCCCGTAACTCTAAACGAGCCAGCAGTAATGGCCGTCCGAATAATCGATATCTACAGGGTGCAACATAAACGGTGCAAGGTGTAACATCCATCCGAAATGGCGAAACAGTATCGTACGACTTTTGAAATGCGTGAAAGGATTTGAAACGAAACGGTACCCTAGTGTACCACTCTCCAGCGATGGTAAATTGAAGACCAGCCACGGTAATCCCGTTTTACCGTAAAAGTCCACGTGTCTAAAAAACGAAGGGTAAAAAAAATTCCGAGACCCGATTGAGATTCGGATAGTCTTTTTTGGGCATTAAACAATCCATTGACGGCTGAAAGCTGTCATAGCCGTAGAACTCACTGAGGCCATCGTTTTGACTGGTTATGGCTCCCGTAACACTAAACGAGCCAGAAGTTATGGCCGTCCGAATAATCGATATCTGTAGGGTGCAACATCCACGGTGCAAGGTGCAACATCCGTCCGAAATGGAGAAACAGTGCCGTACGACTTTTTGAAATGCGTGCAAGGATTTGTAACGTAACGGTACCATGGTGCACCACTCTCCAGCGTTGGTAAATCGAAGACCAGCCACGGTAATCCCGTTTTAACGTAGAAATCCACGTGTCGAAAAAACGAAGGGTAAAAAAATTCCTAGACCCGATAGAGATTCGGATAGTCTTTTTTGGGAATTACACAATCCATTGATGGCTGAATGCTGTTAGAGCCGTAGAACTCACTGAGACCTTCGTTTTGACTAGTTATGGCTCCCGTAACTCTAAACAAGCCAGAAGTTATGGTCGTCCGAATAATCGATATCTACAGGGTGCAACATCCACGGTGCAAGGTGCAACATCCACGGTGCAAGGTGCCGTCCGAAATGGCGAAACAGTATCGTACGAATTTTTGAAATGCGTGCATGGATTTGAAACGAAACGGTACCGTGGTGCACCACCCTCGAGCGATGGTAAATCGAAGACCAGCCACGGTTATCCCGTTCTACCGTAAAAATCCACGTGTCGAAAAAACGAAGGGTAAAAAACTTCCTAGACCCGATTGAGATTCGGATATTCTTTTGGGGGCATTAAACAATCCATTGACGGCTGAAAGCTGTCATAGCTGTAGAACTCGCCGAGGCCTTCATTTTGACTGGTTATAGCTCCCCTAACTCTAAACGAGCCAGAAGTTATGGCCGTCCGAATAATCGATATCTACATGGTGCAACATCCACGGTGCAATGTGCAACATCCGTCCGAAATGTAGAAACAGTGTCGTACGACTTTTTGAAATGCATGCATGGATTTGAAACGAAACGGTACCCTGGTGCACCACTCTCTAGCGATGGTAGCATGAAGACCAGCCACGGTAATCCCGTTTTACCGTAAAAATCCAAGTGTCGAAAAACGAAGGGTAAAAAACTTCCGAGACCTGATTGAGATTAGGATAGTATTTTTTGGGCATTAAACAATCCATTGACGGCTGAAAGCTGTCATAGCTGTAGAACTCGCCGAGGCCTTCATTTTGACTGGTTATAGCTCCCCTAACTTTAAACGAGCCAGAAGTTATGGCCGTCCGAATAATCGATATCTACAGGGTGCAACATACACCGTGCAAGGTGCAACATCCGTCCGAAATGGCGAAAAGTGTCGTACGACTTTTTGAAATGCGTGCAAGGAGTTGAAACGAAACGGTACCATGGTGCACCATTCTCCAGCGTTGGCAAATTGAAGACCAGGCACGGTAATCCCGTTTTGCCATAAAAATCCACGTGTCGAAAAAACGAAGGGTAAAAAACGTCCGAGACCCGATTGAGACTCGGATAGTCTTTTTTGGGCATTAAACAATCCATTGACGGCTGAAAGCTGTCATAGCCATAGAACTCACTGAGGCCTTTGACTGGTTATGGCTCCTGTAACTCTTAACGAGCCATAAGTTATGGCCGTACGAATAATCGATATCTACATGGTGCAACATCCACGGCGCAAGGTGCAACATCCGTCCGAAATGGCGAAACAGTGTCATACGAAATTTTTGAAATGCGTGCATGGATTTGAAACGAAACGGTACCATGGTGCACCACTCTCCAGCGATGGTAAATCGAAGACCAGCCACGTAAACCCGTTCTACCGTAAAAATCCGCGTGTCGAAAAATCGAAGGGTAAAAAACTTCCTAGACCCGATTGAGATTCAGATAGTATTTTTTGAGCATTAAACAATCCATTGATGGCTGAAAGCTGTCATAGCCATATAACTCACTGAGGGCTTCGTTTTGACTGGTTATGGCTCCCGTAATTCTAAACGAGCCAGAAGTTATGGCCGTCCGAATAATCGATATCTACAGGGTGCAACATCCACGGTGCAAGGTGCAACATCCGTCCGAAATGGCGAAACAGTGTCGTACGACTTTTTGAAATGCGTGCAAGGATTTGAAACGAAACGGTACGATGGTGCACCACCCTTCAGCGATGGAAAATTGAAGACCAGCCACGGTAATCCCCTTTTAACGTAAAAATCCACGTGTCGAAAAAACGAAGGGTAAAAAACTTCCGAAACCCGATTGAGATTCGGATAGTCTTTTTTGGGCATTAAACAATCCATTGACGGCTGAAAGCTGTCATAGCCGTAGAACTCACTGAGGCCTTCGTTTTGACTGGTTATGGCTCCCGTAATTCTAAACGAGCCATAATTTATGGCCGTCCGAATAATCGATTTCTACTGGGTGCAACATCCACGGTGCAAGGTGCAACATCCGTCCGAAATGGCGAAACAGTGTCGTACGACTTTTTGAAATGCATGCAAGGATTTGAAACAAAACGGTACCACGGTGCACCACTCTCTAGCGATGGTAAATTGAAGACCAGCCACGGTAATCCCGTTTTACCGTAAAAATCCACGTGTCGAAAAAACGAAGGGTAAAAAACTTCCTAGACCCGATTGAGATTCAGATAGTCTTTTTTGGGAATTACACAATCCATTGATGGTTGAAAGCTGTTAGAGCCGTAGAACTCACCGAGGCCTTCGTTTTGACTAGTTATGGCTCCCGTAACTCTAAACTAGCCAGAAGTTATGGTCGTCCGAATAATCGATATCTACAGGGTGCAACATCCACGGTGCAAGGTGCAACATCCGTCCGAAATGGCGAAACAGTATCATACGAATTTTTGAAATGCGTGCATGGATTTGAAACGAAACGGTACCGTGGTGCACCACTCTCGAGCGATGGTAAATCGAAGACCAGCCACGGTAATCCCGTTCTACCGTAAAAATGCACGTGTCGAAAAAACGAAGGGTAAAAAACATCCTAGACCCGATTGAGATTCGGATAGTCTTTTTGGGGGCATTAAACAATCCATTGACAGCTGAAAGCTGTCATAGCCGTAGTAATCACCGAGGCCTTCATTTTGACTGGTTATGGCTCCCGTAACTCTAAACGAGCCAGAAGTTATGGCCGTCCGAATAATCGATATATACAGGTTGCAACATCCATGGTGCAATGTGCAACATCCGTCCGAAATGGCGAATCAGTGTCGTACGACTTTTTGAAATGCGTGCATGGATTTGAAACGAAACGGTACCCTGGTGCACCACTATCTAGCGATGGTAGCATGAAGACCAGCCACGGTAATCCCGTTTTACCGTAAAAATCCACGTGTCGAAAAACGAAGGGTAAAAAACTTCCGAGACCTGATTGAGATTCGGATAGTATTTTTTGGGCATTAAACAATCCATTGACGGCTAAACGCTGTCATAACTGTAGAACTCACTGAGGCCTTCGTTTTGACTAGTTATAGCTCCCGTAACTCTAAACGAGCCAGAAGTTATGGCCGTCCGAATAATCGATATTTACAGGGTGCAACATACACCGTGCAAGGTGCAACATTCGTCCGAAATGGCGAAACAGTGTCGTACGACTTTTTGAAATGCGTGCAAGTATTTGAAACGAAACGGTACCATGGTGCACCACTCTCCAGCGTTGGCAAATTGAAGACCAGGCACGGTAATCCCGTTTTACCGTAAAAATCCACGTGTCGAAAAAACGAAGGGTAAAAAACTTCCGAGACCCGATTGAGATTCGGATAGTCTTTTTTGGACATTAAACAATCCATTGACGGCTGAAAGCTGTCATAGCGGTAGAACTCACTGAGGCCTTTGACTGGTTATGGCTCCCGTAACTCTAAACGAGCCAGAAGTTATGGCCGTCCGAATAATCGATATCTACATGGTGCAACATCCACGGTGCAAGGTGCAACATCCGTCCGAAATGGCGAAAGAGTGTCGTACGACATGTTTGAAATGCGTGCATGGATTTGAAATGAAACGGTACCATGGTGCACCACTCTCCAGCGATGGTAAATCGAAGACCAGCCACGTAAACCCGTTCTACCGTAAAAATCCACGTGTCGAAAAATCGAAGGATAAAAAACATCCTAGACCCGATTGATATTCGGGTAGTCTTTTTTGAGCATTAAACAATCCACTGATGGCTGAAAGCTGTCATAGCCGTAGAACTCACTGAGGCCTTCGTTTTGACTGGTTATGGCTCCCGTAACTCTAAATGAGCCAGAAGTTATGGCCGTCCGAATAATCGATATCTACAGGGTGCAACATCCACGGTGCAAGGTGCAACATCCGTCCGAAATGGCGAAACAGTGTCGTACGACTTTTTGAAATGCATGCAAGGATTTGAAACAAAATGGTACGATGTTGCACCACTCTTCAGCGATGGTAATTTGAAGACCAGCCACGGTAATCCCCTTTTACTGTAAAAATCCACGTGTCGAAAAAACGAAGGGTAAAAAATTCCGAGACCCGATTGAGATTCGGATAGTCTTTTTTGGGCATTAAACAATCCATTGACGGCTGAAAGCTTTCATCGCCGTAGAACTCACTGAGGCCTTCGTTTTGACTGGTTATGGCTCCCGTAATTCTGAACGAGCCAGAAGTTATGGCCGTCCGAATAATCGATATCTACTGGGTGCAACATCCACGGTGCAAGGTGCAACATCCGTCCGAAATGGCGAAACAGTGTCGTACGACTTTTTGAAATGCATGCTAGGATTTGAAACAAAACGGTACCATGGTGCACCACTCTCCAGCAATGGTAAATTGAAGACCAGCCATGGTAATCCCGTTTTACCGTAAAAATCCACGTGTTGAAAAAACGAAGGGTAAAAAACTTCCTAGACCCTATTGAGATTCGGATAGTCTCTTTTGGGAATTACACAATCCATTGATGGCTGAAAGCTGTTAGAGCCGTAGAACTCACTGAGGCCTTCGTTTTGACTAGTTATGGCTCCCGTAACTCTAAACTAGCCAGAAGTTATGGTCGTCCGAATAATCGATATCTACAGGGTGCAACATCCACGGTGCAAGGTGCAACATCCGTCCGAAATGGCGAAACAGTGTCATACGAATTTTTGAAATGCGTGCATGGATTTGAAACGAATGGTACCGTGGTGCACCACTCTCGAGCGATGGTAAATCGAAGACCAGCCACGGTAATCCCGTTCTACCGTAAAAATCCACGTGTCGAAAAAACGAAGGGTAAAAAACATCCTAGACCCGATTGAGATTGGGATATTCTTTTTGGGGCATTAAACAATCCATTGATGGCTGAAAGCTGTCATAGCCGTAGAACTCACCGAGGCCTTCATTTTGACTGGTTATGGCCCACGTAACTCTAAACGAGCCAGAAGTTATGGCCGTCCGAATAATCGATATCTATAGGGTGCAACATCCACGGTGCAATGTGCTACATCCGTCCGAAATGGCGAAACAGTGTCGTACGACTTTTTGAAATGCGTGCATGGATTTGAAACGAAACGGTACCCTAGTGCACCACTCTCTAGCGATGGTAGCATGAAGACCAGCCACGGTAATCCCGTTTTACCGTAAAATCCACGTGTCGAAAAACGAAGGGTAAAAAACTTCCGAGACTTGATTGAGATTCGGATAGTATTTTTTGGGCATTAAACAACCCATTGACGGCTGAAAGCTGTCATAGCCGTAGAACTCGCTGAGGCCTTCGCTTTGACTGGTTATAGCTCCCGTACCTCTAAACGAGCCAGAAGTTATGGCCGTCCGAATAATCGATATCTACAGGGTGCAACATACACCGTGCAAGGTGCAACATCCGTCTGAAATGGTGAAACAGTGTCGTACGACTTTTTGAAATGCATGCAAGGATTTGAAACGAAACGGTACCATGGTGCACCACTCTCCAGCGTTGGCAAATTGAAGACCAGGCACGGAAATCCTGTTTTACCGTAAAAATCCAAGTGTCGAAAAAACGAAGGGTAAAAAACTTCCGAGACCCGATTGAGATTCAAATAGTCTTTTTTGGGCATTAAACAATCCATTGACGGCTGAAAGCTGTCATACCCGTAGAACTCACTGAGGCCTTTGACTGGTTATGGCTCCCGTAACTCTAAACGAGCCAGAAGTTATGGCCGTCCGAATAATCGATATCTGCATGGTGCAACATCCTCGGTGCAAGGTGCAACATCCGTTCGAAATGGCGAAACAGTGTCGTACGACATTTTTGAAATGCGTGCATGGATTTGAAACGAAACGGTACCATTGTGCACCACTCTCCAGCGATGGTAAATCGAAGACCAGCCACGTAAACCCGTTCTACCGTAAAAATCCACGTGTCGAAAAATCAAAGGGTAAAAAACTTCCTAGACCCGATTGAGGTTCGGATAGTCTTTTTTGAGCATTAAACAATCCATTGATGGCTGAAAGCTGTCATAGCTGTAGAACTCACTGAGGCCTTCGTTTTGACTGGTTATGGCTCCCGTAACTCTAAACGAGCCAGAAGTTATGGCCGTCCGAATAATCGATATCTACAGAGTGCAACATCCACGGTGCAAGGTGCAACAACCGTCCAAAATGGCGAAACAGTGTCGTACGACTTTTTGAAATGCATGCAAGGATTTGAAACGAAATGGTACGATGGTGCACCACTCTTCAGCAATGGTAAATTGAAGACCAGCCACGGTAATCCCCTTTTACTGTAAAAATCCACGTGTCGAAAAAACGAAGGGTAAAAAATTCCGAGACCCGATTGAGATTCGGATAGTCTTTTTTGGGCATTAAACAATCCATTGATGGATGAAAGCTGTCATAGCCGTAGAACTCACTGAGGCCTTCGTTTTGACTGGTTATGGCTCTCGTAATTCTAAACGAGCCAGAAGTTATGGCTGTCCGAATAATCGATATCTACTGGGTGCAACATCCACGGTGCAAGGTGCAACATCCGTCCGAAATGGCAAAACAGTGTCGTACGACTTTTTGAAATGCATGCTAGGATTTGAAAAAAAACGGTACCATGGTGCACCACTCTCCAGCGATGGTAAATTGAAGACCAGCCACAGTAATCCCGTTTTACCGTAAAAATCCACGTGTCGAAAAAACGAAGCGTAAAAAACCTCCTAGACCCTATTGAGATTCGGATAGTCTCTTTTGGGAATTACACAATCCATTAATGGCTGAAAGCTGTTAGAGCCGTAGAACTCATTGAGGCCTTCGTTTTGACTAGTTATGGCTCCCGTAACTCTAAACTAGCCAGAAGTTATGGTCGTCCGAATAATCGATATCTACAGGGTGCAACATCCACGGTGCAAGGTGCAACATCCGTCCGAAATGGCGAAACAGTATCATACGAATTTTTGAAATACGTGCATGGATTTGAAACGAAACGGTACCGTGGTGCACCACTCTCGAGCGATGGTAAATCGAAGACCAGCCACGGTAATCCCGTTCTACCGTAAAAATCCACGTGTCGAAAAAACGAAGGTTAAAAAACTTCCTAGACCCGATTGAGATTCGGATAGTCTTTTTGGGGCATTAAACAATCCATTGATGGCTGAAAGCTGTCACAGCCGTAGAACTCACCGAGGCCTTCATTTTGACTGGTTATGGCTCCCGTAACTCCAAACGAGCCAGAAGTTATGTCCGTCCGAATAATCGATATCTACAGGGTGCAACATCCACGGTGCAATGTGCAACATCCGTCCGAAATGGCGAAACAGTGTCGTACGACTTTTTGAAATGCGTGCATGGATTTGAAACGAAACGGTACCCTGGTGCACCACTCTCTAGCGATGGTAGCATGAAGACCAGCCACGGTAATCCCGTTTTACCGCAAAAATCCACGTGTCGAAAAACGAAGGGTAAAAAACTTCCGAGACCTGATTGAGATTCGGATAGTATTTTTTGGGCATTAAACAATCCATTGACGGCTGAAAGCTGTCATAGCCGTAGAACTCGCTGAGGCCTTCGTTTCGACTGGTTATGGCTCCCGTAACTCTAAACGAGCCAAAAGTTATGGCCGTCCGAATAATCGATATCTACAGGGTGCAACATACACCGTGCAAGGTGCAACATCCGTCTGAAATGGCGAAACAGTGTCGTACGACTTTTTGAAATGCGTGCAAGGATTTGAAACGAAACGGTACCATGGTGGACCACTCTCCAGCGTTGGCAAATTGAAGACCAGGCACGGACATCGCGTTTTACCGTAAAAATCCACGTGTCCAAAAAACGAAGGGTAAAAAACTTCCGAGAACCGATTGAGATTCGAATAGTCTTTTTTGGGCATTAAACAATCCATTGACGGCTGAAAGCTGTCATAGCCGTAGAACTCACTGAGGCCTTTGACTGGTTACGGCTCCCGTAACTCTAAACGAGCCAGAAGTTATGGCCGTCCGAATAATCGACATTTGCATGGTGCAACATCCACGGTGCAAGGTGCAACATCCGTTCGAAATGGCGAAACAATGTCGTACGACATTTTTGAAATGCGTGCATGGATTTGAAATGAAACGATACCATGGTGCACCACTCTCCAGCGATGGTAAATCGAAGACCAGCCACGTAAACCCGTTCTACCGTAAAAATCCACGTGTCGAAAAATCGAAGGGTAAAAAACTTCCTAGACCCGATTGAGGTTCGGATAATATTTTTTGAGCATTAAACAATCCATTGATGGATGAAAGATGTCATAGCCGTAGAACTCACTGAGGCCTTCGTTTTGACTGGTTAAGGCTCCCGTAACTCTAAACGAGCTAGAAGTTATGGTCGTCCGAATAATCGATATCTACAGGGTGCAACATCCACGGTGCAAGGTGCAACATCCGTCCGAAATGGCGAAACAGTGTCGTACGACTTTTTGAAATGCGTGCAAGGATTTGAAACGAAATGGTATGATGGTGCACCACTGCTCAGCGATGGTAAATTGAAGACCAGCCACGGTAATCCCCTTTTACTGTAAAAATCCACGTGTCGAAAAAACGAAGGGTAAAAAATTCCGAGACCCGATTGAGATTCGGATAGTCTTTTTTGGGCATTAAACCATCCATTGAAGGCTGAAAGCTGTCATAGCCGTAGAACTCGCTGAGGCCTTCGTTTTGACTGGTTATGGCTCCCGTAATTCTAAACGAGCCAGAAGTTATGGCCGTCCGAATAATCGATATCTACTGGGTGCAACATCCAGGGTGCAAGGTGCAACATCCGTCCGAAATGGCGAAACAGTGTCGTACGACTTTTTGAAATGCATTGTGTTTGCGCCAAAATTGGCCACAAACACCCAATACCGTGAAAGCACCAGTGTATGAATATAAATTAATGATATTCAAACACAAACAACAGATCTCAACATATAATAGACAGCAACCACAAAAGTAAAGAACAGAGACACAAGTTTTATAGTGGTTCGGCTATCTCCGGCCTACGTCCACTCCAATTTTTTCTTTTTTATTGATTATCCTTGAAGATTACAAGTGATTACAACAGTTGTAGTGACCAAATCTGAATAAAATAGCAGAAATAATGCTATGGAATGATTTTAGCAGCGTCTGGGCTTGCTTTTCCTCTCCAAATCTTCCGACCTCTTTTCTGAATGACCAGGGGCTCTATTTATAGGCGTGGAAGGTTGAAATCCCGCCTAAAACCTGGGGAGGTTGCTTGGCACGTGAGGGGGGGGGCCCACAGGCCCGTGTTCTCGGAATCCGTGCCCAGTTTGGGATTGATTCGAAGTGATTTTCGAATCGATCAAGAATCCATCCAATTGAGCTGAAATTTGGTGTGAACATTCTTCAACATGTATGTAAGCTCCTGTAAAAATTTCATTGCATTTGGATCAATGGTTTGGAAGATATGATCGATCCAAGTTCTAGAATTCGTGCGTCCTGATTGGTTCGAACCCATGGTCTGTCTACTTCGAAACCATGTATTTCGAACCCACGAGGCCAACTCTCTCGAATCCATACCCTTCGAATCCATCTTCAGTCCTTCGACTCCATAACTCTCGAATCCATGCACACTTCGAATCCATTCACCTCCTACGAATCCATCGAAACTTCGAATCCATTTACTTTCTACGAATCCATCAAAACTTCGTGTCCATTCACTTTCTACGAATCCATCAAAACTTCGAATCCATCATTTTCCACGAATCCATCAGAACTTCGAATCCATCATTTTCCACGAATCCATCAGAACTTCGAATCCATCATTTTCCACGAATCCATTAAAACTTCGTATCCATTTCCTTCTTCGAGCTTCATCATTCGAATCCACTATCTTCGAGTCCGCGTCCATCATTCGAATCCATGTCCATTGCACTGAAGTCATTCCTTTCGAACCCAATCTAGTTCCCGTTGATTCGAACCTGATGGGTTCGAACCTGATGGGTTCGAACCTGATGGGTCCGAACCTGATGGGTTCGATCCTGATGGGTTCGAAACTGATGGGTTCGAACCTGATGGGTTCGAACCTGATGGTTTCGAACCTGATGGGATCGAACCTGATGGGTTCGAACAACATTCCTCTCCCACCTTGAATCCATCATATTTCCTCCATACGAACTCCGATTAACTTGATATTCGAAACATAGCCTTTCATAGTCCTTATCGTCATTTTCAATCAATTTCGTCTCGATCGGAGTTCTACAGAATTTTGACGATATCCATCGTAGCCTTTATTCCCAGTCCCGCTATCCGTAATTCCTTGCCAATTTGTTGTTATCCCCGTTTTGACCATAAAATGGGGTAACAGTCTGCCCCCCAAAACATGCCTTGTGATAACAAGACGTGTTTTGAATAGTTCCGAATCCAATATTCGAAGTCCAAAGCCATATTGCCAGAGTATATCATTCTTGACTGCTTCGAGTCGATGTCCAGTTCCATATCCAATAACCAAAGCCTTAGCCAATTCCGTATCCATTCGAAGTCGACAACCGAGTTCCAATCCATCCTTATCCAATAGCCAATAACTGAAGCCAGGACCTCTCCGGGTCAATAGCCAAATCCATAACCTCTCCGGGTTCCTGCCAAGCGCGATCCATACTTGATGTCCTTGGCCCAGTGTCCCTGGGCGTTGTAAAATGCCATGGCTTAAGTCCTAAGCCGAATCTTGATCTCTCCGGACCCTTGCCGAGCATAGTCCATACTCAACGACCTTGGCCCAGTGTCCCTGGGCGCTGTAAAATGCCATGGCTTAAGTCCTAAGCCGAATCCTGATCCCTCCGGACCCTTGCCAAGCATAGTCCATACTCGACGACCTGAAAATAATATATGATAATAGAGGGCCTAAGTCCTAGGCCGAATCCTGGTCACTCCGGACCCTTGCCGAGCATAGTACATACTCGACGACCTGAATGAGTCAACTCACCTTGTTTGGGTAAAGTGACTCACCCCTTGCCAGGCATAATCCATACCCGACGACCATTTATCAAAAACCAGATAAAAGTCCAACCAAAAATCTATTCCAAAGCCCAAAAATCCAAATCCAAAAATTCAAATCCGAAATCCAAATCCAAAATCCAAATCCAAACCCAAAAATTCAAATCCAAAACCAGAAAACCAGAAATCCAAACCAGAATCCAAAACCAAAAACAATTGTCCAAAGGAAAATCCAAATAAAAAAGCAAGAAAAACCAGGAGCTCAATCCAAGCTCCAAAACCAAATCCAAAAAGAAAAGCAATGTCCAATCTGAAAGCAAGAAATAAATTTAACAAACCATAGCGTCCCGGGTTATCATCATTCAGAGCGTGCCTAGGGGCTATCTCCGTCCCCGTACATGTGTAAATGACTTTACCGTTTGCTAACAGCTTGCTACTTATTCCATATTACCTTGGTCAATGGATGATCAATCGACGATCATCCCTGGGCCTCCCATCATCACGGCGTGAGGTGGTCGGCGGTTGCTCCTGCTCCACCGTTGCATCCCGAGTTCCAACATATTGCTGCAACTGTCCATTCCTTACATGCTCCTCGATTATATCCTTTAGGTGCCTGCAGCTGTTGGTATCGTGTCCATCCAGATCATGGAAGAGACAGTGCCTTCCTGATGTCCTTTCCCGCTCTGTTGGTTCCCTCCTAGCCGGCCTTCGGTAGGGAAGGCGATTCCGAGTTTCCAAGTATATCCGTTCCAGCGTCTCGTTCAATCCAGTGTATGTGGAAAACTTTGGGTCCTTCCATCGTTTTCTAGCGTTTCCAGAGTCGTCATCTAACTTCCTTTTTCCTTTATCCCTATCCGAACCGTTTTTGGATACCGCTCCAACCTCGATTGTGCTAACCTTTTTTGACTTTAAATCCGTACTTGCATCTTCTTGTCGAAGGAACCTTTCTGCCTCATGAAAGAATTCGTCGAGATTTCGCGGGGGATCTCGTATCAGAGATACCTTGAAATCCGAATTCTCCTTGACTCCTGATACTGCTGCCATTAAAACCATTGATGGATCAGGCCGATCCACCGAAGCGACTGCCGCGCTGAATCGAGTTAGAAAAGTTCTAAGTGATTCGTCCATTCTTTGCTTTACCGATGTTAAAGTCATCACGTTCTTTGGCCTCTTAACGTGAACCCGAAACTGTCCTAGAAACTTTTCCACTAATTCCTTCCAAGTCCTGATAGATCCTTCTCCCAGTTGCCTAAACCACATTGCAGCCAAGTCCTTCAAATACAAAGGGAAACACCGGGCCATCACTTCCTCCGATGCCCCCAGCACCTCCATGTGTCTGGTGTACCTCATTAAGTGATCTGTTGGATACGTCTTACCATCATATACCTCCACGCTAGGTAGCTTGAACTTAGGTGGATTCCGAGCCATCCTTATCTCCCGAACGAATGGACTTCTATTCACTCCTTCCAAATCTCCGTTTGTCAACCCACCTCGCACAGTCTTCCTAATCATCTCTACTAACCCTGTATTGTCTGGTAGGGGTTGCCCCCCATGCCCCCGAGGGAACTCTGGTACATATTCCTCGTGTGGCTCACTAGCAGCAACGTTAGTTCTAGCTTGCTGAACTCCTTCCAAAGGTACTTCTGCATTGAATCCTGTGGGCCTGCCCCCAAGCCCTTGTTGATTGCCTTCTGGCTCCGTATCCTGTCCTTCATTGGGTTCCACAATCCTAGCTCCTTGTCCTGCATCCGCAGCTGCTGTAGCTGTTCCTAAGCTCTGCATTCCTGTAGCTCTCATTTGTTCCAAGAAAGTTTGCATCATTTCCTGTTGACTTTTCAACAATCTCTCCTGCAAAGAATTGGCCATAGCTTCCATTTCATCCCGAGTTATGTAGACTGAAGCCCGTCCTTCCTCACCTCCGGAGGATGCTTGCTGACTTCCTCCTTGTTGGCTTCTCTCAGCCCTTAGCCTTCTGCTATCCTGTCTAGCCATTGTCTTCCAAATCCAAATTCCTCAAACTCTTCAAATCCGATGTAGCGGGTGCTAGTTGTTCTCAGTGAAAGCACCAAAATGTTTGCGCCAAAATTGGCCACAAACACCCAATACCGTGAAAGCACCAGTGTATGAATATAAATTAATGATATTCAAACACAAACAACAGATCTCAACATATAATAGACAGCAACCACAAAAGTAAAGAACAGAGACACAAGTTTTATAGTGGTTCGGCTATCTCCGGCCTACGTCCACTCCAATTTTTTCTTTTTTATTGATTATCCTTGAAGATTACAAGTGATTACAACAGTTGTAGTGACCAAATCTGAAGAAAATAGCAGAAATAATGCTATGGAATGATTTTAGCAGCGTCTGGGCTTGCTTTTCCTCTCCAAATCTTCCGACCTCTTTTCTGAATGACCAGGGGCTCTATTTATAGGCGTGGAAGGTTGAAATCCCGCCTAAAACCTGGGGAGGTTGCTTGGCACGTGAGGGGGGGGCCCACAGGCCCGTGTTCTCGGAATCCGTGCCCAGTTTGGGATTGATTCGAAGTGATTTTCGAATCGATCAAGAATCCATCCAATTGAGCTGAAATTTGGTGTGAACATTCTTCAACATGTATGTAAGCTCCTGTAAAAATTTCATTGCATTTGGATCAACGGTTTGGAAGATATGATCGATCCAAGTTCTAGAATTCGTGCGTCCTGATTGGTTCGAACCCATGGTCTGTCTACTTCGAAACCATGTATTTCGAACCCACGAGGCCAACTCTCTCGAATCCATACCCTTCGAATCCATCTTTAGTCCTTCGACTCCATAACTCTCGAATCCATGCACACTTCGAATCCATTCACCTCCTACGAATCCATCGAAACTTCGAATCCATTTACTTTCTACGAATCCATCAAAACTTCGTGTCCATTCACTTTCTACGAATCCATCAAAACTTCGAATCCATCATTTTCCACGAATCCATCAGAACTTCGAATCCATCATTTTCCACGAATCCATCAGAACTACGAATCCATCATTTTCCACGAATCCATTAAAACTTCGTATCCATTTCCTTCTTCGAGCTTCATCATTCGAATCCACTATCTTCGAGTCCGCGTCCATCATTCGAATCCATGTCCATTGCACTGAAGTCATTCCTTTCGAACCCAATCTAGTTCCCGTTGATTCGAACCTGATGGGTTCGAACCTGATGGGTTCGAACCTGATGGGTTCGAACCTGATGGGTCCGAACCTGATGGGTTCGATCCTGATGGGTTCGAAACTGATGGGTTCGAACCTGATGGGTTCGAACCTGATGGTTTCGAACCTGATGGGATCGAACCTGATGGGTTCGAACAACATTCCTCTCCCACCTTGAATCCATCATATTTCCTCCATACGAACTCCGATTAACTTGATATTCGAAACATAGCCTTTCATAGTCCTTATCGTCATTTTCAATCAATTTCGTCTCGATCGGAGTTCAACAGAATTTTGACGATATCCATCGTAGCCTTTATTCCCAGTCCTGCTATCCGTAATTCCTTGCCAATTTGTTGTTATCCCCGTTTTGACCATAAAATGGGGTAACACATTGTAGGATTTGAAACAAAACGGTACCATGGTGCACCACTCTCCAGCGATGGTAAATTGAAAACCAGCCACGGTAATCCCGTTTTACCGTAAAAATCCACGTGTCGAAAAAACGAAGGGTAAAAAACTTCCTAGACCCTATTGAGATTCGGATAGTCTCTTTTGGGAATTACACAATCCATTGATGGCTGAAAGCTGTTAGAGCCGTAGAACTCACTGAGGCCTTCGTTTTGACTAGTTATGGCTCCCGTAACTCTAAACTAGCCAGAAGTTATGGTCGTCCGAATAATCGATATCCACACGGTGCAACATCCACGGTGCAAGGTGCAACATCCGTCCGAAATGGCGAAACAGTGTCATACGAATTTTTGAAATGCGTGCATGGATTTGAAACGAAACGATACCGTGGTGCACCACTCTCGAGCGATGGTAAATCGAAGACCAGCCACGGTAATCCCGTTCTACCGTAAAAATCCACGTGTCGAAAAAACGAAGGGTAAAAAACTTCCTAGACCCGATTGAGATTCGGATAGTCTTTTTGGGGCATTAAACAATCCAGTGATGGCTGAAAGCTGTCATAGCCGTAGAACTCACCGAGGCCTTCATTTTGACTGGTTATGGCTCCCGTAACTCTAAACGAGCCAGAAGTTATGGGCGTCCGAATAATCGATATCTATAGGGTGCAACATCCACGGTGCAATGTGCAACATCCGTCCGAAATGGCGAAACAGTGTCGTACGACTTTTTGAAATGCATGCATGGATTTGAAACGAAACGGTACCCTGGTGCACCACTCTCTAGCGATGGTAGCATGAAGACCAGCCACGGTAATCCCGTTTTACCGTAAAAATCCACGTGTCGAAAAACGAAGGGTAAAAAACTTCCGAGACCTGATTGAGATTCAGATAGTATTTTTTTGGGCATTAAACAATCCATTGACGGCTGAAAGCTGTCATAGCCGTAGAACTCGCTGAGGCCTTCGTTTTGACTGGTTATAGCTCCCGTAACTCTAAACGAGCCAGAAGTTATGGCCGTCCGAATAATCGATATCTACAGGGTGCAACATACACCGTGCAAGGTGCAACATCCGTCCGAAATGGCGAAACAGTGTCGTACGACTTTTTGAAATGCGTGCAAGGATTTGAAACGAATCGTTACCATGGTGCACCACTCTCCAGCGTTGGCAAATTGAAGACCAGGCACGGAAATCCCGTTTTACCGTAAAAATCCACGTGTCGAAAAAACGAAGGGTAAAAAACTTCCGAGACCCGATTGAGATTCGAATAGTCTTTTTTGGGCATTAAACAATCCATTGACGGCTGAAAGCTGTCATAGCCGTAGAACTCACTGAGTCCTTTGACTGGTTATGGCTCCCGTAACTCTAAACGAGCCAGAAGTTATGGCCGTCCGAATAATCGATATCTGCATGGTGCAACATCCACGGTGCAAGGTGCAACATCCGTTCGAAATGGCGAAACAGTGTCGTACGACATTTTTGAAGTGCGTGCATCGTTTTGAAACGAAACGGTACCATAGTGCACCACTCTCCAGCGATGGTAAATCGAAGACCAGCCACGTAAACCCGTTCTACCGTAAAAATCCACGTGTCGAAAAATCGAAGGGTAAAAAACTTCCTAGACCCGATTGAGGTTCGGATAGTCTTTTTTGAGCATTAAACAATCCATTGATGGCTGAAAGCTGTCATAGCTGTAGAACTCACCGAGGCCTTCGTTTTGACTGGTTATGGCTCCCGTAACTCTAAACGAGCCAGAAGTTATGGCCGTCCGAATAATCGATATCTACAGGGTGCAACATCCACGGTGCAAGGTTCAACATCCGTCCGAAATGGCGAAACAGTATCGTACGACTTTTTGAAATGCATGCAAGGATTTGAAACGAAATGGTACGATGGTGCACCACTCTTCAGCGATGGTAAATTGAAGACCAGCCACGGTAATCCCGTTTTACCGTAAAAATCCACGTGTCGAAAAAATGAAGGGTAAAAAGCATCCGAGACCCGATTGAGATTCAGATAGTCTTTTTTGGGCATTAAACAATCCATTGACGGCTGAAAGTTGTCGTAGCCGTGAAACTCACCGAGGCCTTCGTTTTGACTAGTTATGGCTCCCGTAATTCTAAACGAGCTAGAAGTTATGGCCGTCCGAATAATCGATATCTACTGGGTGCAACATCCACGGTGCAAGGTGCAACATCCGTCCAAAATGGCGAAACAGTGTCGTACGACTTTTTGAAATGAATGCAAGGATTTGAAACAAAACGGTACCATGGTGCACCACTCTCCAGCGATGGTAATTTGAAGACCAGCCACGGTAATCCCGTTTTACCGTAAAAATCCACGTGTCGAAAAAACGAAGGGTAAAAGACTTCCTAGACCCGATTGAGATTCGGATAGTCTTTTTTGGGAATTACACAATCCATTGATGGCTGAAAGCTGTTAGAGCCGTAGAACTCACTAAGGCCTTCGTTTTGACTAGTTATGGCTCCCGTAACTCTAAACTAGCCGGAAGTTATGGTCGTCCGAATAATCGATATCTACAGGGTGCAACATCCACGGTGCAAGGTGCAACATCCGTCCGAAATGGCGAAACAGTATCGTACGAATTTTTGAAATGCATGCATGGATTTGAAATGAAACGGTACCGTGGTGCACCACTCTCGAGCGATGGTAAATCGAAGACCAGCCACGGTAATCCCGTTCTACCGTAAAAATCCACGTGTCGAAAAAACGAAGGGTAAAAAACTTCCTGGACCCGATTGAGATTCGGATAGTCTTTATGGGGCATTAAATAATCCATTGACGGCTGAAAGCTGTCATGGCCGTAGAACTCACCGAGGCCTTCATTTTGATTGGTTATGGCTCCCATAACTCTAAACGAGCCAGAAGTTATGGCCGTCCGAATAATCGATATCTACAGGTGCAACATCCACGGTGCAATGTGCAACATCCGTCCGAAATGGCGAATCAGTGTCGTACGACTTTTTGAAATGCGTGCATGGATTTGAAATGAAATGGTACCCTGGTGCACCACTCTCTAGCGATGGTAGCATGAAGACCAGCCACGGTAATCCCGTTTTACCGCAAAAATCCACGTGTCGAAAAACGAAGGGTAAAAAACTTCCGAGACCTGATTGAGATTCGGATAGTATTTTTTGGGCATTAAACAATCCATTGACGGTTGAAAGCTGTAATAGCCGTAGAACTCGCCGAGGCCTTCGTTTTGACTGGTTATAGCTCCCGTAACTCTAAACGAGACAGAAGTTATGGCCGTCCGAATAATCGATATCTACAGGGTGCAACATACACCGTGCAAGGTGCAACATCCGTCCGAAATGGCGAAACAGTGTCGTACGATTTTTTGAAATGCATGCAAGGATTTGAAACGAAACGGTACCATGGTGCACCACTCTCCAGCATTGGCAAATTGAAGACCAGGCACGGTAATCCCGTTTTACCGTAAAAATCCACGTGTCGAAAAAACGAAGGGTTAAAAACTTCCGAGACCCGATTGAGATTCGGATAGTCTTTTTTGGGCATTAAACAATCCATTGACGGCTGAAAGCTGTCATAGCCGTAGAACTCACAGAGGCCTTTGACTGGTTATGTCTCCCGTAACTCTAAACGAGCCAGAAGTTATGGCCGTCCGAATAATCGATATCTACATGGTGCAACATCCACGGTGCAAGGTGCAACATCCGTCCGAAATGGCGAAACAGTGTCGTACGACATTTTTGAAATGCGTGCATGGATTTGAAACGAAACGGTACCATGGTGCACCACTCTCCAGCGACGGTAAATCGAAGACCAGCCACGTAAACCCATTCTACCGTAAAAATCCACGTGTCGAAAAAACGAAGGGTAAAAAACTTCCGAGACCCGATTGATATTCGGATAGTCTTTTTTGGGCATTAAACAATCCATTGACGGATGAAAGCTGTCATAGCTGTAGAACTCACTAAGTCCTTCGTTTTGACTGGTTATGGCTCCCGTAATTCTAAACGAGCCAGAAGTTATGGCCGTCCGAATAATCGATATCTACTGGGTGCAACATCCACGGTGCAAGGTGCAACATCCGTCCGAAATGGCGAAATGATGTCGTACGACTTTTTGAAATGCATGCAAGGATTTGAAACAAAACGGTACCATGGTGCACCACTCTCCAGCGATGGTAAATTGAAGACTAGCCACGATAATCCCGTTTTACCGTAAAAATCCACGTGTCGAAAAAACGAAGGGTAAAAAACTTCCGAGACCCGATTGAGATCCGAATAGTCTTTTTTGGGCATTAAACAATCCATCGAAGGCTGAAAGCTTTCATAGCCGTAGAACTCACTGCGGCCTTCGTTTTGACTGGTTATGGCGCCCGCAACTCTAAACGAGCCATAAGTTATGGCCGTTCGAATAATCGATATCTACAGGGTGCAACATCTACGGTACAACGTGCAACATCCGTCCGAAATGGCGAAACAGTGTCGTACGACTTTTTGAAATGCGTGCAAGGATTTGAAACGAAACGGTACCATGGTACACCACTCTCCAGCGATGGTAAATTGAAGACCAGCCACGGTAATCCCGTTTTACCGTAAAAATCCACGTGTCGAAAAAACGAAGGGTAAAAAACTTCCGAGACCCGATTGAGATTGGGATAGTCTTTTTTGGGCATTAAACAATCCATCGACGGCTGCAAGCTGTCATAGCCGTAGAACTCACTAAGGCCTTCGTTTTGACTGGTTATGGCTCCCGTAAGTCTAAACGAGCCAGAAGTTTTGGCCGTTCGAATAATCGATATCTACAAGGTGCAACATCCACGGTGCAAGGTGCAACATCCGTCCGAAATGGCGAAACAGTGTCGTACGACATTTTTGAAATGCGTCCATGGATTCGAAACGAAACGGTACCATGGTGCACCACTCTCCAGCGATGGTAAATCAAAGACCAGCCACGGTAATCCCGTTCTACCGTAAAAATCCACGTGTCGAAAAAACGAAGGGTAAAAAACTTCCTAGACCCGATTGAGATTCAGATAGTCTTTTTGGGGCATTAAACAATCCATTGACGGCTGAAAGCTGTCATGGCCGTAGAACTCACCGAGGCCTTCATTTTGACAGGTTATGGCTCCCGAAACTCTAAACGAGCCAGAAGTTATGGCCGTCCGAATAATCGAGATCTACAGGTGCAACATCCACGGTGCAATGTGCAACATCCGTCCGAAATGGCGAAACAGTGTCGTACAACTTTTTGAAATGCGTGCATGGATGTGAAACGAAACGGTACCCTGGTGCACCACTCTCTAACGATGGTAGCATGAAGACCAGCCACGGTAATCCCGTTTTACCGCAAATATCCACGTGTCGAAAAACGAAGGGTAAAAAACTTCCAAGACCTGATTGAGATTCGGATAGTATTTTTTGGGCATTAAACAATCCATTGACGGCTGAAAGCTGTCATAGCCGTAGAACTCGCTGAGGCCTTCCTTTTGACTGGCTATAGCTCCCGTAATTCTAAACGAGCCAGAAGTTATGGCCGTCCGAATAATCGATGTCTATAGGGTGCAACATACACCGTGCAAGGTGCAACATCCGCCCGAAATGGAGAAACAGTGTCGTACGATTTTTTGAAATGCTTGCAAGGACTTGAAACGAAACGGTACCATGGTGTACCACTCTGTAGCGTTGGCAAATTGAAGACCAGGCACGATAATCCCGTTTTACCATAAAAATCCACGTGTCGAAAAAACGAAGGGTAAAAAACTTCCGAGACCCGATTGAGATTCGGATAGTCTTTTTTGGGCATTAAACAATCCATTGACGGCTGAAAGCTGTCATAGCCGTAGAACTCACTGAGGCCTTTGACTAGTTATGGCTCCCGTAACTCTAAACGAGCCAGAAGTTATGGTCGTCCGAATAATCGATATCTACATGGTGCAACATCCACGGTGCAAGGTGCAACATCCGTCCGAAATGGCGAAACGGTGTCGTACGACATTTTTGAAATGCGTGCATGGATTTGAAATGAAACGGTACCATGGTGCACAACTCTCCAGTGATGGTAAATCGAAGACCAGCCACGTATACCCGTTCTACCGTAAAAATCCACGTGTCGAAAAATCGAAGGGTAAAAAACTTCCTAGACCCGATTGAGATTCGGGTAGTCTTTTTTGAGCATTAAACAATCCACTGATGGCTGAAAGCTGTCATGGCCATAGAACTCACTAAGGCCTTCGTTTTCACTGGTTATGGCTCCTGTAACTCTAAACGAGCCAGATGTTATGGCCGTCCGAATAATCGATATCTACAGGGTGCAACATCCACGGTGCAAGGTGCAACATCCGTCCGAAATGGTGAAACAGTGTCGTACGACTTTTTGAAATGCGTTCAAGGATTTGAAACAAAACGGTACGATGGTGCAGCACTCTTCAGCGATGGTAAATTTACGACCAGCCACGGTAATCCCCTTTTACCGTAAAAATCCACGTGTCGAAAAAACGTAGGGTAAAAAACTTCCGAGACCCGATTGAGATTCAGATTGTCTTTTTTGGGCATTAAACAGTCCATTGACGGCTGAAAGCTGTCATAGCCGTAGAACTCACTGAGGCCTTCGTTTTGACTGGTTATGGCTCCCGTAATTCTGAACGAGCCGGAAGTTATGGCCGTCCGAATAATCGATATCTACTGGGTGCGACATCCACGGTGCAAGGTGCAACATCCGTCCGAAACGGCGAAACAGTGTCGTACGACTTTTTGAAATGCATGCAAGGATTTGAAACAAAACGGTAACATGGTGCACCACTCTCCAGCGATGGTAAATTGAAGACCAGCCACGGTAATCCCGTTTTACCTTAAAAATCCACGTGTCGAAAAAACGAAGGGTAAAAAACTTCCGAGACCCGATTGAGATTCGGATAGTCTTTTTTGGGCATTAAACAATCCATCGACGGCTGAAAGCTGTCATAGCCGTATAACTCACTAAGGCCTTCGCTTTGACTGGTTATGGCTCCCGTAACTCTAAACGAGCCAGAAGTTATGGCCGTTCGAATAATTGATATCTACAAGGTGCAACATCCACGGTGCAAGGTGCAACATCCGTCCGAAATGGCGAAACAGTGTCGTACGACATTTTTGAAATACGTGCATGGATTTGAAACGAAACGGTACCATGGTGCACCACTCTCCAGCGATGGTAAATTGAAGACCAGCCACGGTAATCCCCTTTTACCGTAAAAATCCACGTGTCGAAAAAACGAAGGGTAAAAAACATCCGAGACCCGATTGATATTCGGATAGTCTTTTTTGGGCATTAAACAATCCATTGATGGATGAAAGCTGTCATAGCTGTTGAACTCACTGAGGCCTTCGTTTTGACTGGTTATGGCTCCCGTAATTCTAAACGAGCCAGAAGTTATGGCCGTCCGAATAATCGATATCTACTGGGTGCAACATCCACGGTGCAAGGTGCAACATCCGTCCGAAATAGCGAAATAGTGTCGTACGACTTTTTGAAATGCATGCAAGGATTTGAAACAAAACGGTAACATGGTGCACCACTCTCCAGCGATGGTAAATTGAAGACCAGCCATGGTAATCCCGTTTTACCTTAAAAATCCACGTGTCGAAAAAACGAAGGGTAAAAAACTTCCGAGACCGGATTGAGATTCGAATAGTCTTTTTTGGGCATTAAACAATCCATCGAAGGCTGAAAGCTTTCATAGCCGTAGAACTCACTAAGGCCTTCGTTTTGACTGGTTATGGCGCCCGCAACTCTAAACGAGCCATAAGTTATGGCCGTCCGAATAATCGATATCTACAGGGTGCAACATCTACGGTGCAACGTGCAACATCCATCCGAAATGGCGAAACAGTGTCGTACGAATTTTTGAAATGCGTGCAAGGATTCGAAACAAAACGGTACCATGGTGCACCACTCTCCAGCGATGGTAAATTGAAGACCAGCCACGGTAATCCCGTTTTACCGTAAAAATCCACGTGTCGAAAAAACGAAGGGTAAAAAACTTCCGAGACCCGATTGAGATTCGGATAGTCTTTTTTGGGCATTAAACAATCCATCGACGGCTGAAAGATGTCATAGCCGTATAACTCACTGAGGCCTTCGTTTTGACTGGTTATGGCTCCCGTAACTCTAAACAAGCCAGAAGTTATGGCCGTTCGAATAATCGATATCTACAAGGTGCAACATCCACGGTGCAAGGTGCAACATCCGTCCAAAATGGCGAAACAGTGTCGTACGACATTTTTGAAATACGTGCATAGATTTGAAACGAAACGGTACCATGGTGCCCCACTCTCCAGCGATGGTAAATTGAGGACCAGTCACGGTAATCCCGTTTTACCGTAAAAATCCACGTGTCGAAAAAACGACGGGTAAAAAAACTTCCGAGACCCGATTGAGATTCGGGTAGTATTTTTTGGCATTAAACAATCCATTTACGGCTGAAAGCTGTCATAGCCGTAGAACTCACTGAGGCCATCGTTTTGGTTTGTTATGGCTCCCGAAACACTAAACGAGCCAGAAGTTATGGCCGTCCGAATAATCGATATCTATAGGGTGCAACATCCGTCCGAAATGGCGAAACAGTGCCGTACGACTTTTTGAAATGCGCGCAAGGATTTGAAACGTAACGGTACCATTGTGCACCACTCTCCAGCGATGGTAAATCGAAGACCAGCCACGGTAATCCCGTTTTAGCGTAAAAATCCACGTGTCGAAAAAACGAAGGGTAAAAAACTTCCTAGACCCGATTGAGATTCGGATAGTCTTTTTTGAGAATTACACAATCCATTGATGGCTGAAAGCTGTTAGAGCCGTAGAACTCACTGAGGCCTTCGTTTTGACTGGTTATGGCTCCCGTAACTCTAAACGAGCCAGAAGTTATGGTCGTCCTAATAATCGATATCTACAGGGTGCAACATCCACGGTGCAAGGTGCAACATCCGTCCCAAATGGCGAAACAATATCGTACGAATTTTTGAAATGCATGCATGGATTTGAAACGAAACGGTACCATGGTGCACCACTCTCCAGCGATGGTAAATCGAAGACCAGCCACGGTAATCCCGTTCTACCATAAAAATCCACGTGTCGAAAAATCGAAGGGTAAAAAACTTCCTTGACCCGATTGAGATTCGGATAGTCTTTTTTGGGCATTAAACAATCCATTGACCGCTGAAAGCCGTCATTGCCGTAGAACTCGAGACCTTCATTTTTACTAGTTATGGCTCCAGTAACTCTAAACGAGCAAGAAGTTATGGCCGTCCGAATAATCGATATCTACTGGGTGTAACATCCACGGTGCAATGTGCAACATCCGTCCGAAATGGCGAAACAGTGTCGTACGACTTTTTGAAATGCGTGCATGGATTTGAAACGAAACGGTACCCTGGTGCACCACTCTCCAGCGATGGTAACATGAAGACCAGCCACGGTAATCCCGTTTTCCCGTAAAAATCCACGTGTCGAAAAAACGAAGGGGAAAAAACTTCCGAGACCCGATTGATATTCGGATAGTCTTTTTTGGGCATTAAACAATCCATTGACGGCTGAAAGCTGTCATAGCCGTAGAACTCACTAAGGCCTTCGTTTTGACTGGTTATGGCTCCCGTAACTCTAAACGAGCCAGAAGTTATGGCCGTCCCAATAATCGATATCTACAGGGTGCAACATCCACGGTGAGAGGTGCAACATCCGTCCGAAATGGCGAAACAGTGTCGTACGATTTTTTGAAATGCGTGCAAGGATTTGAAACGAAACGGTACCATGGTGCATCACTCTCCAGCGTTGGTAAATTGAAGACCAGCCTCGGTCATCCCGTTTTACCGTAAAAATCCACGTGTCGAAAAAACGAAGGGTAAAAACTTCCGAGACCCGATTGAGATTGGGATAGTCTTTTTTGGGCATTAAACAATCCATTGAAGGCTGAAAGATATCATAGTCGTAGAACTCACTGAGGCCTTCGTTTTGACCGGCTATGGGTCCCGTAACTCTAAACGAGGCCGAAGTTATGGCCGTCCGAATAATCGATATCTACAGGGTGCAACATCCACGGAGCAAGGTGCAACATCCGTCCGAAATGGCGAAACATTGTCGTACGACATCTTTGAAATGTGTGCATGGATTTGAAATGAAATGGTACCATGGTGCACCACTCTCCAGCGATGGCAAATCGAAGACCAGCCACCGTAATCCCGTTCTACCGTAAAAATCCACGTGTCGAAAAAACGAAGGGTAAAAAACTTCCTAGACCCGATTGAGATTCGGATAGTCTTTTTTGGGCATTAGACAATCCATTGACGGCTGAAAGCTATCACAGCTGTAGAACTCACCGAGGCCTTCGTTTTGACTGGTTATGGGTCGCATAACTCTAAACGAGCCAGATGTTTTGGCCGTCCGAATAATCGATATCTACTGGGTGCAACATACACCGTGCAAGGTGCAACATCCGTCCGAAATGGCGAAACAGTGTCGTACGACTTTTTGAAATGCGTGCAAGGATTTGAAACGAAACGGTACCCTGGTGCACCACTCTCCAGCGATGGTAAATTGCCGACCAGCCACGGTAATCCCATTTTACCGTAAAAATCCGCGTGTTGAAAAAACGAAGGGTAAAAAAATATCCGAGACCTGATTGAGATTCGGATAGTCTTTTTTGGGCATTAAACAATCCATTGAAAGCTGAAAGCTGTCATAGCCGTAGAACTCACTGAGGCCATCGTTTTGACTGGTTATGGCTCCCGTAACACTAAACGAGCCAGAAGGTATGGTCGTCCGAATAATCGATATCTATAGGGTGCAACATCCACGGTGCAAGGTGCAACATCCGTCCGAAATGGCGAAACAGTGTCGTACGACTTTTTGAAATGCGTGCAAGGATTTGAAACGTAACGGTACCATGGTGCACCACCCTCCAGCGATGGTAAATCGAAGACCAGCCATGGTAATCCCGTTTTACCGTAAAAATCCACGTGTCGAAAAAACGAAGGGTAAAAAACTTCCTAGACCCGATTGAGATTCGGATAATCTTTTTTGAGAATTACACAATCCATTTATGGCTGAAAGCTGTTAGAGCCGTAGAACTCACTGAGGCCTTTGTTTTGACTGGTTATGGCTCCCGTAACTCTAAACGTGCCAGAAGTTACGGTCGTCCGAATAATCGATATCTACAGGGTGCAACATCCATGGTGCAAGGTGCAACATCCGTCCGAAATAGCGAAACAGTATCGTACGAATTTTTGAAATGCGTGCATGGATTTGAAACAAAACGGTACCGTGGTGCACCACTCTCCAGCGATGGTAAATCGAAGACCAGCCACGGTAATCCCGTTCTACCGTAAAAATCCACGTGTCGAAAAAACGAAGGGTAAAAAACTTCCTAGACCCGATTGAGATTCGGGTAGTCTTTTTTGGGCATTAAACAATCGATTGACGGCTGAAAGCTGTCGCAGCCGTAGAACTCACCGAGGCCTTTATTTTGGCTGGATATGGCTCCCGTAACTCTAAACGAGCCAGAAGTTATGTCCGTCCGAATAATCGATATCTACAGGGTGCAACATCCACGGTGCAATGTGCAACATTCGTCCGAAATGGCGAAACAGTGTCGTACGACTTTTTGAAATGCGTGCATGGATTTGAAATGAAACGGTACCCTAGTGCGCCACTCTCCAGCGATGGCAACATGAAGACCAGCCACGGTAATCCCGTTTTCCCGTAAAAATCCACGTGTCGAAAAAACGAAGGGTAAAAAACTTCCTTGACCCGATTGAGATTCGGATAGTCTTTTTTGGGCATTAAACAATCCATTGACGGCTGAAAGCTGTCATAGCCGTAGAACTCACTAAGGCCATCGTTTTGGCTTGTTATGGCTCCCGAAACACTACACGAGCCAGAAGTTATGGCCGTCCGAATAATCGATATCTATAGGGTGCAACATCACGGTGCAAGGTGCAACATCCGTCCGAAATGGCGAAACAGTGCCGTACGACTTTTTGAAATGTGTGCAAGGATTTGAAAGGTTACGGTACCATGGTGCACCACTCTCCAGCGATGGTAAATCGAAGACCAGCCACGGTAATCCCGTTTTAGCGTAAAAATCCACGTGTCGAAAAAACGAAGGGTAAAAAACTTCCTAGACCCGATTGAGATTCAGATAGTCTTTTTTGAGAATTACACAATCCATTGATGGCTGAAAGGTGTTAGAGCCGTAGAACTCACTGAGGCCTTCGTTTTGACTGGTTATGGCTCCCGTAACTCTAAACGAGCCAGAAGTTATGGTCGTCCGAATAATCGATATCTACAGGGTGCAACATCCACGGTGCAAGGTGCAACATCCGTCCGAAATGGCGAAACAATATCGTACGAATTTTTGAAATGTGTGCATGGATTTGAAACGAAACGGTATCGTGACCACTCTCCAGCGATGGTAAATCGAAGACCAGCCACGGTAATCCCGTTCTACCATAAAAATCCACGTGTCGAAAAATCGAAGTGTAAAAAACTTCCTTGACCCGATTGAGATTCGGATAGTCTTTTTTGGGCATTAAACAATCCATTGATCGCTGAAAGCCGTCATTGCCGTAGAAATCACCGAGGCCTTCATTTTTACAAGTTATGGCTCCAGTAACTCTAAACGAGCAAGAAGTTATGGCCGTCCGAATAATCGATATCTACCGGGTGCAACATCCACGGTGCAATGTGCAACATCCGTCCGAAATGGCGAAACAGTGTCGTACGACTTTTTGAAATGCGTGCATGGATTTGAAACGAAACGGTACCCTGGTGCACCACGCTCCAACGATGGTAACATGAAGACCAGCCACGGTAATCCCGTTTTCCCGTAAAAATCCACGTGTCGAAAAAACGAAGGGTAAAAAACTTCCGAGACCCGATTGAGATTCGGATAGTCTTTTTTGGGCATTAAACAATCCATTGACGGTTGAAAGCTGTCATAGCCGTAGAACTCACTAAGGCCTTCGTTTTGACTGGTTATGGCTCCCGTAACTCTAAACGAGCCAGAAGTTATGGCCGTCCCAATAATCGATATCTACAGGGTGCAACATCCACGGTGAGAGGTGCAACATCCGTCCGAAATTGCGAAACAGTGTCGTACGACTTTTTGAAATGCGTGCAAGGATTTGAAACGAAACGGTACCATGGTGCATCACTCTCCAGCGTTGGTAAATTGAAGACTAGCCATGGTCATCCCGTTTTGCCGTAAAAATCCACGTGTCGAAAAAACGAAGGGTAAAAACTTCCGAGACCCGATCGAGATTCGGATAGTCTTTTTTGGGCATTAAAAAATCCATCGAAGGCTGAATGCTGTCATAGTCGTAGTGAGGCCTTCGTTTTGACTGGTTATGGGTCCCGTAACTCTAAACGAGCCCGAAGTTATGGCCGTCCGAATAATCGATATCTACAGGGTGCAACATCCACGGTGCAAGGTGCAACATCCGTCCGAAATGGCGAAACAGTGTCGTTCGACATCTTTGAAATGCGTGCACGGATTTGAAACGAAATGGTACCATGGTGCACCACTCTCCAGCGATGGCAAATCGAAGACCAGCCACGGTAATCCCGTTCTACCGTAAAAATCCACGTGTCGAAAAAACGAAGGGTAAAAAACTTCCTAGACCCGATTGAGATTCGGATAGTCTTTTTTGGGCATTAGACAATCCATTGACGGCTGAAAGTTGTCATAGCTGTAGAACTCACTAAGGCCAACGTTTTGACTGGTTATGGCTCCCGTAACTCTAAACGAGCCAGAAGTTTTGGCCGTCCGAATAATCGATATCTACAGGGTGCAACATACACCGTGCAAGGTGCAACATCCGTCCGAAATGGCGAAACAGTGTCGTACGACTTTTTGAAATGCATGCAAGGATTTGAAACGAAACGGTACCCCGGTGCACCACTCTCCAGCGATGGTAAATTGCAGACCAGCCACGGTAATCCCGTTTTACCGTAAAAATCCACGTGTCGAAAAAACGAAGGGTAAAAAAACTTCCGAGACCCGATTGAGATTCAGATAGTCTTTTTTGGGCATTAAACAATCCATTGACGGCTGAAAATTGTCATAGCCGTAGAACTCACTGAGGCCATCATTTTGACTGGTTATGGCTCCCGTAACACTAAACGAGCCAGAAGTTATGGTCGTCCGAATAATCGATATATATAGGGTGCAACATCCACGCTGCAAGGTGCAACATCCGTCCGAAATGGCGAAACAGTGCCGTACGACTTTTTGAAATGCGTGCAAGGATTTGAAACGTTACGGTACCATAGTGCACCACTCTCCAGCGATGGTAAATCGAAGACCAGCCACGGTAATCCCATTTTACCGTAAAAATCGACGCGTTGAAAAAACGAAGGGTAAAAAACTTCCTAGACCCGATTGAGATTCGGATAGTCTTTTTTTAGAATTACACAATCCATTGATGGCTGAAAGCTGTTAGAGCCGTAGAACTCACTGACGCCTTTGTTTTGACTGGTTATGGCTCCCGTAACTCTATACGAGCCAGAAGTTATGGTCGTCCGAATAATCGATATCTACAGCGTGCAACATCCACGGTGCAAGGTGCAACATCCGTCCGAAATGGCGAAACAGTATCGTACGAATTTTTGAAATGCGTGCATGGATTTGAAACGAAACGGTACCCTGGTGCGCCACTCTCCAGCGATGGTAACATGGAGACCAGCCACGGTAATCCCGTTTTCCCGTAAAAATCCACGTGTCGAAAAAACGAAGGGTAAAAAACTTCCGAGACCCCATTGAGATTCGGATAGTCTTTTTTGGGCATTAAACAATCCATTGACGGCTGAAAGCTGTCATAGCCGTAGAACTCACTGAGGCCTTCGTTTTGACTGGTTATGGCTCCCGTAACTCAAAACGAGCCAGAAGTTATGGCCGTCCCAATAATCGATATCTATAGGGTGCAACATCCACGGTGCAAGGTGAAACATCCGTCCGAAATGGCGAAATAGTGTCGTACGACTTTTTGAAATGCGTGAAAGGATTTGAAACGAAACGGTACCATGGTGCACCACTCTCCAGCGTTGGTAAATTGAAGACCAGCCACGGTCATCCCGTTTCACCGTAAAAATCCACGCGTCGAAAAAACGAAGGGTAAAAACTTCCGAGACCCGATTGAGATTCAGATTGTCTTTTTTAGGAATTAAACAATCCATTAACGGCTAAAAGCTGTCATAGCCGTTGAACTCACTGAGGCCTTCCTTTTGCCTAGGTATGGCTCCCGTAACTCTAAACGAGCCAGAAATTATGGTCGTCCGAATAATCGATATCTACAGGGTGCAACATCCACGGTGCAAGGTGCAACATCCGTCCGAAATGGCGAAACAGTGTCGTACGACTTTTTGAAATGCGTGCATGGCTTTGAAACGAAACGGTACCCTGCTACACCACTCTCCAGCGATGGTAACATGAAGACCAGCCACGGTAATCCTGTTTTACTGTAAAAATCCACGTGTCGAAAAAACGAAGGGTAAAAAACTTCCGAGACCCGATTGAGATTCGGATAGTCTTTTTTGGGCATTAAACTATCCATTGACGGCTGAAAGCGGTCATAGCCGTAGAACTCACTGAGGCCTTCGTTTTGACTGGTTATGGCTCCCGTAATTCTGAACGAGCCAGAAGTTATGGCCGTCCGAATAATCGATAACTAAAGGGTGCAACATCCACGGTGCAAGGTGCAACATCCGTCCGAAATGGCGAAACAGTGCCGTACGACTTTTTGAAATTCGTGCAAGGATTTGAAACGAAACAGTACCATGGTGCACCACTCTCCAGCGTGGTTAAATTGAAGACCAGCCACGGTAATCCCGTTTTACCGTAAAAATCCACGTGTCGAAAAAACGAAGGGTAAAAAACTACCGAGACCCGATTGAGATTAGGATAGTCTTTTTTGGGCATTAAACAATCCATTAACGGCTGAAAGCTGTCATAGCCGTAGAACTCACTGAGGCCTTCGTTTTGACTGGTTAAGGCTCCCGTAACTCTAAATGAGCCAGAGGTTATGGTCGTCCGAATAATCGATATCCACAGGGTGCAACATCCACGGTGCAAGGTGCCACATCCGTCCGAAATGGAGAAACAGTGTCGTACGACTTTTTGAAATGCGTGCATAGATTTGAAACGAAACGATACCCTGGTGCACCACTCTCCAGCTATGGCAACATGAAGACCAGCCACGGTAATCCCATTTTCCCGTAAAAATCCATGTGTCGAAAAAATGAAGGGTAAAAAACTTCCTAGACCCGATTGAGATTCGGGTAGTCTTTTTTGGGCATTAAACAATCGATTGATGGCTGAAAGCTGTCACAGCCGTAGAACTCACCGAGGCCTTTATTTTGGCTGAATATGGCTCCCGTAACTCTAAACGAGCCATAAGTTATGTCCGTCCGAATAATCGATATCTACAGGATGCAACATCCACGGTGCAATGTGCAACATTCGTCCGAATTGGCGAAACAGTGTCGTACGACTTTTTGAAATGCGTGCATGGATTGAAACGAAACGGTACCCTGGTGCGCCACTCTCCAGCGATGGCAACATGAAGACCAGCCATGGTAATCCCGTTTTCCCGTAAAAATCCACGTGTCGAAAAAACGAAGGGTAAAAAACTTCCGAGACCCGATTGAGATTCGGATAGTCTTTTTTGGCCATTAAACAATGCATTGACGGCTGAAAGTTGTCATAGCCGTAGAACTCACTGAGGCCTTCGTTTTGACTGGTTATGGCTCCCGTAACTCTAAACGAGCCAGAAGTTATGGCCGTCCCAATAATCGATATCTACAGGGTGCAACATCCACGGTGCAAGGTGCAACATCCGTCCGAAATGGCGAAACAGTGTCGTACGACTTTTTGAAATGCGTGCAAGGATTTGAAACGAAACGGTACCATGGTGCACCACTCTCCAGCGTTGGTAAATTGAAGACCAACTACGGTCATCCCGTTTCACCGTAAAATTCCACGTGTCGAAAAAACGAAGGGTAAAAACTTCCGAGACCCGATTGAGATTCGGATTGTCTTTTTTAGGCATTAAACAATCCATTGACGGCTAAAAGCCGTCATAGCCGTAGAACTCACTGAGGCCTTCGTTTTTCCTGCTTATGGCTCCCGTAACTCTAAACGAGCCAGAAGTTATGGCCGTCCGAATAATCGATATCTACAGGGTGCAACATCCACGGTGCAAGGTGCAACATCCGTCCGAAATGGCGAAACAGTGTCGTATGACTTTTTGAAATGCGTGCATGGCTTCGAAACGAAACGGTACCCTGCTGCACCACTCTCCAGCGATGGTAACATGAAGACCAGCCATGGTAATCCCGTTTCACTGTAAAAATCCACGTGTCGAAAAAACGAAGGGTAAAAAACTTCCGAGACCCAATTGAGATTCAGATAGTCTTTTTTGGGCATTAAACTTTCCATTGACGGCTGAAAGCGGTCACAGCCGTAGAACTCACTGAGGCCTTCGTTTTGACTAGTTATGGCTCCCGTAATTCTAAACGAGCCAGAAGTTATGGCCGTCCGAATAATCGATAACTACAGGGTGCAACATCCACGGTGCAAGGTGCAACATCCGTCCGAAATGGCGAAACAGAGTCGTACGACTTTTGGAAATGCGTGCAAGGATTTGAAACGAAACAGTACCATGGTGCACCACTCTCCAGCGTGATTAAATTGCAGACCAGCCACGGTAATCCTGTTTTACCGTAAAAATCCACGTGTCGAAAAAACGAAGGGTAAAAAACTACCGAGACCCGATTGAGATTCGGATAGTCTTTTTTGGGCATTAAACAATCCATTGACGACTGAAAGCTGTCATAGCCGTAGAACTCGCTGAGGCCTTCGTTTTGACTGGTTATGGCTCCCGCAACTCTAAACGAGCCAGAAGTTATGGCCGTCCGAATAATCGATATCCACAGGGTGCAACATCCACGGTGCAAGGTGACACGTCCGTCCGAAATGGAGAAACAGTGTCGTACGACTTTTTGAAATGCGTGCATAGATTTGAAACGAAACGGTACCCTGGTGCACCACTCTCCAGCGATGGTAACATGAAGACCAGCCATGGTAATCCCGTTTTACCGCAAAAATCCACGTGTCGAAAAAACGAAGGGTAAAAAACTTCCGAGACCCGATTGAGATTCGGATCGTCTTTTTGGGCATTAAACAATCCATTGACGGCTGAAAGCTATCATAGCTGTAAAACTCACTGAGGCCTTCGTTTTGACTGGTTATGGCTCACGTAACTCTAAACGAGGCAGAAGTTATGGCCGTCCGAATAATCGATATCTACAGGGTGCAACATCCACGGTGCAAGGTGCAACATCCGTCCGAAATGGCGAAACAGTGTCGTATGACTTTTTGAAATGCGTTCTAGGATTTGAAACGAAACGGTACCGTGGTTCACCACTCTCCAGCGTCGGTAAATTGAAGACCAGCCACGGTAATCCCGTTTTACCGTAAAAATCCACGTGTCAAAAAACGAAGGGTAAAAAACTTTCCAGATCGGATTGAGATTTGGATAGTCTTTTTTGGGCATTAAACAATCCATTGACGCCTGAAAGCTTTCATAGCCGCAGAACTCACTGAGGCCTTCGTTTTGACTAGTTATGGCTCCCGTAACTCTAAACGAGCCAGAAGTTATGGCCATCTGAATAATCGATATCTACAGGGTGCAACATCCACGGTGCAAGGTGCAACATCCGTTCGAAATGGCGAAACATTGTCGTACGACTTTTTGAAATGCGTGCATGGATTTGAAATGAAACGGTACCATGATGCACCACTCTCCAGCGATGGTAAATCGAAGACCAGCCACGGTAATCCCGTTCTACCGTAAAAATCCACGTGTCGAAAAAACGAAGGGTAAAAAACTTCCTAGACCCGATTGAGATTCGGATAGTCTTTTTTTGGCATTAAACAATCCATTAACGGCTGAAAGCTGTCGTAGCCGTAGAACTCACTGAGGCCTTCGTTTTGACTGGTTACGGCTCCCGTAACTCTAAACGAGCCAGAAGTTATGGCCGTCCGAATAATCGATATCTACAGGGTGCAACATCCACGGTGCAAGGTGCAACATCCGTCCGAAATGGCGTAACTGTGTCGCACGACTTTTTGAAATGCGTGCATGGATTTGAAACGAAACGGTACCCTGGTGCACCACTCTCCAGTGATGGTAAATTGAAGACCAGCCACGGTGATCCTCTTTTACCGTAAAAATCCACGTGTCGAAAAAACGAAGGGTAAAAAATTCCCGAGACCCGATTGAGATTCGGATAGTCTATTTTGGGCATTAAACTATCCATTGACGGTTGAAAGCTGTCATAGCCGTAGAACTCACTGAGGCCTTCGTTTTGACTGGTTACGGTAAAACGGTAAAAAAACTTCCGAGAACCGATTGAGATTCGGATAGTCTTTTTTGGGCATTAAACAATCCATTGACGGCTGAAACTGTCATAACCGTAGAACTCACTGAGGCCTTCGTTTTGACTGGTTATGGCTCCCGTAACACTAAACGAGCCAGAAGTTATGGCCGTCCGAATAATCGATATCTACAGGGTGCAACATCCACGGTGCATGGTGCAACATCCGTCCGAAATGGCGGAACAGTGTCGTACGACTTTTTGAAATGCGTGCAAGGATTTGAAACGAAACGGTACCACGGTGCACCACTCTCCAGCGATGGTAAATCGAAGGCCAGCCACGGTAATCCCGTTTTACCGTAAAAATCCACGTGTCGAAAAAACGAAGGTTAAAAAACTTCCTAGACTCGATTGAGATTCAGATAGTCTTTTTTGGGCATTACACAATCCATTGACGGCTGAAAGCTGTCAGAGCCGTAGAACTGCCAGAGGCCTTTGTTTTGACTGGTTATGGCTCCCGTAACTCTAAACGAGCCAGAAGTTGTGGCCATCCGAATAATCGATATCTACAGGGTGCAACATTCACGGTGCAAGGTGCAACATCCGTCCGAAATGGCGAAACAATATCATACGAATTTTTGAAACGCGTGCATGGATTTGGAACAAAACGGTACCGTGGTGCACCACTCTCCAGCGATGGTAAATCGAAGACCAGCCACGGTAATTCCGTTCTACCGTAAAAATCCAGGTGTCGAAAAAACGAAGGGTAAAAAACTTCCTAGACCCGATTGAGATTCGGATAGTCTTTTTTGGGCATTAAACAATCCATTGACGGCAGAAAGCTGTCATAGCCGTAGAACTCACTGAGGCCTTCGTTTTGACTGGTTATGGCTCCCGTAACTCTAAACGAGCCAGAAGTTATGGCCGTCCGAATAATCGATATCTACAGGGCGCAACATCAACGGTGCAAGGTGCAACATCCGTCCGAAATGGCGTAACAGTGTCGTTCGACTTTTGAAATGCGTGCATGGATTTGAAATGAAACGGTACCCTGGTGCACCACTCTCCAGCGATGGTAAATGGAAGACCAGCCACGGTAATCCCGTTTTACCGTAAAAATCCACGTGTCGAAAAAACGAAGGGTAAAAAACTTCCGAGACCCGATTGATATTCGGATAGTCTTTTTTGGGCATTAAACAATCCATTGATGGCTGAAAGCATTCATAGCCGTAGAACTCACTGTGGCCTTCGTTTTGACTGGTAATGGCTCCCGTAACAATAAACGAGCCAGAAGTTATGGCCGTCCGAATAATCGATATCTACAGGGTGCAACATCCACGGTGCAAGGTGCAACATCCGTCCGAAATGGCGAAACAGTGTCGTACGACATTTTGAAATGCGTTCAAGGATTTGAAACGAAATGATACCATGGTGCACCATTCTCCAGCGATGGTAAATCGAAGACCAGCCACGGTAATCCCGTTTTACCGTAAAAATCAACGTGTCGAAAAAACGAAGGGTAAAAAACTTCCTAGACCCGATTGAGATTCAGATAGTCTTTTTTGGGCATTACACAATCCATTGATGGCTGAAAGTTGTCAGATCCGTAGAACTCAATGAGGCCTTCTTTTTGACTGGTTATGTCTCCCGTAACTCTAAACGAGCCAGAAGTTATGGCCGTCTGAATAATCTATATCTACAGGGTGCAACATCCACGGTGCAAGGTGCAACATCCGTTCGAAATGGCGAAACAATATCGTACGAATTTTTGAAATGCGTGCATGGATTTGAAACAAAACGATACCGTGGTGCACCACTCTCTAGCGATGGTAAATCGAAGACCAGCCACGGTAATCCCGTTTTACCGTAAAAATCCACGTGTCGAAAAAACGAAGGGTAAAAAACTTCCGAGATCCGATTGAGATTCGGATAGTCTTTTTTGGGCATTAAACAATCCATTGACCGCTGAAAGCCGTCATAGCCGTAGAACTCACTGAGGCCTTCATTTTGACTGGTTATGGCTCTCGTAACTAAACGAGCCAGAAGTTATGGCCGTCCGAATAATCGATATCTACAGGGTGCAACGTCCACGGTGCAAGGTGCAACATCCGTCCGAAATGACGTAACAGTGTCGTTCGACTTTTTGAAATGCATGCATGGATTTGAAACGAAACGGTACCATGGTGCACCACTCTCCAGCGATGGTAAATCGAAGACCAGCCACGGTAACCCCGTTTTACCGCAAAAATCCACGGGTCGAAAAAACGAAGGTTAAAAAACTTCCTAGACCCGATTGATTTTCGGATAGTCTTTTTTGGGCATTACACAATCCATTGACGGCTGAAAGCCGTCAGAGCCGTAGAACTCACCGAGGCCTTCTTTTTGACTGGTTGTGGCTCCCGTATCTCTAAACGAGCCAGAAGTTATGGCCGTCCAAATAATCGATATCTACAGGGTGCAACATCCACGGTGCAAGGTGCAACATCCATCCGAAATGGCGAAACAGTACCGTACGAATTTTTGAAATGCATGTATGCATTTGAAACAAAATGGTAGCGTGGTGCACCACTATCCAGTGATGGTAAATCAAAGACCAGCCACGGTAATCCCGTTCTACCGTAAAAATCCACGTGTCGAAAAAACGAAGGGTAAAAAACATCCTAGACCCGATTGGGATTCGGATAGTGTTTTTTGGGCATTAAACAATCCATTGATGGCTGAAAGCTGTCATAGCCGTAGAACTCATCGAGGCCTTCGTTTTGACTGGTTATGGCTACCGTAACTCTAAACGGGCCAGAAGTTATGGCCGTCCCAATAATCGATATCTACAGGGTGCAACATCCACGGTGCAAGGTGCAACATCCGTCCGAAATGGCGAAACAGGGTCGTACGACTTTTTGAAATGCGTGCAAGGATTTGAAACGAAACGGTACCCTGGTGCACCACTCTCTAGCGATGGTAAATTGAAGACCAGCAACGGTAATCCCGTTTTACCGTAAAAATCCACGTGTCGAAAAAACGAAGGGTAAAAAAACTTTCGAGACCCGATTGAGATTCAGATAGTTTTTTTCGGGCATTAAACAATGTATTGACGGCTGAAAGCTGTCATTGCCGTAGAACTCACTGAGGCCATCGTTTTGACTGGTTATGCCTCCCGTAACACTAAACGAGCCAGAAGTTATGGTCGTTCGAATAATCGATATCTATAGGGTGCAACATCCACGGTGCAAGGTGCAACATCCGTCCAAAATGGAGAAACAGTGCCGTACGACTTTTTGAAATGCGTGCAAGGATTTGAAACGTAACGGTACCATGGTGCACCACTCAACAGCGATGGTAAATCGAAGACCAGCCATGGTAATCCCGTTTTACCGTAAAAATCCACGCGTCGAAAAAACGAAGGGTAAAAAACTTCCTAGACCCGATTGAGATTCGGATAGTCTTTTTTGAGAATTACATAATCCATTGATGGCTGAAAGCTGTTAGAGCCGTAGAACTCACTGAGGCCTTTGTTTTGACTGGTTATGGCTCCCGTAACTCTAAACGAGCCAGAAGTTATGGTCGTCCGAATAATCGATATCTACAGGGTGCAACATCCACGGTGCAAGGTGCAACATCCGTCCGAAATGGCGAAATAGTATCGTACGAATTTTTGAAATGCGTGCATGGATTTGAAACGAAACGGTACCGTGGTGCACCACTCTCCAGCGATGGTAAATCGAAGACCAGCCATCGTAATCCCGTTCTACCGTAAAAATCCACGCGTCGAAAAAACGAAGGGTAAAAAACTTCCTAGACCCGATTGAGATTCGGGTAGTCTTTTTTGGGCATTAAACAATCGATTGACGGCTGAAAGCTATCACAGCCGTAGAGCTCACCGAGGCCTTTATTTTGGCTAGATATGGCTCCAGTAACTCTAAACGAGCCAGAAGTTATGTCCGTCCGAATAATCGATATGTACAGGGTGCAACATCCACGGTGCAATGTGCAACATCCGTCCGAAATGGCGAAACAGTGTCGTACGACTTTTTGAAATGCGTGCATGGATTTGAAACGAAACGGTACCCTGGTGCGCCACTCTCCAGCGATGGCAACATGAAGACCAGCCACGGTAATCCCGTTTCCCCGAAAAATCCACGTGTCGAAAAAACGAAGGTTAAAAAACTTTCGAGACCCGATTGAGATTCGGATAGTCTTTTTTGCGCATTAAACAATCCATTGATGGCTGAAAGCTGTCATAGCCGTAGAACTCACTGAGGCCTTCGTTTTGACTGGTTATGGCTCCCGTAACTCTAAACGAGCCAGAAGTTATGGCCGTCCCAATAATCGATATCTACAGGGTGCAACATCCACGGTGCAAGGTGCAACATCAGTCCGAAATGGTGAAACAGTGTCGTATGACTTTTTGAAGTGAGTGCAAGGATTTGAAATGAAACGGTACCATGGTGCACCACCCTCCAGCGTTGGTAAATTGAAGACCAGCCACGGTCATCCCGTTTCACCGTAAAAATCCACGTGTCGAAAAAACGAAGGGTAAAAACTTCCGAGACCCGATTGAGATTCGGATTGTCTTTTTTAGGCATTAATAAATCCATTGACGGCTAAAAGCCGTCATAGCCATAGAACTCGCTGAGGCCTTCGTTTTGCCTGGTTATGGCTCCCGTAACTCTAAACGAGCCAGAAGTTATGGCCGTCTGAATAATCGATATCTACAGGGTGCAACATCCACGGTGCAAGGTGCAACATCCGTCCGAAATGGCGAAACAGTGTCGTACGACTTTTTGAAATGCGTGCATGGCTTTGAAACGAAACGGTACCCTGCTGCAGCACTCTCCAGCGATGGTAACATGAAGACCAGCCACGGTAATCCCGTTTTACTGTAAAATCCACGTGTCGAAAAAACGAAGGGTAAAAAACTGCCGAGACCCGATTGAGATTCAAACAGTCTTTTTTGGGCATTAAACAATCCATTGACGGCTGAAAGCTGTCATAGCCGTAGAACTTACTGAGGCCTTCGTTTTGACTGGTTATGGCTCCCGTAACTCTAAATGAGCCAGAGGTTACGGCCGTCCGAATAATCGATATCTACAGGGTGCAACATCCACGGTGCAAGGTGCAACATCCGTCCGAAATGGCGAAACAGTGTCGTATGACTTTTTGAAGTGCGTGCAAGGATTTGAAACGAAACGGTACCATGGTGCACCACCCTCCAGCGTTGGTAAATTGAAGACCAGCCACGGTCATCCCGTTTCACCGTAAAAATCCACGTGTCGAAAAAACGAAGGGTAAAAACTTCCGAGACCCGATTGAGATTCGGATTGTCTTTTTTAGGCATTAATAAATCCATTGACGGCTAAAAGCCGTCATAGCCGTAGAACTCGCTGAGGCCTTCGTTTTGCCTGGTTATGGCTCCCGTAACTCTAAACGAGCCAGAAGTTATGGCCGTCCGAATAATCGATATCTACAGGGTGCAACATCCACGGTGCAAGGTGCAACATCCGTCCGAAATGGCGAAACAGTGTCGTACGACTTTTTGAAATGCATGCATGGCTTTGAAACGAAACGGTACCCTGCTGCACCACTCTCCAGCGATGGTAACATGAAGACCAGCCACGGTAATCCCGTTTTACCGTAAAAATCCACGTGTCAAAAAAACGAAGGGTAAAAAACTTTCGAGATCCGATTGAGATTTGGATAATCTTTTTTGGGCATTAAACAATCCATTGACGGCTGAAAGCTGTCATAGCCGTATAACTCACTGAGGCCTTCGTTTTGACTAGTTATGGCTCCCGTAACAATAAACGAGCCAGAAGTTATGGCCATCCGAATAATCGATATCTACAGGGTGCAACATCCACGGTGCAAGGTGCAACAACCGTTCGAAATGGCGAAACAGTGTCGTACGACTTTTTGAAATGCGTGCATGGATTTGAAATGAAACGGTAATATGGTGCACCACTCTCCAGCGATGGTAAATCGAAGACCAGCCACGGTAATCCCGTTCTACCGTAAAAATCCATGTGTCGAAAAAATGAAGGGTAAAAATCTTCCTAGACCCGATTGAGATTCGGATAGTCTTTTTTGGGCTTTAAACAATCCATTAACTGTTGGGCGAATTCTCACCCAGAGGATCTCAAGACCAAAGAGCGTCAGTCTCACTCATGTTCACATCCTGCACTTCATTCGGCAAGGCCACAGTTCACTCGGCATTCGCAAATAGAGCATGGCAACCTCCATTCGGCAAAACCCCTCCTATGTGTCATTCGGCAATAGCTCATTCGGCTATACCTCATTCGGCATCTCCATATACCCATGTCCATTCGGCACAAGGGCATCCGGACGAGCTCCGCCGAACCACACATCCCCAACTACCGAATGAGACCATGCCGAACCATGCTCCTCTCACGAACTCCGCCGAACCACGCTTTAGCCGGACCACCCACACACCACTCTACTCCATGCCGGTCCAAACCAACACCGGACCAACCACTACTCTCCACAGCCAATGCCGCTCCTCTCCCCTCCGAACCAAGCTCCATGCACAGCCGAATGAAGCTCGCCGAACCAGAATGCCACCAGGCCAGATTGCTCCAGCCCAGGCCCGCTAGCAGCTATATACTTCCAAGACCCCTGCCCCCTACCTCACTCTATAAATAGAGGGGCAGGGGTACAACAATGGTAGACAAGTTTGAGAGCTCAAGCAAGGAAGGAACTTTCAAACTACTTTCATACACTTGTATACAAAGCATTGTACTTGTAATCTGGAAGAAGAAAGATAATAACATATAAAGTGGACGTAGGCACATTCTGGCCGAACCACTATAAATCTGCGTGTCTTTTACATTTCAGCCCTTACTTTTCTCATATTTACATACTCAACTAAATAATACGACTTGGAGGTGTTTGTCCATTTTTTGTGCAAACATTTTTGGTGCTTTCATTGAGAGTTGAACTCGAAGCTTCAGCTTCTCCCACTCAACCTTCTTCCTCATAACGACGTTCGTCGCTTAGAAATCATGCCTTCCAAGCAACGGAAGGATGTTAACAAAGGAAAGAACATCGCAACTAGCAGTCTTCCGGATCCAGTAGCCCCAGATCAAGAGGATCATCCAATTTCAACAGCAGCACCAGATGGATACCAGGCAAATCTGATAGCTCCTGCCACCGAACAACCAATAACTAGGGCAGATCTAGACAGAGTTGTGGCTGAAGTAACCAACCGCTTCACATCCCAACAAGAAGCTTTAGTGGACCAACTTATGTCACGCTTAAGGGATGCTGAAGAATCCAACCGCAACACTGAATCATGGGATGAGTCTCAATCTGGAGGATCTCGGAGACAGCAAAGGTATTCCTTCTTCGAAGAAACTATCGACAGGAATCATAGAAACCCCGCTGAACGGAGCCAAGCTGGAACCCAGCCCGAAGTTGGCCCCATGGAAATGCTCGAAGCAGAACCCCACCGGGTAAGATCAAGGCAGGGGGCAACTGTAGCTGGTCCTAGCATGCATCCGAGCAGCCAGAGACAACCACTGGATAATGCAAGAAGTGATAGATTGTACCATCCCTACAGGTCATCTGGACGAGATAGATCCCGCAGGGAAGAACTAAGCTCATTTTTGTCCGCTCCAAGTTCTGACGAACGAATGGCACGATTATTCAGAGAGTGTGTCCAACGAGAGCAAAGGGACCGGGGGATAGGCGCTAGGGTCACCAGCCCCTTTACCCGAAATATCGAAACTACCATCGCCCCCCGGGAATGGAAAATGCCAACCATGGAACCTTACAAAGGAACTTCCGACCCCATCGTACACTTACAGAGATACACCCAGCATATGCTCATGAGTGGAGCAACAGAAGGAGTATTATGTAAATGCTTTCCGCTATTCCTAGCAGATCTAGCTACCTCCTGGTTCTGCCATCTACCCCGAGGATCCATCAGCTCATGGGAGATGTTGAAAGAAAGGTTTATTAGCCAGTTCCTCATCCATGTGGAACAACCCAAGGATGCTTATTCTCTATCCAATATCAAACAGAAATCCGGAGAGACGCTGCAACAATATCTAACACGGTTCAACGCCACAGCAGCAACAGTTCAAGATGCCAATGAGAAACTTATCCTAACGGCCCTTTGTAGTGGCGTGCATCCGGATACCAAGTTTGCTAGGAGGTTAACAAAAGATAAACCAGCTACGTTACCTGACTTCTTCCATGAAGCTGGGAAGTATATGAGGCTTGAAAACGCTACCGCTAAAAGACATTCAGGACAACAGGCTAAGACTACCCATGGCGACACTCCCGCTGCAACAAAGGACGTTTGAAGAAATGACTCTAGAGATAACGCTGGGGGCAAGAAGGGAGGAAAGCGTTTATATCAACCAGGACAGAGATTTGACTCTTGCCCCCCTCCCTTGCTTTAAACTTTGTCCTGGATGGCTAGAAGGATGTTTTTAATCATTTCACCAAATGGGTGGAAGCGGACCCTTTAAAATAAAATATCTTTGGCATAAATTATCAACTTCTTACATAAATTATCAACTTCTTGATCAAAAAATATTCTATGCAGGTACGGAGTCCCACTCAAGATCATATCAAACAACGGACTCCAGTTTGACAACAAAGAGTTTACCAACCGATGCCAAGAGCACATAATTCACAAAAGCTTCTCATCTGTAGCTTATCCTCAGGCAAACGGACAAGTCAAAGCTGTCAACAGAATTCTCAAAACCCTAACCAAGAAGAAGCTTGAAAAGTCAAAAGGCGCTTGGGTGGACGAACTTCCTACGGCACCCTGGGCCTGCCGCACCTCTCATAGAACATCAACGGGGCATACTCCTTTCTCTTTGGCATACAGATTGGAGGCCATGCCCCCAGTTGAAACTGTAGCGCCATCTCACCATGGGACCCACTGCAACCCAGAAGAAAACGAAGAACTCCTCCTCATGTCTTTGGATCTGATTGAGGAGAGGAGAAACGATGCAACACTTAAAAGCAGAAGCCCACAAGCAAAAAGTGGCAGCACAATGCAACTCCAAAATCAAGCATCGCAGCTTACGAGAGGGAGATCTTATCCTCATGCGGATCCTCCCGCAACACCGAATCATGGACCGAGTCCCAATCTGGAGGATCTGTGAGACAACAATGACCTTTCTTCTTCGAAGAGGTTAATAAAGAAATGGTCATGGTAGGAGCCGAGCCCGGACTCAGCCCGAATTCCGACCTGAGGAAACACTTGGAACCAAACCCAACGGGGGAGGTGCCAGGCAGGGGTCGGATATAGCTGAGCCTGTCATGCTACCTAACCATGAAAGCACCAGTAGACGGACCATATGAAATTCATCAAGATCTTCACAACAACGGAGCTTATATTTTGTCAACAGTGGACGGAGTGGTGTTCCAGAGGGCTTGGAACATCCGACACCTCCGTCGATACTTTGCTTAACACGTACCGCCCATATGAAGCGTATTAACACGGTGGACGTAGGCATTATCGTGCCGACCCACTTTAAAAATCTTATCTCTTGTTACCTTGTACCTTCATATCTTGGCTGCTTGTTAAGCTTTATCCCTTTCTGTTGAACAAAATCCTATGGCATCTCCACTCAAGATGCACCGCGGCCTCATCTGGACTAGGCCTAACAGGTACGCTACGATTCTATGCACTCGCCAATGAGACACTTTTGCTCCAGCATCCCTCTGCTGCGGGTTAACTCATTGTGCGCCTGCCCTCAAAGCCAACTGTAATGAGCCGATTATAAGTCATCATAAAGGCCGACTATAGCCGATGGCAGCTCATTACGGCGTTCGGCTCGCCGGTAACTGTGAACCTACTTTAAGCCCCAACATAAGGTGTGGCCAGCCAGGGGTAGTTCACGGCCAACGGCACCCACGCTAGCCGGCCACGGTAAATCGAATAATACCCACGATTACGGACCATAATGGTTCGGGTAGTTACCGTGCGCGATCTCGGCTCCGATGTGTCTTAAGTGCGGCTGTGGTAAAAAAGAAAACTCCCCGCGGAGGCGTAAGATGGGTGACAAATGTCTCCAAGACCCACAGCTAGGGAAAGTGACTACAAAACCCGTTTGCCACGAACTTAAGCACATCGACGGCCTTCCGTGACTGGAAGTTTTACTTTCACCATATTTCCATTCCATTTAAATGTTTTTCTTCTATCCTGTATAACAAACTCTCAAGTACAGGAAACCGAATAGGAAGCATTCACTCATGAGGCTCTAAGCCTGCGTACTGGGTGGCAGGGTGCTCAGCTATGCCTGTGAACAGTTACACAAGACACTCAAAGCTACCGCCTGCAAATAAAACATAAAGGGCGGTACTCTCTTCTCTTGTACATAAATGTGTAACTATAGCTCATTCATACACTGACATTGCAACACGTGAAGTTATATTTCAAGCAAAAACTTAACATCAAACACAACTAGAATCACAGGCATATACGTAACTATACTTCTCACACAACATATCAAGATAATCACTGCACAACAAGATAGTAATAACACGATAACATAAAGAGATCAATGCATATTATCGAACTACACATAATTACATGAAATTATTCGTCACAGATAATCTTATTACAACACATGAATTTTTTAGACTAACATGAACAGCGATAAAAAAGAAACAAAAAGATGGCAGATGCATCCACACTCCATCACCAACTCCCCCAGCCTACTTAGCCGCAGGATCGGAGCCCCCAGCATGTGGATCTGAAGTCCCACCTGTCCAGATCAGAAGAGGAATTCATTAAACGAACGATCAAGTTATGAAAACACGAAAAGAAAAGAAAGGGAAAAGAATAACTCACCAGCATCCGCCGCTTGATCCTCATCATCCAACTGCACGCCCGCTTCCTCTGCAGCGAGTAGCCGCATCCCCTCCTTCACCGCCGCTTGCTCCTCCTTTGAGAACTGAGCAGTAACCGCACTCAAGTTGAAAGCCTCTCCGCCTTCCTTACCCGCATTAACCCTGGCCTCCTCCAAAGCTTGAAGATATACCTTGGCCATGACCCGAGGATAGTCGTCCATCCAAGACAAGCCACCCTCCTTCCAAGTGTGGAAGTACATGTCCTGCAGCATCTCATCCATCATCCCCTCGTTCTCCTCAAACTCCCTCACCCGGGCCTCAGAAGCTTGCAACTTGGCAACAGCGGCGTCCCTCTCTGATTGGTACCTTAAGCAGTCAGCCTGGAACTTCCTCCTCATTTCCTCCTCCTTCAACCTAAGGGACCTCCTCATCTCCTCCATCTCCTCCTTCAACTCAGCCTGAGCCATCTCCGCAGCCTCGAGTCTCCCCGACAACTCCTCTACCCGCTCGAGATCCGCATTTCGAACCTCATCCACCGTTGTAATGGCCATGTTAATCCGCTCCCTGCAGGTAACCTCCATCTTCCGTAACTCCGCCCTACTGGCCTTCTCCATGGTCTCTTTCAGACGCTGGGAGGCTTCCTCATGATGGGAAATCTGGATGGCTTGGTCGGCGAGTTGCTTGGCCTGATCGGCAACCTTTAACCTCAACCGAATGTTAGCACTCCCGATCTCTTCCCCGGCCTTGACCAACTTAGCATGATGCTCCATTAACTTCTTGGTCTCTGCGGCCACCCGGTCGATATTAGCCTTGGCCTCATCCCCCATGGTGACTACCCGTGTAGTAAGTAAATCAAGATCTAAAGATTTGGCCTCGTCCAGCACTCATACCATGGGGTTGCGGGGAAGTAGGTGCTCGCCCGTGGTCTCATCGAATGAAATGTCCCGAAAACTTGGGTCTAAATCAGGATGGCCGGCAAAAGGGTCACGAGGCACGGGGCGAGGCACATCGGGACGCCTTATATGAATGACAGTAGAACTCTTGGAAGGAGGAGGAGGGGGGCAGGGCTCCGTGCTCTCCTCCGTAGTATCACGAGGAGGCTGAGTAGGGGGAGACAGAGTAGGAAGCTGCGAAGCAGAAGAAGACTCAAATAAGGAACGGCTCCGCTTCCTTTTCTGAATGCCCTCTTCGATGACCCCAAGAAGAGGGCGGTACTTGACTACGTCCCCAGTGCGATCAGTAGAAGGTTTCGCGGAAGCTCTCCTCGACTTAAATTGTTCAAGGCGGTGTCGAACATCCGACGTTTTACCCGCCTGGCCTGCCCCTGGAATAAAGAACAAGTGTTACGAACATACAATAATCCGTAATTCAAAAAATGTGCTAGGTTAAAAAGAAAGAAAAGTGAGGAGACACATCTATTATACAAACCCGGCGGAGGAGTGGGATACTGCAATAAGTCCTGGATCTCATTCCAGGACGGAAGTGAACCGTAAAAAATTTCTAAGTCCTTATCGAAAATAGAATCGGCTGAAGACAAAAGTTCACCTTGCATCGCCGGAATCACCCTAGCTGAGGAACCCTTAGAGGATGGGTCAGTGCCAGCCACAGCTTTGCCGGTTTCCTTTGCCTTCTCCGTTCCCTTCTCCGTTTCCGACTCTCCCTCCGACTCCCCGAAGGCCCGATGGAGAGCCTCATCCAGTTCGAGGTCTTGTTTAGAGGTTAGAGCAGCAACACCACTACCACCTTGACCGTCGCCATCTCCTCCACCCTCCGACCCTTCTCCAACTTCGCCTCCTTCCTCCTCTTCTACACCTTCCTCCTCCGGAACAGTCGGGCAAGTACTTGGAGAAGGGCCATCGGACTTCTTCAGTTTCTTCCCCCCGACCACGGGACGCTCTGCGAAAGGCTCCCTCTTACCGCTCTTTACCTTATCCCCCTCCTTAGCTTTAGCAGCCTTCTCCTCAGCCGTGTCTCTTTGCTTAACCACGGACTGGTGCGGTAAGATCAAATTATACTCCAAGAGGGTTGCGTTCCTGATCAAGAAGGAGGCCGACCGGTCCCGTGCCGGAATAGCCTTTAGTTCAGCAGCCATTCGCACCAAGGAATCATCCTCCACAACTGCAATACCACCTGTCGCTAGCCAGAAATAGAAGCATGTCAGAAAAAACACTACAGTCAAGACATGGAAAATATAAATGAAATCCATCTTACATCCGGAAGTGAAAAGGCGGAAAGAAACAGCATCGTCCTTGATGAAGAACCACTCTTTCTTGAACATGGTAAACTTGGAATATAGGTCCAGGACTGGTTTGAAGGGCACGGCCGCCTCCAGACTAATATACGGAGACCCCTTCTTATAGCCTCTTAGGTTGTACAAGTATCGGATTTCCCGGTTAGAAGGAGGACGCCCGTACCTCCTCTGGAAGATAACAAAGAGGCTCACCAGGATGGCGTATGAGTTAGGCTGGAGCTGGAAAGGAGCCACCTTCAAATAGGTGGTGAAGCTTACTATCCAAGCGTTGATAGGGGGGATAGCGCCGCACATGCAATGGTATCTGCTAAAAGCGAAGTAGCCCTCGGGAGGATTATATGGCATCACCCCATCTCCTGGCAGCAGCATAAGAGCCCTATCTATCCCAAAGGAACGGGATATGACGTCAAGTTGCTCCTCCTTTAAGGAGCTAGGAAAGCAATCAGAGGGGGAGATCAAAAGTTCCTGTGGACCATATCCATCCACTAGAGACCTTGGAATGGGTCGATGTTGCTCGGATCCTGATTGGACTGGGGGCAAGGAAGAGGAGGGCTCTCTTGTGCCTCTAGACTTCTTTCTGTCTGATCGTGTTTCCGCTTTGCGAGACATTTTCTGCAGCACAAGAAAAACACGGTGTTAGAGCAAGAAGTATAGAAAGATAAACAAGCAAGTATCTAAAGAAAGCATATAAAAGCATAAGATTCCGCTCATGGTTCAAGTATGAAGTCTCATTCGGCGGTGCAAGACGAGTTCATTCGGCACCAAACTCCAATGCTCATTCGGCATACATGTCATTCGGCATACATGTCATTCGGCATACCTCATTCGGCTATTCAATACACTCCGTACACATTCGGCAAACAGGGCCATCCGGTGGCAAAGGTTCATTCGGCAGAAAGTATACATACCTGGTTCGGTATAAGCTGGTTCGGCGAAGACTTTGGTTCGGCAGCACAATATGGTTCGGCTCTACTCGTTCGGTAATGAAAAACGAGGGGGGTGCGGCCTCTATATATAGGCGAGCTCAGGACCGGACCAAGGCATTCGACATACCGGACCGAATGGAAGCCGAATGGAACTATCCATACCGGACCAGCCTCCAACCGAATGAAACTTGTGCCAACTCGAACCCGAACGAAGCTACCTCTACCAGCAGAAACCAGAAACAGGGGGCACGCAGGCGCTTCACTCAGATAAGTACCGAACTCCAGAATAACTAATAAAATAAGATTATGATAACGGTGAATAAGTCGTAAAATCCTCACCGACGTGGATTAAATCGTTTACACGTGTACGCGACCTCGAATGGTCCATAGGCACGCTCTGAATGGTTATTAACCCTACCATCGTGGGAATTTACACTTTGACACGCATTCTTAAGCCCAGCGGTCATATGGATATTTGATAATTATGAAATGGCTAAGCTACTTACACATGTACGGGGTTGCGAACGATCCCTAGGCATGCTCTGAGCTGGCAATAAACCATCTTCACAAACATAAACCGGGCATCGACGATGCCAAGCCCCTTCGGGGCTCACTCTCTCGTCCTGAACGGCACAGTTCACTTCATCTCGAATATTTCGATCATGAACGGTCGTTATTTGAAATCATACTGAAACTGTAAATTCCTTTGCAGGACATCAACATGATATGAACATCCAACCCATGGCATTACAAAAACAAGCCTCCCTACAACAAGGAAACAAAGCGCGACACATGCAAGCACGTGCCCCACTTTGGGGGGCAAATGTTGGGCGAATTCTCACCCAGAGGATCTCAAGACCAAAGAGCGTCAGTCTCACTCATGTTCACATCCTGCACTTCATTCGGCAAGGCCACAGTTCACTCGGCATTCGCAAATAGAGCATGGCAACCTCCATTCGGCAAAACCCCTCCTATGTGTCATTCGGCAATAGCTCATTCGGCTATACCTCATTCGGCATCTCCATATACCCATGTCCATTCGGCACAAGGGCATCCGGACGAGCTCCGCCGAACCACACATCCCCAACTACCGAATGAGACCATGCCGAACCATGCTCCTCTCACGAACTCCGCCGAACCACGCTTTAGCCGGACCACCCACACACCACTCTACTCCATGCCGGTCCAAACCAACACCGGACCAACCACTACTCTCCACAGCCAATGCCGCTCCTCTCCCCTCCGAACCAAGCTCCATGCACAGCCGAATGAAGCTCGCCGAACCAGAATGCCACCAGGCCAGATTGCTCCAGCCCAGGCCCGCTAGCAGCTATATACTTCCAAGACCCCTGCCCCCTACCTCACTCTATAAATAGAGGGGCAGGGGTACAACAATGGTAGACAAGTTTGAGAGCTCAAGCAAGGAAGGAACTTTCAAACTACTTTCATACACTTGTATACAAAGCATTGTACTTGTAATCTGGAAGAAGAAAGATAATAACATATAAAGTGGACGTAGGCACATTCTGGCCGAACCACTATAAATCTGCGTGTCTTTTACATTTCAGCCCTTACTTTTCTCATATTTACATACTCAACTAAATAATACGACTTGGAGGTGTTTGTCCATTTTTTGTGCAAACATTAACGGTTGAAAGCTTTCATAGCCGTAGAACTCACTGAGGCGTTCGTTTTGCCAGTTTATGGCTCCCGTAACTCTAAATGAGCCAGAGGTTATGGCCGTCCGAATAATCGATATCCACAAGGTCAACATCCACGGTGCAAGGTGCCACATCCGTCCGAAATGGAAAAACAGTGTCGTACGACTTTTTGAAATGCGTGCATAGATTTGAAACGAAACGGTACCCTGGTGCACCACTCTCCAGCGATGGTAACATGAAGACCAGCCACGGTAATCCCGTTTTACCGTAAAAATTCACGTTTCGAAAAAACGAAGGGTAAAAAACTTCTGAGACCCGATTGAGATTCGGATCGTCTTTTTTGGGCATTAAACAATCCATTGACGGCTGAAAGCTATCATAGCTGTAGAACTCACTTAGGCCTTCGTTTTGACTGGTTATGGCTCCCATAACTCTAAACGAGCCAGAAGTTATGGCCGTCCGAATAATCGATATCTACAGGGTGCAACATCCATGGTGCAAGGTGCAACATCCGTTCGAAATGGCGAAACAGTGTCGTACGACTTTTTGAAATGCGTGCATGGATTTGAAATGAAACGGTAATATGGTACACCACTCTCCAGCGATGGTAAATCGAAGACCAGCCACGGTAATCCCGTTCTACCGTAAAAATCCACGTGTCGAAAAAATGAAGGGTAAAAAACTTCCTAGACCCGATTGAGATTCGGATAGTCTTTTTTGGTCTTTAAACAATCCATTGACGGCTGAAAGTTTTCATAGCCGTAGAACTCACTGAGACCTTCGTTTTGCCTGGTTATGTCTCCCGTAACTCTAAACGAGCCAGAAGTTATGGCCGTCCGAATAATCGATATCTAGAGGGTGCAACATCCACCGTGCAAGGTGCAACATCCGTCCGAAATGGCGAAACAGTGTCGTACGACTTTTTGAAATGCGTTCATGGATTTGAAATGAAACGGTACCATGATCCACCATTCTCCAGCGATGGTAAATCAAAGACCAGCCACGGTAATCCCGTCCTACCGTCAAAATCCATGTGTCGAAAAAACGAAGGGTAAAAAACTTCCTAGACCCGATTGAGATTCGGATAGTCTTTTTTGGGCATTAAACAATCCATTGACGGCTGAAAGCTGTCATAGCCGTAGAACTCACTAAGGCCTTCGTTTTGACTGGTTATGGCTCCCGTACCTCTAAACGAGCCAAAAGTTATGGCCGTCCGAATAATCGATATCTACAGGGTGCAACATCCACGGTGCAAGGTGCAACATCTGTCCGAAATGGCGAAACAATATCGTACGAATTTTTGAAACGCGTGCATGGATTTGAAACAAAACGGTACCATGGTGCACCACTCTCCAGCGATGGTAAATCGAAGACCAGCCACGGTAATTCCGTTCTACCGTAAAAATCCACGTGTCGAAAAAACGAAGGGTAAAAAACTTCCTAGACCCGATTGAGATTCGGATAGTCTTTTTTGGGAATTAAACAATCCATTGACGGCTGAAAGCTGTCATAGCCATAGAACTCACTGCGGCCTTCGTTTTGAATGGTTACGGTAAAACGGTAAAAAAAACTTCCGAGACCCGAATGAGATTCGGATAGTCTTTTTTGGGCATTAAACTATCCATTGATGGTTGAAAGCTGTCATAGCCGTAGAACTCACTGAGGCCTTCGTTTTGACTGGTTACGGTAAAACGGTAAAAAAACTTCCGAGACCCGATTGAGATTCGGATAGTCTTTTTTGGGCATTAAACAATCCGTTGACGGCTGAAACTGTCATAACCGTAGAACTCACTGAGGCCTTCGTTTTGACTGGTTATGGCTCCCATAACACTAAACGAGCCAGAAGTTATGGTCGTCCGAATAATCGATATCTACAGGGTGCAACATCCACGGTGCATGGTGCAACATCCGTCCGAAATGGCAGAACAGTGTCGTACGACTTTTTGAAATGCGTGCAAGGATTTGAAACGAAACGGTACCATGGTGCACCACTCTCCAGCGATGGTAAATCGAAGGCCAACCACGGTAATCCCGTTTTACCGTAAAAATCCACGTGTCGAAAAAACGAAGGTTAAAAAACTTCCTAGACCCGATTGAGATTCGGATAGTCTTTTTTGAGCATTACACAATCCATTGACGGCTGAAAGCTGTCAGAGCCGTAGAACTGCCAGAGGCCTTCGTTTTGACTGGTTATGGCTCCCGTAACTCTAAACGAGCCAGAAGTTATGGTCATCCGAATAATCAATATCTACAGGGTGCAACATCCACGGTGCAAGGTGCAACATCCGTCCGAAATGGCGAAACAATATCGTACGAATTTTTAAAACACGTGCATGGATTTGAAACTAAACGGTACCGTGGTGCACCACTCTCCAGCGATGGTAAATCGAAGACCAGCCTCGGTGATCCCGTTCTACCGTAAAAATCCACGTGTCGAAAAAACGAAGGGTAAAAAAGTTCCTAGACCCGATTGAGATTCGGATAGTCTTTTTTGGGCATTAAACAATCCATTGACGGCTGAAAGCTGTCATAGCCGTAGAACTCACTGAGGCCTTCGTTTTGACTGGTTATGGCTCCCGAAACTCTAACCGAGCCAGAAGTTATGGCCGTCCGAATAATCGATATCTACAGGGTGCAACATCCACGGTGCAAGATGCAACGTGCGTCTGAAAAGGCGAAACAGTGTCGTACGACTTTTTGAAATGCGTGCAAAGATTTGAAATGAAACAGTACCATGGTGCACCACTCTCCAGCGATGGTAAATTGAAGACCAGCCACGGCAATCCCGTTTTACCGTAAAAATCCACATGTCGAAAAAACGAAGGGTAAAAAACTTCCGAGACCCGATTGAGATTCGGATAGTCTTTTTTGGGCACTAAACAATCCATTGACGGCTGAAAGCGGTCACAGCCGTAGAACTCACTGAGGCCTTCGTTTTGACTGGTTATGGCACCCGTAACTCAAAACGAGCCAGAAGTTATGGTCGTCCGAATAATCGATATCTACAGGGTGCAACATCCACGGTGCAAGGTGCAACATCCTCGATGCAAGGTGCAACATCCATCCGAAATGGAGAAACAATGTCGTACGACTTTTTGAAATGCGTGCTAGGATTTGAAACGAAACGGTACCATGGTGCACCACTCTCCAGCGATGGTAAACTGAAGACCATCCACGGTAATCCCGTTTTACCGTAAAAATCCACGTGTCGAAAAAACGAAGGGTAAAAAACTTCCTAGACCCGATTGAGATTCGGACAGTCTTTTTTGGGCATTAAACAATCCATTGATGGCTGAAAGGTGTCATAGCCGTAGAACTCACTAAGGCCTTCGTTTTGACTGGTTATGGCTCCTGTAACACTAAACGAGGCATAAGTTATGGCCATCCGAATAATCGATATCTACAGGGTGCAACATCCACGGTGTAAGGTGCAACATCCGTCCGAAATGGCAAAACAGTGTCGTACGAATTTTTGAAATGCGTGCATTGATTTGAAACAAAACGGTACCATGGTGCACCACTCTCCAGCGATGGTAATTCGAAGACCAGCCACGGTGATCCCGTTCTACCGTAAAAATCCACGTGTCGAAAAAACGAAGCGTAAAAAACTTCCTAGACCCGATTGAGATTCGGATATTCTTTTTTGGGCATTAAACAATCCATTGACGGCTAAAAGCAGTCATAGCCGTAGAACTCACTGAGGCCTTCGTTTTGACTGGTTATGGCTCCCGTAACTCTAAACGAGCCAGAAGATATGGCCGTCAGAATAATCGTTATCTACAGGGTGCAACATCCACGGTGCAAGATGCAACATCCGTCCGAAAAGGCGAAACAGTGTCGTATGACTTTTTGAAATGCGTGCAAAGATTTGAAACGAAACGGTACCTTGGTGCACCACTCTCCAGCGATGGTAAATTGAAGACCAGCCACGGCAATCCCTTTTTACCGTAAAAATCCACAGGTCGAAAAAAAGAAGGGTAAAAAACTTCCGAGACCCGATTGAGATTCGGATAGTATTTTTTGGGCACCAAACAATCCATTGATGGCTGAAAGCTGTCATAGCCGTAGAACTCACTGAGGCCTTCGTTTTGACTGGTTATGGCTCCCGTAAATCTAAACGAGCCAGAAGTTATGGCCTTCCGAATAATCGATATCTACAGGGTGCAACATCCACGGTGCAAGGTGCAACATCCGTCCGAAATGGCGTAACAGTGTCGTACGACTTTTTGAAATGCGTGCATGGATTTGAAACGAAACGGTACCCTGGTGCACCACTCTCCAGCGATGGTAAATTGAAGGCCAGCCACGGTAATCCCGTTTTACCGTAAAAATCCACGTGTCGAAAAAACGAAGGGTAAGAAACTTCGGAGACCCGATTGAGATTCGGATAGTCATTTTTGGGCATTAAACAATCCATTGACGGCTGAAATCTCTCATAACCATAGAACTCACTTTGGCCTTCGTTTTGACTGGTTATGGCTCCCATAACTCTAAACGAGCCAGAAGTAATGGCCATCCGAATAATCGATATCTACAGGGTGCAACATACACGGTGCAAGGTGCAACATCCGTTCGAAATGGCGAAACAGTGTCGTACGACTTTTTGAAATGTGTGCATGGATTTGAAATGGAACGGTACCATGGTACACCAATCTCCAGCGATGGTAAATCGAAGACCTGCCACGGTGATCCCGTTCTACCGTAAAAATCCACGTGTCGAAAAAACGAAGGGTAAAAAACTACCGATACCCGATTGAGATTCGGATAGTCTTTCTTGGGCATTAAACAATCCATTGACGGCTGAAAGCTGTCATAGCCATAGAACTCACTGAGGCCTTTGTTTTGACTGGTTATGGCTCCCGTAACTCTAAACGAGCCAAAAGTTACGGTCGTCCGAATAATCAATATCTACAGGGTGAACCATCCACGGTGCAAGGTGCAACGTCCGTCCGAAATGGCGAAACAGTGTCGTACGACTTTTAGAAATGCGTGCATGGATTTGAAACGAAACGGTACCATAGTGCACCACTCTCCAGCGACGGTAAATTGAAGACCAGCCACGGTAATCTCGTTTTACCGTAAAAATCCACGTGTCGAAAAAACGAAGGGTAAAAAACTTCCGAGACCCGATTGAGATTCGGATAGTCTTTTTCGGGCATTAAACAATCCATTGACCGGTGAAAGCTGTCATAACCGTAGAAATCACTGATGCCTTCGTTTTGACTGGTTATGGCGCCCGTAAATCTAAACGAGCCAGAAGTTATGGCCATCCGAATAATCGATATCTACAGGGTGCAACATACACGGTGCAAGGTGCAACAACCGTTCGAAATGGCGAAACAGTGTCGTACGACCTTTTGAAATGCGTGCATGGATTTGAAATGGAATGGTACAATGGTGCACCACTCTCCAGCGATGGTAAATCGAAGACCAGCACAGGTGATCCCGTTCTACCGTAAAAATCCACGTGTTGTAAAAACGAAGGGTAAAAAACTTCCGAGACCCGATTGAGATTCAGATAGTCTTTTTTGGGCATTAAACAATCCATTGACGGCTGAAAGCTGTCATAGCCGTAGAACTCACTGAGGCCTTCGTTTTGACTGGTTATGGCTCCCCAAACTCTAACCGAGCCAGAAGTTATGGCCGTCCGAATAATCGATATCTATAGGGTGCAACATCCACGGTGCAAGATGCAACATGCGTCCGAAAAGGCGAAACAGTGTCGTACGACTTTTTGAAATGCGTGCAAAGATTTGAAACGAAACAGTACCATGGTGCACCACTCTCCAGCGATGGAAAATTGAAAACCAGCCACGGCAATCCCGTTTTAACGTAAAAATCCACATGTCGAAAAAACGAAGGGTAAAAAACTTCCGAGACCCGATTGAGATTCGGATTGTCTTTTTTGGGCACTAAACAATCCATTGACGGCTGAAAGCTGTCATAGCCGTAGAACTCACTGAGGCCTTCGTTTTGACTGGTTATGGCACCCGTAACTCAAAACGAGCCAGAAGTTATGGTCGTCCGAATAATCGATATCTACAGGGTGCAACATCCACGGTGCAAGGTGCAACATCCACGATGCAAGGTGCAACATCCATCCGAAATGGAGAAACAATGTCGTACGACTTTTTGAGATTCGTGCAAGGATTTGAAACGAAACGGTACCATTGTGCACCACTCTCCAGCGATGGTAAACTGAAGACCAGCCACGGTAATCCCGCTTTACCGTAAAAATCCACGTGTCGAAAAAACGAAGGGTAAAAAACTTCCTAGACCCGATTGAGATTCGGACAGTCTTTTTTGGGCATTAAACAATCCATTGATGGCTGAAAGGTGTCATAGCCGTAGAACTCACTAAGGCCTTCGTTTTGACTTGTTATGGCTCCTGTAACACTAAACGAGGCAGAATTTATGGCCGTCCGAATAATCGATATCTACAGGGTGCAACATCCACGGTGTAAGGTGCAACATCCGTCCGAAATGGCGAAACAGTGTCGTACGAATTTTTGAAGTGCGTGCATTGATTTGAAACAAAACGGTACCATGGTGCACCACTCTCCAGCGATGGTAATTCGAAGACCAGCCACGGCGATCTCGTTCTACCGTAAAAATCCACGTGTCAAAAAAACGAAGGGTAAAAAACTTCCTAGACCGGATTGAGATTCGGATAGTCTTTTTTGGGCATTAAACAATCCATCGACGGCTAAAAGCAGTCATAGCCGTAGAACTCACTGACGCCTTCGTTTTGACTAGTTATGGATCCCGTAACTCTAAACGAGCCAGAAGTTATGGCCGTCCGAATAATTGATATCTACAGGGTGCAACATCCACGGTGCAAGATGCAACATCCGTCCGAAAAGGCGAAACAGTGCCATACGACTTTTTGAAATGCATGCAAAGATTTGAAACGAAACGGTACCATGGTGCACCACTCTCCAGCGATGGTAAATTGAAGACCAGCCACGACAATCCCGTTTTACCGTAAAAATCCACATGTCGAAAAAACGAAGGGTAAAAAACTTCCGAGACCCGATTGAGATTCGGATAGTCTTTTTTGGGCACCAAACAATCCATTGATGGCTGAAAGCTGTCATAGCCGTAGAACTCGCTGAGGCCTTCGTTTTGACTGGTTATGGCTCCCGTAACTCTAAAGGAGCCAGAAGTTATGGCCGTCCGAATAATCGATATCTACAGGGTGCAACATCCACGGTGCAAGATGCAACATCCGTCCGAAATGGCGTAACAGTGTCGTACGACTTTTTGAAATGCGTGCATGGATTAGAAACGAAACGGTGCCCTGGTGCACCACTCTCCAGCGATGGTAAATTGAAGGCCAGCCACGGTAATCCCGTTTTACCGTAAAAATCCACGTGTCGAAAAAACGAAGGGTAAGATACTTCCGAGACCCGATTGAGATTCGGATAGTCATTTTTGGGCATTAAACAATCCATTGACAGCTGAAAGCTGTCATAACCGTAGAACTCACTGAGGCCTTCTTTTTTACTGGTTATGGCTCCCATAACCCTAAACGAGCCAGAAGTAATGGCCATCCGAATAATCGATATCTACAGGGTGCAACATACACGGTGCAAGGTGCAACATCCGTCCGAAATGGCGAAACAGTGTCGTACGACTTTTTGAAATGTGTGCATGGATTTGAAATGGAACGGTACCATGGTACACCAATCTCCAGCGATGGTAAATCGAAGACCTGCCACGGTGATCCCGTTCTACCGTAAAAATCCACGTGTCGAAAAAACGAAGGGTAAAAAACTTCCGATACCCGATTGAGATTCGGATAGTCTTTCTTGGGCATTAAACAATCCATTGACGGCTGGAAGCTGTCACAGCCATAGAACTCACTGAGGCCTTTGTTTTGACTGGTTATGGCTTCCATAACTCTAAACGAGCCAAAAGTTACGGTCGTCCGAATAATCAATATCTACAGGGTGAACCATCCACGGTGCAAGGTGCAACGTCCGTCCGAAGTGGCGAAACAGTGTCGTACGACTTTTAGAAATGCGTGCATGGATTTGAAATGAAACGGTACCATAGTGCACCACTCTCCAGCGATGGTAAATTGAAGACCAGCCACGGTAATCCCGTTTTACCGTAAAAATCCACGTGTCGAAAAAACAAAGGGTAAAAAACTTCCGAGACCCGATTGAGATTCGGATAGTCTTTTTCGGGCATTAAACAATCCATTGACGGGTGAAAGCTGTCATAACCGTAGAAATCACTGATGCCTTCGTTTTGACTGGTTATGGCGCCCGTAAATCTAAACGAGCCAGAAGTTATGGCCATCCGAATAATCGATATCTACAGGGTGCAACATACACGGTGCAAGGTGCAACAACCGTCCGAAATGGCGAAACAGTGTCGTACGACCTTTTGAAATGCGTGCATGGATTTGAAATGGAATGGTACAATGGTGCACCACTCTCCAGCGATGGTAAATCGAAGACCAGCACAGGTGATCCCGTTCTACCGTAAAAATCCACGTGTTGTAAAAACAATGGGTAAAAAACTTCCGAGACCCGATTGAGATTCAGATAGTCTTTTTTGGGCATTAAACAATCCATTGACGGCTGAAAGCTGTCATAGCCGTAGAACTCACTGAGGCCTTCGTTTTGACTGGTTATGGCACCCGTAACTCAAAACGAGCCAGAAGTTATGGTCGTCCGAATAATCGATATCTACAGGGTGCAACATCCACGGTGCAAGGTGCAACATCCACGATGCAAGGTGCAACATCCATCCGAAATGGAGAAACAATGTCGTACGACTTTTTGAAATGCGTGCAAGGATTTGAAACGAAACGGTACCATTGTGCACCACTCTCCAGCGATGGTAAACTGAAGACCAGCCACGGTAATCCCGTTTTACCGTAAAAATCCACGTGTCGAAAAAACGAAGGGTAAAAAACTTCCTAGACCCGATTGAGATTCGGACAGTCTTTTTTGGGCATTAAACAATCCATTGATGGCTGAAAGGTGTCATAGCCGTAGAACTCACTAAGGCCTTCGTTTTGACTTGTTATGGCTCCTGTAACACTAAACGAGGCAGAATTTATGGCCGTCCGAATAATCGATATCTACAGGGTGCAACATCCACGGTGTAAGGTGCAACATCCGTCCGAAATGGCGAAACAGTGTCGTACGAATTTTTGAAGTGCATGCATTGATTTGAAACAAAACGGTACCATGGTGCACCACTCTCCAGCGATGGTAATTCGAAGACCAGCCACGGCGATCCCGTTCTACCGTAAAAATCCACGTGTCAAAAAAACGAAGGGTAAAAAACTTCCTAGACCGGATTGAGATTCGGATAGTCTTTTTTGGGCATTAAACAATCCATCGACGGCTAAAAGCAGTCATAGCCGTAGAACTCACTAAGGCCTTCGTTTTGACTAGTTATGGATCCCGTAACTCTAAACGAGCCAGAAGTTATGGCCGTCCGAATAATTGATATCTACAGGGTGCAACATCCACGGTGCAAGATGCAACATCCGTCCGAAAAGGCGAAACAGTGCCATACGACTTTTTGAAATGCATGCAAAGATTTGAAACGAAACGGTACCATGGTGCACCACTCTCCAGCGATGGTAAATTGAAGACCAGCCACGACAATCCCGTTTTACCGTAAAAATCCACATGTCGAAAAAACGAAGGGTAAAAAACTTCCGAGACCCGATTGAGATTCGGATAGTCTTTTTTGGGCACCAAACAATCCATTGATGGCTGAAAGCTGTCATAGCCGTAGAACTCGCTGAGGCCTTCGTTTTGACTGGTTATGGCTCCCGTAACTCTAAAGGAGCCAGAAGTTATGGCCGTCCGAATAATCGATATCTACAGGGTGCAACATCCACGGTGCAAGATGCAACATCCGTCCGAAATGGCGTAACAGTGTCGTACGACTTTTTGAAATGCGTGCATGGATTAGAAATGAAACGGTGCCCTGGTGCACCACTCTCCAGCGATGGTAAATTGAAGGCCAGCCACGGTAATCCCGTTTTACCGTAAAAATCCACGTGTCAAAAAAACGAAGGGTAAGAAACTTCCGAGACCCGATTGAGATTCGGATAGTCATTTTTGGGCATTAAACAATCCATTGACAGCTGAAAGCTGTCATAACTGTAGAACTCACTGAGGCCTTCTTTCTTACTGGTTATGGCTCCCATAACTCTAAACGAGCCAGAAGTAATGGCCATCCGAATAATCGATATCTACAGGGTGCAACATACACGGTGCAAGGTGCAACATCCGTCCGAAATGGCGAAACAGTGTCGTACGACTTTTTGAAATGTGTGCATGGATTTGAAATGGAACGGTACCATGGTACACCAATCTCCAGCGATGGTAAATCGAAGACCTGCCACGGCGATCCCGTTCTACCGTAAAAATCCACGTGTCGAAAAAACGAAGGGTAAAAAACTTCCGATACCCGATTGAGATTCGGATAGTCTTTCTTGGGCATTAAACAATTAATTGACGGCTGAAAGCTGTCACAGCCATAGAACTCACTGAGGCCTTTGTTTTGACTGGTTATGGCTCCCGTAACTCTAAACGAGCCAAAAGTTACGGTCGTCCGAATAATCAATATCTACAGGGTGAACCATCCACGGTGCAAGGTGCAACGTCCGTCCGAAATGGAGAAACAGTGTCGTACGACTTTTAGAAATGCGTGCATGGATTTGAAACGAAACGGTACCATAGTGCACCACTCTCCAGCGATGGTAAATTGAAGACCAGCCACGGTAATCTCGTTTTACCGTAAAAATCCACGTGTCGAAAAAACGAAGGGTAAAAAACTTCCGAGACCCGATTGAGATTCGGATAGTCTTTTTCGGGCATTAAACAATCCATTGACGGGTGAAAGCTGTCATAACCGTAGAAATCACTGATGCCTTCGTTTTGACTGGTTATGGCGCCCGTAAATCTAAACGAGCCAGAAGTTATGGCCATCCGAATAATCGATATCTACAGGGTGCAACATACACGGTGCAAGGTGCAACAACCGTCCGAAATGGCGAAACAGTGTCGTACGACCTTTTGAAATGCGTGCATGGATTTGAAATGGAATGGTACAATGGTGCACCACTCTCCAGCGATGGTAAATCGAAGACCAGCACAGGTGATCCCGTTCTACCGTAAAAATCCACGTGTTGTAAAAACGAAGGGTAAAAAACTTCCGAGACCCGATTGAGATTCAGATAGTCTTTCTTGGGCATTAACCAATCCATTGACGGCTGAAAGCTATCATAGCCGTAGAACTCACTGAGGCCTTCGTTTTGACTGGTTATGGCTCCCGAAACTCTAACCGAGCCAGAAGTTATGGCCGTCCGAATAATCGATATCTATAGGGTGCAACATCCACGGTGCAAGATGCAACATGCGTCCGAAAAGGCGAAACAGTGTCGTACGACTTTTTGAAATGCGTGCAAAGATTTGAAACGAAACAGTACCATGGTGCACCACTCTCCAGCGATGGAAAATTGAAAACCAGCCACGGCAATCCCGTTTTACCGTAAAAATCCACATGTCGAAAAAACGAAGGGTAAAAAACTTCCGAGACCCGATTGAGATTCGGATAGTCTTTTTTGGGCACTAAACAATCCATTGACGGCTGAAAGCTGTCATAGCCGTAGAACTCACTGAGGCCTTCGTTTTGACTGGTTATGGCACCCGTAACTCAAAACGAGCCAGAAGTTATGGTCGTCCGAATAATCGATATCTACAGGGTGCAACATCCACGGTGCAAGGTGCAACATCCACGATGCAAGGTGCAACATCCATCTGAAATGGAGAAACAATGTCGTACGACTTTTTGAAATGCGTGCAAGGATTTGAAACGAAACAGTACCATTGTGCACCACTCTCCAGCGATGGTAAACTGAAGACCAGCCACGGTAATCCCGTTTTACCGTAAAAATCCACGTGTCGAAAAAACGAAGGGTAAAAAACTTCCTAGACCCGATTGAGATTCGGACAGTCTTTTTTGGGCATTAAACAATCCATTGATGGCTGAAAGGTGTCATAGCCGTAGAACTCACTAAGGCCTTCGTTTTGACTTGTTATGGTTCCTGTAACACTAAACGAGGCAGAATTTATGGCCGTCCGAATAATCGATATCTACAGGGTGCAACATCCACGGTGTAAGGTGCAACATCCGTCCGAAATGGCGAAACAGTGTCGTACGAATTTTTGAAGTGCGTGCATTGATTTGAAACAAAACGGTACCATGGTGCACCACTCTCCAGCGATGGTAATTCGAAGACCAGCCACGGCGATCCCGTTCTACCGTAAAAATCCACGTGTCAAAAAAACGAAGGGTAAAAAACTTCCTAGACCGGATTGAGATTCGGATAGTCTTTTTTGGGCATTAAACAATCCATCGACGGCTAAAAGCAGTCATAGCCGTAGAACTCACTGAGGCCTTCGTTTTGACTAGTTATGGATCCCGTAACTCTAAACGAGCCAGAAGTTATGGCCGTCCGAATAATTGATATCTACAGGGTGCAACATCCACGGTGCAAGATGCAACATCCGTCCGAAAAGGCGAAACAGTGCCATACGACTTTTTGAAATGCATGCAAAGATTTGAAACGAAACGGTACCATGGTGCACCACTCTCCAGCGATGGTAAATTGAAGACCAGCCACGGGAATCCCGTTTTACCGTAAAAATCCACATGTCGAAAAAACGAAGAGTAAAAAACTTCCGAGACCCGATTGAGATTCGGATAGTCTTTTTTGGGCACCAAACAATCCATTGATGGCTGAAAGCTGTCACAGCCGTAGAACTCGCTGAGGCCTTCGTTTTGACTGGTAATGGCTCCCGTAACTCTAAAGGAGCCAGAAGTTATGGCCGTCCGAATAATCGATATCTACAGGGTGCAACATCCACGGTGCAAGATGCAACATCCGTCCAAAATGGCGAAACAGTGTCGTACGACTTTTTGAAATGCGTGCATGGATTAGAAACGAAACGGTGCCCTGGTGCACCACTCTCCAGCGATGGTAAATTGAAGGCCAGCCACGGTAATCCCGTTTTACCGTAAAAATCCACGTGTCGAAAAAACGAAGGGTAGGAAACTTCTGAGACCCGATTGAGATTCGGATAGTCATTTTTGGGCATTAAACAATCCATTGACGGCTGAAAGCTGTCATAACTGTAGAACTCACCGAGGCCTTCGTTTTTACTGGTTATGGCTCCCATAACTCTAAACGAGCCAGAAGTAATGGCCATCCGAATAATCGATATCTACAGGGTGCAACATACACGGTGCAAGGTGCAACATCCGTTCGAAATGGCGAAACAGTGTCGTACGACTTTTTGAAATGTGTGCATGGATTTGAAATGGAACGGTACCATGGTACACCACTCTCCAGCGATGGTAAATCGAAGACCTGCCACGGTGATCCCGTTCTACCGTAAAAATCCACGTGTCGAAAAAACGAAGGGTAAAAAACTTCCGAGACCCGATTGAGATTCGGATAGTCTTTCTTGGGCATTAAACAATCAATTGACGGCTGAAAGCTGTCATAGCCATAGAACTCACTGAGGCCTTTGTTTTGACTGGTTATGGCTCTCGTAACTCTAAACGAGCCAAAAGTTACGGTCGTCCGAATAATCAATATTTACAGGGTGAACCATCCACGGTGCAAGGTGCAACATCCGTCCGAAATGGCGAAACAGTGTCGTACGACTTTTAGAAATGCGTGTGTTTGCACAAAAAATGGACAAACACCTCCAAGTCGTATTATTTTAGTTGAGTATGTGTGATTTTCAATGATTTTAGATGAGTATGTAAATATGAGAAAAGTAAGGGCTGAAATGTAAAAGACACGCAGATTTATAGTGGTTCGGCCAGAATGTGCCTACGTCCACTTTATATGTTATTATCTTTCTTCTTCCAGATTACAAGTACAATGCTTTGTATACAAGTGTATGAAAGTAGTTTGAAAGTTCCTTCCTTGCTTGAGCTCTCAAACTTGTCTGCCATTGTTGTACCCCTGCCCCTCTATTTATAGAGTGAGGTAGGGGGCAGGGGTCTTGGATGTATATAGCTGCCAGCGGGCCTGGGCTGAAGCAATCTGGCCTGGTAGTCCTCTGGTTCGGCGGAGCTTCATTCGGTCGTGCATGGAGATGAAGTGGAGAGGCTTTGGTTCGGCGTGATGGTAGAGAGTAGTGGTTGGTCCGGTGTTGGTTTGGACCGGCATGGTGTAGGAGGTGTGGACCGGTATTGGGAGTTGGTTCGGCGGTCACCTGGACCGGTAGTTGCTCGGAGCGGTAGCAGGACTTTTAGCTTTGCCGAATGGAGTGGAGGCCGGATGTGGTTGTACATGTTTGGTCCGGTGGTAGTGTTATGCCGAATGTCCTTGGGTTTGGAAGGCCGAATGAGCCTATGCCGAATGAGCCTCTGTATTTGGTATGCCGAATGATTCTCTGGTATAGGGAACGCCGAATGCACTTGTGCCAAAGGGGATGCCGAATGATTCTTGAGTACCATAGTATGTGGAGATGATGAAGATGCTCGCTGGTCTCGAACGTGCATGGAACCTGACGCTCCTTGGTCTCGAGGCCTTCTGGGCGAGAATTCGCCCAACATTTGCCCCCCAAAGTGGGGCACGTGCTTGCACGTGTCGCGCTTTGTTTCTCGTAGGTGGGAAGACTCGTCTTGTAATGTCATGGGCTGGATGTTTATATCCTATTGATGTCCTGCGAAGGAATTCATAGTTTTAGTGTGAATTCAAATAACGACCGTTCGGGGTCGAAATATTTGTGATCAAGTGAATTGCGCCGTTCGAGGCGAGTTAGTGTACCCCGAGGGGGTTATCGATGCCAGGTTCACGTTAGAGTGGTTCCCTGGATCGTTTGTCAAGGTGGTTTATCGCTAGCTCAGAGCATGCCTAGGGGTTGTTCTCGACCCCGTACATGTGTAAGTAGCTTAGCCATTTCATAATTATCAAATATCCATTTGACTGATGAGCTTAAAAAGGGATGTCAAAGTGTAAATTCTCATGACGATAGGGTTAATAGCCATTCAGAGCGTGCCTATGGACCGTTCGTGGTCGCGTGCACGTGTAAATGATTAATCCATGTTAGTGAGAGATTCACGACTTATCCATTGTTATCATATTTTTTATTTTATTAGTAAGCTCTTAGAGTTCGGCACTTATCTGAGCGAGGCGCCCTGCATGCCCCCAGTTCCCGGTCTTGGACGGTAGAGAGAGGGTTCCATTCGGTTCTTGGTTGGTCCGGCTAATCTCATCCGGCTTCTGGTGGTCCGGTATTATTGGTCCGGTTGGGCAAAATGTTTGGTTCGGTGGTTGTGAATTCGCCTATATATAGAGGCCGCACCCCCTTGTTTTTCTTTACCGAACGAGTAGAGCCGAACCATATTGAGCACCGAACCAGTTAAGTACCGGATCAAACGAATACCGAATCAATCTAGCGCCGGACCAATCTAGTACCGAACCAGGTATGTTCCTCTTTGCCGAATACATACGAAAGTTTCCATTTTACCGAATGGGACTATGGCCTTGGGGCCGAACGAGATGGAAACCGAATGAGATGGTAACCGAATGAGATGGAAACCGAATGAACTGGAAACCGAATGAACTGGGAACCGAATGTATTGGGAACCGAATGAACTTGTGAACTTGAAAACTTTAGTTTGCGAATGAAATCCCACACTTGCACGCATTTGTTTGTTTACTTTTCTATGTTCCTTGTTCTAATGCCGTGCCTTCCTTGTGTTGCAGAAAATGTCTCGCAAAGCGGAAACACGATCGGACAGAAAGAAGTCTAGAGGCACAGGAGAGCCTTCCTCTTCCTTGCCCCCAGTCCAGCCAGGATCCGGGCAACATCGACCTATTCCGAGGTCTCTAGTGGACGGATATGGTCCACAGGAACTTTTGGTCTCTCCCCCGGATTGCTTTCCTAGCTCCCTAAAGGAGGAGCAACTTGACGTCATATCCCGTTCCTTCGGGATAGATAGGGCTCTTATGCTGCTGCCGGGAGATGGAGTGATGCCATATAATCCTCCCGAGGGCTACTTCGCTTTTAGCAGATACCATTGCATGTGCGGCGCTATCCCCCCTATCAACGCTTGGATAGTAAGCTTCACCACATATTTGAAGGTGGCTCCCTTCCAGCTTCAGCCTAACTCATATGCTATCCTGGTGAGCCTCTTTGTCATCTTCCAGAGGAGGTACGGGCGTCCTCCTTCTAACCGGGAGATCCGATACTTGTACAACCTGAGAGGCTATAAGAAGGGGTCTCCGTATATTAGTCTGGAGGCGGCCGTACCCTTCAAACCAGTTCTGGACTTATATTCCAAGTTTACCATGTTCAAGAAAGAGTGGTTCTTCATCAAGGACGATGCTGTTTCTTTCCGCCTTTTCACTTCTGGCTGTAAGATGGATTTCATTTATATTTTCCATGTTTTGACTGTAGTGTTTTTTCTGACATGCTTCTATTTCTGGCTAGCGACAGGTGGTATTGCAGTTGTGGAGGATGATTCCTTGGTGCGAATGGCTGCTGAACTAAAGGCTATTCCGGCACGGGACCGGTCGGCCTCCTTCTTGATCAGGAACGCAACCCTCTTGGAGTATAATTTGATCTTACCGCACCAGTCCGTGGTTAAGCAAAGAGACACGGCTGAGGAGAAGGCTGCTAAAGCTAAGGAGGGGGATAAGGTAAAGAGCGGTAAGAGGGAGCCTTTCGCAGAGCGTCCCGTGGTCGGGGGGAAGAAACTGAGGAAGTCCGATGGCCCTTCTCCAAGTACTTGCCCGATTGTCCCGGAGGAGGAAGGTGTAGAAGAGGAGGAAGGAGGCGAAGTTGGAGAAGGGTCGGAGGGTGGAGGAGATGGCGAAGGTCAAGGTGGTAGTGGTGTTGCTGCTCTAACCTCTGAACAAGACCTCGAACTGGATGAGGCTCTCCGTCGGGCCTTCGGGGAGTCGGAGGGAGAGTCGGAAACGGAGAAGGGAACGGAGAAGGCAAAGGAAACCGGCAAAGCTGTGGCTGGCACTGACCCATCCTCTAAGGGTTCCTCAGCTAGGGTGATTCCGGCGATGCAAGGTGAACTTTTGTCTTCTGCCGATTCTATTTTCGATAAGGACTTAGAAATTTTTTACGGTTCACTTCCGTCCTGGAATGAGATCCAGGACTTATTGCAGTATCCCACTCCTCCGCCGGGTTTGTATAACAGATGTGTCTCCTCACTTTTCTTTCTTTTTAACTTAGCACATTTTTTGAATTGCGGATTATTGTATGTTCGTAACACTTGTTCTTTATTCCAGGGGCAGGCCAGGCGGGTAAAACGTCGGATGTTCGACACCGCCTTGAACAATTTAAGTCGAGGAGAGCTTCCGCGAAACCTTCTACTGATCGCACTGGGGACGTAGTCAAGTACCGCCCTCTTCTTGGGGTCATCGAAGAGGGCATTCAGAAAAGGAAGCGGAGCCGTTCCTTATTTGAGTCTTCTTCTGCTTCGCAGCTTCCTACTCTGTCTCCCCCTACTCAGCCTCCTCGTGATACTACGGAGGAGAGCACGGAGCCCTGCCCCCCTCCTCCTCCTTCCAAGAGTTCTACTGTCATTCATATAAGGCGTCCCGATGTGCCTCGCCCCGTGCCTCGTGACCCTTTTGCCGGCCATCCTGATTTAGACCCAAGTTTTCGGGACATTTCATTCGATGAGACCACGGGCGAGCACCTACTTCCCCGCAACCCCATGGTAAGAGTGCTGGACGAGGCCAAATCTTTAGATCTTGATTTACTTACTACACGGGTAGTCACCATGGGGGATGAGGCCAAGGCTAATATCGACCGGGTGGCCGCAGAGACCAAGAAGTTAATGGAGCATCATGCTAAGTTGGTCAAGGCCGGGGAAGAGATCGGGAGTGCTAACATTCGGTTGAGGTTAAAGGTTGCCGATCAGGCCAAGCAACTCGCCGACCAAGCCATCCAGATTTCCCAGCATGAGGAAGCCTCCAAGCGTCTGAAAGAGACCATGGAGAAGGCCAGTAGGGCGGAATTACGGAAGATGGAGGTCGCTTGCAGGGAACGGATTAACATAGCTATCGCAACGGTGGATGAGGTTCGAAATGCGGATCTCGAGCGGGTAGAGGAGTTGTCAGGGAGGCTCGAGGCTGCGGAGATGGCTCAGGCCGAGTTGAAGGAGGAGATGGAGGAGATGAGGAGGTCCCTCAAGTTGAAGGAAGAGGAAATGAGGAGGTCACTCCAGGCTGACTGCTTGAGATACCAATCAGAGAGGGACGTCGCCATCACCAAGTTGCAAGCTTCCGAGGCCCGGGTGAGGGAGTTTGAGGAAAACGAGGGGATGATGGATGAGATGTTGCAGGATATGTACTTCCACACTTGGAAGGAGGGCGGCTTGTCTTGGATGGACGATTACCCTCGGGTCATGGCCAAGGTGTATCTCCAGGCTTTAGAGGAGGCCAGGGTGAATGCGGGTAAGGAAGGCGGAGAGGCTTTCAACTTGAGTGCGGTTACTGCTCAGTTCTCAAAGGAGGAGCAAGCGGCGGTGAAGGAGGGGATGCGGCTACTCGCTGCAGAGGAAGCGGGCGTGCAGTTGGATGATGAGGATCAAGCGGCGGATGCTGGTGAGTTATTCTTTTCCCTTTCTTTTCTTTTCGTGTTTTCATAACTTGATCGTTCGTTTAATGAATTCCTCTTCTGATCTGGACAGGTGGGACTTCAGATCCACATGCTGGGGGCTCCGATCCTGCGGCTAAGTAGGCTGGGGGAGTTGGTGATGGAGTGTGGATGCATCTGCCATCTTTTTGTTTCTTTTTTATCACTGTTCATGTTAGTCTTTGATATGCAACTGTAATAAAATTATTTGCAAAGAATAACTTCGTGTGATCTTATAATATAAGCTGATTTTGTCATGTTCAAATGTTGTTGCTATCTTTATGTGCTGTGTGAGAAGTATAATTATGTATATGCCTGTGATTCCACTTGTGTTTGATGTTAAGTTTTTGCTTGAAATATAATTTCACGTTTTGCAATGTCAGTGTATGAATAAGTTATAGTTACGCATTTATGTACAAGAGAAGAGAGTACCGCCCTTTATGTTTTATTCGCAGGCGGTAGCTTTGAGTGTCTTGTGTAACTGTTCACGGGTATAGCAGAGCGCCCTGCTACCCAGCATGCAGGCTTAGAGCCTCATGAGTGAATGCTTCCTATTTGGTTTCCTGTACTTTAGAGTTTGTTATACAGGATAGGAGAAAAATATTTAAATGAAATGGAAATATAGTAAAAGTAAAACTTCCAGTCACGGAAGGCCGTCGATGTGCTTAAGTTCGTGGCAAACGGGTTTTGTAGTCACTTTCCCTAGCTGTGGGTCTTGGAGACATTTGTCACCCATCTTACGCCTCCGCGGGGAGTTTTCTTTTTTACCACAGCCGCACTTAAGACACATCGGAGCCGAGATCGCGCACGGTAACTACCCGAACCATTATGGTCCGTAATCGTGGGTATTATTCGATTTACCGTGGCCGGCTAGCGTGGGTGCCGTTGGCCGTGAACTACCCCTGGCTGGCCACACCTTATGTTGGGGCTTAAAGTAGGTTCACAGTTACCGGCGAGCCGAACGCCGTAATGAGCTGCCATCGGCTATAGTCGGCCTTTATGATGACTTATAATCGGCTCATTACAGTTGGCTTTGAGGGCAGGCGCACAATGAGTTAACCCGCAGCAGAGGGATGCTGGAGCAAAAGTGTCTCATTGGCGAGTGCATAGAATCGTAGCGTACCTGTTAGGCCTAGTCCAGATGAGGCCGCGGTGCATCTTGAGTGGAGATGCCATAGGATTTTGTTCAACAGAAAGGGATAAAGCTTAACAAGCAGCCAAGATATGAAGGCACAAGGTAACAAGAGATAAGATTTTTAAAGTGGTTCGGCACGATAATGCCTACGTCCACCGTGTTAATACGCTTCATATGGGCGGTACGTGTTAAACAAAGTATCGACGGAGGTGTCGGATGTTCCAAGCCCTCTGGAACACCACTCCGTCCACTGTTGACAAAATATAAGCTCCGTTGTTGTGAAGATCTTGATGAATTTCATATGGTCCGTCTACTGGTGCTTTCATGGTTAGGTAGCATGACAGGCTCAGCTATATCCGACCCCTGCCTGGCACCTCCCCCGTTGGGTTTGGTTCCAAGTGTTTCCTCAGGTCGGAATTCGGGCTGAGTCCGGGCTCGGCTCCTACCATGACCATTTCTTTATTAACCTCTTCGAAGAAGAAAGGTCATTGTTGTCTCACAGATCCTCCAGATTGGGACTCGGTCCATGATTCGGTGTTGCGGGAGGATCCGCATGAGGATAAGATCTCCCTCTTGTAAGCTGCGATGCTTGATTTTGGAGTTGCATTGTGCTGCCACTTTTTGCTTGTGGGCTTCTGCTTTTAAGTGTTGCATCGTTTCTCCTCTCCTCAATCAGATCCAAAGACATGAGGAGGAGTTCTTCGTTTTCTTCTGGGTTGCAGTGGGTCCCATGGTGAGATGGCGCTACAGTTTCAACTGGGGGCATGGCCTCCAATCTGTATGCCAAAGAGAAAGGAGTATGCCCCGTTGATGTTCTATGAGAGGTGCGGCAGGCCCAGGGTGCCGTAGGAAGTTCGTCCACCCAAGCGCCTTTTGACTTTTCAAGCTTCTTCTTGGTTAGGGTTTTGAGAATTCTGTTGACAGCTTTGACTTGTCCGTTTGCCTGAGGATAAGCTACAGATGAGAAGCTTTTGTGAATTATGTGCTCTTGGCATCGGTTGGTAAACTCTTTGTTGTCAAACTGGAGTCCGTTGTTTGATATGATCTTGAGTGGGACTCCGTACCTGCATAGAATATTTTTTGATCAAGAAGTTGATAATTTATGTAAGAAGTTGATAATTTATGCCAAAGATATTTTATTTTAAAGGGTCCGCTTCCACCCATTTGGTGAAATGATTAAAAACATCCTTCTAGCCATCCAGGACAAAGTTTAAAGCAAGGGAGGGGGGCAAGAGTCAAATCTCTGTCCTGGTTGATATAAACGCTTTCCTCCCTTCTTGCCCCCAGCGTTATCTCTAGAGTCATTTCTTCAAACGTCCTTTGTTGCAGCGGGAGTGTCGCCATGGGTAGTCTTAGCCTGTTGTCCTGACTGTCTTTTAGCGGTAGCGTTTTCAAGCCTCATATACTTCCCAGCTTCATGGAAGAAGTCAGGTAACGTAGCTGGTTTATCTTTTGTTAACCTCCTAGCAAACTTGGTATCCGGATGCACGCCACTACAAAGGGCCGTTAGGATAAGTTTCTCATTGGCATCTTGAACTGTTGCTGCTGTGGCGTTGAACCGTGTTAGATATTGTTGCAGCGTCTCTCCGGATTTCTGTTTGATATTGGATAGAGAATAAGCATCCTTGGGTTGTTCCACATGGATGAGGAACTGGCTAATAAACCTTTCTTTCAACATCTCCCATGAGCTGATGGATCCTCGGGGTAGATGGCAGAACCAGGAGGTAGCTAGATCTGCTAGGAATAGCGGAAAGCATTTACATAATACTCCTTCTGTTGCTCCACTCATGAGCATATGCTGGGTGTATCTCTGTAAGTGTACGATGGGGTCGGAAGTTCCTTTGTAAGGTTCCATGGTTGGCATTTTCCATTCCCGGGGGGCGATGGTAGTTTCGATATTTCGGGTAAAGGGGCTGGTGACCCTAGCGCCTATCCCCCGGTCCCTTTGCTCTCGTTGGACACACTCTCTGAATAATCGTGCCATTCGTTCGTCAGAACTTGGAGCGGACAAAAATGAGCTTAGTTCTTCCCTGCGGGATCTATCTCGTCCAGATGACCTGTAGGGATGGTACAATCTATCACTTCTTGCATTATCCAGTGGTTGTCTCTGGCTGCTCGGATGCATGCTAGGACCAGCTACAGTTGCCCCCTGCCTTGATCTTACCCGGTGGGGTTCTGCTTCGAGCATTTCCATGGGGCCAACTTCGGGCTGGGTTCCAGCTTGGCTCCGTTCAGCGGGGTTTCTATGATTCCTGTCGATAGTTTCTTCGAAGAAGGAATACCTTTGCTGTCTCCGAGATCCTCCAGATTGAGACTCATCCCATGATTCAGTGTTGCGGTTGGATTCTTCAGCATCCCTTAAGCGTGACATAAGTTGGTCCACTAAAGCTTCTTGTTGGGATGTGAAGCGGTTGGTTACTTCAGCCACAACTCTGTCTAGATCTGCCCTAGTTATTGGTTGTTCGGTGGCAGGGGCTATCAGATTTGCCTGGTATCCATCTGGTGCTGCTGTTGAAATTGGATGATCCTCTTGATCTGGGGCTACTGGATCCGGAAGACTGCTAGTTGCGATGTTCTTTCCTTTGTTAACATCCTTCCGTTGCTTGGAAGGCATGATTTCTAAGCGACGAACGTCGTTATGAGGAAGAAGGTTGAGTGGGAGAAGCTGAAGCTTCGAGTTCAACTCTCAATGAAAGCACCAAAAATGTTTGCACAAAAAATGGACAAACACCTCCAAGTCGTATTATTTTAGTTGAGTATGTGTGATTTTCAATGATTTTAGATGAGTATGTAAATATGAGAAAAGTAAGGGCTGAAATGTAAAAGACACGCAGATTTATAGTGGTTCGGCCAGAATGTGCCTACGTCCACTTTATATGTTATTATCTTTCTTCTTCCAGATTACAAGTACAATGCTTTGTATACAAGTGTATGAAAGTAGTTTGAAAGTTCCTTCCTTGCTTGAGCTCTCAAACTTGTCTGCCATTGTTGTACCCCTGCCCCTCTATTTATAGAGTGAGGTAGGGGGCAGGGGTCTTGGATGTATATAGCTGCCAGCGGGCCTGGGCTGAAGCAATCTGGCCTGGTAGTCCTCTGGTTCGGCGGAGCTTCATTCGGTCGTGCATGGAGATGAAGTGGAGAGGCTTTGGTTCGGCGTGATGGTAGAGAGTAGTGGTTGGTCCGGTGTTGGTTTGGACCGGCATGGTGTAGGAGGTGTGGACCGGTATTGGGAGTTGGTTCGGCGGTCACCTGGACCGGTAGTTGCTCGGAGCGGTAGCAGGACTTTTAGCTTTGCCGAATGGAGTGGAGGCCGGATGTGGTTGTACATGTTTGGTCCGGTGGTAGTGTTATGCCGAATGTCCTTGGGTTTGGAAGGCCGAATGAGCCTATGCCGAATGAGCCTCTGTATTTGGTATGCCGAATGATTCTCTGGTATAGGGAACGCCGAATGCACTTGTGCCAAAGGGGATGCCGAATGATTCTTGAGTACCATAGTATGTGGAGATGATGAAGATGCTCGCTGGTCTCGAACGTGCATGGAACCTGACGCTCCTTGGTCTCGAGGCCTTCTGGGCGAGAATTCGCCCAACAGCGTGCATGGATTTGAAATGAAACGGTACCATAGTGCACCACTCTCCAGCGATGGTAAATTGAAGACCAGCCACGGTAATCCCGTTTTACCGTAAAAATCCACGTGTCGAAAAAACAAAGTGTAAAAAACTTTCGAGACCCGATTGAGATTCGGATAGTCTTTTTTGGGCATTAAACAATCCATTGACGGCTGAAAGCTGTCATAGCCATAGAACTCACCGAGGCCTTCGTTTTGACTGGTTATGGCTCTCGTAACTCTAAACGAGCCAGAAGTTATGGCCATCCGAATAATCGATATCTACAGGGCGCAACATACACGGTGCAAAGTACAACATCCGTCCGAAATGGCGAAACAGTGTCGTACGACTTTTTGAAATGCATGCATGGATTTGAAACAAAACGGTACCGTGGTGCACCACTCTCCAGCGATGGTAAATCGAAGACCAGCCACGGAATCCCGTTCTACCGTAAAAATCCACGTGTCGAAAAAACGAAGGGTAAAAAAATTCCTAGACCCGATTGAGATTCGGATAGTCTTTTTTGGGCATTAAACAATCTATTGACGGCTGAAAGCTGTCATAGCCGTAGAACTCACTAATCCTTCGTTTTGACTAGTTATAGCTCCCGTAACTCTAAACGAGCCAGAAGTTATGGCCGTCCGAATAATCGATATCTACAGGGTGCAACATCCACGGTGCAAGGTGCAACATCCGTCCGAAATGGCGAAATAGTGTCGTACGACTTTTTGAAATGCGTGCATGGATTTGAAATGGAACGGTACCATGGTGTACCACTCTCCAGCGATGGTAAATCGAAGACCAGCCACGGTGATCCCGTTCTACCGTAAAAATCCATGTGTCAAAAAAACAAAGGGTAAAAAACTTCCTAGACCCGATTGAGATTCGGATAGTCTTTTTTGGGAATTAAGCAATCCATTGACGGCTGAAAGCTGTCATAGCCGTAGAACTCTCTAAGGCCTTCGTTTTTACTGGTTATGGCTCCCGTAACTCTAAACGAGCCAGAAGTTATGGCCGTCCGAATAATCGATATCTACAGGGTGCAACATCCATGGTGCAAGGTGCAACATCCGTCCGAAATGGCATAACAGTGTCGTTCGACTTTTTGAAATGCGTGCATGGTTTTGAAATGAAACGGTACCCTGGTGCACCACTCTCCAGCGACGGTAAATTGAAGACCAGCCACGGTAATCCCGTTTTACCGTAAAAATCCACGTGTCGAAAAAATGAAGGGTAAAAAACTTCCGAAACCCGATTGAGATTCGGATAGCCTTTTTTGGGCATTAAACAATCCATTGACGGGTGAAAGCTGTCATAACCGTAGAAATCACTGAGGCCTTCATTTTGACTGGATATGGCGCCCGTCACTGAGGCCTTTTTTGGGCATTAAACAATCCATTGACGGGTGAAAGCTGTCATAGCCGTAGAACTCACTGAGGCCTTTGTTTTGACTAGTTATGGCTCCCGTAACTCTAAACGAGCCAGAAGTTATGGCCATCCGAATAATCGATATCTACTGGGTGCAACATCCACGGTGCAAGGTGCAACAATCGTCCAAATTGGAGAAACAATGTCGTACGACTTTTTGAAATGCGTGCATGGATTTGAAACGAAACGGTACCCTGGTGCACCACTTCCAGCGATGGTAAATTGAAGACCAGCCACGGCAATCCCGTTTTACCGTAAAAATCCACATGTCGAAAAAACGAAGGGTAAAAAACTTCCGAGACCTGATAGAGATTCGGATAGTCTTTTTTGGGCACTAAACAATCCATTGACGACTGAAAGCTGTCATAGCCGTAGAACACACTGAGGCCTTTGTTTTTACTGGTTATGGCACCCGTAACTCAAAACGAGCCAGAAGTTATGGTCGTCCGAATAATCGATATCTACAGGGTGCAACATCCACGGTGCAAGGGGCAACATCCACGATGCAAGGTGCAACATCCATCCGAAATGGAGAAACAATGTCGTACGACTTTTTGAAACGCGTGCAAGGATTTGAAACGAAACGGTACCATGGTGCACCACTCTCCAGCGATGGTAAACTGAAGACCAGCCACGGTAATCCCGATTTACCGTAAAAATCCACATGTCGAAAAAACGAAGGGTAAAAAACTTCCTAGACCCGATTGAGATTCGGACAGTCTTTTTTGGGCATTAAACAATCCATTGACGGCTGAAAGCTGTCATAGCCGTAGAACACACTGAGGCCTTCGTTTTTACTGGTTATGGCACCCGTAACTCAAAACGAGCCAGAAGTTATGGCCGTCCGAATAATCGATATCTACAGGTTGCAACATCACGGTGTAAGGTGCAACATCCGTCCGAAATGGCGAAACAGTGTCGTACGAATTTTTGAAATGCGTGCATTGATTTGAAACAAAACGGTACCATGGTGCACCACTCTCCAGCGATGGTAATTCGAAGACCAGCCACGGTGATCCCGTTCTACCGTAAAAATCCACGTGTCGAAAAAACGAAGGGTAAAAAACTTCCTAGACCCGATTGAGATTCGGATAGTCTTTTTTGGGCATTAAACAACCCATTGACGGCTAAAAGCAGTCATAGCGGTAGAACTCACTGAGGCCTTCGTTTTGACTGGTTATGGCTCCCGTAACTCTAAACGAGCCAGAAGTTATGGCCGTCCAAATAATCGATATCTACAGGGTGCAACATCCACGGTGCAAGATGCAACATCCGTCCGAAATGGCATAACAGTGTCGTACGACTTTTTGAAATGCGTGCATAGATTTGAAACGAAACGGTACCCTTGTGCCCCACTCTCCAGCGATGGTAAATTGAAGGCCAGCCACGGTAATCCCGTTTTACCGTAAAAATCCACGTGTCGAAAAAACGAAGGGTAAGAAACTTCCGAGACCCGATTGAGATTCGGATAGTCACTTTTGGGCGTTAAACAATCCATTGACGGCTGAAATATGTTATAACCGTAGAACTCACTGAGGCCTTCGTTTTGACTGGTTATGGATCCCATAACTCTTAACGAGCCAGAAGTAATGGCCATCCGAATAATCGATGGTAAATCACTCTCCAGCGATGGTAAATCGAAGACCTGCCACGGTGATCCCGTTCTACCGTAAATATCCACGTGTCGAAAAAACGAAGGGTAAAAAAATTCCTAGACCCGATTGAGATTCGGATAGTCTTTTTTGGGCATTAAACAATCTATTGACGGCCGAAAGCTGTCATAGCCGTAGAACTCACTAAGGCCTTCGTTTTGACTAGTCATGGCTCCCGTAACTCTAAACGAGCCAGAAGTTATGGCCGTCCGAATAATCGATATCTACAGGGTGCAACATCCACGGTGCAAGGTGCAACATCCGTCCGAAATGGCGGAACAGTGTCGTACGACTTTTTGAAATGCGTGCATGGATTTGAAATGGAACGGTACCATGGTGCACCACTCTCCAGCGATGGTAAATCGAAGACCAGCCACGGTGATCCCGTTCTACCGTAAAAATCCATGTGTCGAAGAAACGAAGGGTAAAAAACTTCCTAGACCCGATTGAGATTCGGATAGTCTTTTTTGGGAATTAAACAATCCATTGACGGCTGAAAGCTGTCATAGCCGTAGAACTCACTGAGGCCTTCGTTTTTACTGGTTATGGCTCCCGTAACTCTAAATGAGCCAGAAGTTATGGCCGTCCGAATAATCGATATCTACATGGTGCAACATACACGGTGCAAGGTGCAACATCCGTCCGAAATGGCGAAACAGTGTCGTACGACTTTTTGAAATGCGTGCATGGATTTGAAATGGAACGGTACCATGGTGCACCACTCTCCAGCGATGGTAAATCGAAGACCAGCCACGGTGATCCCGTTCTAACGAAAAAACAAAGGGTAAAAAACTTCCGAGACCCGATTGCGATTCAGATAGTCTTTTTTGGGCATTAAACAATCCATTGACGGCGGAAAGCCGTCATAGCCGTAGAACTCACTGAGGCCTTCGTTTTGACTGGTTATGGCTCCCGTAACTCTAAATGAGCCAGAAGTTATGGCCGTCCGAATAATCGATATCTACAGGGTGCAACATCCACGGTGCAAGGTGCAACATCCGTCCGAAATGGCGTAACAGTGTCGTACGACTTTTTGAAATGCGTGCATGGATTTGAAACTAAATGGTACCCTGGTGCACCACTCTTCAGCGATGGTAAATTGAAGACCAGCCACGGTAATCCCGTTTTACCATAAAAATCCACATGTCGAAAAAACGAAGGGTAAAAAACTTCCGAGACCCGATTCAGATTCGGATAGTCTTTTTTGGGCATTAAACAATCCATTGACGGCTGAAAGCTGTCATAGCCGTAGAACTCACTCAGGCCTTCGTTTTGACTGGTTATGGCTCCCGTAACTCTAAACGAGGCAGAAGTTATGGCCGTCCGAATAATCGATATCTACAGGTTGCAACATCCATGGTGCAAGGTGCAACATCCGTCCGAAATGGCGAAACAGTGTCGTACGACATTTTGAAATGCATGCAAGGATTTGAAACGAAACGGTACCATGGCGCACCACTCTCCAGCGATGGTAAATTGAAGACCAGCCACGGTAATCCCGTTTTACCGTAAAAATCCACGTGTCGAAAAAACAAAGGGTAAAAAACTTACGAGACCCGATCGAGATTCGGATAATCTTTTTTGGGCATTAAACAATCCATTGACGGCTGAAAGCTGTCATAGCCGTAGAACTCACAGTTGCCTTCGTTTTGACTGGTTATGGCTCCCGTGTTGGGTGAGTTTCGTCCGGCCGCTTCCCTACCACCGAACCAACATATCTCCAACAACCACCGAACCAAACCTCCCCATATGACTGCCGAATCAACCTACCCTACCTACCTGCCGAATCAACCTCTATTAGCCCATCACCGGACCAACATGAAGCAGTTGCTACCGAATCAACCCATCCAACCTCTGCCGAACCATGATCCACCGGACCACGTACAACCGAACCAGCCCATCCAACCTCTGCCGATCCATGATCCACCGGACCACGTACAGCTGAACCAACCCATCCTCCTCGTATCACCGAACCAAATCCACACCGGACCAAACCAACCTCACCTCCATCTCACCACCGAATCAACCAATTGCCGGACCAAACCCCCAAGTCCAATAATGCCGGACCATCTCCCCTTCATCTCACCACCGGACCAACATCCTACCGGACCAGAGCCACTCCAACCCCGACCGAACCAAGCTCCGCCGAACCAGATATGCCAGGCCAGATCGCTTCAGCCCAGGCCCGCCAGCAGCTATATACATCCAAGACCCCTGCCCCCAGCCTGACTCTATAAATAGAGGGGCAGAGGTACAACAATGGCAGACAAGTTTGAGAGCTCAAGCAAGGAAGGAACTTTCAAACAACTTTCATATACTTGTATACAAAGCTTTGTACTTGTAATCTGAAAGAAAAGGGAGAATAACATATAAAGTGGACGTAGGCACGTTCTGGCCGAACCACTATAAATCTGTCTGTCTTTTACAGTTTAGTCTCTGCTTTTTATATATTTGTATAACTCACCCAAATTACTAAGAACAACATAAAATCAACTAAATCATACGACTTTGAGGTGTTTGTCCATTTTTTGTGCAAACATTTTTGGTGCTTTCACTGAGAGCTTGGAACTCGAAGCTTCTGCTTCCCTCATTCAACCTTCTTTCCCAATAGCACCCTTCATTGCCTAGGAAACATGACTTCCTGGCCGAGAAAAGACGCCAACAAGGGAAAGAGCGTTGCAACCAGCAGCGCTCCAGATCCAGCGGATCCAGATCAAGAGAACCGTCCCACTATGACAGCAGTGCCAAATGTAGATCATGCAAATCCGACAGCCCCTGCCGCGGAACAACCAGCAGCAATCACTAGGACAGACCTAGACAGAGTTGTGGTTGAAGTGACTAACCGCTTCGCATCCCAACAAGAAGCTTTGGTGAACCAACTCATGTCACGCTTAAGGGATGCCGAAGAATCCAACTGCAATACTGAATCATGGGGTGAGTCTCAATCTGGAGGATCTCAGAGACAACAAAGGTCTTCCCTCTTCGAAGAAGCTATCAATAGGAACAACAATGATAGGGGCCGCACCCGGAATCAGCCCGAACTCCGACTCGAGTAAGCGCTTGGAACCGAACCCAATGGGGGAGGCACCAGGCGAGGGTCGGATGTAGCTGTGCCAGTCATGCCGCCTAATCATAGAAACCCCGCTGAACGGAGCCGAGCTAGAACCCAGCCCGAAGTTGACCCCATGGAAATGCTCGAAACAGAACCCCACAGGGGAAGATCAAGGCAGGGGGCAACTGTAGCTGGTCCTAGCATCCATCCGAGCAGCCAAAGACAGCCACTGATAACGTCAAAAGTGATAGACTATACCATCCCTACAGGTCATCTGGACGAGATCGATCCCCCAGGGAAGAACCAAGCTCATTTTTGTCCGCTCCAAATTCTGATGAAAGAATGGCACGATTATTCAGGGAATGCGTCCGACGGGAGCAAAGGGATCGAGGGATAGGCGCTAGGGTGACCAGCCCTTTCACCCACGACATCAAAACCGCCATCACCCCTCGAGAATGGAAAATGCCGACGATGGAACCGTACAAGGGAACTTCCGACACCGTTGTACACTTGCAGAGATACACACAGCATATGCTCATGAGCGGAGCAATGGAAGGAGTGTTGTGTAAATGCTTTCCGCTATTCCTAGCAGACCTGGCTACCTCCTGGCTCTGCCATCTACCCCAAGGATCTATCAGCTCATGGGAGATGTTGAAAGAAAAGTTCATTAGCCAGTTCCGCATTCATGTGGAATAACCCAAGGATGCTTACTCCCTATCTACTGTCAAACAGAAACCCGGAGAGACACTACAGCAATACCTAACCCGGTTCAATGCCGCAGCGGCAACAGTTCAAGATGCCGATGAGAAACTCACCCTAATGGCCCTCTGTAGTGGTGTGCACCCAGATACCAAGTTTGCTAGAAGACTAACTAAAGAAAAACCAGCTACCTTGCCCGATTTCTTCCATGAAGCTGGGAAGTACATGAGACTCGAAGAGGCTGCCACTGAAAGGCAGACAGGACCACAGGCTAAGACGGCTCACGGAAACGCCCCCGCCGCAGCGAAAGACGTTCGGAGAAACGACACCAGAGACAATGCAGGGGGCAAGAAGGGAGAAAAGCGCTTGTACCGACCAGGACCGAGATTTGACGCTCACACTCCCTTGAATGAAACAGTCGAGAACATCTTCCTGGCCACCCAGAACGAACTTACATACAAGCGCCCCCCGCACAAGAAAGAGTCAGATCGCGCAATCCAGTCCGGAAAATTCTGCCGTTTCCACGAGTCTCATGGGCACGATACCAATGAATGCCGCCATCTCAGAGACCTAATTGAAGAACACATCAGGAGAAGGAGGCTAGAACGCTATGTAAAGGTCTAGGACAGGACTCCAGCTCCCGCCAAGAAAAACCCAGGGCAGCTCCACACAGAAACAGGCAGAGGAAACCGCAACACCAGCGGTTCCAGCCAAGAGAAGATAGTGGTTCATACAATATCTGAGGGGCCACACATCGCCGACAAAAGCTGGGCAGAAATGGAAAGATATGGAAACTCACTTAGAAGCGAGGGAGACTGCGTCAATTCTGTTATGGAAGAACGCCACCCTAAGCGAAAGGAAAATAACGACATCGCATTCAGTGGGCGCGACCTAGGAAGGCAATACCCTCATATGGATACTGTGGTCGTCTCTGCCTGACTCGGCCCAGCTGAAGTTTTTCGAATCCTGGTAGACACTGGAAGCTCAGTGAATATTCTGTTCAAGCATGCTTTCGACAAAATGAAGCTATCAATGAAGGACGTGTCTCCCTGCAACAAACCGCTACACGGTTTCACTGGAGAAGCAAAGATGCCCCTCGGACAATTGGATCTCTTTGTTGAATTGGGAAGTCATCCCCGCTCTGCCGTTCGGAAACAAACATTCGTGCTAATAGACAACCACTCGGCCTACAATGCCTTTTAGGAAGACCAGCCTTGTCCGACTTCCAAATTGTCCTTGCCCCATGGTGACTGAAGATGAAGTTCCCAACGGATAATGGAGTGGGAGAAGTAGAAGGGGATCAAGACGCCGCTCGGGACTGCTAAGTTACCGAACTTCGCAATAATCGCAGGAGAGATAAAGGAAAAAATGCAAGGACTATTCTCTGCATGAAAAGCTTGGAAGCATAGCAACTAAAGAAAGCCCCTCCTCTTCGGTATACCAGTGATTCTTTCAATGAATTAGACCCCAGGGACAAAGAGGAGGAGGCCACCGCCGAGCCTGCAGAGGCTATGGAATTGTATCTGTAGACAAACGCGACCCAAGTAAACTGTGAGAGTCGGATCCCAGTTAAAAAGAGAATTAAAGAATCAACTCATTGATTTTCTTCGCCACAACATGGATGTATTTGCATGGACGCACGCTGATATGACTGGAATCCCCCCGGACATAGCATGCCACGCACTAAACATCGATCCTACCAAGGTACCGGTAAAGCAAAAGAAGAGAAGTATGGGGGCAGAATGATCAGTAGCCCTCGAGGAAGAAGTAAAGAACTTACTTGCCAATGACTTCATACGTGAAGCCATCTACCCGGAATGGATTGCCAACCCGGTACTGGTAAAGAAAGCTAATGGGAAGTGGCGAACATGCATCGATTTCCCCAACTTAAATGACGCTTGCCCGAAAGACTGCTTCCCACTCCCCCGAATCGACCAACTCGTGGACAGCACTGCCGGACATGAACTTTTATCCTTTATGGACGCATATTCATGATATAACCAGATCCCTATGCACGCCCCCGATCAAGACCACACTAGCTTCATCACTGATCGAGGATTGTACTGCTACAAGGTAATTCCATTTGGACTTAAAAACGCCGGAGCTACTTATCAGCGCCTCGTCAACAAGATGTTTGCAGAACTAATAGGACGAACTATGGAAGTTTATGTGGATGACATGGTGGTAAAATCGAGGAAAGCTGACGACCATATAAACCACCTGGACGAGATGTTTCAAGTACTTCGCCAATATGGAATGAAGCTGAACCCTCTAAAGTGCTCCTTCGGGGTATCATCGGGAAAGTTCTTGGGATTCATCGTTCATGCTAGGGGGATTGAAGCAAACCCCGAACAAGTCCGAGCTTTATAAGATATCCAGATACCATCTACTCGAAGGGAGATGCAAAGCCTAAACGGGAGAGTGGCCGCCCTAAGCCGGTTCATCTCTAAAGCAACTGACAAATGCATTCCTTTCATTGAGGCCCTGAAGAAAGACAAAGGAAAGTTCGAATGGACCAATGAGTGTTCAACAGCTTTCCTTAACCTAATCGAGCACCTCCAATGGCCACCAGTACTCTCGACTCCGAATGAAGGCGAAGAACTATACCTATATCTTGTTGTGTCATCCCATGCTCTAAGCGCCGCTTTGGTAAGAGAAGAAAACCGCACACAACGACCAGTGTACTTCATAAGCAAAAGGTTCACGGGAGTAGAAGCCTGGTATCCCAAACTCGAGAAACTGGCATACTGTTTACTAATCACATCAAGGAAGCTACGACACTATTTCCAATCTCATCCCATCAGAGTCCTAACCGAGCAACCATTGAGGCAAGTGCTCCATCGTCCCGACACCTCTGGGCGACTGCTCAAGTGGTGCATCGAGCTAAGCCAATGTGATATCACCTACCGTCCTCGCACTTCCATCAAGGGACAAGCCATAGCCGATTTCATCGCCGAATTCACTATCAACGAAGGCTGGGACCAATCTGAAATAGTAGAAGATATCAAGTGGAATCTCTTCGTAGATGGAGCGTCGAACGAACAAGGCTCGGGGGCAGGCGTTGTGATCATCACTCCCAGGAGAAGAAAGCTGTGTTATGCACTAAGGCTAGAATTCGATGCCACCAACAATGATGCCGAATATGAAGCAGTAATAGCCGGATTAGAGCTCGCCCTGGAGATCGGAGTCAGTTCCTTATGTCTTCATAGTGATTCACAACTCATCGTAAATCAAATACTAGGGGAGTTCCAGACTCGAGGAGAACGGTTCATGGCATATCTAAAAAAGACCAAGCGGCTACTCAATCAATTGGATCACTACTCGATCAAACACATTCCTCGAGAAGAAAATCAAGAGGCCGACGAGCTGGCAAAGCAAGCTAGCATGGGAGATGATACCACTTCTGGAACGATAACTGTCTCAAGGTTACTAACCCTGAGTTTCGAGCAATTAAATCTGATAGCTGCAACCGAAGAAGAAACATGGATGACCCCTATCCAAGAATACTTACAAAACGGCACCCTACCCGACGGGCGAAATGAAATTAAGAAAATTCTAAGGAAAGCCTCCCGCTACACAATGCAAGAAGGCATCCTCTATCGGCACGGCTTCTCTAACCCCTTATTAAGGTGCGTTGATGGAAGACTAGCCAGGGAAATTCTATCCAATATCCATCAGGGATGTTGTGAGACCACACCGGAGGGCAGACCCTAGCAAAAAAGATACTCCGATATAGGTATTTCTGGCCCACTCTAAACAAAGATGCCTTGGACTTCGTCAAGGTATGCGACAGATGTCAGAAATTTGCCAACATTCCTCGACTACCCACTAATGAGATTACTCAAATGACCAGCCCTTGGTCCTTCGCAGTATGGGGAATTGACTTGATTGGCGAACTACCAACGGGCCGAGGCGGAGCCAAATATGCTATAGTGGCAGTTGACTATTTCACCAAATGGGTGGAGGCGGAACCTCTAAATAAAATATCTTCGGCAAAAGTTATCAACTTCTTGATCAAAAATATTCTGTGCAGGTACGGAGTCCCACTAAAGATCATATCAGACAACGGACTTCAATTTGACAGCGAAGAATTCGCCAACTGGTGCCAAGAGCACGGGATTCACAAAAGCTTCTCATCCGTGGCTTATCCCCAAGAAAACGACCAAGTCAAAGCTGTCAACAAGATCCTCAAAACCTTAATCAAGAAGAAACTTGAAAATTCGAAAGGCGCTTGGGTGGACGAACTTCCTACGGCACTTTGGGCCTATCGCACATCTTACAGAACTTCAACAGGGCATACTCCTTTCTCTTTGGCATACGGATCAGAGGCTATGCTCCCAGTTGAAACTATAGTGCCCTCTCACCGTAGGATCCACCACAACCCGGAAGATAACGAAGAGCTCCTCCTCATGTCTTTGGATCTGATTGAGGAGAGAAGAAATGACGCAACACTCAAAGCAGCAGCTCACAAAAAAAAAGTGGCAGCACTATACAACTCCAAAGTCAAACATCTCAGCTTATAAGAAGGAGATCTTGTCCTCAAGCGAATCTTTCCGTGCCCCGGGGCACTGGACCCCATCTGGGATGGACCATATGTAATTCATAAAGATCTCCACAACCGAGCTTATATTTTGTCAACAGTGGACGGAGAGGTGTCCCAGAGGGCATGGAACATCCGACACCTCCGTCGATACTTTTTTTAACTTGTACTGCCCGTATGAAGTGAATTAACAAAGAGAATCAGTGGACGTAGGCATTTTCGTGCCGAACCACTTTAAAAAACTTGGCTCTTGTTAACTTGTTCCTTTATATCTTGGCTACTTGTTAAGCTTTATCCTTTGCTGTTGAACAAAATCCTTTGCAGATGACATTTCAATTCAGAGCTTCACGACACAACTCCACCTGGACAAAATCTAACAGGTACTCTGCGATCCTATGCCCTCGCCAATGAGACACTTTGCTCCGGTATCCCTCTACCGTGAGTTAACTCATTGTTTGCCTCGGCCCTTAAAGACGACTGTAATAAGCTGAGTATAAGTCATCAAAAAAGGCCGACTATAGCCCATGGCAGCTCATTACAGCGATTCGGCTCGCCGGCAAATGTGAACCGATCATAAGCCCCAACATAAGGTGTGGCCAGCCAGGGGCAGTTCACAGTTGACGATCGGCCCCCACGCTAGCCGGCCACAGTAAATCGAATAATACCCGCGATTACAGGCCATAATGGCCCGGTTAGTTACTGTGCGCGATCGGCTCCGATGTGTCTTAAGTGCGGCTGTGGTAAAAAAGAAAACTCCCCGCAGAGGCGTAAGATGGGTGACAAATGTCTCCAAGACCCACAGCTAGGGAAAGTGACTACAAAACCCGTTTGCCACGAACTTAAGCACATCGACGACCTTCTGTGACTGGAAGTTTTACTTTTCCTATATTTCAATTTCATTTAAAACCTTTCTCCTATTCTCCGTAACGGTGCTTGAAAGTAGAGGACATGAAATAGGGAACGCTCGCTAATGGGAACAGAAACTTACAATCGGATGACGAGACACTCAACAGCATTCCATGCTTAGTCTTACAGGACGCACGAAGTTGCCGTCCACAGCCGAAACATGAAGGGCGGTACCTTCTACTTTTATACATTAATGCATAGCTGCAGTTCATATTCACGCGTCACATTTACGTTGCAAAATGAGAAAATCATACTTTAAGCAAAAACCTTGGCATCAGGCACAATCAAGCCACTAGTAACATGCATAGTTACATCACTTACACACCACAACAAAATGGCGATAAAATTCCAATATGAAGGAATCAGCTTATGTTATGAAATTACATAAAGTCATTCATCATAAACAATATTATTACAGTCACATCAATATTTTGAACTAACATATACAACGATAAAAGGAAATCAAAAGGTGACCGAATCCGGACAAGGAACCAGCTGCGTCTGCACCTCACCCTCATCCTACCAACTATCCAAGCCTACTTACCCGCAGGGTCGGAGCTCCCAGCATGCTTATCAGAAGTCCCACCTGTCCAATTCAGAAGTGGAATCCATTAAACCAACAACGGACGATCAAGTCATCAAAAACTAAAATAGGGAGAACTCACCAACATCCGCTTCTTGGTCCTCATCCCCAACTGCACACCGGCTTCCTCCGCAGCAAGTAGCCGCATCCCCTCTTTCACCGCTACCTTCTCCTCCTTCGAGAACTGGGAGGTTACCATGTCCAGCCTGAATGCCGCTCCACCTTCCTTATCCGCATCGACCTTGGCCTCCTCCAAAGCCCGCAGATATATCCTAGCCATGACCCGGGGACAGTCATCCATCCAGGATAGATTACCCTGCTTCCAGGAACGAAAGTACAGATCCTGCAACATCTCATCCATCATCCCCTCATTCTCCTCAAACTCCCTCACCCGGGACTCGGAGGACAACAACTTGGCGACTACAACATCCCTCTCCGATCGATATCTCAAGCGGTCAGCCTGGAGAGACCTCCTCATTTCCTCCATCTCTTCATTTAGCCGGGCCTGAACAAGCTCTGCGGCCTCAAGCCTCCCAGACAACTCCTCTACTTGCTCGAGATCCGCCCTCCGAACCTCGTCCACCGTAGCAATGGCTATGTCAATCCGCTCCTTGCAGGCGGCCTCCATCTTTCGCAACTCGGCCTTGCTAGCCTCCTTCATGGTTTTCTTTAGTCGTCGGGAAGCCGCCTCATGCTGAGATATCTGGATAGCCTGATCGGCGAGCTGTTTGGCCTGATCAGAAACCTGTAGCCGCAACCGGATGTTAGCACTTCCGATTTCCTCCCCAGCCCTGGCCAGTCGAGCGTGATGCTCCATTAGCCTCTTGGTTTCCTCAGCCACCCGATCGATGCTTGCCTTGGCCTCATTCCCCATGGTCACAATCCGAGTAGTAAGCAAATCGAGGTCTAACGACTTAGCCTCGTCAAGCACCCGTACCATGGGATTGCGGGGAAGAAGATGTTCACTCGTGACCTCATCATAAGAGATATCCTGAAAACTCGAATCCAGATCAGGGTGACCGGCAAATGGGTTGCGATCCAGACCAGGACGGTCTATCGGAGTGACAGTTGGATTTTCGGACGGATGGGGGGAAGGTATAAACTCAGTGTCCTCTTCAGTAATATCATGAATGGGATGGACTGGAGGCTGAGGGCCAGGTGAAGGTTCAAACGAAGATCGTCCCCTCTTCCTCTTTTGCATATCTTCCTCAATAACTTCAAGAAGGGGGCGATATCTAACTACATCCCCAGGACGGCCAGTTGGGGGCTTTGGTTTGGCAGAAGCTTTGAGTAGCTTATACTGTTCAAGGCGGTGCCGGATATCGGATGACTTGGCTGCCTTACTCGCTCCTGGAATAAAAACCAAGTGTTACGAACATACGATGATCCACAATTCAAGAATTATGTTAAGATAAAAAAAAAGTGAGAAGGCACATCTATTATACAAACCCTGCGGAGGAGTAGATACTGCAATAAGTCCTGAATCTCATTCCAGGACGGAAGTGAACCATAAAATATTCCTAAGTCCCTATCGTAAATGGAGTCTGCAGAAGTCAAAAGATCACCTTGAATCACTGGAATCGCCCTAGCTGAAGATCTCTTAGAGAATGGATCAGCGCCAGCCCCAGCCTTGTCAGCCTCCTTTGCCTTCTCAACCAAAATCACTCCTTCCTCCGACTCCCCAAAAGCTTGAGGGAAAGCATCGTTCGTCCACTCATGAATCTCTCCCGCTTTCCCAGAGGTTAAGGCACCAACGCCACTACCGTTCTGTCCATCTCCTCCTTCACCCTCACCTCTATCTTCCTCCACATCTTCCTCTCCCGGAGCAATTGGGCAAGTGCTAGGAGAGGGACCATCGGACTTCTTAAGCTTCTTACCTCCGACGACGGGAGGCTTTGTAAAAGGTTCCCTCCTGCCACTTTTCACCGTGGCCCCTTCCTTGGCTTTGGCAGCCTTCTCCTCGGCCGTATCTCTCTGCTTAACCACGGATTGGTGTGGCAGGATCAAGTTGTGCTCCAGGAGAGTGGCATTCCTGATCAGGAAAGAAGCCAACCTGTCCCGTCCCGAAATGGACTTTATTTCCACAGCCATTTGGACCAGAGAATCACTCTCTACGACCGCAAAGCCACCTGTCGCTAGCAAGAAATAGAAGCATATCAGAAGAAGCACTGCAGTTGGAACAAGGAATTTGTAAATAAAGTTCAACTTACAGCCAGAAGTGAAGAGGCGGAAGGAGACAGAATCATCCTTGATAAAAAACCATTCTTTCTTAAACATTGTGAACTTTGAGTATAAGTCCAAGACCGGTTTGAAGGGCACGGCCGCTTCCAAACTAACATACGGAGACCCCTCCTTGTAACCCCTCAAGTTATATAGATACCGAATATCCCGGTTGGAAGGGGGGCGCCCGTACCTTCTCTGGAAAATAATGTATAAGCACACCAAGATGGTGTAGGAATTGGGCTGAAGCTGGAATGGAGCCACCTTCAAATAAGTAACGAAGCTGACTATCCAGGTATTAATGGGAGGAATGGCCCCACACATGGGCGGAGAATTCAAGAGCTCCTGGGGGCCATACCCATCTACTAGCGATCGCGGGGCGGGCCCAGGACGTTCGGCCCGAACTGGGGGCACTATGGAGGACTCTCCTTCGCCCTTGGACTTCCGTTTATCTGATCGGGTTTCTGCTTTGCGAGACATTATCTGCAACACCAGAAAAAACAAGCACACTGTTATAATGAGGAGTATAAAGATACAAGTAAACAAAGGCATGTGGCCTGGAGACTTGCTCACAATTCAAAAACTCATTCGTAAAAATCAAAGTTTTCAAGTTTCGTTCGGTACTGAAGGTTCGAGTTTCATTCGGTATTGGAGGTCCGAGTGTCATTCGGTAATTGAAGATAAGGTTCATTCGGCATAGTAGCTCCTCACCTGATTCGGCAGAGACTTTGATTCGGCAGAGACTTTGATTCGGCAGAGATAACTCTTTGATTCGGCAAAGACAAGGAAATGTTTCGGCTGATAAGAAATAACGAAGGCATATAGCTCCTATTTATAGACAAATGTAGGACACCGGACCAATTGGTTCGGCACTCAGGGACCGAATGAAGACCACCTCGCTAAAACAAAGCATGGCATATACTAGCATATGCCCTGCTTTGTGGGGCATGTGTTGGGTGAGTTTCGTCCGGCCGCTTCCCTACCACCGAACCAACATATCTTCAACAACCACCGAACCAAACCTCCCCATATGACTGCCGAATCAACCTACCCCACCTACCTGCCGAATCAACCTCTATTAGCCCATCACCGGACCAACATGAAGCAGTTGCTACTGAATCAACCCATCCAACCTATGCTGAACCATGATCCACCGGACCACGTACAACCGAACCAACCCATCCAACCTCTGCCGAACCATGATCCACCGGACCACGTACAGCCGAACCAACCCATCATTCTCGTATCACCGAACCAAATCCACACCGGACCAAACCAACCTCACCTCCATCTCACCACCGGATCAACCAATTGCTGGACCAAACCCCCAAGTCCAATAATGCCGGACCAACTCCCCTTCATCTCACCACCGGACCAACATCCTACCGGACCAGAGCCACTCCAACCACGACCGAACCAAGCTCCGTCGAACCAGATATGCCAGGTCAGATCGCTTCAGCCCAGGCCCGCCAGCAGCTATATACATCCAAGACCCCTGCCCCCCGCCTGACTCTATAAATAGAGGGGCAGAGGTACAACAATGGCAGACAAGTTTGAGAGCTCAAGCAAGGAAGGAACTTTCAAACAACTTTCATATACTTGTATACAAAGCTTTGTACTTGTAATCTGAAAGAAAAGGGAGAATAACATATAAAGTGGACGTAGGCACGTTCTGGCCGAACCACCATAAATCTGTGTGTCTTTTACAGTTTAGTCCTTGCTTTTTATATATTTGTATGACTCACCCAAATTACTAAGAACAACATAAAATCAACTAAATCATACGACTTTGAGGTGTTTGTCCATTTTTTGTGCGGACCACGTACAGCCGAACCAACCCATCCTCCTCGTATCACCGAACCAAATCCACACTGGACCAAACCAACCTCACCTCCATCTCACCACCGGATCAACCAATTGCCGGACCAAACCCCCAAATCCAATAATGCCGGACCAACTCCCCTTCATCTCACCACCGGACCAACATCCTACCGGACCAGAGCCACTCCAACCACGACAGAACCAAGCTCCGCCGAACCAGATATGCCAGGCCAGATCGCTTCAGCCAGGCCCGCCAGCAGCTATATAAATCCAAGACCCCTGCCCCCAGCCTGACTCTATAAATAGAGGGGCAGAGGTACAACAATGGCAGAAAAGTTTGAGAGCTCAAGTAAGGAAGGAACTTTCAAACAACTTTCATATACTTGTATACAAAGCTTTGTACTTGTAATCTGAAAGAAAAGGGAGAATAACATATAAAGTGGACGTAGGCGCGTTCTGGCCGAACCACTATAAATCTGTGTGTCTTTTACAGTTTAGTCCCTGCTTTTTATATATTTGTATAACTCACCCAAATTACTAAGAACAACATAAAATCAACTAAATCATACGACTTCGAGGTGTTTGTCCATTTTTTGTGCAAACATCCCGTAACTCTAAACGAGCCAGAAGTTATGATCGTCCGAATAATCGAAATCTACAGGGTGCAACATCCACGGTGCAAGATGCAACATCCATGATGTAAGGTGCAACATCCGTTCGAAATGGCGAAACAATGTCGTACGACTTTTTGAAATGCGTGCAAGGATTTGAAACGAAACGGTACCATAGTGCACCACTCTCCAACGATGGTAAATTGAAGACCAGCCATGGTAATCCCGTTTTACAGTAAAAACCACGTGTCGAAAAAACGAAGGGTAAAAAACTTCCTAGACCCGATGGAGATTCGGATAGTCTTTTTTGGGCACTAAACAATCCATTGACGGCTGAAAGCTAGCAGAGACGTAGAACTCACTAAGGCCTTCGTTTTGACTGGTTATGGATCCCGTAACTCTAAATGAGCCAGATGTCATGGCCGTTCGAATAATCGATATCTACAGGGTGCAACATCCACGGTGCAAGCTGCAACATCCGTCCGAAATGGCGAAACAGTATCGTACGAATTTTTGAAATGCGTGCATGGATTAGAAACAAAACGGTACCATGGTGCACCACTCTCCAGCGATGTTAAATCGAAGACCAGACACGGTAATCCCGTTCTACCGTAAAAATCCACATGTCGAAAAAACGAAGGGAAAAAACTTCCTAGACCTGATTGAGATTCAGATAGTCTTTTTTGGGCATTAAACAATCCATTGACGGCTGAAAGTAGTCACAGCCGTAGAACTCACTAAGTCCTTCATTTTGACTGGTTATGGCTCCCGTAACTCTACACGAGCCAAAAGTTATGGCCGTCCGAATAATCGATGTCTACAGGATGCAACATCCACGGTGCAAGGTGCAACATCCGACCGAAAAGGCGAAACAGTGTCGTACGACTTTTTGAAATGCATGCAAGGATTTGAAATGAAATAGTACCATGGTGCACCACTCTCCAGCGATGGCAAATTGAAGACCTGCTACGGTAATCCCGTTTTACCGTAAAAATCCACGTGTCGAAAAAACGAAGGGGAAAAAAATTCCGAGATCCGATTGAGATTCAGATAGGATTTTTTGGGAATTAAACAATCTATATTCGGCTGAAAGCTGTCATAGCCGTAGAACTCACTGAGGCCTTCGTTTTGACTTGTTATGGCTCCCGTAACTCTAAACGAGCCAGAAGTTATGGCCGTCCGAATAATCGATATCTACAGGGGGCAACATCCACGGTGCAAGGTGCAACATCCGTCCAAAATGGCGAAACAGTGTCGTATGACTTTTTGAAATGCATGCATAGATTTGATACGAAACGGTACCCTGGTGCACCACTCTCCAGCGATGGTAAATTGAAGACCAGCCACGGTAATCCCGTTTTACCGTAAAAATCCACGTGTCGAAAAAACGAAGGGTAAAAAACTTCCGAGACACGATTGAGATTCGGATAGTCTTTTTTGGGCATTAAACAATCCATTGACAGCTGAAAGACGTCATAGCCGTAGAACTCACTAAGGCCTTCGTTTTGACGGGTTAAGGCTCCCGTAACTCTAAACGAGACAGAAGTTATGGCCGTCCGAATAATCGATATCTACAGGGTGCAACATCCACGGTGTAAGGTGCAACATCCGTCCGAAATGGCGAAACAGTATCGTACGAATTTTTGAAATGTGTGCATGGATTTGAAACAAAACGGTACCACGGTTCACCACTCTCCAGCGATGTTAAATCGAAGACAAGCCACGGTAATACCGTTCTATCGTAAAAATCTACATGTCGAAAAAACGAAGGGTAAAAAACTTCCTAGACCTGATTGAGATTCAGATAGTCTTTTTTGGGCATTAATCGATCCATTGACGGCTGAAAGTAGTCATAGACGTAGAACTCACTGAGTCCTTCGTTTTGACTGGTTGTGGCTCCCGTAACTCTACACGAGCCAGAAGTTATGGCCGTCCGAATAATCGATGTCTACAGGATGCAACATCCACGGTGCAAGGTGCAACATCCGTCCGAAATGGCGAAACAGTGTCGTACGACTTTTTGAAATGCATGCGAGGATTTGAAACGAAAAAGTACCATGGTGCACCACTCTCCAGCGATGGTAAATTGAAGACCTGCCACGGTATCCCGTTTTACCGTAAAAATCCACGTGTCGAAAAAACGAAGGGTAAAAAAATTCCGAGATCCGATTGAGATTCGGATAGTCTTTTTTGGGCGTTAAACACTCCATATTCGTCTGAAAGCTGTCATAGCCGTAGAACACACTGAGGCCTTAGTTTTGACTTGTTATGGCTCCCGTAACTCTAAACGAGCCAGAAGTTATGGCCGTCCGAATAATCGATATCTACAGGGTGCAACATCCACGGTGCAAGATGCAACATCCGTCCGAAATGGCGAAACAGTGTCGTACGACTTTTTGAAATGCGTGCATGGATTTGATACGAAACGGTACCCTGGTGCACCACTCTCCAGCGATGGTAAATTGAAGACCAGCCACGGTAATCCCGTTTTACCGTAAAAATCCACGTGTCGAAAAAACGAAGGGTAATAAACTTCCGAGACCCGATTGAGATTCGGATAGTCTTTTTTGGGCATTAAACAATCCATTGACAGCTAAAAGACATCATAGCCGTAGAACTCACTAAGGCCTTCGTTTTGACGGGTTAAGGCTCCCGTAACTCTAAACGAGCCAGAAGTTATGGCCGTCCAAATAATCGATATCTACAGGGTGCAACATCCACGGTGTAAGGTGCAACATCCGTCCGAAATGGCGAAACAGTATCGTACGAATTTTTGAAATGTGTGCATGGATTTGAAACAAAACGGTACCACGGTGCACCACTCTCCAGCAATGTCAAATCGAAGACCAGCCACGGTAATCCCGTTCTACCGTAAAAATCCACATGTCGAAAAAACGAAGGGTAAAAAACTTCCTAGACCTTATTGAGATTCAGATAGTCTTTTTTGGGCATTAAACAATCCATTGACGGTTGAAAGTAGTCATAGCCGTAGAACTTACTGAGTCCTTCGTTTTGACTGGTTATGGCTCCCATAACTCCACACGAGCCAGAAGTTATGGCCGTCCGAATAATCGATGTCTACAGGATGCAACATCCACGGTGCAAGGTGCAACATCCGTCCGAAATGGCGAAACAGTGTCGTACGACTTTTTGAAATGCGTGCAAAGATTTGAAACGAAACAGTACCATGGTGCACCACTCTCCAGCGATGGTAAATTGAAGACCTGCCACGGTAATCCCATTTTACCGTAAAAATCCACGTGTCGAAAAAACGAAGGGTAAAAAAATTCCGAGATCCGATTGAGATTCGGATAGTCTTTTTTGGGCATTAAAAAATCCATATTCAGCTGAAAGCTGTCATAGCCGTAGAACTCACTGAGGCCTTCATTTTGACTGGTTATGGCTCCCGTAACTCTAAACGAGCCAGAAGTTATGGCCGTCCGAATAATCGATATCTACAGGGTGCATCATCCACGGTGCAAGATGCAACATCTGTCCGAAATGGCGAAACAGTGTTGTACGACTTTTTGAAATGCGTGTGTTTGCGTAAAAAATGGTCGCAAACACCCAAAGTCGTATGAGTTGGTTGATTTTATGTTGTATTTAGTGATTTGGGTGATTCATGGAAATATATAAAAAGCAGGGATTAAACTGTAAAAGACACACAGATTTATTCATATAAAATAAAATTATCGAGTATGGTCAGCCAATTCATACGGCTTTGGGTGTTTGCGACCATTTTTTACGCAAACATTTTGGTGCTTTCACTGAGAAGAACAAAGAAATCTCAGATCTGAAGCTTATTTCATGTTAGGAAGAAGATCCAACTCTAGATCTAAAAGAAAAGATTTAGATCTAGAAAACAGGTTCCTAGATCTAGCTTTTAGAAGATGAAGAAGCCTCATATAAAAAAAAGTGCTATGGAAGGAACTCAGCAAGGGGGCAACTAGGAGGCGTCCTCTCATTCAAACTTTCCTTCTACCATGAAGCAAATACCTAGGGGCAATCAGCAAGAACTAGAAACAGGGCGCATGCAAAGCCCCTCACCCAGACAAGTAACCAACTCTAGGGTCTGCTAATCAAATAGAAATTATCATCAAATGAACTGAACTAAATAAAATGAGATCTAGGATTTAGATTCCTTTCTGCATTTGAATTATGCATCATCAAAAAATGCTTTAAAATTTAGCATTTGGGAAGCGATTTACTCATGTAAGCAATCCCGAATGTAAGCGGTCCAATACTCTGATTCCTTTCCATGAGCGACACTCATAAAAAAATGATTTCTTGCATAAAATTAGTTGTAAAGGTTAGTGCTTAGAGAACGAATTACACATGTGATGAGCGACCATGAACGGTCCACAGCCATGCTCTGATTCATTCCTAAGGGTGACACCTTTCAAAAAGCTTTACAACACCGTCTTTGCTTTCAATCAAAGGTTATAGAAGCGACTTGAGAACTGCTCTCTTTAGAATATGGATGCTCTCGAATATGAATGATTAACTCTATCTCTTTATGCAGGAATGGTCAGACACTTAACATCTCTCAAACATTCAGAGAGATGAAAATTTGATGCCAACAAATTTGCTTTCACCAAAACAAGTTCTTGAGCGAAGCACACCTCGTTGCCAACAAGGCGTACTTCGAGGGACAAATGTTATCCAACAAATTAGTCACCATCCTTGAAGAAGAAATTAAAGATTTACTTCCTGATTTCCTTGCATTTATTACCTCAAATAATTAATAAAAAACAGCCATATCTCCACCATAAATACCAGTACCCACCAAAGCCGGATTTAATGCCCAAAATTGCCATGATAACCTGCTTATTTATTACTAATTAATGCCAACCATTTCTATATCAAATATTCCTTAATTCCCTTCATCCTTATCTTAAATAAGAAGATTATGCTGCAATTAATACCAGCCTAGTCAGCGTCACTACAATTCCGCACAATCACCGGGTCAAGGCTTACAGCTATAAAGACACCAAGTATTGCAAAAGAAAAAAGGGGAAGAAAATGAAATAGAAAATATGACTTCTCCTCTGCTCCTCAAAATCTCTTGTAATATGAAACTACGAGTGATAAATAAATTATAAAGTGGATGTAGGCCATAGATTTTGCCGAACCACTATAAAAATTTCGTCTCTTTTATCTTTTCTTCTTTTTATCTGCTTAATTTGGTGATCTGTGTTGCTGTTTTCTGGATTACTGTTAGTTGGTGCTTTCATTTACATTTGGGTGTTAGTGACCAATTTTGGTGCTAACATCGTGCACGGATTTGATACGAAACGGTACCCTGGTGCACCACTCTCCAGTGATGGTAAATTCAAGACCAGCCACGGTAATCCCGTTTTACCGTAAAAATCCACGTGTCGAAAAAACGAAGGGTAAAAAAACTTCCGAGACCCGATTGAGATTCGGATAGTCTTTTTTGGGCATTAAACAATCCATTGATAGCTGAAAGACGTCATAGCCGTAGAACTCACTAAGGCCTTCGTTTTGACGGGTTAAGGCTCCCGTAACTCTAAACGAGTCAGAAGTTATGGCCGTCCGAATAATCGATATCTACAGGGTGCAACATCCACGGTGTAAGGTGCAACATCCGTCCGAAATGGCGAAACAGTATCGTACGAATTTTTGAAACGCGTGCATGGATTTGAAACAAAATAGTACCATGGTGCACCACTCTCCAGCGATGGTAAATTGAAGACCAGCCACGGTAATCCCGTTTTACCGTAAAAATCCACGTGTTGAAAAAACGAAGGGTAAAAACATCCGAGACCCGATTGAGATTCGGATTGTCTTTTTTGGGCATTAAACAATCCATTGACACCTTAAAGACACCATAGCCGTAGAACTCACTAAGGCCTTCTTTTTGACTAGTTATGGCTCCCGTAACTCTAAACGAGCTAGAAGTCATGGTCGTTCGAATAATCGATATCTACAGGGTGCAACATCCACGGTGTAAGGTGCAACATCCGTCCGAAATGGCGAAACAGTATCGTACGAATTTTTGAAATGCGTGCATGGATTTGAAAAAAAACGGTACCTTGGTGCACCACTCTCCAGCGATGGTAAATTGAAGACCAGCCACGGTAATTCCGTTTCACCGTAAAAATCCACGTGTCGAAAAAACGAAGGGTAAAAACTTCCGAGACCCGATTGAGATTCGGATAGTATTTTTTGGGCATTAAACAATCCTTGACAGCTGAATGACGTCATAGCCGTAGAACTCACTAAGGCCTTCGTTGTGACTGGTTATGGCTCCCGTAACTCTAAACGAGCCAGAAGTTATGGCCATCTGAATAATCGATATCTATAGGGTGCAACATCCACGATGTAAGTTGCAACATTCGTCCGAAATGGCGAAACAGTGTCGTACTACTTTTTGAAATGCGTGCATGGATTTGAAATGGAACGGTACCATGATGCACCACTCTCCAGCGATGTTAAATCGATGACCAGCCACGGTTATCCCGTTCTACCGTAAAAATCCATCTGTCGAAAAAACAAAGGGTAAAAAACTTCCGAGACCCGATTGAGATTCGGATAGTCTGTTTTGGGCATTAAACAATCCATTGACGGCTGAAAGCTGTCATAGCCGTAGAACTCATTGAGGCCTTCGTTTTGACTGGTTGTGGCTCCCGTAACTCTAAACAATCCAGAAGTTATGGTCGTCCGAATAATCGATATCTACAGGGTGCAACATCCACGGTGCACGGTGCAACATCCGTCCGAAATGGCGTAACAGTGTCGTACGACTTTTTGAAATGCGTGCATGGATTTGAAACGAAACGGTACCTTGGTGCACCACTCTCCAGCGATGGTAAATTGAAGACCAGCCACGGTAATCCCGCTTTACCGTAAAAATCCACGTGTCGAAAAAACGAAGGGTAAAAATCTTCCGAGACCCGATTGAGATTCGGATAGTCTTTTTTGCGCATTAAACAATCCATTGACAGCCGGAAGACGTCATAGCCGTAGGAATCACTCAGCCATTCGTTTTGACTGGTTATGGCTCCCGTAACTCAAAACGAGCCAGAAGTTATGGCCGTCCGTATAATCGATATCTACATGGTGCAACATCCACGGTGTAAGGTGAAACATTCGTCCGAAATGGCGAAACAGTGTTTTACGACTTTTTGAATTGCGTGCAAGGATTTGAAATGGAACGGTACCATGGTGCACCACTCTCCAGCGATGTTAAATCGAAGACCAGCCACGGTGATCCCGTTCTACCGTAAAAATCCACGTGTCGAAAAAATAGGGTAAAAAACTTCCGAGACCCGATTGAGATTCGGATAGTCTGTTTTGGGCATTAAACAATCCATTGACGGCTGAAAGCTGTCATAGCCGTAGAACTCACCGAGGCCTTCATTTTGACTGGTTATGGCTCCCGTAACTTTAAACAAGCCAGAAGTTATGGCCGTCCGAATAATCGATTTCTACAGGGTGCAACATCCACGGTGCAAGGTACAACATCCGTCCGAAATGGCGTAACAGTGTCGTACGACTTTTTGAGATGCGTGCATGGATTTGAAACGAAACGGTACCCTGGTGCACCACTCTCCAGTGATGGTAAATTGAAGACCAGCCACGGTAATCCCGTTTTACCGTAAAAGTCCACGTGTCGAAAAAACGAAGGGTAAAAAACTTCCGAGACCCGATTGAGATTCGGATAGTCTTTTTTTTGCATTAAACAATCCGTTAACAACTGAAAGACGTCATAGCCGTAGGACTCACTCAGGCCTTCGTTTTGACTGGTTATGGCTCCCGTAACTCCAAACGAGCCAGAAGTTATGGCCGTCGGAATAATCGATATCTACCGGGTGCAACATACACGGTGCAAGGTGCAACATCCATCCGAAATGGCGAAACAGCGTCGTACGACTTTTTGAAATGCATGCATGGATTTGAAATGGAAGAGTACCATGATGCACCACTCTCCAGCGATGGTAAATCGAAGACTAGCCATGGTGATACCGTTCTACCGTAAAAATCCACGTGTCGAAAAAACAAAGGGTAAAAAACTTCCGAGACCCGATTGAGATTCGGATAGTATTTTTTGGGCATTAAACAATCCATTGACACCTGAAAGCTGTCATAGCCGTAGAACTCACTGAGGCCTTCGTTTTGACTGGTTATGGCTCCCGTAACTCTAAATGAGCCAGAATTTATGGCCGTTCGAATAATCGATATCTACAGGGTGCAACATCCACGGTGCAAGGTGCAACATCCGTCCGAAATGGCGTAACAGTGTCGTTCGACTTTTTGAAATGAGTGCATGGATTTGAAACGAAACGGTACCCTGGTGCACCACACTCCAACGAGGGTAAATTGAAGACCAGCCACGGTAATACCGTTTTACCATAAAAATCCACGTGTCGAAAAAACGAAGGGCAAAAAACTTCCGAGACCCGATTGAGATTCGGATAGTCTTTTTTGGGCATTAAATAATCCATTGACGGCTTAAAGTTATCATAGCCATAGAACTCACTGAGACCTTCGTTTTGAATGGTTATGGCTCCCGTAACTCTAAACGAGCCAGAAGTTATGGCCGTCCGAATAATCGATATCTACAGGGTGCAACATCCACGGTGCAAGGTGCAACATCCGTCCGAAATGGCGTAACAGTGTCGTACGACTTTTTGAAATGCGTGCATGGATTTGAAACCAAATGGTACCCTGGTGCACTACTCTCCAGCGATGGTAAATTGAGGACCAGCCACGGTAATCCCGTTTTACCGTAAAAATCCACGTGTCGAAAAAACAAAGGGTAAAAAACTTCCGAGACCCGATTGATATTCGGATAGTCTTTTTTGGACATTAAACAATCCATTGACGGCTGAAGGCTGTCGTAGCCGTAGAACTCACTGAGGCCTTCGTTTTCACTGGTTATGGCTTCCGTAACTCTAAATGAGCCAGAAGTTATGGCCGTCCGAATAATCGATATCTATAGGGTGCAACATCCACGATGCAAGGTGCAACATCCGTCCGAAATGGCGAAACAGTGTCGTACGACTTTTTGAAATGCGTGCAAGGATTTGAAACGAAACGGTACCATGGTGCACCACTCTACAGCGATGGTAAATTGAAGACCAGCCACGGTAATGTCGTTTTACCGTAAAAATCCACGTGTCGAAAAAACGAAGGGTAAAAAACTTCCGAGACCTGATTGAGATTCGGATAGTCTTTTTTGGGCATTAAACAATCCATTGATGGCTGAAAGCTGTCATAGCCGTAGAACTTACTGAGGCCTCCGTTTTGGATGGTTATGGCTCCCGTAACTCTAAACGAGCCAGAAGTTATGGCCGTCCGAATAATCGATATCTACAGGATGCAACATCCCTCCGAAATGGCGAAACAGTGTCGTACGACTTTTTGAAATGCGTGTAAGGATTTGAAATGAAATGGTACCATGGTGCACCACTCTCCAACGATGGTAAATTGAAGACCAGCCACGGTGATCCCGTTCAACCGTAAAAATCCACGTATCGAAAAAACAAAGGGTAAAAAACTTTCGAGACCAGATTGAGATTCGGATAGTATGTTTTGGGCATTAAATAATCCATTGACGGCTGAAAGCTTTCATAGCCATAGAACTAACTGAGGCCATCGTTTTGACTAGTTATGGCTCCCGTAACTCTAAACGAGCCTGAAGTTATGGTCGTCCGAATAATCGATATCTACAGGATGCAACATCCACGGTGCAAGGTGCAACATCCGTCTGAAATAGCGTAACAGTGTCGTATGAATTTTTGAAATGCATGCATGGATTTGAAACGAAATGGTACCCTGGTGCACCACTCTCCAGTGATGGTAAATTGAAGACCAGCCACGGTAATCCCGTTTTACCGTAAAAATCCACGTGTCGAAAAAACGAAGGGTAAAAAACTTCCGAGACCCGATTGAGATTCAGATAGTCTTTTTGGGCATTAAACAATCCATTGACAGCTGAAAGACGTCATAGACGTAGGACTCACTCAGGCCTTCGATTTGACTGGTTATGGCTCACGTAACTCCTAACGAGCCAGAAGTAATGGTCGTCCGAATAATCGATATCTACAGGGTGCAACATACACGGTGCAAGGTGCAACATCCATCCGAAATGGTGAAACAACGTCGTACGACTTTTTGAAAGGCATGCATGGATTTGAAATGGGACGGTACCACGGTGCACCACTCTCCAGCGATGGTAAATCGAAGACCAGCCACGGTGATACCGTTCTACCGTAAAAATCCACGTGTTGAAAAAACAAAGGGTAAAAAACTTCCGAGACCCGATTGAGATTCGGATAGTCTTTTTTGGGCATTAAACAATCCATTGACGGCTGAAAGCTGTCATAGCCGTAGAACTCACTGAGTCCTTCGTTTTGACTGGTTATCGCTCCTGTAACTCTAAACGAGCCAGAAGTTATGGCCGTCCGAATAATCGATATCTACAGGGTGCAACATCCACGGTGCAAGGTGCAACGTCCGTCCGAAATGGCGTAACAGTGTCGTACGACTTTTTGAAATGCGTGCATGGATTTGAAATGAAACGGTACCCTGGTGCACCACTCTCCAGCGAGGGTAAATTGAAGACCAGCCACGGTAATCCCGTTTTACCATAAAAATCCACGTGTCGAAAAAACGAATGGCAAAAAACTTCCGAGACCCGATTGAGATTCGGATAGTCTTTTTTGGGCATTAAACAATCCATTGACGGCTGAAAGCTATCATAGCCATAGAAATCACCGAGGCCTTCGTTTTCACTGGTTATGGCTCCCGTAACTCTAAACGAGCCAGAAGTTATGCCCGTCCGAATAATCGATATCTACAGGGTGCAACATCCACGGTGCAAGGTGCAACATCCGTCTGAAATGGCGTAACAGTGTCGTACGACTTTTTGAAATGCGTACATGGATTTGAAACGAAACGATACCCTAGTGTACCACTCTCCAGCGATGGTAAATCGAAGACCAGCCGCGGTAATCCCGTTTTACCGTAAAAATCCACGTGTCGAAAAAACGAAGGGTAAAAAACTTCTGAGACCCGATTGAGATTCGGATAGTCTTCTTTGGGCATTGAACAATCCATTGACAGCTGAAAGACTTCATAGCCGTAGGACTCACTAAGGCCTTCGTTTTGACTGGTTATGGCTCCCGTAGCTCTAAACGAGCCAGAAGTTATGGTCGTCCGAATAATCGACATCTACAGGGTGCAGCATACACGGTGCAAGGTGCAACATCCGTCCGAAATGGCGAAACAGTATCGTACGACTTTTTGAAATGCGTGCATGGATCTGAAATGGAACGGTACCTTGGTGCACCACTCTCCAGCAATGGTAAATCGAAGACCATCCACGGTTATACCGTTCTACCGTAAGAATCCACGTGTCGAAAAAACAAAGGGTAAAACACTTCCGAGACCCGATTGAGATTCGGATAGTCTTTTTTGGGCATTAAACAATCCATTGACGGCTGAAAGCTGTCATAGCCGTAGAAATCACTGAGGCCTTCGTTTTGACTGGTTATGGCTCCCGTAACTCTAAACGAGCCAGAAGTTATTGCCGTCCGAATAATCGATATTTACAGGGTGCAACATCCACGGTGCAAGGTGCAACATCCGTCCGAAATGGCGTAACCGTGTCGTACGACATTTTGAAATGCGTGCATGGATTTGAAACGAAACGGTACCCTGGTGCACCACTCCCCAGCGATGGTAATTTGAAGACCAGCCACGGTAATCCTGTTTTACCATAAAAATCCACATGTCGAAAAAACGAAGGGTAAAAAACTTCCGAGACCCGATTGAGATTCAGATAGTCTTTTTTGGGCATTAATCAATCCATTAACGGCTGAAAGCTGTAATAGCCGTAGAACTCACTGAGGCCTTCGTTTTGACTGGTTATGGCTCCCGTAAATCTAAACGAGCCAGAAGTTATGGCCTTCCGAATAATCGATATCTACAGGGTGCAACATCCACGGTGCAAGGTGCAACATCCATCCGAAATGGCGTAACAGTGTCGTACGAATTTTTGAAATGCGTGCATGGATTTGAAACCAAACGGTACCCTGGTGCACCACTCTCCAGCGATGGTAAATTGAAGACCATCCACGGTAATCCCGTTTTACCGTAAAAATCCACGTGACGAAAAACGAAGGGTAAAAAACTTTCGAGACCCGATTGAGATTCGGATAGTTTTTTTTTGGCATTAAACAATCCATTGATGGCTGAAAGCTGTCGTAGCCGTAGAACTCACTGAGGCCTTCGTGTTGACTGGTTATGGCTCCCGTAACTGTAAACGAGCCAGAAGTTATGGCCGTCCGAATAATCGATATCTACAAGGTGCAACATCCACGGTGCATGGTGCAACATCCGTCCGAAATGGCGAAACAGTGTCATACGACTTTTTGAAATGCGTGCAAGGATTTGAAACGAAACGGTACCATGGTGCACCACTCTACAGCGATGGTAAATTGAAGACCAGCCACGGTAATCCCGTTTTACCGTAAAAATCCACGTGTCGAAAAAACGAAGGGTAAAAACTTTCGAGACCCGATTGAGATTCGGATAGTCTTTTTTGGGCATTAAACAATCCATTGATGGCTGAAAGCTGTCATAGCCGTAGAACTCACTGAGGCCTTCGTTTTGACTGGTTATGGCTCCCGTAACTCTAAACGAGCCAGAAGTTATGGCCGTCCGAATAATCGATATCTATAGGGTGCAACATCCGTCTGAAATGGCGAAACAGTGTCGTACGACTTTTTGAAATGCGTGCAAGGATTTGAAACGAAACGGTACCATGGTGCACCACTCTCGAGCGGTGTTAAATTGAAGACCAGCCACGGTGATCCCGTTCTACCGTAAAAATCCACGTGTCGAAAAAACAAAGGGTAAAAAACTTCCGAGACCCGATTGAGATTCGGATAGTCTGTTTTGGGCAATAAACAATCCATTGACGGCTGAAAGCTATCATACCTGTAGAACTCACCGAGGCCTTCGTTTTGATTGCTTATGGCTCCCGTAACTCTAAACGAGCCAGAAGTTATGACCGTCCGAATAATCGATACCTACAGGGTGCAACATCCACGGTGCAAGGTGCAACATCCGTCCGAAATGGCGTAACAGTGTCGTACGAATTTTTGAAATGCGTGCATGGATTTGAAACAAAACGGTACCATGGTGCACCACTCTCCAGCGATGGTAAATTGAAGACCAGCCACGGCAATCCCGTTTTACCGTAAAAATCCACGTGTCGAAAAATCGAAGGGTAAAAAACATCCGAGACCCGATTGATATTCGAATAGGTTTTTTTGGGCATTAAACAATCCATTGACGGCTGAAAGCTGTCATAGCCGTAGAACTAACTGAGACCTTCGTTTTGACTGGTTATGGCTCCCGTAACTCTAAACGAGCCAGAAGTTATGGCCGTCCGAATAATCGATATCTACAGGGTGCAAATCAACGGTGCAAGGTGCAACATCCGTCCGAAACGGCGAAACAGTGTCGTATGACTTTTTGAAATGCGTGCAAGGAGTTGAAACAAAACGGTACCATGATGCACCACTCTCCAGCGATGGTAAATTGAAGACCAGCCACGGTAATCCCGTTTTACCGTAAAAATCCACGTGTCGAAAAAACGAAGGGCAAAAAACTTCTGAGACCCGATTGAGATTCGAATAGGTTTTTTTGGGCATTAAACAATCCATTGACGGCTGAAAGCTGTCATAGCCGTAGAACTCACTGAGGCCTTCATTTTGACTGGTTATGGCTCCCGTAACTCTAAACGAGCCAGAAGTTATGGCCGTCCGAATAATCGATATCTACACGGTGCAACATCCACGGTGCAAGGTGCAACGTCCGTCCGAAATGGCGTAACAGTGTCGTACGACTTTTTGAAATGCGTGCATGGATTTGAAACGAAATGGTACCCTGGTGCACCACTCTCCAGCGAGGGTAAATTGAATACCAGCAACGGTAATCCCGTTTTACCATAAAAATCCACGTGTCGAAAAAACGAAGTGCAAAAAACTTCCGAGACCCGATTGAGATTCGGATAGTCTTTTTTGGGCATTAAACAATCCATTGACGGCTGAAAGCTATCATAGCCATAGAACTCACTGAGGCCTTCGTTTTGACTGGTTATTGCTCCCGTAAATCTAAACGAGCCAGAAGTTATGGTCGTCCGAATAATCGATATCTATAGGGTGCAACATCCACGGTGCAAGGTGCAACATCCGTCCGAAATGGCGTAACAGTGTCGTAAGACTTTTTGAAATGTGTACATGGATTTGAAACGAAACGATACCCTGGTGTACCACTCTCCAGTGATGGTAAATCGAAGACCAGCCGCGGTAATCCCGTTTTACCGTAAAAATCCACGTGTCGAAAAAACGAAGGGTAAAAAACTTCTTAGACCCGATTGAGATTCGGATAGTCTTCTTTGGGCATTGAACAATCCATTGACAGCTGAAAGACTTCATAGCCGTAGGACTCACTAAGGCCTTCGTTTTGACTGGTTATGGCTCCCGTAGCTCTAAACGAGCCAGAAGTTATGGTCGTCCGAATAATCGACATCTACAGGGTGCAGCATACACAGTGCAAGGTGCAACATCCGTCCGAAATGGCGAAACAGTATCGTACGACTTTTTGAAATGCGTGCATGGATCTGAAATGGAATGGTACCATGGTGCACCACTCTCCAGCGATGGTGTTTGCACAAAAAATGGACAAACACCTCCAAGTCGTATTATTTAGTTGATTATATGTAATTTTCAGTGATTTTAGATGAGTATGTAAATATGAGAAAAGTAGGGGCTGAAATGTAAAAGACACACAGATTTATAGTGGTTCGGCCAGAATGTGCCTACGTCCACTTTATATGTTATTATCCTCTTTCTTTCAGGTTACAAGTACAATGTGTTGTATACGAGTGTATGAAAGTAGTTTGAAAGTTCCTTCCTTGCTTGAGCTCTCAAACTTGTCTGCCATTGTTGTACCCCTGCCCCTCTATTTATAGAATGAGGTAGGGGGCAGGGGTCATGGAAGTATATAGCTGCTAGTGGGCCCGGGCTGAAGCAATCTGGACTGGCAGTTGTCTGGTTCGGCGAGGTCTCATTCGGCATGGAGCTTGGACCGGTGGTAGGCTTGGACCGGTTGTGAGTGTGGAACGGTGGTCCGGTGCTTGTTTGGACCGGCTGTGGGGTTGGTCCGGTAGGTCATTTGGTCCGGTGGTTGCAATTGCTTTGGTTCGGTTATGGTTGGACCGGATGTGGGGATGACCGAATGGCCTTCGGTTCGGCATGAATTGGAGATGCCGAATGGACTCATGCCGAATGGACCTTCACACTTGGAGTGCCGAATGAGCTAATAGGCTTGTATAGCCGGATGAAAAGGTACTCCGGATGGACCATCACTGCCGAATGAGCTTGTTCCTTCGAATCGCCGAATGGACATAGGAGCTGATGGAATGGAGGTTGCAAACCCGGGTGAAACTGACACTTCTTGGTCTCGAGATCTTCTGGGTGAGAATTCGCCCAACATTTGCCCCCCAAAGTGGGGCGCGTGCTTGCACGTGTCGCGCTTTGTTTCCCGGTGATAGAAAGGCTTGTTTCGTAACGCCATGGGCTGGACGTTCGTATCCTGCTGATGTCCTGCAAAGGAATTTACAGTTTTAGTGTGGTTTCAAATAACGACCGTTCATGATCGAAATATTTGAGATGAAGTGAACTGTGTCGCTCGGGACGAGCAAGTGTGCCCCGAAGGGGCTTAGCATCGTCGATGCCAGGTTCACGTTAGAGTGGGTCCCTGGGTCGTTTGCCAAGGTGGCTTATCGCCAGCTCAGAGCATGCCTAGGGATCGTTCGCGACCCCGTACATGTGTAAGTAGCTTAGCCATTTCACAATTATCAAATATCCATTTGACCGATGGGCTTAAAAATGCGTGTCAAAGTGTAAATTCCCACGATGATAGGGTTAATGACCATTCAGAGCGTGCCTATGGACCATTCGTGGTCGCGTACACGTGTGAACGATTTAATTCATGCTAGTGGGAGTTTTACGACTTATTCATCGTTGTCATAATCTTATTTTATTAGTTAGTTCTGGAGTTCGGTACTTATCTTAGTGAAGCGCCTTGCGTGCCCCCTGTTTCTGGTTTCTGCTGGTAGAGACAGTTTTATTCGGTTGTTGGTTGGACCGGTACGCTGGTCCGGTATGTTGGTCCGGTAGGCCGAACCAGCTGGTTCGGCAATCCTGAGTTTGCCTATATATAGAGGCTACCCCCCTTAGTTTTCCCTTACCGAACCAAAGAGAGCCGAATCAATTTTTAGCCGAACCAAACTTCTGCCGAACCAAGCTTATACCGAATTAGGTATATATTCTTTTGCCGAATGGTTTTTTATCACCGAATGAATATGATTGCCGAATGCACACGAAGGGTTTTGTTTTACCGAATGATATGTATACCGGATGTGTTTTTTTAGTGCCGAATGGACTTATGACCCCATTGCCGAATGAACTTAAGTCCCTAGTGCCGAATGAGCATAAGACCCTAGTGCCGAATGAACTTTGTATTCGGTCTTTGGGTGGAACTCTGGACTTATGTATGCTTGCTTGTATTCTTGTTCTAACATCATGTTTTTCACTTTTGTGTATGCAGATAAATGTCTCGCAAGGCGGAAACACGATCAGACAGACGGAAATCCAAGGATGGAGGAGAGTCTTCTTCTGTGCCCCCAGCCCAACCAGGATCCGGGCAACATCGACCTGTTCCGAGGTCGTTGGTGGACGGACATGGTCCACAGGAACTTCTGGTCTCCCCTCCCGACTGCTTTCCTAGCTCCCTAAAGGAGGAGCAACTTGACGTTATATCCCGTTCCTTTGGGATAGACAGGGCTCTTATGCTGTTACCGGGGGAGGGGGTCATGCCATATGATCCCCCTGAGGGGTACTTCGCTTACAGCCGTTACCATTGTATGTGCGGGGCTATTCCTCCAGTCAACGCCTGGATATTAAGCTTCGTCACTTATCTGAAGGTGGCTCCATTCCAGCTCCAGCCCAACTCTTATGCCATTCTGGTTTGCTTGTATGCTATCTTCCAGAAGAGATACGGGCGTGCCCCCTCCAACCGGGAAATACGATATCTGTACAATCTGAGGGGGTACAGGAAGGGGTCCCCATATATTAGCTTGGAGTCAGCCGTTTCCTTCAAGCCGGTTTTGGATTTATACTCGAAGTATAGCATGTTCAAGAAGGAATGGTTCTTTGTTAGGGATGACTCCGTCTCTATTCGCCGATTTACCTCCGGATGTAAGTCAAAACTCTACTCATAATTCCTGTCTTGGCTGTAATTCTCTCTCTTATGCGCTTTTATTTCTTGCTAGCGACAGGTGGTTTTGCGGTTGTGGAAGATGATCGCTTGGTTCAGATGGCAGCTGAAATTGAAGCTATTTCCGGGAGAGACAGATCGGCTGCTTATTTGATTAGGAATGCCAGGCTCTTGATGTATAATTTGATCCTCCCACATCAGTCCGTAGTCAAGCAGAGGGACACGGCAGAAGAGAAGGCTGCCCAGCCTAAAGGTGGGGTGACAGCGAAGGGTGGCAAGAGGAAGCCCTTTGCACAACGTCCAGTCGTAGGAGGCAAGAAGCTCAAGGAGTCCGATGGCCCTTCTCCAAGTACCTGCCCGGATGTCCCGGAGGAGGAAGGTGTAGAAGAGGAGGAAGGAGGTGAAGTTGGAGAAGGGTCGGAGGGTGGAGGAGATGACGATGGTCAGGGTGGTAGCGGTGTTGCTGCTCTAACCTCTGAGCAGGACCTCGAACTGGATGAGGCTCTCCGTCGGGCCTTCGGGGAGTCAGAGGGGGAGTCGGAAACAGAGAAGGAAACGGAGAAGGCAGAGGAAACCGGCAAAGCTGTGGTTAGCACTGACCCATCCTCTAAGGGTTCCTCAGCTAGGGTGACCCCGGCGATGCAAGGTGAACTTTTGTCTTCTGCCGATTCCATTTTCGATAGGGACTTAGAAATTTTTTACGGTTCACTTCCGTCCTGGAATGAGATCCAGGACTTATTGCAGTATCCCACTCCTCCGCCGGGTTTGTATAACAGATGTGTCTCCTCACTTTTTTTTCTTTTTAACTTAGCACATTTTTTGAATTGCGGATTATTGTATGTTCGTAACATTTGTTCTTTATTCCAGGGGCAGGCCAGGCGGGTAAAACGTCGGATGTTCGACACCGCCTTGAACAATTTAAGTCGAGGAGAGCTTCCGCGAAACCTTCTACTGATCGCACTGGGGACGTAGTCAAGTACCGCCCTCTTCTTGGGGTCATCGAAGAGGGCATTCAGAAAAGGAAGCGGAGCCGTTCCTTATTTGAGTCTTCTTCTGCTTCGCAGCTTCCTACTCTGTCTCCCCCTACTCAGCATCCTCGTGATACTACGGAGGAGAGCACGGAGCCCTGCCCCCCTCCCCCTCCTTCCAAGAGATCTACTGTCATTCATATAAGGCGTCCCGATGTGCCTCGCCCCGTGCCTCGTGACCCTTTTGCCGGTCATCCTGATTTAGACCCAAGTTTTCGGGACATTTCATTTGATGAGACCACGGGCGAGCACCTACTTCCCCGCAACCCCATGGTACGTGTGCTGGATGAGGCCAAGTCCCTAGATCTTGATCTGCTTACTACTCGGGTAGTTACTATGGGGGACGAGGCCAAGGCTAATATTGACCGGGTGGCCGAAGAGACTAAGAAGTTAATGGAGCATCATGCTCGATTGGTCAAGGCCGGGGAGGAGATTGGGAGTGCTAATATTCGGTTAAGGCTAAAGGTTGCCGATCAGGCCAAGCAGCTTGCCGACCAAGCCATCCAGATCTCCCAGCATGAGGAAGCCTCCCAGCGTCTGAAAGAGACCATGGAGAAGGCCAGTAGGGCGGAGTTACGGAAGATGGAGGTTACCTGCAGGGAGCGGATTAACATGGCCATTACAACGGTGGATGAGGTTCGAAATGCGGATCTCGAGCGGGTAGAGGAGTTGTCGAGGAGACTCGAGGCTGCGGAGATGGCTCAGGCTGAGTTGAAGGAGGAGATGGAGGAGATGAGGAGGTCCCTTAGGTTGAAGGAGGAGGAAATGAGGAGGTCACTCCAGGCTGACTGCTTGAGATACCACTCAGAGAGGGACGTCGCCGTCGCTAAGTTGCAAGCTTCCGAGGCTCGGGTGAGGGAGTTTGAGGAAAATGAGGGGATGATGGATGAGATGCTTCAGGATATGTACTTCCATACTTGGAAAGAGGGCGGCTTGTCTTGGATGGACGATTACCCTCGGGTCATGGCCAAGGTGTATCTCCAGGCTTTAGAGGAGGCCAGGGTGAACGCGGGTAAGGAAGGCGGAGAGGCTTTCAACTTGAGTGCGGTTACTGCTCAGTTCTCAAAGGAGGAGCAAGCGGCGGTGAAGGAGGGGATGCGGCTACTCGCTGCAGAGGAAGCGGGCGTGCAGTTGGATGATGAGGATCAAGCGGCGGATGCTGGTGAGTTATTCTTTTCCCTTTCTTTTCTTTTCGTGTTTTCATAACTTGATCGTTCGTTTAATGAATTCCTCTTCTGATCTGGACAGGTGGGACTTCAGATCCACATGCTGGGGGCTCCGATCCTGCGGCTAAGTAGGCTGGGGGAGTTGGTGATGGAGTGTGGATGCATCTGCCATCTTTTTGTTTCTTTTTTATCGCTGTTCATGTTAGTCTTTGATATGCAACTGTAATAAAATTATTTGCAAAGAATAACTTCGTGTGATCTTATAATATAAGCTGATTTTGTCATGTTTAAATGTTGTTGCTATCTTTATGTGCTGTGTGAGAAGTATAATTATGTATATGCCTGTGATTCCACTTGTGTTTGATGTTAAGTTTTTGCTTGAAATATAATTTCACGTTTTGCAATGTCAGTGTATGAATAAGTTATAGTTACGCATTTATGTACAAGAGAAGAGAGTACCGCCCTTTATGTTTTATTCGCAGGCGGTAGCTTTGAGTGTCTTGTGTAACTGTTCACGGGTATAGCAGAGCGCCCTGCTACCCAGCACGCAGGCTTAGAGCCTCATGAGTGAATGTTTCCTATTTGGTTTCCTGTACTTTAGAGTTTGTTATACAGGATAGGAGAAAAATATTTAAATGAAATGGAAATATAGTAAAAGTAAAACTTCCAGTCACGGAAGGCCGTCGATGTGCTTAAGTTCGTGGCAAACGGGTTTTGTAGTCACTTTCCCTAGCTGTGGGTCTTGGAGACATTTGTCACCCATCTTACGCCTCCGCGGGGAGTTTTCTTTTTTACCACAGCCGCACTTAAGACACATCGGAGCCGAGATCGCGCACGGTAACTACCCGAACCGTTATGGTCCGTAATCGTGGGTATTATTCGATTTACCGTGGCCGGCTAGCGTGGGTGCCGTTGGCCGTGAACTACCCCTGGCTGGCCACACCTTATGTTGGGGCTTAAAGTAGGTTCACGGTTACCGACGAGCCGAACGCCGTAATGAGCTGCCATCGGCTATAGTCGGCCTTTATGATGACTTATAATCGGCTCATTACAGTTGGCTTTGAGGGCAGGCGCGCAATGAGTTAACCCGCAGCAGAGGGATGCTGGAGCAAAAGAGTCTCATTGGCGAGTGCATAGAATCGTGGCGTACCTGTTAGGCCTAGTCTAGATGAGGCCGCGGTGCGTCTTGAGTGGAGATGCCATAGGATTTTGTTCAACAGAAAGGGATAAAACTTAACAAGTAGCCAAGACATAAAGGAACAAGTTAAAAAGAGACAAGATTTTTTAAAGTGGTTCGGCATGAAAATGCCTACGTCCACTGGTTCTCTTTGTTAATTCACTTCATATGGGCAGTACAAGTTAAGAAAAGTATCGACGGAGGTGTCGGATGTTCCATGCCCTCTGGAACACCTCTCCGTCCACTGTTGACAAAATGTAAGCTCCGTTGTGGAGATCTTTGTGAATTACATATGGTCCGTCCCAGATGGGGTCCAGTGCCCCGGGGCGCGGAAAGATTCGCCTGAGGACAAGATCTCCTTCTTGTAAGCTGCGATGCTTGACTTTGGAATTGTATAGTGCTGCCACTTTTTGTTTGTGAGCTGCTGCTTTGAGTGCTGCATCGTTTCTCCTTTCCTCAATCAGATCCAAAGACATGAGGAGGAGTTCTTCGTTTTCTTCTGGGTTGTAGTGGATCCTACGGTGGGAAGGCACAATAGTCTCAACTGGGAGCATTGCCTCCGATCCATATGCCAAAGAGAAAGGAGTATGTCCCGTTGATGTTCTGAAAGATGTGCGGTATGCCCATAGTGCCGTAGGAAGTTCGTCCACCCAAGCGCCTTTTGACTTTTCAAGTTTCTTCTTGATTAGGGTTTTGAGAATTTTGTTGACAGCTTCAACTTGTCCGTTTGCCTGAGGGTAAGCTACTGATGAGAAGCTTTTATGAATTCCATGCTCTTGGCACCAGTCGGCAAATTCTTCGCTGTCAAATTGGAGTCCGTTGTCTGATACGATCTTGAGGGGGACTCCATACCTGCACAGAATGTTTTTGATCAAGAAGTTAATAATTTTTGCTGAAGATATTTTATTTAAAGGTTCCGCTTCCACCCATTTGGTGAAATAATCGACTGCCACTATAGCATATTTGGCTCCGCCTCGGCCCGTTGGCAGTTCGCCAATTAAGTCAATTCCCCATACAGCAAAGGGCCAAGGGCTGGTCATTTGAGTAATTTCGTTTGTGGGCAGTCGAGGGATCTTGGCGAACTTCTGACATCTGTCGCATTTCTTAACGAAGTCTAGGGTATCTTTGTTTAGTGTGGGCCAGTAATATCCATATCGGAGTATCTTTCTTGCCAAAGTCTGTCCTCCAGTGTGATCTCCGCATCCTCCCTGATGGATGTTTGTTAATATCTCCTTGGCTTCCCTTCCGGCGACGCATCTTAATAAGGGGCTAGAGAAGCCACGCCGGTAGAGGATGCCTTCTTGTATTGTGTAGTGGGGAACTTTTCTCAAGATCTTCTTGGCTTCGTCACGCCTGTCGGGTAGTATGCCATCTTGCAAATATTTCCGGATAGGAGTCATCCAGGTTCCTTCTTCGATTGCAGTTATCAGATTTACTTGTTCGAAACTTGGGGCTAGCTGCCTTGAGATTACTAGTGCTCCGGGAATGGTGCTGTCCTTCATACTAGCTTGCTTTGCAAGTTCATCTGCCTCTTGGTTTTCTTCTCGAGGAATGTGTTTGATTAGATAATGGTCCAATCGATCGAGCAGCAGTCTGGTTTTCTTTAGGTATGCTGTGAGCCGTTCTCCTCGAGTCTGGAATTCTCCTAGTACCTGGTTTACGATAAGCTGAGAATCACTATGAATACATAAGGAATTGATCCCAATTTCTAGGGCCAGTTCCAATCCCGCTATTACTGCTTCATATTCAGCATCGTTGTTAGTGGCCGTGAACTCCAATCTTAATGCATAGTACAACTTTCTTCCCCTGGGGGTGACGATCACAATACCTGCCCCCGAGCCTTGTTCGTTCGATGCTCCGTCTGCAAAGAGGTTCCACTTGATGTTTTTTGCTACTTCGGATTGTTCCTTGCCTTCGTTGGTAGTGAATTCGGCAATGAAATCAGCCATGGCTTGTCCTTTGATAGCGGTGCGGGGATGGTAGGTGATATCATACTGACTTAGTTCGATGCACCATTTGAGGAGTCGCCCAGAAGTGTCAGGACGATGGAGCACTTGTCTTAGTGGTTGATCGGTTAGAACCCTGATGGAGTGAGACTGGAAGTAGTGTCGCAGTTTCCGTGACGCGATCAATAAACAATATGCTAACTTCTCAAGTTTAGGATATCTGGCTTCTGCCCCCGTAAATCTCTTGCTTACAAAGTAAACCGGACGTTGTGTGCGGTCTTCTTCTCTTACCAAGGCGGCGCTTAGAGCATGAGATGATACAGCGAGGTATAGGTATAACACTTCACCTTCATTTGGAGTTGAGAGTACTGGTGGTCTCTGAAGGTGTTCGATTAGGTTGAGGAAGGCTTTTAAGCATTCGTCGGTTCACTCGAACCTCCCTTTGTCTTTCTTGAGTGCTTCGAAGAAAGGGACACACTTGTCAGTTGCCTTGGAAATGAATCTGCTTAGGGCGGCCACCTTTCCGTTTAGGCTCTGCATTTCTTTTCGAGTGGAAGGTATCCTTATTTCTTTTAAAGCTCGGATTTGTTCAGGGTTTGCTTCGATTCCTCTGGCGTGGACGATGAATCCTAAGAATTTTCCCGATGATACTCCGAAGGAGCACTTTAGAGGATTCAGCTTCATTCCATATCGGCGAAGTACCCGAAACATATCGTCCAGATGGCTTACATGGTCGTTGGCTTTCCTGGACTTCACCAACATGTCATCCACATATACTTCCATAGTACGTCCTATCAGTTCTGCGAACATTTTGTTGACGAGGCGTTGATAGGTAGCTCCAGCATTTTTGAGTCCAAAAGGCATGACTTTGTAACAATATAATCCGCGGTCGGTGATGAAGCTAGTGTGGTCCTGATCGGGAGCGTGCATGGGGATCTGGTTATATCCGGAGTATGCATCCATAAAAGATAGGAGTTCGTGCCCAGCTGTGCTGTCCACGAGTTGGTCAATTCGGGGAAGTGGGAAGCAGTCTTTCGGGCAAGCGTCATTCAGATTGGAGAAGTCAATACATGTTCGCCACTTTCCATTGGCCTTTTTTACTAGCACTGGGTTAGCGATCCATTCTGGGTAGATGGCTTCCCGTATGAAGTCATTAGCAAGTAGATTTTTTACTTCCTCATCAAGGGCTGCTGATCGCTCTGCCCCCATGCTCCTCTTTTTCTGCTTTACTGGTACCTTGGTGGGATCGATGTTCAACATGTGGCATGCTACGTCTGGGGAGATTCCTGTCATATCGGCATGGGTCCACGCAAATACATCTAAGTTGTGGCGGAGAAAGTCAATGAGTCGATCCTTCAATTCCGTTTTCAGCTGAGATCCGATTTTTAATAGTCTACTTGAATCATGCTTATCTACAGATACGAATTCCATAGCCTCTGCAGGCTCGGCGGTAGCCTCCTCCTCTTTATCCCGGGGGTCTAGTTCATTGAAGGGATCGCTTGTGTATCGAAGAGGAGGGGCTTTCTTTAGTTGCTATGCCTCCAAGCTTTTCATGCAGAGAGTAGTCTCTGCATCTTTTCCTTTATTCTTTCTGCGGTTATTGCGAAGTTCAGTTACGTAGCAGTCTCGGGCAGCACCTTGATCTCCTTCTACTTCTCCTACTCCGTTGTCTGTTGGAAATTTCATTTTCAGGCACCAGGGGGCTAATACAATCTGAAAGTCAGACAAGGCTGGTCTTCCCAAGAAAGCGTTGTAAGCCGAGTGGTTTTCTATTAGTACGAACGTTTGTTTTCGCACTACGGAGCGGGGATGACTTCCTATTTCGACGAAGAGGTCAAGTTGCCCGAGGGGTATTTTTGCATCTCCAGTGAAACCGTGCAATGGTTTGTCACAGGGGGATACATCCTTCATTGATAACTTCATTTTGTCGAAAGCATGTTTGAACAGGATATTAACGGAGCTTCCTGTGTCTATTAGAATCCGAAAAACTTTAGCTGGACCGAACCAGGCAGAGATGACCATAGGATCCATATGTGGGTACTGTCTTCCTTCCAAATCACGCCTACTGAATATGATGTCGTCGTTTTCTTTTCGTTTCGGGTGGCGTTCTTCCGCAATGGAGTTAACATATCCTTCGGCATTTCTAAGCGACTTGCCGTACCTTTCCATCTCTGCCCAACTTCTGTCGGCAATGTGTGGTCCTCCTGAGATGGTAAGGACTACTATCTTCTCTTGACTAGAGCCACTGGTGTTGTGATTGTTGCGACTCCCTCCGCCTACTTCTGGGAGGGGTTGCTTTGAGTTCTCATTGGCAGGAGTTGGAGTCCTGTTCTGACTTTTCACATAACGTTCCAGTCTTCTTCTTCTAATGTGTTCTTCGATCAAGTCCCGAAGATGGTGGCATTCATTGGTGTCATGTCCGTGGGATTCGTGGAAGCGACAGAACTTTCCGGACTTGAGTGCGTTATCTGATTCTTTCTTGTGCGGGGGGCGCTTGTATCCGAGTTCGCCCTGAGTGGCTAGGTAGATGTTTTCGATTGTTTCATTCAAAGGAGTGTAGGAGTCAAATCTTGGCCCTGGTCGATATTGGCGCTTCTCACCCTTTCTGCCCCCAGCATTGTCTCTAGATTCATTTCTTCGAGCGTCCTTAGCTGCAGTGGGAACCTTGTCCTGAATTATCTTGCCTTGTTGCCCTGGCTGCCTCTCCGTAGCAGCGTCTTCAAGTCTCATATACTTTCCAGCTTCATGGAAGAAATCAGGCAAGGTAACTGGTTTTTCCTTAGTTAATCTTCTGGCAAACTTGGTGTCTGGATGCACACCACTACAGAGGGCCATTAGAGTGAGTTTTTCATCGGCATCTTGAACTGCTGCCGCTGCGGCGTTGAACCGTGTTAGATATTGTTGTAGCGTCTCTCCGGTTTTCTGTTTGACATTGGATAGAGAATAAGCATCCCTGGGTTGTTCCACATGGATGCGGAACTGGCTAATAAACCTTTCTTTTAACATCTCCCATGAGTTGATGGATCCTTGGGGTAGATGGCAGAACCAGGAGGTAGCTAGATCTGATAGGAATAGCGGAAAGCATTTACATAATACTCCTTCTGTTGCTCCACTCATGAGCATATGCTGGGTGTATCTCTGCAGGTGTACGATGGGGTCGGAAGTTCCTTTGTAAGGTTCCATGGTTGGCATTTTCCATTCCCGGGGAGTGATGGCAGTTTCGATATTTCGGGTAAAGGGACTGGTGACCCTAGCGCCTATTCCCCGGTCCCTTTGCTCCCGTTGGACACATTCTCTGAATAATCGTGCCATCCGCTCGTCAGAACTTGGAGCGGACAAAAATGAGCTCGGTTCTTCCCTGCGGGATCTATCTCGTCCAGATGACCTGTAGGGATGGTACAGTCTATCACCTCTAGCATTATCCAGTGGTTGTCTTTGGCTGCTTGGATGCACGCTAGGACCAGCTACAGTTGCCCCCTGCCTTGATCTTCCCCTGTGGGGTTCTGTTTCGAGCACATCCATGGGGTCAACTTCGGGCTGAGTTCTAGCTCGGCTCCGTTCAGCGGGGTTTCTATGATTAGGTGGCATGACTGGCTCAGCTACATCCGACCCTCGCCTGGTGCCTCCCCCGTTGGGCTCGGCACCAAGGGCTTCCTCGAGTCGGGATTCGGGCTGAGTCCGGGCGCGGCCCCTATCATTGTTGTTTCTGTTGATAGCTTCTTCGAAGAGTGGAGACCTTTGTTGCCTCCGAGATCCTCCAGATTGGGATTCGCCCCATGATTCAGTGTTGCGGTTGGACTCTTCAGCATCCCTTAAACGTGACATGAGTTGGTCCACCAAAGCTTCTTGTTGGGATGTGAAGCGGTTAGTTACTTCAGCCACAACTCTGTCCAGATCTGCCCTAGTGATTGGTTGTTCCGTTGCAGGACCAGTTGTATTCTCTTGATTCTCATCCGGTACTGCTGTTGAAGTGGGCTGATCTGCGATTGCTGGATCTGGAAGGCTGCTAGTTGCGATGTTCTTTCCTTTGTTAGCGTCCCTTCTCTGTTTGGAAGGCATGATTTCTAAGCAACGGGCGATGTTGTTAGGAAGAAGGTTGAATGGGAGAGGATGAAGCTTGAGTTCATTTCTCAGTGAAAGCACCAAAAATGTTTGCACAAAAAATGGACAAACACCTCCAAGTCGTATTATTTAGTTGATTATATGTAATTTTCAGTGATTTTAGATGAGTATGTAAATATGAGAAAAGTAGGGGCTGAAATGTAAAAGACACACAGATTTATAGTGGTTCGGCCAGAATGTGCCTACGTCCACTTTATATGTTATTATCCTCTTTCTTTCAGGTTACAAGTACAATGTGTTGTATACGAGTGTATGAAAGTAGTTTGAAAGTTCCTTCCTTGCTTGAGCTCTCAAACTTGTCTGCCATTGTTGTACCCCTGCCCCTCTATTTATAGAATGAGGTAGGGGGCAGGGGTCATGGAAGTATATAGCTGCTAGTGGGCCCGGGCTGAAGCAATCTGGACTGGCAGTTGTCTGGTTCGGCGAGGTCTCATTCGGCATGGAGCTTGGACCGGTGGTAGGCTTGGACCGGTTGTGAGTGTGGAACGGTGGTCCGGTGCTTGTTTGGACCGGCTGTGGGGTTGGTCCGGTAGGTCATTTGGTCCGGTGGTTGCAATTGCTTTGGTTCGGTTATGGTTGGACCGGATGTGGGGATGACCGAATGGCCTTCGGTTCGGCATGAATTGGAGATGCCGAATGGACTCATGCCGAATGGACCTTCACACTTGGAGTGCCGAATGAGCTAATAGGCTTGTATAGCCGGATGAAAAGGTACTCCGGATGGACCATCACTGCCGAATGAGCTTGTTCCTTCGAATCGCCGAATGGACATAGGAGCTGATGGAATGGAGGTTGCAAACCCGGGTGAAACTGACACTTCTTGGTCTCGAGATCTTCTGGGTGAGAATTCGCCCAACAGATGGTAAATCGAAGACCATCCACGGTTATACCGTTCTACCGTAAGAATCCACGTGTCGAAAAAACAAAGGGTAAAACACTTCCGAGACCCGATTGAGATTCGGATAGTCTTTTTTGGGCATTAAATAATCCATTGACGGCTGAAAGCCGTCATAGCCGTAGAACTCACTGAGGCCTTCGTTTTGACTGGTTATGGCTCCCGTAACTCTAAACGAACCAGAAGTTATTGCCGTCCGAATAATCGATATTTACAGGGTGCAACATCCACGGTGCAAGGTGCAACATCCGTCTGAAATGGCGTAACAGTGTTGTACGACATTTTGAAATGCGTGCATGGATTTGAAACGAAACGGTACCCTGGTGCACCACTCCCCAGCGATGGTAATTTGAAGACCAGCCACGGTAATCCTGTTTTACCATAAAAATCCACGTGTCGAAAAAACGAAGGGTAAAAAACTTCCGAGACCCGATTGAGATTCAGATAGTCTTTTTTGGGCATTAGTCGATCCATTGACGGCTGAAAGCTGTAATAGCCGTAGAACTCACTGATGCCTTCGTTTTGACTGGTTATGGCTCCCGTAACTCTAAACGAGCCAGAAGTTATGGCCGTCCGAATAACCGATATCTACAGGGTGCAACATCCACGGTGCAAGGTGCAACATCCATCCGAAATGGCGTAACAGTGTCGTACGACTTTTTGAAATGCGTGCATGGATTTGAAACCAAACGATACCCTGGTGCACCACTCTCCAGCAATGGTAAATTGAAGACCATCCATGGTAATCCCGTTTTACCGTAAAAATCCACGTGACGAAAAACGGAGGGTAAAAAACTTCCGAGACCCGATTGAGATTCGGATAGTTTTTTTTTGGCATTAAACAATCCATTGGTGGCTGAAAGCTGTCGTAGCCGTAGAACTCACTGAGGCCTTCGTGTTGACTGGTTATGGCTCCCGTAACTGTAAACGAGCCAGAAATTATGGCCGTCCGAATAATCGATATCTACAGGGCGCAACATCCACGGTGCATGGTGCAACATCCGTCCGAAATGGCGAAACAGTGTCGTACGAGTTTTTGAAACGCGTGCAAGGATTTGAAACGAAACGGTACCATGGTGCACCACTCTACAGCGATGGTAAATTGAAGACCAGCCACGGTAATCCCGTTTTACCGTAAAAATCCACGTGTCGAAAAAACGAAGGGTAAAAACTTTCGAGACCCGATTGAGATTCGGATAGTCTTTTTTGGGCATTAAACAATCCATTGACGGCTGAAAGCTGTCATAAATGTAGAACTCACTGAGGCCTTCGTTTTGACTGGTTATGGCTCCCGTAACTCTAAACGAGCCAGAAGTTATGGTCGTCCGAATAATCGATATCTACAGGGTGCAACTTCCGTCTGAAATGGCGAAACAGTGTTGTACGACTTTTGGAAATGCGTGCAAGGATTTGAAACGAAACGGTACCATGGTGCACCACTCTCGAGCGGTGGTAAATTGAAGACCAGCCACGGTGATCCCGTTCTACCGTAAAAATCCACGTGTCGAAAAAACAAAGGGTAAAAAACTTCCGAGACCCGATTGAGATTCGGATAGTCTGTTTTGGGCATTAAACAATCCATTGACGGCTGAAAGCTATCGTAGTCGTAGAACTCACTGAGGCCTTCGTTTTGATTGGTTATGGCTCCCGTAACTCCAAACGAGCCAGAAGTTATGGCCGTCCGAATAATCGATACCTACAGGGTGCAACATCCACGGTGCAAGGTGCAACATCCGTCCGAAATGGCGTAACAGTGTCGTACGAATTTTTGAAATGCGTGCATGGATTTGAAACAAAACGGTACCATGGTGCACCACTCTCCAGCGATGGTAAATTGAAGACCAGCCACGGTAATCCTGTTTTACCGTAAAAATCCACGTGTCGAAAAATCGAAGGGTAAAAAACTTCCGAGACCCGATTGAGATTCGAATAGGTTTTTTTGGGCAATAAACAATCCATTGGCGGCTGAAAGCTGTCACAGTCGTAGAACTAACTGAGGCCTTCGTTTTGACTGGTTATGGCTCCCGTAACTCTAAACGAGCCAGAAGTTATGGCCGTCCGAATAATCGATATCTACAGGGTGCAACATCGACGGTGCAAGGTGCAACATCCGTCCGAAACGGCGAAACAGTATCGTACGAATTTTTTAAATGCGTGCATGGATTTGAAACGAAACGGTACCATGGTGCACCACTCTCCAGCGATGGTAAATTGAAGACCAGCCACGGTAATCCCGTTTTACCGTAAAAATCCACGTGTCGAAAAAACGAAGGGTAAAAAACTTCCGAGACCCGATTGAGATTCGAATAGTCTTTTTTGGGCATTAAACAATCCATTGACGGCTGAAAGCTGTCATAGCCGTAGAACTCACTGAGGCCTTCATTTTGACTGGTTATGGCTCCCGTAACTCTAAACGAGCCAGAAGTTATGGTTGTCCGAATAATCGATATCTACAGGGTGCAACATCCACGGTGCAAGGTGCAACGTCCGTCCGAAATGGCGTAACAGTGTTGTACGACTTTTTGAAATGCGTGCATGGATTTGAAACGAAATGGTACCCTGGTTCACCACTCTCCAGCGAGGGTAAATTGAAGACCAGCAACGGTAATCCCGTTTTACCATAAAAATCCACGTGTCGAAAAAACGAAGGGCAAAAAACTTCCGAGACCCGATTGAGATTCGGATAGTCTGTTATGGGCATTAAACAATCCATTGACGGCTGAAAGCTATCATAGCCGTAGAACTCACTGAGGCCTTCGTTTTGATTGGTTATGGCTCCCGTAACTCTAAACGAGCCAGAAGTTATGGCCGTCCGAATAATCGATACCTACAGGGTGCAACATCCAAGGTGCAAGGTGCAACATCCGTCCGAAATGGCGTAACAGTGTCGTACGAATTTTTGAAATGCGTGGATGGATTTGAAACAAAACGGTACCATGGTGCACCACTCTCCAGCGATGGTAAATTGAAGACCAGCCACGGTAATCCCGTTTTACCGTAAAAATCCACGTGTCGAAAAATCGAAGGGTAAAAAACTTCCGAGACCCGATTGAGATTCGAATAGGTTTTTTTGGGCATTAAACAATCCATTGGCGGCTGAAAGCTGTCACAGTCGTAGAACTAACCGAGGCCTTCGTTTTGACTGGTTATGGCTCCCGTAACTCTAAATGAGCCAGAAGTTATGGCCGTCCGAATAATCGATATCTACAGGGTGCAACATCGACGGTGCAAGGTGCAACATCCGTCCGAAACGGCGAAACAGTATCGTACGAATTTTTTAAATGCGTGCATGGATTTGAAACGAAACGGTACCATGGTGCACCACTCTCCAGCGATGGTAAATTGAAGACCAGCCACGGTAATCCCGTTTTACCGTAAAAATCCACGTGTCGAAAAAACGAAGGGTAAAAAACTTCCGAGACCCGATTGAGATTCGAATAGTCTTTTTTGGGCATTAAACAATCCATTGACGGCTGAAAGCTGTCATAGCCGTAGAACTCACTGAGGCCTTCATTTTGACTGGTTATGGCTCCCGTAACTCTAAACGAGCCAGAAGTTATGGCCGTCCGAATAATCGATATCTACAGGGTGCAACATCCACGGTGCAAGGTGCAACGTCCGTCCGAAATGGCGTAACAGTGTCGTACGACTTTTTGAAATGCGTGCATGGATTTGAAACGAAATGGTACCCTGGTGCACCACTCTCCAGCGAGGGTAAATTGAAGACCAGCAACGGTAATCCCGTTTTACCATAAAAATCCACGTGTCGAAAAAACGAAGGGCAAAAAACTTCCGAGACCCGATTGAGATTCGGATAGTCTTTTTTGGGCATTAAACAATCCATTGACGGCTGAAAGCTATCATAGCCATAGAACTCACTGAGGCCTTCGTTTTGACTGGTTATGGCTCCCGTAACTCTAAACGAGCCAGAAGTTATGGCCGTCCGAATAATCGATATCTACAGCGTGCAACATCCACGGTGCAAGGTGAAACATCCGTCCGAAATGGCGTAACAGTGTCGTACGACTTTTTGAAATGCGTACATGGATTTGAAACGAAACGACACATTGGTGCACCACCCTCCAACGATGGTAAATTGAAGACCAGCCACGGTAATCCCGTTTTACCGTAAAAATCCACGTGTCGAAAAAACGAAGGGTAAAAAACTTCCGAGACCCGATTGAGATTCGGATAGTCTTTTTTTGGAATTAAGCAATCCATTGACAGCTGAAAGACTTCATAGCCATAGAAATCACTAAGGCCTTCGTTTTGACTTGTTATGGCTCCTGTAAATCTAAACGAGCCAGAAGTTATGGCCATCCGAATAATCGATATCTACTTGGTGCAACATCCGTCCGAAATGGCGAAACAGTATCGTACGAATTTTTGAAATGTGTGCATGAATTTGAAACAAAACGGTACCATGGTGCACCACTCTCCAGCGATGGTAAATTGAGGACCAGCCACGGTAATCCCGTTTTACCGTAAAAATCCACGTGTCGAAAAAACGAAGGGTAAAAAACTTCCGAGACCCGATTGAGATTCGGATAGTCTTTTTTGGGCATTAAACAATCCATCGACGGCTGAAAGCTGTCATAGCCGTAGAACTCACTGAGGCCTTCGTTTTGACTGGTTATGGCTCCCGTAACTCTAAACGAGCCAGAAGTTATTGCCGTCCGAATAATCAATATCTACAGGGTGCAACATCCACGGTGCAAGGTGCAACATCCGTCCGAAATGGCGAAACAGTGTCGTACGACTTTTTGAAACGCGCGCTTGGATTTGAAACCAAACGGTACCACGGTGCACCACTCTTCAGTGATGGTAAATTGAAGACCAGCCACGGTAATCCCGTTTTACTGTAAAAATCCACGTGTCGAAAAAACGAAGGGTAAAAAACTTTCGAGACCCGATTGAGATTCGGATAGTCTTTTTTGGGCATTAAACAATCCATTGACAGCTGAAAGCTGTCATAGCCGTAGAACTCACTGAGGCCTTCGTTTTGACTGGTTATGGCTCCCGTAACTCTAAACGAGCCAGAAGTTATTGTCGTCCGAATAATCGATATCTACAGGGTGCAACATCCACGGTGCAAGGTACAACATCCGTCCGAAATGGCGAAACACTGTTTTACGACTTTTTGAAATGCGTGTATGGATTTGAAATGAAACGGTACCATGGTGCACCACTCTCCAGCGATGGTAAATCGAAGACCAGCCACGGTAATCCCGTTCTACCGTAAAAATCCACGTGTCGAAAAAACGAAGGGTAAAAAACTTCCTAGACCCGATTGGGATTCGGATAGTCTTTTTTGGGCATTGAACAATCCATTGACGGCTGAAAACTGTCTTTGCCGTAGAACTCACTGAGGCATTCGTTTTGACTGGTTATGCCTCCCGTAACTCTAAAATAGCCAGAAGTTATGGCCGTCCGAATAATCGATATCTACAGGGTGCAACATCTACGGTGCAAGGTGCAACATCCGTCCGAAATGGCGAAACAGTGTCGTACGACTTTTTGAAATGCGTGCATGGATTTGAAACGAAACGGTACCATGGTGCACCACTCTACAGCGATGGTAAATCGAAGACCAGCCACGGTTATCCCGTTTTACCGTAAAAATCCACGTGTCGAAAAAACGAAGGGTAAAAAACATCCTAGACCCGATTGAGATTCGGATAGTCTTTTTTGGGCATTAAACAATCCATTGACGGCTGAAAGCTGTCATAGCTGTAGAACTCACTGAGGCCTTCGTTTTGACTTGTTATGGCTCCCGTAACTCTAAACGTGCCAGAAGTTATGGCCGTCCGAATAATCGATATCTACAGGGTGCAACATCCACGGCGCAAGGTGCAACATCCGTCCGTAATGGCATAACAGTGTCGTACGACTTTTTGAAATGCGTGCATGGATTTGAAACAAAATGGTACCCTGGTGCACCACTCTGCAGCGAGGGTAAATTGAAGACCAGCGACGGTAATCCCGTTTTACCATAAAATTCCACGTGTCGAAAAAATGAAGGGTTAAAAACTTCCGAGACCCGATTGAGATTCGGATAGTCTTTTTTGGGCATTAAACAATCCATCGACGGCTGAAAGCTGTCATAGCCATAGAACTAACTAAGGCCTTCGTTTTGACTGGTTATGGATCCCGTAACTCTAAACGAGCCAGAAGTTATGGCCGTCCGAATAATCGATATCTACAGGGTGCAACATCGACGGTGCAAGGTGCAACATCCGTCCGAAATGGCGAAACAGTATCGTACGAATTTTTTAAATGCGTGCATGGATTTGAAACAAAACGGTACCATGGTGCACCACTCTCCAGCGATGGTAAATCGAAGACCAGCGACGGTAATCCCGTTCTACCGTAAAAATCCATGTGTCGAAAAAAGGAAGGGTAAAAAACTTCCTAGACCCAATTGAGATTCAGATAGTCTTTTTTGGGCATTATACAATCCATTGACGGCTGAAAGCCATCATAGCCATAGAACTCACTGAGCCCTTCGTTTTGACTGGTTATGGCTCCCGTAACTCTAAACGAGCCAGAAGTTATGGCCGTCCGAATAATCGATATCTACAGGGTGCAACATCCACGGTGCAAGGTGCAACATCCGTCCGAAGTGGCGAAACAGTGTCGTACGACTTTTGAAATGCGTGCAAGGATTTGAAACGAAACGGTACCTTGGTGCACCACTCTCCAGCGATGGTAAATCGAAGACCAGCCACGGTAATCCCGTTTTACCGTAAAAATCCACGTGTCGAAAAAAACAAAGGGTAAAAAACTTCCGAGACCCAGTTGAGATTCGGATAGTCTTTTTTGGGCATTAAACAATCCATTGACGGATGAAAGATGTCATAGCCGTAGAACTGACTGATGCCTTCGTTTTTCCTGTTTATGGCTCCCGTAACTCTAAACGAGCCAGAAGTTATGGCCGTCCGAATAATTGATATCTACAGGGTGCAACATCCACGGTGCAAGGTGCAACATCCGTCCGAAATGGCGAAACAGTATCGTACTAATTTTTGAAATGCGTGCATGGATTTGAAACAAAACGGTACCATGGTGCACCACTCTCCAGCGATGGTAAATCGAAGACCAGCCACGGTAATCCCGTTCTACCGTAAAAATCCACGTGTCGAAAAAAGAAAGGGTAAAAAACTTCCTAGACCCGATTGACATTCGGATAGTCTTTTTTGGGCATTAAACAATCCATTGACGGCTGAAAGCGGTCATAGTCGTAGAACTCACTGAGGCCTTCGTTTTGACTGATTATGGCTTCCGTAACTCTAAACGAGCCAGAAGTTATGGCCGTCCGAATAATCGATATCTACAGGGTGCAACATCCACGGTGCAAGGTGCAACATCCGTCCGAAATGGCGTAACAGTGTCGTACGACTTTTTGAAATGCGTGCATGTATTTGAAACGAAACAGTACCCTGGTGCACCACTCTCCAGCGATGGTAAATTGAAGAACAGCCACGGTAACCCCGTTTTACCCTCAAAATCCACGTGTCGAAAAAACGGAGGGTAAAAAACTTCCGAGACCCGATTGAGATTCGGATAGTCTTTTTTGGACATTAAACAATCCATTGACAGCTGAAAGACGTCATAGCCGTAGAACTCACTAATGTCTTCGCTTTGTCTGGTTATGGCACCCGTAACTCTAAACGAGCCAGAAGTTATGGCCGTCCGAATAATCGATATCTACAGGGTGCAACATCCACGGTGTAAGGTGCAACATCCGTCCGACATGGCGAAAAAGTATCGTACGATTTTTTGAAATGCGTGCATGCATTTGAAACAAAACGGTACGATGGTGCACCACTCTCCAGCGATGGTAAATTGAAGACCAGCCACGGTAATCCTGGTTTTCCGTAAAAATCCACGTGTCGAAAAAACAAAGGGTAAAAAACTTCCGAGATCCGATTGAGATTCGGATAGTATTTTTTGGCCATTAAACAATCCATTGATGGCTGAAAGCGCTCATAGCCGTAGAACTCACTAAGCCCTTCGTTTTGACTGGTTATGGCTCCCGTAACTCTAAACGAGCCAGAAGTTATGGCCGTCCGAATAAGGGATATCTACAGGGTGCAACATCCACGGTGCAAGGTGCAACATCCGTCCGAAATGGCGAAACAGTGTTGTACGCCTTTTTGAAATGCGTGCAAGGATTTGAAACGAAACGGTACCATGGTGCACCACTCTCCAGCGATGGTAAATTGAAGACCGGCCACGGTAATCCCGTTTTGCCTAAAAAATCCACGTGTCGAAAAAACGAAGGGTAAAAAACCTCCGAGACCCGATAGAGATTCGGATAGTCTTTTTTGGGCATTAAACAATCCATTGACGGCTGAAAGCTATCATAGTTGTAGAACTCACCGATGCCTTCGTTTTGACTAGTTATGGCTCCCGTAACTCTAAACGAGCCAGAAGTTATGGCCGTCCGAATAATCGATATCTACATGGTGCAACATCCACGGTGCAAGGTGCAACATCTGTCCGAAATGGCGAAAATGTGTCGTACGACTTTTTGAAATGCGTGCATGGATTTGAAACGAAACGGTACCATGGTGCACCACTCTATAGCGTTGGTAAATCGAAGACCAGCCACGGTTATCCCGTTCTACCATAAAAATCCACGTGTCGAAAAACGAAGGGTAAAAAACTTCCTAGACCCGATTGAGACTCGGATAGTCTTTTTTGGTCATTAAACAATCCACTGATGGCTAAAAGCTGTCATAGCCGTAGAACTCACTGAGGCCTTCGTTTTGGCTGGTTATGGCTCCCGTAACTCTAAACGAGCCAGAAGTTATGGCCGTCCGAATAATCGATATCTACAGGGTGCAACATCAACGGTGCAAGGTGCGACATCCGTCCGTAATGGCGTAACAGTGTCGTACGACTTTTTGAAATGCGTGCATGGATTTGAAACGAAACAGTACCCTGGTGCACCACTCTCCAGCGATGGTAAATTGAAGACCAGCCACGGTAACCCCGTTTTACCCTCAAAATCCACGTGTCGAAAAAACGGAGGGTAAAAAACTTCCGAGACCAGATTGAGATTCAGATAGTCTTTTTTGGACATTAAACAATCCATTGACAGCTGAAAGACGTCATAGCCGTAGAACTCACTAATGTCTTCGTTTTGTCTGGTTATGGCACCCGTAACTCTAAACGAGCCAGAAGTTATGGCCGTCCGAATAATCGATATCTACAGGGTGCAACATCCACGGTGTAAGGTGCAACATCCGTCCGACATGGCGAAACAGTATCGTACGATTTTTTGAAATGCGTGCATGGATTTGAAACAAAACGGTACGATGGTACACCACTCTCCAGCGATGGTAAATTGAAGACCAGCCACGGTAATCCCGGTTTTCCGTAAAAATCCACGTGTCGAAAAAACAAAGGGTAAAAAACTTCCGAGATCCGATTGAGATTCGGATAGTATTTTTTGGGCATTAAACAATCCATTGATGGCTGAAAGCGCTCATAGCCGTAGAACTCATTAAGCCCTTCGTTTTGACTGGTTAAGGCTCCCGTAACTCTAAACGAGCCAGAAGTTATGGCCGTCCGAATAATGGATATCTACAGGGTGCAACATCCACGGTGCAAGGTGCAACATCCGTCCGAAATGGCGAAACATTGTCGTACGAATTTTTGAAATGTGTGCAAGGATTTGAAACGAAACGGTACCATGGTGCACCACTCTCCAGCGATGGTAAATTGAAGACCGGCCACGGTAATCCCGTTTACCGTACAAATCCACGTGTCGAAAAAACGAAGGGTAAAAAACCTCCGAGACCCGATAGAGATTCGGATAGTCTTTTTTGGGCATTAAACAATCCATTGACGGCTGAAAGCTAACATAGTCGTAGAACTCACCGAGGCCTTCGTTTTGACTAGTTATGGCTCCCGTAGCTCTAAACGAGCCAGAAGTTATGGCCGTCCGAATAATCGATATCTACAGAGTGCAACATCCACGATGCAAGGTGCAACATCTGTCCGAAATGGCGAAACTGTGTCGTACGACTTTTTGAAATGCGTGCATGGATTTGAAACGAAACGGTACCATGGTGCACCACTCTATAGCGATGGTAAATCGAAGACCAGCCACGGTTATCCCGTTCTACCATAAAAATCCACGTGTCGAAAAACGAAGGGTAAAAAACTTCATAGACCCGATAGAGACTCGGATAGTCTTTTTTGGTCATTAAACAATCCACTGATGGCTAAAAGTTGTCATAGCCGTAGAACTCACTGAGGCCTTCGTTTTGGCTGGTTATGGCTCCCGTAACTCTAAACGAGGCAGAAGTTATGGCCGTCCGAATAATCGATATCTACAGGGTGCAACATCCACGGTGCAAGGTGCAACATCCGTCCGTAATGGCGTAACAGTGTCGTACGACTTTTTGAAATGCGTGCATGGATTTGAAACAAAACAGTACCCTGGTGCACAACTCTCCAGCGAGGGAAAATTGAAGACCAGCCACGGTAATCCCGTTTTACCATAAAAATCCACGTGTCGAAAAAACGAAGGGTAAAAAACTTCAGAGACCCAATTGAGATTCGGATAGTCTTTTTTTGGCATTAAACAATCCATCGACGGCTGGAAGCTGCCATAGCCATAGAACTCACTGAGGCCTTCGTTTTGACTGGTTATGGCTCCCGTAACTCTAAACAAGCCAGAAGTTATGGCCGTCCGAATAATCGATATCTACAGGGTGCAACATCCACGGTGCAAGGTGCAACATCCGTCCGAAATGGCGAAACAGTATCGTACGAATTTTTGAAATGCGTGCATGGATTTGAAACAATACGGTACCATGGTGCACCACTCTCCAGCGATGGTAAATTGAAGACCAGCCACGGTAATCCCGGTTTTCCGTAAAAATCCACGTGTCGAAAAAACAAAGGGTAAAAAACTTCCGAGACCCGATTGAGATTCGGATAGTCTTTTTTGGGCATTAAATACATTGATGGCTGAAAGCTCTCATAGCCGTAGAACTCACTAAGACCTTCGTTTTGACTGGTTATGGCTCCCGTAACTCTAAACGAGCCAGAAGTTATGGCCGTCCGAATAATGGATATCTACAGGGTGCAACATCCACGGTGCAAGGTGCAACATCCGTCTGAAATCGCGAAACAGTGTCGTACGACTTTTTGAAATGCGTGCAAGGATTTGAAACGAAATGGTACCATGGTGCACCACTCTCCAGTGATGGTAAATTGAAGACCGGCCACGGTAATCCCGTTTTACCGTAAAAATCCACGTGTCGAAAAAACGACGGGTAAAAAACTTCCGAGACCCGATTGAGATTCGGATAATCTTTTTTGGGCATTAAAAAATCCATTGATGGCTGAAAGCTGTCGTAGCCGTATAACTCACTGAGGCCTTCGTTTTGATTGGTTATGGCTCCCGTAACTCTAAACGAGCCAGAAGTTATGGTCGTCCGAATAATCGATATCTACAGGGTGCAACATCCACAGTGCAAGGTGCAACATCCGTCCGAAATGGCGAAACAGTGTCGTACGCCTTTTTGAAATGCGTGCATGGATTTGAAATGAAACGGTACCATGGTGCACCACTCTCCAGCGATGGTAAATCGAAGACCAGCCACGGTTATCCCGTTCTACCGTAAAAATCCACGTGTCGAAAAAACGAAGGGTAAAAAACTTCCTAGACCCGATTGATATTCGGATAGTCTTTTTTGTGCATTAAACAATCCATTTACGGCTAAAAGCTGTAATTGCCGTAGAACTCACTGAGGCCTTCGTTTTGACTGGTTATGGCTCCCGCAACTCTAAACGAGCCAGAAGTTATGGCCGTCCGAATAATTGATATCTAAAGGGTGCAACATCCACGGTGCAAGGTGCAACATCCGTCCGTAATGGCGTAACAGTGTCGTACGACTTTTTGAAATGCGTGCATGGATTTGAAACAAAACGGTACCCTGGTGCACCACTCTCCAGCGAGGGAAAATTGTAGACCAGCCACGGTAATCCCGTTTTACCATAAAAATCCACGTGTCGAATAAACGAAGGGTAAAAAACTTCCGAGACCCGATTGAGATTCGGATAGGTATTTTTGGGCATTAAACAATCCATCGACGGCTGAAGCTGTTGTTATCCCGCTTTTCGGCAAAGCCGCGATACCAAAAGATCGATCGAAAACGAAGGACAGTTCGCCTCAGAGGTTGATCGTACTTCCTTTCGTCGTGGATATCACTAAATTTTATCCAAGTCCAGATTGAGCTACAATTGATAGGGCACGGCAAGAAAGACCACAGGAGTCAGCATTTCAAATTTCAAGTCAATCCGAGTTCGCATGCTCAAGCTATGATCGGTTCAACTTGGAGGGAACACGCCGGTTTCGAACCCATCATGATGGGCGTCTTCGAACCCATCGTCATGCGCCATTCGAAACCATCACCTTCGAACCGAAGGACATCGAACCCATCGGTTTCGAAACCATCAAAGCTCCTCACCTTCGACTCTATTACCTTCGACTCCGTCGTGTTCGAATCCATGTGCCTCGTATCCATGGAGGGTTTGCAGAGCTCATGTGCATCCAAGGAACATAAGTTCGAACCCATCACAGAAGCCGTGCTTCGAACCCATCACAGAGGCCTTCTTTCGAACCCATCTGTGATACCATCTTCGAACCCATCCTGTGTAACTTCGTTCGAACCCACTGGGTCAACCAACCACGATGACGTGTCTTCCATCGGTTCGAATGCGTCGAGATACATGGAGTCAAAGCGGTCAACACGGAGTGGAATCCGGATCGATTCGATGTTTGCGCTCCACGTCACTACGAAGCCTCGTGCCATGATGGATTCGAAATCATCATTTCGAGTACATGGGTTCGAACCAGACAGCTATGCCAAAACCCCAATTTCGAATCCATCATATCTCCTAACCTATTGATCCAAATGCCACGAAATTTTCAATGAAGCTTGTGCACATGTCGAAGAATGTCCACGCCAAATTTCACCTCGATTGGATGAATTCTTGATCGGTTCGAATGGAGTTCGAACCGATGCCAAAGTGGGCCCAAACTTCCTAAGACCGTGCGTGTGGGCCCCCTCACGTGCAAGAAGTGGTCTCCCGAGTTTTCAGCGGAATATCAGCAGCCTACACCTATAAATAGAGCCCCAGGGCCAGCAGAAAAGGGATCTTCGGACTCTGAGATGCCGAGACTCTGCCGGATCAAGATCTCCATCATCCTATATCATAACTTGATTGTTGATTTCGAATTTCCAGTTGTAACTTGCTGTTGATCGCTGTAACAACTTGTAATCATTGAAAGAGAATCAATAAAACATCAAAAATAGCTTCACAGTGGACGTAGGCAACACGCCGAACCACTATAAATCGATTGTCTACGCATTTTCTTTACAGTTGATTGGAGTTTTTGTTAGATAATATCTGTTTGAACTTGCATTCTAGACTATTATCTCTTCAACGACTCCCGAAGAGTGTTGTGCCCAATTTTGACGCAAACACTTTGGTGCTTTCACCGAGAAAACCCAGATTTTCTCCTGCTCGTTGGATCTGTCATCGATACTGGATTGAATAAATCTAAGAGAGAGATCCAGATCGTTAAATCCAACTTCCTTCCCTTTTATTCAGATTTGCATAAAGTCTAGGAAAGGAACTCAATTCTAAAGATGGTTAGCAAAAGAACCACCTCGAACGCCGTCGATCAAGAAGGACAGGATAGACAGAATCCTGCCCCTCTACCTCCTCCTAATCAAGATGCCGCTGGGCACTCAGAACCGTCGGGTCCGGTTACCCGACAAGAATTGCAGTTGTTACTTCAAGAGCTGACCCAGAGTCGGCGACAACTAGAAGAACAGATACACGCTAACGCTGAGCTAATCAACAAGCTGGATCGCCAAAAACGAAAAAGATCCATGAGAGATCGTGCTTCTCGCTCTTCCAGCGAAAGTTCTTCATCTTCTGATTATCATAACCGACCTCCACGACCCCGGTTAGATGGGAGTCATATGCCACCCGCTGGAATCCAACCAACATTGACCGTTGGACAAATACGAGTTGGTCCGTCGGCCAGCTTCCAAACCGGACCCTCCTCCCGAGGAGGCGCCGTTCCTCATCACGCCACAGAATACCGCACCACTAGCATTGCGGCTGAACCAGGGGTCGACGCTCAAGACCAGTCGGACCTAGACCATCGTCATAGCGGCCGTACTCCTGAACTGTACGTCCCAGAGGACTATGAGCCGAGAAGGCAAGATGTGAACCGTCAACGATATCCGGTTCAAGCCCGAAGTATGGAACGTGACCATACTCCGGCGCAAATGCCGGATCTTTCAACTATGATACGTCAGATGATCCGTGAGAGTCAGGGATTCACAAACGACGATTGGGGAGTTTCCCGAAGTCACACTCCCTTTACGGACGACATTCTTAATGTTGAACCCCCACGGCGATTCCGAATGCCAACTCTGCCCATGTATGAGGGAAACTCCGATCCCAATCAACATATTCTAAAATATGAATGGTCGATGACTGCTGCCAGAGCCGACGACGCTGTGAAATGTCGTAGTTTCCCCATATCCCTATGGGGCATCGCCACCATGTGGTTCACCCGATTGTCTCCTCGATCCGTCTCCTCATTCGACCAGCTGGCCACAAAATTCGTTGAGCAATTCCGCATGCACGTCGCGAGGCCTAAAGATGTCAACACTCTATCTAGTGTCACACAAGCTCCCGGAGAGACACTCAGACACTACTTAGAAAGATTCCATACTGCATGTGCAGAGATTAGTAATCCAAACGATAACTCCATCCTTATGGCGTTAGCTAAGGGGATCGACCCCGATTCTGAATTTGCCAATTGGCTAGCTGGGAAACCACCTGCGTCATTGGACCGTTTCCATGCCAAAGCAGCTCAATTCCTGAGACGGGAAGACGCGAAACAGTCTAGGAAGCAAATTGACGCAGGACCAAATGCGGAAGGAACCCAAAGCAATGTTGCAATAAAACAATCTGGTGAGAGCTCCGGAAAAGTTCAATTGAACATTAAAAATAAACAAGCTCGGCGAAGAGAGAGCGTGAATCTACTTAAAAAACAAGATCAAAATCGCGGTACGCAACGCAAAAATCCGAAGTTCGACAGTTATACTCCTTTGAATATTTCATTGGAGGACTTGTATTTGCGGACCCGTAATGCGATTCAATATGAAAAACTTGCTCCAAGACCGTCGTCAGAGAGACAAATCCAGACGGAAAAATTTTGCAGGTTCCATGAAGGCTACGGGCACGATACGAACGAGTATCGTCGCTTACAGGATCTTGTTGAAAAACTGGTCAGGGAAAGGAGCCTGGAACAGTTTGTGCGGACACCGCAGCCCAGAGATGCGGGCCCATCCAATCCAATCAATGAACCCAATCGACCGAGGCAGGAGGACTCGACTTGTCCCCGTGGGAGATTGGTGATAAACGCCATCAGTGGCGGGCCTACTCATTCAGAAGCCTGGAACGACGAAGAACCTCGTCACTGTCACACATGACAGGCTCCTTCAATCCATGAATACTTTACAATTTCTTTTACGTTCTGAATTTTGAATTTGTAATAAGGCACTGACTTTGCCACATTTTCTCATTTCAGCAAATAAAATGCTATCTCTTCAAGCTAAAGCTGTGATTCACCGAATACAACATTCAACAATCACGACACACGAAGAGCTAAGTTCCATCGAACAATGGAATTTATTCAAATAGCGAGTGATTGCGTTACCACCGGCCACTCGCTAAGTGAAACCCCAGCTCGGGGGCAAGCCATCACATCGAAGGCTGAACTGGACCAACACACGATAGTCCATCCCATAATTCGTTCCCAGAGTGCGAACGGACTCCAACTTCCCACAGCGTGAATTGGAGTATAAACATTTAACAATTCGTTCCCGGAGTGCGAACGGACTCCAACTTCCCACAGCGCGAATTGGAGTACAAACATTCAATAATTCGTTCCCAGAGTGCGAACGGACTCCAAATTCCCACAGCGTGAATTGGAGTATAAACATTTAACAATTCGTTCCCGGAGTGCAAATGGACTCCAACTTCCCACAGCGCGAATTGGAGTATAAACATTTAATAATTCGTTCCCAGAGTGCGAACGGACTCCAAATTCCCGGAGCACGAATTGGAGTGTAAACATTTAACAATTCGTTCCCGGAGTGCGAACGGACTCCAACTTCCCACAGCGCGAATTGGAGTTTAAACATTCAATAATTCGTTCCCGGAGTGCGAACGGACTCCAACTTCCCACAACGTGAATTGGAGTATAAACACTTAACAATTCGTTCCCGGAGTGCGAACGGACTCCAACTTCCCACAGTGTGAATTGGAGCACAAACACCAAGTCAAAGTTCCCGTAGTGCGAACTAAAGTGTTAATACTAACTCCGAGTTAGTAGAGTGCGAGTTGGAATGTGAACATCATTCCCAAGTTCCCGGAGCGCGAACCACGTTATAAGCATCAATAACTCTCGAATTCCTAGAGTGCAATCCGGGTTATCGATCTCAAATTATTCTAAGTCCTCGGAATGCGGACGTGTGCTCAAGACTTGCAACAAGTGCGATCAACCACCAAAAATACAAGTGCTATTCCCCAAAACTGGGGGGCACGAAAGCTAAATATTAATCACTAACCGAAGTGATACAACGTCCGAAGCTCAACTCATTCATCAATCGCAACCTATGACCAAGATTTTCAGGCTTGGCGAATGAGACGAACTCTACTTAAACGGTAACAACGCCACAAGTACACCGAACCGAAAACAAGACACTACAAGCACTTAAGCACAGATAAAACAAGAGTTGAAACAAAGAAATAAAATTTTATTTCAACTAACTTAAAACAAGGACTTACACGCAGATAAGTTCTTCCAAAAAAGAATGCCAACTAGCAGGGGCCGGACCTGCATCTATACACGACCTACTGACAAAAAACGAAGACAAGTACCTATCTACCAAAACATCTACTTGAGAAGCCGATTTATTTCTTCATTTTCGTCCTTCTTACTAGTGGTACATCATCAGTGTCACTAGGGATAGAAATTCTTCGTTTTGAATGTCTCCTCTCCGGCGGTGGCTCTTCGGCTGGAGGCATGATGTCAATATCCTCCTCGGAGCTTGAGTCCGCATGGAGGCTTCCTGCCGGAGGAGCAGGGGGGACCGGATCCGTAATGGAAGTTGAGACAGTGCTACCCGATGGCGCTACCACAGCAGGTGCTGGACTCTGCGCCGCCGTGCTGCCGCCGACGATACCGCTATGCCCCGCAGCCTCTATTTCGGCGTTGATCTCAGCCAAAATTTCCTCATCACGAGTCGCATGGGCTTGGATGGGGGCATCTACGTCCTGCATCGAAGAACTTGAGGACGGCGGGAGGCTACTAACGATGATAAATGGCAAGTCAGAGAAAGAACCACCCTGCTCACCGAGCAGTTCACTCACCATTTGTTCTTCAGCAGATAAGGATCCCCCCTGCGTCGTCTCAGCAGATACCGCGGTTACAACAGTAGTCTCGGTAGCGATGGCCTTATCTCCTCTACTTGATTCTTGAGTCACAACAGTCGGCGCAACTCCAGTCACTAGGCAAAAAATAAGAAGTTATTAAAAACTGCTACAAAACAAACACTCTATTCAGAAAACGCTTGAGATAACTTCGGAATACCTTCCCCAGTTTGGCTCGCAGACGGCTGAACGGCCTCGGAAGTACGCTCATGAATAGGAGATAAGCGCGTTTGTTCCGGGTCGTAAGCAGGAACAGGATGCAAACTGACCATAGATACAGGCATCGACGAAGATGGTGTGGTGACTTCAGTGACAGCAGAATGGTGCTCAACGCCTGACCCCTCTCCGACTTCCAGGGAACGACCACCGATCATTTCCTTCTCATGAGCGATGATAGCGTCATGAAGAACCTTCTTCTCATCGTCTGTGAGTAGCCGATTCTCCAGTTCGAATCGATCGACCGCTTCACCTGGGTGCGCTTCCTCTTCCTCCTCAACCAATCGGTCCCAGGCGCTACGAAGGTGAACTGAGTAATCTTGAAGCCAGGCCAAGTTTCTGTGCTTCAACACATTGGCGTTGTAAGTTATGAGCAAATCTTCGATATCGGCTCTAGCCTGGCCTCTGCATGTTGAACCTTCTCCTCCACCTTTGCTTCGACCGCCTGAACTTTGGCCACGGCCACATCTCTTTCAGTGCGAAGCACTACGGCTTGCTCGCAGGCTTCTTGCGCCGTGTTATGCGCGTCATCTCTATCTTTAATAATCTCGGCAAATTTAGCCTTGAGCTCATTAAGTTCTTTTAACGCCGCATCCCGCTCAGCAGTGACGACAGTGTTCCGGTGTCCCATGTCTTCCACCGTAACATAGTGCTCCTTTTTCATTCTATCCATGGCTGCTTGAGCTTCGTCGACCTTTGTAAGAGCCTCCATCTCTGACTTTCGAGACGATTCAGCCTCAGTATTCAGCATTTGTATGATGCGGTCTCTTTGAGCCATCTCGGTTTGAAGCTTTTCAATGGTAGCCGCTCGTTCGAAGGCCAACGCCGATGCCTTATTGGCCACCCTATACCACGCCTTGTATTGGGAGTAGAAGTCATGCACATAGTCGAGCGCTAACCGCTCGGTCTCCGGCGGGATTCTTTTCAAATTCGGAGGAAAGGCGTAGTTATCGAAAAAAATATTCGGGAACTCCCTCTTTAATTGCGCGAGTCTAATTGCCCCTTCTCCCGAGATCTCTGTAGAAGGCTGCTCTGCGACTATCGGGGTCATCGCCTCGGATCGGGAAGCTTGAGAAACCGACGTATATCGAGAAGACTCGGAAGGATGAGGGACATGAGCAGGAGGTTGTACGGGATCTCTAGAAGGAGGAGGGGTATGCGGTTGTGATCGACGCTTATAACCCCTGTCCGTGTCGTATCTCTCGTGACTAGAATACCCAGAACGTCCCTGGTCGTAATGCCCAGAACGCCCCTGATCATAACCTCTATCCCCTTCTCGTCGGCGCGAGTCGTAATATGAAGGCTTGCGGGCGTGTCGAAGACTCCCAAGCATTGAACCTCGCTTAGACATGATATCTGCGAAGCAAAATAAAATAGAATTAATCACCTTTCAAAACAGATAGTTTTCAGTCAAAGGTTATGCAGTGTCGTGAAATGTGTATGAATATGCATTCCCCTCGACCAACCGGAAGTGTCGACCTCGCTAGTAATAAGAGGCTCGTTCAATTCTAGGGTGAGATGGAATTCCTCCAACCCGGCATCATGTTGAAAAGACACATCGTCCGGGATTGGAAGATCGGCAAGCCCTTCAAAAAGATTTTCAGTTCTCGGAAGAGACGTCTCCGAGATTCTAACTCCGGGAGCAGAACGGGCCGTGACGACCGATTTCCATCTCCCCTTCTTACTTGACTTAACCATGGCAGCCTTGCTTTTTCTCTGCTCCGCGACATCCGGAACTGCGTCAGTAGGCTCGGTCAGCGGCTCATCATCGGTGTGGGTTCTTTCAGAGTCCGCTTCCTCAGCTGTGGTAACTCTGGGTTTCTTGTGCTTGACTCGTTTCTTCGAGACGACCCGTAGTGCCACCTCAAAGCTTATGCTCTGCCCTTGTTCGATCAAACCGCAGGCCTGGAGATTCCTATCCGTCAATAACACATCGATATCCCTATCTCCACCCGGGACTTCTCGAAGCACTCGCACCATCTCCCTAAAGTGCTCGCCCTCAGGTCGCTGAATCACCGCTGCAAAAAAGGATAAAATATAAGTTCCACTTCAGCTGCAATTGCCGTAGTAATTATTTACGAACTCAACTATACTCACGTCTGAATAGCCATCGTCGGGCGAATCCAGGAGGACATCTGACATAAAACCATTCTGTCCTATAATAGCTCAACCTGGTCCAAGACCCGGTAACCACTTGGCAAATTCTCACCGCTTCCAGGAATGTGAAGGAGGGGTAGTCACCCCGAGTTTTGAAATTGTACAAGTATCTGATCTCAATTGGGAGCGGTGGTCGACGGAGATATTCCATAAATGCAATGAACAAGCTATTGATCGACGCATATCTGTTCGGGTGCAGCTGAGATGGGGCGATCCTCAAGAACGACAATACTTCCCTTATATACTCGTGGAATGGAGGAAGTGTCCCGGCCGCGCACGCGTGGCGGTTAAATGCTGTATATCCCTCTGGGGGATTATGCGGTCTATCATTCGGCCCCGGCAGTAGCACATCATCCAGCGACAGGCCGTGTCTCAAACATATTCTCCCCAACATGTCTTCAGAGATATTGGACGGCACGGAATCTGATGGATTGGCAATGAATGACGCATCGGGAAGTTCATCCGGGGATGGACCAATAATCTCAGGGTCAATATCCGGGATCTCTAGCCTCGGAGAGACTGTAACTTGAGTCTCCTGCAGTTGTGAACTTGACGATTCCATAACTAGCTAACTCACGAGAAACCATCATTAGATGACAAAAACCCGTGCATTCCCCAGTGTAGCGTGTATGAGTGTGTGTTGTGCAGTGACATGCATTACTTGAATCAATGTTGCAGAGTTAAAGAAATATGCAAATGACAAGGCTATGGAGTCCAGCTATAATGACCGTCATCGCTGACCGTCATCACCAGTCCGTTTCCGTGATGGAAGTTGGTTCGGGTAGAAGTTGTTATAGTTCCATCGACGAGCTTCAAAAGGTAGTCATGTATGCAGTTTAATATTCAGGTCCAAATATGCAGGAATGAAGCTCGTCGGAGTTATGCTTGGAAAATTTCAAATTTTGGTATCCATCATGTAGGGTTCGAAACCATCACCAGGACTTCGTTCGAACCCAACCGAACATATCTTCTTTCGAACCCATCCTGACGTCGCTTCGAACCCATGCGTTCGAACCCATCCTGACGCGCTTCGAACCGATAAACAGATGACAAGTTCGAACCGATGAGAAAACCTCAACTCCGCATAATTCACGTTCGAACCGATCAACTTCGTATCGATACGAAGTTGTGGACTTCGAAACGATATCCTATGGGTTCGAACCCATCGGTTCGAATAGACCCCGCGAATCCCTCAATCGGTGCGAACTACGCATCCCAGCAAGGACATTCCAAGGGTCGATTCGAAATTCAGTAAAAAGTCGCCACCGTCATCGATTCGAACTCGAGCCCACGCATCGGTTCGAATCCCTCCCAAACCAGATCTGGTTTTGCCAATCTCGAAGCTACGCAATCGATAGAAAGAAACGGGTTCAAAATAACTTCGCCATTTGAATCCGAGGCTAATTACCTAGTTTGGATGATGAATTCAAGGAATTGAAGATTCAGATCTTGAATGGTTCGAAAGAGCGACACTGTGTTTTCTCTTTTGGAGCTCTGAAACGATGAAGAGCACAGTAAAAAGCAAGCAAGAGTAAAAGTGAAAAGTGAAAAAATGCCGAGGTCTTTGCTATTTATATGGGGGGTTGGAGATGACTGGGTCGATTCGCGTGCCGGTAGACTTGACCGATTACAACAGGTCAGAATGCAGAACCGCTTCGAAATCCACTTTCGAACCCATACGTTCGAGGCTCCATCGTGTGAAGTACACGAACCACTGCCACGAACGAAAGTCTGGAAACCAACCTTTCACATCGGTTCGAATGTCAGTTTCGAACCCATCACAACACAAGTATACTCCATCCTTTCAGACCGGTTCGAATGTCAATTTCGAATCCATCACAGCAGCGAGCGTACCGCGTCCATACAAACGTGGATTTCGAACCCATCAATGCTCGAATGCATCGGTTCGAAACATTACGCTCGCGCAATACAAATTCGATTCCATTAACCTTCTACATCGGTTCAGGAGAGGATCGATACGAAGGAACCTTTCAAAACAACCACCAACCGTTGTCTCAATTCAAATTTCAAAATTGGTTCAGGAGAGAATCAATACGAAATTCTATAGCAAACCAAACTGACAACAACTCGTGGACGCACGACGTTAACAAGGGTCAAATTAACATATGCGCATACATGTTGGACTAACGTTCGATTTTGAATATTCACAGGGATCAAGCACTCGTCCTGTTACAAATGCGACAGCAAACGGCTAAGCACTATTATACAGCAATCAATCATATCAACGCAAGGTTACAGCAGTACAACATACGAGTTTCGACAAAAAAGAAAGCAATGACTGTTCAGAGAGAGGTGGCAGCTATTCAAAGCACGTCATGTTCCCACAAGACGTACTTTGGGGGGAAAAATGTTATCCCGCCTTTCGGCAAAGCCGCGATACCAAAAGATCGATCGAAAACGAAGGACAGTTCGCCTCAGAGGTTAATCGTACTTCCTTTCGCCGTGGATATCACTGAATTTTATCCGAGTCCAGATTGAGCTACAATTGATAGGGCACAGCAAGAAAGACCACAGGAGTCAGCATTTCAAATTTCAAGTCAATCCGAGTTCGCATGCTCAAGCTATGATCGGTTCAACTTGGAGGAAACACGTTGGTTTCGAACCCATCATGATAGGCGTCTTCGAACCCATCGTCATGCGCCATTCGAAACCATCACCTTCGAACCGAAGGACATCGAACCCATCGGTTTCGAAACCATCAAAGCGCCCCACCTTCGACTCCATTACCTTCGACTCCATCGTGTTCGAATCCATGTGCCTCGTATCCATGGAGGGTTTGCAGAGCTCATGTGCATCCAAGGAACACAAGTTCGAACCCATCACAGAAGCCGTGCTTCGAACCCATCACAGAGGCCTTCTTTCGAACCCATCTGTGATGCCATCTTCGAACCCATCCTATGTAACTTCGTTCGAACCCACTGGGTCAACCAACCACGATGACGTGTCTTCCATCGGTTCGAATGCGCCGAGATACATGGAGTCGAAGCGGTCAACACGGAGTGGAATCCGGATCGATTCGATGTTTGCGCTCCACGTCACCACGAAGCCTCGTGCCATGATTGATTCGAAATCATCGTTTCGAGTACATGGGTTCGAACCAGACAGCTATGCCAAAAGCCCAATTTCGAATCCATCATATCTCCTAACCTATTGATCCAAATGCCACGAAATTTTCACTGAAGCTTGTGCACATGTCGAAGAATGTCCACGCCAAATTTCACCTCGATTGGATGAATTCTTGATCGGTTCGAATGGAGTTCGAACCGATGCCAAAGTGGGCCCAAACTTCCTGAGACCGTGCGTGTGGGCCCCCTCACGTGCAAGAAGTGGTCTCCCGAGTTTTCAGCGGAATATCAGCAGCCTACACCTATAAATAGAGCCCCAGGCCCAGCAGAAAAGGAATCTTCGGACTCTGAGACGCCGAGACTCTGCCGGATCAAGATCTCCATCATCCTATATCATAACTTGATTGTTGATTTCGAATTTCCAGTTGTAACTTGCTGTTGATCGCTGTAACAACTTGTAATCATTGAAAGAGAATCAATAAAACATCAAAAAAAACTTCACAGTGGACGTAGGCAACACGCCGAACCACTATAAATCGATTGTCTACGCATTTTCTTTACAGTTGATTGGAGTTTTTGTTAGATAATATCTGTTTGAACTTGCATTCTAGACTATTATCTCTTCAACGACTCCCGAAGAGTGTTGTGCCCAATTTTGATGCAAACAGCTGTCATGGCCGTAGAACTCACTAAGGCCTTCGTTTTGATTGGTCATGGCTCCCGTAACTCTAAACGAGCCAGAAGTTATGGCCGTCCGAATAATCGATATCTACAGGGTGCAACATCCACGGTGCAAGGTGCAACATCCGTCCGAAATGGCGAAACAGTATCGTACGAATTTTTGAAATGCGTGCATGGATTTGAAACAAAACAGTACCATGGTGCACCACTCTCCAGCGATGGTAAATCGAAGACCAGCCACGGTAATCCCGTTCTACCGTAAAAATCCACGTGTCGAAAAAATGAAGGGTAAAAAACTTCCTAGACCCGATTGAGATTCGGATGGTCCTTTTTAGGCATTAAACAATCCATTGACGGTTGAAAGCTGTAATAGCCGTAGAACTCACTGAGGCCTTCGTTTTGACTGGTTATGGCTCCCGTAACTCTTAACGAGCCAGAAGTTATGGCCGTCCGAATAATCGATATCTACAGGGTGCAACATCCACGGTGCAAGGTGCAACATCTGTCCGAAATGGCGAAACAGTGTCGTATGACTTTTTGAAATGCGTGCATGGATTTGAAACGAAACGATACCATGGTGCACCACTCTATAGCGATGGTAAATCGAAGACCAGCCACGGTTATCCCGTTCTACCATAAAAATCCACGTGTCGAAAAACGAAGGGCAAAAAACATCCTAGACCAGATTGAGATTCGGATAGTCTTTATTGGGCGTTAAACAATCCATTGACGGCTGAAAGCTGTCAGAGCCGTAGAACTCACTGAGGCCTTCGTTTTGACTGGTTATGGCTTCCGTAACTCTAAACGAACCAGAAGTTATGGCCGTCCGAATAATCGATATCTACAGGGTGCAACATCCATAGTGCAAGGTGCAACATCCGTCCGAAATGGCGAAACAGTGTTGTATGACTTTTTGAAATGCGTGCGTGGATTTGAAACGAAACGGTACCATGGTGCACCACTCTCCAACGATGGTAAATCGAAGACTAGCCACGGTAATCCCGTTCTACCGTAAAAATCCACGTGTCGAAAAAACAAAGGGTAAAAAACTTCCTAGACCCGATTGAGGTTCGGATAGTCTTTTTTGGGCATTAAACAATCCATTGACGGCTGAAAGCTATAATAGCCGTAGAACTCACTGAGGCCTTCGTTTTGACTGATTATGGCTCCCGTAACTCTTAACGAGCCAGAAGTTATGGCCGTCCGAATAATCGATATCTACAGGGTGCGACATCCACGGTGCAAGGCGCAACATCCGTCCGAAATGGCGAAACAGTATCGTACGACTTTTTGAAATCCGTGCATGGATTTGAAACGAAACGGTACCATGGTGCACCACTCTATAGCGATGGTAAATCGAAGACCAGCCACGGTTATCCCGTTCTACCATAAAAATCCACGTGTCGAAAAACGAAGGGCAAAAAACTTCCTAGACCCGATTGAGATTCGGATAGTCTTTATTGGGCGTTAAACAATCCACTGACGGCTAAAAGCTGTCATAGCCGTAGAACTCACTGAGGCCTTCGTTTTGACTGGTTATGGCTCCCGTAACTCTAAACGAGCCAGAAGTTATGGCCGTCCGAATAATCGATATCTACAGGGTGCAACATCCACGGTGCAAGGTGCAACATCCGTCCGTAATGGTGTAACAGTGTCTTACGACTTTTTGAAATGCGTGCATGGATTTGAAACGAAACGGTACCCTAGTGCACCACTCTGCAGCGATGGTAAATTGAAGACCAGCCACGGTAATCCCGTTTTACCGTAAAAATCCACGTGTCGAAAAAACGAAGGGTAAAAAACTTCCGAGGCCCGATTGAGATTCGGATAGTCTTTTTTGGGCATTAAAGAATCCATCGACGTCTGAAAGCTATCACAACCGTAGATCTCACTGAGGCCTTCGTTTTGACTGGTTATGGCTCCCGTAACTCTAAACGAGCCAGAAGTTATGGCCGTTCGAATAATCGATATCTACAGGGTGCAACATCCACGGTGCATGGTGCAACATCCGTCCGAAATGGCGAAACAGTATCGTACGAATTTTTGAAATGCGTGCATGGATTTGACAAAAAAGGTACCATGGTGCACCACTCTCCAGCGATGGTAAATCGAAGACCAGCCACGGTAATCCCGTTCTACCGTAAAAATCCACGTGTCGAAAAAACGAATGGTAAAAAACTTCCTAGACCCGATTGAGATTCGGATAGTCTTTTTTGGGCATTAAACAATCCATTGACGGCTGAAAGCTCTCATAGCCGTAGAACTCACTAAGACCTTCGTTTTCACTGGTTATGGCTCCCGTAACTCTAAACGAGCCAGAAGTTATGGCCGTCCGAATAATGGATATCTACAGGGTGCAACATCCACGGTGCAAGGTGCAACATCCGTCCGAAATGGCGAAACAGTGTCGTACGACTTTTTGAAATGAGTGCAAGGATTTGAAACGAAATGGTACCATGGTGCACCACTCTCCAGCTATGGTAAATTGAAGACCGGCCACGGTAATCCCGTTTTACAGTAAAAATCCACGTGTCGAAAAAACGAAGGGTAAAAAACTTCCGAGACCCGATTGAGATTCGGATAGTCTTTTTTGGGTATTAAAAAATCCATTGACGGCTGAAAGCTGTCATAGCCATAGAACTCACTGAGGCCTTCGTTTTGACGGGTTATGGCTACCGTAACTCTAAACGAGACAGAAGTTATGGCCATCCGAATAATCGATATCTACAGGGTGCAACATCCACAGTGCAAGGTGCAACATCCGTCCGAAATGGCGAAACAGTGTTTTACGACTTTTTGAAATGCGTGCATGGATTTGAAACGAAACGGTACCATGGTGCACCATTCTCCAGCGATGGTAAATCAAAGACCAGCCACGGTAATCCCGTTCTACCGTAAAAATCCACGTGTCGAAAAAACGAAGGGTAAAAAACTTCCTAGACCCGATTGAGATTCGGATAGTCTTTTTTGGGCATTAAACAATCCATTGACGGCTGAAAAATGTCATAGACGTAGAACTCACTGAGGCCTTCGTTTTGACTGGTTATGGCTCCCGTAACTCTAAACGACGCAGAAGTTATGGCCGTCCGAATAATCGATATCTACAGGGGGCAACATCCACGGTGCAAGGTGCAACATCCGTCCGAAATGGTGAAATAATGTTGTACGACTTTTTGAAATGCGTGCATGGATTTGAAACGAAACGGTACCATGGTGCACCACTCTCCAGCGATGGTAAATCGAAGACCAGCCACGGTTATCCCGTTCTACCGTAAAAATCCACGTGTCGAAAAAACGAAGGGTAAAAAACTTCCTAGACCCGATTGAGATTCGGATAGTCTTTTTTGGGCATTAAACAATCCATTTACGGCTAAAAGCTGTAATTGCCGTAGAACTCAATGAGGCCTTCGTTTTGACTGGTTATGGCTCCCGTAGCTCTAGACGAGCCAGAAGTTATGGCCGTCCGAATAATTGATATCTACAGGATGCAACATCCACGGTGCAAGGTGCAACATCCGTCCGTAATGGCGTAACAGTGTTGTACGACTTTTTGAAATGCGTGTATGGATTCGAAACGAAACGGTACCCTGGTGCACCACTCTCCAGCGAGGGAAAATTGAAGACCAGCCACGGTAATCCCGTTTTACCTTACAAATCCACGTGTCGAAAAAACGAAGGGTAAAAAACTTCCGAGACCCGATTGAGATTCTGATAGTCTTTTTTGGGCATTAAACAATCCATCGACAGCTGAAAGCTGTCATAGCCGTAGAAATCACTGAGGCCTTCGTTTTGACCGGTTATGGCTCCTGTAACTCTTAACGAGCCAGAAGTTATGGCCGTCCGAATAATCGATATCTACAGGGTGCAACATCCACGGTGCAAGGTGCAACATCCGTCCGAAATGGCGAAACAGTATCGTACGAATTTTTGAAATGCATGCATGGTTTTGAAACAAAAAGGTACCTTGGCGCACCACTCTCCAGCGATGGTAAATCGAAGACCAGCCACGGTAATCTCGTTCTACCGTAAAAATCTACGTGTCGAAAAAACGAAGGGTAAAAAACTTCCTAGACCCGATTGAGATTCGGATAGTCTTTTTTAGGCATTAAACAATCCATTGATGGTTGAAAGCTGTCATAGCCGTATAACTCACTGAGGCCTTCGTTTTGACTGGTTATGGCTCCCGTAACTCTTAACGAGCCAGAAGTTATGGCCGTCCGAATAATCGATATCTACAGGGTGCAACATCCACGGTGCAAGGTGCAACATCCGTCCGAAATGGCGAAACAGTGTCGTACGACTTTTTCAAATGCGTGCATGGATTTGAAACGGAACGGTACCATGGTGCACCACTCTCCAGCGATGGTAAATCGAAGACCAACCACGGTGATCCCGTTCTACCGTAAAAATCCACGTGTCGAAAAAATAAAGGGTAAAATACTTCCGAGACCCGATTGAGATTCGGATGAAGCAAAGGGTAAAAAACTTCCCTGCCTTTTGGGAATTAAACGATCCATTGACGGCTGAAAGCTGTCATAGCCGTAGAACTAACTGAGGCCTTCATTTTGACTGGTTATGGCTCCCGTAACTTGTTTGCGCAAAAAATGGGCAAACACCTCTATTCGTGTGATTTAGTTGATTTTATGTGATTCTTAATGATTTAGATGAGTTATGTAAATATGAAAAAGGCAGGGGCTGAAATGTAAAAGACACGCAGATTTATAGTGGTTCGGCCAGAACGTGCCTACGTCCACTTTATATGTTATTATCTTCTTTTTTCAGATTACAAGTACAATGCTTGGTGTACAAGTGTATGAAAGTAGTTTGAAAGTTCCTTCCGTGCTTGAGCTCTCAAACTTGTCTGCCATTGTTGTACCCCTGCCCCTCTATTTATAGAGTGAGGCTGGGGGCAGGGGTCCTGAATGTATATAGCTGCTGGTGGGCCCGGGCTGAAGCAATCTGGCCTGGTAGTTATCTGGTTCGGCGAGCCTCCATTCGGTATGGAGCTTGGACCGGTGATGGAGCGGGATGGAGGTTCATTCGGTGGTGAGGTATGTGGTTGGCTCGGTGCTTGTTTGGAGAGGAAGTTGGTCCGGTATGGTTTTCTGGTTCGGTGGAGACTATGAGAAGAGGCCGGTCCGGTAGTGCTTGGTACGGTGGTGGCCTTGTTGTCGGAGTTGGTTCGGCTTGGGACAACCTTTCTCTGGTTCGGTAGTAGGAGGTTAAGGATGGAGCTTGGACCGGTGAGGCATGCCGAATGGCCGTAGATGCTTTGCCGAATGAGGTATATCTTCAAACGCCGAATGTGCTTTAAGCTGGGCCTTGCCGAATGGCTCTGTGCCTGTATCTTCTATGTTTGCATTGAGCCTTTTGTTTGCCGAATGGGGTGGAGGTTGCGAACCCGGGTGAAACTGACACTTCTTGGTCCCGAGATCTCCTGGGTGAGAATTCGCCCAACATAACTCTAAAGGAGCCAGAAGTTATTGCCGTCCGAATAATCGATATCTACAGGGTGCAACATCCACGGTGCAAGGTGCAACATCCGTCCGAAATGGCGTAACAATGTTGTACGACTTTTTGAAATGTGTGCATGGATTTGAAACGAAACGGTACCATGGTGCACCACTCTCCAGCGATGGCAAATCGAAGACCAGCCACGGTAATCCCGTTCTACCGTAAAAATCCACGTGTCGAAAAAACTAAGGGCAAAAAACATCCTAGACCCGATTGAGAATCGGATAGTCTTTTTTGGGCATTAAACAATCCATTGACGGCTGAAAGCTGTCATAGCCGTAGAACTCACTGAGGCCTTCGTTTTGACTGGTTATGGCTCCCGTAACTCTAAACGAGCCAGAAGTTATGGCCGTCCGAATAATCGATATCCACAGGGTGCAACATCCACGGTGCAAGGTGCAACATCCGTCCAAAATGGCGAAACAGTGTCGTACGACTTTTTGAAATGCGTTCAGGATTTGATTCGAAACGGTACCACGGTGCAACACTCTCCAGCGATGGTAAATTGAAGACCAGCCACGGTAATCCCGTTTTATCGTAAAAATCCACGTGTCGAAAAAACGAAGGGTAAAAAACTTCCGAGACCCGATTGAAATTCGGATAGTCTTTTTTGGGCATTAAACAATCTATTGACGGCTGAAAGTTATCATAGCCATAGAACTCACTGAGGCCTTCGTTTTGACCGGTTATGGCTCCCGTAACTCTAAACGACCCAGAAGTTATGGCGGTCCGAATAATCGATATCTACAGGGTGCAACATCCACGGTGCAAGGTGCAACATCTGTCCGAAATGGCGAAACAGTGTCGTACGACTTTTTGAAATGCGTGCATGAATTTGAAACGAAACGGTACAATGGTGTACCACTCTCCAACGATGGTAAATCGAAGACCAGCCACGGTAATCCCATTTTACCGTAAAAATCCACGTGTCGAAAAAACGAAGGGTAAAAAACTTCCGAGACCAGATTGAGATTCGGATAGTCTTTTTTGGGCATTAAACAATCCATTGACGGTTGAAAGCTGTCATAGCCGTAGAACTCACGGAGGCCTTCGTTTTGACTGGTTATGGCTCCCGTAACTCTAAACGAGCCAGAAGTTATAGCCGTCCGAATAATCGATATGCACAGGGTGCAACATCCACGGTGCAAGGTGCAACATCCGTCCGAAATGGCGAAACAGTGTCGTACGACTTTTTGAAATGCGTGCAAGGATTTGAAACGAAACGGTTCTCCAGCGATGGTAAATTGAAGACCAACCACAGTAATCCCGTTTTACCGTAAAAATCCACGTGTCGAAAAAACGAACGGTAAAAAACTTTCGAGACCCGATTGAGATTCGCATAGTCTTTTTTGGGCATTAAACAATCCATTGACGGCTGAAAGCTGTCATAGCCATAGAACTCACTGAGGCCTTCGTTTTGACTGGTTACGGCTCCCGTAACTCTAAACGACCCAAAAGTTATGGCGGTCCGAATAATCGATATCTACAGGGTGCAACATCCACGGTGCAAGGTGCAACATCCGTCCGAAATGGCGAAACAGTGTCGTACGACTTTTTGAAATGCGTGCATGGATTTGAAAGGAAACGGTACCATAGTGCACCACTCTTCAACGATGTTAAATCGAAGACCAGCCACGGTAATCCCATTTTACCGTAAAAATACACGTGCCGAAAAAACGAAGGTAAAAAATTTTCGAGACCCGATTGAGATTCGGATAGTCTTTTTTGGGCATTAAACAATCCATTGACGGCTGAAAGCGGTCATAGCCGTAGAACTCACTGAGGCCTTTGTTTTGACTGGTTATGGCTCCCGTAACTCTAAACGAGCCAGAAGTTATGGCCGTCCGAATAATCGATATCTACAGGGTGCAACATCCACGGTGCAAGGTGCAACATCTGTCCGAAATGGCGAAACAGTGTCGTACGAATTTTTGAAATGCGTGCAAGGATTTGAAACGAAACTGTACCATGGTGCACCACTCTCCAGCGATGGTAAATCAAAGACCAGCCAAGGTAATCCCATTTTACCGTAAAAATCGACGTGTCGAAAAAATGAAGGGTAAAAAACTTCCGAGACCCGAATGAGATTCGGATAGTCTTTTTTGGGCATTAAACAATCCATTGACGGCTGAAAGCTATCATAGCCGTAGAACTCACTGAGGCCTTCGTTTTGACTGGTTATGGCTCCCGTAGCTCTAAACGAGCCAGAAGTTATGGCCGTCCGAATAATCGATATCTACAGGTTGCTACATCCGCGCGGCAAGGTGCAACATCCGTCCGAAATGGCGAAAAAGTGTCGTACGACTTTTTGAAATGCGTGCAAGGATTTGAAATGAAACGGTACCATGGTGCACCACTGTCCAGCGATGGTAAATTGAAGATCAGCCACGGTAATCCCGTTTTACCGTAGAAATCCACGTGTCGAAAAAACGAGGGGTAAAAAACTTCCGAGACCCGATTGAGATTCGGATAGTCTTTTTTGGGCATAAAACAATCCATTGACAGCTGAAAGCTTTCATAGCCATAGAACTCACTGAGGCCTTCGTTTTGATTGGTTATGGCTCCCGTAACTCTAAACGAGCCAGAAGTTATGGCCGTCCGAATAATCGATATCTAAAGGGTGCAACACACACGGTGCAAGGTGCAACATCCGTCCGAAATGGCGAAACAGTGTCGTACGACTTTTTCAAATGCGTGCATGGATTTGAAATGGAACGGTACCATGGTGCACCACTCTCCAGCGATGGTAAATCGAAGACCAACCACGGTGATCCCGTTCTACCGTAAAAATCCACGTGTCGAAAAAACAAAGGGTAAAAAACTTCCGAGACCCGATTGAGATTCGGATAGTCTGTTTTGGGAATTAAACGATCCATTGACGGCTGAAAGCTGTCATAGCCGTAGAACTCACTAAGGCCTTCATTTTGACTCGTTATGGCTCCCGTAACTCTAAACGAGCCAGAAGTTATGGCCGTCCGAATAATCGATATCTACAGGGTGCAACATCCACGGTGCAAGGTGCAACATCCGTCCGAAATGGCGTAACAGTGTAGTACAACTTTTTGAAATGCGTGCATGGATTTGAAACGAAAAGGTACCCTGGTGCACCACTCTCCAGCGATGGTAAATTGAAGACCAGCCACGGTATTCCCATTTTACCGTAAAAATCCATGTGTCGAAAAAACGAAGGGTAAAAAACTTTCGAGACCCAATTGAGATTCGGATAGTCTTTTTTGGGCATTAAACAATCCATTGATAGCTGAAAGACGTGATAGCCGTAGAAATCACTAAGGCATTCGTTTTGACTGGTTATGGCTCCCGTAACTCTAAACGAGCCAGAAGTTTTGGCTGTCAGAATAATCGATATCTACAGGGTGCAACATCCACGGTGTAAGGTGCAACATCTGTCCGAAATGGCGAAACTGTATCGTACGAATTTTCGAAATGCGTGCATGGATTTGAAACAAAATGGTACCATGGCGCATCACTCTCCAGCGATGGTAAATTGAAGACCAGCCACGGTAATACCGTTTTACCGTAAAAATCCACGTGTCGAAAAAACGAAGGGTAAAAAACTTTCGAGACCCGATTGAGATTCGGATAGTCTTTTTTGGGCATTAAACAATTCATTGACGGCTGAAAGCTCTCATATCCGTAGAACTCACTAAGACCTTTGTTTTGACTGGTTATGGCTCCCTTAACTCTAAACGAGCCAGAAGTTATGGCCGTCCGAATAGTGGATATCTACAGGGTGCAACATCCGTCCGAAATGGCGAAACAATGTCGTACGACTTTTTGAAATGCGTGCAAGGATTTGAAACGAAACGCTACCATGGTGCACCACTCTCCAGCGATGGTAAATCGAAGACCAGCCAAGGTAATCCCGTTTTACCGTAAAAATCCACGTGTCGAAAAAACGAAGGTAAAAAACTTCCGAGACCCGATTGAGATTCGGATTGTCTTTTTTGGGCATTAAACAATCCATCGACGGCTGAAATATGTCATAGCCGTAGAACTCACTGAGGCCTTCGTTTTGACTGGTTATGGCTCCCGTAACTCTAAAAGAGCCAGAAGTTATGGCCGTCCGAATAATCGATATCTACAGGGTGCAACATCCACGGTGCAAGGTGCAACATCCGTCCAAAATGGCGAAACAGTATCGTACGAATTTTTGAAATGCGTGCATGGAATTGAAACAAAACGGTACCATGGTGCACCACACTCCAGCGATGGTAAATCGAAGACCAGCCACGGTAATCCCGTTTTACCGTAAAAATCCACGTGTCGAAAAAACAAAGGGTAAAAAACTTCCGAGACCCGATTGAGATTCGGATAGTCTTTTTTGGGCATTAAACAATCCATTGACGGCTAAAAGCTTTCGTAGCCGTCGAGCTCACTAAGTCCTTCGTTTTGACTGGTTATGGCTCCCGTAACTCTAAACGAGCGAGAAGTTATGGCCGTCCGAATAATGAATATCTACAGGGTGCAACATCCACGGTGCAAGGTGCAACATCCGTCCGAAATGGCGAACAGTGTCGTACGACTTTTTGAAATGCGTGCAAGGATTTGAAATGAAACGGTACCATGGTGCACCACTCTCAAGCGAAGGTAAATTGAAGACCGGCCACGGTAATCCCGTTTTACCGTAAAAATCCACGTGTCGAAAAAACGAAGGGTAAAAAACTTCCAAGACCCGATTGAGATTCAGATAGTCTTTTTTGGGCATTAAACAATCCATTGACGGCTGAAAGCTGTACTAGCCGTAGAACTCACCGAGGCCTTCGTTTTGACTGGTTATGGCTCCCGTAACTCTAAACGAGCCAGAAGTTATGGCCGTCCGAATAATCGATATCTACAGGGTGCAACATCCACGTGCAAGGTGCAACATCCATCCGAAATGGCGAAACAGTATCGTACGAATTTTTAAAATACGTGCATGGATTTGAAACAAAACGGTACCATGGTGCACCACTCTCCAGCGATGGTAAATCGAAGACCAGCCACGGTAATCACGTTCTACCGTAAAAATCCACGTGTCGAAAAAACGAAGGGTAAAAAACTTCCTAGACCCGATTGAGATTCGGATAGTCTTTTTTGGGCATTAAACAATCCATTGACGGCTGAAAGCTATCATTGCCGTAGAACTCACTGAGGCCTTCGTTTTGACTGGTTATGGCTCCCGTAATTCTTAACGAGCCAGAAGTTATGGCCGTCCGAATAATCGATATCTACAGGGTGCAACATCCACGGTGCAAGGTGCAACATCCGTCCGAAATGGCGAAACAGTTTCGTACGACTTTTTGAAATGCGTGCAAGGATTTGAAACGAAACAGTACCATGGTGCACCACTCTCCAGCGATGGTAAATTAAAGACCAGCCACGGTAATCCAGTTTTACCGTAAAAATCCACGTGTCGAAAAAACGAAGGGTAAAAAACTTCCGAGACCCGATTGAGATTCGGATAGTCTTTTTTGGGCATTAAAAAATCCATTGACGGCAGGAAGCCTTCATAGCCGTAAAACTCACTGAGGCCTTCGTTTTGACTGGTTATGGCTCCCGTAGCTCTAAACGAGCCAGAAGTTATTGCCGTCCGAATAATCGATATCTATAGGGTGCAACATCCACGGTGCAAGGTGCAACATCCATCCGAAATGGCGAAACAGTATCATACGAATTTTTGAAATACGTGCATGGATTTGAAACGAAACGGTACCATGGTGCACCACTCTCCAGCGATGGTAAATCGAAGACCAGCCACAGTAATCCCGTTCTACCATAAAAATCCACGTGTCGAAAAAACGAAGGGTAAAAAACTTCCTAGACCCGATTGAGATTCGGATAGTCTTTTTTGGGCACTAAACAATCCATTGACGGCTGAAAGATTACATAGCCGTAGAACTCACTGAGGCCTTCGTTTTGACTGGTTATGGCTCCCGTAACTCTAAACGAGCCAGAAGTTATGGTCGTCCGAATAATCGATATCTACAGGGTGCAACATCCACGGTGCAAGGTGCAACATCCGTCCGAAATGGCGAAACAGTGTCGTACGACTTTTTCAAATGCGTGCAAGGATTTGAAATGAAACGGTACCATGGTGCACCACTCTCCAGCGATGGTAAATTGAAGACCGGCCATGGTAATCCCGTTTTACCATAAACATCAACGTGTCGAAAAAACGAAGGGTAAAAAACTTCCTAGACCCGATTGAGATTCGGATAGTCCTTTTTGGGAATTAAACAATCCATTGACGGCTGAAAGCTGTCATAGCCGTAGAACTCACTGAGGCCTTCGTTTTTACTGGTTATGGCTCTCGTAACTCTAAACGGGCCAGAAGTTATGGCCGTCCGAATAATCTATATCTGCAGGGTGCAACATCCACAGTGCAAGGTGCAACATCCGTCCGAAATGGCGAAACAGTGTCGTACGACTTATTGAAATGCGTGCATGGATTTGAAACGAAATGGTACCATGGTGCACCATTCTCCAGCGATGGTAAATCGAAGACCAGCCACGGTAATCCCGTTCTACCGTAAAAATTCACGTGTCGAAAAAACGAAGGGTAAAAAACTTCCTAGACCCGATGGAGATTCAGATAGTCTTTTTTGGGAATTAAACAATCCATCGACGACTGAAAGATGTCATAGCCGTAGAACTCACTGAGTCCTTTGTTTTGACTGGTTATGGCTCCCGTAACTCTAAACGAGCCAGAAGTTATGGCCGTCTGAATAATCGATATCTACAGGGTGCAACATCCACGGTGCAAGGTGCAACATCCGTCCGAAATGGCGAAACAGTATCGTACGAATTTTTGAAATGCGTGCATGGAATTGAAACAAAACGGTACCATGGTGCGCCACTCTCTAGCGATGGTAAATCGAAGACCGGCCACGGTAATCCCGTTCTACCGTAAAAATCCACGTGTCGAAAAAACGAAGGGTAAAAAACTTCCTAGACCCGATTGAGATTCGGATAGCCTTTTTTGGGCATTAAACAATCCATTGACGGTTGAAAGCTGTCCTAGCCATAGAACTCACTAAGGCCTTCGTTTTGATTGGTTATGGCTCCTGTAACTCTAAACGAGCCAGAAGTTATCGCCGTCCGAATAATCGATATCTACAGGGTGCAACATCCACGGTGTAAGGTGCAACATCCGTCCGAAATGGCGAAACAGTATCGTACGAATTTTTGAAATGCGTGCATGGATTTGAAACAAAACGATACCATGGTGCACTACTCTCTAGCGAGGGTAAGTTAAAGACCAGCCACGGTAATCCCGTTTTACCATAAAAATCCACGTGTCGAAAAAACGAAGGGTAAAAAACTTCTGAGACCCGATTGAGATTCGGATTGTCTTTTTTGGGCATTAAAGAATCCATTGACGGCTCAAAGCTTTCATAGCCGTAGAACTCACTAAGTCCTTCGTTTTGACTGGTTATGGCTCCCGTAACTCTTAACGAGCGAGTAGTTATGGCCGTCCGAATAATGGATATCTATAGGGTGCAACATCCACGGTGCAAGGTGCAACATCCGACCGAAATGGCGAAACAGTGCCGTATGACTTTTTGAAATGCGTGCAAGGATTTGAAACGAAACGGTACCATGGTGCGCCACTCTCCAGCGACGGTAAACTGAAGACCGGCCACGGTAATCCCGTTTTACCGTAAAAATCCACGTGTCGAAAAAACGAAGGGTAAAAAACTTCCGAGACCCGATTGAGATTCGGATAGTCTTTTTTGGGCATTAAACAATCCATTGACGGCTGAAAGCTGTCCTAGCCGTAGAACTCACTGAGGCCTTCATTTTGACTGGTTATGGCTCTCGTAACTCTAAATGAGCCAGAAGTTATGGCCGTCCGAATAATCGATATCTACAGGGTGCAACATCCACGGTGTAAGGTGCAACATCCGTCCGAAATTGCGAAACAGTATCGTACGAATTTTTGAAATGCGTGAATGGATTTGAAACAAAACAGTACCATGGTGCACTACTCTCGAGCGATGGTAAATTGAAGACCAGCCACGGTAATCCCGTTTTACCGTAAAAATCCACGTGTCGAAAAAACGAAGGGCAAAAAACTTCCGAGACCCGAATGAGATTCGGATAATCTTTTTTGGGCATTAAACAATCCATTGACAGCTGAAAGCTGTCATAGCCGTAGAACTCACTGAGGCCTTCGTTTTGATTAGTTATGGCTCCCGTGACTCTAAACGAGCCAGAAGTTATGGCCGTCCGAATAATCGATATCTATAGGGTGCAACATCCACGGTGCAAGGTGCAACATCCGTCCGAAATGGCGAAACAGTGCCGTACGACTTTTTGAAATGCGTGCAAATATTTGAAACGAAACAGTACCGTGGTGCGCCACTCTACAACGATGGTAAATTGAAGACCCGCCACGGTAATCCCGTTTTACCTTAAAAATCAACGTGTCGAAAAAACGAAGGGTAAAAAACTTCCGAGACCCGATTGAGATTCGGATAGTCTTTTTTGGGAATTAAACAATCCATCGACGGCTGAAAGATGTCATAGCCGTAGAACTCACTGAGTCCTTCGTTTTGACTGGTTATGGCTCCTGTAACTCTAAACGAGCCAGAAGTTATGGCCGTCCGAATAATCGATATCTACAGGGTGCAGCATCAACGGTGCAAGGTGCAACATCCGTCCGAAATGGCGAAACAGTATCGTACGAATTTTTGAAATGCGTGCATGGAATTGAAACAAAACGGTACCTTGGTGCACCACTCTCCAGCGATGGTAAATCGAAGACCGGCCACGGTAATCCCGTTCTACCGTAAAAATCCACGTGTCGAAAAAACGAAGGGTAAAAAACTTCCTAGACCCGATTGAGATTCGGATAGTCTTTTTTGGGCATTAAACAATCCATTGATGGCTGAAAGCTGTCCTAGCCGTAGAACTCACTGAGGCCTTCGTTTTGATTGGTTATGGCTCCTGTAACTCTAAACGAGCCAGAAGTTATGGCAGTCCGAATAATCGATATCTACAGGGTGCAACATCCACGGTGTAAGGTGCAACATCCGTCCGAAATGGCGAAACAGTATCGTACGAATTTTTGAAATGCGTGCATGGATTTGAAACAAAACGGTACCATGGTGCACTACTCTCCAACGAGGGTAAATTATAGACCAGCCACGGTAATCCCGTTTTACCGTAAAAATCCACGTGTCGAAAAAACGAAGGGTAAAAAACTTCTGAGACCCAATTGAGATTCGGATAGTCTTTTTTGGGCATTAAACAATCCATTGATGGCTCAAAGCTTTCATAGCCGTAGAACTCACTAAGTCCTTCGTTTTGACTGGTTATGGTTCCCGTGACTCTAAACGAGCGAGAAGTTATGGCCGTCCGAATAATGGATATCTACAGGGTGCAACATCCACGGTGCAAGGTGCAACATCCGACCGAAATGGCGAAACAGTGCCGTACGACTTTTTGAAATGCGTGCAAGGATTTGAAACGAAACGGTACCACGGTGCACCACTCTCCAGCGATGGTAAATTGAAGACCGGCCACGGTAATCCCGTTTTACCGTAAAAATCCACGTGTCGAAAAAACGAAGGGTAAAAAACTTTAGAGACCCGATTGAGATTCGGATAGTCTTTTTTGGGCATTAAACAATCCATTGACGGGTGAAAGCTTTCCTAGCCGTAGAACTCACTAAGGCCTTCATTTTGACTGGTTATGGCTCCCGTAACTCTAAATGAGCCAGAAGTTATGGCCGTCCGAATAATCGATATCTACAGGGTGCAACATCCACGGTGTAAGGTGCAACATCCGTCCGAAATAGCGAAACAGTATCGTACCAATTTTTGAAATGCGTGCATGGATTTGAAACAAAACGGTACCATGGTGCACTACTCTCCAGCGATGGTAAATTGAAGACCAGCCACGGTAATCTTGTTTTACCGTAAAAATCCACGTGTCGAAAAAACGAAGGGTAAAAAACTTCCGAGACCCGATTGAGATTCGGATAGTCTTTTTTTGGGCATTAAACAATCCATTGACAGCTGAAAGCTGTCATAGCCGTAGAACTCACTGAGGCCTTCGTTTGGACTAGTTATGGCTCCCGTGACTCTAAACGAGCCAGAAGTTATGGCCGTCCGAATAATCGATATCTACAGGGTGCAACATCCACGGTGCAAGGTGCGACATCCGTCCGAAATGGCGAAACAGTGCCGTACGACTTTTTGAAATGCGTGCAAAGATTTGAAATGAAACAGTACCATGGTGCGCCACTCTCCAGCGATGGTAAATTGAAGACCAGCCACGGTAATCCCGTTTTACCTTAAAAATCCATGTGTCGAAAAAACGAAGGGTAAAAAACTTCCGAGACCCGATTGAGATTCGGATAGTCTTTTTTGGGCATTAAACAATCCATTGACGGCTGCAAGCTGTCATTGCCGTAGAACTCACTGAGGCCTTCGTTTTGACTGGTTATGGCTCCCGTAACTCTAAACGAGCCGGAAGTTATTGCCGTCCGAATAATCGATTTCTACGGGGTGCAACATCCACGGTGCAAGGTGCAACATCCGTCCGAAATGGCGACACAGCGTTGTACGACTTTGTGAAAAGCGTGCATGGATTTGAAACGAAACGGTACCATGGTGCACCACTCTCCAGCGATGGTAAATCGAAGGCCAGCCACGGTAATCCCGTTCTACCGTAAAAATCCACGTGTCGAAAAAACGAAGGGTAAAAAACTTCCTAGACCCGATTGAGATTCAGGTAGTCTTTTTTGGGCATTAAACAATCCATTGACGGCAGAAAGCTATCATAGCCGTAGAAATCACTGAGGCCTTCGTTTTGACTGGTTATGGCTCCCGTAACTCTGAACGAGCCAGAAGTTATGGCCGTCAGAGTAATCGATATCTACAGGTTGCTACATCCACGGTGCAAGGTGCAACATCCGTCCGAAATGGCGAAACAGTGTCGTACGACTTTTTGAAATGCGCGCAAGGATTTGAAACGAAACGGTACCATGTTGCACCAATCTCCAGCGATGGCAAATTGAAGACCGGCCACGGTAATCCCGTTTTACCATAAAAATCCACGTGTCGAACAAAACAATGGGTAAAAAACTTCCGAGACCCGATTGAGCTTCGGATAGTCTTTTTTGGCATTAAACAATCCATTGACGGCTGAAAGCTGTCATAGCCGTAGAACTCACCGGGGCCTTCGTTTTGACTGGTAATGGCTCCCGCAACTCTAAACGAGCCAGCAGTTATGGCCATCCGAATAATCGATATCTACAGGGTGCAAAATCCACAGTCCAAGGTGCAACATCCGTCCGAAATGGCGAAACGGTGTCGTACGACTTTTTGTAATGCGTGCATGGATTTGAAATGGAACGGTACCATGGTGCACCACTCCCCAGCGATGGTAAATCGAAGACCAGCCACGGTGATCCCGTTCTACCGTAAAAATCCACGTGTCGAGAAAAAACGTAGGGTAAAAAACTTCCTTGACCCGATTGAGATTCGGATTGTCTTTTTTGGTCATTAAACAATACATTGACGGCTGAAAGCGGTCATTGCCGTAGAACTCACTGAGGCCTTCGTTTTGACTGGTTATGGATCCCGTAACTCTAAACGAGCCAGAAGTTATGGCCGTCCGAATAATCGATATCTACAGGGTGCAACTTCCACGGTGCAAGGTGCAACATCCGTCCGAAATGGCGTAACAGTATCGTACGACTTTTTCAAATGCATGCATGGATTTGAAACGAAATGGTACCCTGGTGCACCACTCTCCAGCGATGGTAAATTGAAGACCAGCCACGGTAATCCCGTTTTACCGTAAAAATCCACGTGTCGAAAAAACGAAGGGTAAAAAACTTACGAGACCCGATTGAGATTCGGATAGTCTTTTTTGGGCATTAAACAATCCATTGACAGCTGAAAGACATCATAGCCGTAGAACTTACTAAGAACTTCGTTTTGAATGGTTATGGTTCCCGTAACTCTAAACGAGCCAGATGTTATGGCCGTTCGAATAATCGATATCTACAGGGTGCAACATCCACGGTGTAAGGTGCAACATCCGTCCGAAATGGCGAAACAGTATCGTACGATTTTTTGAAATGCGTGCATGGATTTGAAACAAAACGGTACCATGGTGCACTACTCTCCAGCGATGGTAAATTGAAGACTAGCCATGGTAATCCCGTTTTACCGTAAAAATCCACGTGTCGAAAAAACGAAGGGTAAAAAACTTCCGAGACCCGATTGAGACTCGGATAGTCTTTTTTGGGCATTAAACAATCCATTGACGGCTAAAAGCTTTCATAGCCGTAGAACTCACTAAGTCCTTCATTTTGACTAGTTATGGCTCCCGTAACTCTAAACGAGCGAGAAGTTATGGCCGTCCGAATAATGGATATCTACAGGGTGCAACATCCACGGTGCAAGGTGCAACATCCGTCCGAAATGGCGAAACAGTGCCGTACGACTTTTTGAAATGCGTGCAAGGATTTGAAATGAAACGGTACCATGGTGCACCACTCTCCAGCGATGGTAAATTGAAGACCGGCCACGGTAATCCCGTTTTACCGTAAAAATCCACGTGTCGAAAAAACGAAGGGTAAAAAACTTCCGAGACCCGATTGAGATTCGGATAGTCTTTTTTGGGCATTAAACAATCCATTGACGGCTGAAAGCTGTCCTAGCAGTAGAACTCACTGAGTCCTTCGTTTTGATTGGTCATGGCTCCTGTAACTCTAAACGAGCCAGAAGTTATGGCCGTCCGAATAATCGATATCTACAGGGTGCAACATCCACAGTGCAAGGTGCAACATCCGTCCGAAATGGCGAAACGGTGTTGTACGACTTTTTGAAATGCGTGCATGGATTTGAAACGAAACGGTACCATGGTGCACCACTCTCCAGCGATGGTAAATCGAAGACCAGCCACGGTAATCCCGTTCTACCGTAAAAATCCACGTGTCGAAAAAACGAAGTGTTGGGCGAATTCTCACCCAGAAGATCTCGAGACCAAGGAATCACAGTTTCACCCGGGTTCGCAACCACATCATTCGGCAAACACATGGCTCGATACAAGCATGGAAGTCAATCCGGCATTCCCACTCGGTATAAGCTCATCCGGTATTTTCATCCGGTCAAACCTCATCCGGTCCTCCACCAAACAACCGGTCCAGAGACCACTGCCGAACCAAACCATCTCCGCTTCAGCACCGAACCACACTTTCCTAAACATGCCACCGGACCATAGCCTCTTCTCCACAACCGGTCCAAACAAGCACCGAACCAAGCTTCGCCTACCCACCTACCGAACCACCTCACTACCGAATACACACCTACCACCGGACCACTCCTACCACCGGTCCAAGCTCCTTGCCGAATGAGGCCTCGCCGAACAAGATAACTACCAGGCCAGATTGCTTCAGCCCGGGCCCACCAACAGCTATATACATTCAGGACCCCTGCCCCCAGCCTCACTCTATAAATAGAGGGGCAGGGGTACAACAATGGCAGACAAGTTTGAGAGCTCAAGCACGGAAGGAACTTTCAAACTACTTTCATATACTTGTACACGAAGCATTGTACTTGTAATCTGAAATAAAGAAGATAATAACATATAAAGTGGACGTAGGCACGTTCTGGCCGAACCACTATAAATCTGCGTGTCTTTTACATTTCAGCCCCTGCTTTTTTCATATTTACATAACTCATCTAAATCATTAAGAATCACATAAAATCAACTAAATCACACGACTTGGAGGTGTTTGCCCATTTTTTGCGCAAACATTTTTGGTGCTTTCACTGAGAGACTTCGAACTCGAAGCTTCAGCTTCCCTCATTCAACCTTCTTTCCCAATAGCACCTTTCATTGCCTAGGAAACATGACTTCCAGGCCAAGAAAAGACGCCAACAAGGGAAAGAACGCTGCAACTAGCAGCGCTCCAAATCCAGTAGATCCAGATCAAGAGAACCATCCCACTACAGCAGCAGTGCCACGTGTAGATCAAGCAATTCCAACGGCCCCTACCGCGGAACAACCGGCAGTAATCACTAGAGCAGACCTAGACAGAGTTGTGGTGGAAGTGACTAACCGCTTCGCATCCCAACAAGAAGCTTTGGTGAACCAACTCATGTCACGCTTGAGGGATGTCGAAGAATCCAACCGCAACACTGAATCATGGGATGAATCTCAATCTGAAGGATCTCGGAGATAGCAAAGGTCTTCCCTCTTCGAGGAAGCCATCAACAGGAACAACAATGATAGGGGTCGCGCCCGGACTCAGCCCGAACTCCAACTCGATGAAGCACTTGGAACCGAACCCAGTGGGGGAGGCGCCAGGCGAGGGTCGGATGTGGCTGAGCCAGTCATGCCACCTAATCATAGAAACCCCGCTGAACGGAGCCGAGCTAGAACCCAGCCCGAAGTTGACCCCATGGAAATGCTCGAAACAGAACCCCGCAGGGGAAGATCAAGGCAGGGGGCAACTGTAGCTGGTCCTAGCATGCATCCGAGCAGCCAGAGACAACCACTGGATCACGTCAGAAGTGATAGACTATACCATCCCTACAGGTCATCTGGACGAGACCGATCTCGCAGGGAAGAACCAAGTTCATTTCTATCCGCTCCAAATTCTGATGAAAGAATGGCACGACTATTCAGAGAATGCGTCCAACGGGAGCAGAGGGACCGAGGAATAGGCGCTAGGGTCACCAGCCCCTTTACCCGCAATATCGAAACTACCATCACCCCCCGGGAATGGAAAATGCCAACCATGGAACCTTACAAGGGAACTTCCGACCCCATCGTACACTTACAAAGATACACCCAGCATATGCTCATGAGCAGAGCAACAGAAGGGGTGCTGTGTAAATGCTTTCCGCTACTCCTAGCAGATCTAGCTACCTCCTGGTTCTGCCATCTGCCCCAAGGATCTATCAGCTCATGGGAGATGTTGAAAGAAAGGTTCATTAGCCAGTTCCGCATCCATGTAGAACAGCCCAAGGATGCTTATTCTCTATCCAATGTTAAACAGAAATCCGGTGAGACACTGCAATAATATCTAACTCGGTTCAACGCCGCAGCGGCCGCAGTCCAAGATGCCGATGAGAAACTCACCCTAATGGCCCTCTGTAGCGGTGTACATCCAGATACCAAGTTCGCAAGAAGACTAACTAAGGAAAAACCAGCTACTTTACCTGATTTCTTCCATGAAGCTGGAAAGTATATGAGACTTGAAGACGCCGCCACTGAGAGGCAGTCAGGGCAACAAGGTAAGACAACTTCGGACAAAATTCCCGCTGCAACCAAGGATATTCGAAGAAATGAATCTAGAGACAATGCTGGGGGCAAGAAGGTTGAAAAACGCCAATATCGACCAGGACCGAGATTTGACTCCTACACTCCTTTGAATGAAACCATCGAAAACATCTATCTAGCCACTCAGGGCGAACTCGGATACAAGCGCCCCCCACACAAGAAAGAGTCTGATAACGCCCTCAAGTCTGGAAAATTCTGCCGCTTCCACGAATCCCACGGACATGACACCAATGAATGCCACCATCTCCGGGACTTGATCGAAGAACACATCAGAAGAAGAAGGCTGGGACGCTATGTGAAAGGTCAGAACAGGACTACAACTCCTGCCAATGAGAACTCAAAGCAACCCCTCCCAGAAGTAGGCGGAGGGAATCGCAACACCATTGGCTCTAGCCAAGAGAAGATAGTGGTCCATACCATCTCGGGAGGACCACACGTCGCCGACAAAAGCTGGGCAGAGATGGAAAGATACGGCAAGTCACTTAGAAATGCTGAAGGCTATGTTAACTCCATTATGGAAGAACGCCACCCGAAACGGAAAGAGAGTGAGGACATCGTATTCAGTAAGCGTGATTTAGAAGGAAGACAGTATCCGCATATGGATCCCATGGTCATCTCTGCCTGGTTTGGTCCAGCTAAAGTTTTCCGAATTCTAATAGACACAGGAAGCTCCGTAAATATCCTCTTCAAGCATGCTTTCGACAAAATGAAACTGTCAATGAAGGATGTGTCTCCCTGCAACAAACCCCTGCACGGTTTCACTGGAGATGCGAAAATGCCCATCGGGCAACTTGACCTCTTCGTCGAAATAGGAAGTCATCCCCGCTCCGTTGTGCGAAAACAAGCGTTCATACTAATAGAAAACCACTCGGCCTACAACGCCTTCTTGGGAAGACCAGCCTTGTCTGACTTTCAAATTTTCCTAGCCCCGTGGTGCCTAAAGATGAAATTCCCAACAGATGACGGAATAGGAGAAGTTGAAGGAGATCAAGACGCCGCTCGAGATTGCTATGTAACTGAACTTCGCAATAACCATAGAAAGAATAAAGGGAAAGATGCAGAGACTACTCTCTGCATGAAAAGCTTGGAAGCATAGCAACTAAAGAAAGCCCCTCCTCTTCGATACACCAGCGATCCTTTCAATGAACTAGACCCCAGGGATAAGGAGGAGGAGGCTACCGCTGAGCACGCAGAGGCCATGGAATTCTTATCTGTAGACAAACATGACTCAAGCAAACTATTAAAAATAGGATCCCAGCTAAAAACAGAATTGAAGGATCAACTCATTGACTTTCTCCGCCACAACTTGGATGTATTTGCATGGACACACGCCGATATGATAGGAATCTCCCCAGACATAGCATGCCACATGCTGAACATCGATCCTACCAGGGTACCGATAAAGCAGAAAAAGAGAAGCATGGGAGTAGAACGATCAACAGCCCTCGACGAGGAAGTAAAGAACCTACTTGCTAATGACTTCATACGAGAAGCCATCTACCCCGAGTGGATAGCTAAACCGGTACTAGTAAAGAAAGCTAATGGGAAGTCGCGAACATGCATTGATTTCTCCAACTTAAATGACGCTTGCCCGAAAGACTGCTTCCCGCTCCCCCGAATCGATCAGCTTGTGGACAGCACTGCCGGGCATGAACTTTTATCTTTTATGGATGCATACTCCGGATACAACCAGATTCCCATGCACGCTCCCGATCAAGACCACACTAGCTTCATCACTGACCGGGGATTATATTGTTACAAAGTCATGCCTTTTGGACTCAAAAATGCCGGAGCCACCTATCAGCGCCTCGTCAACAAGATGTTCGCGGAATTAATAGGACGAACTATGGAAGTATATGTGGATGACATGTTGGTAAAGTCCAGGAAAGCCGACGATCATGTAAACCACCTGAACGAGATGTTTCAGGTACTTCGCCGATATGGAATGAAGCTGAATCCTCTAAAGTGCTCCTTCGGAGTGTCATCGGGAAAATTCTTAGGGTTCATTGTCCATTCCAGAGGAATTGAAGCAAACCCTGAACAAATCCGGGCTCTAAAAGAAATAAGGATACCTTCCACCCGAAAAGAAATGCAGAGCTTAAACGGAAAGGTAGCCGCCCTAAGCAGATTCATTTCCAAAGCAACTGACAAGTGCGTCCCTTTCTTCGAAGCTCTCAAGAAAGACAAAGGAAAGTTCGAATGGACCGATGAATGCTTAAAAGCCTTCCTTAACCTGATCGAACACCTCCAGAAACCACCAGTACTCTCAACTCCAAACGAAGGCGAAGAGCTATACCTATACCTCGCTGTATCATCTCATGCTCTAAGCGCTGCCCTGGTAAGAGAAGAAGACCGCACACAACGCACGGTGTACTTTATAAGTAAGAGATTTACAGGGGCAGAAGCCAGATATCCTAAACTTGAGAAATTGGCATATTGTTTATTGATCGCGTCACGAAAACTACGACACTACTTCCAATCTCACTCCATCAGAGTTCTAACCGATCAGCCACTAAGACAGGTGCTCCATCGTCCCGACACTTCTGGACGACTCCTCAAATGGTGCATTGAACTAAGTCAGTATGACGTCACCTACCATCCTCGCACTACTATCAAGGGGCAAGCCCTGGCCGATTTCATTGCCGAATTCACCACCAACGAAGGCAAGGATCCGCTTGAAATAGCAAAAAACATCAAGTGGAACCTCTTTGTAGATGGAGCATCAAACGAACAAGGCTCGGGGGCAGGTATTGTGATAATCACCCCCAGGGGAAGAAAGCTGTACTATGCATTAAGGTTGGAATTCGCGGCCACTAAAAACGATGCGGAGTATGAGGCAGTAATAGCGGGATTGGAGCTTGCCTTAGAAGTTGGAGTCAATTCTTTATGTCTTCATAGTGATTCTCAACTTATCGTAAACCAAGTACTAGGAAAATTCCAGACACGAGGAGAACGACTCACAACATATCTAAAGAAAACCAAACTGCTGCTCGACCAATTGGACCATTATCTAATCAAACACATTCCTCGAGAAGATAACCAAGAGGCCGATGAACTAGCAAAGCAAGCTAGTATGATGAATAGCACCATTTCCGGAGCACTAGCCATCTCAAGGCAGCTAGCCCCAAGTTTTGAACAAGTGAATCTGATAACTGCAATTGAAGAAGCAACTTGGATGACTCCTATCCGGAAATATTTGCAGGACGGCACACTACCAGACAAACGTGATGAAGTCAGGAGAATTTTGAGGAAAGCTCCCCACTACACAATACAAGAAGACATCCTCTATCGGCGTGGCTTCTCTAGCCCCTTATTCAGATGCGTCGCTGGAAGGGAAGCCAAGGAAATCTTATTCAACATCCATCAAGGAAGTTGCGGAGATCACACTGGAGGGCAGACTCTAGCGAAAAAGATACTCCGATATGGATATTACTGGCCCACACTAAACAAAAACGCCTTAGAATTGGTCAAGAGATGCGACAGATGTCAGAAATTTGCCAAGATTCCTCGACTACCCACAAATGAGATTACTCAAATGACCAGCCCTTAGCCCTTTGCTGTATGGGGAATTGATTTAATTGGCGAACTGCCAACGGGTAGGGGCGGGGCCAAATATGCTATAGTGGCAGTCGATTATTTCACCAAATGGGTGGAAGCGGAACCCCTAAATAAAATATCTTCAGCAAAAGTTATCAACTTCTTGATCAAAAATATTCTGTGCAGGTACGGAGTACCACTCAAGATCATATCAGACAACGAACTCCAATTTGACAGCGAAGAATTCGCCGACTGGTGCCAAGAGCATGGAATTCATAAAAGCTTCTCATCGGTAGCTTATCCTCAGGCAAACGGACAAGTCGAAGCTGTCAACAAAATTCTCAAAACCCTAATCAAGAAGAAACTCGAAAAGTCAAAAGGCGCTTGGGTGGACGAACTTCCTATGGCACTTTGGGCCTACCGCACATCTTTCAGAACATCAACGGGACATACTCCTTTCTCTTTGGCATACGGATCGGAGGCAGTGCTCCCTGTTGAGACTATTGTTCCTTCCCATCGTAGGATCCACTACAATCCAGAAGAAAACGAAGAACTCCTCCTCATGTCTTTGGATCTGATTGAGGAAAGGAGAAACGATGCAGCTCTCAAAGCAGCAGCTCACAAACAAAAGGTGGCAGCACTATACAACTCCAAAGTCAAACATCGCATCTTACAAGAAGGAGATCTTGTCCTCAGGCGAATCTTTCCGCGCCCCGGGGCACTGGACCCCATCTGGGACGGACCATATGTAGTTTATAAAGACCTCCACAACGGAGCTTATATTTTGTCAACAGTGGACGGAGAGGTGTTCCAGAGGGCATGGAACATCCGACACCTCCGTCGATACTTTTCTTAACTTGTACTGCCCATATGAAGTGAATTAACAAAGAGAATCAGTGGACGTAGGCATTTTCATGCCGAACCACTTTAAAAAATCTTGTCTCTTTTTAACTCGTTCCTTTATATCTTGGCTGCTTGTTAAGCTTTATCCTTTTCTGTTGAACAAAATCTTATGGCATCTCCACTCAAGACGCACCACGGCCTCATCTGGACAAGGCCTAACAGGTACGCTACGATTCTATGCACTCGCCAATGAGACTCTTTTGCTCCAGCATCCCTCTGCTGCGGGTTAACTCATTGCTCGCGCCTGCCCTCAAAGCCAACTGTAATGAGCCGATTATAAGTCATCATAAAGGCCGACTATAGCCGATGGCAGCTCATTACGGCGTTCGGCTCGCCGGCAACTGTGAACCTACTTTAAGCCCCAACATAAGGTGTGGCCAGCCAGGGGTAGTTCACGGCCAACGACACCCACGCTAGCCGGCCACGGTAAATCGAATAATACCCACGATTACGGACCATAATGGTTCGGGTAGTTACTGTGCGCGATCTCGGCTCCGATGTGTCTTAAGTGCGGCTGTGGTAAAAAAAGAAAACTCCCCGCGGAGGCGTAAGATGGGTGACAAATGTCTCCAAGACCCACAGCTAGGGAAAGTGACTACAAAACCCGTTTGCCACGAACTTAAGCACATCGACGGCCTTCCGTGACTGGAAGTTTTACTTTTTCTATATTTCCATTTCATTTAAATACTTTTCCCCTATCCTGTATAACAAACTCTAAAGTACAGGAAACCGAACAGGGAGCATTCACTCATGAGAATCTAAGCCCGCGTACTGGGTGGCAAGGTACTCAGATATATTCTTGATCAGTTACACAAGATGCTCAAAACTACTGCGTGCAAATAAAACATGAAGGGCGGTACTCTCTTCTCTTGTACATAGATGCATAACTATAGCTTATTCATATGTCACACCAACATTGCAAAACATGACATTATATTTCAAGCAAAGGCTTAACATCAAACACAACTAAAATCACAGGCATATACATGGTTATACTTCTCACGCAGCACATCAAAATGATAATAACATTTAAACATAACAAAATCAGCTTATATTATGAAATCACACCAAGTTATTCTCTGCAAATAATATTATTACAGTCATATCAATGTTTTGGACTAACGTAAACAACAGTAAAAAAGAAATAAAAAGCGGCCGAATCCGGACGAGTAACCAGCTGCGACTTCCCAAGCCTATCTGGCCGCAGGGCCGGAACCCCCAGCATGTTGATCGGAAGTTCCACCTGTCCAATTCAGAAGAGGAATCCATTAAACAAATGATAAACGATCAAGTTATGGAAACCCAGAAAGAAAAGGAAAAGAGAAGAATGACTCACCAGCGTCCGCCGCTTGATCTTCATCCTCCAGTTGCACACCCGCTTCCTCCGCAGCAAGCAACCGCATCCCCTCCTTCACCGCCGCTTGCTCCTCTTTCGAGAACTGAGCAGTGACCACATCCAGGCTAAAAGCCGCTCCACCTTCCTTACCCGCATCGACCCTGGCCTCCTCTAAAGCCCGAAGATATATCTTGGCCATGACCCGGGGATAGTCATCCATCCAAGACAAGCTGCCCTCCTTCCAAGTGCGGAAGTACATGTCCTGCAGCATCTCGTCCATCATCCCCTCATTCTCCTCGAACTCCCTCACCCGGGCTTCGGAAGCCTGCAACTTGGCGACAGCGACATCCCTCTCTGATCGGTATCTCGAGCAGTCAGCCTGGAGAGACCTCCTCATCTCCTCCATCTCCTCCATCTTCTCCTTTAACTTGGCTTGAGCCATCTCCGCGGCCTCAAGCCTTCCAGACAACTCCTCTACCTGCTCAAGATCCGCATTCCGAACCTCATCCACTGTCGCAATGGCCATGTCAATCCGCTCCTTACAGGCGGCCTCCATCTTCCGTAATTCCGCCCTACTAGCCTTTTCCATGGTCTCTTTCAGACGCCTGGAGGCTTCCTCGTGCCGAGAAATTTGAACGGCTTGACCGGCAAGCTGTGCGGCCTGATCAGCAACCTTCAACCGCAACCGAATATTAGCACTTCCAATCTCCTCCCCAGCCTTGACCAATTGAGCATGATACTTCATTAACTTCTTGGTCTCCTCAGCCACCCGATCAATATTAGCCTTGGCCTCGTCTCCCATAGTAACTACCCGAGTGGTAAGCAGATCAAGATCTAGAGATTTAGCCTCGTCCAACACTCGTACCATGGGGTTGCGGGGAAGGAGGTGCTCACCCGTGGCCTCATCAAATGAAATATCCCGAGAACTTGCGTCTAAATCAGGATGACCAGCAAAGGGGTCACGAGGCACATCAGGACGCCTTATACGGATAACTGTGGGATTCTTGAAAGGAGGTGGAGGGGGAATAAACTCCATGCTCTCCTCCGTGGCATCACGAGGAGGCTGAACAGGAAGCTGCGGACCAGGGGAAGACTCAAGTAAAGAACGACTCCTCTTCTTTTTCTGAATGCCCTCTTCGATGACCCCAAGAAGAGGACGGTATTTGACCACGTCCCCAGTACGACCAGTGGGAGGCTTCGCAGAAGCTCTCATCAAATTGAATTGTTCGAGGCGGTGTCGAACGTCTGATGTTGTAACCACCTGGCCTGCCCCTGAAATGAAGAACAAGTGTTACGAACGTACGATGGTCCCCAATTCAGGAAACATGTTAAGTAAAAAGAAAGAAAAGTGTGAAGGCACGTCTATTATACAAACCCTGCGGAGGAGTGGGGTAGTGCAATAAGTCCTGAATCTCATTCCAGGACGGAAGTGAACCATAAAATATTTCTAAGTCCTTATCGAAAATGGAATCGACAGAGGACAAAAGTTCACCTTGCACCGCCGAAGTTACCCTAGCTGAGGAGCCTTTAGGGGATGGATCGGCACCAGCCACAGCCTTGCCCGCCTCCTTTGCCATTTCCACTTCCGATTCTTCCTCCGATTCCCCGAAGGCCTGACGGAGGGCCTCATCCAGTTCAGAATCTTTCCCAGAGGTTAAGGCACCAGCATCACCATCACCATCTCCATCGCCATCTCCTCCGCCTTCTGACTCTCCTCCCACATCGCCTCCTTCGCCCTCTTCCACACCTTCCTCCTCCGGAATGATCGGGCAAGTACTAGGAGAGGGACCCTCCGATTCTTTAAGCTTCTTGCCCCCCGCGACGGGATGCTGTGCGAAGGGTTTTCTCTTGCCACTCTTCACCGTGACCCCCTCCATAGCTTTGGCAGCCTTCTCCTCGGCCGTGTCCCTCTGCTTAACCACGGACTGGTGCGGCAGGATCAAATTGTACTCCAGGAGGGTAGCATTCCTGATCAGATAAGCGGCTGACCTGTCCCTCTCGGAGATAGCCTTAACTTCTGCTGCCATATGGACTAGGCGATCGCTCTCCACCACCGTAAAACCACCTGTCGCTGACAAAAAACAGAAGCACATAAGGAAAGGAATTGCAATCAAGACAGGAATTACGAATAAAGAGTTAACTTACATCCGGAAGTGAAGCGACGAACAGAGACAGAATCGTCCCTCACAAAGAACCACTCCTTCTTGAACATGCTGTACTTTGAGTACAGGTCCAGGACCGTCTTGAAGGAGACGGCCGACTCTAAGCTAATGTAGGGGGACCCCTTCCTATAGCCCCTTAGATTATATAGATACCGGATTTCCCGGTTGGATGGAGAGCGCCCGTACCTCTTCTGGAAGATAGAATATAAGCACACCAAGATGGCATACGAGTTGGGCTGAAGCTGGAAAGGCGCCACCTTTAGATATGTAAGGAAGCTAACAACCCAGGCGTTGATAGGGGGAATGGCCCTGCACATGCAATGGTACCGGCTGTAGGCGAAATACCCTTCGGGAGGGTCGTATGGCATCACCCCGACTCCCGGAAGCAACATAAGCGCCCTATCTATCCCGAAAGAACGGGATATAGCATCAAGCTGCTCCTCCTTTAGAGAACTAGGGAAGCAGTCGGGAGGGGAGACCAGGAGCTCCTGGGGTCCATACCCCTCAACCAGCGATCTCAAGGTAGCTCCATGCTCCCCGGACCCCGATTGGGCTTGGGGCACGGAGGAAGGCTCGCCTCCATCCTTGGATTTCCGTCTGTCTGATCGTGTTTCCGCCTTGCGAGACATTTATCTGCATACACAAAAGTGAAAAGACAGGTCGTTAGAGCAAGAATACAAGCAAGAATACATAAGTCTAGAGTTCCACCCAAAGTCCGAATACAAAGTTCATTCGGCATTAGGGTCATAAGTTCATTCGGCACTAGGGACATAAGTTCATTCGGCAATAGGGTCTTAAGTCCATTCGGCACTAAAAACACATCCGGCATACAGTCTCGTTCGGTAAAACAAAACCCTTCGTGTGCATTCGGCAATCAAGTTCATCCGGTGATAAAAAACCAATCGGCAAAAGGAAATATACCTGATTCGGTATAAGCTTGGTTCGGCAGAAGGTTCGCTCGGCTAAGAATTGATTCGGCTCTCTTTGGTTTGGCAAGGAAAAACTAAGGGGGTGTAGCCTCTATATATAGGCGAACACAGGCCACCGCCGAACCAAACGGTTCGGTCCACCGGACCATAATACCGGAACAACCAGAAGCCGAATGAGAACAACCGGACCAACCAAAAACCGAATGAAACTCTCTCTCTACCAACAAAAACCAGGGACTAGGGGGCACGTGGAGCGGCTCAATCAGATAAGTACCGAACTCTAGGACCTACTAATAAAGTAGAGAATATGATAATAATGAATGAGTCGTAAATCTCCCACCAACGTGGGTTAATCATTTACACATGTACGCGACCACGAACGGTCCATAGGCACGCTCTGAATGGCTATTAACCCTATCGTCGTGAGAATTTGCACTTTGACATCCTTTTTTAAGCTCATCGGTTAAATGGATATTTGATTCTGATAGTTATGAAATGGCTAAGCTACTTACACATGTACGGGGTCGCGAACGATCCCTAGGCATGCTCTGAGCTGGCGATAAACCAACTTGACGAACGACCCAGGGATCCACTCTAACGTGAACCTGGCATCGATAACGCTAAACCCCCTCGGGGCACACTCTCTCGCCTCGAACGGCACGATTCACTCTATCTCAAAAATTTCGATCCCGAGCAATCGTTATTTGAAATCACACTAAAACTGAAAATTCCTTTGCAGGACATCAACAGAATACAAACATCCAGCCCATGGCATTACAAAACAAGCCTTTCTACCACAGGGAAACAAAGCGCGACACAAGCAAGCACGTGCCCCACTTTGGGGGGCAAATGTTGGGCGAATTCTCACCCAGAAGATCTCGAGACCAAGGAATCACAGTTTCACCCGGGTTCGCAACCACATCATTCGGCAAACACATGGCTCGATACAAGCATGGAAGTCAATCCGACATTCCCACTCGGCATAAGCTCATCAGGCATTCTCATCCGGTCAAACCTCATCCGGTCCTCCACCAAACAACCGGTCCAGAGACCACTACCGAACCAAACCATCTCCGCTTCAGCACCGAACCACACTTTCCTCAACATGCCACCGGACCATAGCCTCTTCTCCACAACCGGTCCAAACAAGCACCGAACCAAGCTTCGCCTACCCACCTACCGAACCACCTCACTACCGAATACACACCTACCACCGGACCACTCCTACCACCGGTCCAAGCTCCTTGCCGAATGAGGCCTCGCCGAACCAGATAACTACCAGGCCAGATTGCTTCAGCCTGGGCCCACCAGCAGCTATATACATTCAGGACCCCTGCCCCCAGCCTCACTCTATAAATAGAGGGGCAGGGGTACAACAACGGCAGACAAGTTTGAGAGCTCAAGCATGGAAGGAACTTTCAAACTACTTTCATATACTTGTACACGAAGCATTGTACTTGTAATCTGAAATAAAGAAGATAATAGCATATAAAGTGGACGTAGGCACGTTCTGGCCGAACCACTGTAAATCTGCGTGTCTTTTACATTTCAGCCCCTGCTTTTTTCATATTTACATAACTCATCTAAATCATTAAGAATCACATAAAATCAACCAAATCACACGACTTGGAGGTGTTTGCCCATTTTTTGCGCAAACACGAAGGGTAAAAAACTTCCTAGACCGGATTAAGATTCGGATAGTCTTTTTTGGGCATTAAACAATCCACTGACGGCTGAAAGCTGTCATAGCCATAGAACTCACTGAAGCCTTCGTTTTGACTGGTTATGGCTCCCGTAACTCTAAACGAGACAGAAGTTGTGGCCGTCCGAATAATCGATATCTACAGGGTGCAACATCCACGGTGCAAGGTGCAACATCCGTCTGAAATAGTGAAACATTGTCTTATGACTTTTTGAAATGTGTGCATGGATTTGAAACGAAACGGTACCAAGGTGCACCACTCTCCAGCGATGGTAAATCGAAGACCAGCCACGGTTATCCCGTTCTACCACAAAAATCCACGTGTCGAAAAAACGAAGGGTAAAAAACTTCCTAGACCCGATTGAGATTCGGATAGTCCTTTTTGGGCATTAAACAATCCATTGACGGCTGAAACCTATCATAGCCGTAGAACTCACTGAGGCCTTCGTTTTGACTAGTTATGGCTCCCGTAACTCTAAACGAGCCAGAAGTTATGGCCGTCCGAATAATCGATATCTACAGAGTGCAACATCCACGGTGCAAGGTGCAACATCTATCCGTAATGGCGTAACAGTGTCGTACGACTTTTTGAATTGCTTGCATGGATTTGAAACAAAACGGCACCCTGGTTGACCACTTCCAGCGAGGGTAAATTGAAGACCAGCCACGGTAATCCCGTTTTACCATAAAAATCCACGTGTCGAAAAAACGAAGGGTAAAAAACTTCCGAGACCCGATTGAGATTCGGATAGTCTTTTGTGGGCATTAAAAAATCCATCGATGGATGAAAGCTGTCATAGCTGTAGAACTCACTGAGTCCTTCGTTTTGACTGGTTATGGCTCCCGTAACTCTAAACGAGCCAGAAGTTATGGCCGTCCGAATAATCGATATCGATAGGCTGCAACATCCACGGTGCAAGGTGCAACATCCGTCCGAAATGGCGAAACAGTATCGTACGAATTTTTGAAATGCGTGCATGGATTTGAAACAAAACGGTACCATGGTGCACCACTCTCCAGCGATGGTAAATCGAAGACCATCCACGGTAAACCCGTTCTACCGTAAAAATCCACGTGTCGAAAAAACGAAGGGTAAAAAGTTTCCGAGACCTGAATGAGATTCGAATAGTCTTTTTTTGGCTTTAAACAATCCATTGACGACTGAAAGCTCTCATAGCCGTAGAACTCACTAAGACCTTCGTTTTGACTGGTTATGGATCCCGTTACTCTAAACCAGCCAGAAGTTATGGCCGTCCGGATAATGGATAACTATAGGGTGCAACATTCACGGTGCAAGGTGCAACATCCGTCCGAAATGGCAAAACAGTGTCATACGACTTTGTGAAATGCGTGCAAGGACTTGAAACGAAACGGTACCATGGTGCACCACTCTCCAGCGATGGTAAATTGAAGACCGGCCGCGGTAATCCCGTTTTACCGTAAAATTCCACGTGTCGAAAAAACGAAGGGTAAAAAACATCCGAGACACGATTGAGATTCGGATAGTCTTTTTTGGGCATTAAACAATCCATTGACGGCTGAAAGCTGTCATAGCCGTAGAACTCACTAAGGCCTTCGTTTTAACTAGTTAGGGCTCCCGTAACTCTAAACGAGCCAGAAGTTATGGCCGTCCGAATAATCGATATATACAGGGTGCAACATCCACAGTGCAAGGTGCGACATCCGTCCGAAATGGAGAAACAGTGTTGTACGACTTTTTGAAATGCGTGCATGGATTTGAAACGAAACGGTACCATGGTGCACCACTCTCCAGCAATGGTAAATCGAAGACCAGCCACGGTAATCCTGTTCTACCGTAAAAATCCACGTGTCAAAAAAACGAAGGGTAAAAAACTTCCTAGACCCGATTTAGAATAGGATAGTCTTTTTTGGGCATTAAACAATCCATTGACGGCTAAAAGCTGTCATAGCCGTAGAACTCACTAGGGCCTTCGTTTTGACTGGTTATGACTCCCATAACTCTAAACGATTCAGAAGTTATGGCCGTCCGAATAATCGATATCTACAGGGTGCAACATCCACGGTGCAATGTGCAACATTCGTCCGAAATGGCGAAAGGGTGTCATACGACTTTTTGAAATGCGTGCATGGATTTGAAACGAAACGGTACCATGGTGCACCACTCTCCAGCGATGGTAAATCTAAGACCAGCCACGGTTATCCCGTTCTACCGTAAAAATCCACGTGTCGAAAAAACAGAGGGTAAAAAACTTCCTAGACCCGATTGAGATTCGGATAGTCTTTTTTGGGCATTAAACAATCCATTGACGGCTAAAAGCTAACATAGCCGTAGAACTCACTGAGGCCTTCGTTTTGACTGGTTATGGCTCCCGTAACTCTAAACGAGCCAGAAGTTATGGCGGTCCGAATAATCAATATCTACAGGGTGCAACATCCACGGTGCAAGGTGCAACATCCGTCCGTAATGGCGTAACAGTGTCGTACGACTTTTTGAAATGCGTGCATGGATTTGAAACAAAACGGTACCCGGGTGCACCACTCTCCAGCGAGGGTAAATTGAAGACCAGCCACGGTAATCCCGTTTTACCATAAAAATCCACGTGTCGAAAAAACGAAGGGTAAAAAACTTCCGAGACCCGATTGAGATTCGGATAGTCTTTTTCGGGCATTAAACAATCCATCGACGGCTGAAAGCTTTCATAGCCGTAGAACTCACTGAGGCCTTTGTATTGACTGGTTATGGCTCCCGTAACTCTAAACGAGCCAGAAGTTATGGCCATCCGAATAATCGATATCTACAGGGTGCAACATCCACGGTGCAAGGTGCAACATCCGTCCGAAATGACGAAACAGTATCATACGAATTTTTGAAATACGTGCATGGATTTGAAAAAAATGGTACCATGGTGCACCACTCTCCAGCGATGGTAAATCGAAGACCAGCCACGGTAATCCCGTTCTAATGTAAAAATCCACGTGTCGAAAAAACGAAGGGTAAAAAACTTCCTAGAACCGATTGAGATTCGGATAGTCTTTTTTGGGCATTAAACAATCCGTTGACGGTTGAAAGCTGTCATAGCCGTAGAACTCACTGAGGCCTTGGTTTTGACAGGTTATGGCTCCCGTAACTCTTAACGAGCCAGATGTTATGGCCGTCCGAATAATCGATATCTACAGGGTGCAACATCCACGGTGCAAGGTGCAACATCCGTCCGAAATGGCGAAACAGTGTCGTACGACTTTTTGAAATGAGTGCAAGGATTTGAAACGAAACAGTACCATGGTCCACCACTCTCCGGCGATGGTAAATTGAAGACCAGCCACGGTAATCCCGTTTTACCGTAAAAATACACGTGTCGAAAAAACGAAGGGTAAAAAACTTCCGAGACCCGATTGAGATTCGGATAGTCTTTTTTGGGCATTAAACAATCCATTGATGGATGAAAGCTGTCATAGCCCTAGAAAAAACTGAGGTCTTCGTTATGACTGGTTATGGCTTCCGTAACTCTAAACGAGCCAGAAGTTATTGCCGTCCGAATAATCGATATCTATAGGGTGCAACATCCACGGTGCAAGGTGCAACATCCGTCCGAAATGGCGAAACAGTGTCGTACGACTTTTTGAAATGCGTGCATGGATTTGAAACGAAACGGTACCATGGTGCACCACTCTTCAGCGATGGTAAATCGAAGACCAGCAACAGTAATCCCGTTCTACCGTAAAAATCCACGTATCGAAAAAACGAAGGGTAAAAAACTTCCTAGACCCGATTGAGATTCGGATAGTCTTTTTTGGGCATTCAACAATCCATCGACGGCTGAAAGCTGTCATAGCTGTAGAACTCACTGAGTCCTTCTTTTTGACTGGATATGGCTCCCGTAACTCTAAACGAGCCAGAAGTTATGGCCGTCCGAATAACCGATATCTACAGGGTGCAACATCCGCGGTGCAAGGTGCAACATCTGTCCGAAATGGCGAAACAGTATCGTACGAATTTTTGAAATGCGTGCATAGATTTGAAACAAACTGGTACCATGGTGCACCACTCTCAAGCGATGGTAAATCGAAGACCATCCACGGTAATCCCGTTCTACCGTAAAAATCCACGTGTTGAAAAAAGGAAGGGTAAAAAACTTCCAAGACCCGATTGAGATTCGGATAGTCTTTTTTTGGCTCTAAACAATCCATTAACGTTTGAAAGCTCTCATAGCCGTAGAACTCACTAAGACCTTCGTTTTGACTAGTTATGGCTCCCGTAACTCTAAACCAGCCAGAAGTTATGGCCGTCCGAATAATGGATATCTACAGGGTGCAACATCCAAGGTGCAAGGTGCAACATCCGTTCGAAATGGCAAAACAATGTCATACGACTTTGTGAAATGTGTGCAAGGATTTGAAACGAAACGGTACCATGGTGCACAACTCTCCAGCGATGGTAAATTGAAGACCGGCCACGGTAATCCCGTTTTACCGTAAAAATCCACGTTTCGAAAAAACGAAGGGTAAAAAACTTCCGAGACCCGATTGAGATTCGGATAGTCTTTTTTGGGCATTAAACAATCCATTGACGGCTGAAAGCTGTCATAGCCGTAGAACTCACCGAGGCCTTCGTTTTGACTGGTTATGGCTCCCGTAACTCTAAACGAGCCAGAAGTTATGGCCGTCCGAATAATCGATATCTACAGGGTGCAACATCCACAGTGCAAGGTGCGACATCCGTCCGAAATGGCGAAACAGTGTTGTACGACTTTTTGAAATACATGCATGGATTTGAAACGAAACGGTACCATGGTGCACCACTCTCCAGCGATGGTAAATCGAAGACCAGCCACGGTAATCCTGTTCTACCGTAAAAATCCACGTGTCAAAAAAACGAAGGGTAAAAAACTTCCTAGACCCGATTGAGATTCGAATAGTCTTTTTTGCGAATTAAACAATCCATTGATGGCTGAAAGCTGTCTTAGCCGTAGAACTCACTGAGGCCTTTGTTTTGACTGGTTAAGGCTCCCGCAACTCTAAACAAGCCAGAAGTTATGGCCGTCCGAATAATCGATATCTACAGGGTGCAACATCCACAGTGCAAGGTGCAACATCCGTCCGAAATAGCGTAACAGTGTCGTACGACTTTTTGAAATGCGTGCATGGATTTGAAACAAAACGGTACCCGGGTATACCACTCTCCAGCGAGGGTAAATTGAAGACCAGCCACGGTAATCCCGTTTTACCATAAAAATCCACGTGTCGAAAAAACGAAGGGTAAAAAACTTCCGAGACCCGATTGAGATTCGGATAGTCTTTTTTGGGCATTAAACAATCCATCGACGGCTGAAAGCTGTCATAGCCGTAGAACTCACTGAGTCCTTTGTTTTGACTGGTTATGGCTCCCGTAACTCTAAACGAGCCAGAAGTTATGGTCGTCCGAATAATCGATATCTACAGGGTGCAACATCCACGGTGCAAGGTGCAACATCCGTCCGAAATGACGAAACAGTGTCGTACGACTTTTGAAATGCGTGCATGGATTTGAAACAAAACGGTACCCGGGTGCACCACTCTCCAGCGAGGGTAAATTGAAGACCAGCTACGGTAATCCCGTTTTACCATAAAAATCCACGTGTCGAAAAAACGAAGGGTAAAAAACTTCCGAGACCCGATTGAGATTCGGATAGTCTTTTTTGGGCATTAAACAATCCATCGACGGCTGAAAGCTGTCATAGCCGTAGAACTCACTAAGGCCTTTTTTATGACTGGTTATGGCTCCCGTAACTCTAAACGAGCCAGAAGTTATGGCCGTCCGAATAATCGATATCTACAGGGTGCAACATCCACGGTGCAAGGTGCAACATCCGTACGAAATGACGAAACAGTATCTTACGAATTTTTGAAACGCGTGCATGGATTTGAAACAAAACGGTAGCATGGTGCACCACTCTCCAGCGATGGTAAATCAAAGACAAGCCACGGTAATCCCGTTCTACTGTAAAAATCCACGTGTCGAAAAAACGAAGGGTAAAAAACTTCCTAGACCCGATTGAGATTCGGATAGTCTTTTTTAAGCATTAAACAATCCATTGACGGCTGAAAGCTGTCATAGCCGTAGAACTCACTGAGGCCTTGGTTTTGACTGGTTATGGCTCCCGTAACTCTTAACGAGCCAGAAGTTATGGCCGTCTGAATAATCGATATCTACAGGGTGCAACATCCACGGTGCAAGGTGCAACATCCGTCCGAAATGGCGAAACAATGTCGTACGACTTTTTGAAATGCGTGCAAGGATTTGAAACGAAACAGTACCATGGTGCACCACTGTCCGGTGATGGTAAATTGAAGACCAGCCACGGTAATCCCGTTTTACCGTAAAAATCCACGTGTCGAAAAAACGAAGGGTAAAAAACTTTCGAGACCCGATTGAGATTCGGATAGTCTTTTTTGGGCATTAAACAATCCATTGACGGATGAAATCTGTCATAGCCGTAGAACAAACTGAGGTCTTCGTTTTGACTGGTTATGGCTCCCGTAACTCTAAACGAGGTAGAAGTTATTGCTGTCCGAATAATCAATATCTAGAGGGTGCAACATCTATGGTGCAAGGTGCAACATCCGTCCGAAATGGCGAAACAGTGTCGTACGACTTTTTGAAATGCGTGCATGGATTTGAAATGAAACGGTACCATGGTGCACCACTCTCCAGCGATGGTAAATCAAAGACCCGCCACAGTAATCCCATTCTACCGTAAAAATCCACGTGTCGAAAAGACGAAGGGTAAAAAACTTCCTAGACCCGATTGAGATTCGGATAGTCTTTTTTGGGCATTCAACAATCCATTGACGGCTGAAAGCTGTCATAGCTGTAGAACTCACTGAGGTCTTCGTTTTGACTGTTTATGGCTCCCGTAACTCTAAACGTGCCAGAAGTTATGGCCGTCCGAATAATCGATATCTACAGGGTGCTACATACACGGTGCAAGGTGCAACATCCGTCCGAAATGGCGAAACAATGTCGTATGACTTTTTGAAATGCATGCAAGGATTTGAAACGAAATGGTACCATGGTGCACCACTCTCCAGTGATGGTAAATTGAAGATTGGCCACGGTAATCCCGTTTTACCGTAAAAATCCAAGTCTCGAAAAAACGAAGGGTAAAAAACTTCCAAGACCCGATTGAGATTCGGATAGTCTTTTTAGGGCATTAAACAATCCATTGACGACTGAAAGCTATCATAGTCGTAGAACTCACTGAGGCCTTCGTTTTGACTGGTTATGGCTCCCGTAACTCTAAACGAGCCAGAAGTTATGGCCGTCCGAATAATCGATATCTCCAGGGTGCTACATCCACGGTGCAAGGTGTAACATCCGTCCGAAATGGCGAAACAATGTCGTACGACTTTTTGAAATGCGTGCAAGGATTTGAAACGAAACAGTACCATGGTGCACCACTCTCCAGTGATGGTAAATTGAAGACCGGCCACGATAATCTCGTTTTACCGTAAAAATCCAAGTGTCGAAAAAACGAAGGGTAAAAATCTTCCGAGACCCGATTGAGATTCGGATAGTCTTTTTTGGGCATTAAACAATCCATTGACGGCTGAAAGCGGTCATTGCCGTAGAACTCACTGAGGCCTTCGTTTTGACTGGTTATGGCTCCCGTAACTCTAAACGAGCCAGAAGTTATGGCCGTCCGAATAATCGATATCTACAGGGTGCAATATCCACAGTGCAAGGTGCAACATCCGTCCGAAATGGCGAAACAGTGTTGTACGACTTTTTGATATGCGTGCATGGATTTGAAACGAAACGGTACCATGGTGCACCACTCTCCAGCGATGGTAAATCGAAGACCAGCCACGGTAATCCCGTTCTACCATAAAAATCAACGTGTCGAAAAAACGAAGGTTAAAAAAATTCCTAGACCCGATTGAGATTCGGATAGTCTTTTTTGGGCATTAAACAATCCATTGACGGCTGAAAGCTGCCATAGCCGTAGAACTCACTGAGGCCTTCGTTTTGACTGGTTATGGCTCCCGTAACTCTAAACGAGCCAGAAGTTATGGCCGTCCGAATAATCGATATCTACAGGGTGCAACATCCACGGTGCAAGGTGCAACATCCGTCCGAAATGGCGAAACAGTGTCGTATGAATTTTCGAAATGCTTTCATGGATTTGAAATGGAACGGTACCATGGTGCACCACTCTCCAGCGATGTTAAATCGAAGACCAACCACAGTGATCCCGTTCTACCGTAAAAATCCACATGTCGAAAAAACAAAGGGTAAAAAACTTCCGAGACCCGATTGAGATTCGGATAGTCTGTTTTGGGCATTAAACAATCCATTTGTTATCCCGCTTTTTGGCAAAGCCGTGATACCAAAAGATTGGCCAAAAACAAAGGGCAATTCGTCTCAGAGATTGGTTGCACTTCTCTTCGCTATGGATATCGATGAATTTTGTCCGAGCCCGTATCGGGCCGCAATTGATAGGGCATGACAAGAAAGACCATAGAAGCCAGCATTTCAAATTTCAAGACGGTCTGAGGTCGTATGCTCAAGTTATGATGGATTCAAGATGAGACGGTGCACATTGCTTGGTTCGAACCCATCGTGTTCGAACCCATCATGTTCGAAACCACCATGTTCGAACCCATCCTGTTCGAACCCGTCATGTTCGAAACCATCTGTTTCGAACCCATCAGTTTCGAATCCATCCTTTAACTTCGAGACCATCACTACTTCGAACCCATCAGAAGCTCCGACTCCATCGCCTTCGAATCCATCAGAAGCTTCGAATCCATCCAAGCTTCGAATCCATCAGGAGCTTCGAACCCATCAGAAGCTTCGAATCCATCAGCTTCGACTCCATCAGCCATCGGTTTCGAATCCATCCACATCGCATACGAAAGCATGGATTCGAACCATATGGAGTCGAACCATATGGATTCGAACCTATGGATTCGAATGAATCAGTGGAGTCAAAGCGACCAGCATGACGAACACCCAATTTCGAACCGATCATAACTCCAAATCTACTGATCCAAATCCCATGAAATTTTTACAGAAGTTTGTCTACATGATGAAGAACGTCCACGCCAAGTTTCATCGTAATTGGACAATTTTTTGATCGATTCGAAGTTCACTTCGAATCGATCCCAAACTGGGCACGCACTTCAAGAACGCGGGCCTGTGGGCCCCCCGTCACGCGCCAAGCAGCCTCTCCATGATTTAGGCGGGATTTTGGCCTTCCACACCTATAAATAGAGCCCCTGGTCATTCAGAAGGGGGGTCGGAGAATTTGGAGAGAAAGAGTACGCCTAAACGCTGCCAGAATCACTCCATACCACCAGCTTGGCTGCTGATTTCGAATCTAAGTCTGTTGTCTGCTGTAATTTGCTTCAAAACACTTGTAACCTTCAAGTATTAAGCAATAAAGTGATCAAACTTCATAGTGGACGTAGGCGCATCGCCGAACCACTCTAAATTCTTGTCTTCTATGCAATTTACTTTTCTATAACTAGGAGTTTTTGTTAGATAATTTTCATTTCCAATTTAAGTTCTTCACTTATTATCTCTTCAAAGACTTCCGAAGGGTGTTGCCCAATTTTGGTGCAAACATTTTGGTGCTTTCACTGAGAAAGAAAAAGAACCAGTTCTTTCTCCCGCTTCGTGGATCTATCTTCGATACCGGATTGCGCAAATCTAAGAGGGAGATCCAGACTTCAAATTCAGATTCCACCCATTCTTTTCAGGTTTGCTCAAAATCTAGGATAGGAATCTAACCTACAGGATGGTTAGTACGAGAACCACTTCCAACATTGGTAACCAAGAAGGTCAGGATAGGCAGAATCCCGCACAACTACCGTCAGCCAATCAGGATACCGTTGGGCAAGCGGATCAGTCAGGTCCGGTTACAAGGCAGGAGTTCCAAACATTACTGCAGGAATTAACTAAAAGCCGACAACAGCTAACTGAGCAGCTACGTATCAATGCTGAATTAGCTAACCAACTAAACCATCAAGGGCGAAGAAGATCAAAAAGGGACCACGCTCCGCATTCTTCCGCGGAAAGCTCTGCCTCATCCGACTATAACGGCAGATCTACGCGCCCCAGGCTAGACGGAAATCATGCGCATGCTTCTGGCCTCCGGCAGACATTGACTGTAGGGCAGATAAGAGTTGGCCCCTCCGCCAGTTTTCATACGGGACCCTCCTCTCGAGGAGGCACTGTGCCACAGCACACCGCAGATAACCAAGCCGCCGCAGTTGGCACAGGAGTCGACACCCGGAATCACTCCAGTCCAAACTGCCACCCACAGGAACGTGTCCCAGGACCGAATATCCCGGAAGATGTCGAGCCAAGGAGGCGAGATTCGGATCGTCGACAGCGCCCGATCCCACCTCGCACTGTGGAGCCCGACCACACTTTGGCTCGACACCCTTCGAATACAGCAACACCTGATCTCTCAGCTATGGTCCGCCAAATGGTTCGCGAAAGTCAAGGTTTGACGAATGACGATTGGGGGATCTCTCGAAGTCACACCCCGTTCACCGATGACATATTATATGCTGAGCCTCCCCGGCGATTCAGAATGCCGGCTTTGCCCATGTATGAAGGAAACTCCGACCCTAGCCAGCATATTCTAAAGTACGAATGGTCAATGACTGCTGCAAGAGCTGATGATGCAGTAAAGTGCCGTAGTTTTCCTATTTCCTTGGGAGGGATTGCGACAATGTGGTTTACACGATTACCACCACGGTCTATCTCCTCGTTTGACCAGTTGGCGACCAAGTTTATCGAACAGTTCCGTATGCGCATCGCCAGGCCTAAAGACGTAAACACTTTATCTAGTGTCACTCAAGTTCTCGGGGAAACACTCAGGCGATACCTGGAAAGATTCAACGCCGCCTGCGCAGAAATCACTAACCCCAATGATAATTCAATCTTGATGGCTCTTACTAAAGGGATTGACCCCGACTCTGATTTTGGAAACTGGCTAGCTGGAAAACCTCCCGCGTCGTTGGATCGTTTCTATTCCAAAGCCGCCCAATTCCTAAGGCGTGAGGATGCGAAACAATCTAGGAAGCAGGACGATGCAAGGCCCAATAAGGAGGGGGTTCAAAGCAATGTGGCGGTTAAACAGTCAGGAGGGGGCTCAGGAAGGGTGCAGTTGAATATTCAGAACAAGCAAACCCAGCCAAGGAATGGCGATAATAGGAATAAGAAGCAGGATCAGAACCGTGGCCCCCGACGTAGGGCGCAAATGTTTGAAAACTATACACCACTGAATACGACATTGGAAAACGTATATCTACAAACCTGTAATGCAATGCAATATAAGAAGCCGGCTCCGAAATTATCATCGGAGAAACAGATTCAAACGGGGAAGTTTTGTAGATTTCACGAAAGCTATGGACACAACACCAATGACTGCAGGCATCTGCAAGACCTTATTGAAAAACTGATCAGAGAGAGGAAGTTGGATCAATTTGTGCGAGCACCACAAACCGGCGGTGTGGGCCCGTCGAACCAAAATCGTGCGCAGAACCAAGAAAAACAGGAAGAGCCCGCCCGTACAAGCGGAAGGTTGGTCATAAATACAGTCAGTGGTGGCCCTCATCCAGCGGATCGAAGTTGGAGGGAAATGGAATCATACGCCAATTCGATCAGGCACGTAAGTTTTGAAAGCTGTAGTACACTTGATGAAGGGACTCCGGCTAAACAACAGAAGACGATGATGGATGATATCATCTTTAGAAACCGAGATGCTGACAAAGTCGAAGCCCCGACCATAGACCCACTGGTCATATCCGCACAGGTTGGTCCTGCTTGGATGAAGAGGATCCTGGTAGACAGTGGAAGCTCAGTAAACATCTTGTTTAAAGGGGCATACGATCAGATGAAGATGGAAGCTAAGGATCTAAAGCCTTGTCAATATAGGATCCACGGCTTCGACGGAAGTGCAAATATACCCACCGGGATGGTAGAATTGCCAGTAGAATTGGGAAACGGAGAACGCCGTAGAGTCCGAATGTTACAGTTTGTTGTCCTGGATATCCATTCACCCTATAATGCTTTTCTGGGCCGACCAGCCCTTGCAGAATTTAGGGCAGCAATTGCCCCGTGGTGTCTGACTCTAAAGTTCCCAACTGACCACGGGATTGGGGTCGTTCAAGGGGACCAGGCTGCCGGGAGAGCCTGTTATGTTGCTGAACTACGAAAAGCGCAAAGGAAGGAGAAGGGAAAGGGCGTGGGGGAATCTCTCCGCGTCCGCTTTGCCGACGATTGACAATTAGCGCCTGGGCCTCGGCCCGGGCACCACGACCAATTCCAGAAGGATCTTGACCCTCGAGACACTGAAGATAATGATGAATCCAAAGAAAATCAAGCTTCTCCAGCCGAGCTGACGATCGATGTTCCAATTGATGACAATAACGATTCGAAAATATTGAAAATTGGGTCTCAGCTAAACCTACAAGCACAACAGGAATTGGTCGAATTTCTCCAAGGGAATCTAGACGTATTCGCCTGGACGCACTCCGATATGTGTGGAATCTCGTCGGACATCGCGAGCCACACCTTAAATATTGACCCGCGATACATCCCGGTCAAGCAAAAGAGACGCGGTATGGATCCAGAGAGATCTGCCGCCCTCAAAGAAGAAGTCGATAAGTTAAAGACGAATGGGTTTATCCGAGATGCTTTATACCCGGAATGGGTATCCAATCCTGTACTTGTCCGCAAACCAAATGGAAAATGGAGAACGTGCGTCGACTACTCTGACTTAAATAAGGCTTGTCCAAAAGACAGTTTCCCACTTCCTCGAATCGATCAACTTGTGGATTCAACGGCCGGACACGAATTATTGTCTTTCATGGATGCTTACTCCGGGTACAATCAGATACCCATGCATGTGCCTGATCAAGAACATACAAGCTTCGTAACTGACCTAGGACTATACTGCTACATGGTCATGCCTTTTGGTTTTAAGAATGCCGGAGCAACTTACCAACGCTTAGTCAACCGGATGTTTGCCGATCAGATCGGGAAAACCATGGAGGTTTATGTAGATGACATGTTGGTAAAGTCACGGTACTCCATTGATCATATCAAGGACTTGGAGTCAATGTTCGATGTTCTCCGGAGATATGGGATGAAGCTAAATCCATTAAAATGTCATTTTGGGGTTGCTTCCGGAAAGTTCCTTGGATTCATCGTCAACGCCCGGGGAATAGAGGCCAACCCCGAAAAGATCTGGGCAATCAGGAATCTTCAAACCCCGAGGACCATAAAACAGGTTCAGAGTCTCAACGGAAAGGTTGCAGCGCTAAGCAGGTTCATCTCGAAATCAACAGATAAATGCATACCCTTTTTCGATCTGATCCGAAAAGGGAAACGAAACTTCGAATGGACCACGGAATGTGAGGGCGCGTTTCGATCACTAATCCAGCATCTTTCCACACCACCGATTCTTTCAAAACCTGTTGATCACGAGCAATTATACCTTTATCTGGCTGTATCTGAAAACGCTGTTAGCGCTGCATTGGTTCGTGAGGAAGACCGAATACAAAAACCAGTCTATTACGTCAGTAAACGATTAACCGGGGCCGAGAAAAATTATCCAAGGCTAGAAAAGTTGGCATACTGCCTAGTCATCGCCTCGAGGAAGCTCCGTCCATATTTTCAGGCTCACCCTATCATTGTATACACCGACCAACCGTTACGACAGGTCCTCACACGACCTGAGACGTCTGGCGGGTTACTAAAGTGGAACATTGAGCTGAGTCAGTTCGACATCGCATATGTTCCAAGGAGAGCCATACACGGTCAAGTCTTGGCAGATTTCATTGCCGAATTCACTGTTCCTGAAGACTTACCCGAAACTGGTGACTCCCCCGAAGATATATGGAAACTATACACTGATGGCGCATCCAACGATCGATGCTCAGGCGCAGGGATTGTGCTTGAGACCCCCGAGGGCCGATCCATCTGCTACGCCTTAAAGTTTGATTTTCGGGCAACCAACAACGAAGCTGAATACGAAGCCTTGCTCACCGGGTTGAAGTTGGCCCGAGACCTGAAAATTATCGCTGTGGAAATCTACTGCGATTCCCAGTTGGTGGTATGTCAAGTTCGGGGTGAATATCAGGCCAAGGATAGAAGGCTAGCCGCTTATCTAGCCCGGGTCCGAGCAATACTGGATCAGTTTGATTATTATACCATTTTCTACATACCCCGAGAGCACAATCAGAAAGCCGATTCATTGGCAAAGCTGGCAAGTACAGGCGAAGCTCAACACTTGGGACTCGTCCCTGTCGAGACATTATCCTCTCCGAGCATTGATCGAACGGAAAATGAATTCACATTAGAAGCTACATCCGAGAAGGAATCATGGATGACTCCCTACCAAGATTATATTAAGCATGGCACACTGCCCGAACGACGAAGCGAGAGAAGACAGATTCTTCGAAAGGTGTCGCGATTTGTCATTCAAGACGGAGTTATGTATCGAAGAGGTTACTCTGTTCCTCTTCTCCGGTGTATCGCGCATAACGAAATCAGGCGAGTGTTGCATGAGGTGCACGAAGGAGAATGTGGCGATCACACTGGGGGGCAAGCGCTTGCCAAGAAAATACTTCGAAACGGATATTACTGGCCTACCGTTAACCGCGATGCTATGGATTATGCCAAGAGGTGTGATAAATGCCAGAGACACGCTCGGATCCCTAGAGCCCCGCCTTCTGAAATAACCCAAATGATCAGCCCGTGGCCATTTGCAATGTGGGGGATGGATATAATCGGTGCATTGCCTTTAGCTAAAGGGGGTGCAAAGTACGCCATAGTTGCGGTTGATTACTTCACCAAATGGGCTGAGGCTGAGCCCCTTGCAACAATAACAACAAAAAAGGTGATCAACTTCGTGGTGCGCAACATCATCTGCCGGTTTGGTATCCCGCATACTATTATCACCGATAATGGAGCCCAATTCGACAGTACTGAATTCAGGGATTTCTGTCTGCGATTTCACATCCATAAGAGATTCTCAGCAGTAGCGCATCCACAAGCAAACGGTCAGGTCGAGGCCGTCAATAAGGTTATCAAGTCTATATTGAAGAAAAGATTGGAGAAAGCCGGGGGCAAATGGGTCGATGAACTACCAATGGCTCTGTGGGCATACAGAACAACTCACAAAACTGCGACCGGACACACCCCTTTTTCTCTATCCTATGGCTCCGAAGCAATTATCCCGGTCGAAATGGAAGTTCACTCTCACCGTGTGACATACTACGACCCGAAAACGAATGCTATATTACTTGCTGAATCCCTAGATCTGCTTGATGAGAAACGTGAAGAAGCCGACGTGAGGGCAGCTGCATATCGAAGTCGAGTCGCCCGAATATACAACGCCAAGGTCCGCCCACGGACTTTTGAATCCGGCGACCTGGTACTCAAAAGAGTTTACCCGGTCCCTTCGCACATGAACCCAAATTGGGAAGGGCCGTATATGATTTCACAAAAACTCAGAGATGGCACGTTCAAGTTATCGACCGTTGATGGTCTCACTTTACCAAGAGCCTGGAATAGCGGAAGCCTCCGTCCCTACTACACCTAACAGGCTTTATTTATCTTTCTATCAATTTCTTCCTTAGCATTTTGTTTTTCGCATTTTGAAATTTGAGCTTGTAATAAGGCAACTGATGTTGTCATGCTTCTTTTGTTTCAGCAATAAAACGCCATCTCTTCGAGCCAAAAGTTGTGATTCACTGAAAATAGCACATAATATCACATTGCACGAAGAACTAAATTCCATCACACGGTGGGATTTATCTAAATAGGGAGTAACTGTGGTACGACCAGTGACTTACTAAATAAGACCCGAGCTCGGGGGCAAAACACAATACCAGCATTCACAGGGATTGATACACGACAATCCTTTTACTAACTCCAACTTCCCAGAGTGTGAATTGGAGTATAAAACGTCCAATAAGTCGTTCCCAGAGCGCGAACGGACTCCAACTTCCCAGAGTGTGAATTGGAGTATAAAACGTCCAATAAGTCGTTCCCAGAGCGCGAACGGACTCCAACTTCCCAGAGTGTGAATTGGAGTATAAAACGTCCAATAAGTCGTTCCCAGAGCGCGAACGGACTCCAACTTCCCAGAATGTGAATTGGAGCATAAAACATCCAATAAATCGTTCCCAGAGTACGAACGGACTCCAACTCCCCAGAGTATGAATCGGAGTATAAAACATCCAATAAGCTGTTTCCAGAGCACGGACGGACTCCAACTTCCCAGAGTACGAAATGGAGTATAAACATCTAATCCAGATCCCCGAAGCACGAATCAAAGTACAAGTAACAATTCGAAGTTCCCAAAATACGGGCCGAGATATCAATATCAACTCCCAATTCCCATAGCGTGGAATGGAGTGTAAACATCGATAACCCTCAGATTCCTGGAATGCAGGACAGGTTATCAATCTCAAATTGTCGTGGATCCCCAGAAGGGGGGGAGGCATGTGTTCAGGGCTTGCAATAAACGCAATCAGCCACCAGAATATGAGTATTACTCCCCACAACTAAGGGGCAAAAAGCTGGGTGCTAATCGCTAGCTTAAGTGATAATATACTCAGAATCCGGCTCATTCATTAAATCACGACACGAAGCTATATAAATACCAAGCGGATACAACACAAATACTGCAAGGCATTCAGATAAGAAGAAAAGTGTAACTTCCCATTTCATCAACCAACAAAAACAAGTTTGATTACATGGCAAGTAAAGATGTTTCAATTAAGTGGAGGCCGCATCCGTACATACACATGGCCCAAGAAAGAACAAAAGAAAAGGCAAAAGAATTGTTATCTGTAAATCTCACGACAAAGCGAGGGGCTCACTCTTTCTTCCTCCGGTGCTTCTTCCTCGGAGTTGAGCCGCTAGACCCACTGCCTGGCTTCATACGAGACTTTTTGCCTTTCTTTGGAACATCCTCCGGTTCCGGCATGATATCAACATCTTCCTCAGAACTGGAAGGGATGGAGATCCTTTTATAAGGACGAGCCAGGGGCACGGGAGCAGTAACGGATACTTGTTCAGCGACACTCGAGACGGTTACTGTGCCACCAGGAGAAATCATCATTAGAGAAGATAAGCTTGAAGGAACGGCGTCACCATCGGGGCCAACTGTCACTGTCTTGGCCATCTCGGCACTTATCTCTGCTAAAATCTCCTCCTCTCGAGACAGTTGAGGTGCGCTAGGTACGCCGGTGGTCGTCACGATCGAGCCAGAAACAGAAGTAGCTCCGCTCGTCACAAAAGAGAGGTCGGGCATGGGGTCAAGAGGATGACCAAATAGCTCTTCAAACATTTGAACATCGAATGATATTGAGCCTCCTTCTCCCATATCACCAACCATGGCGGCTGTTGAAATCGCCTCGGTGATAATAACTCCACGTGTAGGATGTAAAGCCGAAAGGACAGGGAGCACGGGTGCGACACTCTCGGTCACTAAACAACCAAAATTAGAGCTATCAGACCAAGAAATTCCCTCGAAAATCAATGTTTTAAGACGTAAAGGGAAATACCTACTTTACCTTGCCTTGGAGCTTGAACAAGCTCGGGGACGAGCGTCTTGCCCGAGGACAGTTCCGGTTGGTCCGGATTGTAGGCGGGAATAACTTGTGAATCAACCACGGCAGCAGCTTCGGGTGAAGTCGAAACAGGGACTTCAGTATTCTCGCTATGGTGCACGATACCCGAACCTTCGCCAACCTCCGTTTGATGGACGACAAGTCTTTCTTTTTCAACAGAAATGATCGCTTCATGAAGGGTCCTCCTCTCATCCTCGCTGAGCAGACGTGACTCGAGCTCAAACTCATCTAATACCGAATCCGGACAAGACGTCCTCTTGTTTTCCACTAATTTCTTCCAAGCATTGTAGAGAGGCATCGAGTAATCCCCTAGCCAGGATAGATTTCTATGCTCCAATACATTGGCATTATATGTGTCCAAAAGGTCGTCAAATTCGGCCTCCATTTTGAACCTCTCTGCTTGGACTCTATCCTCCAACTCCGATTCAACCTCCTTAACCCTTGCAATTGCCACATCGCGCTCGGCCCGAAAAGATACAGCCTGCTCACACGCCTCTTGCGCAGCCACGTTCGCGTCGTCTTTTTCTTTATTCATGTCAGCAAACCTAGCCTTTAGCTCCTCTAGTTCCTTCACTGCCGCATCCCGCTCAGATTCAACGTTCTTGTATCGATGACCTAAGTCTTCAACTAAAGTACAATGTGCCTGTTGCATTTTCGCCATTTCAGCTAATGTCTCATCAACCTTCTGTAACGACTCGACCTCGGCCTTGCGGGAAGATTCCGCCTCAGATTGGAGTATGTCGACGATGCGACTCTTTTGAGCCAAGTTGGCCTCTAGCTTCTCAATGATTTGGGCCCGGTCGAAGGCAACTTTGGAAGCCTTAACAGCCGCTTTGTACCATTCTTTGTACTGGGCAAAAAAGTCGCGGGTATAGTTGAGCGCCGAAGTCGCGGCATCATCGGGAATTCTTTTAAGATTGGGAGGAAAAATACAAGCATCAAAGCAAATCTCTGGAAAATCTTTCCTCAGTTGTGCAAGCCTGATGGCCCCTTCGCCAGAAGACTCAACAAGGGTCTCCTCCCCAGGTATAGACGTTGCAACCCCGGTTCGAGAATGATGTGGCTCAGGCCTCGAAACCTGCGAAGATGACTGATGTCGCAGAGGCTCGGATGCCTGGACATGACTTCGGGATTGCGGAGGAGATCGAGATAGGGAGCGATGCCTACGATCTCTGTCCGATCGTTCCTGGCTGGAGTTACCACGGCGATGATCCTTTGCATAATACACCTGGCCATATTGCCTCCGGTCACGATCACGGTCGGGGCCTCCACGACGAGATTCATAATAGGTTGAGGGGTGATGCACTCTCCGGAGTTTGTCCAATGTAGTCTGACGACCAGCCATGTTACCTGGAAAAGAGATACAGTTCAGTTAAGTTTCAGGAAAAATCAATAAGACGAGTGAAGCAGTCATGTAGTGTCATGAGAGTGTATGCAAATGTGCAAAGCCCCCGACCAACCAGAGGTTTCGACTGCACTAATGGGTAAAAGCCCGCTTATGTCTAACGCTTCCCGGAGCTCAACCAGCCCGGACTTGTGATAAAGAGAAACGCACTCCGGTATGGGAACGTCATCCAGCCCTGTGAAAATGTTTCCTGATTGACAAAGAGCGGAGTCAGAAGAAATAATTCCAGAAGTCAAGCGAGACACGATTACGGACTTCCGTCTCGCAAATTTAGGAACAACGGCCTTGCCTTTCCGTTTTTTCCCTGCCTGGGGAAAATCAGCCGCTAGCCCGGTGTCAGTAGGCGTCCTCTCATCATCGCCCATTCCTCTTATCGCTACACCGGTCCTCTTCTTTGCCTTCGGAGCCGATTTCACAAACCCTTCAACGACAATACTCTGGTTCGACTCAATTAAGCCCAGCGTCCTCAAGTTATCATCGGTTAAGACCAAGTCAATGTGCCGCAGGTCACTCGGAACCTCTTGTAGACTTCGGATGATGTTTCTGTATCGACCACCGTCTGGCCTTGATATGATAGCTGCAAAAAAAAAAAAAAAAAAAAAAAAAACCTGATGTCAGTTCAAGTGGTGACAATGACCATTAAAGAAGGCTAACACGATTTACGATACTTACGTCTGGACAGCCATCGCCTAGCGAATCCTGGGGGGCATCGGACAAAGAACCATTCATTCTTAAAGTAACCGAGTCTGGTCCAAGCTCCCGTCACAATCTGGCAATTTCTAACTGCCTCCAGAAAGGTGAACGATGGACTATCACCCCTGCTCTTGAAGTTGAATATATGTCTAATTTCAGCTGGCCTAGGCGGACGAAAAAGGCGGTCCATGAATAAGATGAAAACACTGTTCAGTAACGCGTGTCCGTTAGGGTGAAGTTGTGCGGGAGCGATTCCAATGAACGATAGCATCTCCCTGATATATTGGTTAAACGGGGGGAGAGTTCCAGCCGCACAAGCGTGGCGATAAAAAGCAGTATAGCCCTCGGGTGGATTGTGAGGCCTATCATCAACTCCCGGTAGCAAAACATCATCCGGGGATAAGCTATGCTTCGAACATATCCGACCCAATAATGCTCCAGAAATATTAGATCGGACGGAATCTATGGGATCCTCGATAAATAAGGCCTCCGGCAATTCGTCCGGAGCAGGATCTATTACTTCGGGAATGATCTCTGGAATTTCTAGCATCTGAGGAGGCAAGCTTTGTAACTCTAGTTGTTCAGAACCCGAAGACTCCATAACTAACTAACTCACGAAAAAGCAGCGTTAAAAAACGAAGAAAGCCCGTATATTCCCCGGTGTGAAGCATATGGATATGTCATGCAATGCGAATACATAACTAAAACAAATTTTACAAGAGTAAAATGCGGTATCTGAACGACTAGGCTTTTGGATCAGAGAACGAAAACGACCGTCATCACTGACCGTCGCTTTCGCGTCCTTCGGATACTGCTGGCCGATTCAAGTGTGGATTCGTTAAAGTCACGGTGCCATCGACGAGCTCAAAAAGACAGGTCAGGTCAACCTTGATCATGCGAAGGACGAAGCTCGTCGGAATCAGATATGCTAAAAATTTAGTGAGTTCGTTAAAAGTTCGATTTAAAAGTGGTCATAGTTCAGAAGCAAGAACGTTCGAATCAATCAACATGATTCGACACGAGTCAGATCGGTGAACCTCGAATCAGCGCAGCTCGAACCCATGGAGCCCCACCTGACTTCGAATCCATCAAAGTCGGGCTCCTTCGAATCAATCAAGAGCGGTTCGAATCCATGGAGCTTCGAAACCATCGAAATCGTGCTCCTTCGAATTCATCAAGGGCGGTTCGAACCCATGGAGCCCCACCTGACTTCGAACCCATCAAAGTCGGGCTCCTTCGAATCCATCAAGGGCGGTTCGAATCCACCAAGCCCCACCTAGCTTCGAATCCATCGGAGTTGAACTCCTTCGAATCGATGAACGTGTCATTGCTTCGAATCGATCAGTAGTGAGCTCCTTCGAATCGATCAGAATGCCACTGTTTCGAATCCATCACAGCTCGCCTTTTTTGTTGTGTTCTCCTGCGATCATCGGTTCGAAGCTACCCATTCGAAACCAACTCAAAGCGCGCACCCCTGATCGATACGGCTCAAAGTTTTGCATTCCTCAGTTCCATGGAGTCGGCCTACTTCGTTCAAACCTCGTCACTCTCCAAAAATTTCCAGAAGGAGGGATTGAATCAATGCCAAAAAAAGATTAATCTATCATTCTCAAAACCGAATCGACCCCTTGATTACCTGATTTAGTTTGATCACAAATGGAAGCTAGAAGGAATTTGGTCGATTCGTGAAAAAGCACGTTTGATTTGGCTCTGGGAAATCGATTCAGAGAAGCGGCTAAAACAATGGTAAAAGGTAAAAAGTGAAAATGAAGTCAACCTCGTATATTTATACGGATTCCAAGAGGGATTAGTGTCACTTCAACTCCCATCGATTCGAACGACCACTTTCGAATCCATCCCAGTTTCGAATCCATCGGAGTCTTCGAACCCATCACTGATTCGAATCCATCCAAGTTTTCTTCGAACCCATCACTGATTCGAATCCATCCAAGTTTCGAATCCATCAAGGGCTTCGAGTCCATCAGGGTCCTCGAATCCATCGTTGATTCGAATCCATCTAAGCTTCGAATCCATCGGGAGTTTCGAATCCATCAGAAGCTTCGACTCCATCAGCAAACAAAGACCGACATGACTCATGGACACACGACGTTAATAAGGGCAGAGCTAATGTATGTGTATACATAACGAACTAACGTTCGATTTTGAACATTCACAGGGATCAAATATTCACCCTGTTATAGCAACGACAGCCAACGATTAAGCACAGTCGCACAGTAATCAATCATATCAAGGCAAGGTTACGGCAATACGGTGTATGAGTCTCAACAAAAAGAGGGCAATGATTTTTCAGAAAGAAATGGCAGCTATTCAAAGCACGTCATGTTCCCACAAGACGTACTTTGGGGGGCAAAATGTTATCCCGCTTTTTGGCAAAGCCGTGATACCAAAAGATTGGCCAAAAACAAAGGGCAATTCGTCTCAGAGATTGGTTGCACTTCTCTTCGCTATGGATATCGATGAATTTTGTCCGAGCCCGGATCGGGCCGCAATTGATAGGGCATGACAAGAAAGACCATAGAAGCCAGCATTTCAAATTTCAAGACGGTCCGAGGTCGTATGCTCAAGTTATGATGGATTCAAGATGAGACGGTGCACATTGCTTGGTTCGAACCCATCGTGTTCGAACCCATCATGTTCGAAACCACCATGTTCGAACCCATCCTGTTCGAACCCGTCATGTTCGAAACCATCTGTTTCGAACCCATCAGTTTCGAATCCATCCTTTAACTTCGAGACCATCACTACTTCGAACCCATCAGAAGCTCCGACTCCATCGCCTTCGAATCCATCAGAAGCTTCGAATCCATCCAAGCTTCGAATCCATCAGGAGCTTCGAACCCATCAGAAGCTTCGAATCCATCAGCTTCGACTCCATCAGCCATCGGTTTCGAATCCATCCACATCGCATACGAAAGCATGGATTCGAACCATATGGAGTCGAACCATATGGATTCGAACCTATGGATTCGAATGAATCAGTGGAGTCAAAGCGACCAGCATGACGAACACCCAATTTCGAACCGATCATAACTCCAAATCTACTGATCCAAATCCCATGAAATTTTTGCAGAAGTTTGTCTACATGATGAAGAACGTCCACGCCAAGTTTCATCGTAATTGGACAATTTTTTGATCGATTCGAAGTTCACTTCGAATCGATCCCAAACTGGGCACGCACTTCAAGAACGCGGGCCTGTGGGCCCCCCGTCACGCGCCAAGCAGCCTCTCCATGATTTAGGCGGGATTTTGGCCTTCCACACCTATAAATAGAGCCCCTGGTCATTCAGAAGGGGGGTCGGAGAATTTGGAGAGAAAGAGTACGCCTAAACGCTGCCAGAATCACTCCATACCACCAGCTTGGCTGCTGATTTTGAATTTAAGTCTGTTGTCTGCTGTAATTTGCTTCGAAACACTTGTAACCTTCAAGTATTAAGCAATAAAGTGATCAAACTTCATAGTGGACGTAGGCGCATCGCCGAACCACTCTAAATTCTTGTCTTCTATGCAATTTACTTTTCTATAACTAGGAGTTTTTGTTAGATAATTTTCATTTCCAATTTAAGTTCTTCACTTATTATCTCTTCAAAGACTTCCGAAGGGTGTTGCCCAATTTTGGTGCAAAGACCATTGACGGCTGAAAGCTGTCATAGTCGTAGAACTCACTAAGGCCTTCGTTTTGACTGGTTATGGCTCCCGTAACTCTAAACGAGCCAGAAGTTATGGCCGTCGGAATAATCGATATCTACCGGGTGCAACATCCACGGCGCAAGGTGCAACATCGGTCCGAAATGGCGTAACGGTGTCGTACGACTTTTTGAAATGCGTGCATGGATTTGAAACAAAATGGTACCCCGGTGCACCACTCTCCAGCGATGGTAAATTGAAGACCAGCCACCGTAATCCCGTTTTACCGTAAAAATCCACGTGTCGAAAAAACGAAGGGTAAAAAACATCCGAGACCCGATTGAGATTCGGATAGTCTTTTTTGGGCATTAAACTATCCATTGATAGCTGAAAGACGTCACAGCCGTATAACTCACTAAGGCCTTCATTTTGACTGGTTATGGCTCCCGTAACTCTAAACGAGCCAGAAGTTGTGGTCGTCCGAATAATCGATATCTACTGGGTGCAACATCCATGGTGCAAGGTGCAACATCCGTCCGAAATGGCGAAACAGTATAGTACGAATTTTTGAAATGCGTGCATGGATTTGAAACAAAACGGTACCATGGTGCACCACTCTCCAGCGATGGTAAATCGAAGACCAGCCACGGTAATCGCGTTCTACCGTAAAAATACAGGTGTCGAAAAAACGAAGGGTTAAAAACTTCCTAGACCCGATTGAGATTCGGATAGTCTTTTTTGGGCTTTAAACAATACATTGACGGCTGAAAGCTGTCAATGCCATAGAAATCACTGTGGCCTTTATTTTGACTGGTTATGGCTCCCGTAATTCTAAACGAGCCAGAAGTTATGGCCGTCCGAATAATCGATATCTACAGGGTGCAACATCCACGGTGCAAGGTGCAACATCCGTCCGAAATGGCGAAACTGTATCGTACGAATTTTTGAAATGCATGCATGGATTTCAAACAAAACGGTACCATGGTGCACCACTCTCCAGCGATGGTAAATCGAAGACCAGCCACGGTAATCGCGTTCTACCGTAAAGATACAGGTGTCGAAAAAACGAAGGGTTAAAAACTTCCTAGACCCGATTGAGATTCGGATAGTCTTTTTTGGGCATTAAACAATCCATTGACGGCTGAAATCTGTCATAGCCATAGAACTCACTGAGGCATTCGTTTTGGCTGGTTATGGCTCCCGTAACTCTAAACGAGCCAGAAGTTATGGCCGTCCGAATAATAGATATCTACAGGGTGCAACATCCACGGTGCAATGTGCAACATCCGTCCGAAATGGCGAAACAGTGTCGTACGACTTTTTGAAATGCGTGCATGGATTTGAAACGAAACGGTACCATGGTGCACCACTCTCCAGCGAGGGTAAATCGAAGGCCAGCCTCGGTTATCCCGTTTTACCGTAAAAATCCACGTGTCGAAAAAACGAAGGGTAAAAAACTTCCTAGACCCGACTGAGATTCAGATAGTGTTTTTTGGGCATTAAACAATCCATTGACAGCTAAAAGCAGTCATAGCCGTAGAACTCACTGAGGCCTTCGTTTTGACTGGTTATGGCTCCCGTAACTCTAAACGAGCCAGAAGTTATGGCCGTCCCAATAATCGATATCTACAGGGTGCAACATCCACGGTGCAAGGTGCAACATCCGTCCGTAATGGCGTAACAGTGTCGTACGACTTTTTTAAATGCATGCATGGATTTGAAATAAAACGATACCCTGGTGCACCACTCTCCAGCGAGGGTAAATTGAAGACCAGCCATGGTAATCCCGTTTTACCATAAAAATCCACGTGTCGAAAAAACGAAGGGTAAAAAACTTCGGAGACCCGATTGAGATTCGGATAGTCTTTTTTGGGCATTAAACAATCCATCGATGGCTGAAAGCTGTCATAGCCGTAGAACTCACTAAGGCTTTTGTTTTGACCGGTTATGGCTCCTGTAACTCTAAACGAGCCAGAAGTTATGGCCGTCCGAATAATCGATATCTACAGGGTGCAACATCCACGGTGCAAGGTGCAACATCCGTCCGAAATGGCGAAACCGTATCGTACGAATTTTTGAAATGCGTGCATGGATTTGAAACGAAACGGTACCATGGTGCACCACTCTCCAGCGATGGTAACATGAAGACCAGCCACGGTAATCCCGTTCTACCGTAAAAATCCACGTGTCGAAAAAACGATGGGTAAAAAACTTCCGAGAACCGATTGAGATTCGGATAGTCTTTTTTGGGCATTAAACAATCCATTGACGGCTGAAAGCTGTCAAAGCCGTAGAAATCACTGAGGCCTTCGTTCTGACTGGTTATGGCTCCCGTAACTCTTAACGAGCCAGAAGTTATGGCCGTCCGAATAATCGATATCTACAGGGTGCAACATCCACGGTGTAAGGTGCAACATCCTTCCGAAATGGCGAAACAGTCGTACGACTTTTTGAAATGCGTGCAAGGATTTGAAACAAAATAGTACCATGGTGCACCACTCTCCGGCGATGGTAGATTGAAGACCGGCCACGGTAATCCCGTTTTACTATAAAAATCCACGTGTCGAAAAAACGAAGGGTAAAAAAATTCCGAGACCCGATTGAGATTCGGATAGTGTTTTTTGGGCATTAAACAGTACATTGACAGCTGAACGCTGTCATAGCCGTAGAAATCACTGAGGTCTTCGTTTTGGCTGGTTATGGCTCCCGTAACTCTAAATGAGCCAGAAGTTATTGCCGTCCGAATAATCGATATCTATAGGGTGCAACATCCACGGTGCATGGTGCAACATCCGTCCGAAATGGCGAAACAGTGTCGTACGACTTTTGAAATGCGTGCATGGATTTGAAACGAAACGGTACAATGGTGCACCACTCTCGAGCGATGTTAAATCGAAGACCAGCCACTGTAATCCCGTTCTACCGTAAAAATCCACGTGTCGAAAAAACGAAGGGTAAAAAACTTCCTAGACCCGATTGAGATTCGGATAGTCTTTTTTGGGCTTTCAACAATCCATTGATGGCTGAAAGCTATCATAGCCGTAGAACTCACTAAGTTCTTCGTTTTGACTGGTTATGGCTCTAGTAACTCTAAACAAGCCAGAAGTTATGGCCGTCCGAATAATCGATATCTACAGGGTGCTACATGCACGGTGCAAGGTGCAACATCCGTCCGAAATGGCGAAACAATGTCGTACGTCTTTTTGAAATGCGTGCAAGGATTTGAAACGAAACGGTACCATGGTGCACCACTCTCCAGCGATGGTAAATTGAAGATTGGCCACGGTAATCCCGTTTACCGTAAAAATCCAAGCGTCGAAAAAACAAAGGGTAAAAGACCTCTGAGACCCGATTGAGATTCGGATAGTCTTTTTTGGGCATTAAACAGTCCATTGACGGCTGAAAGCTGTCATAGCCATAGAACTCACTGAGGCCTTCGTTTTGACTGGTTATGGATCCCGTAACTCAAAACAAGCCAGAAGTTATGGCCGTCCGAATAATCGATATCTACAGGGTCCAACATCCACGGTGCAAGGTGCAACATCCGTCCGAAATGGCGAAACAGTGACGTACGAATTGTTGAAATGCGTGCATGGATTTGAAATGGAACGGTACCATGGTGCACCACTCTCTAGCGATGGTAAATCGAAGACCAACCACGGTGATCCCGTTCTACCGTAAAAATCCACGTGTCGAAAAAACAAAGGGTAAAAAACTTCCGAGACCCGATTGAGATTCGGATAGTCTGTTTTGGGAATTAAACAATCCATTGACGACCGAAAGCTGTCATAGCTGTAGAACTCACTGAGGCCTTCGTTTTGACGGGTTATGGCTCCCGTAGCTCTAAACGAGCCAGAAGTTATGGCCGTCCGAATAATCAATATCTACAGGGTGCAACATCCACGGTGCAAGGTGCAACATCCGTCCGAAATGTCGTAACAGTGCCGTTCGACTTTTTGAAATGCGTGCATGGATTTGAAACGAAACGGTACCCTTGTGCACCACTCTCCAGCGATGGTAAATTGAAGATCAGCCATGGTAATCCCGTATTGTCATAAAAATCGATGTTTCGAAAAAACGAAGGGTAAAAAACTTCCGAGGCCCGATTGAGATTCGGATAGTCTTTTTTGGGCATTAAACAATCCATTGACAGCTGAAAGATGTCATAGCCGTAGAACTCACTAAGGCCTTCGTTTTGACTGGTTATGGCTACCGTAACTCTAAACGAGCCAGAAGTTATGGCCGTCCGAATAATCAATATCTACAGGGTGCAACATCCACGGTGTAAGGTGCAACATCCGTCCGAAGTGGCGAAACAGTATCGTACGAATTTTTGAAATGCGTGCATGGATTTGAAACAAAACGGAACCATGGTGCACCACTCTCCAGCGATGGTAAATAGAAGACCAGCCACGGTAATCCCGTTTTACCGCAAAAATCCACGTGTTGAAAAAACGAAGGGTAAAAAACTTCCGAGACGCGACTGAGATTCGGATAGACTTTTTTGGGCATTAAACAATCCATTGACGGCTGAAAGCTCTCATAGCCGTAGAACTCACTAAGACCTTTGTTTTGACTGGATATGGTTCCCGTAAATCTAAACGAGCCAGAAGTTATGGCCGTCCGAATAATGGATATCTACAGGGTGCAACATCCACGGTGCTAGGTGCAACATCCGTCCGAAATGGCGAAACAGTGCTGTACGACTTTTTGAAATGCGTGCAAGGATTTGAAGCGAAACGGTACCATGGTGCATCACTCTCCAGCGATGGTGAGTTGAAGACCGGCCACGGTAATTTCGTTTTACCGTAAAAATCCACGTGTCGAAAAAATGAAGGGTAAAAAACTTCCGAGACCCGATTGAGATTCGGATAGTCTTTTTTGGGCATTAAAAAATCCATTGACGGATGAAAGCTGTCATAGCCGTAGAACTCACTAAGGCCTTCGTTTTGACTGGTTATGGCTCCCGTAGCTCTAAACGAGCCAGAAGTTATGGCTGTCCGATTAATCGATATCTAGAGGGTGCAACATACACGGTGCAAGCTGCAACATCCGTCCGAAATGGCGAAACCGTGTCGTACGACTTTTTGAAATGCGTGCATGGATTTGAAATGGAACGGTACCATGGTGCAACACTCTCCAGCGACGGTAAATCGAAGACCAGCCACGGTGATCCCGTCTACCATAAAAATCCACGTGTCGAAAAAACAAAGGGTAAAATACTTCCGAGACCCGATTGAGATTCGGATAGTCTTTTTTGGGCATTAAACAATCCATTGACGGCTGAAAGCCGTAATAGCCGTAGAACTCACTGAGGCCTTCGTTTTGACTGGTTATGGCTCCCGTAACTCTAAACGAGCCAGAAGATGTGGCCGGCCGAATAATCGATATCTACAGGGTGCAACATCCACGGTGCAAGGTGCAACATCCGTCCGAAATGGCGAAACAGTGTCGTACGACTTTGTGAAATGCGTGCATGGATTTGAAACAAAACGGTACCATGGTGCACCACTCTCCAGCGATGGTAAATCGAAGACCAGCCACGGTTATACCGTTCTACCGTAAAAATCCACGTGTTGAAAAAACAATGGTAAAAAACTTCCGAGACCCGATTGAGATTTGGATAGTCTGTTTTGGGCATTAAACAATCCATTGATGGCTGAAAGCCGTCATAGCCGTAGAACTCACTGACGCCTTCGTTTTGACTGGTTATGGCTCCCGTAAATCTAAACGAGCCAGAAGTTATGGCCATCTGAATAATCGATACCTACAGGGTGCAACATCCACGGTACAAGGTGCAACATCCGTCCGAAATGGCGAAACAGTGTCATACAAATTTTTGAAATGAGTGCATGGATTTGAAATGGAACGGTACTGTTATCCCAACATTTGGCAAAGTTGAGATACCCAAAATTTACTAAAAATCAATGATTACTATTCCTGAATATCGACTGCGCATTGTAGGATAACCATGGATATCGATGAATTTTGTCCGAGCCTGGATCGGGCCACAATTGATAAGACATGGCGAGAGAGATCATAGAAGTCCGCATTTCAAATTTCAAGTCAATCCGAGGTCGTATGCTCAAGTTATGATGGAATCGAGTTAAAAAGGATGGACATTGCTCAGTTCGAACCCATCTAGTTCGAATCCATCTAGTTCGAACCCATCATGTTCGAATCCATAAGAAGAAGTGATGTTCGAATCCATCAGCTAACATCTTCCTTCGACTCCATCCTACTTTGACTCCATCGGCCTCGACACCATCACAGTGACTCGCCTTCGAATCCACGAACTGAACCTTTGCTTCGACTCCATCAAGCGAGCCCCCAGATAACCTTGCTTCAAATCCATCTTCACACGACCACAAACTCATCATGGCTTCGGCTCCATGCTATTTTCGAATCCCACATGTTAAAGGCGACTTCGAACCGATCCAAAGTAACGTGTTTGGATCGATTCGAACGAGCGTCTCTCCATCGATTCGAAGACGACCTTCGAATCCAACACACGAAGCCATCCAGTGAGCACGGCAAAGAACTCGTAGTCGACCCAATCAACTTGGTGAAAAACGTGGATCGACTCGAAGAAGGCGAGCCACATCAACCCACTTACACGCCCTTAGATCGATTCGAAGTAGTCGATTCGAATGGATCGATTCGAACCAACCAGTATGTCGAAGAACACCATCATGAATCAATCATATCTCTCAATCCTTTGATCCAAATGCCATGAAATTTTTACAGGAGTTCGTCTACATGTCGAAGAATGTCCATGCCAAGTTTCATCACGATTGGACGATTTCTTGATCGATTCGAACCAAGGGTCGAATCGATCCCAATGTGGGCCCGGATCTCCAGGTTTCGGCCATGTGGGCCCCCTCACGTGACAGAAGCGGTCCACCTGACTTTTAGGAGAAACATCAGCCTCCTACGCCTATAAATAGAGCCCCAGGTCATTCAGAAAAGCGATCGATTTCTCTTCGGCAAGATCAAGGCTCTGAAGCACCAAGATTCCACCAGGCTCTGCTTTGCACTCCATCACCATCATTGTACTTGAATTTCAGAGCTATAATCCATTGTAATCCGCTGTAATCAGCGAAGAACATCAATAAAAAGAGAAAACCTTGAAAGTGGACGTAGGTCGGAGATAGCCGTACCACTATAAATCGTGTGTCCTTCTTTATAATTCCTGTTTTGCTGCTTAGATCTGTGATTTGTGTTTGAATATTGCTGAGTTATATTCCAACACTGGTGCTTTCACAACACTTGGGGTTTGTGACCAATTTTGGCGCAAACACTTTGGTGCTTTCACTGAGAAAGACTAGCACCCGCTACATTCAGAGTTCAGATTCAAGAGTTCGAAGACTTCCAATTCAGAGACAATGACTCGACAAACAAGACAAAGGGTTGATAGGAGCCAACAAGGAGGAAGCCGAGAAGAATCCTCCGGATCAAGAGAAGGACAAGCTTCCGTCTACATCACAAGAGACGAGATGGAGGCTATGGCTAATTCATTGCGCGAAAGCATGATGAAGAGTCAACAGGAGATGCTGCAGAATTTCCTCGAGAAAATGAGGGCGGCGAACGTGCAAAACCTTGGACCAACTACAACAACCGCGAGTGCGGGACAAGGAATCAGGGTTGCGGAAGCTAATGAAGGTCAGGTTCAAGACCAGAATACAGGAGTTGAAGGTGGTCAACAAGGCCTTGGGGGCAGACCCTCAGGGTCCGATACTGGAAGACCAACAGACGGAGCTCAACCAGCTGGAGCCAATGCATATGCTAACGAGTCACCGGAAGAATACGTACCAGAATTCCCTTCAAGGCTCGGGGGGCAGGATAGAAGTTTAACAAAAGGTCAACCACTGGAAGGAGACGAGAGAATGACTGGCCTCATGCGAAGAATCATGAGAGGAGGATTGCCTAGCGGAGGTCTGGAAGAAGTTAGTCGGAGACCGTTCACTCATAACATCCGAAACGCAAGGAACCCTCCGAAGTTCAAATTACCAGCGCTAGAACCTTATGATGGGAGATCAGACCCGACCATGCATATTACCAGATATATTAGGCACATGGAAGTGCTGGGGGCATCCGAGGAAGTGATGGCACGACGCTTCCCTCTATATTTATCAGATTTAGCTGCACTATGGTTCAGACAACTGGAGACTGGATCAATCGGAACATGGAGCGAGCTTGTTGATTGCTTCATGAGACAGTTTACGGTCCATGTGACGCAACCCAAGAGTGTGATGACTTTAGCTTCGATCAAGCAGAGGACCGGAGAGTCCATAAAAGATTTTCTACTAAGGTTCAATGTGATAGTAACTTCTGTAGATCGCCCGGATCCATCAATGATTTTAATGGCGGCGGTGGCAGGAGTCGCAGAAGGCACCAAATTTAAAGATTCTCTAACTAAAGATCCACCGCAAGATCTTGGAGAGTTCTTTCATAAAGCTGAAAAGTTCATTCGGTTAGAAGAATCACGAGCCGAGAGTCGGGAAATAAATACCGCGCGAAGCGAAGAAATCCCCAGAGAACAGCCTGTAGTAGACAAAGGAAAGAGGAAACAGGATGACAGACATGATGGTCCTGATAAACGGAAGAAATTCCGAGAACCAAGATTCAGGCAGTACACCGATCTGACTGCAGGCCTAGAAAGAATCTACACTGAAACTAGGGGGCAACTCCCCTATCGAAAGCCACCTATAAGGGATCCCACTGAGCGGGAGCGCAGGACTAGAAAATACTGCCTATTCCATGAGCTGGATGGGCACACCACAGATGAGTTCCACCACCTAAAGGATGAGGTGGAAGAACATGCCAGGGGTGGTAGATTGCCGCAATTTGTCAGAGAACGAGCAACGGCAGCGACTACAGCCTCCACCTAATAGGAACGATCCTGGATCGGGATCACTACTCGTCATCGACTGATCGAAGATGGCAAGGGCCAAGTCCAGGGTTTGGACTCTGGTCAAATAATTTTATTTAGATTTGTTTTCATAATAAACGGTTACTTCACTTACACAAGTACGGGAACCGGAGAGATCCCTAGGCATGCTCTAAGATGGAGATAACCGATATGCCTGGAGAGGCAATGTTTAGCTTTTTTCTGATGTTTGAGATTGAACATCTAGAACTCGAATTTTAATAAATAAATTAGAATCTCTTGCAATAAACCTTTTGACCGGAGAGTCAAAGGATGAACATTAAATTTCAATATAAACACGATCGCTTTATGACCCTACCCGGAGAGGCGGGGTCCGGAGTGCAAGAAGTGAGTTCCTTCACCGGAGAGCGACAGGATCAACTCACTTAAGCGCTGTTTCCCCTTCACCGGAGAGTGACAGGATGGGATCCAACAAGAGCCCGGAGAGGCTATGATCGGTCTCAAACGACCAAGACATCGCTTAATGTTCAGATACACTGAACCGGAGTGCAAGAAGTGAGTTGCTTCGCCGGAGAGCGACAGGATCAACTCACTTAAGCGTTGTTTCCCCTTCACCAGAGAGTGACAGGATGGGGTCCAACAAGAGCCCAGAGAGGCTATGATCGGTCTAGAACGACCACGACATCACTATACCTCCTAACTGGGACCAGAGTGCAGGGGATAGAAGGCAACGCCAGAGTGCAATAGGATCTTTCTACTCAATCACTAAGTATAGAATGGGCTTAGTAGGGGTTCAGAGTAGCCAATAATAGTCCAGAGAGACTATGAAACTTCATTCTCAACTTCTACGGAAAGAAGGATGCTGATTTGGCTTCGAACAGCCATAAACTTGATTGATAACACCACAGCTATGGATGAAACATGAATTTATTACACTTGATTTAAGAACGTTCAAAACATACCTTTTACAAAAAGGCATGTTTTGGGGGGAAAAATGTTATCCCAACTTTTGGCAAAGTTGAGATACCCAAAATTTACTAAAAATCAATGATTACTATTCCTGAATATCGACTGCGCATTGCAGGATAACCATGGATATCGATGAATTTTGTCCGAGCCCGGATCGGGCCATAATTGATAGGACATGGCGAGAGAGATCATAGAAGTCTGCATTTCAAATTTCAAGTCAATCCGAGGTCGTATGCTTAAGTTATGATGGAATCGAGTTAAGAAGGATGGACATTGCTCAGTTCGAACCCATCTAGTTCGAATCCATCTAGTTCGAACCAATCAAGTTCGAATCCATAAGAAGAAGTGATGTTCGAATCCATCAGCTAACATCTTCCTTCGACACCATTTTGCTTCGACTCCATCGGCCTCGACACAATCACAGTGACTCACCTTCGAATCCACGAATTAACCTTTGCTTCGACTCAATCAAGCGAGCCCCCAGATAACCTTGCTTCGAATCCATCTTCACACGACCACAAATTCATCATGGCTTCGGCTCCATGCTATCTTCAAATCCCACATGTTAAAGGCGATTTCGAACCGATCCAAAGTAACGTGTTTGGATCGATTCGAACGAGCGTCTCTCCATCGATTCGAAGACGACCTTCGAATCCAACACACGAAGCCATCAAGTGAGCACGGCAAAGAACTCGGAGTCGACCCAATCAACTCGGCGAAAAACGTGGATCGACTCGAAGAAGGTGCGCCACGTCAACCCACTTACACGCCCTTAGATCGATTCGAAGTATTCGATTCGAATGGATCGATTCGAACCAACCAGCATGCCGAAGAACACCATCTTGAATCGATCATATCTCTCAATTCCTTGATCCAAATGCCATGAAATTTTTAGAGGAGTTCGTCTACATGTCGAAGAATGTCCACGCCAAGTTTCATCACGATTGGACGATTTCTTGATCGATTCGAACCAAGGGTCGAATCGATCCCAATGTGGGCCCGGATCTCCAAGTTTCGGCCATGTGGGCCCCCTCACGTGCCAGAAGCGGTCCACCTGACTTTTAGGTGAAATATCAACCTCCTACGCCTATAAATAGAGCCCCAGGTCATTCAGAAAAGGGATCGATTTCTCTTCGGCAAGATCAAGGCTCTGAAGCACCAAGATTCCACCAGGCTCTGCTTTGCACTCCATCACCATCATTGTATTTGAATTTCAGAGCTATAATCCATTGTAATCCACTGTAATCAATTGTAATCAGTGAAGAACATCAATAAAAAGAGAAAACCTTGAAAGTGGACGTAGGCCGGAGATAGCCGAACCACTATAAATCGTGTGTCCTTGTTTATAATTCCTGTTTTGCTGCTTAGATCTATGATTTGTGTTTGAATATTGCTGAGTTATATTCCAACACTGGTGCTTTCACAACACTTGGGGTTTGTGACCAATTTTGGCACAAACACTTTGGTGCTTTCACTGAGAAAGACTAGCACCCGCTACATTCAGAGTTCAGATTCAAGAGTTCGAAGACTTCCAATTCAGAGACAATGACTCGACAAACAAGACAAAGGGTTGATAGGAGCCAACAAGGAGGAAGCCAAGAAGCATCCTCCGGATCAAGAGAAGGACAAACTTCCGTCTACATCACAAGAGACAAGATGGAGGCTATGGCTAATTCATTGCGCGAAAGCATGATGAAGAGTCAACAGGAGATGCTACAGAATTTCCTCGAGCAAATGAGGGCGGGGAACGTGCAAAACTTTGGACCAACTACAACAACTGCGAGTGCGGGACAAGGAATCAGGATTGCAGAAGCTAATGAAGGTCAGGATCAAGACCAGAATACAGGAGTTGAAGGTGGTCAACAAGGCCTTGGGGGCAGACCCTCAGGGTCCGATACTGGAAGACCAACAGACGGAGCTCAACCAGCTGGAGCCAATGCATATGCTAACGAGCCACCGGAAGAGTACGTACCAGAATTTCCTTCAAGGCTCGGGGGGCAGGATAGAAGTTTAACAAATGGTCAACCACTGGAAGGAGACGAGAGAATGATTGGCCTCATGCGAAGAATCGTGAGAGGAGGATTGCCTAGCGGAGGTCTGGAAGAAGTTAGTCGGAGTCCGTTCACTCCAAACATCTGAAACGCAAGGAACCCTCCGAAGTTCAAACTACCAGCGCTAGAACCTTATGACAGGAGATCAGACCCGACCATGCATATTACCAGATATATTAGGCACATGGAAGTGCTGGGGGCATCCGAGGAAGTGATGGCACGATGCTTCCCTCTATATTTATCAGATTTAGCTGCACTATGGTTCAGACAACTGGAGACTGGATCAATCGGAACTGAAAGTGAGGTGTGTATACAATTATATGTGCTGATATAGTATACACGGATCGTATAATATGGATTACAATACAAATGCAGAAATAGATGATAATAGCATTGTAAATAAAAAAATAGAAAAATCACACCAGAGATTTTTATACTGGTTCGGAGCACTGTCCTACATCCAGTCCCAGACTACTATCTGGATTTTCACTAATTACAACCTCGCTTCACCCGGAGGAACAGGTTTACAATTACCCGAACAGCCGAACGGGATTTCACGCCTCTACAACACTGAGGGCTTCAACACTTGCCTCTTACAATACTGAGGACTTCAACACTTGCCTCTTACAATACTGAGGACTTCAACAAAAAACAATTACAATTGTTGTTGACAACTTGTGCTCTTGTAAACACGGATTTGTCACTTGTAGTACACTCTTCCTATAATCTTATCCTCAAATTGTGAATGATGTTTGTGAAGATTATGGAATTTATATTGCTTATTGAATCAAAATATATGAGATAGTGTCAATGATTCAATAAGGAATGAAAGTAGTTTAGAGCTTTTTGAATGCAAGTGAATTCAAAGAATAGATAGAGAGCATATATAATCTTAATAAAACTTCTTGTTTTAATCAATGATATTGATGTGTATTTATAGAGAGAAAATAGTTATAACCCTTGGTGAAAAGTTGCAGTCAAAAGTTATGATCATTGATGAAGAAGAAGAGACGCAACTATTGAAGAAAGATGTGTCTTTTGGAAAAAGTTGCTCTCTGTTTAAAAATGGTCGACAGGTCAAAAACTAACCGGTAGACAGGTTTTTTAAAAATATAGTCGTTATGTGCATGTGTGCACGTTTATTGTGCACATTCAACAGGAACGGTCGACCGTTCATTTTTGGACCGGTCGACCGGTCTCTGTTAAGTTGCACAATAAAGTGCACAACCTATATAAATGTGTATATATATGTATATTATATTTTGTGCATGATTATTTGAGGATAGATTTTGACAATTTTATTACTATTATAACATCAAATAATCAACCTATAATCTAGAGTACCATATGTACGTCTTGATTTGTCGATCGCTTTAATATTGTTGTCAGCAATCAAAATCTTCATAGAAGCTGTGACTCAACATTCTCCCCCTTTTTGATTGATGACAATATAAAAACTCAAGTATAGGATCTCCCCCTGAATATGTGATTTCCTGCAGACAATTATTAGCTTCTTTCATCCTGCAAACAATTATTAGCACCTTTCTCCCCCCTTTGTCATCGACAAAAAGGAGTAAACAATAGAAAATATAAACCAAAGAGAACAATGCATACATTCAAACACAGGATTGTTAGCACCTTTCTCCCCCTTTGTCATCGACAAAAAGGAGTAAACAATAGAAAATATAAACCAAAGAGAACAATGCATACATTCAAACACAGGATGTTTTGATGAAGTACAATGCAAGTCATAGTCTACTACGAATAAAAAGATGGACACTATTTAGTACAAGTGCCATATATGTTTTTAAAGAAATGAAAAGAAAAACAAACTAACTTCATTCCGACTGAATCTCTTCCTCATCATCATCATCATCATCGTCGTCGTCATCGTCATCGTCATCGTCATCGTCATTGTCCCCACGACCTTGTCCGCTTGTACCACCGGATTCCTCGGATGTCGACCAAGTAAAAGTTGGAGGAGCCGGACGTTTTCCGGGGTCTTGATGTGGGGTCGAGACGGATGTGCTACATGATATAGCATCCCATATAGCGCCGAAGAATGACTTTACCTTATTGAATCGTCTATCAATTTTCGAATCCATTCGTTTTAGTCTTGATTCAAGTAAAAATTGATTCCGAGCGATGGTTTCAAGAGATTCTCTTGTAGATGATTTAGATTTCAATAATCTAACATCTTCAGAACGACGACGAGATGGTGGAGCTTGTTGTTCTTGAGTATCGCGTTGTTGCCATTGTTCGAATGGCATAATATGAACATATGGAGGAGGAAGCTTCATCCGTTTGATAGTAGTGGAGTCAATACACTTTGGTGTAGAATATGCCGAATCCGGGGGTGTGACTCCACATGCAAGCAACATACGCATAATATACTCGTTATAGAAGAAATGTGGACGAGTAGAGTTATTTACCTTAAGAATTTCATCGAAAATCATGTGAACCCAATTTATTTCGATATCATCGTAGATAGCATAAAGAGCCTTGAAATTCTCTTTGTAAACGGCATCATAGTTTCCACAATTGCTCACATCGCCTTTGCCGATGATATAACCTTTTGAATTGTCTCCAAAAGTGACTGAGCCACCATCTGAGTATTTAATATTTGTTAGTAAGCTCTTGTCTCCCGTCATATGCTTTGAGCAACCACTGTCCAATATCCACTTTCCTCTTTTCTTCAGTGGGACCTGCAAACATAGAATTAAGTTCATGGTACCCACTTTTTATAGGGTCCTAAGAGTTAGGTCTTAGGAGTCCAAACCCATTTGGGTCCGGTATCCCCTTTATATATATAATTGTTATTAAAATGTACATTATTCATGAATTACTGAATGTATTTGTTCCTAATCAAGTTATTATTTGTTTTAGGAACCCATATTTTGATAGTCTTGACTTTTCTCTTTTGAAATTTCACAACTGGTTTTGGTTTGAAATATAATAAACTAAGATTTTTCTTAGCTTCAGTTTTTTGTACTTTCTTCTTCCTTTTATTTCTAAGATGTTTTTTAGTTTCATGTTTGTTATATCCCAAACCTTGTTTATCTGAAATAGATTGTGAACTTTTAATGATTTTAGTCAAATTTTCTCGACCTTTGTTAAAGTTAGAAACATTTTGAGTAATGTCATCAAATTTTGTTTGTAAACTAGCTTTTTCTAGGTCTAGAATTTTGACTTTTGCTTTAAGTTCATGATTTTCAGTAGTGAGAGCGTTATTTTTCTCTTTTTGAGCTTCTATTTCTTGACTCAAAAGAGATATTTGAGAGTCAACATTAGATGATGATTCTTGAATATTTTCAAGTTCTTCTTCTAATCTTTTCTTCTCATCTTTTAACAAATCTCGTTCAAACTCTGCTTTATTTAAATCTGCTTTGACTACTTTTAATTGACGTTTTAAGTCTTTATATTTGACTATCAATTCAGCATTAATATCAAGTAATTCATCAAATGTAGGAATTTGTACCTCATCTTCTGTTGCCATAAAACAAACATTAGCTTGTTCATTCTCCGAATCACTTTCACTTTCTGATGAAGATGACTCTGAATCATCCCATGTTACTGAGAAGGCTCGTTTCTTTGATTTGTCCTTCTTATATTTGAATTTGTCATTTTCTGACTTTTTCTTTTGTTCTGGACAATCCTTCTGCATGTGTCCCTTTTTATGGCAGTTGAAACATTCTATAGCAGATGAAGATGGTTTATTTGATCCAGGTTTCCTTTTATTGTAGCGACTGGCTTTTCGATATTTTAGGAATTTTTTGAAACCTTTAGCAATGAACGCCAAATCTTCATCTTCAGAATCTGATTCATTTTCATCTTTCTCAACATGAAATGCTACATTTTTCTTTTCTTCTTTCTGTTCTTTTCTAGCCTGCAAATTTGCTTCATAGGACATTAAATTTCCTATCAATTCATCTGGCTTCATGACGGAAAGATCATTAGCTTCTTCAATTGCTAATACTTTTCCTTCCCATTCATTAGTCAGAGAATGTAGGACTGTTGAAACAACATCAAAATCGGAATACTTTTGTCCTAACCCAATAAGTGCATGGTGAATAGTTTGAAACCGTGAATACATGTCATTGATTGTTTCATTTGGTTTCATTTTGAAATTTTGAAATTGACTTTTCAGCATGGCTATTTTGGCTTGTTTAACCTTGTTAGTACCTTCATGAGTGATTTTTAGCGTTTGCCAAATTTGATATGCAGTAGTACAGATACTAACACGATTATATTCATTTTGGTCTAATGCACAGAACAACATATTTATTGCTCTTGCATTTACGGCTGCTGCCGTTTTCTCAGCCACAGTCCATTCTGAATAATCAGTTGTTGGATTCACTATTTCTCTTTGAGTAGCATTCCAAGCATCATAGCTACTTGATTGCATAAAGAATAACATACGTGTTGCCCAATAACTATAGTTAAGACCATTGAAAAATGGAGGTCTTTGTGTCGATTGCCCTTCTGTGTAAGTGGTGTTTTGAGTGCTAGTACTTGCGTTATTTGCCATATTACAAGAATATATCAAATAACTGTGTTACGGTTATATGATGACCGTGCTCCGATACCAAATGAAAGTGAGGTGTGTATACAATTATATGTGCTGATATAGTATACACGGATCGTATAATATGGATTACAATACAAATGCAGAAATAGATGATAATAGCATTGTAAATAAAAAAATAGAAAAATCACACCAGAGATTTTTATACTGGTTCGGAGCACTGTCCTACGTCCAGTCCCAGACTACTATCTGGATTTTCACTAATTACAACCTCGCTTCACCCGGAGGAACAGGTTTACAATTACCCGAACAGCCGAACGGGATTTCACGCCTCTACAACACTGAGGGCTTCAACACTTGCCTCTTACAATACTGAGGACTTCAACACTTGCCTCTTACAATACTGAGGACTTCAACAAAAAACAATTACAATTGTTGTTGACAACTTGTGCTCTTGTAAACACGGATTTGTCACTTGTAGTACACTCTTCCTATAATCTTATCCTCAAATTGTGAATGATGTTTGTGAAGATTATGGAATTTATATTGCTTATTGAATCAAAATATATGAGATAGTGTCAATGATTCAATAAGGAATGAAAGTAGTTTAGAGCTTTTTGAATGCAAGTGAATTCAAAGAATAGATAGAGAGCATATATAATCTTAATAAAACTTCTTGTTTTAATCAATGATATTGATGTGTATTTATAGAGAGAAAATAGTTATAACCCTTGGTGAAAAGTTGCAGTCAAAAGTTATGATCATTGATGAAGAAGAAGAGACGCAACTATTGAAGAAAGATGTGTCTTTTGGAAAAAGTTGCTCTCTGTTTAAAAACGGTCGACAGGTCAAAAACTAACCGGTAGACAGGTTTTTTAAAAATATAGTCGTTATGTGCATGTGTGCACGTTTATTGTGCACATTCAACAGGAACGGTCGACCGTTCATTTTTGGACCGGTCGACCGGTCTCTGTTAAGTTGCACAATAAAGTGCACAACCTATATAAATGTGTATATATATGTATATTATATTTTGTGCATGATTATTTGAGGATAGATTTTGACAATTTTATTACTATTATAACATCAAATAATCAACCTATAATCTAGAGTACCATATGTACGTCTTGATTTGTCGATCGCTTTAATATTGTTGTCAGCAATCAAAATCTTCATAGAAGCTGTGACTCAACAGGAACATGGAGCGAGCTTGTTGATTGCTTCATGAGACAGTTTAGGGTCCATGTGACGCGACCCAAGAGTGTGATGATTTTAGCTTCGATCAAGCAGAGGACCGGAGAGTCCATAAAAGATTTTCTACTAAGGTTCAATGTGACAGTAACTTCTATAGATCGCCCGGATCCATCAATGATTTTAATGGCGGCGGTGGCAGGAGTCGCAGAAGGCACCAAATTTAAAGATTCTCTAACTAAAGATCCACCGCAAGATCTTGGAGAGTTCTTTCATAAAGCTGAAAAGTTCATTCGGTTAGAAGAATCACGAGCCGAGAGTCGGGAAATAAATACCGCGCGGAGCGAAGAAATCCCCAGAGAACAGCCTGTAGTAGACAAAGGAAAGAGGAAACAGGATGACAGACATGATGGTCCTGATAAACGGAAGAAATTCCGAGAACCAAGATTCAGGCAGTACACCGATCTGACTACAGGCCTAGAAAGAATCTACACTGAAACTAGGGGGCAACTCCCCTATCGAAAGCCACCTATAAGGGATCCCACCGAGCGGGAGCACAGGACTGGAAGTTACTGCCTATTCCATGAGCTGCATGGGCACACCACAGATGAGTGCCGCCACCTAAAGGATGAGGTGGAAGAACATGCCAGGGGTGGTAGATTGCCGCAATTTGTCAGAGAACGAGCAACGGCAGCAAGACCTGAACGACTACCGCCTCCACCTAACAGGAACGATCCTGGATCGGGATCACGACTCGTCATCAACTGATCGAAGATGGCAAGGGCCAAGTCCAGGGTTTGGACTTTGGTCAAATAATTTTATTTAGATTTGTTTTTAGAATAAACGGTTACTCCACTTACACATGTACGGGAACCGGAGAGATCCCTAGGCATGCTCTGAGATGGAGATAAACCGATATGCCCGGAGAGGCAATGTTTAGCTTTTTTCTGATGTTTGAGATTGAACATCTAGAACTCGAATTTTAATAAATAAATTAGAATCTCTTTCAATAAACCTTTTGACCGGAGAGTCAAAGGATGAACATTAAATTTCAATATAAACACGATCGCTTTATGGCCCTACACGGAGAGGCGGGGTCCGGAGTGCAAGAAGTGAGTTGCTTCGCCGGAGAGTGACAGGATCAACTCACTTAAGCGCTGTTTCTCCTTCACCGGAGAGTGACGGGATGGGATCCAGCAAGAGCCCGGAGAGGCTATGATCGGTCTCGAACGACCAAGACATCGCTTAATGTTCAGATACACTGAACCAGAGTGCAAGAAGTGAGTTGCTTCGCCGGAGAGCGACAGGATCAACTCACTTAAGCGCTGTTTCCCCTTCACCAGAGAGTGACAGGATGGGATGCAGCAAGAGCCCAGAAAGGCTATGATCGGTCTAGAACGACCACAACATCGCTATACGTCCTAACTGGGACCAGAGTGCAGGGGATAGAAGGCAACGCCAGAGTGCAATAGGATCTTTCTATTCAATCACTAAGTCTAGAATGGGCTGAGTAGGGGTTCAGAGTAGCCAATAATAGTCCAGAGAGACTATGAAACTTCATCCTCAACTTCTACGGAGAGAACGAATGCTGATTTAACTTCGAACAACCATAAACTTGATTGATAACACCACAGCTATGGATGAAACATGATTTTATTACACTTGATTTACGACCGTTCAAAACATACCTTTTACAAAAAGGCATGTTTTGGGGGGCAAAAAGTTATCCCAACTTTTGGCAAAGTTGAGATACCCAAAATTTACTAAAAATCAATGATTACAATTCCTGAATATCGACTGCGCATTGCAGGATAACCATGGATATCGATGAATTTTGTCCGAGCCCGGATCGGGCCACAATTGATAGGACATGGCGAGAGAGATCATAGAAGTCCGCATTTAAGTTTCAAGTCAATTCGAGGTCGTATGCTCAAGTTATGATGGAATCAAGTTAAGAAGGATGGACATTGCTCAGTTCGAACCCATCTAGTTCGAATCCATCTAGTTCGAACCGATCATGTTCGAATCCATAAGAAGAAGTGATGTTCGAATACATCAGCTAACATCTTCCTTCGACTCCATCCTGCTTCGACTCCATCGGCCTCGACACCATCACAATGACTCACCTTCGAATCCACGAACTGAACCTTTGCTTCGACTCCATCAAGCGAGCCCCCAGATAACCTTGCTTCGAATCCATCTTCACACGACCACAAACTAATCATGGCTTCGGCTCCATGCTATCTTTGAATCCCACATGTTAAAGGCGACTTCGAACCGATCCAAAGTAATGTGTTTGGATCGATTAGAACGAGCGTTTCTCCATCGATTCGAAGACGACCTTCGAATCCAACACACGAAGCCATCCAGTGAGCATGGCAAAGAACTCGGAGTCGACCCAATCAACTCGGCGAAAAACGTGGATCGACTCGAAGAAGGCGCGCCACGTCAACCCACTTACACGCACTTAGATCGATTCGAAGTACTCGATTCGAATGGATCGATTCGAACCAACCAGCATACCGAAGAACACCATCTTGAATCGATCATATCGCTCAATCCCTTGATCCAAATGCCATGAAATTTTTACAGGAGTTCGTCTACATGTCGAAGAATTTCCACGCCAAGTTTTATCACGATTTGACGATTTCTTGATTGATTCGAACCAAGGGTCGAATCTATCCCAATGTGGGCCCGGATCTCCAGGTTTCGGCCATGTGGGCCCCCTCACGTGCCAGAAGCGGTCCACCTGACTTTTAGGAGAAATATCAGCCTCCTACGCCTATAAATAGAGCCCCAGGTCATTCAGAAAAACGATCGATTTCTCTTCGGCAAGATCAAGGCTCTGAAGCACCAAGATTCCACCAGGCTCTGCTTTGCACTCCATCACCATCATTGTACTTGAATTTCAGAGCTATAATCCATTGTAATCCGCTGTAATCAATTGTAATCAGCGAAGAACATCAATAAAAAGAGAAAACCATGAAAGTGGACGTAGGCTGGAGATAGCCGAACCACTATAAATCGTGTGTCCTTGTTTATAATTCCTGTTTTGCTGCTTAGATCTGTGATTTGTGTTTGAATATTGCTGAGTTATATTCCAACACTGGTGCTTTCACAACACTTGGGGTTTGTGACCAATTTTGGCGCAAACAGGTACCATGGTGCACCACTCTCCAGCGATGGTAAATCGAAGACCAACCACGGTGATCCCGTTCTACCGTAAAAATCCACGTGTCGAAAAAATAAAGGGTAAAAAACTTCCGGGACCCGATTTAGATTCGGATAGTCTGTTTTGGACATTAAACAATCCATTGATGGTTGAAAGCTGTCATAGCCGTAGAACTCACTGAGGCCTACGTTTTGACTGGTTATAGCTCCCGTAACTCTAAACGAGCTAGAAGTTATAGCCATCCGAATAATCGATATCTACAGGGTGCAACATCCACGGTGCAAGGTGCAACATCCGTCCGAAATGGCGTAAAAGTGTCATACGACTTTTTGAAATGCATGCATGGATTTGAAACAAAATGGTACCCTGGTGCACCACTCTCCAGCAGGGGTAAATAGAAGACCAGCCACGGTGATCCCGTTTTACCATAAAAATCCACGTGTCGAAAAAACGAAGGGTAAAAAACTTCCAAGGCCCGATTGAGATTCGGATAGTCTTTTTTGGGCATTAAACAATCCAACGACGTCTGAAAGTTGTCACAGCCGTAGAACTCACTGAGGCCTTCGTTTTGACTGGTTGTGGCTCCCGTAACTCTAAACGAGCCAGAAGTTATGGTCGTCCGAATAATCGATATCTACAGGGTGCAACATCCACGGTGTAAGGTGCAACATCCGTCCGAAATAGCGAAACAGTATCGTACGAATTTTCGAAATGCGTGCATGGATTTGAAACAAAACAGTACCATGATGCACCACTCTCTAGCGATGGTAAATTGAAGACCAGCAACGGTAATCCCGTTTTACCGTAAAAATCCACGTGTCGAAAAAACGAAGGGTAAAAAACTTCCGAGACCCGATTGAGATTCGGATAGTCTGTTTTGGACATTAAACAATCCATTGACGACTGAAAGCTCTCATAGCCATAGAACTCACTAAGACCTTCGATTTGACTGGTTATGGCTCCCGTAACTCTAAACGAGCCAGAAGTTATGGCCGTCCGAATAATGGATATCTATTGGGTGCAACATCCACGGTGCAAGGTGCAACATCCGTCCGAAAAGGCGAAACAGTGCCGTATGACTTTTTGAAATGCATGCAAGGATTTGAAACGAAACGGTACCATGGTGCACCACTCTCCAGCGATGGTAAATTGAAGACAGGCCACGGTAATCCCGTTTCACCGTAAAAATCCACGTGTCGAAAAAACGAAGGGTAAAAAACTTCCGAGACCCGATTGAGATTCGGATAGTATTTTTCGGGCATTAAAAAATCCATTGACAGCTGAAAGATGTTAGAGCCATAGAACTCACTGAGGCCTTCGTTTTGACTGGTTATGGCTCCCGTAACTCTAAACGAGCCAGAAGTTATGGCCGTCTGAATAATCGATATCTACAGGGTGCAACATCCATAGTGCAAGGTGCAACATCCGTACGAAATGGCAAAACAGTGTTTTCCGACTTTTTGAAATGCGTGCGTAGATTTGAAACGAAATGGTACCATGGTGCAACACTCTCCAGCGATGGTAAATTGAAGACCAGCCACGGTAATCCCGTTCTACCGTAAAAATCCACGTGTCGAAAAAACGAAGGGCAAAAAACTTCCTAGACCCGATAGAGATTCGGATAGTCTTTTTTGGGCATTAAACAATCCATTGACGGCTGAAAGCTGTCATAGACATAGAGCTCACTGAGGCCTTCGTTTTGACTGGTTATGGCTCCTGTAACTCTAAACGAGCCAGAAGTTATGGCCGTCCGAATAATCGATATCTACATGGTGCAACATCCACGGTGCAAGGTGCAACATCCGTCCGAAATGGCGAAACAGTGTCGTACGAATTTTTGAAATGCGTGCATGGATTTGAAATGGAACGGTACCATGGTGCACCGCTCTCCAGCAATGGTAAATCGAAGACCAATCACGGTGATCCCGTTCTACCATAAAAATCCACGTGTCGAAAAAACAAAGGGTAAAAAACTTCCGAGAGCCGATTGAGATTCGGATAGTCTGTTTTGGGCATTAAACAATCCATTGACGGCTGAAAGCTGTCATAGCCATAGAACTCACTGAGGCCTTCGTTTTGACGGGTTATGGCCCTCGTAACTCTAAACGGAGCCAAAAGTTATGGCCGTTCGAATAATCGATATCTACAGGGTGCAACATCCACGGTGCAAGGTGCAACATCCGTCCGAAATGACATAACAGTGTCGTACCAATTTTTGAAATGCGTGCATGGATTTGAAACGAAACAGTACCCTGTTGCACTACTCTCCAGCGATGGTAAATTGAAGTCCAGCCACGTTAATCCCGTTTTACCGTAAAAATCCACGTGTCGAAAAAACGAAGGGTAAAAAACTTCCGAGACCCGATTAAGATTCGGATAGTCATTTTTGGGCATTAAACAATCCATTGAGAGTTGAAAGACGTCATAGCCGTAGAACTCACTAAGGCCTTCGTTTTGACTGGTTATGGCTCCCGTAACTCTAAACGAGCCATAAGTTATGGCCGTCCGAATAATCGATATCTACAGGGTGCAACATCCACGGTGTAAGGTGCAACATCCGTCCGAAATGGCGAAACAGTATCGTACGAATTTTTGAAATGCATGCATGGATTTGAAACAAAACGATACCATGGTGCACCACTCTCCAGCGATGGTAAATTGAAGACCAGCCACGGTAATCCCGTTTTACCGTAAAAATCCACGTGTCGAAAAACCGAAGGTTAAAAAACTTCCGAGACCCGATTGAGATTCGGATAGTCTTTTTTGGGCATTAAACAATCCATTGATGGCTGAAAGCTCTCATAGCCGTAGAACTCACTAAGACCTTCGTTTTGACTGGTTATGGCTCCCGTAACTCTAAACGAGCTAGAAGTTATGGTCGTCCGAATAATGGATATCTACAGGGTGCAACATCCACGGTGCAAGGTGCAACATCCGTCCAAAATGGCGAAACAGTGCCGTACGACTTTTTGAAATGCATGCAAGGATTTGAAACAAAACGATACCATGGTGCGCCACTCTCCAGCGATGGTAAATTGAAGACCGGCCATGGTAATCCCGTTTTGCCGTAAAAATCCACGTGTCGAAAAAACGAAGGGTAAAAAACTTCCGAGACCCGATTGAGATTCGGATAGTCTTTTTTGGGCATTAAACAATCCATTGACGGCTGAAAGCGGTCACAGCCGTAGAACGCACTGAGGCCTTCGTTTTGACTGGTTATGGCTCCCGTAAGTCTAAACGAGCCAGTAGTTATGGCCGTCCGAATAATCGATATCTATAGGGTGCAACATCCACAGTGCAAGGTGCAACGTCAGTGCGAAATGGCGAAACAGTGTTGCACGACCTTTTGAAATGCGTGCATCGATTTGAAACGAAACGGTACCATGGTGCACCACTCTCCAGCGATGGTAAATCGAATACCAGCTACTGTAATCCCGTTCTACCGTAAAAATCCACGTGTCGGAAAAACGAAGGGTAAAAAACTTCCTAGACCCGATTGAGATTCGGACAGTCTTTTTTGGGCATTAAACAATCCATTGACGGCTGAAAGCTGTCATAGCCGTAGAACTCACTGAGGCCTACGTTTTGACTGGTTGTGGCTCCCGTAACTCTAAACGAGCCAGAAGTTATGGCCGTCCGAATAATCGATATCTACAGGGTGCAACATCCACGGTGCAAGGTGCAACATCCGTCCGAAATGGCGAAACAGTGTCGTACGACTTTTTCAAATGCGTGCATGGATTTGAAACAAAACAGTACCATGGTGAACCACTCTCCAGCGATGGTAAATCGAAGACCAGCCACGGTAATCCCTTCTACCGTAAAAATCCATGTGTCGAAAAAACGAAGGATAAAAACTTCCGAGACCCGATTGAGATTCGGATTGTCTTTTTTGGGCATTAAGCAATCCATTGAGAGTTGAAAGACGTCATAGCCGTAGAACTCACTAAGGTCTTTGTTTTGACTGGTTATGGCTCCTGTAACTCTAAACGAGCCAGAAGTTATGGCCGTCTGAATAATCGATATCTACAGGGTGCAACATCCACGGTGTAAGGTGCAACATCCGTCCGAAATGGCGAAAGAGTATCGTACGAATTTTTGAAATGCGTGCATGGATTTGAAACAAAACGATACCATGGTGAACCACTTTCCAGCGATGGTAAATTGAAGACCAGCCACGATAATCCCGTTTTACCGTAAAAATCCACGTGTCGAAAAAACGAAGGTTAAAAAACGTCCGAGACCCGATTGAGATTCGGATAGTCTTTTTTGGGCATTAAACAATCCATCGACGGCTGAAAGCAGTCATAACCGTAGAATTCACTGAGCCCTTCGTTTTGACTGGTTATGGCTCCCGTAACTCTAAACGAGCCAGAAGTTATGGCCGTCCGAATAATGGATATCTACAGGGAGCAACATCCACGGTGCAAGGTGCAACATCCGTCCGAAATGGCAAAACAGTGCCGTACGACTTTTTGAAATGCATGCAAGGATTTGAAACGAAACGGTACCATGGTTCGCCACTCTCCAGCGATGGTAAATTGAAGACCGGCCACGGTTATCCAGTTTTACCGTAAAAATCCACGTGTCGAAAAAACGAAGGGTAAAAAACTTCCGAGACCCGATTGAGATTCGGATAATCTTTTTTGGGCACTAAACAATCCATTGACGGCTGAAAGCTGTCATAGCCGTAGAACTCACTGAGGCCTTCGTATTGACTAGTTATGGCTCCCGTAACTCTAAACGAGCCAGAAGTTATGGCCGTCCGAATAATCGATATCTACGGGGTGCAACATCCACAATGCAAGGTGCAACGTCCGTGCGAAATGGCGAAACAGTGTTGTACGACCTTTTGAAATGCGTGCATCGATTTGAAACGAAACGGTACCATGGTGCACCACTCTTCAGCGATGGTAAATCGAAGACCAGCCACGATAATCCCGTTCTACCGTAAAAATCCACGTGTCGAAAAAATGAAGGGTAAAAAACTTCCTAGACCCGATTGAGATTCGGATAGTCTTTTTTGGCCATTAAACAATCCATTGACGGGTGAAAGCTGTCATAGCCGTAGAACTCACTGAGGCCTTCGTTTTGACTGGTTTTGGCTCCCGTAACTCTAATCGAGCCAGAAGTTGTGGCCGTCCGAATAATCGATATCTACAGGATGCAACATCCACAGTGCAAGGTGCAACATCTGTCCGAAATGGCGAAATTTTACGACTTTTTCAAATGCGTGCATGGATTTGAAACGAAACGGTACCATGGTGCACCACTCTCCAGCGATGGTAAATCGAAGACCAGCCACGGTTATCCCATTCTACCGTAAAAATCCACGTGTCGAAAAAACGAAGGGTAAAAAACTTCCGAGACCCGATTGAGATTCGGATAGTCTGTTTTGGGCATTAAACAATCCATTGACGGCTGAAAGCCGTCATAGCCGTAGAACTCACTGAGGCCTGCGTTTTGACTGGTTATGGCTCCCGTAACTCTAAATGAGCCGGAAGTTATGGCCGTCCGAATAATCGATATCTACAGTGTGCAACATCCACGGTGCAAGGTGCAACATCCGTCCGAAATGGCGAAACAGTGTCCTACGAATTTTTGAAATGCGTGCATGGATTTGAAATGGAACGGTACCATGATCCACCACTCTCCAGCGATGGTAAATCGAAGACCAACCACGGTGATCCCGTTCTACCGTAAAAATCCATGTGTCCAAAAAACAAAGGGTAAAAAACTTCCGAGAGCCGATTGAGATTCGGATAGTCTGTTTTGGGCATTAAACAAACCATTGACGGCCGAAAGCTGTCATAGCCGTAGAACTCACTGAGGCCTTCGTTTTGACTAGTTATGGCTCCCATAAATCTAAACGAGCCAGAAGTTATGGCCGTCCGAATAATCGATATCTACAGGGTGCAACATCCACGGTGCAAGGAGCAACATCCGTCCGAAATGGCGTAAGAGTGTCGTACGACTTTTTGAAATGCGTGCATGGATTTGAAATGAAACGGTACCCTGGTGCACCACTCTCCAGCGAGGGTAAATTGAAGACCAGCCACGGTAATCCCGTTTTACCATAAAAATCCACGTGTCGAAAAAACGAAGGGTAAAAAACTTCCAAGACCCGATTGAGATTCGGATAGTCTTTTTTGGGCATTAAACAATTCATCGACGGCTGAAAGCTGTAGAACTCACTGTGGCCTTCGTTTTGACTGGTTATGGCTCCCGTAAATTTAAACAAGCCAGAAGTTATGGCCGTCCGGATAATCGATATCTACAGGGTGCAACATCCACGGTGCAAGGTGCAACATCCGTTCGAAATGGCGTAACAGTGTCGTACGACTTTTTGAAATGCGTGCATGAATTTGAAACGAAACGGTACCCTGGCGCACCACTCTCCAGCGATGGTAAATTGAAGACCAGCCACGGTAATCCCGTTTTACCGTAAAAATCGACGTGTCGAAAAAACGAAGGGTAAAAAACTTCATAGACCTGATTGAGATTCGGATAGTCTTTTTTGGGCATTAAACAATCCATTGACGGCTGAAAGCTGTCGTAGACGTAGAACTCACTAAGGCCTTCCTTTTGACTGGTTATGGCTTTCGTAACTCTAAACGAGCCAGAAGTTATGGCGGTCCGAATAATCGATATCTACAGGGTGCAACGTCCACGGTGCAAGGTGCAACATCCGTCCGAAATGGTGAAATAATGTCGTACGTCTTTTTGACATGCGTGCATGGATTTCAAACGAAATGGTACCATGGTGCACCACTCTCCGGCGATGGTAAATTGAAGACCAGCCACGGTAATCCCGTTTTACCGTAAAAATCGACGTGTCGAAAAAACGAAGGGTAAAAAACTTCATAGACCTGATTGAGATTCGGATAGTCTTTTTTGGGCATTAAACAATCCATTGACGGCTGAAAGCTGTCATTGCCGTAGAACTCACTGAGGCCTTCGTTTTGACCTATTATGGCTCCCGTAACTCTAAACGAGCCAGAAGTTATGGCCGTCCGAATAATCGATATCTACAGGGTGCAACATCCACGGTGCAAGGTGCAACATCCGTCAGAAATGGCGAAACAGTGTCGTACGACTTTTTGAAATGTGTGCAAGTATTTGAAACGAAACGGTACCATGGTGCACCACTCTCCAGCGATGGTAAATCGAAGACCAGCCACGGTAATCTCGTTCTACCGTAAAAATCCACGTGTCAAAAAAATGAAGGGCAAAAAACTTCCGAGACCCGATTGATATTCGGATAGTCTTTTTTGGGCATTAAACAATCCATTGACGGTTGAATGCTGTCATAGCCGTAGAACTCACTGAGGCCTTCGTTTTGACTGGTTATGGCTCCCGTAACTCTAAACGAGCCAGAAGTTATGGCTGTCCGAATAATCGATATCTACAGAGTGCTACATCCACGGTGCAAGGTGCAACATCCATCCAAAATGGCGAAACAGTGTCGTACGACTTTTTAAAATGCGTGCAAGGATTTGAAACGAAACGGTACCTTGGTGCACCACTCTCCAGCGATGGTAAATCGAAGACCAACCACAGTGATCCCGTTTTACCGTAAAAATCCACATGTCGAAAAAACAAAGCGTAAAAAACTTCCGAGGCCCGATTGAGATTCGGATAGTCTGTTTTGGGCATTAAACAATCCATTGACGGCTGAAAGCTTTCATAGCCGAGAGGCCTTCATTTTGGCTGGTTATGGCTCCCGTAACTCTAAACGAGCCAGAAGTTATGGCCGTCTGAATAATCGATATCTACAGGGTGCAACATACACGGTGCAAGGTGCAACATCCGTCTGAAATGGCGAAACAGTGTCGTACGACTTTTTGAAATGCGTGCATGGATTTGAAATGGAACGGTACCATGGTGCACCACTCTCCGGCATTGGTAAATCGAAGACCAACCACGGTGATCCTGTTCTACCGTAAAAATCCACGTGTCGAAAAAAAAAATGGTAAAAAACTTCCGAGACCCGGTTGAGATTCGGATAGTCTATTTTGGGCATTAAGCAATCCATTGACGGCTGAAAGCCGCCATAGCCGTAGAACTCATTGAGGCCTTCGTTTTGACTAGTTAGGATCCCGTAACTCTAAATGAGCCAGAAGTTATGGCCATCCGAATAATCGATATCTACAGGATGCTACATCCATAGTGCAAGGTGCAACATCCGTCTGAAATGGCGAAACAGTGTCGTACGACTTTTTGAAATGCGTGCAAGGATTTGAAACGAAACAGTACCATGGTGCACAACTCTCCAGCGATGGTAAATTGAAGACCGGCCACGGTAATCCCGTTTTACCGTAAAAATCCACGTGTCGAAAAAACGAAGGGTAAAAAACTTCCGAGACCCGATTGAGATTCGGATAGTCTTTTTTGGGCATTAAACAATCCATTGACGGCTGAAAGCTGTCATAGCCGTAGAACTAACTGAGGCCTTCATTTTGACTGGTTATGGCTCCCATAACTCTAAACGAGCCAAAAGTTATGGTCGTCCGAATAATCGATATCCACAGGGTGCAACATCCACAGTGCAAGGTGCAAAATCCGTCCGAAATGGCGAAACAGTGTTGTACGACTTTTTGAAATGCGTGCATGGATTTGAAACGAAACGGTACCATGGTGCACCACTCTCCAGCGATGGTAAATCGAAGACCAGCCACCGTAATCCCGTTCTACCGTAAAAATCCACGTGTCGAAAAAACGAAGGGTAAAAAACTTCCTGGATCCGATTGAGATTCGGATAGTCTTTTTAGGGCACTAACCAATCCATTGACGGCTGAAAGCTGTCATAGCCATAGAACTCACTGAGGCCTTCATTTTGACTGGTTATGGCTTCCGTAACTCTAAACGAGCCAGAAGCTATGGCCGTCCGAATAATCGATATTTACAGGGTGCAACATCCACGGTGCAAGGTGCAACATCCGTCCGAAATGGCGAAAAAGTGTCGTATGATGTTTTAAAATGCGTGCATGGATTTGAAATGGAACGGTACCATGGTGCATCACTCTCCAGCGATGATAAATCGAAGACCAGCCATGGTGATCCCGTTCTACCGTAAAAATCCACGTGGCGAAAAAACGAAGGGTTAAAAACTTCCGATACTCGAATGAGATTCGGATAGTCTGTTTTGGGCATTAAACAATCCAATGACGGCTGAAAGCTGTCATAACCGTAGAACTCACTGAGGCCTTCGTTTTGACTAGTTATGGCTCTCGTAACTCTAAACGAGCCAGAAGTTATGGCCGTCCGAATAATCGATATCTATAGGATGCAACATCCACGGTGCAAGGTGCAACATCCATCCGAAATAGCGTAACAGTGTCGTACGACTTTTTAAAATGCGTGCATGGATTTGAAACGAAACGGTACCCTAGTGCACCACTCTCCAGCGATGGTAAATTGAAGACCGGCCACGGTTATCCCGTTTTACCGTAAAAATCCACGTGTCGAAAAAACGAAGGGTAAAAAACTTCCGAGACCCGATTGAGATTCGGATAGTCTTTTTTGGGCATTAAACAATCCATTGACAGCTGAAAGACGTCATAGCCGTTGAACTTACTAAGGCCTTCGTTCTGACTGGTTATGGCTCCCGTAACTCTAAACGAGCCAGAAGTTATGGCCGTCTGAATAATCGATATCTACAGGGTGCAACATCCACGGTGTAAGGTGCAACATCCGTCCGAACTGGCGAAACAGTATCGTACGAATCTTTGAAATGCGTGCATGGATTTGAAACAAAACGGTACCATGGTGCACCACTCTCCAGCGACGGTAAATTGAAGACCAGCCACGGTAATCCCGTTTTACCGTAAAAATCCACGTGTCGAAAAAACGAAGGGTAAAAAACTTCCGAGACCCGATTGAGATTCGGATAGTCTTTTTTGGGCATTAAGCAATCCATTGACGGCTGAAAGCTGTCATACCCGTAGAACTCACTGAGGCCTTCATTTTGACTGGTTATGGCTCTCGTAACTCTAAACGAGCCAGAAGTTATGGCCGTCCGAATAATCGATATCTACATGGTGCAACATTCACTGTGCAAGGTGCAACATCCGTCCGAAATGGCGAAACATTGTCGTACGACTTTTTGAAATGCGTGCAAGGATTTGAAACGAAACGCTACCTTGGTGCACCACTCTCCAGCGATGGTAAATCGAAGACCAGCCACGGTAATCCCGTTTTACCGCAAAAATCCACGTGTCGAAAAAAAGAAGGGTAAAAAACTTCCAAGACCTGATTGAGATTCGGATAGTCTTTTTTGGACATTAAATAATCCATTGACGGCTGAAAAGTGTCATAGCCTTAGAACTCACTGAGGCCTTCTTTTTGACTGGTTATGGCTCCCGTAACTCTTAATGAGCCAGAAGTTATGGCCGTCCGAATAATCGATATCTACAGGGTGCAACATCCACGCTGCAAGGTGCAACATCCGTCCGAAATGGCGAAATAGTGTCGTACGACTTTTTGAAATGCGTGCAAGGATTTGAAACGAAACGCTACCTTGGTGCACCACTCTCCAGCGATGGTAAATCGAAGACCAGCCACGGTAATCCCGTTTTACCGCAAAAATCCACGTGTCGAAAAAAAGAAGGGTAAAAAACTTCCAAGACCCGATTGAGATTCGGATAGTCTGTTTTGGGCATTAAACAATCCATTGATAGCTGAAAGACATCATAGCTATTGAACTCACTAAGGCCTTCGTTTTGACTGGTTATGGCTCCCGTAACTCTAAACGAGCCAGAAGTTATGGCCGTCCGAATAATCGATATCTACAGCGTGTAACATCCACGGTGTAAGGTGCAACATCCGTCCGAAATGGCGAAACAGTATCGTACGAATATTTGAAATGCGTGCATGGATTTGAAACAAAACGGTACCATGGTGCACCACCCTCCTGCGATGGTAAATTGAAGACCAGCCACGGTAATCCCGTTTTACCGTAAAAATCCACGTGTCGAAAAAACGAAGGGTAAAAAACTTCTGAGACCCGATTGAGATTCGGATAGTCTTTTTTGGACATTAAACAATCCATTGACGGCTGAAAAGTGTCATAGCCTTAGAACTCACTGAGGCCTTCTTTTTGACTGGTTATGGCTCCCGTAACTCTTAATGAGCCAGAAGTTATGGCCGTCCGAATAATCGATATCTACAGGGTGCAACATCCACGGTGCAAGGTGCAACATCCGTCCGAAATGGCGAAACAGTGTCGTACGACTTTTTGAAATGCGTGCAAGGATTTGAAACGAAACGCTACCTTGGTGCACCACTCTCCAGCGATGGTAAATCGAAGACCAGCCACGGTAATCCCGTTTTACCGCAAAAATCCATGTGTCGAAAAAAAGAAGGGTAAAAAACTTCCAAGACCCGATTGATATTCGGATAGTCTGTTTTGGGCATTAAACAATCCATTGATAGCTGAAAGACATCATAGCCATTGAACTCACTAAGGCCTTCGTTTTGACTGGTTATGGCTCCCGTAACTCTAAACGAGCCAGAAGTTATGGCCGTCCGAATAATCGATATCTACAGCGTGCAACATCCACGGTGTAAGGTGCAACATCCGTCCGAAATGGCGAAACAGTATCGTACGAATATTTGTAATGCGTGCATGGATTTGAAACAAAACGGTACCATGGTGCACCACCCTCCAGCGATGGTAAATTGAAGACCAGCCACGGTAATCCCGTTTTACCGTAAAAATCCACGTGTCGAAAAAACGAAGGGTAAAAAACTTCCAAGACCCGATTGAGATTCGGATAGTCTTTTTTGGGCATTAAACAATCCATTGACAGCTGAAATACATCATAGCCGTTGAACTCACTAAGGCCTTCGTTTTGACTGGTTATGGCTCCCGTAACTCTAAACGAGCCGGAAGTTATGGCCGTCCGAATAATCGATATCTACAGGGTGCAACATCCACGGTGTAAGGTGCAACATCCGTCCGAAGTGGCGAAACAGTATCGTACGAATCTTTGAAATGCATGCATGGATTTGAAACAAAACGGGACTATGGTGCACCACTCTCCAGCGATGGAAAATCGATGACCAACCACGGTGATCCAGTTTTACCGTAAAAATCCACGTGTCGAAAAAACGAAGGGTAAAAAACTTCCGAGACCCGATTGAGATTCGGATAGTCTTTTTTAGGCATTAAACAATCCATTGACGACCGAAAGCTTTCGTAGCCGTAGAACTCACCGAGGCCTTCGTTTTGACAGGTTATGTCTCCCGTAACTCTAAACGAGCCAGAAGTTATGGCCGCCCGAATAATCGATATCTATAGGGTGCAACATCCACGGTGCAAGGTGCAACATCCGTCCGTAATGGCGTGACAGTGTCGTACGACTTTTTAAAATGCGTGCATGAATTTGAAACAAAACGGTACCCTGGTGCACTACTCTCTAGCGAGGGTAAATCGAAGACCATCCACGGTAATCCCGTTTTACCATAAAAATCCGCTAGTCGAAAAAACGAAGGGTAAAAAACTTCCGAGACCCGATTGATATTCGGATAGTTTTTTTGGGCATTAAACCATCCATTGAAGGCTGAAAGCTGTCATAGCCGTAGAACTCACAGAGGCCTTCGTTTTGACTAGTTATGGCTCCCGTAACTCTAAACGAGCCAGAAGTCATGGCCGTCCGAATAATCGATATCTACAGGGTGCAACATCTATGGTGCAAGGTGCAACATCCGTCCGAAATGGCGAAACAGTGTCGTACGACTTTTTGAAATGCGTGCAAGGATTTAAAACGAAACGGTGCCATGGTGCACCACTATCCAGCGATGGTAAATCGAAGACCAGCCACGGTAATCCCGTTTTACCGTAAAAATCCACGTGTCGAAAAAAAGAAGGGTAAAAAACATCCGAGACCCAATTGAGATTCGGATAGTCTTTTTTGGGCATTGAACAATCCATTGACGGCTGAAAGCTGTCATAGCCGTAGACTCACTGAGGCCTTCATTTTGACTGATTATGTCTCCCGTAACTCTAAAAGAGCCATAAGTTATGGCCGTCCGAATAATCGATATCTACAGGGTGCAACATCCACGGTGCAAGGTGCAACATCCGTCCGTAATGGCGTGACAGTGTCGTACGACTTTTTGAATGCGTGCATGGATTTGAAACAAAACGGTACCCTGGTACACCACTTTCCAGCGAGGGTAAATCGAAGACCAGCCACGGTAATCCCGTTTTACCATAAAAATCCACGTGTCGAAAAAACGAAGGGTAAAAAACTTCCGAGACCCGATTGAGATTCGGATGGTCTTTTTTGGGCATTAAACAATCCATCGACGGTTGAAAGCAGTCATAACCGTAGTACTCGCTGAGGCCTTCGTTTTGACTTGTTATGTCTCCCGTAACTCTAAACGAGCCAGAAGTTATGGTCGTCCGAATAATCGATATCTACAGGGTGCAACATCCACGATGCAAGGTGCGACATCCGTCCGAAATAGCGTAACAGTGTCGTACGACTTTTTAAAATGCGTGCATGGATTTGAAACGAAACGGTACCCTAGTGCACCACTCTCCAGCGATGGTAAATTGAAGACCAGCCACGGTTATCCCGTTTTACCGTAAAAATCCACGTGTCGAAAAAACGAAGGGTAAAAAACTTCCGAGACCCGATTGAGATTCGGATAGTCTTTTTTGGGCATTAAGCAATCCATTGATAGCTGAAAGACGTCATAGCCGTTGAACTTACTAAGGCCTTCGTTTTGACTGGTTATGGCTCCCGTTACTCTAAACGAGCCAGAAGTTATGGTCGTCCGAATAATCGATATCTACAGGGTGCAACATCCACGGTGTAAGGTGCAACATCCGTTCAAAATGGCGAAACAGTATCGTACGAATCTTTGAAATGCGTGCATGGATTTGAAACAAAACGGTACCATGGTGCACCACTCTCCAGCGATGGTAAATTGAAGGCCAGCCAGGGTAATCCCGTTTTACCGTAAAAATCCACGTGTCGAAAAAACGAAGGGTAAAAAACATCCGAGACCCGATTGAGATTCGGATAGTCTTTTTTGGGCATTAAACAATCCGTTGATAGCTGAAATCTCTCATAGCCGTAGAACTCACTAAGACCTTCGTTTTGACTGGTTGTGGCTCCGTAACTCTAAACGAGCCAGAAGTTATGTCCGTCCGAATAATGGATATCTACAGGGTGCAACATCCACGGTGCAAGGTGCAACATCCGGCCGAAATGGCGAAACATTGTCGTACGACTTTTTGAAATGCGTGCAAGGATTTGAAACGAAACGGTACCCTGGTGCACCACTCTCTAGCGAGGGTAAATCGAAGACCAGCCACAGTAATCCCGTTTTACCGTAAAAATCCACGTGTCGAAAAAACGAAGGGTAAAAAACTTCCGAGACCCGATTGAGATTCGGATAGTCTTTTTTGGGCATTAAACAATCCATTGACGGCTGAAAGCTGTCATAGCCGTAGAACTCACTAAGGCCTTCGTTTTGACCTGTTATGGCTCCCGTAACTCTAAACGAGCCAGAAGTTATGGTCGTCCGAATAATCGATATCTATAGGGTACAACATCTACGGTGCAAGGTGCAACATCCGTCCGAAATGGAGAAACAGTGTCGTACGACTTTTTGAAATGGGTGCAAGGATTTGAAACGAAACGCTACCATGGTGCACCACTCTCCAGCGATGGTAAATCGAAGACCAGCCAAGGTAATCCCGTTTTACCGTAAAAATCCACGTGTCGAAAAAACGAAGGGTAAAAAACTTCCGAGACTCGATTGAGATTCGGATAGTCTTTTTTGGGCATTAAACAATCCATTGACGGTCGAAAGCTATCATAGCCGTAGAACTCATTGAGGCCATCTTTTTGACTGGTTATGGCTCCCGTAACTCTAAACGAGCCAGAAGTTATGGCCGTCCGAATAATCGATATCTACAGGGTGCAACATCCACGGTGCAAGGTGCAACATCCGTCCGAAATGGCGAAACAGTGTCGTACGACGTTTTGAAATGCGTGCATGGATTTGAAATGGAACGGTACCATGGTGCAGCACTCTCCAGCGATGGTAAATCGAAGACCAACCACGATGATCCCGTTCTACCGTAAAAGTCCACGTGTGGAAAAAACAAAAGGTAAAAACTTTCGAGACCCGAATGAGATTCGGATAGTCTGTTTTGGGCATTAAACAATCCATTGACGGCTGAAAGCAGTTATAGCCGTAGAACTCACCGAGGCCTTCGTTTTGACTGGTTATGGCTCCCTTAACTCTAAACGAGCCAGAAGTTATGGCCGTCCGAATAATCAATATCTACAGGGTGCAACATCTACGGTGCAAGGTGCAACATCCGTCCGAAATGGCGTAACAGTGTCGCACGACTTTTTGAAATGCGTGCATGTATTTGAAATGAAACGGTACCCTGGTGCACCACTCTCCAGCAATGGTAAATTGAAGACCAGCCACGGTAATCCCTTTTACCGTAAAAATCCACGTGTCGAAAAAACGAAGGGTAAAAAACTTCCGAGACCCGATTGAGATTCGGATAGTCTTTTTTGGGCATTAAACAATCCATTGATAGCTGAAAGACATCATAGCCGTTGAACTCACTAAGGCCTTCGTTTTGACTGGTTATGGCTCCCGTAACTCTAAACGAGCCAGAAGTTATGGCCGTCCGAATAATCGATATCTACAGGGTGCAACATCCACGGTGCAAGGTGCAACATCCGTCCGAAATGGCGAAACAGTGTCGTACGACGTTTTCAAATGCGTGCATGGATTTGAAATGGAACTGTACCATGGTGCAGCACTCTCCAGCGATGGTAAATCGAAGACCAACCACGATGATCCCGTTCTACCGTAAAAATCCACGTGTGGAAAAAACAAAAGGTAAAAACTTTCGAGACCCGAATGAGATTCGGATAGTCTGTTTTGGGCATTAAACAATCCATTGACGGCTGAAAGCAGTTATAGCCGTAGAACTCACCGAGGCCTTCGTTTTGACTGGTTACGGATCCCTTAACTCTAAACGAGCCAGAAGTTATGGCCGTCCGAATAATCAATATCTACAGGGTGCAACATCTACGGTGCAAGGTGCAACATCCGTCCGAAATGGCGTAACAGTGTCGCACGACTTTTTGAAATGCGTGCATGGATTTGAAATGAAACGGTACCCTGGTGCACCACTCTCCAGCAATGGTAAATTGAAGACCAGCCACGGTAATCCCTTTTACTGTAAAAATCCACGTGTCGAAAAAACGAAGGGTAAAAAACTTCCGAGACCCGATTGAGATTCGGATAGTCTTTTTTGGGCATTAAACAATCCATTGATAGCTGAAAGACATCATAGCCGTTGAACTCACTAAGGCCTTCGTTTTGACTGGTTATGGCTCCCGTAACTCTAAACGAGCCAGAAGTTATGACCGTCCGAATAATCGATATTTATAGGGTGCAACATCCACGGTGTAAGGTGCAACATCCGTCCGAAATGGCGAAACAGTATCGTACGAATCTTTGAAATGCGTGCATGGATTTGAAACAAAACGGTACCATGGTGCACCACCCTCCAGCGATGGTAAATTGAAGACCAGCCACGGTAATCCCGTTTTACCGTAAAAATCCACGTGTCGAAAAAACGAAGGGTAAAAAACTTCCGAGACCCGATTGAGATTCGGATAGCCTTTTTTGGGCATTAAACAATCCATTGACAACTGAAAGACATCATAGCCATATAACTCACTAAGGCCTTCGTTTTGACTGGTTATGGCTCCCGTAACTCTAAACGAGCCAGAAGTTATGGCCGTCCGAATAAACGATATCTACAGGGTGCAACATCCACGGTGTAGGGCGCAACATCCGTCCGAAATGGCGAAACAGTATCTTACGAATCTTTGAAATGCGTGCATGGATTTGAAACAAAACGGTACCATGGTGCACCACTCTCCAGCGATGGTAAATCGAAGACCAACCACGGTGATCCCGTTTTACTGTAAAAATCCACGTGTCGAAAAAACGAAGGGTAAAAAACTTCCGAGACCCGATTGAGATTCGGATAGTCTTTTTTGGGCAATAAACAATCCATTGACGGCTGAAAGCTGTCATAGCCGTAGAACTCACTGAGGCCTTCATTTTGACTGGTTATGTCTCCCGTAACTCTAAACGAGCCAGAAGTTATGGCCGTCCGAATAATCGATATCTACAGGGTGCAACATCCACGGTGCAAGGTGCAACATCCGTCCGTAATGGCGTGACAGTGTCGTACGACTTTTTAAAATGCGTTCATGGATTTGAAACAAAATGGTACCCTGGTGCAGCACTCTCCAGCGAGGGAAAATCGAAGACCAGCCACGGTAATCCCGTTTTACCATAAAAATCGACGTGTCGAAAAAACGAAGGGTAAAAAACTTCCGAGACCCGATTGATATTCGGATAATCTTTTTGGGCATTAAACCATCCATTGAAGGCTGAAAGCTGTCATAGCCGTATAACTCATTGAGGCTTTCATTTTGACTGGTTATGGATCCCGTAACTCTAAACGAGCCAGAAGTTATGGCCGTCCGAATAATCGATATCTACAGGGTGCAACATCCACGGTGCAAGGTGCAACATCCGTCCGAAATGGCGAAACAGTGTCGTACGACTTTTTGGAATGCGTGCAAGGATTTGAAACGAAACGGTACCATGGTGCACCAGTATCCAGTGATGGTAAATCGAAGACCAGCCACGGTAATCCCGTTTTACCGCAAAAATCCACGTGTCGAAAAAAAGTAGGGTAAAAGACTTCCGAGACCCGATTGAGATTCGGATAGTCTTTTTGGGCATTAAACAATCCATTGATGGCTGAAAGCTGTCATACCCGTAGAACTCACTGAGGCCTTCGTTTTTACTGGTTATGTCTCCCGTAACTCTAAACGAGCCAGAAGTTATGGTCGTCCGAATAATCGATATCTACAGGGTGCAACATCCACGGTGCAAGGTGCAACATCCGTCCGTAATGGCGTGACAATGTCGTACGACTTTTTGAAATGCGTGCATGGATTTGAAACAAAATGGTACCCTGGTGCACCACTCTCCAGCGAGGGTAAATCGAATACCAGCCACGGTAATCCCGTTTTACCATAAAAATCCACGTGTCGAAAAAACGAAGGGTAAAAAACTTCCGAGACCCGATTGATATTCGGATAGTCTTTTTGGGCATTAAACCATCCATTGAAGGCTGAAAGCTGTCATAGCCGTAGAACTCACTGAGGCCTTTGTTTTGACTGGTTATGGCTCCCGCAACTCTAAACGAGCCAGAAGTTATAGCCGTCCGAATAATCGATATCTACAGGGTGCAACATCCACGGTGCATGGTGCAACATCCGTCCGAAATGGCGAAACAGTGTCGTACGACTTTTTGAAATGGGTGCAAGGATTTGAAACAATACGGTACCATGGTGCACCACTATCCAGCGATGGTAAATCGAAGACCAGCCCGGTAATCCCGTTTTACCGCAAAAATCCACGTGTCGAAAAAAAGAAGGGTAAAAAACTTCCGAGACCCGATTGAGATTCGGATAGTCTTTTTTGGGCATTAAACAATCCATTGACGGCTGAAAGCTGTCATAGCTGTAGAACTCACTGAGGCCTTCGTTTTGACTGGTTATGTCTCCCGTAACTCTAAACGAGCCAGAAGTTATGGCCGTCCGAATAATCGATATCTACAGGGTGCAACATCCACGGTGCAAGGTGCAACATCCGTCCGTAATGGCGTGACAGTGTCGTACGACTTTTTGAAATGCGTGCATGGATTTGAAACAAAACGGTACCCTGGTACACCACTCTCCAGCGAGGGTAAATTGAAGACTAGCGACGGTAATACCGTTTTACCATAAAAATCCACGTGCCGAAAAAACGAAGGGTAAAAAACTTCCGAGACCCGATTGAGATTCGGATGGTCTTTTTTGGGCATTAAACAATCCATCGAAGGCTGAAAGCAGTCATAATCGTAGACCTCACTGAGGCCTTCGTTTTGACTGGTTATGGCTCCCGTAACTCTAAACGAGCCAGAAGTTATGGCCGTCCGAATAATCGATATCTACAGGGTGCAACATCCACGGCGCAAGGTGCAACATCCGTCCGAAATAGCGAAACAGTGTCGTACGACTTTTTGAAATGCGTGCAAGGATTTGAAACGAAACGCTACCATGGTGCACCACTCTCAAGCGATGGTAAGTTGAAGACCAGCCACGGTAATCCCGTTTTACCGTAAAAATCCACGTGTCGAAAAAACGAAGGGTAAAAAACTTCCGAGACCCGATTGAGATTCGGATAGTCTTTTTTGGGCATTAAACAATCCATTGATGCCTGAAAGCTGTCATAGCCGTAGAACTCACCGAGGCCTTGGTTTTGACCTGTTATGGCTCCCGTATCTCTAAACGAGCCAGATGTTATGGCCGTCCGAATAATCGATATCTATAGGGTGCGACATCCACGGTGCAAGGTGCAACATCCGTCCGAAATGGCGAAACAGTGTCATACGACTTTTTGAAATGCGTGCAACGATTTGAAATGAAACGGTACCATGGTGCACCACTCTCCAGCGATGGTAAATCGAAGACCAGCCACGGTAATCCCGTTTTACCGTAAAAATCCACATGTCGAAAAAACGAAGGGTAAAAAACTTCCGAGACCCGATTGAGATTCGGATTGTCTTTTTTCGGCATTAAACAATCCACTGACGGCTAAAAGCTGTCATAGCTGTAGAACTCACTGAGGCCTTCATTTTGACTGGTTATGGCTCCCGTAACTCTAAACGAGCCAGAAGTTATGGCTGTCCGAATAATCGATATCCACAGGGTGCAACATCCATGGTGCAAGGTGCAATATCAGTCCGGAATGGCGAAATAGTGTCATACGAATTTTCGAAATGCATGCAAGGATTTGAAACGAAACAATACCATTGTGCACCACTCTCAGCGATGGTAAATTGAAGACCAGCCACGGTAATCCCGTTTTACCGTAAAAATCCACGTGTCGAATAAACGAAGGGTAAAAAACTTCCGAGACCTGATTGAGATTCGGATAGTCTTTTTTGGGCATTAAACAATCCATTGACGGCTGAAAGCTATCATGGACATAGAACTCACTGAGGCCTTCGTTTTGACTGGTTATGGCTCCCGTAACTCTAAACGAGCCAGAAGTTATGGCCGTCCGAATAATCGATATCTCCAGGGTGCAACATCCACGGTGCAAGGTGCAACATCCGTCTGTAATGGCGTAACAGTGTCGCACGACTTTTTGAAATGCGTGCATGGATTTGAAACAAAACGGTATCCAGGTGCACCACTCTCCAGCAAGGGTAAATCGAAGACCAGCCACGGTAATCCCGTTTAACCATAAAAATCCACGTGTCGAAAAAAACAAGGGTAAAAACTTCCGAGACCCGATTGAGATTCGGATAGTCTTTTATTGGCATTAAACAATCCATTGACGGCTAAAAGCTTTCACCGCAGTAGAACTCACTAAGGCCTTCGTTTTGACTGGTTATGGCTCCCGTAACTCTAACGAGCCAGAAGTTATGGCCGTACGAATAATCGATATCTACAGGGTGCAACATACACGGTGCAAGGTGCAACATTCGTCCCAAATGGCGAACCAGTGTCGTACGACTTTTTGAAATGCGTGCATGGATTTGAAACGAAACGGTACCGTGGTGCACCACTATCCAGCGATGGTAAATCGAAGACCAGCCACGGTAATCCCGTTCTACCGTAAAAATCCACGTGTCGAAAAAACGAAGGGTAAAAAACTTCCGAGTCCCGATTGAGATTCGGATAGTCTTTTTTGGGCATTAAACAATAAATCGACGGCTGAAAGCAGTCATAACCGTAGAATTCACTGAGGCCTTCGTTTTGACTGGTTATGGCTCCCGTAACTCTAAACGAGCCAGAAGTTATGGCCGTCCGAATAATCGATATCTACAGGGTGCAACATCCATGGTGCAAGGTGCAACATCCGTCCGAAATTGCGAAACAGTGTCGTACGACTTTTTGAAATGCGTGCATGGATTTGAAACTAAACGGTACCATTGTGCACCACTCTCCAGCGATGGTAAATCAAAGACCAGCCACGGTAATCCCGTTTTACCGTAAAAATCCACGTGTCGAAAAAACGAAGGGTAAAAAACTTCCGAGACCCGATTGAGATTCAGATAGTCTTTTTTGGGCATTAAACAATCCATTGACGGCTGAAAGCAGTCATAGCCGTAGAACTCACTGAGGCCTTCGTTTTGACTGGTTATGGCTCCCGTAACTGTAAACGAGCCAGAAGTTTTGGCCGTCCGAATAATCGATATCTACAAGGTGCTACATCCGCGGTGCAAGGTGCAACATCCGTCCGAAATGGCGAAATAGTGCCGTACGACTTTTTGAAATGCGTGCAAGGATTTGAAATGGGTACCATGGTGACCACTCTCAAGCGATGGTAAATTGAGGACCAGCCATGGTAATCCCGTTTTACCGTAAAAATCCACGTGTCGAAAAAACGAAGGGTAAAAAACTTCCGAGACCCGATTGAGACTCGGATAGTCTTTTTTTTGGCATTAAACAATCCATTGACGGCTAAAAGCTTTCACAGCAGTAGAACTCACTGAGGCCTTCGTTTTGACTGGTTATGGCTCCCGTAACTCTAACGAGCCAGAAGTTATGGCCGTCCGAATAATCGATATCGACAGGGTGCAACATACACGGTGCATGGTGCAACATCCGTCCGAAATGGCGTAACAGTGTCGTACGACTTTTTGAAATGCGTGCATTGATTTGAAACGTAATGGTACCATGGTGTGCCACTCTCCAGTGATGGTAAATCGAAGACCAACCATGGTGATCCCGTTCTACCGTAAAAATCCACGCGTCGAAAAAACTGAGGGTAAAAAACTTCCGAGTCCCGATTGAGATTCGGATAGTCTGTTTTGGGCACTAAACAATCCATTGACGGCTGAAAGCCGTCATAGCCGTAGAACTCACTGAGGATTTCGTTTTGACTGGTTATGGCTCCCGTAACTCTAAACGAGCCAGAAGTTATGGCCGTCCGAATAATCGATATCTACAGGGTGCTACATCCACGGTGCAAGGTGCAACATCCGTCCGAAATGGCGAAATAGTGCCGTACGACTTTTTGAAATGCATGCAAGGATTTGAAACGGGTACCATGGTGCACCACTCTCCGGCGATGGTAAATTGAAGACCAGCCACGGTAATCCCGTTTTACCGTAAAAATCCACGTGTCGAAAAAACGAAGGGTAAAAAACTTCCGAGACCCGATTGAGATTCAGATAGTCTTTTTTGGGCATTAAACAATCCATTGACGGCTGAAAGCAGTCATAGCCGTAGAACTCACTGAGGCCTTCGTTTTGACTGGTTATGGCTCCCGTAACTGTAAACGAGCCAGAAGTTTTGGCCGTCCGAATAATCGATATCTACAAGGTGCTACATCCGCGGTGCAAGGTGCAACATCCGTCCGAAATGGCGAAATAGTGCCGTACGACTTTTTGAAATGCGTGCAAGGATTTGAAATGGGTACCATGGTGACCACTCTCAAGCGATGGTAAATTGAAGACCAGCCATGGTAATCCCGTTTTACCGTAAAAATCCACGTGTCGAAAAAACGAAGGGTAAAAAACTTCCGAGACCCGATTGAGACTCGGATAGTCTTTTTTTTGGCATTAAACAATCCATTGACGGCTAAAAGCTTTCACAGCAGTAGAACTCACTGAGGCCTTCGTTTTGACTGGTTATGGCTCCCGTAACTCTAACGAGCCAGAAGTTATGGCCGTCCGAATAATCGATATCGACAGGGTGCAACATACACGGTGCATGGTGCAACATCCGTCCGAAATGGCGTAACAGTGTCGTACGACTTTTTGAAATGCGTGCATTGATTTGAAACGTAATGGTACCATGGTGTGCCACTCTCCAGTGATGGTAAATCGAAGACCAACCATGGTGATCCCGTTCTACCGTAAAAATCCACGCGTCGAAAAAACTGAGGGTAAAAAACTTCCGAGTCCCGATTGAGATTCGGATAGTCTGTTTTGGGCACTAAACAATCCATTGACGGCTGAAAGCCGTCATAGCCGTAGAACTCACTGAGGATTTCGTTTTGACTGGTTATGGCTCCCGTAACTCTAAACGAGCCAGAAGTTATGGCCGTCCGAATAATCGATATCTACAGGGTGCTACATCCACGGTGCAAGGTGCAACATCCGTCCGAAATGGCGAAATAGTGCCGTACGACTTTTTGAAATGCATGCAAGGATTTGAAACGGGTACCATGGTGCACCACTCTCCGGCGATGGTAAATTGAAGACCAGCCACGGTAATCCCGTTTTACCGTAAAAATCCACGTGTCGAAAAAACGAAGGTTAAAAAACTTCTGAGACCCGATTGAGATTCGGATAGTCTTTTTTGGGCATTAAACAATCCATTGACGGCTGAAAGCTTTCACAGCCGTAGAACTCACCGAGGCCTTCGTTTTGACTGGCCATGGCTCCCGTAACTCTAAACGAGCCAGATGTTATGGCCGTCCGAATAATCGATATCTAAAGGGTGCATCATCCACGGTGCATGGTGCAACATCCGTCCGTAATGGCGTAACAGTGTCGTACGACTTTTTGAAATGCGTGCAAGGATTTGAAACGAAACGGTACCCTGGTGCACCACTCTCTAGCGAGGGTAAATCGAAGACCAGCCACGGTTATCCCGTTTTACCGTAAAAATCCACGTGTCGAAAAAACGAAGGGTAAAAAACTTCCGAGACCCGATTGAGATTCGGATAGTCTTTTTTGGGCATTAAACAATCCATCGACGGCTGAAAGCAGTCATAACCGTAGAATTCACTGAGGCCTTCGTTTTGACTGGTTATGGCTCCCGTAACTCTAAACGAGCCAGAAGTTACGGCCGTCCGAATAATCGATATCTACAGGGTGCAACATCCGTCCGAAATGGCGAAACAGTGTCGTACGACTTTTTGAAATGCGTGCAAGGATTTGAAACGAAACGGTACCATGGTGCACCATTCTCCAGCGATGGTAAATTGAAGACCAGCCACGGTAATCCCGTTTTACCGTAAAAATCCACGGTGCGAAAAAACGAAGGGTAAAAAACTTCCGGGACCCGATTGAGATTCGGATAGTCTTTTTTGGGCATTAAACAACCCATTGACGGCCGAAAGCTGTCTAGCCGTAGAACTCACTGAGGCCTTCGTTTTGACTGGCCATGGCTCCCGTAACTCTAAACGAGCCAGAAGTTATGGCCGTCCGAATAATCGATATCTACAGGGTGCAACATCCACGGTGCAAGGTGCAACATCCGTCCGAAATGGCGAAACAGTGTCGTATGACTTTTTGAAATGCGTGCATGGATTTGAAACTAAACGGTACCATTGTGCACCACTCTCCAGCGATGGTAAGTCAAAGACCAGCCACGGTAATCCCGTTTCACCGTAAAAATCCACGTGTCGAAAAAACGAAGGGTAAAAAACTTCCGAGACCCGATTGAGATTCGGATACTCTTTTTTGGGCATTAAACAATCCATTGACGGCTGAAAGCAGTCATAGCCGTAGAACTCACTGAGGCCTTCGTTTTGACTGGTTATGGCTCCCGTAACTCTAAACGAGCCAGAAGTTATGGCCGTCCGAATAATCGATATCTACAAGGTGCTACATCCACGGTGCAAGGTGCAACATCCGTCCGAAATGGCGAAATAGGGTCGTACGACTTTTTGAAATGCGTGCAAGGATTTGTAATGGGTACCATGGTGCACCACTCTCCAGCGATGGTAAATTGAAGACCAGCCATGGTAATCCCGTTTTACCGTAAAAATCCACGTGTCGAAAAAACGAAGGGTAAAAAACTTCCGAGACCCGATTGAGATTCGGATTGTCTTTTTTTTGGCATTAAACAATCCATTGACGGCTAAAAGCTTTCACAGCAGTAGAACTCACTGAGGCCTTCGTTTTGACTGGTTATGGCTCCCGTAACTCTAACGAGCCAGAAGTTATGGCCGTCCGAATAATCGATATCGACAGGGTGCAACATACACGGTGCAAGGTGCAACATCCGTCCGAAATGGCGTAACAGTGTCGTACGACTTTTTGAAATGCGTGCATTGATTTGAAACGTAATGGTACCATGGTGTGCCACTCTCCAGCGATGGTAAATCGAAGACCAACCACGGTGATCCCGTTCTATCGTAAAAATCCACGCGTCGAAAAAACAAAGGGTAAAAAACTTCCGAGTCCCGATTGAGATTCGGATAGTCTGTTTTGGGCATTAAACAATCCATTGACGGCTGAAAGCCGTCATAGCCGTAGAACTCACTGAGGATTTCATTTTGACTGGTTATGGCTCCCGTAACTCTTAACGAGCCAGAAGTTATGGCCGTCCGAATAATCGATATCTACAGGGTGCTACATCCACGGTGCAAGGTGCAAAATCCGTCCGAAATGGCGAAATAGTGCCGTACGACTTTTTGAAATGCATGCAAGGATTTGAAACGGGTAACATGGTGCACCACTCTCCAGCGATGGTAAATTGAAGACCAGCCACGGTAATCCCGTTTTACCGTAAAAATCCACGTGTCGAAAAAACGAAGGGTAAAAAACTTCTGAGACCCGATTGAGATTCGGATAGTCTTTTTTGGGCATTAAACAATCCATTGACGGCTGAAAGCTTTCACAGCCGTAGAACTCACTGAGGCCTTCGTTTTGACTGGCCATGGCTCCCGTAACTCTAAACGAGCCAGATGTTATGGCCGTCCGAATAATCGATATCTAAATGGTGCATCATCCACGGTGCATGGTGCAACATTCGTCCGTAATGGCGTAAGAGTGTCGTACGACTTTTTGAAATGCGTGCAAGGATTTGAAACGAAACGGTACCCTGGTGCACCACTCTCTAGCGAGGCTAAATCGAAGACCAGCCACGGTAATCCCGTTTTACCGTAAAAATCCACGTGTCGAAAAAACGAAGGGTAAAAAACTTCCGAGACCCGATTGAGATTCGGATAGTCTTTTTTGGGCATTAAACAATCCATCGACGGCTGAAAGCAGCCATAACTGTAGAATTCACTGAGCCCTTCGTTTTGACTGGTTATGGCTCCCGTAACTCTAAACGAGCCAGAAGTTACGGCCGTCCGAATAATCGATATCTACAGGGTGCAACATCCGTCCGAAATGGCGAAACAGTGTCGTACGACTTTTTGAAATGCGTGCAAGGATTTGAAACGAAACGGTACCATGGTGCACCACTCTCCAGCGATGGTGAATTGAAGACCAGCCACGGTAATCCCGTTTTACCGTAAAAATCCACGGTGCGAAAAAACGAAGGGTAAAAAACTTCCGGGACCCGATTGAGATTCGGATAGTCTTTTTTGGGCATTAAACAACCCATTGACGGCCGAAAGCTGTCATAGCCGTAGAACTCACTGAGGCCTTCGTTTTGACTGGCCATGGCTCCCGTAACTCTAAACGAGCCAGAAGTTATGGCGGTCCGAATAATCGATATCTACTGGGTGCAACATCCACGGTGCAAGGCGCAACATCCGTCCGAAATGGCGAAACAGTGTCATACGAATTTTTGAAATGCGTGCATGGATTTGAAACGAAACGGTACCATGGTGCACCACTCTCCATCGATGGTAAATCGAAGACCAGCCACAGTAATCCCGTTTTACCGTAAAAATCCACGTGTCGAAAAAACGAAGGGCAAAAAACTTCCTAGACCCGATTGAGATTCGAATAGTCTTTTTTGGGGATTAAACAATCCATTGACGGATGAAAGCTTCCATAGCCGTAGAACTCACTAAGGCCTTCGTTTTGACCTGTTATGGCTCCCGTAACTCTGAATGAGCCAGAAGTTATGGCCGTCCGAATAATCGATATCTACACGGTGAAACGTCCAAGGTGCAAGGTGCAACATCCGTCCAAAATGGCGAAACAGTGTCGTACGACTTTTGGAAATGCATGCAAGGATTTGAAACGAAACGGTACCATGGTGCACCACTCTCCAGCGATGGTAAATCGAAGACCAGCCACAGTAATCCCGTTTTAACGTAAAATTCCACGTGTCGAAAAAACGAAGGGTGAAAAACTTCCGAGACCCGATTGAGATTCGGATAGTCTTTTTTGTGCATTAAACAATCCATTGATGGCTGAAAGCAGTCATAGCCGTAGAACTCACTGAGGCCTTCTTTTTGACTAGTTATGGCTCCCGTAGCTCTAAACGAGCCAGAAGTTATGGCCGTTCGAATAATCGATATCTACAGGGTGCAACATGCATGGTGCAAGGTGCAACATCCGTCCGAAATGGAGAAACAGTGCCGTATGACTTTTTGAAATGCGTGCAAGGATTTGAAACGGGTACCATGGTGCACCACTCTCAAGCGATGGTAAATCGAAGACCAGCCACGGTAATCCCGTTTTACCGTAAAAATCCACGTGTCGAGAAAACGAAGGGCAAAAAACTTCCGAGACCCGATTGAGATTCGGATAGTCTTTTTTGGGCATTAAACAATCCATTGACGTCTGAAAGTTTCCACAGCCGTAGAACTCACTGAGGCCTTCGTTTTGACCTATTATGGCTCCCGTAACTCTAATGAGCCAGAAGTTATGGCAGTCCGAATAATCGATATCTACAGGGTGCAACATACAAGGTGCAAGGTGCAACATCCGTCCGAAATGGCGAAACAGTGTCGTACGAATTTTTTAATGCGTGCGTTGATTTGAAATGGAACGGTACCATGGTCCACCACTCTCCAGCGATGGTAAATCGAAGACCAACCACGGTGATCCCGTTCTACCGTAAAAATCCACGTGTCGAAAAAACAAAGGGTAAAAAACTTCTAAGACCCGGTTGAGATTCGGATAGTCTGTTTTGGGCATTAAACAATCCATTGACGGCAGAAAGCCGTCATAGCCATAGAACTCACTGAGGCCTTCGTTTTGACTGGTTATGGCTCGCATAACTGTAAACGAGCCAGAAGTTATGGCCGTTCGAATAATCGATATCTACAGGATGCTACATCCACGGTGCAAGGTGCAACATCCATCCAAAATGGCGAAACAGTGCCGTACGACTTTTTGAAATGCGTGCAAGGATTTGAAAGGGGTACTATGGTGCACCACTCTCCAGCGATGGTAAATTGAAGACCAGCCACGGTAATCCCGTTTTACCGTAAAAATCCACGTGTCGAAAAAACGAAGGGTAAAAAACTTCTGAGACCCGATTGAGATTCGGATAGTCTTTTTTGGGAATTAAACAATCCATTGACGGCTGAAAGCTTCCACAGCCGTAGAACTCACTGAGGCCTTGGTTTTGACTGGTTATGGCCCCCGTAACTCTAACGAGCCAGAAGTTATGGCCGTACGAATAATCGATATCTACAGGGTGCAACATACACGGTGCAAGGTGCAACATCCGTCCGAAATGGCGAAACAGTGTCGTACGACTTTTTGAAACGCGTGCACTGATTTGAAACGGAACGGTACCATGGTGCACCACTCTCCAGCGATGGTAAATCGAAGACCAACCAGGGTGATCCTGTTCCACCGTAAAAATCCACGTGTCGAAAAAACAAAGGGTAAAAAACTTCCGAGACCCGATTGAGATTCGGATAATCTGTTTTGGGCATTAAACAATCCATTGACGGTAGAAAGCTGTCATAGCCGTAGAACTCACTGAGGCCTTCGTTTTGACTGGTTATGGCTCCCGTAACTCAAAACGAGCTAGAAGTTATGGCCGTCCGAATAATCGATATCTAAAGGGTGCTACATCCACGGTGCAAGGTGCAACATCCGTCCGAAATGGCGAAACAGTGCCGTACGACTTTGTGAAATGCGTGCAAGGATTTGAAATGGGTACCATGGTGCACCACTCTCCAGCGATGGTAAATTGAAGACCAGCCACGGTAATCCCGTTTTACCGTGAAAATCCACGTGTCGAAAAAACGAAGGGTAAAAAATTTCCGAGACCCGATTGAGATTCGGATAGTCTTTTTTGGGCATTAAACAATCCATTGACGGCTGAAAGCTTTCATAGTTGTAGAACTCACTGAGGCCTTCGTTTTGACTGGTTATGGCTCCCGTAACTCTAAACGAGCCAGAAGTTATGGCCGTCCGAATAATCGATATCTACAGGGTGCAACATCCACGGTGCAAGGTGCAATATCCGTCCGTAATGGCGTAACAGTGTCGTACGACTTTTTGAAATGCGTGCATGAATTTGAAATAAAACGATACCCTGGTGCACCACTCTCCAGCAAGGGTAAATCGAAGACCAGCCACGGTAATCCCGTTTACCATAAAAATCCACGTGTCGAAAAAACGAAGGGTAAAAAACTTCCGAGACTCGATTGAGATTCGGATAGTCTTTTTTGGGCATTAAACAATCCATCGACGGCTGAAAGCAGTCATAACCGTAGAATTCACCGAGTCCTTCGTTTTGACTGGTTATGGCTCCCGTAACTCTAAACGATCCAGAAGTTATGGCCGTCCAAATAATCGATATCTACAAGGTGCAACATCCACGGTGCAAGGTGCGACATCCGTCCGAAATGGCATAACAGTGTCGTCTGACTTTTTGAAATTCGTGCAAGGATTTGAAACAAAACGGTACCATGGTGCACCACTCTCCAGCGATGGTAAATTGAAGACCAGCCACGGTAATCCCGTTTTACCGTAAAAATCCACGGTGCGAAAAAACGAAGGGTAAAAAACTTCCGAGACCAGATTGAGATTCGGATAGTCTTTTTTAGGCATTAAACAACCCATTGATGGCTAAAAGCTGTCACAGCCGTAGAACTCACTGAGGCCTTCGTTTTGACTGGTTATGGCTCCCGTAACTCTAAACGAGCCAGAAGTTATGGCGGTTCGAATAATCGGTATCTACAGGGTGCAACATCCACGGTGCAAGGTGCAACATCCGTCCGAAATGGCGAAACAGTGTCGTATGACTTTTTGAAATGCGTGCATGGATTTGAAACGAAACGGTACCGTGGTGCACCACTCTCTAGCGATGGTAAATTGAAGACCAGCCACGGTAATCCCGTTTTACCGTAAAAATCCACGTGTCGAAAAAACGAAGGGTAAAAAACTTCCGAGACCCGACTGAGATTCGGATAGTCTTTTTTGGGCATTAAACAATCCACTGACGGCTGAAAGCAGTAATGGCCGTAGAACTCACTGAGGCCTTCGTTTTGACTGGTTATGGCTCCCGTAACTCTAAACGAGCCAGAAGTTATGGCCGTCCGAATAATCGATATCTACAAGGTGCTACATCGACGATGCAAGGTGCAACATCCGTCCGAAGTGGCGAAACAGTTTCGTATGACTTTTTGAAATGCGTGCAAGGATTTGAAATGGGTACCATGGTGCACCACTCTTCAGCGATGGTAAATTGAAGACCAGCCATGGTAATCCCGTTTTACCGTAAAAATCCACGTGTCGAAAAAACGAAGGGTAAAAACTTCCGAGACCTAATTGAGATTCGGATAGTCTTTTTTTGGCACTAAATAATCCATTGACGGCTAAAAGCTTTCATAGCAGTAGAACTCCCTGAGGCCTTCGTTTTGACTGGTTATGGCTCCCGTAACTCTAACGAGCCAGAAGTTATGGCCGTCCGAATAATCGATATCGACAGGGTGCAACATACACGGTGCAAGGTGCAACATCCGTCCGAAATGGCGAAACAGTGTCGTAAGACTTTTTGAAATACGTGCATTGATTTGAAACGTAATGGTACCATGGTGTGCCACTCTCCAGTGATGGTAAATCGAAGACCAACCATGGTGATCCCGTTCTACCGTAAAAATCCACGCGTCGAAAAAACAAAGGGTAAAAAACTTCCGAGTCGCGATTGAGATTCGGATAGTCTGTTTTGGGCATTAAACAATCCATTGACGGCTTAAAGCCGTCATAGCCGTAGAACTCACGGAGGACTTCGTTTTGACTGGTTATGGCTCCCGTAACTCTAAACGAGACAGAAGTTATGGCCGTCCGAATAATCGATATCTACAGGGTGCTACATCCACGGTGCAAGGTGCAACATCCGTCCGAAATGGCGAAACATTGCCGTACGACTTTTTTAAATGCATGATGGATTTGAAACGGGTACCATGGTGCACCATTCTCCAGCGATGGTAAATTGAAGACCAGCCACGGTAATCCCGTTTTACCGTAAAAATCCACGTGTCGAAAAAACGAAGGGTAAAAAACTTCCGAGACCCGATTGAGATTCGGATAGTCTTTTTTGGGCATTGAACAATCCATTGACGGCTGAAAGCTTTCACAACCGTAGAACTCACTGAGGCCTTCGTTTTGACTGGCCATGGCTCCCGTAACTCTAAACGAGCCAGAAGTTATGGCCGTCCGAATAATCGATATCTACAGGGTGCAACATCCACGGTGCAAGGTGCAACATCCGTCCGTAATAGCGTAACAGTGTCATACGACTTTTTGAAATGCGTGCATGGATTTGAAATAAAACGATACCCTGGTGCACCACTCTCCAGCAAGGGTTAATCGAAGACCAGCCACGGTAATCCCGTTTACCATAAAAATCCACGTGTCGAAAAAACGAAGGGTAAAAAACTTCCGAGACCCGATTGAGATTCGGATAGTCTTTTTTGGGCATTAAACAATCCATCGACGGCTGAAAGCAGTCATAACCGTAGAATTCACCGAGTCCTTAGTTTTGACTGGTTATGGCTCCCGTAACTCTAAACGATCCAGAAGTTATGGCCGTCCAAATAATCGATATCTACAAGGTGCAACATCCACGGTGCAAGGTGCGACATCCGTCCGAAATGGCATAACAGTCTCGTACGACTTTTTGAAATTCGTGCAAGGATTTGAAACAAAACGGTACCATGGTGCACCACTCTCCAGCGATGGTAAATTGAAGACCAGCCACGGTAATCCCGTTTTACCGTAAAAATCCACGGTGCGAAAAAACGAAGGGTAAAAAACTTCCGAGACCAGATTGAGATTCGGATAGTCTTTTTTAGGCATTAAACAACCCATTGACGGCTAAAAGCTGTCACAGCCGTATAACTCACTGAGGCCTTCGTTTTGACTGGTTATGGCTCCCGTAACTCTAAACGAGCGAGAAGTTATGGCGGTTCGAATAATCGATATCTACAGGGTGCAACATCCACGGTGCAAGGTGCAACATCCATCCGAAATGGCGAAACAGTGTCGTATGACTTTTTGAAATGCGTGCATGGATTTGAAACGAAACGGTACCGTGGTGCACCACACTCTAGCGATGGTAAATTGAAGACTAGCCACGGTAATCCCGTTTTACCGTAAAAATCCACGTGTCGAAAAAACGAAGGGTAAAAAATTTCCGAGACCCGATTGAGATTCGGATAGTCTTTTTTGGGCATTAAACAATCCACTGACGGCTGAAAGCAGTCATGGACGTAGAACTCACTGAGGCCTTCGTTTTGACTGGTTATGGCTCCCGTAACTCTAAACGAGCCAGAAGTTATGGCCGTCCGAATAATCGATATCTACAAGGTGCTATATCCACGGTGCAAGGTGCAACATCCGTCCGAAGTGGCGAAACAGTTTCGTATGACTTTTTGAAATGCGTGCAAGGATTTGAAATGGGTACCATGGTGCACCACTCTTCAGCGATGGTAAATTGAAGACCAGCCATGGTAATCCCGTTTTACCGTAAAAATCCACGTGTCGAAAAAACGAAGGGTAAAAACTTCCGAGACCCAATTGAGATTCGGATAGTCTTTTTTTGGCATTAAACAATCCATTGACGGCTAAAAGCTTTCATAGCAGTAGAACTCCCTGAGGCCTTCGTTTTGACTGGTTATGGCTCCCGTAACTCTAACGAGCCAGAAGTTATGGCCGTCCGAATAATCGATATCGACAGGGTGCAACATACACGGTGCAAGGTGCAACATCCGTCCGAAATGGCGAAACAGTGTCGTAAGACTTTTTGAAATGCGTGCATTGATTTGAAACGTAATGGTACCATGGTGTGCCACTCTCCAGCGATGGTAAATCGAAGACCAACCACGGTGATCCCGTTCTACCGTAAAAATCCACGCGTCGAAAAAACAAAGGGTAAAAAACTTCCGAGTCCCGATTGATATTCGGATAGTCTGTTTTGGGCATTAAACAATCCATTGACGGCTGAAAGCCGTCATAGCCGTATAACTCACGGAGAACTTCGTTTTGACTGGTTATGGCTCCCGTAACTCTAAACGAGCTAGAAGTTATGGCCGTCCGAATAATCGATATCTACAGGGTGCTACATCCACGGTGCAAGGTGCAACATCCGTCCGAAATGGTGAAACATTGCCGTACGACTTTTTTAAATGCATGATGGATTTGAAACGGGTACCATGGTGCACCATTCTCCAGCGATGGTAAATTGAAGACCAGCCACGGTAATCCCGTTTTACCGTAAAAATCCACGTGTCGAAAAACGAAGGGTAAAAAACTTCCGAGACCCGATTGAGATTCGGATAGTCTTTTTTGGGCATTGAACAATCCATTGACGGCTGAAAGCTTTCACAACCGTAGAACTCACTGAGGCCTTCGTTTTGACAGGCCATGGCTCCCGTAACTCTAAACGAGCCAGAAGTTATGGCCGTCCGAATAATCGATATCTACAGGGTGCATCATCCATGGTGCAAGGTGCAACATCCGTCCGTAATGGCGTAACAGTGTCGTACGACTTTTTGAAATGCATGCATAGATTTGAAATAAAACGGTACCCTAGTGCACCACTCTCCAGTGAGGGTAAATCGAAGACCAGCCACGGTAATCCCGTTTTACCATAAAAATCCACGTGTCGAAAATACGAAGGGTAAAAAATTTCCTAGACCCGATTGAGATTCGGATAGTCTTTTTTGGGCATTAAACAAATCATCGACGGCTAAAAGCAGTCATAACCGTAGAATTCACCGAGGCCTACGTCTTGACTGGTTATGGCTCCCGTTACTCTAAACGAGCCAGAAGTTATGGCCGTCCGAATAATTGATATCTACAGGGTGCAACATCCACGGTGCAAGGTGCAACATCCGTCCGAAATGGCGAAACAGTGTCGTACGACTTTTTGAAATGCGTGCAAGGTTTTGAAACGAAACGGTACCATGGTGTACCACTCTTCAGCGATGGTAAATTGAAGACCAGCCACGGTAATCCCGTTTTACCGTAAAAATCCACGGTGCGAAAAAACGAAGGGTAAAAAACTTCCGAGACCCGATTGAGATTCGGATAGTCTTTTTTGGGGATTAAACAATCAATTGATGACTGAAAGCTATCATAGCCGTAGAACTCACTGAGGCCTTCGTTTTGACTGGTTATAGCTCCCGTAACTCTAAACGAGCCAGAAGTCATGGCGGTCCGAATAATCGAAATCTACAGGGTGCAACATCCACGGTGCAATGTGCAACATCCGTCCGAAATGGCGAAACAGTGTCATACGAATTTTTGAAATGCGTGTATGGATTTGAAACGAAACGGTCCCATGGTGCACGACTCTCCAGCGATGGTAAATCGAAGACCAGCCACGGTAATCCCGTTTTACCGTAAAAATCCACGTGTCGAAAAAACGAATGGCAAAAAAATTCCGAGACCCGATTGAGATTCGGATAGTCTTTTTTGGGCATTAAACAATCCATTGACGGCTGAAAGCTGTCATAGCCTTAGAACTCACTAAGGCCTTCATTTTGACCTGTTATGGCTACCGTGACTCTAAACGAGCCAGAAGTTATGGCCGTCCGAATAATCGATATCTACAGGGTGCAACATCCACGGTGCAAGGTGCAACATCCATCCGAAATGGGGAAACAGTGTCGTACGACTTTTTGAAATGCGTGCAAGGATTTGAAACGAAACGCTACCATGGTGCTCCACTCTCCAGCTGTGGTAAATCGAAGACCAGCCACGGTAATCCCGTTTTACCGTAAAAATCCACGTGTCGAAAAAACGAAGGGTAAAAACTTCCGAGACCCAATTGAGATTCGGATAGTCTTTTTTTGGCACTAAACAATCCATTGACGGCTAAAAGCTTTCATAGCAGTAGAACTCCCTGAGGCCTTCGTTTTGACTGGTTATGGCTCCCGTAACTCTAACGAGCCAGAAGTTATGGCCGTCCGAATAATCGATATCGACAGGGTGCAACATACACGGTGCAAGGTGCAACATCCGTCCGAAATGGCGAAACAGTGTCGTAAGACTTTTTGAAATGCGTGCATTGATTTGAAACGTAATGGTACCATGGTGTGCCACTCTCCAGCGATGGTAAATCGAAGACCAACCACGGTGATCCCGTTCTACCGTAAAAATCCACGCGTCGAAAAAACAAAGGGTAAAAAACTTTCGAGTCCCGATTGATATTCGGATAGTCTGTTTTGGGCATTAAACAATCCATTGACGGCTGAAAGCCGTCATAGCCGTATAACTCACGGAGAACTTCGTTTTGACTGGTTATGGCTCCCGTAACTCTAAACGAGCTAGAAGTTATAGCCGTCCGAATAATCGATATCTACAGGGTGCTACATCCACGGTGCAAGGTGCAACATCCGTCCGAAATGGTGAAACATTGCCGTACGACTTTGTTAAATGCATGATGGATTTGAAACGGGTACCATGGTGCACCATTCTCCAGCGATGGTAAATTGAAGACCAGCCACGGTAATCCCGTTTTACCGTAAAAATCCACGTGTCGAAAAACGAAGGGTAAAAAACTTCCGAGACCCGATTGAGATTCGGATAGTCTTTTTTGGGCATTGAACAATCCATTGACGGCTGAAAGCTTTCACAACCGCAGAACTCACTGAGGCCTTCGTTTTGACTGGCCATGGCTCCCGTAACTCTAAACGAGCCAGAAGTTATGGCCGTCCTAATAATCGATATCTACAGGGTGCATCATCCACGGTGCAAGGTGCAACATCCGTCCGTAATGGCGTAACAGTGTCGTACGACTTTTTGAAATGCGTGCATAGATTTGAAATAAAACGGTACCCTGGTGCACCACTCTCCAGTGAGGGTAAATCGAAGACCAGCCACGGTAATCCCGTTTTACCATAAAAATACACGTGTCGAAAATACGAAGGGTAAAAAATTTCCTAGACCCGATTGAGATTCGGATAGTCTTTTTTGGGCATTAAACAAATCATCGACGGCTAAAAGCAGTCATAACCGTAGAATTCACCGAGGCCTACGTCTTGACTGGTTATGGCTCCCGTTAATCTAAACGAGCCAGAAGTTATGGCCGTCCGAATAATTGATATCTACAGGGTGCAACATCCACGGTGCAAGGTGCAACATCCGTCCGAAATGGCGAAACAGTGTCGTACGACTTTTTGAAATGCGTGCAAGGTTTTGAAACGAAACGGTACCATGGTGTACCACTCTTCAGCGATGGTAAATTGAAGACCAGCCACGGTAATCCCGTTTTACCGTAAAAATCCACGGTGCGAAAAAACGAAGGGTAAAAAACTTCCGAGACCCGATTGAGATTCGGATAGTCTTTTTTGGGGATTAAACAATCAATTGACGACTGAAAGCTGTCATAGCCGTAGAACTCACTGAGGCCTTCGTTTTGACTGGTTATAGCTCCCGTAACTCTAAACGAGCCAGAAGTTATGGCGGTCCGAATAATCGAAATCTACAGGGTGCAACATCCACGGTGCAATGTGCAACATCCGTCCGAAATGGCGAAACAGTGTCATACGAATTTTTGAAATGCGTGTATGGATTTGAAACGAAACGGTCCCATGGTGCACGACTCTCCAGCGATGGTAAATCGAAGACCAGCCACGGTAATCCCGTTTTACCGTAAAAATCCACGTGTCGAAAAAACGAATGGCAAAAAAATTCCGAGACCCGATTGAGATTCGGATAGTCTTTTTTGGGCATTAAACAATCCATTGACGGCTGAAAGCTGTCATAGCCTTAGAACTCACTAAGGCCTTCATTTCGACCTGTTATGGCTACCGTGACTCTAAACGAGCCAGAAGTTATGGCCGTCCGAATAATCGATATCTACAGGGTGCAACATCCACGGTGCAAGGTGCAACATCCATCCGAAATGGGGAAACAGTGTCGTACGACTTTTTGAAATGCGTGCAAGGATTTGAAACGAAACGCTACCATGGTGCTCCACTCTCCAGCTGTGGTAAATCGAAGACCAGCCACGGTAATCCCGTTTTACCGTAAAAATCCACGTGTCGAAAAAACGAAGGGTAAAAACTTCCGAGACCCAATTGAGATTCGGATAGTCTTTTTTTGGCACTAAACAATCCATTGACGGCTAAAAGCTTTCATAGCAGTAGAACTCCCTGAGGCCTTCGTTTTGACTGGTTATGGCTCCCGTAACTCTAACGAGCCAGAAGTTATGGCCGTCCGAATAATCGATATCGACAGGGTGCAACATACACGGTGCAAGGTGCAACATCCGTCCGAAATGGCGAAACAGTGTCGTAAGACTTTTTGAAATGCGTGCATTGATCTGAAACGTAATGGTACCATGGTGTGCTACTCTCCAGCGATGGTAAATCGAAGACCAACCACGGTGATCCCGTTCTACCGTAAAAATCCACGCGTCGAAAAAACAAAGGGTAAAAAACTTCCGAGTCCCGATTGATATTCGGATAGTCTGTTTTGGGCATTAAACAATCCATTGACGGCTGAAAGCCGTCATAGCCGTATAACTCACGGAGAACTTCGTTTTGACTGGTTATGGCTCCCGTAACTCTAAACGAGCTAGAAGTTATAGCCGTCCGAATAATCGATATCTACAGGGTGCTACATCCACGGTGCAAGGTGCAACATCCGTCCGAAATGGTGAAACATTGCCGTACGACTTTTTTAAATGCATGATGGATTTGAAACGGGTACCATGGTGCACCATTCTCCAGCGATGGTAAATTGAAGACCAGCCACGGTAATCCCGTTTTACCGTAAAAATCCACGTGTCGAAAAACGAAGGGTAAAAAACTTCCGAGACCCGATTGAGATTCGGATAGTCTTTTTTGGGCATTGAACAATCCATTGACGGCTGAAAGCTTTCATAACCGTAGAACTCACTGAGGCCTTCGTTTTGACTGGCCATGGCTCCCGTAACTCTAAACGAGCCAGAAGTTATGGCCGTCCGAATAATCGATATCTACAGGGTGCATCATCCACGGTGCAAGGTGCAACATCCGTCCGTAATGGCGTAACAGTGTCGTACGACTTTTTGAAATGCATGCATAGATTTGAAATAAAACGGTACCCTGGTGCACCACTCTCCAGTGAGGGTAAATCGAAGACCAGCCACGGTAATCCCGTTTTACCATAAAAATCCACGTGTCGAAAATACGAAGGGTAAAAAATTTCCTAGACCCGATTGAGATTCGGATAGTCTTTTTTGGGCATTAAACAAATCATCGACGGCTAAAAGCAGTCATAACCGTAGAATTCACCGAGGCCTACGTCTTGACTGGTTATGGCTCCCGTTACTCTAAACGAGCCAGAAGTTATGGCCGTCCGAATAATTGATATCTACAGGGTGCAACATCCACGGTGCAAGGTGCAACATCCGTCCGAAATGGCGAAACAGTGTCGTACGACTTTTTGAAATGCGTGCAAGGATTTGAAACGAATCGGTACCATGGTGTACCACTCTTCAGCGATGGTAAATTGAAGACCAGCCACGGTAATCCCGTTTTACCGTAAAAATCCACGGTGCGAAAAAACGAAGGGTAAAAAACTTCCGAGACCCGATTGAGATTCGGATAGTCTTTTTTGGGGATTAAACAATCAATTGACGACTGAAAGCTGTCATAGCCGTAGAACTCACTGAGGCCTTCGTTTTGACTGGTTATAGCTCCCGTAACTCTAAACGAGCCAAAAGTTATGGCGGTCCGAATAATCGAAATCTACAGGGTGCAACATCCACGGTGCAATGTGCAACATCCGTCCGAAATGGCGAAACAGTGTCATACGAATTTTTGAAATGCGTGTATGGATTTGAAACGAAACGGTCCCATGGTGCACGACTCTCCAGCGATGGTAAATCGAAGACCAGCCACGGTAATCCCGTTTTACCGTAAAAATCCACGTGTCAAAAAAACGAATGGCAAAAAAATTCCGAGACCCGATTGAGATTCGGATAGTCTTTTTTGGGCATTAAACAATCCATTGACGGCTGAAAGCTGTCATAGCCTTAGAACTCACTAAGGCCTTCATTTTGACCTGTTATGGCTACCGTGACTCTAAACGAGCCAGAAGTTATGGCCGTCCGAATAATCGATATCTACAGGGTGCAACATCCACGGTGCAAGGTGCAACATCCATCCGAAATGGGGAAACAGTGTCGTACGACTTTTTGAAATGCGTGCAAGGATTTGAAACGAAACGCTACCATGGTGCTCCACTCTCCAGCTGTGGTAAATCGAAGACCAGCCACGGTAATCCCGTTTTACCGTAAAAATCCACGTGTCGAAAAAACGAAGGGTAAAAAACTTTCGAGACCCGATTGAGATTCGGATAGTCTTTTTTAGGCATTAAACAATGCATTGACAGCTGAAAGCAGTCATAGCCATAGAACTCACTGAGGCCTTCTTTTTGACTGGTTATGGCTCCCGTAACTCTAAACGTGCCAGAAGTTATGGCCGTCCGAATAATCGATATCTACAGGGTGCTACATCCATGGTGCAAGGTGCAACATCCGTCCGAAAGGGCGAAACAGTGTCGTACGACTTTTTGAAATGCGTGCAAGGATTTGAAACGGGTACAATGGTGCACCACCCTCCCGCGATGGTAAATTGAAGACCAGCCACGGTAATCCCGTTTTACCGTAAAAATCGACGTGTCGAAAAAACGAAGGGTAAAAAACTTCCGAGACCCGATTGAGATTCGGTTAGTCTTTTTTGGGCATTAAACAATCAATTGACGGTTGAAAGCTTTCACAGCCGTAGAACTCACTGAGGCCTTTGTTTTGACGGGTTATAGCTCCCGTAACTCTAACGAGCCAGAAGTTATGGCCGTCCGATTAATCGATATCTACAGGGTGCAATATACACGGTGCAAGGTGCAACATCCGTCTGAAATGGCGAAACAGTGTCGTACGACTTTTTGAAATGCGTGCATTGATTTGAAATGGAATGGTACCATGGTGCACCACTCTCCAGCGATGGTAAATCGAAGACCAACCACGGTGATCCCGTTCTACCGTAAAAATCCATGTGTCGAAAAAACAAAGGGTAAAAAACTTCCGAGACCCGATTGAGATTCGGATAGTCTGTTTTGGGCATTAAACAATCCATTGACGGTAGAAAGCCGTCATAGCCGTAGAACTCACTGAGGCCTTCGTTTTGGCTGGTTATGGCTCCCGTAACTCTAAACGAGCCAGAAGTTATGGCCGTCCGAATAATCGATATCTACAGGGTGCTACATCCACGGTGCAAGGTGCAACATCCGTCCGAAATGGCGAAACAGTGCCGTACGACTTTTTGAAATGCGTGCGAGGATTTGAAACGGGTACCATGGTGCACCACTCTCCAGCGATGGTAAATCGAAGACCAGCCACGGTAATCCCGTTTTACCGTAAAAATCCACGTGTCGAAAAAACGAAGGGTAAAAAACATCCGAGACCCGATTGAGATTCGGATAGTCTTTTTTGGGCGTTAAACAATCCATTGACGGCTGAAAGATTTCACAGCCGCAGAACTCACTAAGGCCTTCGTTTTGACTAGTTATGGCTCCCGTAACTCTAAGCAAGCCAGAAGTTATGGCCGTCCGAATAATCGATATCTACAGGGTGCAACATCCATGGTGCAAGGTGCAACATCCGTCCGTAATGGCGTAACAGTGTCGTATGACTTTTTGAAATGCGTGCATGGATTTGAAATAAAACGGTACCCTGGTGCACCACTCTCCAGCAAGGGTAAATCAAAGACCAGCCACGGTAACCCGTTTTACCATAGAAATCCACGTGTCGAAAAAACGAAGGGTAAAAAACTTCCGAAACCCGATTGAGTTTCGGATAGTCTTTTCTTGGCATTAAACAATCCATCGATGGCTGAAAGCAGTCATAACCGTAGAACTCACTGAGGCCTTCGTTTTGACTGGTAATGGCTCCCGTAACTCTAAACGAGCCAGAAGTGATGGCCGTCCGAATAATCGATATCTACAGGGTGCAACATCCACGGTGCAAGGTGCAACATCCGTCCAAAATGGCGAAACAGTGTCGTACGACTTTTTGAAATTCATGCAAGGATTAGAAACGAAACGGTACCATGGTGCACCACTCTCCAGCGATGGTAAATCGAAGAACAGCCACGTCAATCCCGTTTTACCGTAAAAATCCACGTGACGAAAAAACGAAGGGCAAAAAACTTCCGAGACCCGATTGAGATTCGGATAGTCTTTTTGGGCATTAAACAATCCATTGACGGCTGAAAGCTGTCATAGACGTAGAACTAACTGAGGCCTTCATTTTGACATGTTATGGCTCCCGTAACTCTAAACGAGCCAGAAGTTATGGCCGTCCGAATAATCGATATCTATAGGGTGCAACATCCACGGTGCAAGGTGCAACATCCGTCCGAAATGGCGAAACAGTGTCGTACGACTTTTTGAAATGCGTGCAAGGATTTGAAACGAAACGGTACCATGGTGCACCACTCTCCAGCGATGGTAAATCGAAGACCAGCCACGGTAATCCCGTTTTACCGTAAAAATCCACGTGTCGAAAAAACGAAGGGCAAAAAACTTCCGAGACCCGATTGAGATTCGGATAGTCTTTTTAGGGCATTAAACAATCCATTGACGCCTGAAAGCAGTCATAGTCGTAGAACTCACTGAGGACTTCGTTTTGACTGGTATGGCTCCCGTAACTCTAAACTAGCCAGAAGTTATGGCCGTCCGAATAATCGATATCTACAGGTGCTACATCCACGGTGCAAGGTGCAACATCCGTCCAAAATGGCGAAACAGTGCCGTACGACTTTTTGAAATGCGTGCACGGATTTGAAACGGGTACCATGGGGCACCACTCTCCAGGGATGGTAAATTGAAGACGAGCCACGGTAATCCCGTTTTACCGTAAAAATCCACGTGTCGAAAAAACGAAGTGTAAAAAACTTCTGAGACCCGATTGAGATTCGGATAGTCTTTTTTGGGCATTAAACAATCCATTGACGGCTGAAAGCTTTCACAGCCGTAGAACTCACTGAGGCCTTCGTTTTGACTGGTTATGGCTCCCGTAACTCTAAACGAGCCAGAAGTTATGGCCGTTCGAATAATCGATATCTACAGGGTGCAACATACACGGTGCAAGGTGCAACATACGTCCGAAATGGTGAAACAGTGTCGTACGACTTTTTGAAATGCGTGCATTGATTTGAAACGGAATGGTACCAGGGTGCACCACTCTCCAGCGATGCAAATCGAAGACCAACCACGGTGATCCCGTTCTACCGTAAAAATCCACGTGTCGAAAAAACAAAGGGTAAAAAACTTCCGATACCCGGTTGAGATTCGGATAGTCTGTTTTGGGCATTAAATAATCAATTGACGGCTGAAAGCAGTCAAAGCCGTAGAACTCACTGAGGCCTTCGTTTTGACAGGTTATGGCTCCCGTAACTCTAAACGAGCCAGAAGTTATGGCCGTCCGAATAATCGATATCTACAGGGTGCTACATCCACGGTGCAAGGTGCAACATCCGTCCGAAATGGCGAAACAGTGTCGTACGACTTTTTGAAATTCGTGCAAGGATTAGAAACGAAACGGTACCATGGTGCACCACTCTCCAGCAATGGTAAATCGAAGACCGGCCACGGCAATCCCGTTTTACCGTAAAAATCCACGTGTCGAAAAAACGAAGGGCAAAAAACTTCCGAGACCCGATTGAGATTCGGATTGTCTTTTTTGGGCATTAAACAATCCATTGACGGCTGAATGCTCTCATAGCCGTAGAACTCACTGAGGCCTTCGTTTTGACTGGTTATGGCTCCCGTAACTCTAAACTAGCCAGAAGTTATGGTCGTCCGAATAATCGATATCTACAGGGTGCTACATCCACGGTGCAAGGTGCAACATCCGTCCGAAATGGCGAAACAGTGCCGTACGACTTTTTGAAATGCGTGCAAGGATTCGAAACGGGTACCATGGGGCACCACTCTCCAGGGATGGTAAATTGAAGACTAGCCACGGTAATCCCGTTTTACCGTAAAAATCCACGTGTCGAAAAAACGAAGTGTAAAAAACTTCCGAGACCCGATTGAGATTCGGATAGTCTTTTTTGGGCATTAAACAATCCATTGACGGCTGAAAGCTTTCACAGCCGTAGAACTCACTGAGGCCTTCGTTTTGACTGGTTATGGCTCCCGTAACTCTAACGAGCCAGAAGTTATGGCCGTCCGAATAATCGATATCTATAGGGTGCAACATACACGGTGCAAGGTGCAACATACGTCCGAAATGGCGAAACAGTGTCGTACGACTTTTTGAAATGCGTGCATTGATTCGAAATGGAACGGTACCATGGTGCACCACTCTCCAGCGATGGTAAATTGAAGACCAACCACGGTGATCCCGTTCTACCGTAAAAATCCACGTGTCGAAAAAACAAAGGGTAAAAAACTTCTGATTCCCGATTGAGATTCAGATAGTCTGTTTTGGGCATTAGACAATCCATTGACGACTGAAAGCCGTCAAAACTGTAGAACTCACTGAGGCCTCCGTTTTGACTGGTTATGGCTCCCGTAACTCTAAACGAGCCAGAAGTTATGGCCGTCCGAATAATCGATATCTACAGGGTGCTACATCCACGGTGCAAGGTGCAACATCCGTCCGAAATGGCGAAACAGTGTCGTACGACTTTTTGAAATGCGTGCAAGGATTTGAAATGAAACGGTACCATGGTGCAACACTCTCCTGTGATGGTAAATTGAAGACCGCCATGGTAACCCCGTTTTACCGTAAAAATCCACGTGTCGAAAAAACGAAGGGTAAAAAACTTTCGAGACCCGATTGAGATTCGGATAGTCTTTTTTAGGCGTTAAACAATCCATTGACGACTGAAAGCTCTCATAGCCGTAGAACTCGCTGAGGCCTTCGTTTTGACTGGTTATGGCTCCCGTAAATTTAAACGAGCAAGAAGTTATGGCCGTCCGAATAATCGATATCTACAGGGTGCAACATCCACAGTGCAAGGTGCAACATCCGTCCGAAATGGCGAAACAGTGTTGTACAAATTTTTGAAATGCTTGCATGGATTTGAAACGAAACGATACCATGGTGCACTACTCTTCAGCGATGGTAAATCGAAGACCAGCCACGGTAATCCCGTTCTACCGTAAAAATCCATGTGTCGAAAAAACGAAGGGTAAAAAACTTCCTAGACCCGATTGAGATTCGGATAGACTTTTTTGGGCATTAAACAATCCATTGATGGCTGAAAGCTGTCATAGCCGTAGAACTCACTAAGGCCTTCGTTTTGACTGGTTATGGCTCCCGTAACTCTAAACGAGCCAGAAGTTATGGCCGTCTGAATAATCGATATCTACAGGGTGCAACATCCACAGTGCAAGGTGCAACATCCGTCCGAAATGGCGAAACAGTGTCGTACGACTTTTTGAAATGGGTGCATGGATTTGAAATGGAACGGTACCATGGTGCACCACTCTCCAGCGATTGTAAATTGAAGACCGACCACGGTGATCCCGTTGTACCGTAAAAATCGTCGTGTCGAAAAAACAAAGCATAAAAAACTTCCGAGACCCGATTGAGATTCGGATAGTCTGTATTGGGCATTAAACAATCCATTGACGGCTGAAAGCGGTCATACCCGTAGAACTCACTGAGGCCTTCGTTTTGACTGGTTATGGCTCCCGTAACTCTTAATGAGCCAGAAGTTATGGCCATCCGAATAATCGATATCTACAGGGTGCAACATCCACGGTGCAAGGTGCAACATCCGTCCGAAATGGCGTAACAGTGTCGTACGACTTTTTGAAATGCGTGCATGGATTTGAAACGAAACGGTACCCTGGTGCACCACTCTCCAGCGATGGTAAATTGAAGACCAGCCACGGTAATCCCGTTTTACCGTAAAAATCCACGTGTCGAAAATACGAAGGGTAAAAAACTTCCGAGACCCGATTGAGATTCGGATAGTCTTTTTGGGCATTAAACAATCCATTGACGGCTGAAAGCTGTCATAGACGTAGAACTAACTGAGGCCTTCATTTTGACATGTTATGGCTCCCGTAACTCTAAACGAGCCAGAAGTTATGGCCGTCCGAATAATCGATATCTATAGGGTGCAACATCCACGGTGCAAGGTGCAACATCCGTCCGAAATGGCGAAACAGTGTCGTACGACTTTTTGAAATGCGTGCAAGGATTTGAAACGAAACGGTACCATGGTGCACCACTCTCCAGCGATGGTAAATCGAAGACCAGCCACGGTAATCCCGTTTTACCGTAAAAATCCACGTGTCGAAAAAACGAAGGGCAAAAAACTTCCGAGACCCGATTGAGATTCGGATAGTCTTTTTAGGGCATTAAACAATCCATTGACGCCTGAAAGCAGTCATAGTCGTAGAACTCACTGAGGACTTCGTTTTGACTGGTATGGCTCCCGTAACTCTAAACTAGCCAGAAGTTATGGCCGTCCGAATAATCGATATCTACAGGTGCTACATCCACGGTGCAAGGTGCAACATCCGTCCAAAATGGCGAAACAGTGCCGTACGACTTTTTGAAATGCGTGCACGGATTTGAAACGGGTACCATGGGGCACCACTCTCCAGGGATGGTAAATTGAAGACGAGCCACGGTAATCCCGTTTTACCGTAAAAATCCACGTGTCGAAAAAACGAAGTGTAAAAAACTTCTGAGACCCGATTGAGATTCGGATAGTCTTTTTTGGGCATTAAACAATCCATTGACGGCTGAAAGCTTTCACAGCCGTAGAACTCACTGAGGCCTTCGTTTTGACTGGTTATGGCTCCCGTAACTCTAAACGAGCCAGAAGTTATGGCCGTTCGAATAATCGATATCTACAGGGTGCAACATACACGGTGCAAGGTGCAACATACGTCCGAAATGGTGAAACAGTGTCGTACGACTTTTTGAAATGCGTGCATTGATTTGAAACGGAATGGTACCAGGGTGCACCACTCTCCAGCGATGCAAATCGAAGACCAACCACGGTGATCCCGTTCTACCGTAAAAATCCACGTGTCGAAAAAACAAAGGGTAAAAAACTTCCGATACCCGGTTGAGATTCGGATAGTCTGTTTTGGGCATTAAATAATCAATTGACGGCTGAAAGCAGTCAAAGCCGTAGAACTCACTGAGGCCTTCGTTTTGACAGGTTATGGCTCCCGTAACTCTAAACGAGCCAGAAGTTATGGCCGTCCGAATAATCGATATCTACAGGGTGCTACATCCACGGTGCAAGGTGCAACATCCGTCCGAAATGGCGAAACAGTGTCGTACGACTTTTTGAAATTCGTGCAAGGATTAGAAACGAAACGGTACCATGGTGCACCACTCTCCAGCAATGGTAAATCGAAGACCGGCCACGGCAATCCCGTTTTACCGTAAAAATCCACGTGTCGAAAAAACGAAGGGCAAAAAACTTCCGAGACCCGATTGAGATTCGGATTGTCTTTTTTGGGCATTAAACAATCCATTGACGGCTGAATGCTCTCATAGCCGTAGAACTCACTGAGGCCTTCGTTTTGACTGGTTATGGCTCCCGTAACTCTAAACTAGCCAGAAGTTATGGTCGTCCGAATAATCGATATCTACAGGGTGCTACATCCACGGTGCAAGGTGCAACATCCGTCCGAAATGGCGAAACAGTGCCGTACGACTTTTTGAAATGCGTGCAAGGATTCGAAACGGGTACCATGGGGCACCACTCTCCAGGGATGGTAAATTGAAGACTAGCCACGGTAATCCCGTTTTACCGTAAAAATCCACGTGTCGAAAAAACGAAGTGTAAAAAACTTCCGAGACCCGATTGAGATTCGGATAGTCTTTTTTGGGCATTAAACAATCCATTGACGGCTGAAAGCTTTCACAGCCGTAGAACTCACTGAGGCCTTCGTTTTGACTGGTTATGGCTCCCGTAACTCTAACGAGCCAGAAGTTATGGCCGTCCGAATAATCGATATCTATAGGGTGCAACATACACGGTGCAAGGTGCAACATACGTCCGAAATGGCGAAACAGTGTCGTACGACTTTTTGAAATGCGTGCATTGATTCGAAATGGAACGGTACCATGGTGCACCACTCTCCAGCGATGGTAAATTGAAGACCAACCACGGTGATCCCGTTCTACCGTAAAAATCCACGTGTCGAAAAAACAAAGGGTAAAAAACTTCTGATTCCCGATTGAGATTCAGATAGTCTGTTTTGGGCATTAGACAATCCATTGACGACTGAAAGCCGTCAAAACTGTAGAACTCACTGAGGCCTCCGTTTTGACTGGTTATGGCTCCCGTAACTCTAAACGAGCCAGAAGTTATGGCCGTCCGAATAATCGATATCTACAGGGTGCTACATCCACGGTGCAAGGTGCAACATCCGTCCGAAATGGCGAAACAGTGTCGTACGACTTTTTGAAATGCGTGCAAGGATTTGAAATGAAACGGTACCATGGTGCAACACTCTCCTGTGATGGTAAATTGAAGACCGCCATGGTAACCCCGTTTTACCGTAAAAATCCACGTGTCGAAAAAACGAAGGGTAAAAAACTTTCGAGACCCGATTGAGATTCGGATAGTCTTTTTTAGGCGTTAAACAATCCATTGACGACTGAAAGCTCTCATAGCCGTAGAACTCGCTGAGGCCTTCGTTTTGACTGGTTATGGCTCCCGTAAATTTAAACGAGCAAGAAGTTATGGCCGTCCGAATAATCGATATCTACAGGGTGCAACATCCACAGTGCAAGGTGCAACATCCGTCCGAAATGGCGAAACAGTGTTGTACAAATTTTTGAAATGCTTGCATGGATTTGAAACGAAACGATACCATGGTGCACTACTCTTCAGCGATGGTAAATCGAAGACCAGCCACGGTAATCCCGTTCTACCGTAAAAATCCATGTGTCGAAAAAACGAAGGGTAAAAAACTTCCTAGACCCGATTGAGATTCGGATAGACTTTTTTGGGCATTAAACAATCCATTGATGGCTGAAAGCTGTCATAGCCGTAGAACTCACTAAGGCCTTCGTTTTGACTGGTTATGGCTCCCGTAACTCTAAACGAGCCAGAAGTTATGGCCGTCTGAATAATCGATATCTACAGGGTGCAACATCCACAGTGCAAGGTGCAACATCCGTCCGAAATGGCGAAACAGTGTCGTACGACTTTTTGAAATGGGTGCATGGATTTGAAATGGAACGGTACCATGGTGCACCACTCTCCAGCGATTGTAAATTGAAGACCGACCACGGTGATCCCGTTGTACCGTAAAAATCGTCGTGTCGAAAAAACAAAGCATAAAAAACTTCCGAGACCCGATTGAGATTCGGATAGTCTGTATTGGGCATTAAACAATCCATTGACGGCTGAAAGCGGTCATACCCGTAGAACTCACTGAGGCCTTCGTTTTGACTGGTTATGGCTCCCGTAACTCTTAATGAGCCAGAAGTTATGGCCATCCGAATAATCGATATCTACAGGGTGCAACATCCACGGTGCAAGGTGCAACATCCGTCCGAAATGGCGTAACAGTGTCGTACGACTTTTTGAAATGCGTGCATGGATTTGAAACGAAACGGTACCCTGGTGCACCACTCTCCAGCGATGGTAAATTGAAGACCAGCCACGGTAATCCCGTTTTACCGTAAAAATCCACGTGTCGAAAATACGAAGGTTAAAAAACTTTCGAGAACCGATTGAGATTCGGATAGTCTTTTTTGGGCATTAAACAATCCATTGACGGCTGAAAGCTCTCATAGCCGTAGAACTCACTAAGACCTTCGTTTTGATTGGTTATGGCTCCCGTAACTCTAAACGAGCCAGAAGTTATGGCCGTCCGAATAATGGATATCTACAGGGTGCAACATCCAGGATGCAAGGTGCAACATCCGTCCGAAATGGCGAAACAGTGTCGTACGACCTTTTGAAATGCGTGCAAGGATTTGAAACGAAACGATACCATGGTGCACCACACTCCAGCGGTGGTAAATTGAACACCGGCCACGGTAATCCCGTTTATCGTAAAAATCCACGTGTCGAAAAAACGAAGGGTAAAAAACTTCCAAGACCCGAATGAGATTCGGATAGTCTTTTTTGGGCATTAAACAATCCATTGACGGCTGAAAGCCTTCATAGCCGTAGAACTCGCTGAGGCCTTCGTTTTGACTAGTTATGGCTCCCGTAACTCTAAACGAGCCAGAAGTTATGGCCGTCCGAATAATCGATATCTACAGGGTGCAACATCCACAGTGCAAGGTGCAACATCCGTCCGAAATGGCGAAACAGTGTTGTACGAATTTTTGAAATGCATGCATGAATTTGAAATGAAACAGTACCATGGTGCACCACTCTCCAGCGATCGTAAATCGAAGACCAGCCATGGTAATCCCGTTCTACCGTAAAAATCCACGTGTTGAAAAAACGAAGGGTAAAAAACTTCCTAGACCCGATTGAGATTCGGATAGTCTTTTTTGGGCATTAAACAATCCATTGATGGCTGAAAGCTGTCATAGCCGTAGAACTCACTAAGGCCTTCGTTTTGACAGGTTATGGCTCCCGTAACTCTAAACGAGCCAGAAGTTAGGGCCGTCCGAATTATCGATATCTACAACATGCAACATCCACGGTGCAAGGTGCAACATCCGTTCGAAATGGCGAAACAGGGTCGTACGATTTTTTGAAATGCGTGCATGGATTTGAAACGAAACGGTACCATGGTGCACGACTCTCTAGCGATGGTAAATCGAAGACCAGCCACGGTTATCCCGTTTTAACATAAAAATCCACGTGTCGAAAAAACGAAGGGTAAAAAACATCCGAGACCCGATTGAGATTCGGATAGTCTTTTTTGGGCATTAAACAATCCACGGATGGCTGAAAGCTGTCAGAGCCGTAGAACTCACTGAGGCTTTCGTTTTGACTGGTTATGGCTCCCGTAACTCTAAACGAGCCAGAAGTTATGGCCGTCCGAATAATCGATATCTACAGGGTGCAACATCCACGTTGCAAGGTGTAACATCCGTCCGAAATGGCGAAACAGTGTCGTACGACTTTTTGAAATGCGTGCATGGATTTGAAATGGAACGGTACCATGGTGCACCACTTTCCAGCGATTGTAAATTGAAGACCGACCACGGTGATCCCGTTCTACCGTAAAAATCCACGTGTCGAAAAAACGAAGGGGAAAAAACTTCCGAGACCCGATTGAGATTCGGATAGTCTTTTTTGGGCATTAAACTATCCATTGACGGCTGAAAGCTTTCATAGCCGTAGAACTCACTGAGGCCTTCGTTTTGACTGGTTATGGCTCCCGTAACTCTAAACGAGCCAGAAGTTATGGCCATCCGAATAATCGATATCTACAGGGTGCAACATCCACGGTGCAAGGTGCAGCATCCGTCCGAAATGGCGAAACAGTCTCGTACGACTTTTTGAAATGCGTGCAAGGATTTGACACGAAACAGTACCATGGTGCAGCACTCTCCAGCGATGGTAAATGGAAGACCAGCCAAGGTAATCCCGTTTTACCCTAAAAATCCACGTGTCGAAAAAACGAAGGGTAAAAAACTTCCGAGACCCGATTGAGATTCGGATAGTCTTTTTTGGGCATTATCCAATCCATTGACGGCTGAAAGCGGTCATAGCCGTAGAACTCACTGAGGCCTTCGTTTTGACTGGTTATGGCTCCCGTAACTCTAAACGAGCCAGAAGTTATTGCCGTCCAAATAATCGATATTTACAGGGTACAACATCCACGGTGCAAGGTGCAACATCCGTCCGAAATGGCGAAACAGTGTCGTACGACTTTTTGAAATGCGTGCAAGGATTTGAAACGAAACGATACCATGGTGCACCACTCTCCAGCGATGGTAAATCGAAGACCAGCCACGGTAATCCCGTTTTACCGTAAAAATCCACGTGTCGAAAAAACGAAGGGTAAAAAAATTCCGAGACCCGATTGAGATTCGGATAGTCATTTTTGGGCATTAAACAATCCATTGACGCCTGAAAGCAATCATAGTCGTAGAACTCACTGAGGACTTCGTTTTGACTGGTTATGGCTCCCGTAACTCTAAACTAGCCAGAAGTTATGGCCGTCCGAATAATCGATATCTATAGGGTGCATCATCCACGGTGCAAGGTGCAACATCCGTCCGTAATGGCGTAACAGTGTCGTACGACTTTTTGAAATGCGTGCATAGATTTGAAATAAAACGGTACCTGGTGCACCACTCTCCAGTGAGGGTAAATCGAAGACCAGCCTCGGTATTCCCGTTTTACCATAAAAATCCACGTGTCGAAAATACGAAGGGTAAAAAATTTCCTAGACCCAATTGAGATTCGGATAGTCTTTTTTGGGCATTAAACAATCCATCGACGGCTAAAAGCAGTCATAACCGTAGAATTCACCGAGGCCTTCGTCTTGACTGGTTATGGCTCCCGTTACTCTAAACGAGCCAGAAGTTATGGCCGTCCGAATAATTGATATCTACAGGGTGCAACATCCACGGTGCAAGGTGCAACATCCGTCCGAAATGGCGAAACAGTGTCGTACGACTTTTTGAAATGCGTGCAAGGATTTGAAACGAAACGGTACCATGGTGTACCACTCTCCAGCGATGGTAAATTGAAGACCAGCCACGGTAATCCCGTTTTACCGTAAAAATCCACGGTGCGAAAAAACGAAGGGTAAAAAACTTCCGAGACCCGATTGAGATTCGGATAGTCTTTTTTGGGGATTAAACAATCAATTGACGACTGAAAGCTGTCAAAGCCGTAGAACTCACCGAGGCCTTCGTTTTGACTGGTTATAGCTCCTGTAACTCTAAGCGAGCCAGAAGTTATGGCGGTCCGAATAATCGATATCTACCGGGTGCAACATCCACGGTGCAAGGTGCAACATCCGTCCGAAATGGCGAAACAGTGTCATACGAATTTTTGAAATGCGTGCATGGATTTGAAACGAAACGGTCCCATGGTGCACCACTCTTCAGCGATGGTAAATCGAATACCAGCCATGGTAATCCGGTTTTACCGTAAAAATCCACGTGTCGAAAAAACGAAGGGCAAAAAACTTCCGAGACCCGATTGAGATTCGGATAGTCTTTTTTGGGCATTAAACAATCCATTGACGGCTGAAAGCTGTCATAGCCTTAGAACTCACTAAGGCCTTTGTTTTGACCTGTTATGGCTCCCGTGATTCTAAACGAGCCAGAAGTTATGGCCGTCCGAATAATCGATATCTACAAGGTGCAACATCCACGGTGCAAGGTGCAACATCCGTCCGAAGTGGGGAAACAGTGTCGTACGACTTTTTGAAATGCGTGCAAGGATTTGAAACGAAACGGTACCATGGTGCACCACTCTCCAGCTGTGGTAAATCGAAGACCAGCCACGGTAATCCCGTTTTACCGTAAAAATCCACGTGTCGAAAAAACGAAGGGTAAAAAACTTTCGAGACCCGATTGAGATTCGGATAGTCTTTTTTGGGCATTAAACAATGCATTGACAGCTGAAAGCAGTCATAGCCATAAAACTCACTGAGGCCTTCTTTTTGACTGGTTATTGCTCCCGTAACTCTAAACGTGCCAGAAGTTATGGCCGTCCGAATAATCGATATCTACAGGGTGCTACATCCACGGTGCAAGGTGCAACATCCGTCCGAAAGGGCGAAACAGTGCCGTACGACTTTTTGAAATGCGTGCAAGGATTTGAAACGGGTACAATGGTGCACCACTCTCCCGCGATGGTAAATTGAAGACCAGCCACGGTAATCCCGTTTTACCGTAAAAATCCATGTGTCGAAAAAACGAAGGGTAAAAAACTTCCGAGACCCGATTGAGATTCGGATAGTCTGTTTTGGGCATTAAACAATCCATTGACGGCAGAAAGCCGTCATAGCCGAATAATCGATATTTACAGGGTGCAACATCCACGGTGCAAGGTGCAACATCCGTCCGAAATGGCGAAACAGTGTCGTACAACTTTTTGAAATGCGTGCAAGGATTTGAAACGAAACGGTACCATGGTGCACCACTCTCCAGCGATGGTAAATCGAAGACCAGCCACGGTAATCCCGTTTTACCGTAAAAATCCACGTGTCGATAAAACGAAAGGCAAAAAACTTCCGAGACCCGATTGAGATTCGGATAGTCTTTTTGGGGCATTCAACAATCCATTGACGGCTGAAAGCGGTCACAACCGTAGAACTCGCTGAGGCCTTCGTTTTGAAAGGTTATGGCTCGCGTAACTCTAAACGAGCCAGAAGTTATGGCCGTCCGAATAATCGATATCTACAGGGTGCTACATCCACGGTGCAAGGTGCAACATCCGTCCGAAATGGCGAAACAGTGTCGTACGACTTATTGAAATGCGTGCAAGGATTTGAAACGGGTACCATGGGGCACCACTCTCCACGGATGGTAAATTGAAGACCAGCCACGGTAATCCCGTTTTACCGTAAAAATCCACGTGTCGAAAAAACGAAGTGTAAAAAACTTCCGCGACCCGATTGAGATTCGGATTGTCTTTTTGGGCATTAAACAATCCATTGACAGCTGAAAGCTTTCACAGCCGTAGAAATCACTGAGGCCTTCGTTTTGACTGGTTATGGCTCCCGTAACTCTAACGAGCCAGAAGTTATGGCCGTCCGAATAATCGATATCTATAGGGTGCAACATACACGGTGCAAGGTGCAACATACGTCCGAAATGGCGAAACAGTGTCGTACGACTTTTTGAAATGCATGCATTGATTTGAAACGGAACGGTACCATGGTGCACCACTCTCCAGCGATGGTAAATCGAAGACCAACCCCGGTGATCCCGTTCTACCGTAAAAATCCACGCGTCGAAAAAACAAAGGGTAAAAAACTTCATAGTCCCGATTGAGATTCGGATAGTCTGTTTTGGGCATTAAACAATCCATTGACGGCAGAAAGCCGTCATAGCCGTAGAACTCACTGAGCCCTTCGTTTTGACTGGTTATGGCTCCCGTAACTCTAAACGAGCCAGAAGTTATGGCCGTCCGAATAATCGATATCTATAGGGTGCCACATCCACGGTGCAAGGTGCAACATCCGTCCGAAATGGCGAAACAGTGTCGTACGACTTTTTGAAATGCATGCAAGGATTTGAAATGAAATGGTACCATGGTGCACCAATCTCCAGCGATGGTAACTTGAAGACCGGCCACGGTAATCCCGTTTTACCGTAAAAATCCACGTGTCGAAAAAACGAAGGGTAAAATACTTCCGAGACCCGATTGAGATTCGGATAGTCTTTTTTGGGCATTAAACAATCCATTGACGGCTGAAAGCTCTGATAGCCGTAGAACTCACTGAGGCCTTCGTTTTGATTGGTTATGGCTCCCGTAACTATAAACGAGCAAGAAGTTATGGCCGTCCGAATAATCGATATCTACAGGGTGCAACATCCACAGTGCAAGGTGCAACATCCGTCCGAAATGGCGAAACAGTGTTGTACGAATTTTTGAAATGCTTGCATGGATTTGAAACGAAACGATACCATGGTGCACTACTCTTCAGCGATGGTAAATCGAAGACCAGCCACGGTAATCCCGTTCTACCGTAAAAATCCACGTGTCGAAAAAACGAAGGGTGAAAAACTTCCTAGACCCGATTGAGATTCGGATAGTCTTTTTTGGGTATTAAACAATCCATTGATGGCTGAAAGCTGTCATAGCCGTAGAACTCACTAAGGCCTTCGTTTTGACTGGTTATGGCTCCCGTAACTCTAAACGAGCCAGAAGTTATTGCCGTCCGAATAATCGATATTTACAGGGTGCAACATCCACGGTGCAAGGTGCAACATCCGTCCGAAATGGCGAAACAGTGTCGTACGACTTTTTGAAATGCGTGCAAGGATTTGAAACGAAACGGTACCATGGTGCACCACTCTCCAGCGATGGTAAATCGAAGAACAGCCACGGTAATCCCGTTTTACCGTAAAAATCCACGTGTCGAAAAAACGAAGGGTAAAAAAATTCCGAGACCCGATTGAGATTCGGATAGTCATTTTTGGGCATTAAACAATCCATTGACGCCTGAAAGCAGTCATAGTCGTAAAACTCACTGAGGACTTCGTTTTGACTGGTTATGGCTCCCGTAACTCTAAACTAGCCAGAAGTTATGCCCGTCCGAATAATCGATATCTACAGGGTGCTACATCCACGGTGCAAGGTGCAACATCCGTCCGAAATGGCGAAACAGTGCCGTACGACTTTTTGAAATGCGTGCAAGGATTTGAAACGGGTACCATGGGGCACCACTCTCCAGGGATGGTAAATTGAAGACCAGCCACGGTAATCCCGTTTTACCGTAAAAATCCACGTGTCAAAAAAACGAAGTGTAAAAAACTTCCGAGACCCGATTGAGATTCGGATAGTCTTTTTTGGGAATTAAACGATCCATTGACGGCTGAAAGCTTTCACAGCCGTAGAAATCACTGAGGCCTTCGTTTTGACTGGTTATGGCTCCCGTAACTCTAACGAGCCAGAAGTTATGGCCGTCCGAATAATCGATATCTACAGGGTGCAACATACACGGTGCAAGGTGCAACATACTTCCGAAATGGCGAAACAGTGTCGCACGACTTTTTGAAATGCGTGCATTGATTTGAAACGGAACGGTACCATGGTGCACCACTCTCCAGCGATGGTAAATCGAAGACCAACCACGGTGATCCCGTTCTACCGTAAAAATCCACGCGTCGAAAAAACAAAGGTTAAAAAACTTCCGAGTCCCGATTGAGATTCGGATAGTCTGTTTTGGGCATTAAACAATCCATTGACGGCTGAAAGCCGTCATAGCCGTAGAACTCACGGAGGACTTCGTTTTGACTGGTTATGGCTCACGTAACTCTGAACGAGCCAGAAGTTATGGCCATCCGAATAATCGATATCTACAGGGTGCTACATCCACGGTGCAAGGTGCAACATCCGTCCGAAATGGCGAAACATTGCCGTACGACTTTTTGAAATGCATGCATGGATTTGAAACGGGTACCATGGTGCACCATTCTCCAGCGATGGTAAATTGAAGACCAGCCACGGTAATCCCGTTTTACCGTAAAAATCCACGTGTCGAAAAAACGAAGGGTAAAAAACTTCCGAGACCCGATTGCGATTCGGATAGTCTTTTTTGGGCATTGAACAATCCATTGACGGCTGAAAGCTTTCACAGCCGTAGAACTCACTGAGGCCTTCGTTTTGACTGGCCATGGCTCCCGTAACTCTAAACGAGCCAGAAGTTATGGCCGTCCGAATAATCGATATCTACAGGGTGTATCATCCACGGTCAAGGTGCAACATCCGTCCGTAATGGCGTAACAGTGTCGTACGACTTTTTGAAATGCGTGCATAGATTTGAAATAAAACGGTACCCTGGTGCACTACTCTCCAGTGAGGGTAAATCGAAGACCAGCCATGGTAATCCCGTTTTACCATAAAAATCCACGTGTCGAAAATACGAAGGGTAAAAAATTTCCTAGACCCGATTGAGATTCGGATAGTCTTTTTTGGGCATTAAACAATCCATCGACGGCTAAAAGCAGTCATAACCGTAGAATTCACCGAGGCCTTCATCTTGACTGGTTATGGCTCCCGTTACTCTAAACGAGCCAGAAGTTATGGCCGTCCGAATAATTGATATCTACAGGGTGCAACATCCACGGTGCAAGGTGCAACATCCGTCCGAAATGGCGAAACAGTGTCGTACGACTTTTTGAAATGCGTGCAAGGATTTGAAACGAAACGGTACCATGGTGTACCACTCTTCAGCGATAATAAATTGAAGACCAGCCACGGTAATCCCGTTTTACCGTAAAAATCCACGGTGCGAAAAAACGAAGGGTAAAAAACTTCCGAGACCCGATTGAGATTCGGATAGTCTTTTTTGGGGATTAAACAATCAATTGACGACTGAAAGCTGTCATAGCCGTAGAACTCACTGAGGCCATCGTTTTGGCTGGTTATAGCTCTCGTAACTCTAAACGAGCCAGAAGTTATGGCGGTCCGAATAATCGATATCTACAGGGTGCAACATCCACGGTGCTAGGTGCAACATCCGTCCGAAATGGCGAAACAGTGTCATACGAATTTTTGAAATGCGTGCATGGATTTGAAACGAAACGGTCCCATGGTGCACCACTCTCCAGCGATGGTAAATCGAAGACCAGCCACGGTAATCCCGTTTTACCGTAAAAATCCACGTGTCGAAAAAACGAAGGGCAAAAAACTTCCGAGACCCGATTGAGATTCGGATAGTCTTTTTTGGGCATTAAACAATCCATTGAAGGCTGAAAGCTGTCATAGCCTTAGAACTCACTAAGGCCTTCGTTTTGACCTGTTATGGCTCCCGTGACTCTAAACGAACCAGAAGTTATGGCCGTCCGAATAATCGATATCTACAGGGTGCAACATCCACGGTGCAAGGTGCAACATCCGTCCGAAATGGGGAAACAGTGTCGTACGACTTTTTGAAATGCGTGCAAGGATTTGAAACGAAACGGTACCATGGTGCACCACACTCCAGCTGTGGTAAATCGAAGACCAGCCACGGTAATCCCGTTTTACCGTAAAAATCCACGTGTCGAAAAAACGAAGGGTAAAAAACTTTCGAGACCCGATTGAGATTCGGATAGTCTTTTTTGGGCATTAAACAATGCATTGACAGCTGAAAGCAGTCAAAGCCATAGAACTCACTGAGGCCTTCTTTTTGACTGGTTATGGCTCCCGTAACTCTAAACGTGCCAGAAGTTATGGCCGTCCGAATAATCGATATCTACAGGGTGCTACATCCACGGTGCAAGGTGCAACATCCGTCTGAAAGGGAGAAACAGTGCCGTACGACTTTTTGAAATGCGTGCAAGGATTTGAAACGGGTACAATGGTGCACCACTCTCCCGCGATGGCGAATTGAAGACCAGCCACGGTAATCCCGTTTTACCGTAAAAATCCACGTGTCGAAAAAACGAAGGGTAAAAAACTTCCAAGACCCGATTGAGATTCGGATAGTCTTTTTTGGGCATTAAACAATCAATTGACGGCTGAAAGCTTTCACAGCCGTAGAACTCACTGAGGCCTTTGTTTTGACAGGTTATAGCTCCCGTAACTCTAACGAGCCAGAAGTTATGGCCGTCCGATTAATCGATATCTACAGGGTGCAATATACACGGTGCAAGGTGCAACATCCGTCCGAAATGGCGAAACAGTGTCGTACGACTTTTTGAAATGCGTGCATTGATTTGAAACGGAACGGTACCACGGTGCACCACTCTCCAGCGATGGTAAATCGAAGACCAACCACGGTGATCCCGTTCTACCGTAAAAATCCATGTGTCGAAAAAACAAAGGGTAAAAAACTTCCAAGACCCGATTGAGATTCGGATAGTCTGTTTTGGGCATTAAACAATCCATTGACGGCAGAAAGCCATCATAGCCGTAGAATTCACTGAGGCCTTCGTTTTGACTGGTTATGGCTCCCGTATCTCTAAACGAGCCAGAAGTTATGGCCGTCCGAATAATCGATATCTACAGGGTGCTACATCCACTGTGCAAGGTGCAACATCCGTCCGAAATGGCGAAATAGTGTCGTACGACTTTTTGAAATGCATGCAAGGATTTGAAATGAAACGGTACCATGGTGCACCAATCTCCAGCGATGGTAACTTGAAGACCGGCCACGGTAATCCCGTTTTACCGTAAAAATCCACGTGTCGAAAAAACGAAGGGTAAAAAACTTCCGAGACCCGATTGAGATTCGGATGGTCTTTTTTGGGCATTAAACAATCCATTGACGGCTAAAAGCTCTGATAGCCGTAGAACTCACTGAGGCTTTCGTTTTGACTGGTTATGGCTCCCGTAATTCTAAACGAGCAAGAAGTTATGGCCGTCCGAATAATCGATATCTACAGGGTGCAACATCCACAGTGCAAGGTGCAACATCCGTCCGAAATGGCGAAACAGTGTTGTACGAATTTTTGAAATGCTTGCATGGATTTGAAACGAAACAATACCATGGTGCACTACTCTTCAGCGATGGTAAATCGAAGACCAGCCACGGTAATCCCGTTCTACCGTAAAAATCCACGTGTCGAAAAAACGAAGGTTAAAAAACTTCCTAGACCCGATTGAGATTCGGATAGTCTTTTTTGGGCATTAAACAATCCATTGATGGCTGAAAGCTGTCATAGCCGTAGAACTCACTAAGGCCTTCGTTTTGACTGGTTATGGCTCCCATAACTCTAAAAGAGCTAGAAGTTATGGCCGTCCGAATAATCGATATCTACAGGGTGCAGAATCCACGGTGCAAGGTGCAACATCCGTCCGAAATGGCGAAACAGCGTCGTACGACTTTTTGAAATGCATGCATGGATTTGAAATGGAATGGTACCATGGTGCACCACTCTCCAGCGATTGTAAATTGAAGACCGACCACGGTGATCCCGTTCTACCGTAAAAATCTACGTGTCGAAAAAACAAAGCATAAAAAACTTTCGAGACCCGATTGAGATTCGGATAGTCTGTATTGGGCATTAAACAATCCATTGAAGGCTGAAAGCGGTCATACCCGTAGAACTCACTGACGCCTTCGTTTTGACTATTTATGGCTCCCGTAACTCTTAACGAGCCAGAAGTAATGGCCATCCGAATAATCGATATCTACAGGGTGCAACATCCACGGTGCAAGGTGTAACATCCGTCCGAAATGGCGTAACAGTGTCATACGACTTTTTGAATTGCGTGCATGGATTTGAAACAAAACGGTACCCTGGTGCACCACTCTCCAGCGATGGTAAATTGAAGACCAGCCACGGTAATCCCGTTTTACCGTAAAAATCCACGTGTCGAAAAAACGAAGGGTAAAAAACTTTCTAGACCCGATTGAGATTCGGATAGTCTTTTTTGGGCATTAAACAATCCATTGACGGCTGAAAGCTCTCATAGCCGTAGAACTCACTAAGACCTTCGTTTTGACTGGTTATGGCTCCCGTAAGTCTAAACAAGCCAGAAGTTATGGCCGTCCGAATAATGGATATCTACAGGGTGCAACATCCAGGATGCAAGGTGCAACATCCGTCCGAAATGGCGAAACAGTGTCGTACGACTTTTTGAAATGCGTGCAAGGATTTGAAACGAAACGATACCATGGTTCACCACACTCCAGCGGTGGTAAATTGAACACCGGCCACGGTAATCCCGTTTATCGTAAAAATCCACGTGTCGAAAAAACGAAGGGTAAAAAACTTCCAAGACCCGATTGAGATTCGGATAGTCTTTTTTGGGCATTAAACAATCGATTGACGGCTGAAAGTCGTCATAGCCGTAGAACTCGCTGAGGCCTTCGTTTTGACTAGTTATGGCTCCCGTAACTCTAAACGAGCCAGAAGTTATAGCCGTCCGAATAATCGATATCTACAGGGTGCAACATCCACAGTGCAAGGTGCAACATCCGTCCGAAATGGCGAAACAGTGTTGTACGAATTTTCGAAATGCGTGCATGAATTTGAAATGAAACGGTACCATGGTGCACCACTCTCCAGCGATGGTAAATCAAAGACCAGCCACGGTAATCCCGTTCTACCGTAAAAATCCACGTGTTGAAAAAACGATGGGTAAAAAACTTCCTAGACCCGATTGAGATTCGGATAGTCTTTTTTGGGCATTAAACAATCCATTGATGGCTGAAAGCTGTCATAGTCGTAGAACTCACTAAGGCCTTCGTTTTGACAGGTTATGGCTCCCGTAAGTCTAAACGAGCCAGAAGTTAAGGCCGTCCGAATTATCGATATCTACAGCGTGCAACATCCACGGTGCAAGGTGCAACATCCGTTCGAAATGGCGAAACAGTGTCATACGACTTTTTGAAATGCGTGCATGGATTTGAAACGAAACGGTACCATGGTGCATGACTCTCCAGCGATGGTAAATCGAAGACCAGCCACGGTTATCCCGTTTTAACGTAAAAAACCTCGTGTCGCAAAAACGAAGGGTAAAAAACTTCCGAGACCCGATTGAGATTCGGATAGTCTTTTTTGGGCATTAAACAATCCACCGACGGCTGAAAGCTGTCAGAGCCGTAGAACTCACTGAGTCCTTCGTTTTGACTGGTTATGGCTCCCGTAACACTAAACAAGCCAGAAGTTATGGTCGTCCGAATAATCGATATCTGCAGGGTGCAACATCCACGGTGCAAGGTGCAACATCCGTCCGAAATGGCGAAACAGTGTCGTACGACTTTTTGAAATGCGTGCATGGATTTGAAATGGAACGGTACCATGGTGCACCACTCTCCAGCGATTGTAAATTGAAGACCGACCATGGTGATCCCGTTCTACCGTAAAAATCCACGTGTCGAAAAAACGAAGGGTAAAAAACTTTCGAGACCCGATTGAGATTCGGATAGTCTTTTTTGGGCATTATACTATCCATTGACGGCTGAAAGCTTTCATAGCCATAGAACTCACTAAGGCCTTCGTTTTGACTGGTTATGGCTCCCGTAACTTTAAACGAGCCAGAAGTTATGGCCGTCCGAATAATCGATATCTACAGGGTGCAACATCCACGGTGCAAGGTGCAGCATCCGTCCGAAATGGCGAAACAGTGTCGTACGACTTTTTGAAATGCGTGCAAGGATTTGACACGAAACAGTACCATGGTGCAGCACTCTCTAGCGATGGTAAATGGAAGACCAGCCACGGTAATCCCGTTTTACCTTAAAAATCCACGTGTCGAAAAAACGAAGGGTAAAAAACTTCCGAGACCCGATTGAGATTCGGATAGTCTTTTTTGGGCATTATACAATCCGTTGATGGCTGAAAGCTGTCATAGCCGTAGAACTCACTAAGGCCTTCGTTTTGACTAGTTATGGCTCCCGTAACTCTAAACGAGCCAGAAGTTATTGCCGTCCGAATAATCGATATTTACAGGGTGCAACATCCACGGTGCAAGGTGCAACATCCGTCCGAAATGGCGAAACAGTGTCATACGACTTTTTGAAATGCGTGCAAGGATTTGAAACGAAACGGTGTGCACCACTCTCCAGCAATGGTAAATCGAAGACCAGCCACGGTAATCTCGTTTTACCGTAAAAATCCACGTGTCGAAAAAACGAAGGGTAAAAAACTTCCGAGACCCGATTGAGATTCGAATAGTCGTTTTTGGGCATTAAACAATACATTGACGGCTGAAAGCTGTCGTAGCCGTAGAACTCACCGAGGCCTTCGTTTTGACTGGTTATGGCTCCCGTAGCTCTCAACGAGCCAGAAGTTATGGCTGTCCGAATAATCGATATATACAGGGTGCAACATCCACGGTGTAAGGTGCAACATCCATCCGAAATGGCGTAACAGTGTCGTACGACTTTTTGAAATGCGTGCATGGATTTGAAACGAAACGATACCCTGGTGCACCACTCTCCAGCGATGGTAAATTGAAGACCAGCCACGATAATCCCGTTTTACCATAAAAATCCATGTGTCGAAAAAATGAAGAAAAAACTTCCGAGACCCGATTGAGATTCGGATAGTCTTTTTTGGGCATTAAACAATCCATTGACGGCTGAAAGCTGTGAAAGCCGTAGAACTCACTGAGGCCTTCGTTTGGACTGGTTATGGCTCCCGTAACTCTAAACGAGCCAGAAGTTATGGCCGTCCGAATAATCGATATCTACAGGGTGCAACATACATGGTGCAAGGTGCAACATCCGTCCGAAATGGCGAAACAGTGTCATACGACTTTTTGAAATGCGTGCATGGATTTGAAACGAAACGGTACCATGGTGCACCACTCTCCAGCGATGGTAAATCGAAGACCATCCACGGTTATCCCGTTCTACCGTAAAAATCCACGTGTCGAAAAAACGAAGGGTAAAAAACTTCCTAGACCCGATTGAGATTCGGATAGTCTTTTTTGGGCATTAAACAATCCATTGACGGCTGAAAGCTGTCACAGCCATAGAACTCACTGAGGCCTTCGTTTTGACTGGTTATGGATCCCGTAACTCTAAACGAGCTAGAAGTTATGGCCGTCCGAATAATCGATATCTACAGGGTGCAACATCCACGGTGCAAGGTGCAACATCCGTCCGAAATGGCGAAACAGTGTCGTACGAATTTTTGAAATGCGTGCATGGATTTGAAACGAAACAGTACTACGGTGCACCACTCTCCAGCGATGGTAAATCGAAGACTGTTTGCACAAAAAATGGGCCAACACCTCCAATCCGTATGATTTAGTTGATTATATGTTATTTTCAAGGTTTTAGGTGACTTATGCAAATATGTAAAAAGCAAGGACTAAACTGTAAAAGACACACAGATTTATAGTGGTTCGGCCAGAACATGCCTACGTCCACTTTATATGTTATTCTCCTTTTTCTTTCAGATTACAAGTACAAGCTTTAAGTACAAGTATAACAAAGTTGTTTGAAAGTTCCTTCCTTGCTTGAGCTCTCAAACTTGTCTGCCATTGTTGTACCCCTGCGCCTCTATTTATAGAGTGAGTTTGGGGGCAGGGGTCTTGGATGTATATAGCTGCTGGTGGGCCTGTGCTGAAGCAATCTGGTCAGGCATATCTGGTTCGACGAAGCTTGGTTCGGCCGTGGATGTGTGGAGCTTGGTCCGGTGATGCCTTGGACCGGTGATAGTAACTTCGTCTCTTGGTCCGGTAGTAACCTTGGCTCGGTGGGGCGATGATCCGGTAGTGCTCTGGTTCGGCGGCGAGAGGAGATAGTTGGTTCGGTATGGAGGTGGAGAGGCCTGGTTCGGTAGGTTGTTTGGAGGTTGGCTCGGTGGCATGTGGTCCGGTGATGGAGGAGAGGCCTTGGTCCGGCAGGGGTGTTGGTTCGGTGGTAGAGGTTGATTCGGTGGCAACTGCCTCGTGTTGGTCCGGTGCCGAAGGGGTGTGCTTGGTTCGGTACTTGCAGATGCGAGGTTTGGTTCGGCCAAGCATAGGTACCGAATGGACAGTATGTAAATGGTGATTCTAGACGAAATTGATGCTCCTTGACCTCGTGATCACATGGGTGAGAATTCGCCCAACATTTGCCCCCCAAAGTGGGGCACGTGCTTGCATGTGTCGCGCTTTGTTTTTCTTCTGGTTGGACGGCTTCGTTCGGTCCTAAGTGCCGAAACAATGGTTCGGTTATCTCGCGCTCGTCTATAAGTAGGGGCCTAGAGCTTCCCTTATTCTCTACCGGACCGGATAAGAATCTCTTGCCGAATCAACACTTTCGCCGAACCAACAACTTTGCCGAACCAGGTGACTGCCGAATGGCATTTTCGATATATATTGTTTTACCGAATGAGCTTGAAGTATTAATACCGAATATTCTCAATACCGGATGAACTCGAAAGCTCTCTGTACCGAATGAACATGTGTACCCTCAAGTGCCGGATGGGCTTCGGTTGGAACTACCGAATGACCTTATGTTGTATATGCCGAATGATCCTGTGTTTTAAGTGCCAAATGGATTCTTGCATTGCTTTGCCGAATGAACTTTCATATTTGAATTTTGAGTGATAACCTTAGATTTACACATGCTGGCTTGCTTTATACACTTGTTTGCTTATATCTCTATACTCCTTGTACTAACAACACGTCTTTCTCTATTGTGTATGTAGATAAAATGTCTCAAAGAGTGGAAACCCGATCCGATAAATGGAAGTCTAAGGGCGACGGAGAGTCCTCCTCCGTGCCCCCAGCCCAGCCAAGACCGGCGCAACATGGACCTGCCCCGAGGTCGTTAGTGGATGGGTATGGTCCCCAGGAACTTCTGGTCTCCCCTCCCGATTGCTTTCCTAGCTCCCTAAAGGAGGAGCAACTTGATGTTATATCTCGTTCTTTCGGGATAGATAGAGCGCTTATGCGATTGTCGGGGGATGGGGTGATGCCGTATGACCCCCCCGAAGGCTACTTTGCTTACAGCAGATATCATTGCATGTGTGGTGCTATCCCGCCTCTTAACGCTTGGATAGTTAGTTTTATCACATATCTGAAGGTGGCTCCATTCCAGCTTCAGCCTAACTCCTACGCCATTCTGGTGAGTCCTTTCGTCATGTTTCAAAGGAAATATGGGCGTCCCCCTTCCAACCGGGAGATCTGGTATCTGTACAACTTGAGAGGCTACAAGAAGGGGTCTCCGTATATCAGTTTGGAAGCGGTCGTGCCCTTCAAGCCTGTTCTGGATTTGTACTCAAAGTTCAGTATGTTCAAGAAGGAATGGTTTTTCAGTAGGGATGACTCTGTTTCTTTCCGCCTTTTCACTTCCGGCTGTAAGTTGAACTTCATTTATATTTTCCTTGTCTCAGCTGCAACGCTTCTTCTAATATGCTTTTATTTCTTTCTAGCGACAGGTGGCTTTGCGGTCGTGGAGAATGATTCCTTGGTTCAGACGGCTGCAGAAATAAGAGCCATTCCGACACGGGATCGGTCGGCTTCTTACTTGATCAGGAACGCCACTCTCCTGGAGTATAACTTGATTCTGCCACATCAATCTGTTGTTAAACAGAGAGATACAGCCGAGTAGAGGGCCGCTAAAGCTAAGGATGGGGCTACTGCGAAGAGTAGCAAGAAGAGACCTTTCTCGGTGCCTCCAGCCGTTAGGGGAAAGAAGCTTAAGAAATCTGATGGACCCTCTCCCAGTACATGTCCAGATATTCCGGAGGAGGAAGGTGGAGAGGAGGAAAGAGACGAAGAGGAGAGCGGACGAGATAGAGAAGGTGAAGGACGGGGTGGTAGTGGTGTCGGGGCTTTGTCTTCTGAGCAGGGAGGGGAGATCCAGGAGTAGACGGATGATGCCTTCCGCCAGGCTTTTAAAGGGTTGGAGGAAGGATCAGCCTCAGTGAAGAAGGCAAAGGAGGTTGACAAGGCTGAGGCTGGCGCCGATCCATTCCCTAAGAGATCTTCAGCTGAGGTGGCTCCCGCGATTCAAGGTGAACTATTGACTTCTGCAGATTCCATTTATGATAGGGACTTAGGAATATTTTATGGTTCGCTTCCGTCTTGGACTGAGATTCAGGACTTATTGCAGTATTCTCCTTCTCCGCAGGGTTTGTATAACAGACGTGCCTTCTCATTCTTTTTAAGTTAACATATTTCTTGAATTATGGACCCTTGTATGTTCGTAACACTTGTTCTTTATTACAGGGGCAGGCGAGGTGGCCCAAACTTCAGACGTTCGACACCGCCTCGAACAATTCAAGTTGATGAGAGCTTCTACTAAGCCGAAGCTGCCAACCGGCCGTTCCGGGGATGTAGTTAGATATCGTTCTCTTCTTATCGTCATTGAGGAAGGTATCCAGCAGAGGAAGAGGAGGCGTTCCTTGTTTGATTCACCACCTGGTCCTCAGCCTTCTACTCAGCCTTCCCGAGATACCGCGGAGGAGACCACGGAGTTTTCCCTCTCTCCGCCTCCTTCCGAGAGTCCTACTGCGATCCGCATAAAACGTCCCGACGTGCCTCGCAATCCCTTTGCCGGCCACCCGGATTTGGACCCAAGCTCTCAGGATATAATATTTGACGAGGCCACGGGCGAGCATCTTCTCCCCCGCAATCCCATGGTTCGGATTCTTGATGAGGCTAAGTCCCTAGATTTGGATCTGCACACTACTCGGATAGCTGCTATGGGGGACGAAGCCAAGGCCAACATTGACCCGCTCGCGGAGAAGGTCAAGAAGTTGATGGAGCATCATGCTCGACTGGCTAGGGCTGGGGAGGAAATCGGGAGTGCTAACATCCGGCTGCGGCTGCAAGTTTCTGATCAGGCCAAGCCGCTTGCCGATCAGGCTATCCAGATTTCTCAGCACGAGGCAGCCTCCAGGCAGTTGAAGGAGAATCTGGAAAAGGCCAGCAGGGTAGAATTGCGAAAAATGGAGGCTGCTTGCAAGGGGCAGATTGATATGGCCATTGCGACGGTGGATAAGGTTCGGAATGCGGATCTCGAGCGGATTGAAGAGTTGTCTGGGAGGCTTGAAGCCGCAGAGCTTGCTCAGGCCAATCTAAAGGAAGAGATGGAGGAAATGAGGAGGTCTCTCCAGGCTGACCGCCTGAGATATCGATCAGAGAGGGATGTTGCCATCGCTAAGTTGTTGTCCTCCGAGGCCCGGATGAGGGAGTTTGAGGAGAATGAGGGGATGATGGATGAGATGTTGCAGGATATGTACTTCCGTACCTGGAAGCAGGGTAATCTATCCTGGATGGATGACTATCCCCGGATCATGGCTAGGATATATCTCCGGGCTTTGGAGGAGGCCAAGGCCGATGCAGATAAGGAAGGTGGAGCGGCATTCAGGATGGACGTGGTAACCGCCCAGTTCTCAAAGGAGGAGAAGGTAGCGGTGAAGGAGGGGATGCGGCTGCTTGCTGCGGAGGAAGCCGGTGTGCAGTTGGGGGATGAGGACCAAGAAGCGGGCGTCGGTGAGTTTTCCCTTTTTAGCTTTTCATAACTTGATCGTTCGCTGTTTATCTGATGGATTCTTCTTCTGAATTGGACAGGTGGGACCTCTGGTCAACATGCTGGGAGTTCCGATCCAGTAACCAAGTAGATTCGGAGAGCTGGTTCTGAGGTGTAGTGGTTAGCACTAATACAGCTGGTTACCTTTTGATTTCTTTTTATTGCTGTTCATGTTAGTCCAAAACATTGATGTAACTGTAATAATATTGTTTGTGATGAATGACTTTATGTAATTTCATAACATAAGCTGATTCCGTTATGTTAGAATTTTATCGCTATTTTGTTGTGCTGTGTAAGTGATGTAACTATGCATGTTACTAGTGACTTGACTGTGCCTGATGCCAAGTTTTTTGCTTAAAGTATAATTTTCTCATTTTGCAACGTAAATGTGATGTGTGAATATGAACTGCAGCTATGCATTAATGTATAAAAGTAGAAGGTACCACCCTTCATGTTTCGGCTGTGGACGGCAACTTCGTGCGCCCTGTAAGACTAAGCATGGAATGCTGTTGAGTGTCTCGTTATCCGATTGTAAGTTTCTGTTCCCTTTAGCGAACGTTCCCTATTTCATGTCCTGTACTTTCAAGCACCCTTACGGAGAATAGGAGAAAAGTTTTAAATGAAATTGAAATATAGGAAAAATAAAACTTCCAATCACGGAAGGCCGTCGATGTGCTTAAGTTCGTGGCAAACGAGTTTTGTAGTCACTTTCCCTAGCTGTGGGTCTTGGAGACATTTGTCACCCATCTTACGCCTCTACGGGGAGTTTTCTTTTTTACCACAGTCGCACTTAAGACACATCGGAGCCGATCGCGCACAGTAACTACCCGGGCCATTATGGCCCGTAATCGTGGGTATTATTCGATTTACTGTGGCCGGCTAGCGTGGGGGTCGATCGTCAACTGTGAACTGCCCCTGGCTGGCCACACCTTATGTTGGGGCTTATGATCCGTTCACAGTTGCCGGCGAGCCGAATCGCTGTAATGAGCTGCCATCGGCTATAGTCGGCCTTTTTTTTGATGACTTATACTCGGCTTATTACAGTCGGCTTTAAGGGCCGAGGCAAACAATGAGTTGACTCGCGGTAGAGGGATACCGGAGCAAAGTGTCTCATTGGCGAGGGCATAGGAGCGCAGTGTACCTGTTAGATTTTGTCCAGGTGGAGTTGTGTTGTGAAGCTCTGGATTGAAATGTCATCTGCAAAGGATTTTGTTCAATAGCAAAGGATAAAGCTTAACAAGTAGTCAAGATATAAAGGAACAAGTTAACAAGAGCCAAGTTTTTAAAAGTGGTTCGGCACGAAAATGCCTACGTCCACTGATTCTCTTTGTTAATTCACTTCATATAGGCAGTACAAGTTACGAAAAGTATCGACGGAGGTGTCGGATGTTCCATGCCCTCTGGAACACCTCTCCGTCCACTGTTGACAAAATATAAGCTCCGTTATGGAGATCTCTATGAATTACATATGGTCCGTCCCAGATGGGGTCCAGTGCCCCAGGCGCGGAAAGATTCTCTTGAGGACAAGATCTCCTTCTTGTAAGCTACGATGTTTGACTTTGGAGTTGTATAGTGCTGCCACTTTTTGTCTGTGAGCTGCTGCTTTGAGTGCTGCATCATTTCTTCTCTCCTCAATCAGATCCAAAGACATGAGGAGGAGTTCTTCGTCTTCATTCGGAGTCGAGAGTACCGGTGGCCGTTGGAGGTGCTCGATTAGGTTAAGGAAAGCCGCCGAACATTCGTCGGTCCACTCGAATTTTCCTTTGTCTCTCTTTAGGGCTTCGAAGAAAGGGACACACTTGTCAGTTGCTTTGGAGATGAATCTGCTTAGGGCGGCCACCTTCCCGTTTAGGCTTTGCATTTCTTTCCGAGTGGATGGTATTTTGATATCTTGCACGGCTCGGACTTGCTCGGGGTTTGCTTCGATCCCTCTGGCATGGACGATGAATCCCAAGAACTTTCTTGATGACACTCCGAAGGAGCACTTTAGAGGATTCAGCTTCATTCCATATTGGCGGAGTACTTGGAACATCTCGTCCAGGTGGCTTACATGATCGTTGGCTTTTCTTGATTTAACCAGCATGTCATCACATAGACCTCCATAGTTCGTCCTATCAGTTGTGCAAACATCTTGTTGACGAGGCGCTGATAAGTAGCTCCGGCGTTTTTAAGTCCAAATGGCATTACCATGTAGCAGTACAATCCTCGGTCAGTGATGAAGCCAGTGTGGTCTTGATCGGGGGCGTGCATAGGGATCTGGTTATATCCTGAGTATGTGTCCATAAAGGATAAGAGTTCGTGTCGGGCGGTGCTGTCCACGAGTTGGTCGATTCGGGGGAGTGGGAAGCAGTCTTTCGGGCAAGCCTCATTTAAGTTGGAGAAATCGATGCATGTTCGCCACTTCCCATTAGCTTTCTTTACCAGTACCGGGTTGGCAATCCATTCCGGGTAGATGGCTTCACGTATGAAGTTATTGGCCAGAAAGTTCTTTACTTCTTCCTCGAGGGCCGCTGATCGTTCTGCCCCCATACTTCTCTTCTTCTGCTTTACCGGCACCTTGGTAGGATCAATGTTCAGTGCGTGGCATGCTATGTCCGGGGAGATTCCAGTCATATCAGCATGCGTCCATGCAAATATATCCATGTTGTGGCGAAGAAAATCAATGAGTTGATTCTTTAGTTCTCTTTTTAACTGAGATCCGACTCTCAGCAGTTTAATTGGGTCGCGTTTGTCTACAGATACGAATTCCATAGCCTCTGCAGGCTCGGCGGTGGCCTCCTCCTCTTTGTCCCTGGGGTCTAATTCATTGAAAGGATCACTGGTATACCGAAGAGGAGGGGATTTCTTTAGTTGCTACGCTTCCAAGCTTTTCATGCAGAGAATTGTCTCTGCATTTTTCCCTTTATCTCTCCTGCGATTATTGCGAAGTTCGGTTACATAGCAGTCCCGAGCGGCGTCTTGATCCCCTTCTACTTCTCCCACTCCATTATCCGTTGGGAACTTCATCTTTAGGCACCATGGGGCAAGGACAATTTGGAAGTCGGACAAGGCTGGTCTTCCTAAAAAGTCATTGTAGGCCGAGTGGTTGTCTATTAGCACGAATGTTTGTTTCCGTACGGCGGAGCGGGGATGACTTCCCAATTCAACAAATAGATCCAATTGTCCGAGGGGCATCTTTGCTTCTCCAGTGAAACCGTGTAGTGGTTTGTTGCAGGGGGATACATCCTTCATCGACAGCTTCATTTTGTCGAAAGCATGCTTGAATAGGATATTTACTGAACTTCCAGTGTCTATTAAAATTCGGAAAACTTTGGTTGGACCGAACCAGGCAGAGATGACCATAGGGTCCATGTGTGGGTACTGCCTTCCTTCTAGGTCGCGCCCACTAAATGTGATGTCATTATTTTTCTTCCGCTTAGGGTGTCGTTCTTCCATAACAGAGTTGACGCAGTCTTCCTCGCTTCTGAGTGAGTTTCCATATCTTTCCATTTCTGCCCAGCTCTTGTCGGCGATGTGTGGCCCTCCTGATATTGTATGGACCACTATCTTCTCTTGGCTGGAGCCGCTGGCGTTGCGATTTCCTCCGCCTGTCTCTGGGTGGAGCTGCCCTGGGTTTTCCTTGGCGGGAGTTGGTGTCCTGTCCTGGCCCTTTACATAGCGTTCGAGCCTCTTTCTCCTGATGTGTTCTTCGATTAGGTCACGGAGATGGCGGCATTCGTTGGTATCGTGCCCATGAGACTCGTGGAAACGGCAGAATTTTCCGGACTGGATTGCGCGATCTGACTCTTTCTTGTACGGGGGGCGCTTGTATGTAAGTTCGTCTTGGGTGGCCAGGAAGATGTTCTCAACCGTTTCATTCAGGGGAGTGTAAGTGTCGAATCTCGCTCCTGGTCGGTACAAGCGCTTTTCTCCCTTCTTGCCCCCTGCAATGTCTCTGGAGTCGTTTCTCCGAATGTCCTTCGCTGCGGCGGGGGCGTTTCCGTGGGCCGTCTTAGCCGTGGTCCTGTCTGCCTTTCAGTGGCAGCCTCTTCGAGTCTCATGTACTTCCCAGCTTCATGGAAGAAATCGGGCAAGGTAGCTGGTTTTTCTTTAGTTAGTCTTCTAGCAAACTTGGTATCTGGGTGCACACCACTAGAGAGGGCGATTAGGGTGAGTTTCTCATCGGCATCTTGGACTGCGGCCGCTGCGGCGTTGAACCGGGTTAGATATTGTTGCAGTGTCTCTCCGGATTTATGTTTGACATTAGAAAGAGAATAAGCATCCTTGGGTTGTTCCACATGATTGCGGAACTGGCTAATGAACTTTTCCTTCAACATTTCCTATGAACTGATGGATCCCTGGGTTAGATGGCAGAACCAGGAGGTAGCTAGATCTGCTAAAAATAGTGGAAAGCATTTGCATAATACTCCTTCCGTTGCCCCACTCTTGAGCATATATTGTGTGTATCTTTGCAGGTGTACAACGGGGTCGGAAGTTCCCTTGTACGGTTCCATTGTCGGCATTTTCCATTCTCGAGGTGTGATGGCGGTTTTGATGTTGCGGGTGAAAGGGCTGGTTATTCTAGCGCCTATCCCTCGATCTCTTTGCTCCCGTCGGACGCATTCCCTGAATAATAGTGCCATTCTTTCATCAGAATTTGGAGCGGACAAGAATGCGCTTGGTTCTTCCCTGCGGGATCGATCTCGTCCAGATGACCTGTAGGGATGGTATAGCCTATCACTTCTGACGTTATCCAGTGGTTGTCTTTGACTGCTCGGATGCATGCTAGGACCAGCTACAGTTGCCCCCGCCTTGACCTTCCCCTGTGGGGTTCTGCTTCGAGCATTTCCATGGGGTCAACTTCGGGCTGGGTTCTAGCTCGGCTCCGTTCACCGGGGTTTGTATGATTAGGCGGCATGACCGACTCAGCTACATCCGATCCTCGCCTGGTGCCTCCCCCATTGGGTTCGGTTCCAAGCGCTTCCTCGAGTCGGAGTTCGGACTGAGTCCTGGCGCGGCCCCTATCATTGTTGTTCCTGTTGATAGCTTCTTCGAAGAGGGAAGACCTTTGTTGTCTCTAAGATCCTCCAGATTGAGACTCCCCCCATGATTCAGTGTTGCGGTTGGATTCTTCGGCATCCCTCAAGCGTGACATGAGTTGGTTCATCAAAGCTTCTTGTTGGGATGCGAAGCGGTTAGTCACTTCAACCACGACTCTGTCTAGGTCTGCCCTAGTGATTGCTGCCGGTTGTTCCGCGGCAGGGGCTGTCGGAATTACCTGATCTACATTTGGCACTGCTGTCGTTGTGGGACGGTTCTCTTGATCTGGATCGACTGGATCTGGAGCGCTGCTGGTTGCAACGTTCTTTCCCTTGTTGGCGTCTTTTCTCGGCCTGGAAGTCGTGTTTCCTAGGCATTGAAGGGTGAAAGAAGGTTGAATGAGGGAAGATGAAGCTTCGAGTTCCAATTTCTCAGTGAAAGCACCAAAAATGTTTGCACAAAAAATGGGCAAACACCTCCAATCCGTATGATTTAGTTGATTATATGTTATTTTCAAGGTTTTAGGTGACTTATGCAAATATGTAAAAAGCAAGGACTAAACTGTAAAAGACACATAGATTTATAGTGGTTCGGCCAGAACGTGCCTACGTCCACTTTATATGTTATTCTCCTTTTTCTTTCAGATTACAAGTACAAAGCTTTAAGTACAAGTATAAGAAAGTTGTTTGAAAGTTCCTTCCTTGCTTGAGCTCTCAAACTTGTCTGCCATTGTTGTACCCCTGCCCCTCTATTTATAGAGTGAGGTTGGGGGCAGGGGTCTTGGATGTATATAGCTGCTGGTGGGCATGGGCTGAAGCAATCTGGTTTGGCATATATGGTTCGGCGAAGCTTGGTTCGGTCGTGGATGTGTGGAGCTTGGTCCGGTGATGCCTTGGACCGGTGATAGTAACTTCGTCTCTTGGTCCGGTGGTAACCTTGGCTCCGTGGGGCGATGATCCGGTAGTGCTCTGGTTCGGCGGCGAGAGGAGATAGTTGGTTCGGTATGGAGGTGGAGAGGCCTAGTTCGGTAGGTTGTTTGGAGGTTGGCTCGGTGGCATGTGGTCCGGTGATGGAGGAGAGGCCTTGGTCCGGAAGGGGTGTTGGTTCGGTGGTAGAGGTTGATTCGGTGGCAACAGCCTCATGTTGGTCCAGTGCCGAAGGGGTGTGCTTGGTTCGGTACTGGCAGATGCGAGGTTTGGTTCGGCCAGGCATAGGTACCGAATGGACAGTATGTAAATGGTTATTCTAGACGAAATTGATGCTCCTTGGCCTCATGATCACATAGGTGACAATTCGCCCAACAAAGACCAGCCACGGTTATCCCGTTCTACCGTAAAAATCCACGTGTCGAAAACACGAAGGGTAAAAAACTTCCTAGACCCGATTGAGATTCGGATAGTATTTTTTGGGCATTAAACAATCCATTGACGGCTGAAAACTGTCATAGTCGTAGAACTCACTTAGGCCTTCGTTTTGACTGGTTATGGCTCCCGTAACTCTAAACGAGCCAGAAGTTATGGCCGTCCGAATAATCGATATCTACAGGGTGCAACATCCACGGTGCAAGGTGCAACATCCGTCCAAAATGGCGAAACAGTGTCGTACGACCTTTTGAAATGCGTGCATGGATTTGAAACGAAACGGTACCATGGTGCACCACTCTCCAACGATGGTAAATCGAAGACCAGCCACGGTTATCCCGTTCTACCGTAAAAATCCACGTGTCGAAAAAACGAAGGGTAAAAAACTTCCTAGACCCGATTGGGATTCGGATAGTCTTTTTTGGGCATTAAACAATCCATTGACGGCTGAAAGCTGTCACAGCCGTAGAACTCACTGAGGCCTTCGTTTTGACTGGTTATGGATCCCGTAACTATAAACGAGCCAGAAGTTATGGCCGTCCGAATAATCGATATCTACAGGGTGCAACATCCACGGTGCAAGGTGCAACCTCCGTCCGAAATGGCGAAACTGTGTCGTACAAATTTTTGAAATGCGTGCAAGGATTTGAAACGAAACAGTACTATGGTGCACCACTCTCCAAGCGATGGTAAATTGAAGACCGGCCACGGTTATCCCGTTCTACCGTAAAAATCCACGTGTAGAAAAAACGAAGGGTAAAAAACTTCCGAGACCCGGTTGAGATTCGGATAGTCTTTTTTGGGCATTAAACAATCCATTGACGGATGAAAGATGTCATAGCCGTAGAACTGACTGATGCCTTCGTTTTGCCTGGTTATGGCTCCCGTAACTCTAAACGAGCCAGAAGTTATGGCCGTCCGAATAATCGATATCTACAGTGTGCAACATCCACGGTGCAAGGTGCAACATCCGTCCGAAATAGCGAAACAGTATCGTACGAATTTTTGAAATGCGTGCATGGATTTGAAAAAAATTGGTACCGTGGTGCACCACTCTCCAGCGATGGTAAATCGAAGACCAGCCACGGTAATCCCGTTTTACCGTAAAAATCCACGTGTCGAAAAAACGAAGGGTAAAAAACTTCCTAGACCCGATTGAGATTCGGATAGTCTTTTTTAGGCATTATACAATCGATTGACGGATGAAAGCTGCCATAGCCGTAGACGTCACTGAGGCCTTCGTTTTGACTGGCTATGGCTCCCGTAACTCTAAACGAGCCAGAAGTTATGGCCGTCCGAATAATCGATATCTACAGGGTGCAACATCCACGGTGCAAGGTGCAACATCCACGGTGCAAGGTGCAACATCCACGGTGCAAGGTGCAACATCCATCCGAAATGGAGAAACTGTGTCGTACGACTTTTTGAAATGCGTGCAAGGATTTGAAACGAAACAGTTCCATGGTGCACCACTCTCCAGCGTTGGTAAATTGAAGACCAGCCTCGGTAATCCCGTTTTACCGTAAAAATCCACGTGTCGAAAAAACAAAGGGTAAAAAACTTCCGAGACCCGATTGAGATTCGGATAGTCTTTTCAGCGGTCATAGACGTAGAACTCATGGAGGCCTTCGTTTTGACTGGTTATGGCTCCCGTAACTCTAAACGAACCTGAAGTTATTGCCATCCGAATAATCGATATCTACAGGGTGCAACATCCACGGTGCAAGGTGCAACATCCGTCCAAAATGGCGAAACAGTGTCGTATGACTTTTTGAAATGCGTGCAAGGATTTGAAATGAAACAGTACCACGGTATACCACTCTCCAGCGATGGAAAATCGAAGACCAGCCACAGTAATCCCGTTCTACCGTAAAAATCCAAGAGTCGAAAAAAAGAAGGGTAAAAAACTTCCTAGACCCGATTGAGATTCGGATAGTCTTTTTTGGGCATTAAACAATCCATTGACGGCTGAAAGCTGTCATAGCCGTAGAACTCACTGAGGCCTTCGTTTTGACTGGTTATGGCTCCCGTAACTCTAAACGAGCCAGAAGTTATGGCCGTCCGAATAATCGATATCTACAGGGTGCAACATCCACGGTGCAAGGTGCAACATCCGTCCGAAATGGCGAAACAGTACCGTACGAATTTTTGATATGCGTGCATGGATTTGAAACAAAACAGTACCATGGTGCACCACTCTCCAGCGATGGTAAATCGAAGACCAGCCACGGTAATCCCGTTCTACCGTAAAAATCCACGTGTCGAAAAAACGAAGGGTAAAAAACTTCCTAGACCCGATTGAGATTCGGATAGTCTTTTTTGGGCATTAAACAATCCATTGACAGCTTAAAGCTGTCATAGCTGTAGAACTCACCGAGGCTCTCGTTTTGACTGGTTATGGCTCCCGTAACTCAAAACGAGCCAGAAGTTATGGCGGTCCGAATAATCGATATCTATAGGATGCAACATTCACGGTGCAAGGTGCAACATCCGTCCGAAATGGCAAAACAGTGTCGTACGACTTTTTGAAATGCGTGCATGGATTTGAAACGAAACGGTACCATGGTGCACCACTCTCCAGCGATGGTAAGTCGAAGACCAGCCACGGTAATCCCGTTTTACCGTAAAAATCCACGTGTCGAAAAAACGAAGGGTAAAAAACTTCCGAGACCCGATTGAGATTCGGATTGTCGTTGTTGGGCATTAAACAATCCATTGACGGCTGAAAGCTATCATAGCCGTAGAACTCACTGAGGCCTTCGTTTTGACCAGTTATGGCTCCCGTAACTCTAAACGAGCCAGAAGTTATGGCCGTTCGAATAATCGAAAGCTACAGGGTGCAACATACACGGTGCAACATCCGTCCGAAATGGCGAAACAGCGTCGTACGATTTTTTGAAATGCGTGCATGGATTTGAAATGGTACGGTACCATGGTGCACCACTCTCCAGCGATGGTAAATCGAAGACCAGCCACGGTTATACCGTTCTACCATAAAAATCCACGTGTCGAAAAAACAAAGGGTAAAAAACTTCCGAGACCCGATTGAGATTCGGATAGTCTTTTTTGGGCATTAAACAATCCATTGACGGATGAAAGCTATCATAGCCGTAGAACTCACCGAGGCCTTCGTTTTGACTGGTTATGGCTCCCATAGCTCTAAAGATCCAGAAGTTATGGCCGTCCGAATAATCGATATCTACAGGGTGCAACATCCACGGTGCAAGGTGCAACATCCGTCCGAAATGGCGTAACAGTGTCGTACGACTTTTTGAAATGCGTGCATGGATTTGAAATGAAACGGTACCCTGGTGCGCCACTCTCCAGCGATGGTAAATTGAAGACCAGCCACGGTAATCCCGTTTTTCCATAAAAATCCACGTGTCGATAAAATGAAGGGTAAAAAACTTCCGAGACCCGATTGAGATTCGAATAGTCTTTTTTGGGCATTAATCAATCCACTGATGGCTAAAAGCTGTCATAGCCGTAGAACTCACTGTGTCGTTCGTTTTGACTGGCTATGGCTCCAATAACTCTAAACGAGCCAGAAGTTATGGCCGTCCGAATAATCGATATCTACAGGGTGCAACATACACGGTGCAAGGTGCAACATCCGTTCGAAATGGCGAAACAGTGTCGTACGACTTTTTGAAATGCGTGCAAGGATTTGAAATGGGATGGTACCATGGTGCACCACTCTCCAGCGATGGTAAATCGAAGACCAACCACGGTGATCCCGTTCTACCGTAAAAATTCACGTGTCGAAAAAACAAAGGGTAAAAAACTTCCGAGACCCGATTGAGATTCGGATAGTCTGTTTTAGGCATTAAACAATCCATTGACGGCTGAAAGCCGTCATAGCCGTAGAACTCACTGAGGCCTTCGTTTTGACTGGTCATGGCTCCCGTAACTCTAAACGAGCCAGAAGTTATGGCCGTCCGAATAATCGATATCTACAGGGTGCAACTTCCACGGTGCAAGGTGCAACCTTCGTTCGACATGGCGTAACAGTGTCGTACGACTTTTTGAAATGCGTGCATGGATTTGAAACAAAACGGTACCGTGGTGCACCACTCTCCAGCGATGGTAAATTGAAGACCAGCCACAGTAATCCCGTTTTATCGTAAAAATCCACGTGTCGAAAAAATGAAGGGTAAAAAACTTCCAAGACCCGATTGAGATTCGAATTGTCTTTTTTGGGCATTAAACAATCCATTGATGGCTGAAAGCTGTCATAGCCGTAGAACTCACTAAGGCCTTCGTTTTAACTGGTTATGGCTTCCGTAACTCTAAACGAGCCAGAAGTTATGGCCGTCCGAATAATGGATTTCTACAGGGTGCAATATTTATGGTGTAAGGTGCAACATCCGTCCGAAATGGCGAAACAGTGTCGTATGACTTTTTGAAATGCATGCATGGATTTGAAATGAAACGGTACCCTGGTGCAACACTCTCCAGCGATGGTAAATTGAAGACTAGCCACAGTAATCCCGTTCTACCGTAAAAATCCACGTGTCGAAAAAACGAAGGTAAAAAACTTCCTAGACCCGATTGAGATTCGGATAGTCTTTTTTGGGCATTAAACAATCCATTGACGGATGAAAGCAGTCATAACCGTAGAACTCACTGAGGCCTTTATTTTGACTGGTTATGGCTCCCGTAACTCTAAACGAGCCAGAAGTTATCGACGTCCGAATAATCGATATATACAGGGTGCAACATCCACGGTGCAAGGTGCAACATCCGTCCGAAATGGAGAAACAGTGTCGTACGACTTTTTGAAATGCATGCAAGGATTTGAAACGAAACGGTACCATGGTGCACCACTCTCCAGCGATGATAAATTGAAGACCAGCCACGGTAATCCCGTTTTACCGTAAAAATCCACGTGTCGAAAAAACGAAGGGTAAAAAACTTCCGAGACCGGACCGAGATTCAGATAGTCTTTTTTGGGCATTAAACAATCCATTGACGGCTGAAAGAGGTCATAGCCGTAGAACTCACTGAGTCCTTCGTTTTGACTTGTTATGGCTCCCGTAACTCTAAACGAGCCAGAAGTTATGGCCGTCCGAATTATCGATATCTACAGTGTGCAACATCCACAGAGCAAGGTGCAACATCCGTCCGAAATGGCGAAACAGTATTGTACGACTTTTTGAAATGCGTGCATGGGTTTTAAACGAAACGGTACCATGGTGCACCACTCTCCAGCGATGGTAAATCAAAGACCAGCCACGGTAATCCCGTTCTACCGTAAAAATCCACGTGTCGAAAAAACGTAGGGTAGAAAACTTCCTAGACCCGTTTGAGATTCGGATAGTCTTTTCTGGGCATTAAATAATCCATTGACGGCTGAAAGCAGTCATAACCGTAGAACTCATTGATGCCTTCGTTTTGACTGGTTATGGCTCTCGTAATTCTAAACGAGCCAGAAGTTATGGCCGTCCGAATAATCGATATCTACAGGGTGCAACATCCACGGTGCAAAGTGCAACATCCGTCCGAAATGGAGAAACATTGTCGTACGACCTTTTGAAATGCGTGCAAGGATTTGAAATGAAACGGTACCATGGTGCACCCCTCTCCAGCGATGGTAAATTGAAGACCAGCCACGGTAATCCCTTTTTACCGTAAAAATCCGCATGTCGAAAAAACGAAGGGTAAAAAACTTCCGAGACCCGATTGAGATTCGGATAGTCTTTTTTGGGCATTAAACAAACCATTGACCGCTGAAAGCTGCCAGAGCCGTAGAACTCACTAAGGCCTTCGTTTTGACTGGTTATGGCTCCCGTAACTCTAAACGAGCCAGAAGTTATGGCCATCCGAATAATGGATATCTACAGGGTGCAACATCCACGGTGCAAGGTGCAACATCCGTCCGAAATGGCGAAACAGTGTCGTACGACTTTTTGAAATGCGTGCAAGGATTTGAAACGAAACGGTACCATGGTGCACCACTCTCCAGCGATGGTAAATCGAAGACCAGCCACGGTTATCCCGTTCTACCGTAAAAATCCACGTGTCGAAAAAACGAATGGTAAAAAACTTCCTAGACCCGATTGAGATTCGGATAGTCTTGTTTGGGCATTAAACAATCCATTGACGGCTGAAAGCTGTCATAGCCGTAGAACTCACTGAGGCCTTCATTTTGACTGGTTATGGCTCCCGTAACTCTAAACGAGCCAGAAGTTATGGCCGTCCGAATAATCGATATCTACAGGGTGCAACATCCACGGTGCAAGGTGCAACATCCGTCCGTAATGGCGTAACAATGTCGTACGACTTTTGAAATGCGTGCATGGTTTTGAAATGAAACGGAACCATGGTGCACCACTCTCCAGCGATGGTAAATCGAAGACCATCCATGGTTATCCCGTTCTACCGTAAAAATCCACGTGTCGAAAAAACGAAGGGTAAAAAACTTCCTAGACCCGATTGAGATTCGGATGGTCTTTTTTGGGCATTAAACAATCCATTTGTTAGCGCCAAAATTGGTTACTAACACCCAACACCGTGAAAGCACCCGTTTATCAACACGGATCAGTGATAACAAACACAGAGCTCAGATCTAATAGATAATAAATGCAGCAAATCGCAAATAACAGTAAATAACACAGGATTTATAGTGGTTCGGCGTTCGGGCCTACGTCCACTTTGAAGGCTCTCTCTTTATTGCTTCACTTGATGACCTTAATCGATTACAACGAATTATAGCTTTGAAATCTGAACACTACAACAACAGTGATGCATAGAATTGGATTCAGCAGAGTCTGAGCTTGTTCTCTCTCTTCTGATTTTCCGACCCTTTTTCTGAATGACCAGGGGCTCTATTTATAGGCTTGGAAGGCTGGAATCCCGCCCAAAACCTGGGGAGGCTGCTTGGCACGTGAGGGGGGCCCACAGGCCCGCGTTCTTGGAATGCGTGCCCAGTTTGGGATCAGTTCGAAGTGAAATTCGAATCGATCAAAAAATTGTCCAATTTCGATGAAACTTGGCGTGGACGTTCTTCATCATGTAGACAAACTTCTGTAAAAATTTCATGGGATTTGGATCAGTAGATTGGGAGTTATCATCGATTCGAAATGGCACTTTTCGGTATGTTGCATGGTTCGAATCGATCCTATGGGTTCGTTCGAATCGATCACCTCGAACCCATAGGGTCGAATCGATCCTTCTGTGACGTGGGCAGCATTCTTCGAATCGATCCGTGTTTGTCGCCGTGTTCACTGGATGGCTTCGTGTGTTGGGTTCGAAGGCTTTCCTCGAATCGATGGAGTGGCATTCGTTCGAATCGATCTAAACAGTCACCCCAGATCGATTCGAAGTTGGCTTTATCATGGGGATTCGAAGGTAACTATGGCTTGGAGTTCCGTTGCATGGAGTCGAAGTTGATGGATGGAGTCGAAGGTGATGGAGTCGAAGGTGATGGAGTCGAAGGTGATGGAGTCGAAGGATGGATTCGAACGTCACCTCTTCGTATGGATTCGAACATGATGGGTTCGAACTAGATGGGTTCGAACGTACGAAAGGTGATGGGTTCGAACTGAGCAATGTCCATCCCTCTTAACTCGGATCCATCATAACTTGTGCATACGACCTCGGATTGACTTGAAATTTGAAATGACGACTCCTACGATCTTTATTGTCATGCCCTATCAATTGTGGCCCGTTCCGGACTCGGAAAAAATTCATCGATATCCATAGTGAAGTGGAATGCAACCGATCTCTGAGGCGAATTGTCTTTTGCTTTTGATCAATCTTTTGGTATCATGGCTTTGCCAAAAAGCGGGATAACATCTTGCCCCCCAAAACATGCCTTGCGGTAGGAAGGTGTGTTTTGTAATGCTTTGAGTTGGATGTTCTTGTCCTATCATCGTCCTGTAAAGAATTTGACAGTTTCATATGGCCTCAAACGACGATCGTTCGGGATCGAGTTATTTGAGATGAAGCGCGGCCGTTCTTGGTCAAGCGCTTAACTTCAAATGACGATCGTTCGTGATCAAGTCATTCAAGGTGAAGTGCGACCGTGCGCGGTCGAGCGTATAAATCCATGCTCGATCGTTCGGGATCGTATGCTGTTTGAGGTGAATCGGGACCGTTCGCGGTCTGTGCCCTTCGTGGCATAGGATGGAATAGGACCGTTCGCGGTCGATGCCGTTCGCGGCAAATGATGAGATGGGACCATTCGCGGTCGACTGCTGTTCGTGGCAAATGATGATCGTTCGCGACCGAGTGTCGTTCAAGGCGAATGGTGACCGTTCGAGGTCGGATTTTGTAATTAGTGAACCATGACCGTTCGCGGTCGGTGCCATTCAAGGCAGAAAGTGATCGTTCGCGATCGTGTGTTGGACCTCAAGGGACGACCGTTCACGATCAAGCCATTTGAGGTGATGTGAGTTGTGACTGTTCGAAGTCGAGTGCCGTTCGAGGCGAATTGTGACCGTTCGAGGTCGGGTACCGTTCGAGGCGAATTGTGTGCCCGGGAGGGCTTGGTATTATCGATGCCAGGGTCACATTCGGGTGAGTTCCTGGATCGTTTGTCAGGGCGGTTCATCGCCATCTCAGAGCATGCCTAAGGATCGTTCGCGACCTCATACATGTGCAAGTAGCTTAGCCATTCCAGAGTAATCAGAATCAAATATCTATTAAACGGATGAGTTTTAAAACAGAAATGTCCAAACAAGCAAAGTCTAAATGTTCAAATTAAAATGAAACGAAAGCAAAGCATGGATGTCGAAGCGTAAGTTCCCACTACGAAACGGTCAATGATCATTCAGAGCATGCCTGGAGATCGTTCGCGATCTCGCACATGTGTAAATGATTTAATTGCGTTAGTGGAAGCTTACAACTTGTTCATCGTTATTTCACTCAATTGATAATCAAACGGTGCCTTGATTCAGGGTCCCCTCTAGCTGATGTGGACGGTGGTCGCTCCGGTTCCGCCACAGGAGCTCGCCTCCTTACATATTGAAGGAGCATCCCGTTCCTGATATGCCCTTCCACCTCGTCCTTCAGGTGCCTACAATCATTAGTGTTATGACCATTTAATTCATGGAATACACAAAACTTATCTGATTTCCTTTCGTCAGAGGTAGGATCCCTTCGCATCGGCCTACGATACGGAATCTGTTCTTTGGTATCCTGATAAATTCGTTCCAGGCTCTCGTTCAGCTCAGTGTAGGTGGTGAATCGCGGCTCCCTCCGTTGCCGCTTTGATCTGTCTCCGTCATTCTCAATCTTTCTTTTACCTTTATCCTTGTCCAAATCCTTTTTAAGAGGCTTTTCGTCTTTAAGTGCATAAACTTCTATCCCATCTCCTTCTTCTCTTTCTGCATTCGCATCCTCTAATCGTAAAAACTTTTCCGCCTCATGAAAGAATTCTCCCAGATCCACGGGTGGGTCCTTAGTTAATGAATTTTTGAACTCCGTTCCGTCTGCTATTCCGGACACAGCCGCCATCATAACCATGGATGGATCCGGTCGATCCACCGAAACTGCTACCGCATTGAACCGTGTAAGGAAACTTCTCAATGTTTCTCCAGCCTTCTGTTTTAAAGTTGCCAACGTCATCACATTCTTGGGTCTTGTAATGTGAACCCTGAATTGCCTCATAAATCTCTCAGTTAAATCGTTCCATGTTTCGATGGACCCACTATCTAGTTGCCTGAACCATAACGCCGCAATATCCGTTAAATACAATGGGAAGCACCGGGCTATAACCTCCTCTGATGCCCCCAGCACCTCCATATGTCTCATATATTTCGTCAGATGGACCGTGGGGTCCGTTCTCCCATCATACATATCCAACGATGGTAATTTGAAATCCGGTCGGTTTCAAGCTCGTCTGATTGCCGGAGTGAAAGGACTCCTATTAACATCCTCTAGATCTTTGTTCACTAAACCGCCTCTCATTGCTCGCCTAACCATCTCTGCCAACTTGTCGGTGTCTCCAAGATGTAACCTTCGTTCGTTACTTTCATCCTGCCCCCCGAGCTCGTGAGGGAACTCTAAAATCTACCCCCTTGACTGAGCGTTCACTCCTCTACTACTCCTAGGTTGCGCAGATCCTTCTCTCTCTCTTTCCAAGATTGGGTCAACATTTTCCATATGCGTGCCCCCTAGCTCGGGTGCTGTGCCGGATGGTCCTGCTCTGTTCTGGACTCCATTGGCTTCTCTATTATGTGCTCCAAGCTGTCCTATCTGTTGAAATAAACTCTGGATCAACTCCTCTTGCTTCTTCATCATCATCCCCATCTCGTCCCTAGTGATGTAGATCGATGGTTGATTCGCTCCTGAGGAAGCCTCCTGACTTCCTTGTTGTTCACTTCTCTCTGGCCTTGGCCTACGGCTTGATTGTCTCGTCATAATTCCTCAAATTTGAACTTTCAAACTCTCTTTGAATTTGCTATCAATTGGTAGAACTCCTGAGTTCAATTCTCAGTGAAAGCACCAACTAACAGTAATCTAGAAAACAGCAACACAGATCACCAAATTAAGCAGATAAAAAGAAGAAAAGATAAAAGAGACGAAATTTTTATAGTGGTTCGGCAAAATCTATGGCCTACATCCACTTTATAGTTTATTTATCACTCGTAGTTTCATATTACAAGAGATTTTGAGGAGCATAGGAGAAGTCATATTTTCTATTTCATTTTCATCCCCTTTTTTCTTTTGCAATACTTGGTGACTTTATAGCTGTAAGCCTTGACCCGGTGATTGTGTGGAATTGTAGTGACGCTGACTAGGCTGGTATTAATTGCACCATAATCTTCTTATTTAAGATAAGGATGAAGGGAATTAAGGAATGTTTGATATAGAAATGGTTGGCATTAATTAGTAATAAATAAGCAGGTTATCATGGCAATTATTGGGCATTAAATCCGGCTTTGGTGGGTATTGGTATTTATGGTGGAGATATGGCTGTTTTTTATTAATTATTTGAGGTAATAAATGCAAGGAAATCAGGAAGTAAATCTTTAATTTCTTCTTCAAGGATGGTGACTAATTTGCAGGATAACATTTGCCCCTCGAAGTACGCCTTATTGGCAACGAGGTGTGCTTCGCTCAAGAACTTGTTTTGGTGAAAGCAAATTTGTTGGCATCAAATTCTCATCTCTCTGAATGTTTGAGAGATGTTAAGTGTCTGACCATTCCTGCATAAAGAGATAGAGTTAATCATTCATATTCGAGAGCGTCCATATTCTAAAGAGAGCAGTTCTCAAGTCGCTTCTATAACCTTTGATTGAAAGCAAAGACGATGTTGTAAAGATTTTTGAAAGGTGTCACCCTTAGGAACGAATCAGAGCATGGCTGTGGACCGTTCGTGGTCGCTCATCACATGTGTAAGTCGTTTTCTAAGCACTAACCTTTACAACTAATTTTATGCAAGAAATCATTTTTTTAATGAGTGTCGCTCATGAAAAGGAATCAGAGTATTGGACCGCTTACATTCGGGATTGCTTACATGAGTAAATCGCTTCCCAAATGCTAAATTTTAAAGCATTTTTTGATGCTGCATAATTCAAATGCAGAAAGGAATCTAAATCCTAGATCTCATTTTATTTAGTTCAGTTCATTTGATGATAATTTCTATTTGATTAGCTGACCCTAGAGTTGGTTACTTATCTGGGTGAGGGGCTTTGCATGCTCCCTGTTTCTGGTTCTTGCTGATTGCCCCTAGGTATTTGCTTCATGGTAGAAGGAAAGTTTGAATGAGAGGACGCCTCCTAGTTGCCCCTTTGCTGAGTTCCTTCCATAGCACTTTTTTTTATATGAGGCTTCTTCATCTTCTAAAAGCTAGATCTAGGAACCTGTTTTCTAGATCTAAATCTTTTCTTTTAGATCTGGAGTTGGATCTTCTTCCCAACATAAAATAAGCTTCAGATCTGAGATTTCTTTGTTCTTCTCAGTGAAAGCACCAAAATGTTAGCGCCAAAATTGGTTACTAACACCCAACACCGTGAAAGCACCCGTTTATCAACAAAGATCAGTGATAACAAACACAGAGCTCAGATTTAAGAGATAATAAATGCAGCAAATCGCAAATAACAGTAAATAACATAGGATTTATAGTGGTTCGGCGTTCGTGCCTACGTCCAATTTGAAGGATTTCTCTTTATTGCTTCACTTGATGATCTTAATCGATTACAATGAATTATAGCTTTGAAATCTGAACACTACAACAACAGTGATGCATAGAATTGGATTCAGCAGAGTCTGGGCTTGTTCTCTCTCTTCTGATTTTCCGACCCCTTTTCTAAATGACCAGGGGCTCTATTTATAGGCTTGGAGGCTGGAATCCCGCCCAAAACCTGGGGAGGCTGCTTGGCACGTGAGGGGGGCCCACAGGCCCGCATTCTTGGAATGCGTGCCCAGTTTGGGATCGATTCGAAGTGAACTTCGAATCGATCAAAAAATTGTCCAATTGCGATGAAACTTGGCGTGGACGTTTTTCATCATGTAGAGAAACGTCTGTAAAAATTTCATGGGATTTGGATCAGTAGATTGGGAGTTATCATCGATTCGAAATGGCACTTTTCGGTATGTTGCATGGTTCGAATCAATCCTATGGGTTCGTTCGAATCGATCACCTCGAACCCATAGGGTCGAATCGATCCTTCTGTGACGTGGGAAGCATTCTTCGAATCGATCCGTGTTTGTCGCCGTGTTCACTGGATGGCTTCGTGTGTTGGGTTCGAAGGCTTTCCTCGAATCGATGGAGTGGCATTCGTTCGAATCGATCTAAACACGTCACCCCAGATCGATTCGAAGTTGGCTTTATCATGGGGATTCGAAGGTAACTATAGCATGGAGTTCCGTTGCATGGAGTCGAAGGTGATGGATGGATTCGAAGGTGATGGAGTCGAAGGTGATGGAGTCGAAGGTGATGGAGTCGAAGGATGGATTCGAACGTCACCTCTTCGTATGGATTCGAACATGATGGGTTCGAACTAGATGGGTTCGAACGTACGAAAGGTGATGGGTTCGAACTGAGCAATGTCCATCCCTCTTAACTTGGATCCATCATAACTTGAGCGTACGACCTCAGATTGACTTGAAATTTGAAATGACGACTCCTACGATCTTTATTGTCATGCCCTATCAATTGTGGCCCGTTCCGGACTCGGACAAAATTCATCGATATCCATAGTGAAGTGGAATGCAACCGATCTCTGAGGCGAATTGTCTTTTGCTTTTGATCAATCTTTTGGTATCACGGCTTTGCCAAAAAGCGGGATAACACCATTGATGGATGAAAGCCATCATAGCCGTAGAACTCACTGAAGCCTTCGTTTTGACTAGTTATGGCTCCCGTAACTCTAAACGAGCCAGAAGTTATGGCCGTCCGAATAATCGATATCTACAGGGTGCAACATCCACGGTGCAAGGTGCAACAACCGTCCGTAATGGCGTAACAGTGTCGTACGACTTTTTGAAATGCGTGCATGGATTTGAAACGAAACAGTACCATGGTGCACCACTCTCCAGCGATGGTAAATCGAAGACTAGCCACAGTAATCCCGTTCTACCGTAAAATCCACGTGTCGAAAAAACGAAGGGTAAAAAACTTCGTAGACCCGATTGAGATTCGGATGGTCTTTTTTGGGCATTAAACAATCCATTGACGGCTGAAAGCCATCATAGCCTTAGAACTCACTGAGGCCTTCGTTTTGACTGGTTATGGCTCCCGTAACTCTAAACGAGCCAGAAGTTATGGCCGTCCGAATAATGGATATCTACAGGGTGCAACATCCACGGTGCAAGGTGCAACATCCGTCTGAAATGGCGAAACAGTGTCGTACAACTTTTTGAAATGCGTGCATGGATTTGAAACGAAACGGTACCCTGGTGCACCACTCTCCAGCGATGGTAAATTGAAGACCAGCCACGGTAATCCCATTCTACCGTAAAAATCCATGTGTTGAAAAAACGAAGGGTAAAAAACTTCCGAGGCCCGATTGAGATTCGGATAGTCTTTTTTGGGCATTAAACAATCCATTGATGGATGAAAGCAGTCATAACCGTAGAACTCACTGATGCCTTCATTTTGACTGGTTACGGCTCCCGTAACTCTAAACGAGCCAGAAGTTATGGCCGTCCGAATAATCAATATATACAGGGTGCAACATCCACGGTGCAAGGTGCAAAATCCGTCCGAAATGGCGAAACAGTGTCGTACGACTTTTTGAAATGCGTGCAAGGATTTGAAACGAAACATTACCATGGTGTACCACTCTCCAGCGATGGTAAATTGAAGACCAGCCACGGTAATCCCGTTTTACCGTAAAAATCCACGTGTCGAAAAAACGAAGGGTAAAAAACTTCCAAGACCGGATTAAGATTCAGATAGTCTTTTTTGGGCATTAAACAATCCATTGACGGCGAAAAGTGGTCATAGCCGTAGAACTCACTGAGTCCTTCGTTTTGACTTGTTATGGCTCCCGTAACTCTAAACCAGCCAGAAGTTATGGCCGTCCGAATAATCGATATCTACAGGGTGCAACATCCACAGTGCAAGGTGCAACATCCGTCCGAAATGGCGAAACAGTGTTGTACGACTTTTTGAAATGCGTGCATGGATTTGAAACGAAATGGTACCATGGTGCACCACTCTCCAGCGATGGTAAATCGAAGACCAGCCACGGTAATCCCGTTCTACCGTAAAAATCCACGTGTCGAAAAAACGTAGGGTAAAAAACTTCCTAGACCCGATTGAGATTCGGATAGTCTTTTTTGGGCATTATACAATACATTGACAGCTGAAAGCAGTCATAGCCGTAGAACTCACTAAGGCCTTCGTTTTGACTGGTTATGGCTCTCATAACTCTAAACGAGCCAGAAGTTATGGCCGTCCGAATAATCGATATCTACAGGGTGCAACATCCACGGTGCAAGGTGCAACATCCATCCGAAATGGCGAAACAGTGTCGTACGACTTTTTGAAATGCGTGCATGGATTTGAAACGAAACGGTACCATGGTGCACCACTATCCAGCGGTGGAAAATCGAAGACCAGCCACGGTTATCCCGTTCTACCGTAAAAATCCACGTGTCGAAAAAACGAAGGGAAAAAAACTTCCTAGACCCGATTGAGATTCGGATAGTCTTTTTTGGGCATTAAACAATCCATTGACGGCTGAAAGCAGTCATAACCGTAGAACTCATTGATGCCTTCGTTTTGACTGGTTATAGCTCTCGTAATTCTAAACGAGCCAGAAGTTATGGCCGTCCGAATAATCGATATCTACAGGGTGCAACATCCATGGTGCAAGGTGCAACATCCGTCCGAAATGGAGAAACATTGTCGTACGACCTTTTGAAATGCGTGCAAGGATTTGAAATGAAACGGTACCATGGTGCACCCCTCTCCAGCGATGGTAAATTGAAGACCAACCACGGTAATCCCTTTTTACCGTAAAAATCCACGTGTCGAAAAAACGAAGGGTAAAAAACTTCCGAGACCCGATTGAGATTCGGATAGTCTTTTTTGGGCATTAAACAAACCATAGACGGCTAAAAGCTGCCACAGCCATAGAACTCACTAAGGCCTTCGTTTTGACTGGTTGTGGCTCCCGTAACTCTAAACGAGCCAGAAGTTATGGCCATCCGAATAATGGATATCTACAGGGTGCAACATCCACGGTGCAAGGTGCAACATCCGTCCGAAATGGCGAAACAGTGTCGTACGACTTTTTGAAATGCATGAAAGGATTTGAAACGAAACGGTACCATGGTGCACCACTCTCTAGCGATGGTAAATCGAAGACCAGCCACGGTTATCCCGTTCTACCGTAAAAATCCACGTGTCGATAAAACGAAGGGTAAAAAACTTCCTAGACCCGATTGAGATTCGGATAGTCTTTTTCGGGCATTAAACAATCCATTGATGGCTGAAAGCTGTCATGGCCGTAGAACTCACTGAGGCCTTCGTTTTGACTGGTTATGGCTCTCGTAACTCTAAACGAGCCAGAAGTTATGGTCGTCCGAATAATCGATATCTACAGGGTGCAACATCCACGGTGCAAGGAACAACATCCGTCCATAATGGCGTAACAGTGTCGTACGACTTTTTGAAATACGTGCATGGATTTGAAATGAAACGGAACCATGGTGCACCACTCTCCAGTGATGGTAAATCGAAGACCATCCATGGTTATCCCGTTCTACGGTAAAAATCCACGTGTCGAAAAAACGAAGGGTAAAAAACTTCCTAGACCCGATTGAGATTCGGATGGTCTTTTTTGGGCATTAAACAATCCATTGACGGCTAAAAGCTGCCACAGCCGTAGAACTCTGAGGCCTACGTTTTGACTGGTTATGGCTCCCGTAACTCTAAACGAGCCAGAAGTTATGGCCGTCCGAATAATCGATATCTACAGGGTGCAACATCCATGGTGCAAGGTGCAACAACCGTCCGTAATGGCCTAACAGTGTCGTACGACTTTTTGAAATGCGTGCATGGATTTGAAACGAAACAGTACCATGGTGCACCACTCTCCAGCGATGATAAATCGAAGACCAGCCACAGTAATCTCATTCTACCGTAAAAATCCACGTGTTCAAAAAACGAAGGGTAAAAAACTTCCGAGACCCGATTGAGATTCGAATGGTATTTTTTGGGCATTAAACAATCCATTGATGGATGAAAGCAGTCATAACCATAGAACTCACTGATGCCTTCGTTTTGACTGGTTACGGCTCCCGTAACTCTAAACGAGCCAGAAGTTATGGCCGTCCGAATAATCAATATATACAGGGTGCAACATCTACGGTGCAAGGTGCAACATCCGTCCGAAATGGCGAAACAGTGTCGTACGACCTTTTGAAATGCGTGCAAGGATTTGAAACGAAACGTTACCATGGTGCACCACTCTCCAGCGATGATAAATTGAAGACCAGCCACGGTAATCCCGTTTTATCGTAAAAATCCACGTGTTGAAAAAACGAAGGGTAAAAAACTTCCGAGACCGGATTGAGATTCAGATAGTCTTTTTTGGGCATTAAACAATCCATTGATGGCTGAAAGCTGTCATAGCCATAGAACTCATTGAGGCCTTCGTTTGGACTAGTTATGGCTCCCGTAACTCTAAACGAGCCAGAAGTTATGGCCGTCCGAATAATCGATATCTACAGGGTGCAACATCCACGGTGCAAGGTGCAACATCCGTCCGAAATGGCGAAACAGTGTCGTACGAATTTTTGAAATGCGTGCGTGGATTTGAAATGAAACAGTACCATGGTGCACCACTCTCCAGTGATGGTAAATCGAAGACCAGCCACGGTAATCCCGTTCTACCGTAAAAATCCACGTGTCGAAAAAACGAAGGGTAAAAAACTTCCTAGACCCGATTGAGATTTCGAATAGTCCTTTTTGGGCTTTAAACAATCCATCGATGGATGAAAGCTGTCACAGCTTTAGAACTCACTGAGGCCTTCGTTTTGACTGCTTATGGCTCCCGCAACTCTAAATGACCCAGAAGTTATGGCCTTCCGAATAATCGATATCTACAGGGAGCAACATCCACGGTGCAAGGTGCAACATCCGTCCGAAATGGCGAAACAGTTTCGTACGAATTTTTGAAATGCATGCATGGTTTTGAAACCAAAAGTTACCATGGTGCACCACTCTCCAGCGATGATAAATCGAAGACCAGCCATGGTAATCCCGTTCTGCCGTAAAAATCCACGTGTCGAAAAAACGAAGGGTAAAAACTTCCTAGACCCGATTGAGATTCGGATAGTCTTTTTTGGGCATTAAACAATCCATTGACGGCTGAAAGCTGTCATAGCCGTAGAACTCACTGAGGCCTTCGTTTTGACTGGTTGTAGCAGCCGTAACTCTAAACGAGCCAGAAGTTACGGCCGTCCGAATAATCGATATCTACAGGGTGCAACATCCACGGTGCAAGGTCCAACATACGTCCGAAATGGCGAATCAGTGTCGTACGACCTTTCAAAATGCGTGCAAGGGTTTGAAACCAAACGGTACCATGGTGCACCACTCTCCAGCGATGGTAAATTGAAGACCAGCCACGGAAATCCCGTTTTGCCGTAAAAATCCATGTGTCGAAAAAGCGAAGGGTAAAAAACTTCCGAGACCCGATTGAGATTCGGATAGTCTTTTTTGGGCGTTAAACAATCCATTGACGGCTGAAAGATGTCATAGCCGTAGAACTCACTAAGGCCTTCGTTTTGACTGGTTATGGCCCCCGTAACTCTAAACGAGCCAGAAGTTATGGCCGTCCGAATAATGGATATCTACAGGGTGCAACATCCACTGTGCAAGGTGCAACATCCGTCCGAAATGGCGAAATAGTGTCGTACGACTTTTCGAAATACGTGCAAGATTTGAAAGGCACTATGGTGCACCACTCTCCAGCGATGGTAAATTGAAGACTGGCCACGGTAATCCCGTTTTACCGTAAAAATCCACGTGTCGAAAAAACGAAGGGTAAAAAACTTCCGAGACCCGATTGAGATTCAGATAGTCTTTTTTGGGCATTAAACAATCCATTGATTGCTGAAAGCTGTCATAGCCGTAGAACTCACTGAGGTCTTTGTTTTGACTGGTTATGGCTCCCGTAACTCTAAACGAGCCAGAAGTTATGGCCGTCCGAATAATCGATTTCTACAGGGTGCAACATCCACGGTGCAAGGTGCAACATCCGTCCGAAATGGAGAAACAGTGTCGTACGACTTTTTGAAATGCGTGCATGGATTTGGAACGAAACGGTACCATGGTGCACCACTCTCCAGCGATGGTAAATCGAAGACCAGCCACGGTAATCCCGTTCAACCGTAAAAATCCATGTGTCGAAAAAACGATGGGTAAAAAACTTTCTACACCCGATTGATATTCGGATAGTCCTTTTTGGGCATTAAACAATCCATTGACGGCTGAAAGCCGTCATAGCCGTAGAACGCACTAAGGCCTTCGTTTTGACTGGTTATGGCTCCCGTAACTCTAAACGAGCCAGATGTTATGGCCGTCCGAATAATCGATATCTACAGGGTGCAACATCCACGGTGCAAGGTGCAACATCCGTCCGAAATGGCGAAACAGTGTCGTACGACTTTTTGAAATGCGTGCGTGGATTTGAAACGAAACGGTACAATGGTGCACCACTCTCCAGCGATGGCAAATCGAAGACGAGCCACGGTAATCACGTTCTACCGTAAAAATCCACGTGTCGAAAAAACGAAGGGTAAAAAACTTCCTAGACCCGATTGAGATTCGGATAGTCTTTTTTGGGCATTACACAATCCATTGACGGCTGAAAGCTATCATAGCCGTAGTACTCACCGAGGCCTTCGTTTTGACTGGTTATTGCTCCCGTAACTCTAAACGAGCCAGAAGTTATGGCCGTCCGAATAATCGATATCCACAGGGTGCAACATCCACGGTGCAAGGTGCAACATCCATCCGAAATGGCGAAACAGTGTCGTACGACTTTTTGAAATGCATGCATGGATTTGAAACGAAACGGTACCATGGTGCACCACTCTCTAGTGATGGTAAATCGAAGACCAGCCACGGTTATCCCGTTCTACCATTAAAATCCACGTGTCGAAAAAACATAGGGTAAAAAACTTCCTAGACCCGATTGAGATTCGGATAGTCTTTTTTGGGCATTAAACAATCCATTGACGGCTGAAAGTGGTCATAGCCGTAGAACTCACTGAGGCCTTCGTTTTGACTGGTTATGGCTCCCGTAACTCTAAACGAGCCAGAAGTTATGGCTGTCCGAATAATCGATATCTACAGGGTGCAACATCCACGGTGCAAGGTGCAACATCCGTCCGTAATGGCGTAACAGTGTCGTACGACTTTTTGAAATGCGTGCATGGATTTGAAATGAAACGGTACCATGGTGTACCACTCTCCAGCGATGGTAAATCGAAGACCAGCCACAGTAATCCCGTTCTACCGTAAAAATCCACGTGTCGAAAAAACGAAGGGTAAAAAACTTCCTAGACCCGACTGAGATTCGGATAGTCTATTTTGGGCATTAAACAATCCATCGACGGCTGAAAGCTGTCACAGCCGCAGAACTCACTGAGCCCTTCGTTTTGATTGGTTATGGCTCCCACAACTCTAAACGAGCCAGAAGTTATGGCCGTCCGAATAATCGATATCTACAGGGTGCAACATCCACGGTGCAAGAAGCAACATCCGTCCGAAATGGCGAAACAGTATCGTACGAATTTTTGAAATGCGTGCATGGATTTGAAACAAAACGGTACCATGGTGCACCTATCTCCAGCGAGGGTAAATCGAAGACCAGCCATGGTAATCCCGTTCTACCATAAAAATCCACGTGTCGAAAAAAGAAGGGTAAAAACTTCCTAGACCCGATTGAGATTCGGATAGTCTTTTATAGGCATTAAACAATCCATTGACGGCTGAAAGCTGTCATAACCGTAGAACTCACTGAGGCCTTCGTTTTGACTGGTTATGGCTCCCGTAACTCTAAACGAGCCAGAAGTTATGGCTGTCCGAATAATCGATATCTACAGGGTGCAACATCCACGGTGCAAGGTGCAACATCCGTCCGAAATGGCGAAACAGCGTCGTACAACCTTTTGAAATGCGTGCAAGGATTTGAAACGAAACGGTACCATGGTGCACCACTCTCCAGCGATGGTAAATTGAAGACCAGCCATGGTAATCCCGTTTTACCGTAAAAATCCACGTGTCGAAAAAAGAAGGGTAAAAAACTTCCGAGACCCGATTGAGATTCGGATAGTCTTTTTTGGGCATTAAACAATCCATTGACGGCTGAAAGATGTCAAACCCGTAGAACTCACTGTGGTCTTCGTGTTGACTGGTTATGGCTCCCGTTACTCTAAACGAGCCAGAAGTTATGGCCGTCCGAATAATGGATATCTACAAGGTGCAACATCCACGGTGCAAGGTGCAACATCCGTCCGAAATGGCGAAACAGTGTCGTACGACTTTTTGAAATGCGTGCAAGGATTTGAAAAGAAACGGTACCATGGTGCACCACTCTCCAACGATGGTAAATTGAAGACCGGCCACGGTAATCCCGTTTTACCGTAAAAATCCACTTGTCGAAAAAACGAAGGGTAAAAAACTTCCGAGACCCGATTGAGATTCGGATAGTCTTTTTTGGGCATTAAACAATCCATTGACGGCTGAAAGCTATCACAGCCGTAGAACTCATTGAGGCCTTCGTTTTGACTGGTTATGGCTCCCGTAACTCTAAACGAGCCAGAAGTTATGGCCGTCCGAATAATCGATATCTACAGGGTGCAACATCCACGGTGCAAGGTGCAACATCCGTACGAAATGGCGAAACAGTGTCGTACAACTTTTTGAAATGCGTGCATGGATTTTAACGAAATGGTACCAATGTGCACCACTCTCCAGCGATGGTTAATCGAAGACTAGCCACGGTAATCCCGTTCTACCGTAAAAATCCACGTGTCAAAAAAACGAAGGGTAAAAAACTTCCTAGACCCAATTGAGATTCGGATAGTCTTTTTTGCGCATTAAACAATCCATCGACGGCTGAAAGCTGTCATAGCCGTAGAACTCACTGAGGCCTTCGTTTTGACTGGTTATCGCTCCCGCAACTCTAAACGAGCCAGAAGTTATGGCCGTCCGAATAATCGATATCTACAGGGTGCAACATCCACGGTGCAAGGTGCAACATCTGTCCGAAATGGCGAAACTGTATCGTACGAATTTTTGAAATGCGTGCATGGATTTGAAACAAAACGGTACCATGGTGCGCCGCTCTCCAGCGATGGTAGATCGAAGACCGGCCATTGTAATCCCGTTCTACCGTAAAAATCCACGTGTCGAAAAAACGAAGGGTAAAAAACTTCCTAGACCCGATTGAGATTCAGATAGTCTTTTTTGGGCATTAAACAATCCATTGACGGCTGGATGCTATCATAGCCGTAGAACTCAGTGAGGCCTTCATTTTGACTGGTTATGGCACCTGTAACTCTAAACGAGCCAGAAGTTATGGCCGTCCGAATAATCGATATCTACAGGGTGCAACATCCAAGGTGCAAGGTGCAACATCCGTCCGAAATGGCGAAATAGTGCCGTACGACCTTTTGAAATGCGTGCAAGGGTTTGAAACCAAACGGTACCATGGTGTACCACTCTCTAGCGATGGTAAATTGAAGACCGGCCACGGAAATCCCGTTTTACCGTAAAAATCCACGTGTCGAAAAAAGGAAGGGTAAAAAACTTCCGCGACCCGATTGAGATTCGGATAGTCTTTTTTGGGCATTAAACAATCCATTGACTGCTGAAAGCTGTCATAGCCGTAGAATTCAGTGAAGCCTTCATTTTGACTGGTTATGGCTCCCGTAACTCTAAACGAGCCAGTAGTTATGGCCGTCCGAATAATCGATATCTACTGGGTGCAACATCCACGGTGCAAGGTGCGACATCCGTCCGAAATAGTGAAACAGTGCCATACGACTTTTTGAAATGCGTGCATGGATTTGAAACAAAACGGTACCAATGTGCACCACTCTCTAGCGATGGTAAATCGAAGACCAGCAACGGTAATCCCGTTCTACCGTAAAAATCCACGTGTCGGAAAAACGAAGGGTAAAAGTCTTCCTAGACCCGATTGAGATTCGGATAGTCTTTTTTGGGCATTAAACAATCCATTGACGGCTGAAAGCTATCATAGCCGTAGAACTCACTGAGGCCTTCGTTTTGACTGGTTATGGCTCCCGTAACTCTAAACGAGCCAGAAGTTATGGCCGTCCGAATAATGGATATCTACAGGGTGCAACATCCACGGTGCAAGGTGCAACATCCGTCCGAAATGGCGAAACAGTGTCGTACGACTTTTTGAAATGCGTGCAAGGATTTGAAACAAAATGGTACCATGGTGCACTGCTCTCCAGCGATGGTAAGTTGAAGACCGGCCACGGTAATCCCGTTTTACCGTAAAAATCCACGTGTCGAAAAAACGAAGGGTAAAAAACTTCCTAGACCCGATTGAGATTCGGATAGTCTTTTTTGGGCATTAAACAATCCATTGCCGGCTGAAATCTGTCATAGCCGTAGAACTCACTAAGGCCTTCGTTTTGATTGGTTATGGCTCCCGTAACTCTAAACGAGCCAGAAGTTATGGCCGTCCGAATAATCGATATCTACAGGGTGCAACATCCGTCCGAAATGGCGAAACAGTGTCGTACGACTTTTTGAAATGAGTGCATGGATTTTAACGAAACGGTACCAATGTGCACCACTCTCCAGCGATGGTTAATCAAAAACCAGCCACGGTAATCCCGTTCTACCGTAAAAATCCACGTGTCAAAAAAATGCAGGGTAAAAAACTTCCTAGACCCGATTGAGATTCGGATAGTCTTTTTTGGGCATTAAACAATCCATTGACGGATGAAAGCTGTCATAGCCGTAGAACTCACCGAGTCCTTCGTTTTGACTGGTTATGGCTCCCGTAGCTCTAAACGAGCCAGAAGTTATGGCCGTCCGAATAATCGATATCTACAGGGTGCGACATCCGCGGTGCAAGGTGCAACATCCGTCCAAAATGGCGAAACAGTGTCGTACGACTTTTTGAAATGCGTGCATGGATTTGAAACGAAACGGTACCATGGTGCACCACTCTCGGGCGATGGTAAATCGAAGACTAGCCACGGTTATCCCGTTCTACCGTAAAAATCCACGTGTCGAAAAAACGATGGGTAAAAAACTTCCTAGACCCGATTGAGATTCGGATAGTCTTTTTTGGGCATTAAACAATCCATCGACGGCTGAAAGCTGTCATAGCCGTAGAACTCACTGAGGCCTTCGTTTTGACTGGTTATCGCTCCCGCAACTTTAAACGAGCCAGAAGTTATGGCCGTCCGAATAATCGATATCTACAGGGTGCAACATCCACGGCGCAAGGTGCAACATCTGTCCGAAATGGCGAAACAGTATCGTACGAATTTTTGAAATACGTGCATGGATTTGAAACAAAACGGTACCATGGTGCACCACTCTCCAGCGATGGTAGATCGAAGACCGGCCATGGTAATCCCGTTCTACGTAAAAATCCACGTATCGAAAAAACGAAGGGTAAAAAACTTCCTAGACCCGATTGAGATTCGGATAGTCTTTTTTGGGCATTAAACAATCTATTGACGGTTGGAAGCTATCATAGCCGTAGAAATCAGTGAGGCCTTCGTTTTGACTGGTTATGGCTCCCGTAACTCTAAACGAGCCAGAAGTTATGGCCGTCCGAATAATCGATATCTACAGGGTGCAACATCCACGTGCAAGGTACAACATCCGTCCGAAATGGCGAAATAGTGCCGTACGACCTTTTGAAATGCGTGCAAGGGTTTGAAACAAAACGGTACCATGGTGCACTACTCTCTAGCGATGGTAAATTGAAGACCAGCCACGGAAATCCCGTTTTACCGTAAAAATCCACGTGTCGAAAAAACGAAGGGTAAAAAACTTCCGCGACCCGATTGAGGTCGGATAGTCTTTTTAGGGCATTAAACAATCCATTGACTGCTAAAAGCTGTCATAGCCGTAGAACTCACTGAGGCCTTCGTTTTGACTGGTTATGGCTCCCGTAACTCTAAACGAGCCAGTAGTTATGGCCGTCCGAATAATCGATATCTACAGGGTGCAACATCCACGGTGCAAGGTGCGACATCCGTCCGAAATGGCGAAACAGTGTCGTACGACTTTTTGAAATGCGTGCATGGATTTGAAACGAAACGGTACCAATGTGCACCACTCTCCAGCGATGGTAAATCGAAGACCAGCCACGGTAATCCCGTTCTACAGTAAAAATCCACGTGTCGAAAAAACGAAGGGTAAAAGACTTCCTAGACCCGATTGAGATTCCGATAGTCTTTTTTGGGCATTAAACAATCCATTGATGGCTGAAAGCTGTCATAGCCATAGAACTCACTGAGGCCTTCGTTTTGACTGGTTATGGCTCCTGTAACTCTAAACGAGCCAGAAGTTATGGCCGTCCGAATAATGGATATCTACAGGGTGCAACATCCACGGTGCAAAGTGCAACATCCGTCCGAAATGGCGAAACAGTGTCGTACGACTTTATGAAATGCGTGCAAGGATTTGAAATGAAACGGTACCATGGTGCACCACTCTCCAGCGATGGTAAATTGAAGACCGGCCACGGTAATCCCGTTTTACCGTAAAAATCCACGTGTCGAAAAAACGAAGGGTAAAAAACTTCCTAGACCCGATTGAGATTCGGATAGTCTTTTTTGGGCATTGAACAATCCATTGACGGCTGAAAGCTGTCATAGCCGTAGAACTCACTGAGGCCTTTGTTTTGACTGGTTATGGCGCCCGTAACTCTAAACGAGCCAGAAGTTATGGCCTTCCGAATAATCGATATCTACAGGGTGCAACATCCACGGTGCAAGGTGGAACATCCGTCCGAAATGGTGAAACAGTGTCGTACGACTTTTTGAAATGCATGCATGGATTTGAAACGAAACGGTACCATGGTGCACCACTCTCTAGCGATGGTAAATCGAAGACCAGCCACGGTTATCCCGTTCTACCGTAAAAATCCACCTGTCAAAAAAACGAAGTGTAAAAAACTTCCTAGACTCGATTGAGATTCGGATAGTCTTTTTTGGGCATTAAACAATCCATTGACGGCTGAAAGCTGTCATAGCCGTAGAGCTCACTGAGGCCTTCGTTTTGACTGGTTATGGCTCCCGTAAATCTAAACGAGCCAGAAGTTATGGCCGTCCGAATAATCGATATCTACAGGGTGCAATATCCACGGTGCAAGGTGCAACATCCGTCCGAAATGGCGAAACAGTGTCGTACGACTTTTTGAAATGCGTGCATGGATTTGAAATGAAACGGTACCATGGTGCACCACTCTCCAGCGATGGTAAATCGAAGACCAGCCACGGTAATCCCATTCTACCGTAAAAATCCACGTGTCGTAAAAACGAAGGGTAAAAAACTTCCTAGACCCGATTGAGATTCGTATAGTCTTTTTTGGGCATTAAACAATCCATTGACGGCTGAAAGCTGTCATAGCCATAAAACTCACTGAGGCCTTCGTTTTGACTGGTTATCGCTCCCGCAACTCTAAACGAGCCAGAAGTTATGGCCGTCCGAATAATCGATATCTACAGGGTGCAACATCCACGGTGCAAGGTGCAACATCCGTCCGAAATGGCGAAACAGTGTCGTACGACTTTTTGAAATGCGTGCAAGGATTTGAAACAAAATGGTACCATGGTGCACTGCTCTCCAGCGATGGTAAGTTGAAGACCGGCCACGGTAATCCCGTTTTACCGTAAAAATCCACGTGTCGAAAAAACGAAGGGTAAAAAACTTCCTAGACCCGATTGAGATTCGGATAGTCTTTTTTGGGCATTAAACAATCCATTGCCGGCTGAAATCTGTCATAGCCGTAGAACTCACTAAGGCCTTCGTTTTGATTGGTTATGGCTCCCGTAACTCTAAACGAGCCAGAAGTTATGGCCGTTCGAATAATCGATATCTACAGGGTGCAACATCCGTCCGAAATGGCGAAACAGTGTCGTACGACTTTTTGAAATGAGTGCATGGATTTTAACGAAACGGTACCAATGTGCACCACTCTCCAGCGATGGTTAATCAAAAACCAGCCACGGTAATCCCGTTCTACCGTAAAAATCCACGTGTCAAAAAAATGCAGGGTAAAAAACTTCCTAGACCCGATTGAGATTCGGATAGTCTTTTTTGGGCATTAAACAATCCATTGACGGATGAAAGCTGTCATAGCCGTAGAACTCACCGAGTCCTTCGTTTTGACTGGTTATGGCTCCCGTAGCTCTAAACGAGCCAGAAGTTATGGCCGTCCGAATAATCGATATCTACAGGGTGCGACATCCGCGGTGCAAGGTGCAACATCCGTCCAAAATGGCGAAACAGTGTCGTACGACTTTTTGAAATGCGTGCATGGATTTGAAACGAAACGGTACCATGGTGCACCACTCTCGGGCGATGGTAAATCGAAGACTAGCCACGGTTATCCCGTTCTACCGTAAAAATCCACGTGTCGAAAAAACGATGGGTAAAAAACTTCCTAGACCCGATTGAGATTCGGATAGTCTTTTTTGGGCATTAAACAATCCATCGACGGCTGAAAGCTGTCATAGCCGTAGAACTCACTGAGGCCTTCGTTTTGACTGGTTATCGCTCCCGCAACTTTAAACGAGCCAGAAGTTATGGCCGTCCGAATAATCGATATCTACAGGGTGCAACATCCACGGCGCAAGGTGCAACATCTGTCCGAAATGGCGAAACAGTATCGTACGAATTTTTGAAATACGTGCATGGATTTGAAACAAAACGGTACCATGGTGCACCACTCTCCAGCGATGGTAGATCGAAGACCGGCCATGGTAATCCCGTTCTACGTAAAAATCCACGTATCGAAAAAACGAAGGGTAAAAAACTTCCTAGACCCGATTGAGATTCGGATAGTCTTTTTTGGGCATTAAACAATCTATTGACGGTTGGAAGCTATCATAGCCGTAGAAATCAGTGAGGCCTTCGTTTTGACTGGTTATGGCTCCCGTAACTCTAAACGAGCCAGAAGTTATGGCCGTCCGAATAATCGATATCTACAGGGTGCAACATCCACGTGCAAGGTACAACATCCGTCCGAAATGGCGAAATAGTGCCGTACGACCTTTTGAAATGCGTGCAAGGGTTTGAAACAAAACGGTACCATGGTGCACTACTCTCTAGCGATGGTAAATTGAAGACCAGCCACGGAAATCCCGTTTTACCGTAAAAATCCACGTGTCGAAAAAACGAAGGGTAAAAAACTTCCGCGACCCGATTGAGGTCGGATAGTCTTTTTAGGGCATTAAACAATCCATTGACTGCTAAAAGCTGTCATAGCCGTAGAACTCACTGAGGCCTTCGTTTTGACTGGTTATGGCTCCCGTAACTCTAAACGAGCCAGTAGTTATGGCCGTCCGAATAATCGATATCTACAGGGTGCAACATCCACGGTGCAAGGTGCGACATCCGTCCGAAATGGCGAAACAGTGTCGTACGACTTTTTGAAATGCGTGCATGGATTTGAAACGAAACGGTACCAATGTGCACCACTCTCCAGCGATGGTAAATCGAAGACCAGCCACGGTAATCCCGTTCTACAGTAAAAATCCACGTGTCGAAAAAACGAAGGGTAAAAGACTTCCTAGACCCGATTGAGATTCCGATAGTCTTTTTTGGGCATTAAACAATCCATTGATGGCTGAAAGCTGTCATAGCCATAGAACTCACTGAGGCCTTCGTTTTGACTGGTTATGGCTCCTGTAACTCTAAACGAGCCAGAAGTTATGGCCGTCCGAATAATGGATATCTACAGGGTGCAACATCCACGGTGCAAAGTGCAACATCCGTCCGAAATGGCGAAACAGTGTCGTACGACTTTATGAAATGCGTGCAAGGATTTGAAATGAAACGGTACCATGGTGCACCACTCTCCAGCGATGGTAAATTGAAGACCGGCCACGGTAATCCCGTTTTACCGTAAAAATCCACGTGTCGAAAAAACGAAGGGTAAAAAACTTCCTAGACCCGATTGAGATTCGGATAGTCTTTTTTGGGCATTGAACAATCCATTGACGGCTGAAAGCTGTCATAGCCGTAGAACTCACTGAGGCCTTTGTTTTGACTGGTTATGGCGCCCGTAACTCTAAACGAGCCAGAAGTTATGGCCTTCCGAATAATCGATATCTACAGGGTGCAACATCCACGGTGCAAGGTGGAACATCCGTCCGAAATGGTGAAACAGTGTCGTACGACTTTTTGAAATGCATGCATGGATTTGAAACGAAACGGTACCATGGTGCACCACTCTCTAGCGATGGTAAATCGAAGACCAGCCACGGTTATCCCGTTCTACCGTAAAAATCCACCTGTCAAAAAAACGAAGTGTAAAAAACTTCCTAGACTCGATTGAGATTCGGATAGTCTTTTTTGGGCATTAAACAATCCATTGACGGCTGAAAGCTGTCATAGCCGTAGAGCTCACTGAGGCCTTCGTTTTGACTGGTTATGGCTCCCGTAAATCTAAACGAGCCAGAAGTTATGGCCGTCCGAATAATCGATATCTACAGGGTGCAATATCCACGGTGCAAGGTGCAACATCCGTCCGAAATGGCGAAACAGTGTCGTACGACTTTTTGAAATGCGTGCATGGATTTGAAATGAAACGGTACCATGGTGCACCACTCTCCAGCGATGGTAAATCGAAGACCAGCCACGGTAATCCCATTCTACCGTAAAAATCCACGTGTCGTAAAAACGAAGGGTAAAAAACTTCCTAGACCCGATTGAGATTCGTATAGTCTTTTTTGGGCATTAAACAATCCATTGACGGCTGAAAGCTGTCATAGCCATAAAACTCACTGAGGCCTTCGTTTTGACTGGTTATCGCTCCCGCAACTCTAAACGAGCCAGAAGTTATGGCCGTCCGAATAATCGATATCTACAGGGTGCAACATCCACGGTGCAAGGTGCAACATCTGTCCGAAATGGCGAAACAGTATCGTACGAATTTTTGAAATACATGCATGGATTTGAAACAAAACGGTACCATGGTGCACCACTCTCCAGCGATGGTAGATCGAAGACCGGCCATGGTAATCCCGTTCTACCGTAAAAATCCACGTGTCGAAAAAACGAAGGGTAAAAAACTTCCTAGACCCGATTGAGATTCAGATAGTCTTTTTTGGGCATTAAACAATCCATTGACGGCTGGAAGCTATCATAGCCGTAGAACTCAGTGAGGCCTTCGTTTTGACTGGTTATGGCTCCCGTAACTCTAAACGAGCCAGAGGTTATGGCTGTCTGAATAATCGATATCTACAGGGTGCAACATCCACGGTGCAAGGTGCAACATCCGTCCGTAATGGCGTAACAGTGTCGTACGACTTTTTGAAATGCGTGCATGGATTTGAAACAAAACGGTACCATGGTGCACCACTCTCCAGCGATGGTAAATCGAAGACCAGCCACAGTAATCCGGTTCTACCGTAAAAATCCACGTGTCGAAAAAACGAAGGGTAAAAAACTTCCTAGACCCGATTGAGATTCGGATAGTCTTTCTTAGGCATTAAACAATCCATCGATGGCTGAAAGCTGTCACAGCCGTAGAACTCACTGAGGCCTTCGTTTTGACTGGTTATGGCTCCCACAACTCTAAACGAGCCAGAAGTTATGGCCGTCCGAATAATCGATATCTACAGGGTGCAACATCCACGGTGCAAGGAGCAACATCCGTCCGAAATGGAGAAACAGTATCGTACAGATTTTTGAAATGCGTGCATGGATTTGAAACAAAACAGTACCATGGTGCACCACTCTCCAGCGATGGTAAATCGAAGACCAGCCATGGTAATCCCGTTCTACCGTAAAAATCCACGTGTCGAAAAAAGAGGGGTAAAAACATCCTAGACCCGATTGAGATTCGGATAGTCTTTTTTGGGCATTAAACAACCCATTGACGGCTGAAAGCTGTCATAGCCGTAGAACTCACTGAGTCCTTCGTTTTGACTGGTTATGGCTCCCGTAGCTCTAAACGAGCCAGAAGTTTTGGCCGTCCGAATAATCGATATCTACAGGGTGCAACATCCACGGTGCAAGGTGCAACATCCGTCCGAAATGCCAAAACAGTGTCGTACGACTTTTTGAAATGCGTGCATGGATTTGAAACGAAACGGTACCATGGTGCACCACTCTCGAGCGATGGTAAATCGAAGACCAGCCACGGTTATCCCATCCTACCGTAAAAATCCACGTGTCGAAAAAATGAGGGGTAAAAAACTTCCTAGACCCGATTGAGATTCGGATAGTCTTTTTTGGGCATTAAACAATCCATCGACGGCTGAAAGCTGTCATAGCCGTAGAACTCACTGAGGCCTTCGTTTTGACTGGTTATCGCTCCCGCAACTCTAAACGAGCCAGAAGTTATGGCCGTCCGAATAATCGATATCTACAGGGTGCAACATCCACGGTGCAAGGTGGAACATCTGTCCGAAATGGCGAAACAGTATCGTACGAATTTTTGAAATACGTGCATGGATTTGAAACAAAACGGTACCATGGTGCACCGCTCTCCAGCGATGGTAGATCGAAGACCGGCCATGGTAATCCCGTTCTACCGTAAAAATCCACGTGTCGAAAAAACAAAGGGTAAAAAACTTCCTAGACCCGATTGAGATTCGGATAGTCTTTTTTGGGCATTAAACAATCCATTGACGGCTGGAAGCTATCATAGCCGTAGAACTCAGTGAGGCCTTCATTTTGACTGGTTATGGCTCCCGTAACTCTAAACGAGCCAGAAGTTATGGCCGTCCGAATAATCGATATCTACAGGGTGCAACATCCACGGTGCAAGGTGCAACATCCGTCCGAAATGGCGAAATAGTGCCGTACGACCTTTTGAAATGCGTGCAAGGGTTTGAAAAGAAACGGTACCATGGTGCACCACTCTCTAGTGATGGTAAATTGAAGACCAGCCACGGAAATCCCGCTTTACCGTAAAAATCCACGTGTCGAAAAAACGAAGGGTAAAAAACTTCCGCGACCCGATTGAGATTCGGATAGTCTTTTTTGGGCATTAAACAATCCATTGACTGCTGAAAGCTGTCATAGCCGTAGAACTCACTGAGGCCTTCGTTTTGACTGGTTATGGCTCCCATAAATCTAAACGAGCCAGAAGTTATGGCCGTCCGAATAATCGATATCTACAGGGTGCAACATCCACGGTGCAAGGTGCGACATCCGTCCGAAATGGCGAAACAGTGTCGTACGACTTTTTGAAATGCGTGCATGGATTTGAAAGGAAACGGTACCAATGTGAACCACTCTCCAGCGATGGTAAATCGATGACCAGCCACGGTAATCCCGTTCTACCGTAAAAATCCACGTGTCGAAAAAACGAAGGGTAAAAGACTTTCTAGACCCGATTGAGATTCGGATAGTCTTTTTTGGGCATTAAACAATTCATTGATGGCTGAAAGCTGTCATAGCCGTAGAACTCACTGAGGCCTTCGTTTTGACTGGTTATAGCTCCCGTAACTCTAAACGAGCCAGAAGTTATGACTGTCCGAATAATGGATATCTACAATGTGCAACATCCACGGTGCAAGTTGCAACATCTGTCCGAAATGGCGAAACAGTGTCGTACGACTTTTTGAAATGCGTGCAAGGGTTTGAAACGAAACGGTACCATGGTGCACCACTCTCCAGTGATGGTAAATTGAAGACCGGCCAAGGTAATCCCGTTTTACCATAAAAATCCACGTGTCGAAAAAAAGAAGGGTAAAAAACTTCCTAGACCCGATTGAGATTCGGATAGTCTTTTTTGGGCATTAAACAATCCATTGACGGCTGAAAGCTGTCATAGCCGTAGAACTCACTGAGGCCTTTGTTTTGACTGGTTATGGCTCCTGTAATTCTAAACGAGCCAGAAGTTATGGCCGTCCGAATAATCGATATCTACAGGGTGCAATATCCACGGTGCAAGGTGCAACATCCGTCCGAAATGGCGAAACGGTGTCGTACGACTTTTTGAAATGCATGCAAGGATTTGAAATGAAACGGTACCATGGTGCACCAATCTCCAGCGATGGTAAATCGAAGACCAGCCACGGTAATCCCGTTCTACCGTAAAAATCCACGTGTCGAAAAAACGAAGGGTAAAAAACTTCCTAGACCCGATTGAGATTCGGATAGTCTTTTTTGGGCATTAAACAATCCATTGACGGCTGAAAGCTGTCATAGCCGTAGAACTCACTGAGGCCTTCGTTTTGACTGGTTATGGCTCCCGTAACTCTAAACGAGCCAGAGGTTATGGCTGTCCGAATAATCGATATCTACAGGGTGCAACATCCACGGTGCAAGGTGCAACATCCGTTCGTAATGGCGTAACAGCGTCGTAAGACTTTTTGAAATGCGTGCATGGATTTGAAACGAAACGGTACCATGGTGCACCACTCTCCAGCGATGGTAAATCGAAGACCAGCCACAGTAACCCCGTTCTACCGTAAAAATCCACGTGTCGAAAAAACGAAGGGTAAAAAACATCCTAGACCCGATTGAGATTCCGATAGTCTTTTTTGGGCATTAAACAATCCATCGATGGCTGAAAGCTGTCACAGCCGTAGAACTCACTGAGGCCTTCGTTTTGATTGGTTATGGCTACCACAACTCTAAACGAGCCAGAAGTTATGGCCTTCCGAATAATCGATATCTACAGGGTGCAACATCCACGGTGCAAGGAGCAACATCCGTCCGAAATGGCGAAACAGTATCGTACGGATTTTTGAAATGCGTGCATGGATTTGAAACAAAACGGTACCATGGTGCACCACTCTCCAGCGATGGTAAATCGAAGACCAGCCATGGTAATCCCGTTCTACCGTAAAAATCCACGTGTCGAAAAAAGAAGGGTAAAAACTTCCTAGACCCGATTGAGATTCGGATAGTCTTTTTTGGGCATTAAACAATCCATTGACGGCTGAAAGCTGTCATAGCCGTAGAACTCACCGAGTCCTTCGTTTTGACTGGTTATGGCTCCCGTAGCTCTAAACGAGCCAGAAGTTATGGCCGTCCGAATAATCGATATCTACAGGGTGCAACATCCACGGTGCAAGGTGCAACATCCGTCCGAAATGGCGAAACAGTGTCGTACGACTTTTTGAAATGCGTGCATGGATTTGAAACGAAACAGTACCATGGTGCACCACTCTCGAGCGATGGTAAATCGAAGACCAGCCACGGTTATCCCGTTCTACCGTAAAAATCCACGTGTCGAAAAAACGAAGGGTAAAAAACTTCCTAGACCCGATTGAGATTCGGATAGTCTTTTTTAGGCATTAAACAATCCATCGATGGCTGAAAGCTGTCACAGCCGTAGAACTCACTGAGGCCTTCGTTTTGACTAGTTATGGCTCCCACAACTCTAAACGAGCCAGAAGTTATGGCCGTCCGAATAATCGATATCTACAGGGTGCAACATCCACGGTGCAAGGAGCAACAACCGTCCGAAATGGCGAAACAGTATCGTACGGATTTTTGAAATGCGTGCATGGATTTGAAACAAAACGGTACCATGGTGCACCACTCTCCAGCGATGGTAAATCGAAGACCAGCCATGGTAATCCCGTTCTACCGTAAAAATCCACGTGTCGAAAAAAGAAGGGTAAAAACTTCCTAGACCCGATTGAGATTCGGATAGTCTTTTTTGGGCATTAAACAACCCATTGACGGCTGAAAGCTGTCATAGCCGTAGAACTCACTGAGTCATTCGTTTTGACTGGTTATGGCTCCCGTAGCTCTAAACGAGCCAGAAGTTTTGGCCGTCCGAATAATCGATATCTACAGGGTGCAACATCCACGGTGCAAGGTGCAACATCCGTCCGAAATGGCGAAACAGTGTCGTACGACTTTTTGAAATGCGTGCATGGATTTGAAACGAAACGGTACCATGGTTCACCACTCTCGAGCGATGGTAAATCGAAGACCAGCCACGGTTATCCCGTCCTACCGTAAAAATCCACGTGTCGAAAAAACGAGGGGTAAAAAACTTCCTAGACCCGATTGAGATTCGGATAGTCTTTTTTGGGCATTAAACAATCCATCGACGGCTGAAAGCTGTCATAGCCGTAGAACTCACTGAGGCCTTCGTTTTGACTGGTTATCGCTCCTGCAACTCTAAACGAGCCAGAAGTTATGGCCGTCCGAAATATCGATATCTATAGGGTGCAACATCCACGGTGCAAGGTGCAACATTTGTCCGAAATGGCGAAACAGTATCGTACGAATTTTTGAAATACGTGCATGGATTTGAAACAAAACGGTACCATGGCGCACCGCTCTCCAGCGATGGTAGATCGAAGACCGGCCACGGTAATCCCGTTCTACCGTAAAAATCCACGTGTCGAAAAAACAAAGGGTAAAAAACTTCCTAGACCCGATTGAGATTCGGATAGTCTTTTTTGGGCATTAAACAATCCATTTGACGGCTGGAAGCTATCATAGCCGTAGAACTCAGTGAGGCCTTCGTTTTGACTGGTTATGGCTCCCGTAACTCTAAACGAGCCAGAAGTTATGGCCGTCCGAATAATCGATATCTACAGGGTGCAACATCCACGGTGCAAGGTGCAACATCCGTCCGAAATGGCGAAATAGTGCCGTACGACCTTTTGAAATGCGTGCAAGGGTTTGAAAAGAAACGGTACCATGGTGCACCACTCTCTAGCGATGGTAAATTGAAGACCAGCCATGGAAATCCCGTTTTACCGTAAAAAATCCACGTGTCGAAAAAACAAAGGGTAAAAAACTTCCGCGACCCGATTGAGATTCGGATAGTCTTTTTTGGGCACTAAACAATCCATTGACTGCTGAAAGCTGTCATAGCCGTAGAACTCACTGAGGCCTTCGTTTTGACTGGTTATGGCTCCCGTAAATCTAAACGAGCCAGAAGTTATGGCCGTCCGAATAATCGATATCTACAGGGTGCAACATCCACGGTGCAAGGTGCGACATCCGTCCGAAATGGCGAAACAGTGTCGTACGACTTTTTGAAATGCGTGCATGGATTTGAAACGAAACGGTACCAATGTGCACCACTCTCCAGCGATGGTAAATCGATGACCAGCCACGGTAATCCCGTTCTACCGTAAAAATCCACGTGTCGAAAAAACGAAGGGTAAAAGACTTCCTAGACCCGATTGAGATTCGGATAGTCTTTTTTGGGCATTAAACAATCCATTGATGGCTGAAAGCTGTCATAGCCGTAGAACTCACTAAGGCCTTCGTTTTGACTGGTTATGGCTCCCGTAACTCTAAACGAGCCAGAAGTTATGACCGTTCGAATAATGGATATCTAAAATGTGCACCATCCACGGTGCAAGGTGCAACATCCGTCCGAAATGGCAAAACAGTGTCGTACGACTTTTTGAAATGCGTGCAAGGATTTGAAACGAAACGGTACCATGGTGCACCACTCTCCAGTGATGGTAAATTGAAGACCGGCCAAGGTAATCCCGTTTTACCGTAAAAATCCACGTGTCGAAAAAAAGAAGGGTAAAAAACTTCCTATACCCGATTGAGATTCGGATAGTCTTTTTTGGGCATTAAACAATCCATTGACGGCTAAAAGCTGTCATAGCCGTAGAACTCACTGAGGCCTTTGTTTTGACTGGTTATGGCTCCCGTAATTCTAAACGAGCCAGAAGTTATGGCCGTCCGAATAATCGATATCTACAGGGTGCAATATCCACGGTGCAAGGTGCAACATCCGTCCGAAATGGCGAAACAGTGTCGTACGACTTTTTGAAATGCATGCATGGATTTGAAATGAAACGCTACCATGGTGCACCACTCTCCAGCGATGGTAAATCGAAGACCAGCCACGGTAATCCCATTCTACCGTAAAAATCCACGTGTCGAAAAAACGAAGGGTAAAAAACTTCCTAGACCCGATTGATATTCGGATAGTCTTTTTTGGGCATTAAACAAACCATTGACGGCTGAAAGCTGTCATAGCCGCACAACTCACTGAGGCCTTCGTTTTGACTGGTTATGGCTCCCGTAGCTCTAAACGAGCCAGAAGTTATGGCCGTCCGAATAATCGATATCTACTGGGTGCAACATCCACGGTGCAAGGTGCAACATTCGTCCGAAATGGCGAAACAGTGTCGTACGACTTTTTGAAATGCGTGCATGGATTTGAAATGAAACGGTACCATGGTGCACCACTCTCCAGCGATGGTAAATCGAAGACCAGCCACGGTAATCCCGTTCTACCGTAAAAATCCACGTGTTGAAAAAACGAAGGGTAAAAAACTTCCTAGGCCCGATTGAGATTCGGATAGTCTTTTTTGGACATTATTCAATCCATTGACGGCTGAAAGCGGTCATAGTCGTAGAACTCACTAAGGCCTTCGTTTTGACTGGTTATGGCTCCCGTAACTCTAAAGGAGCCAGAAGTTATGGCCGTCCGAATAGTCGATATCTACAGGGTGCAACACCCACGGTGCAAGGTGCAACATCCGTCCGGATTGGCGAAACAGTGTCGTACGACTTTTTGAAATGCATGCATGGATTTAAAATGAAACGGTACCATGGTGCACCAATCTCCAGCGATGGTAAATCGAAGACCAGCCACGGCAATCCCGTTCTAACGTAAAAATCCACGTGTCGAAAAAACGAAGTGTAAAAAACTTCCTAGACCCGATTGAGATTCGGATAGTCTTTTTTGGGCATTAAACAATCCATTGACGGCTGAAAGCTGTCATAGCCGTAGAACTCACTGAGGCCTTCGTTTTGACTGGTTATGGCTCTCGTAACTCTAAACGAGCTAGAGGTTATGGCTGTCCGAATAATCGATATCTACAGGGTGCAACATCCACGGTGCAAGGTGCAACATCCGTCCGTAATGGCGTAACAGTGTCGTACGACTTTTTGAAATGCGTGCATGGATTTGAAACGAAACGGTACCATGGTGCACCACTCTCCAGCGATGGTAAATCGATGCCCAGCCACAGTAACCCCGTTCTACCGTAAAAATCCACGTGTCGAAAAAACGAAGGGTAAAAAACATCCTAGACCCGATTGAGATTCGGATAGTCTTTTTTGGGCATTAAACAATCCATCGATGGCTGAAAGCTGTCACAGCCGTAGAACTCACTGAGACCTTCGTTTTGATTGGTTATGGCTACCACAACTCTAAATGAGCCAGAAGTTATGGCCTTCCGAATAATCGATATCTACAGGGTGCAACATCCACGGTGCAAGGAGCAACATCCGTCCGAAATAGCGAAACAGTATCGTACGGATTTTTGAAATGCGTGCATGGATTTGAAACAAAACGGTACCATGGTGCACCACTCTCCAGCGATGGTAAATCGAAGACCAGCCATGGTAATCCCGTTCTACCGTAAAAATCCACGTGTCGAAAAAAGAAGGGTAAAAACTTCCTAGACCCGATTGAGATTCGGATAGTCTTTTTTGGGCATTAAACAATCCATTGGCGGCTGAAAGCTGTCATAGCCGTAGAACTCACTGAGTCCTTCGTTTTGACTGGTTATGGCTCCCGTAGCTCTAAACGAGCCAGAAGTTATGGCCGTCCGAATAATCGATATCTACAAGGTGCAACATCCACGGTGCAAGGTGCAACATCCGTCCGGATTGGCGAAACAGTGTCGTACGACTTTTTGAAATGCATGCATGGATTTGAAATGAAACGGTACCATGGTGCACCAATCTCCAGCGATGGTAAATCGAAGACCAGCCACGGTAATCCCGTTCTACCGTAAAAATCCACGTGTCGAAAAAACGAAGGGTAAAAAACTTCCTAGACCCGATTGAGATTCGGATAGTCTTTTTTGGGCATTAAACAATCCATTAACGGCTGAAAGCTGTCATAGCCGTAGAACTCACTGAGGCCTTTGTTTTGACTGGTTTTGGCTCCCGTAACTCTAAACGATCCAGAGGTTATGGCTGTCCGAATAATCGATATCTACAGGGTGCAACATCCACGGTGCAAGGTGCAACATCCGTCCGTAATGGCGTAACAGTGTCGTACGACTTTTGAAATTGCGTGCATGGATTTGAAACGAAACGGTACCATGGCGCACCACTCTCCAGCGATGGTAAATCGAAGACCAGCCACAGTAATCCCGTTCTACCGTTAAAATCCACGTGTCGAAAAAACGAAGGGTAAAAAACTTCCTAGACCCGATTGAGATTCGGATAGTCTTTTTTGGGCATTAAACAATCCATCGATGGCTGAAAGCTGTCACAGCCGTTGAAGTCACTGAGGCCTTCGTTTTGACTGGTTATGGCTCCGACAACTCTAGACGAGCCAGAAGTTATGGCCGTCCGAAAAATCGATATCTACAGGGTGCAACATCCACGGTGCAAGGAGCAACATCCGTCCGAAATGGCGAAACAGTATTGTACGGATTTTTGAAATGCGTGCATGGATTTGAAACAAAACGGTACCATGGTGCACCACTCTCCAGCGATGGTAAATCGAAGACCAGCTATGGTAATCCCGTTCTACCGTAAAAATCCACATGTCGAAAAAAGAAGGGTAAAAACTTCCTAGACTCGATTGAGTTTCGGATAGTCTTTTTTGGGCATTAAACAATCCATTGACGGCTGAAAGCTCTCATAGCCGTAGAACTCAATGAGGCCTTCGTTTTGACTGGTTATGGCTCCCGTAACTCTAAACGAGCCAGAAGTTATGGCTGTCCGAATAATCGATATCTACAGGGTGCAACATCCACGGTGCAAGGTGCAACATCCGTCCGAAATGGCGAAACAGTGTCGTACGACCTTTTAAAATGCGTGCAAGGGTTTGAAACGAAACGGTACCATGGTGCACCACTCTCCAGCGATGGTAAATTGAAGACCAACCACGGAAATCCTCTTTTACCGTAAAAATCCACGTGTCGAAAAAACGAAGGGTAAAAAACTTCCGAGACCCGATTGAGATTCGGATAGTCTTTTTTGGGCATTAAACAATCCATTGACGGCTGAAAGCTGTCAAAGCCGTAGAACTCACTGAGGTCTTCGTGTTGACTGGTTATGGCTCCCATAACTCTAAACGATCCAGAAGTTATTGCCGTCCGAATAATGGATATCTATAGGGTGCAACATCCACGGTGCAAGGTGCAACATCCGTCCGAAATGGCGAAACAGTGTCGTACGACTTTTTCAAATGCGTGCAAGGATTTGAAAAGAAACGGTACCGTGGTGCACCACTCTCCAGCGATGGTAAATTGAAGACCGGCCACGGTAATCCCGCTTTACCGTAAAAATCCACGCGTCGAAAAAACGAAGGGTAAAAAACTTCCGAGACCCGATTGAGATTCGGATAGTCTTTTTTGGGCATTAAACAATCCATTGACGGCAGAAAGCTATCATAGCCGTAGAACTCATTGAGGCCTTCGTTTTGACTGGTTATGGCTCCCGTAACTCTAAACGAGCCAGAAGTTATGGCCGTCCGAATAATCGATATCTACAGGGTGCAACATCCACGGTGCAAGGTGCAACATCCGTCCGAAATGGCGAAACAGTGTTGTACGACTTTTTGAAATGCGTGCATGGATTTGAAACAATACTGTACCATGGTGCACCACTCTACAGCGATGGTAAATCGAAGATCATCCACGGTAATCCCGTTCTACCGTAAAAATCCACGTGTCGAAAAAACGAAGGGTAAAAAACATCCTAGACCCGATTGAGATTCGGATAGTCTTTTTTGGGCATTAAACAATCCATCGACGGCTGAAAGCTGTCATAGCCGTAGAACTCACTGAGGCCTTCGTTTTGATTGGTTATGGCTCCCGTAACTCTAAACGAGCCAGAAGTTATGGCCGTCCGAATAATCGATATCTACAGGGTGCAACATCCACGGTGCAAGGTGCAACATCCGTCCGAAATGGCGAAATAGTGTAGTACGAATTTTTGAAATACGTGCATGGATTTGAAACAAAACGGTACCATAGTGCACCACTCTCCAGCGATGGTAGATCGAAGACCGGCCATGGTAATCCCGTTCTACAGTAAAAATCCACGTGTCGAAAAAACGAAGGGTAAAAAACTTCCTAGACCCGATTGAGATTCGGATAGTCTTTATTGGGCATTAAACAATCCATTGATGGCTGGAAGCTATCATAGCCGTAGAACTCAGTGAGGCCTTCGTTTTGACTGGTTATGGCTCCCGTAACTCTAAACGAGCCAGAAGTTATGGCCGTCCGAATAATCGATATCTACAGGGTGCAACATCCACGGTGCAAGGTGCAACATCCGTCCGAAATGGCAAAATAGTGCCGTACGACCTTTTGAAATGCGTGCAAGGGTTTGAAACGAAATGGTACCAATGTGCACCTCTCTCTAGCGATGGTAAATTGGAGACCAGCCACGGAAATCCCGTTTTACCGTAAAAATCTACGTGTCGAAAAAACGAAGGGTAAAAAACTTCCGCGACCCGATTGAGATTCGGATAGTCTTTTTTGGGCATTAAACAATCCACTGACTGCTGAAAGCTATCATAGCCGTAGAACTCACTGAGGCCTTCGTTTTGACTGGTTATGGCTCCCGTAACTCTAAACGAGCCAGTAGTTATGGCCGTCCGAATAATCGATATCTACAGGGTGCAACATCCACGGTGCAAGGTGCGACATCCGTCCGAAATGGCGAAACAGTGTCGTACGACTTTTTGAAATGCGTGCATGGATTTGAAATGAAACGGTACCAATGTGCACCACTCTCCAGCGATGGTAAATCGAAGACCAGCCACGGTAATCCCGTTCTACCGTAAAAATCCACGTGTCGAAAAAACGAAGGGTAAAAGACTTCCTAGACCCGATTGAGATTCAGATAGTCTTTTTTGGGCATTAAAGAATCCATTGATCGCTGAAAGCTGTCATAGCCGTAGAACTCACTGAGGCCTTCGTTTTGACTGGTTATGGCTCCCGTAACTCTAAACGAGCCAGAAGTTATGGCCGTCCGAATAATGGATATCTACAATGTGTAACATCCACGGTGCAAGGTGCAACATCCGTCCGAAATGGCGAAACAGTGTCGTACGACTTTTTGAAATTCGTGCAAGGATTTGAAACGAAATGGTACCATGGTCTACCACTCTCCAGCGATGGTAAATTGAAGACCGACCAAGGTAATCCCGTTTTACCGTAAAAATCCACGTGTCGAAAAAACGAAGGGTAAAAAACTTCCTAGACCCGATTGAGATTCGGATAGTCTTTTTTGGGCATTAAACAATCCATTGACGGCTGAAAGCTGTCATGGCCGTACAACTCACTGAGGCCTTCGTTTTGACTGGTTATGGCTCCCGTAGCTCTAAACGAGCCAGAAGTTATGGTCGTCTGAATAATCGATATCTACTGGGTGCAACATCCACGGTGCAAGGTGCAACATTCGTCCGAAATGGCGAAACAGTGTCGTACGACTTTTTGAAATGTGTGCATGGATTTGAAATGAAACGGTACCATGGTGCACCACTCTCCAGCGATGGTAAATCAAAGACCAGCCACGGTAATCCCGTTCTACCGTAAAAATCCACGTGTTGAAAAAACGAAGGGTAAAAAACTTCCTAGGCCCGATTGAGATTCGGATAGTCTTTTTTGGACATTAAACAATCCATTGACGGCTGAAAGCTGTCATAGCCGTAGAACTCACTAAGGCCTTCGTTTTGACTGGTTATGGCTCCCGTAACTCTAAACGAGCCAGAAGTTATGGCCGTCCGAATAATCGATATCTACAGGGTGCAACAGCCACGGTGCAAGGTGCAACATCCGTACGGATTGGCGAAACGGTGTCGTACGACTTTTTGAAATGCATGCATGGATTTGAAATGAAACGGTACCATGTTGCACCAATCTCCAGCGATGGTAAATCGAAGACCAGCCACGGTAATCCCGTTCTACCGTAAAAATCCACGTGTCGAAAAAACGAAGGGTAAAAAACTTCCTAGACCCGATTGAGATTCGGATAGTCTTTTTTGGGCATTAAACAATCCATTAACGGCTGAAAGCTGTCATAGCCGTAGAACTCACTGAGGCCTTCGTTTTGACTGGTTATGGCTCCCGTAACTCTAAACGATCCAGAGGTTATGGCTGTCCGAATAATCGATATCTACAGGGTGCAACTTCCGTCCGTAATGGCGTAACAGTGTCGTACGACTTTTGAAATTGCGTGCATGGATTTGAAACGAAACGGTACCATGGCGCACCACTCTCCAGCGATGGTAAATCGAAGACCAGCCACAGTAATCCCGTTCTACCGTTAAAATCCACGTGTCGAAAAAACGAAGGGTAAAAAACTTCCTAGACCCGATTGAGATTCGGATAGTCTTTTTTGGGCATTAAACAATCCATCGATGGCTGAAAGCTGTCACAGCCGTTGAAGTCACTGAGGCCTTCGTTTTGACTGGTTATGGCTCCGACAACTCTAGACGAGCCAGAAGTTATGGCCGTCCGAATAATCGATATCTACAGGGTGCAACATCCACGGTGCAAGGAGCAACATCCGTCCGAAATGGCGAAACAGTATCGTACGGATTTTTGAAATGCGTGCATGGTTTTGAAACAAAACGGTACCATGGTGCACCACTCTCCAGCGATGGTAAATCGAAGACCAGCTATGGTAATCCCGTTCTACCGTAAAAATCCACGTGTCGAAAAAAGAAGTGTAAAAACTTCCTAGACTCGATTGAGTTTCGGATAGTCTTTTTTGGGCATTAAACAATCCATTGACGGCTGAAAGCTGTCATAGCCGTAGAACTCACTGAGGCCTTCGTTTTGACTGGTTATGGCTCCCGTAACTCTAAACGAGCCAGAAGTTATGGCTGTCCGAATAATCGATATCTACAGGGTGCAACATCCACGGTGCAAGGTGCAACATCCGTCCGAAATGGCGAAACAGTGTCGTACGACCTTTTAAAATGCGTGCAAGGGTTTGAAACGAAACGGTACCATGGTGCACCACTCTCCAGCGATGGTAAATTGAAGACCAACCACGGAAATCCTCTTTTACCGTAAAAATCCACGTGTCGAAAAAACGAAGGGTAAAAAACTTCCGAGACCCGATTGAGATTCGGATAGTCTTTTTTGGGCATTAAACAATCCATTGACGGCTGAAAGCTGTCAAAGCCGTAGAACATACTGAGGTCTTCGTGTTGACTGGTTATGGATCCCATAACTCTAAACGAGCCAGAAGTTATTGCCGTCCGAATAATGGATATCTACAGGGTGCAACATCCACGGTGCAAGGTGCAACATCCGTCCGAAATGGCGAAACAGTGTCGTACGACTTTTTGAAATGCGTGCAAGGATTTGAAAAGAAACGGTACCGTGGTGCACCACTCTCCAGCGATGGTAAATTGAAGACCGGCCACGGTAATCCCGCTTTACCGTAAAAATCCACGCGTCGAAAAAACGAAGGGTAAAAAACTTCCGAGACCCGATTGAGATTCGGATAGTCTTTTTTGGGCATTAAACAATCCATTGACGGCAGAAAGCTATCATTGCCGTAGAACTCATTGAGGCCTTCGTTTTGACTGGTTATGGCTCCCGTAACTCTAAACGAGCCAGAAGTTATGGCCGTCCGAATAATCGATATCTACAGGGTGCAACATCCACGGTGCAAGGTGCAGCATCCGTCCGAAATGGCGAAACAGTGTTGTACGACTTTTTGAAATGCGTGCATGGATTTGAAACAATACTGTACCATGGTGCACCACTCTACGGCGATGGTAAATCGAAGATCATCCACGGTAATCCCGTTCTACCGCAAAAATCCACGTGTCGAAAAAACGAAGGGTAAAAAACATCCTAGACCCAATTGAGATTCGGATAGTCTTTTTTGGGCATTAACCAATCCATTGACGGCTGAAATCTGTCATAGCCGTAGAACTCACTGAGGCCTTCATTTTGATTGGTTATGGCTCCCGTAACTCTAAACGAGCCATAAGTTATGGCTGTCCGAATAATCGATATCTACAGGGTGCAACATCCACGGTGCAAGGTGCAACATCCGTCCGAAATGGCGAAATAGTGTCGTACGACTTTTTGAAATGCGTGCATGGATTTTAACGAAACGGTACCAATGTGCACCACTCTCCAGCGATGGTAGATCGAAGACCGGCCACGGTAATCCCGTTCTACCGTAAAAATCCACGTGTCGAAAAAACGAAGGGTAAAAAACTTCCTAGACCCGATTGAGATTCGGATAGTCTTTTTTGGGCATTAAACAATCCATTGATGGCAAAAAGCTGTCATAGCCGTAGAACTCACTGAGGCTTTCGTTTTGACTGGTTATGACTCCCGTAACTCTAAACGAGCCAGAAGTTATGGCTGTCCAAATAATCGATATCTACAGGGTGCAACATCCACGGTGCAAGGTGCAACATCCGTCTGAAATAGCGAAACAGTGTCGTACGACTTTTTGAAATGCGTGCATGGATTTGAAATGAAACGGTACCATGGTGCACCACTCTCGAGCGATGGTAAATCAAAGACCAGCCACGGTTATCCCGTTCTACCGTAAAAATCCACATGTCGAAAAAACGATGGGTAAAAAACTTCCTAGACCCGATTGAGATTCGGATAGTCTTTTTTGGGCATTAAACAATCCATCGAAGGCTGAAAGCTGTCATAGCCGTAGAACTCACTGAGGCCTTCGTTTTGACTGGTTATAGCTCCCGCAACTCTAAACGAGCCAGAAGTTATGGCCGTCCGAATAATCGATATCTACAGGGTGCAACATCCACGGTGCAAGGTGCAAGATCTGTCCGAAATGGCGAAACAGTATCGTACGAATTTTTGAAATGCGTGCATGGATTTGAAACAAAACAGTACCATGGTGCACCACTCTCCAGCGATGGTAGATCGAAGACCGGCCATGGTAATCCCGTTCTACCGTAAAAATCCACGTGTCGAAAAAAGAAGTGTAAAAACTTCCTAGACTCGATTGAGTTTCGGATAGTCTTTTTTGGGCATTAAACAATCCATTGACGGCTGAAAGCTGTCATAGCCGTAGAACTCACTGAGGCCTTCGTTTTGACTGGTTATGGCTCCTGTAATTCTAAACGAGCCAGAAGTTATGGCCGTCCGAATAATCGATATCTACAGGGTGCAACATCCACGGTGCAAGGTGCAACATCCGTCCGAAATGGCGAAATAGTGTCGTACGACCTTTTGAAATGCGTGCAAGGGTTTGAAACGAAACAGTTCCATGGTACACCACTCTCTAGCGATGGTAAATTGAAGACCAGCCACGGAAATCCCGTTTTACCGTAAAAATCCACGTGTCGAAAAAACGAAGGGTAAAAAACTTCCGCGACCCGATTGAGATTCGGATAGTCTTTTTTGGGCATTAAACAATCCATTAACTGCTGAAAGCTGTCATAGCCGTAGAACTCACCGAGGCCTTCGTTTTGACTGGTTATGGCTCCCGTAAATCTAAATGAGCCAGTAGTTATGGCCGTTCGAATAATCGATATCTACAGGGTGCAACATCCACGGTGCAAGGTGCGACATCCGTCCGAAATGGCGAAACAGTGTCGTATGACTTTTGAAATGCGTGCATGGATTTGAAGCGAAACGGTACCAATGTGCACCACTCTCCAGCGATGGTAAATCGAAGACCAGCCACGGTAATCCCGTTCTACCGTAAAAATCCACGTGTCGAAAAAACAAAGGGTAAAAAACTTCCTAGACCCGATTGAGATTCGGATAGTCTTTTTTGGGCATTAAACAATCCATTGATGGATGAAAGCTGTCATAGCCGTAGAACTCATTGAGGCCTTCGTTTTGACTGGTTATTGCTCCCGTAACTCTAAACGAGCCAGAAGTTATGGCCGTCCGAATAATGGATATCTACAGGGTGCAACATCCACGGTGCAAGGTGCAACATCCATCCGAAATGGCGAAACAGTGTCGTACGACTTTTTGAAATGCGTGCAAGGATTTGAAACGAAACGGTACCATGGTGCACCACTCTTCAGCGATGGTAAAATTAAGACCGGCCACGGTAATCCCGTTTTACCGTAAAAATCCACGTGTCGAAAAAACGAAGGGTAAAAAACGTCCTAGACCCAATTGAGATTCTGATAGTCTTTTTTGGGCATTAAACAATCCATTGACGGCTCAAAGCTGTCATAGCCGTAGAACTCACTGAGGCCTTCGTTTTGACTGGTTATGGCTCCCGTAACTCTAAACGAGCCAGAAGTTATGGCCTTCCGAATAATCGATATCTAGAGGGTGCAACATCCACGGTGCAAGGTGCAACATCCGTCCGAAATGGCGAAACAATGTCGTACGACTTTTTGAAATGCGTTTGTTATCCCGCTTTTTGGCAAAGCCGTGATACCAAAAGATTGGTCGAAAACGGGAAACAGTTCATCTCAGAGATTGGTTACACTTCACTTAGCTATGGATATCGGTGAATTTTTCCCTAGACCGGATCAGGCCACAATTGATAGGACATGACAAGAAAGGTTGTAGGAGCCATCATTCCAAGTTTCAAGTCAATCCGAGTTCGTATGCTCAAGATATGGTGGATTCAGTGTGAAGAGAAATAGTCAATTGTCTGGTTCGAAACCATGAAGTTCGAACCCATCCTGTTCGAACCCATACTGTTCGAACCCATCCACGCCCTCTCCTTCGAACCCACCTAGTTCGAACCCATCCACGTCCTTGCCTTCGAAGCCATGAAGTTCGAACCCAAGCCACGTTCGAACCCATCAGCTAGCACCTACCTCGACTCCATCGCTTTCGACTCCATCGCCTTCGAATCCACCACAGTGGCCTACCTTCGAATCCATGACTTCACTCGGCCTCGCATCCTCACTTCGAACCCATCGAGTGACCCAGTTCGAACCGATCAAGTTCGAACCCATAAGGATTCCTGGATTCGAATCAGTCACGTTCGAAACCAGGAATACTTCCTATTTCGAATCCACCGAGTCAATCGGTTTGGATGACGTGTTCGCCGTAGTTCACGGAGTCGAAGCGGTCCATTCGGAGATAAGTAAGGATCGATTCGAAAAATGCGCGCCACGTCACTGCAAGCCCACGTGCACTGATGGATTCGAAATCATGGGTTCGAACTCATGGGTTCGAACGACACAGCCAACCGAAAATGCTAATTTCGAACCGAGCATATCTCCTTAACCACACATCCAAATGCAACCAAATTTTCACAGTAGCTTCCATATGAGGTAAAGATTGTTCCTGCCAAGTTTCAGCTTGATTGGACCATTTCTTGATGGGTTCGAAATCACTTCGAACCGATGTCAGATCGAGACGAAACTTGGTGGGGTCGGTCGCGTGGGCCCACTCACGTGCCAGAAGAAGTCTCACGAAATTTCAGCAAGATCTGGGACTCCAACGCCTATAAATAGCACCCTGAAGCCTTCAGAAAGGGGGATCTTCGGAGAACTTCTGCCATTGAATGCCAAGACTCTGCCGGATTCAAGTTTAACTATCAGAATCGCTGTTGTATTCAGATTTCAAAGCAATTGTCAGCTGTAATCCATTGTAATCGATTGAATCGAGCAAAGCAATAAAGAGAAACCCTTCAAAGTGGACGTAGGCACGAACGCCGAACCACTATAAATCCTGTGTTTGTGATTGTTGCTTGTGAATTATTGTGATTTGTTATTTAGAGCTGAATTACATATTGATTGTTGCTGAGTTCTGTGTTGAATATTATCGGATTGATTACGTAAACGGGTGCTTTCACGACTTTGGGTGTTTGTGACCAATTTTGGCGCAAACATTTTGGCGCTTTCACTGAGAATTGAACTCAGGAAGAAGTTGAATTTGAAAATTCAGGAGTTCAGATCTAGGAATTATGGCAAGACAATCGAGTAGGAGGCCAAGGACTGAGAGAAGTGAACCACAAGGAAGCCAAGAGGCTTCCTCAGGAGCAAATCAACCATCGATATACATTACTAGGGACGAGATGGAAACTATGATGAAGAGGCAAGAGGAAATGATCCAGAGTTTATTCCAACAGATAGGACAGCTTGGAGCACAAAATAGGGAAGCCAATGGAGTCCAGAACGGAGCGGGACCATCCGGCGTAGCACCAGAGCTAGGGGGCACACATATGGACAATGTTGACCCAACCTTGGAAAGAGAGAGAGAAGGATCTGCGCAACCTAGGAGTAGTAGAGGAGTGAACGTTCAGTCAAGGGGGCAGATCCCGGAGTTACCTCGTGAACTCGGGGGGCAGGTTGGAAGTAGTGAACAAGGATTACATCTCGGAGACAATGACCGATTAGCAGAGATAGTTAGAAGAGCTTTGAGAGGCGCTATGGTGAACAAAGATTTGGAAGATGTCAATAGAAGTCCTTTTACTTCAGCAATCAGGCAAGCTAGGAACCCGCCTGATTTCAAACTACCATCATTGGATATGTATGACGGGAGAACGGACCCCATGGTCCATCTGACAAAATATATGAGGCATATGGAAGTACTGGGGGCATCGGAGGAGGTTATGGCCCGGTGTTTTCCATTGTACTTGACAGATATCGCTGCACTATGGTTTAGACAGTTGGAGAACGGATCCATCGGAACATGGAATAGTTTAGTTGAGAGATTTATGAGGCAGTTCAGGGTTCATATTACAAGACCCAAGAACGTGATGACTCTGGCAACCCTAAAGCAAAAAGCCGGAGAGACCTTGAGAAGTTATTTAGCACGATTTAATGCAGCAGCAGCTTCAGTGGATAGAGCGGATCCGTCCATGTTGGTAATGGCAGCTGTGTCCGGAATAGCTGACGGCACAGAGTTCAAGAATTCATTGACTAAAGATCCACCCATTGATCTAGAGGAATTCTATCATGAAGCAGAAAAGTTTTTACGATTAGAAGATGCGAATGCCGAGAGAGAAGAAGGAGATGGGATAGAAGTTTTTGCATTTAGAGACGAAAAGCCTCTTAAAAAAGATTCGGATAAAGGTAAAAGAAAGATTGAGAATGACAGAGACAGATCAAAGCGGCAACGGAGGGAGCCACGGTTCACCACCTACGCTGAGTTGAACGAGAGCCTGGAACGAATTTATCAGGATACCAAAGAACAGATTCCGTATCGTAGGCCAATGCGAAGGGATCCTACTTCTGACGAAAGGAAATCAGATAAGTTCTGTGTATTCCATGAATTAAATGGTCATAATACTAATGATTGTAGGCACCTGAAGGACGAGGTGGAAGGGCATATCAGGAATGGTATGCTCCTTCAATATGTAAGGAGACGAGCTCCTGTGGCGGAACCAGAACGACCACCGTCCACATCAGCTAGGGGCGATCCTGAATCAAGGCACCATTTGGTTATCAATTGAGCTACTCGCACATGTATGGGGTCGCGAACGATCCCTAGGTATGCTCTGAGACGGCGATGAACCGCCCCTATAAACGATCCAGGAACTCACCCGAACATGATCCTGGCATCGATAACACCAAGCCCTCCCGGGCACACACACAACTCGCCTCGAACGGCACCCGATCGCGAACGATCACCACCCGACTTCGAACAGTCATAACTCGCCTTACCTCAATGGCTTGATCGCGAACGGTCGTCACTTGAGGTCCGACATCCGACCACGAACGGTCACGAATTCGCCTCGAACGGCACACGATCGCGAACGATCGCTTTCTGCCTTGAACGGCACAGACCGCGAACGGTCACAGATTCGCCTCGAACGGCACACGATCGCGAACGATCACTTCCTGCCTCGAACGCCATCGATCGCGAACGGTCATGGCTCACTGATTATGAAATCCGACCTCGAACGGTCACCATTCGCCTTGAACGGCACTTGGTCGCGAACGATCATCATTTGCCACGAACGGCAGTCGACCGCGAACGGTCCCATCTCATTATTCGCCGCGAACGGCATCGACCGCGAACGGTCCTATTCCATCTTATGCCACGAACGGCACGGACCGCGAACGGTCCCGATTCACTTCAAGCAGCATACGATCCCGAACGATCGAAGCATGAATTTATACGTTCGACCGCGCACGGTCGCACTTCACCTCGAATGACTCGATCACGAACGATCGTCATTTGAAGTTGAGCGCTTGACCACGAACGGCCGCACTTCATCCCAAATGGCTCGATCCCGAACGATCGTCATTTGAGGACATATGAAACTATTGAGTTCTTTGCAGGTTGATAATCGGATACGAACATCCAACTCAAGGCATTACAAAACACACCTTCCTACAGCAAGGCATGTTTTGGGGGGCAAAGTGTTATCCCGCTTTTTGGCAAAGCCGTGATACCAAAAGATTGGTCGAAAACGGGAAACAGTTCATCTCAGAGATTGGTTACACTTCACTTAGCTATGGATATCGGTGAATTTTGCCCGAGACCGGATCAGGCCACAATTGATAGGACATGACAAGAAAGGTTGTAGGAGCCATCATTCCAAGTTTCAAGTCAATCCGAGTTCGTATGCTCAAGATATGGTGGATTCAGTGTGAAGAGAAATAGTCAATTGTCTGGTTCGAAACCATGAAGTTCGAACCCATCCTGTTCGAACCCATATTGTTCGAACCCATCCACGCCCTCTCCTTCGAACCCACCTAGTTCGAACCCATCCACGTCCTTGCCTTCGAAGCCATGAAGTTCGAACCCAAGCCACGTTCGAACCCATCAGCTAGCACCTACCTCGACTCCATCGCTTTCGACTCCATCGCCTTCGAATCCACCACAGTGGCCTACCTTCGAATCCATGACTTCACTCGGCCTCGCATCCTCACTTCGAACCCATCGAGTGACCCAGTTCGAACCGATCAAGTTCGAACCCATAAGGATTCCTGGATTCGAATCAGTCACGTTCGAAACCAGGAATACTTCCTATTTCGAATCCACCGAGTCAATCGGTTTGGATAACGTGTTCGCCGTAGTTCACGGAGTCGAAGCGGTCCATTCGGAGATAAGTAAGGATCGATTCGAAAAATGCGCGCCACGTCACTGCAAGCCCACGTGCACTGATGGATTCGAAATCATGGGTTCGAACTCATGGGTTCGAACGACACAGCCAACCGAAAATGCTAATTTCGAACCGAGCATATCTCCTTAACCACACATCCAAATGCAACCAAATTTTCACAGTAGCTTCCATATGAGGTAAAGATTGTTCCTGCCAAGTTTCAGCTTGATTGGACCATTTCTTGATGGGTTCGAAATCACTTCGAACCGATGTCAGATCGAGACGAAACTTGGTGGGGTCGGTCGCGTGGGCCCACTCACGTGCCAGAAGAAGTCTCAAGAAATTTCAGCAAGATCTGGGCCTCCAACGCCTATAAATAGCACCCTGAAGCCTTTAGAAAGGGGGATCTTCGGAGAACTTCTGCCATTGAATGCCAAGACTCTGCCGGATTCAAGTTTAACTATGAGAATCACTGTTGTATTCAGATTTCAAAGCAATTGTCAGCTGTTATCCATTGTAATCGATTGAATCGAGCAAAGCAATAAAGAGAAACCCTTCAAAGTGGACGTAGGCACGAACGCCGAACCACTATAAATCCTGTGTTTGTGATTGTTGCTTGTGAATTATTGTGATTTGTTACTTAGAGCTGAATTACATATTGATTGTTGCTGAGTTCTGTGTTGAATATTATCGGATTGATTACGTAAACGGGTGCTTTCACGACTTTGGGTGTTTGTGACCAATTTTGGCGCAAACCGCGTTCACGGATTTGAAATGAAACGGTACCATGGTGCACCACTCTCCAGCGATGGTAAATCGAAGACTAGCCACGGTAATCCCGTTCTATCGTAAAAATCCACGTGTCGAAAAAACGAAGGGTAAAAAACGTCCTAGACCCGATTGAGATTCGGATAGTCTTTTTTGGGCATTAAACAATCCATTGACAGCTGAAAGCTGTCATAGCCGTAGAACTCACTGAGGCCTTCGTTTTGACTGGTTATGGCTCCCGTAACTCTAAACGAGCCAGAAGTTATGGCCGTCCGAATAATCGATATCTACAGGGTGCAACATCCACGGTGCAAGGTGCAACATCCGTCCGTAATGGCGTAAGAGTGTCGTACGACTTTTTGAAATGCGTGCATGAATTTGAAACGAAACGGTACCATGGTGCACCACTCTGCAGCGATGGCAAATCGAAGACCAGCCACAGTAATCCCGTTCTACCGTAAAAATCCACGTGACGAAAAAACGAAGGGTAAAAACTTCCTAGACCCGATTGAGATTCGGATAGTCTTTTTTGGGCATTAAACAATCCATCGACGGCTAAAAGCTGTCACTTCCGTAGAAATCACTAAGGCCTTCGTTTTGACTGGTTATGGCTCCCGCAACTCTATACGAGGCAGAAGTTATGGCCGTTCGAATAATCGATATCTACAGGGTGCAACATCCACGGTGCAAGGTGCAACATCCGTCCGAAATGGCGAAACAGTATCGTACGAATTTTTGAAATGCGTGCATGGATTTGAAACAAAACGGTACCATGGTGCACCACTCTCCAGCGATGGTAAATTGAAGACCAGCCATGGTAATCCCGTTCTACCGTAAAAATCCACGTGTCGAAAAAACGAAGGGTAAAAACTTCCTAGACCCGATTGAGATTCGGACAGTCTTTTTTGGGCATTAAACAATCCATTAACAGCTGAAAGCTGTCATAGCCATAGAACTCACTGAGGCCTTCGTTTTGACTAGTTATGGCTTCCGTAATTCTAAACGAGCCAGAAGTTATGGCCGTCTGAATAATCGATATCTACAGGGTGCAACATCCATGGTGCAAGGTGCAACATCCGTCCGAAATGGCGAAACAGTGTCGTACGACTTTGTGAAATGCGTGCAAGGATTTGAAACGAAACGGTACCATGGTGCACCACTCTCCAGCGATGGTAAATGGAAGACCGGCAACGGTAATCCCGTTTTACAGTAAAAATCCACGTGTGGAAAAAACGAAGGGTAAAAAACTTCCTAGACCCGATTGAGATTCAGATAGTCTTTTTTGGGCATTAAACAATCCATTGACGGCTGAAAGCTGTCATAGCCGCAGAACTCACTAAGGCCTTCGTTTTGACTGGTTATGGCTCCCGTAACCCTAAACAAGCCAGAAGTTATGGCCTTCCGAATAATCGATATTTACAGGGTGCAACATCCACGGTGCAAGGTGCAACATTCGTCCGAAATGGCGAAACAGCGTCGTACGACTTTTTGAAATGCGTGCATGGATTTGAAACAAAACGGTACCATGGTGCACCGCTCTCTAGCGATGGTAAATCGAAGACCAGCCACGGTTATCCCGTTTTACCGTAAAAATCAACGTTTCGAAAAAACGAAGGGTAAAAAACTTCCTAGACCCGATTGAGATTCGGATAGTCTTTTTTGGGCATTGACAATCCATTGACGGCTGAAAGCTGTCATAGCCGTAGAACTCACTGAGGCGTTCGTTTTGACTGGTTATGGCTCCCGTAACTCTAAACGAGCCAGAAGTTATGGCCGTCCGAATAATCGATATCTACAGGGTGCAACATCCACGGTGCAAGGTGCAACATCCGTCCGTAATGGCGAAACAGTGTCGTACGACTTTTTGAAATGCGTGCATGGATTTGAAAGGAAATGGTACCATGGTGCACCACTCTCCAGCGATGGTAAATCGAAGACCAGCCACGGTAATCCCGTTGTACCGTAAAAATCCACGTGTCGAAAAAACGAAGGGTAAAAAACTTCCTAGACCCGATTGAGATTCGGATAGTCTTTTTTGGGCATTAAACAATCCATTGACGGCTGAAAGCTGCCATAGCCGTACAACTCACTGAGGCCTTCGTTTTGACTGCTTATGGCTCCCGTAGCTCTAAACGAGCCAGAAGTTATGGCCGTCCGAATAATCGATATCTACTGGGTGCAACATCCACGGTGCAAGGTGCAACATCCGTCCGAAATGGAGAAACAGTGTCGTACGACTTTTTGAAATGCGTGCATGGATTTGAAATGAAACGGTACCATGGTGCACCACTCTCCAGCGATGGTAAATCGAAGACCAGCCACGGTAATCCCGTTCTACCGTAAAAATCCACGTGTTGAAAAAACGAAGGGTAAAAAACTTCCTAGGCGCGATTGAGATTTTGATAGTCTTTTTTGGGCATTAAACAATCCATTAACGGCTGAAAGCTGTCATAGCCGTAGAACTCACTAAGGCCTTCGTTTTGAGTGGTTATGGCTCCCGTAACTCTAAACGAGCCAGAAGTTATGGCCGTCCGAATAATCGATATCTACAGGGTGCAACAGCCACGGTGCAAGGTGCAACATCCGTCCGAAATGGAGAAACAGTGTCGTATGACTTTTTGAAATGCATGCATGGATTTGAAATGAAACGGTACCATGGTGCACCACTCTCCAGCGATGGTAAATCGAAGACCAGCCACGGTTGTCCCGTTCTACCGTAAAAATCCACGTGTCAAAAAAACGAAGGGTAAAAAAACTTTCTAGACCCGATTGAGATTCGGTTAGTCTTTTTTGGGCATTAAACAATCCATTGACGGCTGAAAGCTGTCATAGCCGTAGAACTCACTGAGGCCTTCGTTTTGACTGGTTATGGCTCCCATAACTCTAAAGGAGCCAGAAGTTATGGCCGTCCGAATTGTCGATATCTACAGGGTGCAACATCCACGGTGCAAGGTGCAACATCCATCCGTAATGGCGTAACAGTGCCGTACGACTTTTTGAAATGCATGCATGGATTTGAAACGAAACGGTACCATGGTGCACCACTCTCCAGCGATGGTAAATCGAAGACCAGCCACAGTAATCCCGTTCTACCGTAAAAATCCACGTGTCGAAAAAACGAAGGGTAAAAAACTTCCTGGACCCGATTGACATTCGGATAGTCTTTTTTGGGCATTAAACAATCCATCGACGGCTGAAAGCTATCAGAGCCATAGAACTCACTGAGGCCTTCGTTTTGACTGGTTATGGCTCCCACAACTCTAAACGAGCCAGAAGTTATGGCCGTCCGAATAATCGATATCTACAGGGTGCAACATCCGTCTGAAATGCCGAAACAGTATCGTACAAATTTTTGAAATGCGTGCATGGATTTGAAACAAACGGTACCATGGTGCACCACTCTCTAGCGATGGTAAATCGAAGACCAGCCATGGTAATCCCGTTCTACCGTAAAAATCCACGTGTCGAAAAAACGAAGGGTAAAGAACTTCCTAGACCCGATTGAGATTTGGATAGTCTTTTTTGGGCATTAAAAAATCCATTAACGGCTGGAAGCTGCCACAGCCGTAGAACACACTGAGGCCTTCGTTTTGACTGGTTATGGCTCCCGTAATTCTAAACGAGCCAGAAGTTATGGCCGTCCGAATAATCGATATCTACTGGGTGCAACATCCACGGTGCAAGGTGCAACATCCGTCCGAAATGGCGAAACAGTGTCGTACGACTTTTTAAAATGCGTGCATGGATTTGAAACGAAAGGGTACCATGATGCAACACTCTCCAGCGATGGTAAATCGAAGACAAGCCACGGTAATCCCATTCTACCGTAAAAATTCACGTGTCGAAAATACGAAGGGTGAAAAACTTCCTAGACCCGATTGAGATTCAGATTGTCTTTTTTGGGTATTAAACAATCCATTGATGGCTGAAAGCCGTCATAGCCGTACAACTCACTGAGGCCTTTGTTTTGACTGGTTATGGCTCCCGTAGCTCTAAACGAGCCAGAAGTTATGGCCGTCCGAATAATCGATATCTACTGGGTGCAACATCCACGGTGCAAGGTGCAACATCCGTCCGAAATGGCGAAACAGTGTCGTACGACTTTTTGAAATGCGTGCATGGATTTGAAATGAAACGGTACCATGGTGCACCACTCTCCAGCGATGGTAAATCGAAGACCAGCCACGGTAATCCCGTTCTACCGTAAAAATCCACGTGTTGAAAAAACGAAGGGTAAAAAACTTCCTAGGCCTGATTGAGATTCAGATAGTCTTTTTTGGGCATTAAACAATCCATTGACGGCTGAAAGCTGTCATAGCCGTAGAGCTCACTAAGGCCTTCGTTTTGACTGGTTATGGCTCCCGTAACTCTAAACGAGCCAGAAGTTATGGCCGTCCGAATAATCGATATCTACAGGGTGCAACAGCCACTGTGCAAGGTGCAACATCCGTCTGAAATGGCGAAACAGTGTCGTACGACTTTTTGAAATGTGTGCATGGATTTGAAATGAAACAGTACCATGGTGCACCACTCTCCAGCGATGGTAAATCGAAAACTAGCCACGGTAATCCCGTTCTACCTAAAAATCCACGTGTCGAAAAAACGAAGGGTAAAAAACTTCCTAGACCCGATTGAGATTCAGATAGTCTTTTTTGGGCATTAAACAATCCATTGACGGCTGAAAGCTGTCATAGCCGTAGAACTCATTGAGGCCTTCGTTTTGACTGGTAATGGCTCCCGTAACTCTAAACGAGCCAGAAGTTATGGCCGTCCGAATAATCGATATCTATAGGGTGCAACATCCACGGTGCAAGGTGCAACATCCGTCCGTAATGGCGTAATAGTGTCGTACGACTTTTTGAAATGCGTGCATGAATTTGAAATGAAACGGTACCATGGTGCACCACTCTCCAGCGATGGTAAATCGAAGACCAGCCACAGTAATCCCGTTCTACCGTAAAAATCCACGTGTCGAAAAAACGAAGGGTAAAAAACTTCCTAGACCCGACTGAGATTCGGATAGTCTTTTTTGGGCATTAAACAATCCATTGACGGCTAAAAGCTGTCACTTCCGTAGAACTCACTAAGGCCTTCGTTTCGACTGGTTATGGCTCCCGCAACTCTATACGAGCCAGAAGTTATGGCCGTCCGAATAATCGATATCTACAGGGTGCAACATCCACGGTGCAAGGTGCAACATCCGTCCGAAATGGCGAAATAGTATCGTATGAATTTTTGAAATGCATGCATGGATTTCAAACAAAACGGTACCTTGGTGCACCACTCTCCAGCGATGGTAAATCGAAGACCAGCCATGGTAATCCCGTTCTACCGTAAAAATCCACGTGTCGAAAAAATGAAGGGTAAAAACTTCCTAGACCCGATTGAGATTCGGATAGTCTTTTTTGGGCATTAAACAATCCATTAACAGCTGAAAGCTGTCATAGCAATAGAACTCACTGAGGCCTTCGTTTTGACTGGTTATGGCTTCCGTAATTCTAAACGAGCCCGAAGTTATGGCCGTCCGAATAATCGATATCTACAGGGTGCAACATCCACGGTGCAAGGTGCAACATCTGTCCGAAATGGCGAAACAGTGTCGTACGACTTTTTGAAATGCGCGCATGGATTTGAAACGAAACGGTACCATGGTGCACCACTCTCCAGCGATGGTAAATCGAAGACCAGCCACGGTTATCCCGTTCTACCGTAAAAATCAACGTGTCAAAAACGAAGGGTAAAAAACTTCCTAGACCCGATTGAGATTCGCATAGTCTTTTTTGGGCATTAAACAATCCATTGACGGCTGAAAGCTATCATAGCCGTAGAACTCACTGTGGCCTTCGTTTTGACTGGTTAAGGCTCCCGTAACTCTAAACGAGCCAGAAGTTATGGCCGTCCGAATAATCGATATCTACAGGGTGCAACATCCACGGTGCAAGGTGGAACATCCGTCCGTAATGGCGTAACAGTGTCGTACGACTTTTTGAAATACATGCATGGATTCGAAACGAAACGGTGCCATGGTGCACCACTCTCCAGCGATGGTAAATCGAAGACCAGCCACAGTAATCCCGTTCTACCGTAAAAATCCACGTGTCGAAAAAACGAAGGGTAAAAAACTTCCTTGACCCGATTGAGATTCGGATAGTCTTTTTTGGGCGTTAAACAATCCATCAACGGCTGAAAGCTGTCATAGCCGTAGAACTCACTAAGGCCTTCGTTTTGACTGGTTATGGCTCCCACAACTCTAAACGAGCCAGAAGTTATGGCCGTCCGAATAATCGATATCTACAGGGTGCAACATCCGTCTGAAATGCCGAAACAGTATCGTACAAATTTTTGAAATGCGTGCATGGATTTGAAACAAACGGTACCATGGTGCACCACTCTCCAACGATGGTAAATCGAAGACCAGCCATGGTAATCCCGTTCTACCGTAAAAATCCACGTGTCGAAAAAACGAAGGGTAAAAAACTTCCTAGACCCGATTGAGATTCGGATAGTCTTTTTTGGGCATTAAACAATCCATTGACGGCTGAAAGCTGTCATAGCCGTAGAACTCACTGAGGCCTTCGTTTTCACTGGTTATGGCTCCCGTAACTCTAAATGAGCCAGAAGTTATGGCCGTCCGAATAATCGATATCTACAGGGTGCAACATCCACGGTGCAAGGTGCAACATCCGTCCGAAATGGCGAAACAGTGTCGTACGACCTTTTGAAATACGTGCAAGGGTTTGAAACGGAATGGTACCATGGTGCACAACTCTCCAGCGATGGTAAATTGAAGACCAGCCACGGAAATCCCGTTTTACCGTAAAAATCCATGCGTCGAAAAAACGAAGGGTAAAAAACTTCCGAGACCTGATTGAGATTCGGATAGTCTTTATTGGGCATTAAACAATCCATTGACGGCTGAAAGCTGTCATAGCCGTAGAACTCACTAAGGCCTTCGTTTTGACTGGTTATGGCTCCCGTAGCTCTAAACGAGCCAGAAGTTATGGCCGTCCAAATAATGGATATCTACAGGGTGCAACATCCACGGTGCAAGGTGTAACATCCGTCTGAAATGGCGAAACAGTGTCGTACGACTTTTTGAAATGCGTGCAACGATTTGAAACGAAACGGTACCATGGTGCACCACTCTCCAGCGATGGTAAATTGAAGACCGGCCACGGTAATCCCGTTTTACCGTAAAAATCCGCGTGTCGAAAAACGAAGGGTAAAAAACTTCCGAGACCCGATTGAGATTCAGATAGTCTTTTTTGGGCATTAAACAATCCATTGACTGCTGAAAGCTGTCATAACCGCAGAACTCACTGAGGCCTTCGTTTTGACTGGTTATGCCTCCCGTAACTCTAAACGAGCCAGTAGTTATGGCCGTCTGAATAATCAATATCTACAGGGTGCAACATCCACGGTGCAAGGTGGAACATCCGTCCGTAATGGCGAAACAGTATCGTACGACTTTTTGAAATGCGTGCAAGGATTTGAAACGAAACGGTACCATGGTGCACCAATCTCCAGCGATGGTAAATCGAAGACCAGCCACGGTAATCCCGTTCTACCGTAAAAATCCACGTGTCGAAAAAACGAAGGGTAAAAAACTTCCTAGACCCGATTGAGATTCGGATAGTCTTTTTTGGGCATTAAACAATCCATTGACGGTTGAAAGCTGTCATAGCCATAGAACTCAATGAGGCCTTCGTTTTGACTGGTTATGGCTCCCGTAACTCTAAACGAGCCAGAAGTTATGGCCGTCCGAATAGTCGATATCTACAGGGAGCAACATCCACGGTGCAAGGTGCAACATCCGTCCAAAATGGCGAAACAGTGTCGTACGACTTTTTGAAATGCGTGCATGGATTTGAAACGAAACGGTACCATGGTGCACCACTCTCTAGCGATGGCAAATAGAAGACCAGCCACGGTTATCCCGTTCTACCGTAAAAATCCACGTGTCGAAAAAACGAAGGGTAAAAAACTTCCTAGACCCGATTGAGATTCGGATAGTCTTTTTTGCGCATTAAACAATCCATTGACTGCTGAAAGCTGTCATAGCTGTAGAACTCACTGAGGCCTTTGTTTTGACTGGTTATGCCTCCCGTAACTCTAAATGAGCCAGTACTTATGGCCGTCCGAATAATCAATATCTACAGGGTGCAACGTCCACGGTGCAAGGTGCAACATCCGACCGAAATGGCGAAACAGTGTCGTACGACTTTTTGAAATGCATGCATGGATTTGAAACGAAACGGTACCAATGTGCACCACTCTCCAGCGATGGTAAATCGAAGATCAGCCACGGTAATCCCGTTCTACCGTAAAAATCCACGTGTCGAAAAAACGAAGGGTAAAAAACTTCCTAGACCCGATTGAGATTCGCATAGTATTTTTTGGGCATTAAACTATCCATTGACGGCTGAAAGCTGTCACAGCCGTAGAACTCACCGAGGCCTTCGTTTTGACAGGTTATGGCTCCCGTAACTCTAAACGAGCCAGAAGTTATGGCCGTCCGAATAATCGATATCTACAGGGAGCAACATCCACGGTGCAAGGTGCAACATCCGTCCGAAATGGCGAAACAGTGTCGTACGACTTTTTGAAATGTGTGCATGGATTTGAAACGAAACGGTACCATGGTGCACCACTCTCTAGAGATGGCAAATCGAAGACTAGCCACGGTTATCCCGTTCTGCCGTAAAAATCCACGTGTCGAAAAAACGAAGGGTAAAAAACTTCCTAGACCCGATTGAGATTCGGATAGTGTTTTTTGGGCATTAAACAATCCATTGACGGCTGAAAGCTGTCATAGCCGTAGAACTCACTTAGGCCTTCGTTTTGACTGGTTATGGCTCCCGTAACTCTAAACGAGCCAGAAGGTATGGCCGTCCGAATAATCGATATCTACAGGGTGCAACATCGACGGTGCAAGGTGCAACATCCGTCCGAAATGGCGAAACAGTGTCGTATGACTTTTTGAAATGCGTGCATCGATTTGAAACGAAACGGTACCATGGTACACCACTCTCCAGCGATGGTAAATCGAAGACCAGCCACGGTAATCCCGTTGTACCGTAAAAATCCACGTGTCGAAAAAACGAAGGGTAAAAAACTTCCTAGACCCGATTGAGATTCGGATAGTCTTTTTTGGGCATTAAACAATCCATTGACGGCTGAAAGCTGTCATAGCCGTAGAACTCACAGAGGCCTTCGTTTTGACTGGTTATGGCTCCCGTAGCTCTAAACGAGTCAGAAGTTATGGCCGTCCGAATAATCGATATCAACAGGGTGCAACATCCACGGTGCAAGGTGCAACATCCGTCCGAAATGGCGAAACAGTGTCGTACGACTTTTTGAAATGCGAGCATGGATTTGAAATGAAACGGTACAATGGTGCACCACTCTCCAGCGATGGTAAATCGAAGACCAGCCACCGTAATCCCATTCTACCGTAAAAATCCACGTGTCGAAAAAACGAAGGGAAAAAACTTCCTAGACCCGATTGAGATTCGGATAGTCATTTTTGGGCATTAAACAATCCATCGACGGCTGAAAGCTGTCACAGCCGTAGAACTCACTAAGGCCTTCGTTTTGACTGGTTATGGCTCCCGCAACTCTAAACGAGCCAGAAGTTATCGCCATTCGAATAATCGATATCTACAGGGTGCAACATGCATAGTGCACGGTGCAACATCCGTCCGAAATGGCGAAACAGTATCGTACCAATTTTTGAAATGCGTGCATGGATTTGAAACAAAATGGTACCATGGTGCACCACTCTCCAGCGATGGTAAATCGAAGACCAGCAATGGTAATCCCGTTCTACCGTAAAAATCCACGTGTCGAAAAAACGAAGGGTAAAAACTTCCTAGACCCGATTGAGATTCGGATAGTCTTTTTTGGGCATTAAACAATCCATTGACGGCTGAAAGCCGTCATAGCCGTAAAACTCACTGAGGCCTTCATTTTGACTGGTTATGGCTCCCGTAACTCTAAACGAGCCAGAGGTTATGGCCGTCCGAATAATCGATATCTACAGGGTGCAACATCCACGGTGCAAGGTGCAACATCCGTCCGAAATGGCGAAACAGTGTCGTACAACCTTTTGAAATGCGTGCAAGGGTTTGAAAAGAAACGGTACCATGGTGCACCACTCTCCAGCGATGGTAAATTGAAGACCTGCCACGGAAATCTCGTTTTACCGTAAAAATCCACGTGTCCAAAAAACGAAGGGTAAAAAACTTCCGGGACCCGATTGAGATTCGGATAGTCTTTTTTGGGCATTAAACAATCCATCGATGGCTGAAAGCTGTCACAGCCGTAGAACTCACTGAGGCCTTCGTTTTGACTGGTTGTGGCTCCCGCAACTCTAAACGAGCCAGAAGTTATGGCAGTCCGAATAATCGATATCTACAGGGTGCAACATCCACGGTGCAAGGTGCAACATCCGTCCGAAATGGCGAAACAGTATCGTACAAATTTTTAAAATGCGTGCATGCATTTGAAACAAAACGGTACCATGGTGCACAACTCTCCAGCGATGGTAAATCGAAGACCAACCATGGTAATCCCATTCTACCGTAAAAATACACGTGTCGAAAAAACGAAGGGTAAAAAACTTCCTAGACCCGATTGAGATTCGGATAGTCTTTTTTGGGCATTAAACAATCCATTGATGGCTGAAAGCTGGCATAGCCGTAGAACTCACTGAGGCCTTCGTTTTGACTGGTTATGGCTTCCGTAACTCTAAACGAGCCAGAAGTTATGGCCGTCCGAATAATCGATATCTACAGGGTAAAACATCCACGGTGCAAGGTGCAACATCCGTCCAAAATGGCGAAACAGTGTCGTACGACCTTTTGAAATGCGTGCAAGGGTTTGAAAAGAAACGGTACCATGGTGCACCACTCTCCAGCGATGGTAAATTGAAGACCAGCCACGGAAATCCCGTTTTACCGTAAAAATCCACGTGTCCAAAAAACGAAGGGTAAAAAACTTCCGAGACCCGATTGAGATTCGGATAGTCTTTTTTGGGCATTAAACAATCCATTGACGGCTGAAAACTGTCATAGCCATAGAACTCACTAAGGCCTTCGTTTTTACTGGTTATGGCTCTCATAACTCTAAACGAGACAGAAGTTATGGCCGTCCGAATAATCGATATCTACAGGGTGCAACATCCACGGTGCAAGGTGCCACATCCGTCCGAAATAGCGAAACACTGTCGTACAACTTTTTGAAATGCGTGCAAGGATTTGAAATGAAACGGTACCATGGTGCACCACTCTCCAGCGATGGTAAATTGAATACCGGCCACGGTAATCCCGTTTTACCGTAAAAATCCACGTGTCGAAAAAACGAAGGGTAAAAAACATCCGAGACCCGATTGAGATTCAGATAGTCTTTTTTAGGCATTAAACAATCCATTGACTGCTGAAAGCTGTCGTAGCCGTAGAACTCACTGAGGCCTTCGTTTTGACTGGTTATGGCTCCCGTAACTCTAAACAAGCCAGAAGTTTTGGCCGTCCGAATAATCGAGATCTACAGGGTGCAACATCCACGGTGCAAGGTGCAACATCCGTCCGAAATGGCGAAACAGTGTTGTACGACTTTTTGAAATGCGTGCATGGATTTGAAACAAAATGGTACCATGGTGCACCACTCTACCGCGATGGTAAATCGAAGATCAGCCACGGTAATCCCGTTCTACCGTAAAAATCCACGTGTCGAAAAAACGAAGGGTAAAAACTTCCTAGACCCGATTGAGATTCGGATAGTCTTTTTTGGGCATTAAACAATCCGTTGACAGCTGAAAGCCGTCATAGCCGTAAAACTCACTGAGGCCTTCATTTTGACTGGTTATGCCTCCCGTAACTCTAAACGATCCAAAAGTTATGGCCGCCCAAATAATCGATATCAACAAGGTGCAACATCCACGGTGCAAGGTGCCACATACGTCCGAAATGGCGAAACAGTGTCGTACGACTTTTTGAAATGCGAGCATGGATTTGAAATGAAACGGTACAATGGTGCACCACTCTCCAGTGATGGTAAATCGAAGACCATCCACCGTAATCCCATTCTACCGTAAAAATCCACGTGTCGAAAAAACGAAGGGAAAAAACTTCCTAGACCCGATTGAGATTCGGATAGTCATTTTTGGGCATTAAACAATCCATCGACGGCTGAAAGCTGTCACAGCCGTAGAACTCACTAAGGCCTTCGTTTTGACTGGTTATGGCTCCCGCAACTCTAAACGAGCCAGAAGTTATCGCCATTCGAATAATCGATATCTACAGGGTGCAACATGCACAGTGCAAGGTGCAACATCCGTCCGAAATGGCGAAACAGTATCGTACCAATTTTTGAAATGCGTGCATGGATTTGAATCAAAATGGTACCATGGTGCACCACTCTCCAGCGATGGTAAATCGAAGACCAGCAATGGTAATCCCGTTCTACCGTAAAAATCCACGTGTCGAAAAAACGAAGGGTAAAAACTTCCTAGACCCGATTGAGATTCGGATAGTCTTTTTTGGGCATTAAACAATCCATTGACGGCTGAAAGCCGTCATAGCCGTAAAACTCACTGAGGCCTTCATTTTGACTGGTTATGGCTCCCGTAACTCTAAACGAGCCAGAGGTTATGGCCGTCCGAATAATCGATATCTACAGGGTGCAACATCCACGGTGCAAGGTGCAACATCCGTCAGAAATGGCGAAACAGTGTCGTACGACCTTTTGAAATGCGTGCAAGGGTTTGAAAAGAAACGGTACCATGGTGCACCACTCTCCAGCGATGGTAAATTGAAGACCAGCCACGGAAATCCCGTTTTACCGTAAAAATCCACGTGTCCAAAAAACGAAGGGTAAAAAACTTCCGAGACCCGATTGAGATTCGGATAGTCTTTTTTTGGCATTAAACAATCCATTGACGGCTGAAAGCTGTCATTACCGTAGAACTCACTAAGGCCTTCGTTTTGACTGGTTATGGCTCCCGCAGCTCTAAACGAGCCAGAAGTTATGGTCGTCCGAATAATCGATATCTACAGGGTGCAACATCCACGATGCAAGGTGCAACATCCGTCCGTAATGGCGTAACAGTGTCGTACGACATTTTGAAATGCGTGCAAGGATTTGAAACGAAACGGTACCATGGTGCACCACTCTCCAGCGATGGTAAACTGAAGACCAGCCACGGTAATCCCGTTTTACCGTAAAAATCGATGTGTCGAAAAAACGAAGGGTAAAAAACTTCCTAGACCCGATTGAGATTCGGATAGTCTTTTTTGGGCATTAAACAATCCATTGACGGCTGAAAGCTGTCATAGCCGTAGACCTCACAGAAGCCTTCGTTTTGACTGGTTATGGCTCCCGTAGCTCTAAACGAGTCAGAAGTTATGGCCGCCCGAATAATCGATATCAACAGGGTGCAACATCCACGGTGCAAGGTGCAACATCCGTCCGAAATGGCGAAACAGTGTCATACGACTTTTTGAAATGCGAGCATGGATTTGAAATGAAACGGTACAATGGTGCACCACTCTCCAGCGATGGTAAATCGAAGACCAGCCACCGTAATCCCATTCTACCGTAAAAATCCACGTGTCGAAAAAACGAAGGGAAAAAACTTCCTAGACCCGATTGAGATTCGGATAGTCATTTTTGGGCATTAAACAATCCATTGACGGCTGAAAGCTGTCATAGCCGTAGAACTCACTGAGGCCTTCGTTTTGACTAGTTATGGCTCCCGTAACTCTAAACGAGCCAGAAGTTATGGCCGTCCGAATAATCGATATCTACAGGGTGCAACATCCACGGTGCAAGGTGCAACATCCGTCCGTAATAGCGTAACAGTGTCGTACGACTTTTTGAAATGCGTGCATTGATTTGAAACAAAATGGTACCATGGTGCACCACTCTCCAGCGATGGTAAATCGAAGACCAGCAATGGTAATCCCGTTCTACCGTAAAAATCCACGTGTCGAAAAAACGAAGGGTAAAAACTTCCTAGACCCGATTGAGATTCGGATAGTCTTTTTTGGGCATTAAACAATCCATTGACGGCTGAAAGCCGTCATAGCCGTAAAACTCACTGAGGCCTTCATTTTGACTGGTTATGGCTCCCATAACTCTAAACGAGCCAGAGGTTATGGCCGTCCGAATAATCGATATCTACAGGGTGCAACATCCACGGTGCAAGGTGCAACATCCATCCGAAATGGCGAAACAGTGTCGTACAACCTTTTGAAATGCGTGCAAGGGTTTGAAAAGAAACGGTACCATGGTGCACCACTCTCCAGCGATGGTAAATTGAAGACCTGCCACGGAAATCTCGTTTTACCGTAAAAATCCACGTGTCCAAAAAACGAAGGGTAAAAAACTTCCGGGACCCGATTGAGATTCGGATAGTCTTTTTTGGGCATTAAACAATCCATCGATGGCTGAAAGCTGTCACAGCCGTAGAACTCACTGAGGCCTTCGTTTTGACTGGTTATGGCTCCCGCAACTCTAAACGAGCCAGAAGTTATGGCAGTCCGAATAATCGATATCTACAGGGTGCAACATCCACGGTGCAAGGTGCAACATCCGTCCGAAATGGCGAAACAGTATCGTACAAATTTTTGAAATGCGTGCATGCATTTGAAACAAAACGGTACCATGGTGCACAACTCTCCAGCGATGGTAAATCGAAGACCAACCATGGTAATCCCATTCTACCGTAAAAATACACGTGTCGAAAAAACGAAGGGTAAAAAACTTCCTAGACCCGATTGAGATTCGGATAGTCTTTTTTGGGCATTAAACAATCCATTGATGGCTGAAAGCTGGCATAGCCGTAGAACTCACTGAGGCCTTCGTTTTGACTGGTTATGGCTTCCGTAACTCTAAACGAGCCAGAAGTTATGGCCGTCCGAATAATCGATATCTACAGGGTAAAACATCCACGGTGCAAGGTGCAACATCCGTCCAAAATGGCGAAACAGTGTCGTACGACCTTTTGAAATGCGTGAAAGGGTTTGAAAAGAAACGGTACCATGGTGCACCACTCTCCAGCGATGGTAAATTGAAGACCAGCCACGGAGATCCCGTTTTACCGTAAAAATCCACGTGTCCAAAAAACGAAGGGTAAAAAACTTCCGAGACCCGATTGAGATTCGGATAGTCTTTTTTGGGCATTAAACAATCCATTGACGGCTGAAAGCTGTCGTTGCCGTAGAACTCACCGAGGCCTTAGTTTTAACTGGTTATGGCTCCCATAACTCTAAACAAGCCAGAAGTTATGGCCGTCCGAATAATGGATATCTACAGGGTGCAACATCCACGGTGCAAGGTGCCACATCTGTCCGAAATAGCGAAACAATGTCGTACAACTTTTTGAAATGCGTGCAAGGATTTGAAATGAAACGGTACCATGGTGCATCACTCTCCAGCGATGGTAAATTGAATACCGGCCACGGTAATCCCGTTTTACCGTAAAAATCCACGTGTCGAAAAAACGAAGGGTAAATAACTTCCGAGACCCGATTGAGATTCAGATAGTCTTTTTTAGGCATTAAACAATCCATTGACTGCTGAAAGCTGTCGTAGCCGTAGAACTCACTGAGGCCTTCGTTTTGACCGGTTATGGCTCCCGTAACTCTAAACAAGACAGAAGTTTTGGTCGTCCGAATAATCGAGATCTACAGGGTGCAACATCCACGGTGCAAGGTGCAACATCCGTCCGAAATGGCGAAACAGTGTTGTACGACTTTTTGAAATGCGTGCATGGATTTGAAACAAAACGGTACCGTGGTGCACCACTCTACCGCGATGGTAAATCGAAGATCAGCCACGGTAATCCCGTTCTACCGTAAAAATCCACGTGTCGAAAAAACGAAGGGTAAAAACTTCCTAGACCCGATTGAGATTCGGATAGTCTTTTTTGGGCATTAAACAATCCATTGACGGCTGAAAGCCGTCATAGCCGTAAAACTCACTGAGGCCTTCATTTTGACTGGTTATGGCTCCCGTAACTCTAAACGAGCCAGAGGTTATGGCCGTCCGAATAATCGATATCTACAGGGTGCAACATCCACGGTGCAAGGTGCAACATCCGTCTGAAATGGCGAAACAGTGTCGTACAACCTTTTGAAATGCGTGCAAGGGTTTGAAAAGAAACGGTACCATGGTGCACCACTCTCCAGCGATGGTAAATTGAAGACCTGCCACGGAAATCTCGTTTTACCGTAAAAATCCACGTGTCCAAAAAACGAAGGGTAAAAAACTTCCGGGACCCGATTGAGATTCGGATAGTCTTTTTTGGGCATTAAACAATCCATCGATGGCTGAAAGCTGTCACAGCCGTAGAACCCACTGAGGCCTTCGTTTTGACTGGTTATGGCTCCCGCAACTCTAAACGAGCCAGAAGTTATGGCAGTCCGAATAATCGATATCTACAGGGTGCAACATCCACGGTGCAAGGTGCAACATCCGTCCGAAATGGCGAAACAGTATCGTACAAATTTTTGAAATGCGTGCATGCATTTGAAACAAAACGGTACCATGGTGCACAACTCTCCAGCGATGGTAAATAGAAGACCAACCATGGTAATCCCATTCTACCGTAAAAATACACGTGTCGAAAAAACGAAGGGTAAAAAACTTCCTAGACCCGATTGAGATTCGGATAGTCTTTTTTGGGCATTAAACAATCCATTGATGGCTGAAAGCTGGCATAGCCGTAGAACTCACTGAGGCCTTCGTTTTGACTGGTTATGGCTTCCGTAACTCTAAACGAGCCAGAAGTTATGGCCGTCCGAATAATCGATATCCACAGGGTAAAACATCCACGGTGCAAGGTGCAACATCCGTCCAAAATGGCGAAACAGTGTCGTACGACCTTTTGAAATGCGTGCAAGGGTTTGAAAAGAAACGGTACCATGGTGCACCACTCTCCAGCGATGGTAAATTGAAGACCAGCCACGGAAATCCCGTTTTACCGTAAAAATCCACGTGTCCAAAAAACGAAGGGTAAAAAACTTCCGAGACTCGATTGAGATTCGGATAGTCTTTTTTGGGCATTAAACAATCCATTGACGGCTGAAAGCTGTCGTTGCCGTAGAACTCACTGAGGCCTTAGTTTTTAGAGTTATGGCTCCCATAACTCTAAACAAGCCAGAAGTTATGGCCGTCCGAATAATGGATATCTACAGGGTGCAACATCCATGGTGCAAGGTGCCACATCTGTCCGAAATAGCGAAACAATGTCGTACAACTTTTTGAAATGCGTGCAAGGATTTGAAATGAAACGGTACCATGGTGCACCACTCTCCAGCGACGGTAAATTGAATACCGGCCACGGTAATCCCGTTTTACCGTAAAAATCCACGTGTCGAAAAAACGAAGGGTAAAAAACTTCCGAGACCCGATTGAGATTCAGATAGTCTTTTTTAGGCATTAAACAATCCATTGACTGCTGAAAGCTGTCGTAGCCGTAGAACTCACTGAGGCCTTCGTTTTGACTGGTTATGGCTCCCGTAACTCTAAACAAGCCAGAAGTTTTGGCCGTCCGAATAATCGAGATCTACAGGGTGCAACATCCACGGTGCAAGGTGCAACATCCGTCCGAAATGGCGAAACAGTGTTGTACGACTTTTTGAAATGCGTGCATGAATTTGAAACAAAACGGTACCATGGTGCACCACTCTACCGCGATGGTAAATCGAAGATCAGCCACGGTAATCCCGTTCTACCGTAAAAATCCACGTGTCGAAAAAACGAAGGGTAAAAACTTCCTAGACCCGATTGAGATTCGGATAGTCTTTTTTGGGCATTAAACAATCCATTGACGGCTGAAAGCCGTCATAGCCGTAAAACTCACTGAGGCCTTCATTTTGACTGGTTATGCCTCCCGTAACTCTAAACGATACAAAAGTTATGGCCGCCCGAATAATCGATATCAACAGGGTGCAACATCCACGGTGCAAGGTGCAACATCCGTCCGAAATGGCGAAACAGTGTCGTACGACTTTTTGAAATGCGAGCATGGATTTGAAATGAAACGGTACAATGGTGCACCACTCTCCAGTGATGGTAAATCGAAGACCATCCACCGTAATCCCATTCTACCGTAAAAATCCACGTGTCGAAAAAACGAAGGGAAAAAACTTCCTAGACCCGATTGAGATTCGGATAGTCATTTTTGGGCATTAAACAATCCATCGACGGCTGAAAGCTGTCACAGCCGTAGAACTCACTAAGGCCTTCGTTTTGACTGGTTATGGCTCCCGCAACTCTAAACGAGCCAGAAGTTATCGCCATTCGAATAATCGATATCTACAGGGTGCAACATGCACAGTGCAAGGTGCAACATCCGTCCGAAATGGCGAAACAGTATCGTACCAATTTTTGAAATGCGTGCATGGATTTGAAACAAAATGGTACCATGGTGCACCACTCTCCAGCGATGGTAAATCGAAGACCAGCAATGGTAATCCCGTTCTACCGTAAAAATCCACGTGTCGAAAAAACGAAGGGTAAAAACTTCCTAGACCCGATTGAGATTCGGATAGTCTTTTTTGGGCATTAAACAATCCATTGACGGCTGAAAGCCGTCATAGCCGTAAAACTCACTGAGGCCTTCATTTTGACTGGTTATGGCTCCCGTAACTCTAAACGAGCCAGAGGTTATGGCCGTCCGAATAATCGATATCTACAGGGTGCAACATCCACGGTGCAAGGTGCAACATCCGTCCGAAATGGCGAAACAGTGTCGTACGACCTTTTGAAATGCGTGCAAGGGTTTGAAAAGAAACGGTACCATGGTGCACCACTCTCCAGCGATGGTAAATTGAAGACCAGCCACGGAAATCCCGTTTTACCGTAAAAATCCACGTGTCCAAAAAACGAAGGGTAAAATACTTCCGAGACCCGATTGAGATTCGGATAGTCTTTTTTGGGCATTAAACAATCCATTGACGGCTGAAAGCTGTCATTACCGTAGAACTCACTAAGGCCTTCGTTTTGACTGGTTATGGCTCCCGTAGCTCTAAACGAGCCAGAAGTTATGGTCGTCCGAATAATCGATATCTACAGGGTGCAACATCCACGATGCAAGGTGCAACATCCGTCCGTAATGGCGTAACAGTGTCGTACGACTTTTTGAAATGCGTGCATGGATTTGAAACGAAACGGTACCATGGTGCACCACTCTCCAGCGATGGTAAATTGAAGACCGGTCACGGTAATCCCGTTTTACCGTAAAAATCCACGTGTCGAAAAAACGAAGGGTAAAAAACTTCCGAGACCCGATTGAGATTCGGACAGTCTTTCTTGGGCATTAAACAATCCATCGACAGCTGAAAGCTGCCATACCGTAGAACTCACTGAGGCCTTCGTTTTGACTGGTTATGGCTCCCGTAACTCTAAACGAGCCAGAAGGTATGGCCGTCCGAATAATCGATATCTACAGGGTGCAACATCGACGGTGCATGGTGCAACATCCGTCCGAAATGGCGAAACAGTGTCGTATGACTTTTTGAAATACGTGCATCGATTTGAAACGAAACGTTACCATGGTACACCACTCTCCAGCGATGGTAAATCGAAGACCAGCCATGGTAATCCCGTTCTACCGTAAAAATCCACGTGTCGAAAAAACGAAGGGTAAAAAACTTCCTAGACCCGATTGAGATTCGGATAGTCTTTTTTGGGCATTAAACAATTCATTGACGGCTGAAAGCTGTCATAGCCGTAGAACTCACTGAGGCCTTCGTTTTGACTGGTTATGGCTCCCGTAGCTCTAAACGAGCCAGAAGTTATGGCCGTCCGAATAATCGATATCAACAGGGTGCAACATCCACGGTGCAAGGTGCAACATCCGTCCGAAATGGCGAAACAGCGTCGTACGACTTTTTGAAATGCGAGCATGGATTTGAAATGAAACGGTACAATGGTGCACCACTCTCCAGCGATGGTAAATCGAAGACCAGCCACGGTAATTCCGTTCTACCGTAAAAATCCACGTGTCGAAAAAACGAAGGGTAAAAAACTTCCTAGGCCCAATTGAGATTCGGATAGTCTTTTTTGGGCATTAAACAATCCATTGACGGCTGAAAGCAAACATAGCCATAGAACTAACTAAGGCCTTCGTTTTGACTAGTTATGGCTCCCGTAACTCCAAACGAGCCAGAAGTTATGGCCGTCCGAATAATGGATATCTACAGGGTGCAACATCCACGGTGCAAGGTGCAACATCCGTCCGAAATGGCGAAACAGTGCCGTACGACTTTTTGAAATGAGTGCAAGGATTTGAAATGATACGGTACCATGGTGCACCACTCTCCAGTGATGGTAAATTGAAGACCGGCCACGGTAATCCCGTTTTACCGTAAAAATCCACGTGTCGAAAAAATGAAGTGTAAAAAAATTCCGAGACCCGATTGAGATTCGGATAGTCTTTTTTGGGCATTAAGCAATCCATTGACTGCTGAAAGCTGTCATAGCCGTAGAACTCACTGAGGCCTTCGTTTTGACTGGTTATGGCTCCCGTAACTCTAAACGAGCCAGAAGTTATGGTCGTCCGAATAATCGCTATCTGCAGGGTGCAACATCCACGGTGCAAGGTGCAACATCCGTCCGAAATGGCGAAACAGTGTCGTACGACCTTTTGAAATGCGTGCATGATTTTGAAACGAAACGGTACCATGGTGCACCACTCTCCAGCGATGGTAAATCGAAGACCAGCCACAGTAATCCCGTTCTACCGTAAAAATCCACGTGTCGAAAAAACGAAGGGTAAAAAACATCCTAGTCCCGATTGAGATTCGGATAGTCTTTTTTGGGCATTAAACAATCCATTGACGGCTGAAAGCTGTCATAGCCGTAGAACTCACTAAGGCCTTCGTTTTGACTGGTTATGGCTCCCATAGCTCTAAACGAGCGAGAAGTTATGGCCGTCCGAATAATCGATATCTACAGGGTGCAACATCCACGGTGCAAGGTGCAACATCCGTCCGAAATGGCGAAACAGTGTCGTACGACTTTTTGAAATGCGTGCATGGATTTGAAACAAAACGGTACCATGGTGCACCACTCTCCAGCGATGGTATATCGAAGACCAGCCATGGTAATCCCGTTCTACCGTAAAAATCCACGTGTCGAAAAAACGAAGGGTAAAAATCTTCCAAGACCCGATTGAGATTCGGATAGTCCTTGTGGGGCATTAAACAATCCATTGACGGCTGAAAGCTGTCATAGCCGTAGAACTCACTGAGGCCTTCGTTTTGACGGGTTATGGCTCCCGTAACTCTAAACAAGCCAGAAGTTATGGCCGTCCGAATAATCGATATCTACAGGGTGCAACATCCACGGTGCAAGGTGCAACATCCGTCCGTAATGGCGTAACAGTGTCGTACGACTTTTTGAAATGCGCGCATGGATTTGAAATGAAACGGTACCATGGTGCACCACTCTCCAGCGATGGTAAATCGAAGACCAGCCACAGTAATCCTGTTCTACCATAAAAATCCACGTGTCGAAAAAACGAAGGGTAAAAAACTTCCTAGACCCGATTGAGATTCGGATAGTCTTTTTTAGGCATTAAACAATCCATCGACGGCTGAAAGCCGTCACTGCCGTAGAACTCACTGAGGCCTTCGTTTTGACTGGTTATGGCTCCCACAACTCTAAACGAGCCAGAAGTTATGGCCGTCCGAATAATCGATATCTACAGGGTGCAACATCCACGGTGCAAGGTGCAACATCCACGGTGCAAGGTGCAACATACGTCCGAAATGGTGAAACAGTGTCGTACGACTTTTTGAATTGCGTGCATGGATTTGAAACGAAACGGTATCATAGTGCACCACTCTCCAACGAAGGTAAATCGAAGACCAGCCACGGTAATCCCGTTCTACCGTAAAAATCCACATGCCGAAAAAATGAAGGGTAAAAAGCTTCCTAGACCCTATTGAGATTTGGATAGTTTTTTTTGGGCATTAAACAATCCATTGACGGCTGAGCGATGTCATAGCCGTAGAAATCACTGAGGCCTTCGTTTTGACTGGTTATGGCTCCCGTAACTCTAAACGAGCCAGAAGTTATAGCCGTCCGAATAATCGATATCTACTGGGTGCAACATCCACGGCGCAAGGTGCAACATCCGTCCGAAATGGCGAAACAGTGTCGTACGACATTTTGAAATGCGTGCATGGATTTGAAACGAAACGGTACCATGGTGCACCACTCTCCAGCGATGGTAAATCGAAGACCAGCCACAGTAATCCTGTTCTACCGTAAAAATCCACATGTCGAAAAAACGAAGGGTAAAAACTTCCTCGACCCGATTGAGATTCGGATAATTTTTTTTGGGCATTAAACAATCCATTGACGGCGGAAAGCTGTCATAGCCGTAGAACTCACTGAGGCCTTCGTTTTGACTGGTTATGTCTCCCGTAACTCTAAACGTGCCAGAAGTTATGGCCGTCCGAATAATCGATATCTACAGGGTGCAACATCCACGGTGCAAGGTGCAACATCCGTCCGAAATGGCGAAACAGTGTCGTACGACATTTTGAAATGCGTGCATGGATTTGAAACGAAACGGTAACATGGTGCACCACTCTCCAGCGATGTTAAATCGAAGACTAGCCACAGTAATCCCGTTCTACCGTAAAAATCCACGTGTCGAAAAAACGAAGGGTAAAAAACTTCCTAGACCCGATTGAGATTCAGATAGTCTTTTTTGGGCATTAAACAATCCATTGACGGCTGAAAGCTGTCATAGCCGTTGAACTCGCTGAGGTCTTCGTTTCGACTGGTTATGGCTCCCGTAACTCTAAACGAGCCAGAAGTTATGGTCGTCCGAATAATCGATATCTACAGGTTGCAACATCCACGGTGCAAGGTGCAATATCCGTCCGAAATAGCGAAACAGTGTCATACGACTTTTTGAAATGCGGGCATGGATTTGAATCGAAACGGTACCATGGAGCACCACTCTCCAGCGATGGTAAATCGAAGACCAGCCACCGTTATCCCGTTCTACCGTAAAAATCCACGTGTTGAAAAAACGAAGGGTAAAAAACTTCCTAGACCCGATTGAAATTCGAATAGTCTTTTTTGGGTATTAAACAATCCATTGGTAGCTGAAAGATGTCATAGCCGTAGAACTCACTGAGGCCTTCGTTTTGACTGGTTATGGCTCCAGTAACTCTAAACGAGCCAGAAGTTATGGCCGTCCGAATAATCGATATCAACAGGGTGCAACATCCACGGTGCAGGGTGCAACATCCGTCCGTAATGGCGATACAGTGTCGTACGACTTTTTGAAATGCGTGCATGGATTTGAAACGAAACGGTACCATGGTGCACCACTCTCCAGTGATGGTAAATCGAAGACCAGCCACGGTTATCCCGTTCTACCGTTAAAATCCACGTGTCGAAAAAACGAAGGGTAAAAAGCTTCCTAGACCCGATTGAGATTCGGATAGTCTTTTTTGGGCATTAAACAATCCATTGACGTCTGAAAGCTGTCATAGCCATAGAACTCAATGAGGCCTTCGTTTTGACTGGTTATGGCTCCCGTAACTCTAAACGAGCCAGAAGTTATGGCCGTCCGAATAATCGGTATCTACAGGGTGCAACATCCACGGTGCAAGGTGCAACATCCGTCCGAAATGGAGAAACAGTGTCGTACGACATTTTTAAATGCGTGCATGGATTTGAAACGAAACGGTACCATGGTGCACCACTCTCCAGCGATGGTAAATCGAAGACCTGCCACAGTAATCCCGTTCTACCGTAAAAATCCACGTGTCGAAAAAATGAAGGGTAAAAAACTTCCTAGACACGATTGAGATTCAGATAGTCTTTTTTGGGCATTAAACAATCCATCGACGGCTGAAAGCTGCCATAGCCATAGAACTCACTGAGGTCTTCGTTTTGACTGGTTATGGCTCCCGTAACTCTAAACGAGCCAAAAGTTATGGACGTCCGAATAATCGATATCTACAGGTTGCAACATCCACGGTGCAAGGTGCAACATCCGTCCGACATAGCGAAACAGTGTCGTACGACTTTTTGAAATGCGGGCATGGATTTGAAACGAAACGGTACCATGGAGCACCACTCTCCAGCGATGGTAAATCGAAGACCAGCCACGTTTATCCCGTTCTACCGTAAAAATCCACGTGTTGAAAAAACGAAGGGTAAAAAACTTCCTAGACCCGATTGAAATTCGGATAGTTTTTTTGGGCATTAAACAATCCATTGACGGCTGAAAGATGTCATAGCCGTAGAACGCACTAAGGCCTTCGTTTTGACAGGTTATGGCTCCAGTAACTCTAAACAAGCCAGAAGTTATGGCCGTCCGAATAATCGATATCTACAGGGTGCAACATCCACGGTGCAAGGTGCAACATCCGTCCGTAATGGCGAAACAGTGTCGTACGACTTTTTGAAATGCGCACATGGATTTGAAACGAAACGGTACCATGGTGCACCACTCTCCAGCGATGGTAAATCGAAGACCAGCCACGGTTATCCCGTTCTACCGTAAAAATCCACGTGTCGAAAAAACGAAGGGTAAAAAGCTTCCTAGACCCGATTGAGATTCGGATAGTCTTTTTTGGGCACTAAACAATCCGTTGACGGCTGAAAGCTGTCATAGCCGTAGAACTCACTGAGGCCTTCGTTTTGACTGGTTATGGCTCCCGTACCTCTAAACAAGCCAGAAGTTATGGCCGTCCGAATAATCGATATCTACAGGGTGCAACATCCACGGTGCAAGGTACGACATCCATCCGAAATGGCGAAACAGTGTCGTACGACTTTTTGAAATGCGTGCATGGATTTGAAACGAAACGGTACCATGGTGCACCACTCTCCAGCGATGGTAAATCGAAGACCAGCCACAGTAATCCCATTCTACCGTAAAAATCCACGTGTCGAAAAAATGAAGGGTAAAAAACTTCCTAGACCCGATTGAGATTCAGATAGTCTTTTTTGGGCATTAAACAATCCATTGACGGCTGAAAGCTGTCATAGCCGTAGAACTCACTGAGGTCTTCGTTTTGACTGGTTATGGCTCCAGTAACTCTAAACGAGCCAAAAGTTATGGCCGTCCGAATAATCGATATCTACAGGTTGCAACATCCACGGTGCAAGGTGCAACATCCGTCCGAAATAGCGAAACAGTGTCGTACGACTTTTTGAAATGCGGGCATGGATTTGAAACGAAACGGTACCATGGAGCACCACTCTCCAGCGATGGTAAATCGAAGACCAGCCACGGTTATCCCGTTCTACCGTAAAAATCCACGTGTTGAAAAAACGAAGGGTAAAAAACTTCCTAGACCCGATTGAAATTCGGATAGTCTTTTTTGGGCATTAAACAATCCATAGACGGCTGAAAGATGTCATAGCCGTAGAACGCACTGAGGCCTTCGTTTTGACAGGTTATGGCTCTAGTAACTCTAAACGAGCCAGAAGTTATGGCCGTCCGAATAATCGATATCTACAAGGTGCAACATCCACGGTGCAAGGTGCAACATCCGTCCGTAATGGCGAAACAGTGTCGTACGACTTTTTGAAATGCGCGCATGGATTTGAAACGAAACGGTACCATGGTGCACCACTCTCCAGCGATGGTAAATCGAAGACAAGCCACGGTTATCCCGTTCTACCGTAAAAATCCACGTGTCGAAAAAACGAAGGGTAAAAAGCTTCCTAGACCCGATTGAGATTCGGATAGTCTTTTTTGGGCATTAAACAATCCATTGACGGCTGAAAGCTGTCATAGCCGTAGAACTCACTGAGGCCTTCGTTTTGACTGGTTATGGCTCCCGTACCTCTAAACAAGCCAGAAGTTATGACCGTCCGAATAATCGATATCTACAGGGTGCAACATCCACGGTGCAAGGTGCAACATCCGTCCGAAATGGCGAAACAGTGTCGTACGACTTTTTGAAATGCGTGCATGGATTTGAAACGAAACGGTACCATGGTGCGCCACTCTCCAACGACGGTAAATCGAAGACCAGCCACAGTAATCCCGTTCTACCGTAAAAATCCACGTGTCGAAAAAATGAAGGGTAAAAAACTTCCTAGACCCGATTGAGATTCAGATAGTCTTTTTTGGGCATTAAACAACCCATTGACGGCTGAAAGCTGCCATAGCCGTAGGACTCGCTGAGGTCTTCGTTTTGACTGGTTATGGCTCCCGTAACTCTAAACGAGCCAAAAGTTATGGCCGTCCGAATAATCGATATCTACAGGTTGCAACATCCACGGTGCAAGGTGCAACATCCGTCCGACATAGCGAAACAGTGTCGTACGACTTTTTGAAATGCGGGCATGGATTTGAAACGAAACGGTACCATGGAGCACCACTCTCCAGCGATGGTAAATCAAAGACCAGCCACGGTTATCCCGTTCTACCGTAAAAATCCACGTGTTGAAAAAACGAAGGGTAAAAAACTTCCTAGACCCGATTGAAATTCGGATAGTTTTTTTGGTCATTAAACAATCCATTGACGGCTGAAAGATGTCATAGCCGTAGAACGCACTGAGACCTTCGTTTTGACAGGTTATGGCTCCGGTAACTCTAAACGAGCCAGAAGTTATGGCCGTCCGAATAATCGATATCTACAGGGTGCAACATCCACGGTGCAAGGTGCAACATCCGTCCGTAATGGCGAAACAGTGTCGTACGACTTTTTGAAATGCGCGCATGGATTTGAAACGAAACGGTACCATGGTGCACCACTCTCCAGCGATGGTAAATCGAAGACCAGCCACGGTTATCCCGTTCTACCGTAAAAATCCACGTGTCGAAAAAACGAAGGGTAAAAAGCTTCCTAGACCCGATTGAGATTCGGATAGTCTTTTTTGGGCATTAAACAATCCATTGACGGCTGAAAGCTGTCATAGCCGTAGAACTCACTGAGGCCTTCGTTTTGACTGGTTATGGCTCCCGTACCTCTAAACAAGCCAGAAGTTATGGCCGTCCGAATAATCGATATCTACAGGGTGCAACATCCACGGTGCAAGGTGCAACATACATCCGAAATGGCGAAACAGTGTCGTACGACTTTTTGAAATGCGTGCATGGATTTGAAACGAAACAGTACCATGGTGCACCACTCTCCAGCGATGGTAAATCGAAGACCAGCCGCAGTAATCCCATTCTACCGTAAAAATCCACGTGTCGAAAAAATGAAGGGTAAAAAACTTCCTAGACCCGATTGAGATTCAGATGGTCTTTTTGGGGCATTAAACAATCCATTGACGGCTGAAAGCTGCCATAGCCATAGAACTCACTGAGGTCTTCGTTTTGACTGGTTATGGCTCCCGTAACTCTAAACGAGCCAAAAGTTATGGCCGTCCGAATAATCGATATCTACAGGTTGCAACATCCACGGTGCAAGGTGCAACATCCGTCCGAAATAGCGAAACAGTGTCGTACGACTTTTTGTAATGCGGGCATGGATTTGAAACGAAAAGGTACCATGGAGCACCACTCTCCAGCGATGGTAAATCGAAGACCAGCCACGGTTATCCCGTTCTACCGTAAAAATCCACGTGTTGAAAAAACGAAGGGTAAAAAACTTCCTAGACCCGATTGAAATTCGGATAGTCTTTTTTGGGCATTAAACAATCCATAGACGGCTGAAAGATGTCATAGCCGTAGAACGCACTGAGGCCTTCGTTTTGACAAGTTATGGCTCCAGTAACTCTAAACGAGCCAAAAGTTATGGCCGTCCGAATAATCGATATCTACAGGGTGCAACATCCACGGTGCAAGGTGCAACATCCGTCCGTAATGGCGAAACAGTGTCGTACGACTTTTTGAAATGCGCGCATGGACTTGAAACGAAACAGTACCATGGTGCACCACTCTCCAGCGATGGTAAATCGAAGACAAGCCACGGTTATCCCGTTCTACCGTAAAAATCCACGTGTCGAAAAAACAAAGGGTAAAAAGCTTCCTAGACCCGATTGAGATTCGGATAGTCTTTTTTGGGCATTAAACAATCCATTGACGGCTGAAAGCTGTCATAGCCGCAGAACTCACTGAGGCCTTCGTTTTGACTGGTTATGGCTCCCGTACCTCTAAACAAGCCAGAAGTTATCACCGTCCGAATAATCGATATCTACAGGGTGCAACATCCACAGTGCAAGGGGCAACATCCGTCCGAAATGGCGAAACAGTGTCGTACGACTTTTTGAAATGCGTGCATGGATTTGAAACGAAACGGTACCATGGTGCACCACTCTCCAGCGATGGTAAATCGAAGACCAGCCACAGTAATCCCGTTCTACCGTACAAATCCACGTGTCGAAAAAATGAAGGGTAAAAAACTTCCTAGACCCGATTGAGATTCAGATAGCCTTTTTTGGGCATTAAACAATCCATTGACGGCTGAAAGCTGCCATAGCCGTAGAACTCACTGAGGTCTTCGTTTTGACTGGTTATGGCTCCCGTAACTCTAAACGAGCCAAAAGTTATGGCCGTCCGAATAATCGATGTCTACAGGTTGCAACATCCACGGTGCAAGGTGCAACATCCGTCCGAAATAGCGAAACAGTGTCGTACGACTTTTTGAAATGCGGGCATGGATTTGAAACGAAACGGTACCATGGAGCACCACTCTCCAGCGATGGTAAATCGAAGACCAGCCACGGTTATCCCGTTCTACCGTAAAAATCCACGTGTTGAAAAAACGAAGGGTAAAAAACTTCCTAGACCCGATTGAAATTCGGATAGTTTTTTTGGGCATTAAACAATCCATTGACGGCTGAAAGATGTCATAGCCGTAGAACGCACTGAGACCTTCGTTTTGACAGGTTATGGCTCCAGTAACTTTAAACGAGCCAGAAGTTATGGCCGTCCGAATAATCGATATCTACAGGGTGCAACATCCACGGTGCAAGGTGCAACATCCGTCCGTAATGGCGAAACAGTGTCGTACGACTTTTTGAAATGCGCACATGGATTTGAAACGAAACGGTACCATAGTGCACCACTCTCCAGCGATGGTAAATCGAAGACCAGCCACGGTTATCCCGTTCTACCGTAGAAATCCACGTGTCGAAAAAACGAAGGGTAAAAAGCTTCCTAGACCCGATTGAGATTCGGATAGTCTTTTTTGGGCATTAACAATCCATTGACGGCTGAAAGCTGTCATAGCCGTAGAACTCATTGAGGCCTTCGTTTTGACTGGTTATGGCTCCCGTACCTCTAAACAAGCCAGAAGTTATGGCCGTCCGAATAATCGATATCTACAGGGTGCAACATCCACGGTGCAAGGTGCAACATCCATCCGAAATGGCGAAACAGTGTCGTACGACTTTTTGAAATGCGTGCATGGATTTGAAACGAAACGGTACCATGGTGCACCACTCTCCAGCGATGGTAAATCGAAGACCAGCCACAGTAATCCCATTCTACCGTAAAAATCCACGTGTCGAAAAAATGAAGGGTAAAAAACTTCCTAGACCCGATTGAGATTCAGATAGTCTTTTTTGGGCATTAAACAATCCATTGACGGCTGAAAGCTGTCATAGCCGTAGAACTCACTAAGGTCTTCGTTTTGACTGGTTATGGCTCCAGTAACTCTAAACGAGCCAAAAGTTATGGCCGTCCGAATAATCGATATCTATAGGTTGCAACATCCACGGTGCAAGGTGCAACATCCGTCCGAAATAGCGAAACAGTGTAGTACGACTTTTTGAAATGCGGGCATGGATTTGAAACGAAACGGTACCATGGAGCACCACTCTCCAGCGATGGTAAATCGAAGACCAGCCACGGTTATCCCGTTCAGCCGTAAAAATCCACGTGTTGAAAAAACGAAGGGTAAAAAACTTCCTAGACCCGATTGAAATTCGGATAGTCTTTTTTGGGCATTAAACAATCCATTGACGGCTGAAAGATGTCATAGCCGTAGAACGTACTGAGGCCTTCGTTTTGACATGTTATGGCTCCTGTAACTCTAAACGAGCCAGAAGTTATGGCCGTCCAAATAATCGATATCTACAGGGTGCAACATCCACGGTGCAAGGTGCAACATCCGTCCGTAATGGCCAAACAGTGTCGTACGACTTTTTGAAATGCGCGCATGGATTTGAAACGAAACGGTACCATGGTGCACCACTCTCCAGCGATGGTAAATCGAAGACCAGCCACGGTAATCCCGTTCTGCCGTAAAAATCCACGTGTCGAAAAAACGAAGGGTAAAAAACTTCCTAGACCCAACTGAGATTCAGATAGTCTTTTTTGGGCATTAAACAATGCATTGACGGCAGAAAGCAGTCATAGCCGTAGAGCTCACTGAGGCCTTCGTTTTGACTGGTTATGGCTCCCGTAACTCAAAACGAGCCAGAAGTTATGGCCGTCCGAATAATCGATATCTACAGGTTGCAACATCCACGGTGCAAGGTGCAACATCCGTCCGAAATGGTGAAACAGTGTCGTACGACTTTTTGAAATGCGTGCAAGGATTTGAAACGAAACGGTACCATGGTGCCCACTCTCCAGCGATGGTAAATTGAAGACCAGCCACGGCAATCCCGTTTTACCGTAAAAATCCACGTGTCGAAAAAACGAAGGGTAAAAAACTTCCGAGACCCGATTGAGATTCGGATAGTCTTTTTTTGGGAATTAAACAATCCATTGACGGCTGAAAGCGGTCATAGCCGTAGAACTCACCGAGTCCTTCGTTTTGATTGGTTATGGCTCCCGTAACTCTAAACGAGCCAGAAGTTATGGCCGTCCGAATAATCGATATCTACAGAGTGCAACATCCACGGTGCATGGTGCAACATCCGGCCGAAATGGCGAAACAGTGTCGTACGACTTTTTGAAATGCGTGCATGGATTTGAAACGAAACGGTACCATGGTGAACCACTCTCCAGCAATGGTAAATCGAAGACCAGCCACGGTTATCCCGTTCTACCGTAAAAATCCACGTGTCGAAAAGACGAAGGGTAAAAAACTTCCTAGACCCGATTGAGATTCGGATAGTCTTTTTTGGGCATTAAAACAATCCATTGATGGCTGAATGCTGTCATAGCCATACAACTCACTGAGGCCTTCGTTTTGACTGGTTGTGGCTCCCGTAGCTCTAAACGAGCCAGAAGTTATGGCCGTCCGAATAATCGATATCTACAGGGTGCAACATCCACGGTGAAAGGTGCAACATCCGTCTGTAATGGCGTAACAGTGTCGTACGACTTTTTGAAATGCGTGCATGGATTCGAAACGAAACGGTGCCATGGTGCACCACTCTCCAGCGATGGTAAATCGAAGACCAGCCACAGTAATCCCGTTCTACCGTAAAAATCCACGTGTCGAAAAAACGAAGGGTAAAAAACTTCCTTGACTCGATTGAGATTCCGATAGTCTTTTTTGGGCATTAAACAATCCAACGACAGCTGAAATCTGTCATTGCCGTAGAACTCACTGAGGCCTTCATTTTGACTGGTTATGGCTCCCGTAACTCTAAACGAGCCAGAAGTTATGGCCGTCCGAATAATCGATATCTACAGGTTGCCACATCCACGGTGCAAGGTGCAACATCCGTCCGAAATTGCGAAACAGTGTCGTACGACTTTTTGAAATCCGTGCATGGATTTGAAACGAAACGGTACCATGGAGCACCACTCTCCAGCGATGGTAAATCGAAGACCAGCCACGGTTATCCCGTTTGACCGTAAAAATCCATGTGTTGAAAAAACGAAGGGTAAAAAACTTCCTAGACCCGATTGAAATTCGGATAGTCTTTTTTGGGCATTAAACAATCCATTGACGGCTGAAAGCATTCATAGCCGTAGAACTCACTGAGGCCTTCGTTTTGACTGGTTATGGCTCCCGTAACTCTAAACGAGCCAGAAGTTATGGTCGTCCGAATAATCGATATCTACAGTTTGCAACATCCACGGTGCAAGGTGCAACATCCGTCCGAAATAGCGAAACAGTGTCGTACGATTTTTTGAAATGCGTGCATGGATTTGAAACGAAACAGTACCATGGAGCACCACTCTCCAGCGATGGTAAATCGAAGACCAGCCACGGTTATCCCGTTCTACCGTAAAAATCCATGTGTTGAAAAAACGAAGGGTAAAAAACTTCCTAGACCCGATTGAAATTCGGATAGTCTTTTTTGGGCATTAAACAATCCATTGACGGCTGAAAGCTGCCATAGCCGTAGAACTCACTGAGGACTTTTTTTGACTGGTTATGGCTCCCGTAACTCTAAACGAGCCAAAAGTTATGGCCGTCCGAATAATCGATATCTACAGGTTGCAACATCCACGGTGCAAGGTGCAACATCCGTCCGACATAGCGAAACAGTGTCGTACGACCTTTTGAAATGCGGGCATGGATTTGAAACGAAACGGTACCATGGAGCACCATTCTCCAGCGATGGTAAATCGAAGACCAGCCACGTTTATCCCGTTCTACCGTAAAAATCCACGTGCTGAAAAAACGAAGGGTAAAAAACTTCCTAGACCCGATTGAAATTCGGATAGTTTTTTTGGGCATTAAACAATCCATTGACGGCTGAAAGATGTCATAGTCGTAGAACGCACTGAGGCCTTCGTTTTGACAGGTTATGGCTCCAGTAACTCTAAACGAGCCAGAAGTTATGGCCGTCCGAATAATCGATATCTACAGGGTGCAACATCCACGGTGCAAGGTGCAACATCCGTCCGTAATGGCGAAAAAATGTCGTACGACTTTTTGAAATGTGCGCATGGATTTGAAACGAAACGGTACCATGGTGCACCACTCTCCAGCGATGGTAAATCGAAGACCAGCCACGGTTATCCCGTTCTACCGTAAAAATCCACGTGTCGAAAAAACGAAAGGTAAAAAGCTTCCTAGACCCGATTGAGATTCGGATAGTCTTTTTTGGGCATTAAACAATCCATTGACGGCTGAAAGCTGTCATAGCCGTAGAACTCACTGAGGCCTTCGTTTTGACTGGTTATGGCTCCCGTACCTCTAAACAAGCCAGAAGTTATGGCCGTCCGAATAATCGATATCTACAGGGTGCAACATCCACGGTGCAAGGTGCAACATCCGTCCGAAATGGCGAAACAGTGTCGTACGACTTTTCGAAATGCGTGCATGGATTTGAAACGAAACGGTACCATGGTGCACCACTCTCCAGCGATGGTAAATCGAAGACCAGCCACAGTAATCCCGTTCTACCGTAAAAATCCACGTGTCGAAAAAATGAAGGGTAAAAAACTTCCTAGACCCGATTAAGATTCAGATAGTCTTTTTTGGGCATTAAACAATCCATTGACGGCTGAAAGCTGCCATAGCTGTAGAACTCACTGAGGTCTTCGTTTTGACTGGTTATGGCTCCCGTAACTCTAAACGAGCCAAAAGTTATGGCCGTTCGAATAATCGATATCTACAGGTTGCAACATCCACGGTGCAAGGTGCAACATCCGTCCGACATAGCGAAACAGTGTCGTACGACTTTTTGAAATGCGGGCATGGATTTGAAACGAAACGGTACCATGGAGAACCACTCTCCAGCGATGGTAAATCGAAGACCAGCCACGGTTATCCCGTTCTACCGTAAAAATCCACGTGTGGAAAAAACGAAGGGTAAAAAACTTCCTAGACCCGATTGAAATTCGGATAGTTTTTTTGGGCATTAAACAATCCATTGACGGCTGAAAGATGTCATAGCCGTAGAACGCACTGAGACTTCGTTTTGACAGGTTATGGCTCCAGTAACTCTAAACGTGCCAGAAGTTATGGCCGTCCGAATAATCGATATCTACAGGGTGCAACATCCACGGTGCAAGGTGCAACATCCGTCCGTAATGGCGAAACTGTGTCGTACGACTTTTTGAAATGCGCGCATGGATTTGAAACGAAACGGTACCATGGTGCACCACTCTCCAGCGATGGTAAATCGAAGACCAGCCACAGTTATCCCGTTCTACCATAAAAATCCACGTGTGGAAAAAACGAAGGGTAAAAAGCTTCCTAGACCCGATTGAGATTCGGATAGTCTTTTTTGGGCATTAAACAATCCATTGACGGCTGAAAGCTGTCATAGCCGTAGAACTCACTGAGGCCTTCGTTTTGACTGGTTATGGCTCCCGTACCTCTATACAAGCCAGAAGTTATGGCCGTCCGAATAATCGATATCTACAGGGTGCAACATCCACGGTGCAAGGTGCAACATCCGTCCAAAATGGCGAAACAGTGTCGTACGACTTTTTGAAATGCGTGCATGGATTTGAAACGAAACGGTACCATGGTGCACCACTCTCCAGCGATGGTAAATCGAAGACCAGCCACAGTAATCCCGTTCTACCGTAAAAATCCACGTGTCGAAAAAATGAAGGGTAAAAAACTTCCTAGACCCGATTGAGATTCAGATAGTCTTTTTTGGGCATTAAACAATCCATTGACGGCTGAAAGCTGTCATAGCCATAGAACTCACTGAGGTCTTCGTTTTGACTGGTTATGGCTCCAGTAACTCTAAACGAGCCAAAAGTTATGGCCGTCCGAATAATCGATATCTACAGGTTGCAACATCCACGGTGCAAGGTGCAACATCCGTCCGAAATAGCGAAACAGTGTCGTATGACTTTTTGAAATGCGGGCATGGATTTGAAACGAAACGGTACCATGGAGCACCACTCTCCAGCGATGGTAAATCGAAGACCAGCCACGGTTATCCCGTTCTACCGTAAAAATCCACGTGTTGAAAAAACGAAGGGTAAAAAACTTCCTAGACCCGATTGAAATTCGGATAGTCTTTTTTGGGAATTAAACAATCCATTGACGGCTGAAAGATGTCATAGCCGTAGAACACACTGAGGCCTTTGTTTTGACAGGTTATGGCTCCAGTAACTCTAAACGAGCCAGAAGTTATGGCCGTCCGAATAATCGATATCTACAGGGTGCAACATCCACGGTGCAAGGTGCAACATCCGTCCGTAATGGCGAAACAGTGTCGTACGACTTTTTGAAATGCGCGCATGGATTTGAAACGAAACGGTACCATGGTGCACCACTCTCCAGCGATGGTAAATCGAAGACCAGCCATGGTAATCCCGTTCTACCGTAAAAATCCACGTGTCGAAAAAACGAAGGGTAAAAACCTTACTAGACCCGATTGAGATTCAGATAGTCATTTTTGGGCATTAAACAATGCATTGACGGTAGAAAGCAGTCATAGCCGTAGAACTCACTGAGGCCTTCGTTTTGACTAGTTATGGGTCCCGTAACTCAAAACGAGCCAGAAGTTATGGCCGTCCGAATAATCGATATCTACAGGTTGCAACATCCACGGTGCAAGGTGCAACATCCGTCCGAAATAGCGAAACAGTGTCGTACGACTTTTTGAAATGCGTGCATGGATTTGAAACGAAACGGTACCATGGAGCACCACTCTCCAGCGATGGTAAATCGAAGACCAGCCACGGTTATCCCGTTCTACCGTAAAAATCCACGTGTTGAAAAAACGAAGGGTAAAAATCTTCCTAGACCCGATTGAAATTCGGATAGTCTTTTTTGGGCATTAAACAATCCATTGACGGCTGAAAGCGGTCATAGCCGTAAAACTTGCTGAGACCTTAGTTTTGACTGGTTATGGCTCCCGTAACTCTAAACGAGCCAGAAGTTATGGCCGTCCGAATAATCGATATCTATAGGGTGCAACAACCACGGTGCAAGGTGCAACATCCGTCCGAAATGGCGAAACAGTGTCGTATGACTTTTTGAAATGCGTGCATGGATTTGAAACGAAACGGTACCATGGTGCACCACTCTCCAGTGATGGTAAATCGAAGACCAGCCACGATTATCCCGTTCTACCGTAAAAATCCACGTGTCGAAAAAACGAAGGGTAAAAAACTTCCTAGACCCGATTGAGATTCAGATAGTCTTTTTTGGGTAATAACCAATCCATTGACGGCTGAAAGCTGTCATAGCCGTAGAACTCACTGAGGCCTTCGTTTTGACTGGTTATGGCTCCCGTAACTCTAAACGAGCCAGAAGTTATGGCCGTCCGAATAATTGATATCTACATGGTGCAACATCCACGGTGCAAGGTGCAACATCCGTACGAAATGGCGAAACAGTGTCGTACGACTTTTTGAAATGCGTGCAAGGATTTGAAACGAAACGGTACCATGGTGCACCACTCTCCAGCGATGGTAAATTGGAGTCCAGCCACGGCAATCCCGTTTTACCGTAAAAATCCACGTGTCGAAAAAACGAAGGGTAAAAAACTTCCAAGACCCGATTGAGATTCGGATAGTCTTTTTTTGGGAATTAAACAATCCATTGACGGCTGAAAGCTGTCATAGCCGTAGAATTCACTGAGAACTTCGTTTTGACTGGTTATGGCTCCCGTAACTCTAAACGAGCCAGAAAATATGGCTGTCCGAATAATCGATATCTACAGGGTGCAACATCCACGGTGCAAGGTGCAACATCCGTCCGAAATGGTGAAACAGTGTCGTATGACTTTTTGAAATGCGTGCATGGATTTGAAACAAAACGGTACCGTGGTGCACCACTCTCCAACGATGGTAAATCGAAGACCAGCCACGGTTATCTCGTTCTACCGTAAAAATCCACGTGTCGAAAAAACGAAGGGTAAAAAACTTCCTAGACCCGATTGAGATTCGGATAGTCTGTTTTTGGCATTAAACAATCCATTGACGGCTGAATGCTGTCATAGCCGTACAACTCACTGAGGCCTTCGTTTTGACTGGTTATGGCTGCCGTAGCTCTAAACGAGCCAGAAGTTATGGCCGTCCGAATAATCGATATCTACAGGGTGCAACATCCACAGTGCAAGGTGCAACATCCGTCTGTAATGGCGTAACAGTGTCGTACGACTTTTTGAAATGCGTGCATGGATTTGAAACGAAACGGTGCCATGGTGCACCACTCTCCAGAGATGGTAAATCGAAGACCAGCCACAGTAATCCCGTTCTACCGTAAAAATCCACATGTCGAAAAAACGAAGGGTAAAAACTTCCTAGACTCGATTGAGATTCCGATAGTCTTTTTTGGGCATTAAACAATCCAACGACGGCTGAAATCTGTCACAGCCGTAGAACTCACTGAGGCCTTCATTTTGACTGGTTATGGCTCCCGTAACTCTAAACGAGCCAGAAGTTATGGCCGTCCGAATAATCGATATCTACAGGTTGCCACATCCACGGTGCAAGGTGCAACATCCGTCCGAAATTGCGAAACATTGTCGTACGACTTTTTGAAATGCGTGCATGGATTTGACACGAAACGGTACCATGGAGCACCACTCTCCAGCGATGGTAAATCGAAGACCAGTCACGGTTATCCCGTTCTACCGTAAAAATCCATGTGTTGAAAAAACGAAGGGTAAAAAACTTCCTAGACCCGATTGAAATTCAGATAGTATCTTTTGGGCATTAAACAATCCATTGACGGCTTAAAGCATTCATAGCCGTAGAACTCACTTAGGCCTTTGTTTTGACAAGTTATGGCTCCTGTAACTCTAAACGAGCCAGAAGTTATGGCCGTCCGAATAATCGATATCTACAGGTTGCAACATCCACGGTGCAAGGTGCAACATCCGTCCGAAATAGCGAAACAGTGTCGTACGACTTTTTGAAATGCGTGCATGGATTTGAAACGAAACGGTACCATGGAGCACCACTCTCCAGCGATGGTAAATCGCAGACCAGCCACGGTTATCCCATTCTACCGTAAAAATCCACGTGTTGAAAAAACGAAGGGTAAAAAACTTCCTAGACCCGATTGAAATTCGGATAGTCTTTTTTGGGCATTAAACAATCCATTGACGGCTGAAAGCTGTCATAGCCGTAGAACTCACTAAGGCCTTCGTTTTGACTGGTTATGGCTCCCGTAACTCTAAACGAGCCAGAAGTTATGGCCGTCCGAATAATCGATATCTACAGGGTGCAACATCCACGGTGCAAGGTGCAACATCCGTCCGAAATGGCGAAACAGTGTCGTATGACTTTTTGAAATGCGTGCATGGATTTGAAACGAAACGGTACCATGGTTCACCACTCTCCAGCGATGGTAAATCGAAGACCAGCCACGGTTATCCCGTTCTACCGTAAAAATCCACGTGTCGAAAAAACGAAGGGTAAAAAACTTCCTAGACCCGATTGAGATTCAGGTAGTCTTTTTTGGACAATAACCAATCCATTGACGGCCGAAAGCTGTCATAGCCGTAGAACTCACCGAGGCCCTCGTTTTGACTGGTTATGGCTCCCGTAACTCTAAACGAGCCAGAAGTTATGGCCGTCCGAATAATCGATATCTACAGGGTGCAACATCCACGGTGCAAGGTGCAACATCCGTACGAAATGGCGAAACAGTGTCGTACAACTTTTTGAAATGCGTGCAAGGATTTGAAACAAAACGGTACCATGGTGTACCACTCTCCAGCGATGGTAAATTTAAGACCAGCCACGGCAATCCCGTTCTACCGTAAAAATCCACGTGTCGAAAAAACGAAGGGTAAAAAACTTCCTAGACTCGATTGAGATTCCGACAGTCCTTTTTGGGCATTAAACAATCCAACGACGGCTGAAATCTGTCATAGCCATAGAACTCACTGAGGCCTTCGTTTTGACTGGTTATGGCTCCCGTAACTCTAAACGAGCCAGAAGTTATGGCCGTCCGAATAATCGATATCTACAGGTTGCCACATCCACGGTGCAAGGTGCAACATCCGTCCGAAATAGCGAAACAGTGTCGTACGACTTTTTGAAATGCGTGAATGGATTTGAAACGAAACGATACCATGGTGCACCACTCTCCAGCGATGGTAAATCGAAGACCAGCCACGGTTATCCCGTTCTAGCGTAAAAATCCACGTGTCGAAAAAACGAAGGGTAAAAAACTTCCTAGACCCGATTGAGATTCAGATAGTCTTTTTTGGGCATTAAACAATCCATTGACGGCTGAAAGCGGTCATAGCCGTAGAACTCACTGAGGCCTTCGTTTTGACTGGTTATGGCTCCCGTAACTCTAAACGAGCCAGAAGTTATGGCCGTCCGAATAATCGATATCTACAGGGTGCAACATCCACGGTGCAAGGTGCAACATCCGTTCGAAATGGCGAAACAGTGTCGTACGACTTTTTGAAATGCGTGCATGGATTTGAAACGAAACGGTACCATGGTGCACCACTCTCCAGCGATGGTAAATTGAAGACCAGCCACGGTTATCCCGTTCTACTGTAAAAATCCACGTGTCGAAAAAACGAAGGGTAAAAAACTTCCTAGACCCGATTGAGATTCGGATAGTCTTTTTTGGGAATTAAACAATCCATTGACGGCTGAAAGCTGTCATAGCAGTAGAACTCACTAAGGCCTTCGTTTTGACTAGTTATGGCTCCCGTAACTCTAAACGTGCCAGAAGTTATGGCCGTCCGAATAATCGATATCTATAGGGTGCAACATCCACAGTGCAAGGTGCAACATCCGTCTGTAATGGCGCAACAGTGTCGTACGACTTTTTGAAATGCGTGCATGGATTTGAAACGAAACGGTACCATGGTGCACCATTCTCCAGCGATGGCAAATCGAAGACCAGCCACAGTAATCCCGTTCTACCGTAAAAATCCAAGTGTCGAAAAAACGAATGGTAAAAAACTTCCTAGACCCGACTGAGATTCGGATAGTCTTTTTTGGGCATTAAACAATCCATTGACGGCTGAATGCTGTCATAGCGGTAGAACTCACTGAGGCCTTCGGTTTGACTGGTTATGGCTCCCGCAACTCTAAACGAGCCAGAAGTTATGGCCGTCCGAATAATCGATATCTACAGGGTGCAACATCCACGGTGCAAGGTGCAACATCCGTCCGAAATAGCGAAACAGTGTCGTACGACTTTTTGAAATGCGTGCATGGATTTTAAACGAAACGGTACCATGGTGCACCACTCTCCAGCGATGGTAAATCGAAGACCAGCCATGGTTATCCCGTTCTACCGTAAAATTCCACGTGTCGAAAAAACGAAGGGTAAAAAACTTCCTAGACCCGATTGAGATTCAGATAGTCTTTTTTGGACAATAACCAATCCATTGACGGCTGAAAGCTGTCATAGCCGTAGAACTCACTGAGGCCTTCGTTTTGACTGGTTATGGCTCCCGTAACTCTAAACGAGCCAGATGTTATGGCCGTCCGAATAATCGATATCTACAGGGTGCAACATCCACGGTGCAAGGTGCAACATTCGTCCGAAATGGCGAAACAGTGTCGTACGACTTTTTGAAATGCGTGCATGGATTTGAAACGAAACGGTACCATGGTGCACCACTCTCCAGTGATGGTAAATCGAAGACCAGCCAAGGTTATCCCGTTCTACCGAAATCCACGTGTGGAAAAAACGAAGGGTAAAAAACTTCCTAGACCCGATTGAGATTCGGATAGTCTTTTTTGGGCATTAAACAATCCATTGACGGCTGAAAGCTGTCATAGTCGTAGAACTCACTGAGGCCTTCGTTTTGATTGGTTATGGCTCCCGTAACTCTATACGATCCAGAAGTTATGGCCGTCCGAATAATCGATATCTACAGGGTGCAACATCCACGGTGCAAGGTCCAACATCCGTCCGTAATGGCGTAACAGTGTCGAACGACTTTTTGAAATGCGTGCATGGATTTGACACGAAACAGTACCATGGTGGACCACTCTCTAGCGATGGTAAATCGAAGACCAGCCACAGTAATCCCGTTCTACCATAAAAATCCATGCGTCGAAAAAACGAAGGGTAAAAAACTTCCTAGACTCGATTGAGATTCCGATAGTCTTTTTTGGGCATTAAACAATCCAACGATGGTTGAAAGCAGTCATAGCCGTAGAACTCACTGAGGCCTTCGTTTTGACTGGTTATGGATCCCGCAACTCTAAACGAGCTAGAAGTTATGGCCGTCCGAATAATCGATATCTACAGGGTGCAACATCCACGGTGCAAGGTGCATCATCCGTCCGAAATGGCGAAACAGTATCGTACGAATTTTTGAAATGCGTGCATGGATTTGAAAAAAAACGGTACCATGGTGCACCACTCTCCCGCGATGGTAAATCGAAGACCAGCCATGGTATTCCCGTTCTACCGTAAAAATCCACGTGTCGAAAAAACGAAGGGTAAAAAACTTCCTAGACCTGATCGAGATTCGGATAGTCTTTTTTGGGCATTAAACAATCCATTGACGGCTGAAAGCCGTCATAGCCATAGAACTCACTGAGGCCTTCGTTTTGACTGGTTATGGCTCCCGTAACTCTAAACGAGCCAGAAGTTATGGCCGTCCGAATAATCGATATCTACAGGGTGCAACATCCACGGTGCAAGGTGCAACATCCGTTCGAAATGGCGAAACAGTGTCGTACGACTTTTTGAAACGCGTACAAGGATTTGAAATGAAACAGTACCATGGTGCACCACTCTCCAGCGACGGTAAATTGAAGATCAGCCACGGTAATCCCATTTTAACGTAAAAATCCACGTGTCGAAAAAACGAAGGGTAAAAAACTTCCGAGACCCGATTGAGATTCGGATAGTCTTTTTTGGGCATTAAACAATCCATTGATGGCTGAAAGCGGTCATAGCCGTAGAACTCAATGAGGCCTCCATTTTGACTGGTTATGGCTCCCGTAACTCTAAACGAGCCAGAAGTTATGGCCGTGCGAATAATCGATATCCACAGGGTGCAACATCCACGGTGCAAGGTGCAACATCCGTTCGAAATGGCGAAACAGTGTCGTACAACTTTTTGAAATGCGTGCATGGATTTGAAACGAAACGGTACCATGGTGCACCACTCTCCAGCGATGGTAAATCGACGACCAGCCACGGTTATCCCGTTCTACCGTAAAAATCCACGTGTCGAAAAAACGAAGGGTAAAAAACTTCATAGACCCGATTGAGATTCGGATAGTCATTTTTGGGCATTAAATAATCCATTGACGGCTGAAAGCTGTCATAGCCGTAGAACTCACTGAGGCCTTCGTTTTGACTGTTTATGTCTCCCGTAACTCTAAACGAGCCAGAAGTTATGGCCGTCCGAATAATCGATATCTATAGGGTGCAACATCCACGGTGCAAGGTGCAACATCCGTCCGTAATGGCGTAACAGTGTCGTACAACTTTTTGAAATGCGTGTATGGATTTGAAACGAAACGGTACCATGATGCACCATTCTCCAGCGATGGCAAATCGAAGACCAGCCACAGTAATCCCGTTCTACCGTAAAAATCCAAGTGTCGAAAAAACGAATGGTAAAAAACTTCCTAGACCCGATTGAGATTCGGATAGTCTTTTTTGGGCATTAAACAATCCATTGATGGCTGAAAGCTGCCATAGCGGTAGAACTCACTGAGGCCTTCGTTTTGACTGGTTATGGCTCCCGCAAATCTAAACGAGCCAGAAGTTATGGCCGTCCGAATAATCGATATCTACAGGGCGCAACATCCACGGTGCAAGGTGCAACATCCGTCCGAAATAGCGAAACAGTGTCGTACGACATTTTGAAATGCGTGCATGGATTTTAAATGAAACGGTACCATGGTGCACCACTCTCCAGCGATGGTAAATCGAAGACCAGCCACGGTTATCCCGTTCTACCGTAAAATTCCACGTGTCGAAAAAACGAAGGGTAAAAAACTTCCTAGACCCGATTGAGATTCGGATAGTCTTTTTTGGGCATTAAACAATCCATTGACGGCTGAAAGCTGTCGTAGCCGTAGAACTCACTGAGGCCTTCGTTTGGACTGGTTATGGCTACCGTAACTCTAAACGAGCCAGAAGTTATGGCCGTCCGAATAATCGATATCTACAAGGTGCAACATCCACGGTGCAAGGTGCAACATCCGTCCGAAATGGCGAAACATTGTCATACGACTTTTTGAAATGCATGCATGGATTTGAAACGAAACGGTACCATGGTACACCACTCTCCAGCGATGGTAAATCGAAGACCAGCCACGGTTATCCCGTTCTACCGTAAAAATCCACGTGTCGAAAAAACGAAGGGTAAAAAACTTCCGAGACCCGATTGAGATTCGGATAGTCCTTTTTGGGCATTAAACAATCCATTGACGGCTGAAAGCCGTCATAACCGTAGAACTCACTGAGGCCTTCGTTTTGACTGGTTATGGCTCCCGTAGCTCTAAACGAGCCAAAAGTTATGGCCGTCCGAATAATCGATATCTACAGGGTGCAACATCCAAGGTGCAAGGTGCAACATCCATCCGAAATGGAGAAACAGTGTCGTACGAATTTTTGAAATGCGTGCATGGATTTGAAACAAAATGGTACCATGGTACACCACTCTCCAGCGATGGTAAATCGAAGACCAGCCACGGTTATCCCGTTCTACCGTAAAAATCCACGTGTCGAAAAAACAAAGGGTAAAAAAACTTCCTAGACCCGATTGAGATTCGGATGGTCTTTTTTGGGCATTAAACAATCCATTGACGGCTGAAAGCAGTCATACGGTAGAACACACTGATGCCTTCGTTTTGAATGGTTATGGCTCCCGTAACTCTAAACGAGCCAGAAGTTATGGCCGTCCGAATAATCGATATCTACAGGGTGCAACATCCACGGTGCAAGGTGCAACATCCGTCCGAAATGGAGAAACAGTGTCGTAAGACTTTTTGAAATGTGTGCAAGGATTTGAAATGAAACGGTACCATGGTGCACCACTCTCCAGCGATGGTAAATTGAAGACCAGCCACGACAATCCCGTTTTACCGTAAAAATCCACGTGTCGAAAAAACGAAGGGTAAAAAACTTCCGAGACCCGATTGAGATTCGGATAGTCTTTTTTGGGCATTAAACAATCCATTGACGACTGAAAGCCATCATAGCCGTAGAACTCACTGAGGCCTTCGTTTTGACTGGTTATGGCTCCCGTAACTCTAAACGAGCCAGAAGTTACGGCGGTTTGAATAATCAATATCCACAGGGTGCAATATCCACGGTGCAAGGTGCAACATCCGTCCGAAATGGCGAAACAGTGTTGTACGACTTTTTGAAAGCATGCATGGATTTGAAACAAAACGGTACCATGGTGCACCACTCTCCAGCGATGGTAAATCGAAGACCAGCCACGGTTATCCCGTTCTACCGTAAAAATCCACGTGTCGAAAAAACGAAGGGTAAAAAACTTCCTAGACCCGATTGAGATTGGGATAGTCTTTTTCTGGCATTAGACAATCCATTGACGGCTGAAAGCTGTCATAGCAGTAGAACTCACTGAGGCCTTCGTTTTGACTGGTTATGGCTCCCGTAACTCTAAACGAGCCAGAAGTTATGGTCGTCCGAATAATCGATATCTACAGGGTGCAACATCCACGGTGCAAGGTGCAACATCCGTCCGAAATGGCGAAACAGTGTCGTACGACTTGTTGAAATGCGTGCATGGATTTAAAACGAAATGGTACCATGGTGCACCACTCTCCAGCGATGATAAATCGAAGACCAGCCACGGTTATCCCGTTCTACCGTAAAAATCCACATGTCGAAAAAACGAAGGGTAAAAAACTTCCTAGACCCGATTGAGATTCGGATAGTCTTTTTTTGGCATTAAGCAATCCATTGACGGCTGAAAGCTGTCATAGCCGTAGAACTCACTGAGGCCTTCGTTTTAACTGGTTATGGCTCCCGTAACTCTAAACGAGCCAGAAGTTATGGTCGTCCGAATAATCGATATCTACAGGGTGCAACATCCACGGTGCAAGGTGCAACATCCGTCCGTAATGGCGTAACAGTGTCGTACGACTTTTTGAAATGCGTTCATGGATTTGAAACAAAACGGTACCTTGGTGCACCACTCTCCAGTGAGGGTAAATTGAAGACCAGGCAAGGTAATCCCGTTTTACCATAAAAATTCACGTGTCGAAAAAACGAAGGGTAAAAAACTTCTGAGACCCGATTGAGATTCGGATAGTCTTTTATGGTCATTAAACAATCCATCGACGGCTGAAAGCTGTGATAGCCGTAGAACTCACTGAGGCCTTCGTTTTGACTGGTTATGGCTCCCGTAACTCTAAACGAGCCAGAAGTTATGGTCGTCCGAATAATCGATATCTACAGCGTGCAACATCCACGGTGCAAGGTGCAACATCCGTCCGAAATGGCGAAACGGTGTTGTACAACTTTTTGAAATGCGTGCATGGATTTGAAACGAAATGGTACCATGGTGCACCACTCTCCAGCGATGGTAAATCGACGACGAGCCACGGTAATCCCGTTCTACCGTAAAAATCCACGTGTCGAAAAAACGAAGGGTAAAAAACTTCCTAGATCCGATTGTGATTCGGATAGTCTTTTTTGGGCATTAAACAATCCATTGATGGCTTAAAGCTGTCATAGCCGTAGAACTCACTGAGGCCTTCGTTTTGACTGGTTATGGCTCCCATAACTCTAAACGAACCAGAAGTTATGGCCGTCCGAATAATCGATATCTACAGGGTACAACATCCATGGTGCAAGGTGCAACATCCATCCGAAACGGCGAAACAGTGTCGTACGACTTTTTGAAATGCGTGCATGGATTTGAAACGAAACGGTACCATGGTGCACCACTCTCCAGCGATGGTAAATCGAAGACCAGCCACGGTTATCCCGTTCTACCGTAAAAATCGACGTGTCGAAAAAACGAAGGGTAAAAAACTTCCTAGACCCGATTGAGATTCGGATAGTCTTTTTTGGGCATTAAACAATCCATTGACGGCTGAAAGCTGTCATAGCCGTAGAACTCACTGAGGCCTTCGTTTTGACTGGTTATGGCTCCCGTAACTCTAAACGAGCCAGAAGTTATGGCGGTCTGAATAATCAATATCTACAGGGTGCAATATCCACGGTGCAAGGTGCAACATCCGTCCGAAATGGCGAAACAGTGTTGTACGACCTTTTGAAATGCGTGCATGGATTTGAAACAAAACGGTACCATGGTGCACCACTCTCCAGCGATGGTAAATCGAAGACCAGCCACGGTTATCCCGTTCTACCGTAAAAGTCCACGTGTCGAAAAAACGAAGGGTAAAAAACTTCCTAGACCCGATTGAGATTGGGATAGTCTTTTTCTGGCATTAGACAATCCATTGTCGGCTGAAAGCTGTCATAGCCGTAGAATTCACTGAGGCCTTCGTTTTGACTGGTTATGGCTCCCGTAACTCTAAACGAGCCAGAAGTTATGGTCGTCCGAATAATCGATATCTACAGGGTGCAAAATCCACGGTGCAAGGTGCAACATCCGTCCGAAATGGCGAAACAGTGTCGTACGACTTTTTGAAATGCGTGCATGGATTTAAAACGAAATGGTACCATGGTGCACCACTCTCCAGCGATGATAAATCGAAGACCAGCCACGGTTATCCCGTTCTACCGTAAAAATCCACATGTCGAAAAAACGAAGGGTAAAAAACTTCCTAGACCTGATTGAGATTCGGATAGTCTTTTTTTGGCATTAAGCAATCCATTGACGGCTGAAAGCTGTCATAGCCGTAGAACTCACTGAGGCCTTCGTTTTAACTGGTTATGGCTCCCGTAACTCTAAACGAGCCAGAAGTTATGGTCGTCCGAATAATCGATATCTACAGGGTGCAACATCCACGGTGCAAGGTGCAACATCCGTCCGTAATGGCGTAACAGTGTCGTACGACTTTTTGAAATGCGTGCATGGATTTGAAACAAAACGGTACCCTGGTGCACCACTCTCCAGCGAGGGTAAATTGAAGACCAGGCATGGTAATCCCGTTTTACCATAAAAATTCACGCGTCGAAAAAACGAAGGGTAAAAAACTTCCGAGACCCGATTGAGATTCGGGTAGTCTTTTATGGGCGTTAAACAATCCATCGACGGCTGAAAGCTGTGATAGCCGTAGAACTCACCGAGGCCTTCGTTCTGACTGGTTATGGCTCCCATAACTCTAAAGGAGCCAGAAGTTATGGTCGTCCGAATAATCGATATCTACAGGGTGCAACATCCACGGTGCAAGGTGCAACATCCGTCCGAAATGGCGAAACAGTGTTGTACAACTTTTTGAAATGTGTGCATGGATTTGAAACGAAACGGTACCATGGTGCACCACTCTCCAGCGATGGTAAATCGATGACCGGCCACGGTAATCCCGTTCTACCGTAAAAATCCACGTGTCGAAAAAACGAAGGGTAAAAAACTTCCTAGATCCGATTGTGATTCGGATAGTCTTTTTTGGGCATTAAACAATCCATTGATGGCTTAAAGCTGTCATACCGTAGAAATCACTGAGGCCTTCGTTTTGACTGGTTATGGCTCCCGTAACTCTAAACGAACCAGAAGTTATGGCCGTCCTAATAATCGATATCTACAGGGTACAACATCCATGGTGCAAGGTGCAACATCCGTCCGAAACGGCGAAACAGTGTCGTACGACTTTTTGAAATGCGTGCATGGATTTGAAATGAAATGGTACCATGGTGCACCGCTCTCCAGCGATGGTAAATCGAAGACCAGCCACGGTTATCCCGTTCTACCGTAAAAATCGACGTGTCGAAAAAACGAAGGGTAAAAAACTTCCTAGACCCGATTGAGATTCGGATAGTCTTTTTTGGGCATTAAACAATCCATTGACGGCTGAAAGCTTTCATAGCCGTAGAACTCACTGAGGCCTTCGTTTTGACTGGTTACAGCTCCCGTAACTCTAAACGAGCTAGAAGTTATGGCCGTCCGAATAATCGATATCTACAGGGTGCAACATACACTGTGCAAGGTGCAACATCCGTCCGAAATGGCGAAACAGTGTCGTACGACTTTTTGAAATGCGTGCATGGATTTGAAATGGAACGGTGCCATGGTGCACCACTCTCCAGCATGGTAAATCGAAGACCAGCCACGGTGATCCCGTTCTACCGTAAAAATCCACGTGTCGAAAAAACGAAGGGTAAAAATCTTCCGAGACCCGATTGAGATTCGGATAGTCTTTTTTGGGCATTAAACAATCCATCAACGGCTGAAAGCTGTCATAGTCGTAGAACTCACTGAGGCCTTCGTTTTGACTGGTTTTGGCTCCCGTAACTCTAACGAGCCAGAAGTTATGGCTACCCGAATAATCGATATCTACAGGGTGCAACATCCACGGTGCAAGGTGCAACATCCATACGAAATGGTGAAACAGTATCGTACGAATTTTTGAAATGCGTGCATGGAGTTGAAACAAAACGGTACCATGTGTTTGCACCAAAATTGGGCACAACACTCGTCGGAAGTTTTTGAAGAGATAATAAATGAAGAGTGCAAATTAAAACAGAGGATTATCTAACAAAAACTCCAAATAGCATGTAAATAAACGCGTAGACAAGCAATTTATAGTGGTTCGGCGTATTGCCTACGTCCACTGTGAAGTTTTTATACTTTTATTGACTTTCTTTCGATGATTACAAGTCGGTACAGCAATTAACAGTGAATTACAGTCGGGAATTCGAATTTAACAGCAAGTTTATGATATCAAATGATGGAGATCTCAATCCGGCAAAGTCTGGATGCTTCAGGATCCAAAATCCCTTTTCTGTTGGCTCTGGGGCTCTATTTATAGGCGTAGGCTGCTGATATTTCGCTGAAAACTCGAGAGAGCACTTCTGGCACGTGAGGGGGCCCACACGCACGGTCTCGGGAAGTTTGGCCCCACTTTGGCATCGGTTCGAACTCCATTCGAACCGATCAAGAATTCATCCAATCGAGGTGAAATTTGGCGTGGACATTCTTCAACATGTATGCAAGCTTCTGTGAAAATTTCATGGCATTTGGATCAGTAGATTGGGAGATATGATGGATTCAAAATGGGGTTCATTGCAGTTCGAAACCATGCTTTCGAACCGATGGTTTCGAACCCATCACGGCACGTGTCTTCGTGGTGACGTGGAGCGCAAACTTCGAACCAACCCGGTCTTCACTCCGAGTTGACCGCTTCGACTCCATAAATCTCGGCGAATTCGAACCGATGGAAGACACGTCATCATGGTTGGTTGTCCCAGTGGATTCGAATGAGGCTACACAGGATGGGTTCGAACTTGCCATCACGGATGGGTTCGAAAGAGGTTCCATGTTTGGGTTCGAATAACGTCTTATTATGGAATCGAACAAGGATGCTTGTTTGGAGTCGAACAAGGCTTTGTGGTGGGTTCGAAATAGCTACTCTCCGATGGATTCGAGGTCCATTGTTATGAACTTGGTAGATTCGAACCTGATGGGTTCGAAGGTGATGGTTTCGAACCTAATGGGTTCGAAGGTGATGGTTTCGAACCTGATGGGTTCGAATCTCAGGCCTTTTCTTTCAAGTTAAGTCGATCATAATTTGAGCGTACGAACTCGGATTGACTTGAAACTTGAGACGTTGATTCCTATGGTCTTTCTTGCCGTGTCCAATCAATTGTGGCTCAATCTGGTCTTGGACAAAATTCAGTGACATCCATAGCGAGACGAAGTATGGCCGGTCTCTGAGACGAACCGTTCTTCGTTTTTGATCGATCTTTTGGTATCACGGCTTTGCCAAAAAGAGGGATAACATTTTACCCCCCAAAGTACGTCTTGTGGGAACATGACGTGCTTTGAATAGCTGCAATTTCTCTGAAACTCGTATGCTGTATTGGTGTAACCTTGTGTTGACATGACTGATTGCTGTGTAATAATGCTTAGCCGATGGCTGTTGCATTTGTAACAGGATGAGTGTTTGATCCCTGTAAATGTTTAAAATCGATTGTTAGTTCGACATATATGCATATATGTTAGTTTGACCCTTGCAAACGTTGTGCGTCCATGAGTCGTGTTAGTTTTGTTTGCTATTGAACTTCGTATCGGTTCTCTCCTGAACCGATTTTGAAATTTGAATTGAGACAACGCTTGATGGTTGTTTTGGAAGGTTCCTTCATATCGATCCTCTCCTGAATCGATGCAGAAGGTTGAAGGAAATGACTCTGCGTTGCGTAATTGCGACATTTCGAACCGATGGGTGCGAGCTCCGATGGGTTCGAAGTCAACATCCATATGGGTGGAGTACGCGTATGCAATGGTGGGTTCGAAACCGATCTTCGAATCGATGACTTGGATGGGTACGAAACATTCGTTCGTGACAGTGGGCCGTGGGTGGAGTTTTAATTTTGTTGACGTGGACCGGGTTTCGAACTGATGCGCCCACCGTTGGTCTCACACCGATGCGCATCGATGCCTTGTCGTGTGTTTCACACCGATGGAGCCTCAAACGTATGGGTTCGAAGCTAGATTTCGAACCGGTTCTGCATTCTGACCTGTTGTAATCGGTCGAGTTTACCGGAACGCGAATCGATGCGGTCATCTCCAACCCCCCTTATAAACAGCAAGGACCTCGGCATTTTTCACTTTTTACTTTTTTACTGTTTCTCTGCATCGTCTCGAAACTTCTAAGACGAAGGCACTGCGTTTTGTATTCGAGCCATTTGAGATTCAAATCTTCAATTCTTCAAACATCATCCGAACTAGGTAACTAACCTCGAATCTACACGGCAAAGCTACCTTGAACCCATCACTCTTTCATCGATCGGCCTTTCTTGGGATTTGGTAAACCCAGATCTGGCTTTTGGAGGAATTTTGAACCAACGCAGGGGCTCGTGCACGAATCGACGATGTTGTATTCCTGGGATGACCTTATAAGGGCGGCGCAGTTCGCATCGACTGGATCCCTTCGAAGGGTCTATTCGAATCGATGGATTCGGACCCATTTGCTGTCGTTTTGAAGTTCTCAATTTTACATCGATACGGAGGCTATCGATTTGAACGTGATCGATGTCAAATTGAGGGCTTCCTTATCGGTTCGAACCAGTTGACCCAGGATCGATTCGAAACCGTTCTTCACTAATCGATTCGAACTTGGGACTTGACCATCGATTCGAGGCTCGCTCCTTTGCGTCGGTTCGAAAGGGTATGATGATGGGTTCGAACAAGTTCCTTGTGGGCGGTACGAAACTCCATATAATGGATACCAAAGTTTGAGATTTTTTGGGCATAATCCCGACGAGCTTCACTCCTGCATATTTGGACATATTAAACTGCATACTTTACCGCCTTTCGAAGCTCGTCGATGGAACTATAACAAATTCTATCTGAATCAATTTTCATCATATAAACGGTTTAGCGATGACGGTCAGCGATGATGGTCATCGCAACTGGACTCAGTAGCTTTGTTGTTTGTATATTTTCTTTAACTATGCGACATTTATTCAAGTAATGCACAGCAACGCACAACACACATTCATACACTATACACTGGGGAATTCACGGGCCCCTTGTCATCCAATGATGGTTTCTCATGAGTTAGTCAGTTATGAGGCCTTCGAGTTCACGACAGCAGGAAACCCCACTAGATATTCAGAGTATAGTTCCCCCGAGGTTAGAGATCCCGGACGTTGATCCTGAAATTATCGGCCCAGCGCCGGATGAACTTCCCAACGCGTCATTCATTGCTAATCCATCAGATTCTGTCCTATCTCATATTTCCGAAGATACGCTGGGGAGGATATGCCTGAGGCACGGTTTGTCACTAGACGACGTGTTACTACCGGGGCCAAACGACAGACCACACTATCCGCCGGAGGGGTATACCGCATTCAATCGCCATGCGTGCGCGGCTGGGACGCTTCCTCCGTTCAATGAATATATAAGAGAAGTGCTATCTTTTTTGGGAATCGCGCCATCCCAACTTCACCCGAACGGGTATGCTACGGTGAACAGCCTGTTCATCGTCTTTATGGAATATCTTCATAGACCACCGGCCCTGACTGAAATCAGACACTTGCTTAACTTCAAAACTCGAAACGATTACCCATCTTTTACATTCTTGGAGGCAATACGGAATTGTCAAGTGGTCACCGGGTCCTGGACTAGGTTAAGCTATTACAGGACGGAATGGTTCTTCGTCAGATGTCCTCCGGGCTTTGCCAGGCGATGGTTATTTAGACGTGAGCATAGCTGAATTTCCAAACAATTACTAAGGCGATTGCAGTCGGAGTGTGACTTATATATTTTTCTTCTGTACAGCGATGATCCAGCGCCCCGACGGTGAAAACTTCAAGGAGATAGTACGAGTGCTCCGAGAGATCCCGAGCGTCGACAGGGACATCGACGTGTTATTGACGGATAGGAATCTCCGGTCCTGTGGCTTAATCGAACGATGGCAGAGTATAATATTCGACGGGGTGCAAAGAATTGTTCCGAAAAAACATGCCAAGCACAAGAAGCCTAAAGTCATTGTAGTCGAGGAAGCTGATTCTAAAAGAGCTCACACCGACGACGAGCTGTTGTTGGAGCCTACAGACGTGGCTCAAGATGTTGAAGAGCAAAGAAAAGGCAAGGCGGCCGTCGTCACATCAACTAAGAAGGGGAGATGGAAGTCGGTTGTCACAGCCCGATCCTCCACCGGAGTTAGAATTTCCGAGATGTCTCCTCCGCGAACCGAAAGTCTTTACGAAGGGCTTACCGACCTTCCAATCCCGGATGATGTGTCTTTTCAGCATGACGCCGGGTTGGAGGAGTTTCATCATACTCTTGAATTGAGCGAGCCTTTTATTACTAGCTCAGTCGACACTTCTGGTTGGTCGGGGGAAATGCATATTCATACACATTTCACGACACTACATAGTCCCGAGTCTTAGGTCATCGGTTTCGAGAAACCACTAACTCTGTTTTCCTCTTTTCCTTGTAGGTACCATGTCCAGGCGCGGTTCGATGCTAGGGAGTCTGCGACATGTTCGGAAACCATCGTATCGCGATTCGCGCAGACGGGAAGGAGATAAGGACTATGATCAGGAATACTCCGGATATTCGAGCCATGAAAGATATGACACAGACAGGGGTTATAAGCGCCGATCCCGATCGCGTACTCCCCCTCCTCCCAAAGATCCCGTACAACCTCCGGCCTATGTTTCTCGCCCCTCTGAGCCTTCACGTCATACGTCCACTTCCCAACCTTCTAGGCATGAATCTCACCGCCCCAGAAGCGAGGCATCAACCGCCGTAGTTACGGAACAACCTCCTGTGGGAATTTCGGGTGAAGGGGCGTTCAGGCTTGCTCAGTTGAAAAAAGACTTCCCAACTATTTGCTTCGACAACTACATTTTTCCTCCACACTTAAAAAGAATTCCTCCGTCGACGGAGAAGGTGGTGCATGACTATGTGCACGACTTCTACGCTCAGTATAAAGTATGGTTTAAAGCGGCGGAGAAGGCATCGGAGCTGGCCTTTGAGCGTGGGGCCGCCAACGAAAAGTTACAGGCGGAGTTGGCCCAGAAGAGTCGTATTATCGATGTGCTGAACACCGAGGCCGAATCTTCCAGAAAATCAGAGATGGAAGCCATCAAAAAGGCCGTTGAAGCCCAACTTACAATGGATAGAATGAAGCGTGAGCATTACGCCACGGTTGAGGACATGGGCCATCGGAATACTCTGGTCACTGCTGAGAGGGATGCGGCGCTAAAGGAGCTAAATGAGCTCAAACCTAAATTCGCCGAAATCGCCAAGGATAGGGACGATGCAAACAATGCAGCCCAGGAGGCATGCGAACAAGCTGTGATACTCCGGACTGAGCGGGATGAGGCAGTGGCCAAGGTCCGAGTGGTCGAGGCGGAGATCGGAGAGAGAGTTCAGCAAGCTGAAGCCAGGCTAGAGGCCGACATTGAAGATCTGCTTATCACCTACAATGCCAATGTATTGAAGCACAGAAACTTGGCCTGGCTTCAGGATTATCCAGTGCATCTCCACAGTGCTTGGGAACGATTGGTTGAGGGGGAAGAGGAAGCGCGCCTGGACGAATCGGTCGACCGATTCGAGCTCGAAAATCGGTTGCTAACAGATGAGGAAAAGAAGGTCCTCCATGATGCTATAATCTCTCATGAGAAGGAGATGGTCGGCGGTCGATCTTTGGAGGCCGGAGAAGGGTCAGGCGTTGAGCATCGTGCCACCGCTCTTGAAATCACCGCCCTGCCTCCGTCCGAGCCTGTATCTGCTGTTAGCACACAGACCGTTCCTGCCTACGACCCAGAGCAACCGCGGTTATCACCAATTCGCGAACACGTCTCCGAAGTTGTCCCACCATCAACAAGCCGAACTGAGGAAGGTATTCTGAACAAATTTCAAGTGCATTTTCGCTAGAACTCTCGTTTCGAAGTAATTGTTCTTAACCCTTTCTCTTCTTTATTCAGTTACCAGGACTACCCCGGCGTCTTCGACCCAGGAGCCGAGTCAAGGGCAGAAGGCTATTACTGCTGAAATGACTGTCGTGACAACGACAGCGTCTTTCGGAGCGGCGCAGGAAAGCTCTTTGTCTTTTGACGAACAAATGGTGAGTGAACTACTCGGTCACCAGGGAGACTTCTCTAAAGACTTGTCACTTATCATCAGTGAGTTCCCGCAAGCTTCTAGCTCTTTTGTGCAGACCGGAGTTGCCCCCAGCCAGGCCCCATCAACTCGAGATGAAGAAATCTTGGCCGAAATCCATGCTGAATTAGAAGCTAAGGGGCAAAGCGGTAGTGTCGGTGGTGACACTATTCCATCTTCCGTTGCAGGTCCGGTCCCTCCTTCTTCTCCGACGGGGAGTCCTCATTTAGATTCAAGTTCTGAGGAGGACGTAGATATTATGCCCCCTGCTGGAGAGCAGCCACCGGAGAGGAGGCCGTCAAAGCGAAGGATTTCCGTTCCTAGCGATTCTGATGACGAACCGCTGATAAGGAAGCCGAGAAAGAAGGAATAGAATGGCCTCCCAAGCAGATTTTTTGGTAGATAGGGACTTGTGTTCGTTTTTTGTTAGTAGGCCGTGTATAGATGCAGGTTCGGCCCTGCTAGTAGGCATTCTTTTTTGGAAAAACTTATTTGCGTTTAAGTTCTTGTCGTCAATTAGTTGAAATAAAATTTAGTTTCTTTGTTCCAACTCTCATTTCTTTTGTGCTTAAGTGTTTATAGCGTTATGTTTTCAGTCCGGCGCACTTGTGGTGTTTTTACCGTCATGTAGAATTTGTATTATTCGCCAAGTCTGAAAATCTTGGTCGCAAGTCGTAGTCGATGAATAATCGAACTTCGGACATTGTATCACTTTGGTTAGCGATTAACACTTAGCTTTTTTTTTGCCCCCTAGTCTCGGGGAATAATATTTGTGTTTCGGTGGTTGAGTGCGTTTATTGCAAATCTTAAGCAAATGTCCACATTCCGGGGACTTAAGATAATTTGAGATCGATAATCCGGTTTGCACGGAGCTTGAGAGTTATTGATGTTTGCAACGCGGTTCGCGCTCCGGGAACTTGGAATTGATGTTCACATTCTAACTCGCACTCTGCGAATTCGGAGTTAATATTAATGTTTTAGTTCGCACTACGGGAACTGTAACTTGGTATTTATGCTCCAATTCATGCTCCGGGAACTTGGAGGAAGCATGTACGCTTGGGTTGGATGTTTATATTCCATTCATGTTCTGCGAAGTTGGAGTTCGCACAGATATTTCAGTTCGCGCTCCGGGAACCTGTAATTTATGTTTATACTCCAATTCGTGTTTTGGGAACTTGGAGTCCGTTCGCACTCTGGGAACGAATTGTTGAATGTTTATACTCCAATTCACGCTCTGGGAAGTTGGAGTCCGTTCGCACTCTGGGAACGAATTATTGAATATTTATACTCCAATTCACGCTCTGGGAAGTTGGAGTCCGTTCGCACTCTGGGAACGAATTATTGATTGTTTATACTCCAATTCGCGCTGTGGGAAGTTGGAGTCCGTTCGCACTCTGGGAACGAATTATTGAATGTTTATACTCCAATTCACGCTCTGGGAAGTTGGAGTCCGTTCTCGCTCTGGGAACGAATTATTGAATGTTTATTGAATGCTTATACTCCAATTCACGCTCTGGGAAGTTGGAGTCCGTTCACGCTCTGGGAACGAATTATTGAATGTTTATACTCCAATTCGCGCAGTGGGAAGTTGGAGTCCGTTCGCGCTCTGGGAACGAATTTTTGAATGTTTATACTCCAATTCGCGCTCTGGGAAGTTGGAGTCCGTTCGCGCTCTGGGAACGAATTATTGAATGGACTGTCGTGTGTTGGTCCAGTTCGGCCTTCGATGTGTTGGCTTGCCCCCGAGCTGTGGTTTCACTTAGTGAGTGGCCGGTTGTAACGCAGTCACTCGCTATTTGAATAAATTCCATTGTTTGATGGAACTTAGCTCTTCGTGTGTCGTGATTGTTGAACGTTGTATTCGGTGAATTACAGCTTTAGCTTGAAGAGATAGCATTTCATTTGCTGAAATAAGAAAATGTGGCAAAGTCAGTGCCTTATTACAAATTCAAATTTCAGAACGTAAGAGAAACTGCAAAGTATTCATAGATTGAAGGAGCCTGTCATGTGTGACAGTGACGAGGTTCTTCGTCGTTCCAGGCTCCTGAGTAAGTAGGCCCGCTACTGATGGCGTTTATTACCAATCTTCCATGGGGACAAGTCGAGTCCTCCTGCCTCGGTTGATTGGGTTCATTGATTGGATTGGATGGGCCCGCTTCTCTGGGCTGCGGTGTCCGCACAAACTGTTCCAGCTTCCTTTCTCTGACCAGTTTTTCAACAAGATCCTGTAAGTGACGACACTCATTCGTATTGTGCCCGTAGCCTTCATGGAACCTGCAAAATTTTCCCGTCTGGATTTGTCTCTCTGACGACAGTCTTGGAGCAGGTTTTTCATATTGAATTGTATTATGGGTCTGCAAATACAAGTCCTCCAGTGAAGTATTCAAAGGAGTATAACTGTCGAACATTGGATTTTTGCGTTGCGGGCCACGATTTTGATCTTGTTTTTTAAGTTGATTCACGCTCTCTCTTCGCCAAGCTTGTTTATTTTTAATGTTCGATTGAACTTTTCCGGAGCTCTCACCGGACTGTTTTATTGCTACATTGCTTTGAGTCCCTTCCGCATTTGGCCCTGCGCCAGTTTGCTTCCTAGACTGTTTCGCGTCTTCCCGTCTCAAGAATTGAGCTGCTTTGGCATGGAAACGGTCCAATGACGCAGGTGGTTTCCTAGCTAGCCAATTGTCGAATTCGGAATCGAGGTCGATCCCCTTAGTCAGCGCCATAAGAATGGAGTTATCGTTCAGATTACTAATCTCCGCGCATGCAGTATGGAATCTTTCTAAGTAGTGTCTGAGTGTCTCTCCGGGAGCTTGCCTGACACTAGATAGAGTGTTGACATCTTTCGGCCTTGCGGCGTGCATGCGGAATTGCTCAACGAATTTTGTAGCTAACTGATCGAAGGAAGAGATGGATCGAGGTGGTAGTCGGGTGAACTACATGGTAGCTATGCCCCACAAGGATATGGGGAAACTACGACACTTCACAGCGTCGTCGGATCTGGCAGCAGTCATCGACCATTCATATTTTAGAATATGTTGGTTGGGACCGGAGTTTCCCTCATACATGGGTAGAGTGGGCATTCGGAATCGCCGTGGGGGTTCAGCAGTAAGAATATCGTCCGTAAAGGGAGTGTGACTTCGGGAAACTCCCCAATCGTCGTTTGTGAACCCCTGACTCTCACGGATCATCTGACGTATCATAGCTAAAAGATCCGGTATTTGTGCCGGAGTATGATCACGTTCCATACTTCGGGTTTGAACCAGATATCGTTGACGGTCCAAGTCTCGCCTTATTGGTTCATAGTCCTCTGGGACGTACGGTTCAGGAGTACAACCGCTATGACGACGGTCCAGGTCCGACTGATCTTGAGCGTCGACCCCTGGTTCAGTCGCAACGCTAGTGGTGCGGTATTCTGCGGCGTGGTGAGGAACGGCACCTCCTCGGGAGGGGGGTCCGGTTTGGAAACTGGCTGACGGACCAACTCTTATTTGTCCAACGGTCAATGTCGGTTGGTTTCCAACGGGTGGCATATGACTCCCATCTAACCGGGGTCGTGGAGGCCGGTCATGATAATCAGAAAACGAAGAACTTTCGCTGGAGGAGCAAGAAGCACGATCTCTTGTGGATCTCTTTCGTTTCTGGCGATCCAACTTGTTGATTAGCTCAGCGTTAGCGCGTAGCTGTTCTTCTAGTTGTCGCCGACTCTGGGTCAGCTCTTGGAGTAGCAACTGCAACTCTTGTCGGGTGACCGGTTACGACGGTTCCAATTGCCCAGCGGCATCTTGATTAGATGGAGGTAGAGGGGCAGGATTCTGTCTATCCTGTTCTTCTTGATTGACAGCATTTGAGGTGGTTCTTGTGCTAACCATCTTGAGAATTGAATTCCTTTCCTAGAATTTATGGAAATCTGAATAGAAGGGAAGGAAGTCGGATTCAATGATCTGGATCTCTCTCTTAAATTTATTCAATCCGGTATCGATGACAGATCCGAGGAGCAGGAGAAAATATGGGTTTTCTCAGTGAAAGCACCAAAGTGTTTGCACCAAAATTGGGCACAACACTCGTCGGAAGTTTTTGAAGAGATAATAAATGAAGAGTGCAAATTAAAACAGAGGATTATCTAACAAAAACTCCAGATAGCATGTAAATAAACACGTAGACAAGCAATTTATAGTGGTTCGGCGTATCGCCTACGTCCACTGTGAAGTTTTTATACTTTTATTGACTTTCTTTCGATGATTACAAGTCGGTATGACAATCAACAGTGAATTACAGTCGGGAATTCGAATTTAACAGCAAGTTTATGATATCAAATGATGGAGATCTCAATCCGGCAGAGTTTGGATGCTTCAGGATCCAAAATCCCTTTTCTGTTGGCCCTGGGGCTCTATTTATAGGCGTAGGCTGCTGATATTTCGCTGAAAACTCGGGAGACCACTTCTGGCACGTGAGGGGTCCCACACGCACGTTCTCGGGAAGTTTGGGCCCACTTTGGCATCGGTTCGAACTCCATTCGAACCGATCAAGAATTCATCCAATCGAGGTGAAATTTGGCGTGGACATTCTTTAACATGTATGCAAGCTTCTGTGAAAATTTCATGGCATGTGGATCAGTAGATTGGGAGATATGATGGATTCGAAATGGGGTTCATTACATGGCTGTTTGGTTCGAAACCATGCTTTCGAACTGATGGTTTCGAACCCATCACGGCATGTGTCTTCGTGGTTACGTGGAGCGCAAACTTCGAACCAACCCGGTCTTCACTCAGAGTTGACCGCTTCGACTCCATAAATCTCGGCGAATTCGAACCGATGGAAGACACGTCATCATGGTTGGTTGATCCAGTGGATTCGAATGAGGCTACACAAGATGGGTTCGAACTTGGCATCACGGATGGTTTCGAACGAGGTTCCATGTTTGGGTTCGAACAACGTCATATGATGGAATCGAACAAGGATGCTTGTTTGGAGTCGAACAAGGCTTTGTGGTGCGTTCGAAACAGCTACTCTCCGATGGATTCGAGGTCCATTGTTATGAACTCGGTAGATTCGAACCTGATGGGCTCGAAGGTTATGGTTTCGAACCTAATGGGTTCGAAGGTGATGGTTTCGAACCTGATGGGTTCGAATCTCAGGCCTTTTCTTTCAAGTGGAGTCGATCATAATTTGAGCGTACGAACTCGGATTGACTTGAAACTTGAGACGATGATTCCTATGGTCTTTCTTGCCGTGTCCTATCAATTGTGGCTCAATCTGGTCTTGGACAAAATTCAGTGACATCCATAGCGAGATGAAGTATGGCCGGTCTCTGAGACGAACCGTTCTCCGTTTCTGATCGATCTTTTGGTATCGCGGCTTTGCCAAAAAGCAGGATAACACCATGGTGCTCCACTCTCCAGCGATGGCAAATCGAAGACCAGCCACGGTAATCTCGTTCTACCGTAAAAATCCACGTGTCGAAAAAACGAAGGGTAAAAAACTTCCTAGACCCAATTGAGATTCGGATAGTCTTTTTTGGGCATTAAACAATCCATTGACGGCTAAAAGCCGTCATAACCGTAGAACTCACTGAGGCCTTCGTTTTGACTGGTTATGGCTCCCGTAACTCTAAACGAGCCAGAAGTTATGGCCGTCCGAATAATCGATATCTACAGGGTGCAACATCCACGGTGCAAGGTGCAACATCCGTCCGAAATGGCGAAATAGTGTCGTACGACTTGTTGAAATGCGTGCAAGGATTTGAGACGAAACAGTACTATGGTTCACCACTCTCCAGCGATGGTAAATCGAAGACCAGCCACAGTAATCCTGTTCTATCGTAAAAATCCACGTGTCGAAAAAACGAAGGGTAAAAAACTTCCTAGACCCGATTGAGATTCGGATAGTCTTTTTTGGGCATTAAACAATCCATTGATGGCTGAAAGCTGTCATAGTCGTAGAACTCACTAAGGCCTTCGTTTTGACAGGTTATGGCTCCCGTAACTCTAAACGAGCCAGAAGTTATGGCTGTAATGGATATCTACAGGGTGCAACATCCACGATGCAAGGTGCAACATCCGTCTGAAATGGCGAAACAGTGTCGCACGACTTTTTGAAATGCGTGCATTGATTTGAAACGAAACAGTATCATGGTGCACCACTCTCCAACAATGGTAAATCGAAGACCAGCCACAGTAATCCCGTTCTACCGTAAAAGTCCACGTGTCGAAAAAACGAAGGGTAAAAAACTTCCTAGACCCGATTGAGATTCGAATAGTCTTTTTTGGGCATTAAACAATCTATTGACCGCTGAAAGCAGTCATAACCATAGAACACACTGATGCCTTCGTTTTGACTAGTTATGGCTCCTGTAACACTAAACGAGCCAGAAGTTATGGCCGTCCTAATAATCGATATCTACAGGGTGCAACATCCACGGTGCAAGGTGCAACATCCGTCCGAAATGGCGAAACAGTGTCGTACGACTTTTTGAAATGTGTGCAAGGATTTGAAACGAAACGGTACCATGGTGCACCACTCTCCAACGATGGTAAATTGAAGACCAGCCACGACAATCCCGTTTTACCATAAAAATCCACGTGTCGAAAAAACGAAGGGTAAAAAACTTCCGAGGCCCGATTGATATTCGGATAGTCTTTTTTGGGCATTAAACAATCCATTGATGGCTGAAAGCTATCATAGCCGTATAACTCACTCAGGCCTTCGTTTTGACTGGTTATGGCTCCCGTAACTCTAGACGAGCCATAAGTTATGGCGGTCCGAATAATCGATATCTACAGGGTGCAACATCAAAGGTGCAAGGCGCAACATCCGTCCGAAATGGCGAAACGGTGTCGTACGACTTTTTAAAATGCGTGCATGGATTTGAAACAAAACGGTACCACGGTGCACCACTCTCCAGCGATGGTAAATCGAAGACCAGCCACGGTTATCCCGTTCTACCGTAAAAATACACGTGTCGAAAAAACGAAGGGTAAAAAACTTCCTAGACCCGATTGAGATTGGGATAGTCCTTTTTGGGCATTAAACAATTCATTGACAGCTGAAAGCTTTCATAGCCGTAGAACTCACTGAGGCCTTCGTTTTGACTGGTTATGGCTCCCGTAACTCTGAACGAGCCAGAAGTTATGGTCGTCCGAATAATCGATATCTACAGGGTGCAACATCCACGGTGCAAGGTGCAACATCAGTCCGAAATGGCGAATCAGTTACGACTTTTTGAAATGCGTGCATGGATTTGAAACAAAACGGTACCATGGTGCACCACTCTCCAGCGATGGTAAATCAAAGACCAGCCACGGTTATCCCGTTCTACCGTAAAAATCCACGTGTCGAAAAAACGAAGGGTAAAAAACTTCCTAGACCCGATTGAGATTGGGATAGTCTTTTTTGGGCATTAAACAATCCATTGACGGTTGAAAGCTATCATAGCCGTAGAACTCACTGAGGCCTTTGTTCTGACAGGTTATGGCTCCCGTAACTCTAAACGACCCAGAAGTTATGGTCGTCCGAATAATCGATATCTACAGGGTGCAACATCCACGGTGCAAGGTGCAACATCCGTCCAAAATGGAGAAACAGTGTCGTACGACTTTTTGAAATGCGTGCATGGATTTGAAACAAAACGGTACCATGGTGCTCCACTCTCCAGCGATGGTAAATCGAAGACCAGCCACGGTTATCCCGTTCTACCGTAAAAATCCACGTGTCGAAAAAACGAAGGGTAAATAACTTCCTAGACCCGATTGAGATTGGGATAGTCTTTTTTGGGCATTAAACAATCCATTGACGGCTGAAAGATGTCATAGCCGTAGAACTCACTGAGGCCTTCGTTTTGACTCGTTATGGCTCCCGTAACTCTAAACGAGCCAGAAGTTATGGTCGTCCGAATAATCGATCTCTACAAGGTACAACATCCACGGTGCAAGGTGCAACATCCGTCCGAAATGGCGAAACAGTGTCGTACGACTTTTTGAAATGCGTGCATGGATTTGAAACGAAACGGTACCATGGTGCACCACTCTCCAGCGATGGTAAATCAATGACCAGCCACAGTAATCCCGTTCTACCGTAAAAATCCACGTGTCGAAAAAACGAAGGGTAAAAAACTTACTAGACCCGATTGAGATTCGTATAGTCTTTTTTGGGCATTAAACAATCCATTGACGGCTGAAAGCAGTCATAACCGTAGAACACACTGATGCCTTCGTTTTGACTGGTTATGGCTCCCGTAACTCTAAACGAGCCATAAGTTATGGCGGTCCGAATAATCGATATCTACAGGGTGCAACATCAACGGTGCAAGGCGCAACATCCGTCCGAAATGGCGAAACGGTGTCGTACGACTTTTTAAAATGCGTGCATGGATTTGAAACAAAACGGTACCACGGTGCACCACTCTCCAGCGATGGTAAATCGAAGACCAGCCACGGTTATCCCGTTCTACCGTAAAAATACACGTGTCGAAAAAACGAAGGGTAAAAAACTTCCTAGACCCGATTGAGATTGGGATAGTCTTTTTTGGGCATTAAACAATCCATTGACAGCTGAAAGCTTTCATAGCCGTAGAACTCACTGAGGCCTTCGTTTTGACTGGTTATGGCTCCCGTAACTCTGAACGAGCCAGAAGTTATGGTCGTCCGAATAATCGATATCTACAGGGTGCAACATCCACGGTGCAAGGTGCAACATCAGTCCGAAATGGCGAATCAGTTACGACTTTTTGAAATGCGTGCATGGATTTGAAACAAAACGGTACCATGGTGCACCACTCTCCAGCGATGGTAAATCGAAGAACAGCCACGGTTATCCCGTTCTACCGTAAAAATCCACGTGTCGAAAAAACGAAGGGTAAAAAACTTCCTAGACCCGATTGAGATTGGGATAGTCTTTTTTGGGCATTAAAAATCCATTGACGGCTGAAAGCTATCATAGCCGTAGAACTTACTGAGGCCTTTGTTCTGACTGGTTATGGCTCCCGTAACTCTAAACGACCTAGAAGTTATGGTCGTCCGAATAATCGATATCTACAGGGTGCAACATCCACGGTGCAAGGTGCAACATCCGTCCAAAATGGCGAAACAGTGTCGTACGACTTTTTGAAATGCGTGCATGGATTTGAAACAAAACGGTACCATGGTGCTCCACTCTCCAGCGATGGTAAATCGAAGACCAGCCACGGTTATCCCGTTCTACCGTAAAAATCCACGTGTCGAAAAAACGAAGGGTGAAAAACTTCCTAGACCCGATTGAGATTGGGATAGTCTTTTTTGGGCATTAAACAATCCATTGACGGCTGAAAGATGTCACAGCCGTAGAACTCACTGAGGCCTTCGTTTTGACTGGTTATGGCTCCCGTAACTCTAAACGAGCCAGAAGTTATGGTCGTCCGAATAATCGATCTCTACAAGGTGCAACATCCACGGTGCAAGGTGCAACATCCGTCCGAAATGGCGAAACAGTGTCGTACGACTTTTCGAAATGCGTGCATGGATTTGAAACGAAACGGTACCATGGTGCACCACTCTCCAGCGATGGTAAATCAAAGACCAGCCACAGTAATCCCGTTCTACCGTAAAAATCCACGTGTCGAAAAAACGAAGGGTAAAAAACTTCCTAGACACGATTGAGATTCGGATAGTCTTTTTTGGGCATTAAACAATCCATTGACGGCTGAAAGCAGTCATAACCGTAGAACACACTGATGCCTTCGTTTTGACTGGTTATGGCTCCCGTAACACTAAACGAGCCAGAAGTTATGGCCGTCCGAATAATCGATATCTACAGGGTGCAACATCCACGGTGCAAGGTGCAACATCCGTCCGAAATGGCGAAACAGTGTCGTACGATTTTTTGAAATGCGTGCAAGGATTTGAAACGAAACGGTACCATGGTGCACCACTCTCCAACGATGGTAAATTGAAGACCAGCCACGACAATCCCGTTTTACCGTAAAAATCCACGTGTCGAAAAAACGAAGGGTAAAAAACTTCCGAGACCCGATTGATATTCGGATAGTCTTTTTTGGGCATTAAACAATCCACTGATGGCTGAAAGCTATCATAGTCGTATAACTCACTGAGGCCTTCGTTTTGACTGCTTATGGCTCCCGTAACTCTAAACGAGCCAGAAGTTATGGCGGTCCGAATAATCGATATCTACAGGGTGCAACATCAACGGTGCAAGGCGCAACATCCGTCCGAAATGGCGAAACAGTGTCGTACGACTTTTTAAAATGCGTGCATGGATTTGAAACAAAACGGTACCACGGTGCACCACTCTCCAGCGATGGTAAATCGAAGACCAGCCACGGTTATCCCGTTCTATCGTAAAAATACACGTGTCGAAAAAACGAAGGGTAAAAAACTTCCTAGACCCGATTGAGATTGGGATAGTTATTTTTGGGCATTAAACAATCCATTGACGGCTGAAAGCTGTCATAGCCGTAGAACTCACTGAGGCCTTCGTTTTGACTGGTTATGGCTCCCGTAACTCTAAACGAGCCAGAAGTTATGGTCGTCCGAATAATCGATATCTACAGGGTGCAACATCCACGGTGCAAGGTGCAACATCAGTCCGAAATGGCGAATCAGTTACGACTTTTTGAAATGCGTGCATGGATTTGAAACAAAACGGAACCATGGTGCACCACTCTCCAGCGATGGTAAATCGAAGACCAGCCATGGTTATCCCGTTCTACCGTAAAAATCCACGTGTCGAAAAAACGAAGGGTAAAAAACTTCCTAGACCCGATTGAGATTGGGATAGTCTTTTTTGGGCATTAAACAATCCATTGACGGATGAAAGCTGTCATAGCCGTAGAACTCACTGAGGCCTCCGTTTTGACTGGTTATGGCTCCCGTAACTCTAAACGACCCAGAAGTTATGGTCGTCCGAATAATCGATATCTACAAGGTGCAACATCCACGGTGCAAGGTGCAACATCCGTCCAAAATGGCGAAACAGTGTCGTACGACTTTTTGAAATGCGTGCATGGATTTGAAACAAAACGGTACCATGGTGCTCCACTCTCCAGCGACGGTAAATCGAAGACCAGCCACGGTTATCCCGTTCTACCGTAAAAATCCACGTCTCGAAAAAACGAAGGGTAAATAACTTCATAGACCCGATTGAGATTGGGATAGTCTTTTTTGGGCATTAAACAATCCATTGACGGCCAAAAGATGTCATAGCCGTAGAACTCACTGAGGCCTTCGTTTTGACTGGTTATGGCTCCCGTAACTCTAAACGAGCCAGAAGTTATGGTCGTCCGAATAATCGATATCTACAGGGTGCAACATCCACGGTGCAAGGTGCAACATCAGTCCGAAATGGCGAATCAGTTACGAATTTTTGAAATGCGTGCATGGATTTGAAACAAAACGGTACCATGGTGCACCACTCTCCAGCGATGGTAAATCGAAGACCAGCCACGGTTATCCCGTTCTACCGTAAAAATCCATGTGTCGAAAAAACGAAGGGTAAATAACTTCCTAGACCCGATTGAGATTGGGATAGTCTTTTTTGGGCATTAAACAATCCATTGACGGCTGAAAGCTATCATAGCCGTAGAATCACTGAGGCCTTTGTTCTGATTGGTTATGGCTCCCGTAACTCTAAACGACCCAGAAGTTATGGTCGTCCGAATAATCGATATCTACGGGGTGCAACATCCACGGTGCAAGGTGCAACATCCGTCCAAAATGGCGAAACAGTGTCGTACGACTTTTTGAAACGCGTGCATGGATTTGAAACAAAACGGTACCATGGTGCTCCACTCTCCAGTGATGGTAAATCGAAGACCAGCCACGGTTATCCCGTTCTACCGTAAAAATCCACGTGTCGAAAAAATGAAGGGTAAATAACTTCCTAGACCCGATTGAGATTGGGATAGTCTTTTTTGGGCATTAAACAATCCATTGACGGCTGAAAGATGTCATAGCCGTAGAACTCACTGAGGCCTTCGTTTTGACTGGTTATGGCTCCCGTAACTCTAAACGAGCCCGAAGTTATGGTCGTCCGAATAATCGATCTCTACAAGGTGCAACATCCACGGTGCAAGGTGCAACATCCGTCCGAAATGGCGAAACAATGTCGTACGACTTTTTGAAATGCGTGCATGGATTTGAAATGAAACGGTACCATGGTGCACCACTCTCCAGCGATGATAAATCAAAGACCAGCCACAGTAATCCCGTTCTACCGTAAAAATCCACGTGTCGAAAAAACGAAGGGTAAAAAACTTCCTAGACCCGATTGAGATTCGGATAGTCTTTTTTGGGCATTAAACAATCCATTGACGGCTGAAAGCAGTCATAACCGTAGAACACACTGATGCCTTCGTTTTGACTGGTTATGGCTCCCGTAACACTAAACGAGCCAGAAGTTATGGTCGTCCGAATAACCGATATCTACAGGGTGCAACATCCACGGTGCAAGGTGCAACATCCGTCCGAAATGGCGAAACAGTGTCGTACGATTTTTTGAAATGCGTGCAAGGATTTGAAACGAAACGGTACCATGGTGCACCACTCTCCAACGATGGTAAATTGAAGTCCAGCCACGACAATCCCATTTTACCGTAAAAATCCACGTGTCGAAAAAACGAAGGGTAAAAAACTTCCGAGAACCGATTGATATTCGGATAGTCTTTTTTGGGCATTAAACAATCCACTGATGGCTGAAAGCTATCATAGTCGTATAACTCACCGAGGCCTTCGTTTTGACTGGTTATGGCTCCCGTAACTCTAAACGAGCCAGAAGTTATGGCGGTCCGAATAATCGATTTCTACAGGGTGCAACATCAACGGTGCAAGGCGCAACATCCGTCCGAAATGGCGAAACAGTGTCGTACGATTTTTTAAAATGCGTGCATGGATTTGAAACAAAACGGTACCACGGTGCACCACTCTCCAGCGATGGTAAATCGAAGACCAGCCACGGTTATCCCGTTCTACCGTAAAAATACACGTGTCGAAAAAACGAAGGGTAAAAAACTTCCTAGACCCGATTGAGATTGGGATAGTTATTTTTGGGCATTAAACAATCCATTGACGGCTGAAAGCTGTCATAGCCGTAGAACTCACTGAGGCCTTCGTTTTGACTGGTTATGGCTCCCGTAACTCTAAACGAGCCAGAAGTTATGGTCGTCCGAATAATCGATATCTACAGGGTGCAACATCCACGGTGCAAGGTGCAACATCAGTCCGAAATGGCGAATCAGTTACGACTTTTTGAAATGCGTGCATGGATTTGAAACAAAACGGTACCATGGTGCACCACTCTCCAGCGATGGTAAATCGAAGACCAGCCATGGTTATCCCGTTCTACCGTAAAAATCCACGTGTCGAAAAAACGAAGGGTAAAAAACTTCCTAGACCCGATTGAGATTGGGATAGTCTTTTTTGGGCATTAAACAATCCATTGACGGATGAAAGCCGTCATAGCCGTAGAACTCACTGAGGCCTTCGTTTTGACTGGTTATGGCTCCCGTAACTCTAAACGACCCAGAAGTTATGGTCGTCCGAATAATCGATATCTACAGGGTGCAACATCCACGGTGCAAGGTGCAACATCCGTCAAAAATGGCGAAACAGTGTCGTACGACTTTTTGAAATGCGTGCATGGATTTGAAACAAAATGGTACCATGGTGCTCCACTCTCCAGCAACGGTAAATCGAAGACCAGCCACGGTTATCCCGTTCTACCGTAAAAATCCACGTCTCGAAAAAACGATGGGTAAATAACTTCATAGACCCGATTGAGATTGGGATAGTCTTTTTTGGGCATTAAACAATCCATTGACGGCCGAAAGATGTCATAGCCGTAGAACTCACTGAGACCTTCGTTTTGACTAGTTATGGCTCCCGTAACTCTAAACGAGCCAGAAGATATGGTCGTCCGAATAATCGATCTCTACAAGGTGCAACATCCACGGTGCAAGGTGCAACATTCGTTCGAAATGGCGAAACAGTGTCGTACGACTTTTTGAAATGCGTGCAAGGATTTGAAATGAAACAGTACCATAGTGCACCACTCTCCAGCGATGGTAAATTGAAGACCAGCCACGACAATCCCGTTTTACCGTAAAAATCCACGTATCGAAAAAACGAAGGGTAAAAAACTTTCAAGACCCGATTGATATTCGGATAGTTTTTTTTGGGCATTAAACAATCCATTGACGGCTGAAAGCTGTCATAGCCGTAGAACTCACTGAGGCCTTCGTTTTGACTGGTTATAGCTCCCGCAGCTCTAAACGAGCCACAAGTTATGACGGTCCGAATAATCGATATCTACAGGGTGCAACATCCACGGTGCAAGGTGCGACATCCGTCCGAAATGGAAAAACAGTGTCGTACGACTTTTTGTAATGCGTGCATGGATTTGAAACAAAACGGTACCATGGTGCACCACTCTCCAGCGATGGTAAATCGAAGACCAGCCTCGGTTATCCCGTTCTACCGTAAAAATCCACGTGTCGAAAAAACGAAGGGTAAAAAACTTCCTAGACCCGATTGAGATTGGGATTGTCTTTTTTGGGCATTAAACAATCCATTGACGGCTGAAAGCTGTCATAGCCGTAGAACTCACTGAGGCCTTCGTTTTGACTGGTTATGGCTCCCGTAACTCTAAACGAGCCAGAAGCTATGGCGGTCCGAATAATCGATATCTACAGGGTGCAACATCCACGGTGCAAGGTGCAAAATCCGTCCGAAATGGTGAAACAGTGTCGTACGACTTTTTGAAATGCGTGCATGGATTTGAAACAAAACGGTACCCTGGTGCACCACTCTCTAGCGAGGGTAAATTGAAGACCAGGCACGGTAATCACGTTTTACCATAAAAATCCACGTGTCGAAAAAACGAAGGGTAAAAAACTTCCTAGACCCGATTGAGATTGGGATTGTCGGTTTTGGGCATTAATCAATCCATTGACGGCTGAAAGCTGTCATAGCCGTAGAACTCACCGAGGCCTTCGTTTTGACTGGTTATTGCTCCCGTAACTCTAAACGAGCCAGAAGTTATGGTCATCCGAATAATCGATATCTACAGGGTGCAACATCCACGGTGCAAGGTGCAACATCCGTCCGAAATGGCGAAACAGTGTCGTTCGACTTTTTGAAATGCGTGCATGGATTTGAAACGAAATGGTACCATGGTGCACCACTCTCCAGCGAGGGTAAATCGAAGACCAACCACGGTTATCCCGTTCTACCGTAAAAATCCACATGTCGAAAAAACGAAGGGTAAAAAACTTGAGATTCGGATAGTCTTTTTTGGGCATTAAGCAATCCATTGACGGCTGAAAGTTGTCATAGCCATAGAACTCACTGAGGCCTTCGTTTTAATTGATTTTGGCTCCCGTAACTCTAAACGAGCCAGAACTTATGGCCGTCCGAACAATCGATATCTACAGGGTGCAACATCCACGGTGCAAGGTGCAACATCCGTCCGTAATGGCGTAACAGTGTCGTACGACTTTTTGAAATGCGTGCATGGATTTGAAACAAAACGGTACCGTGGTGCACCACTCTCTAGCGAGGGTAAATTGAAGACCAGGCACGGTAATCCCATTTTACCATAAAAATCCACGTGTCGAAAAAATGAAGGGTAAAGAACTTCCGAGACCCGATTGAGATTCGGATAGTCTTTTTTAGGCATTAAACAATCCATCGACGGCCAAAAGCTGTGATAGCCGTAGAACTCACTGAGGCCTTCGTTTTGACTGGTTATAGCTCCCCTAACTCTAAACGAGCCAGAAGTTATGGCCGTCCGAATAATCGATATCTAAAGGGTGCAACATCCACGGTGCAAGGTGCAACATCTGAGATGACCCTACTTTTCTAGTGGCCAAATCATGGGCTAATTTGTCTTTTTTTTTTTGCATAAAGAAATATATGCTAAATGAAAACACAGGGTCATCTACCTTCAAAACCAAAACCAGGATCCACTATTACCAATATAGAAATATTGGTGTATTCTGAAAACATAGATTAGTATATATGAAGATATACCAGTCTCTTTAGTTATTAAATCAGAGTTAAGAAGAATTAGCTAAAGCATTCACACATAGCATTTTCATATAAAGATAAACCCATTTCCTTCTTATGAAAATTATTTGCAATATGGCACAAAAGATACACAAGCAGACAGGAAAAATCAGAATTCCTGATTATATCATAAAAATCATAGAGATCCTTTACTTGACTCAACTCTTGCTATAACACAATTATAGGTGTGGCTGCGCGTACACACACATTTAAATACATGTGTGCACGGCCTCGCCAACACACAAGCTCAAGCAATGGTATTAATGAATAGGCAATGAAGCCTTGGCACCAACAAAATATTAATAATTATATGTATAAACAAAAGATCACCAATCCAACTATATAAAAAAATGAGGTCATCGAGTTTCCTCTTTCTCATTTATGCAAGCTATATTCCGACATAAAAGATGAATTTACATCAACTATCCTTCTTTAAAACAAAACATGTCACTGATGCAAGAACAAAAGCTATTCTGCATCATACAAATATTTTTAACACAAACAATTGGAAACTAACAAGTTCCTTTTATAAAATCTCAAGATAATACATAGAATGGTAATCCATTTCTAGAATACTTATGAATATGAAACAGTTTACTTTCTTTTGCAAAACTTATCCAAAACTGTGTTTATTCATTTTAGAAATGTAAAGTGAAGGCATGCACGTATTTTAATTTATATGGCAAGTGCTCAATATAATTCCAGAATCTATCACATGAACATATATTAGCTATATGCTATATACAGATTCGAATAGCAACATCCACTTAGCATAAAAATATCATTTCCCAAAAATCATAATGCATTTGAAAGCATCAAAACAATCCATCTTTCCTTCAAAGATTTGCGGCATCAAATATCTCATCTTTGCTTTTCACAGATCCAATATCAAATATCAAATAGCAAATATCAAATATCAAATATCTCATCAAAAATCAAATATCACAGGACTAAGTAACTTGAACTCAGAAAAGACCATAACATAGAGAAAAAATATATATATATCTCATCTTTGCTTTACACATTCAAGGCATTCAACTTGCCAAAACAAATAAATGTGTATATATATATATATACATTCTCAGATATGATAAATTACATACAAAAATCAAACTCCAGATCCATATATGCTTGTGCATAAATATGGAAATAATCCATCAACATAAGTTCATAAAAGTTTTTCCCAAAACTTCTGAAAGGAAACTTGAACAAAATCCATAAAAAAAATCCTTTAAATCACAAAACTCAGCAGTTCTATGGGTCTGCACATATACAAACTGAGTAATCCAAGTGTTTCAGTTTCAACTTGCAATTACACATAAGACAATACAGTTTTCAAGATTATATACAAATCAATCTAACACATAATGGTTCACTGTTCATGGCATTACATACATATTTTAGTTCAGCAATACATATGAAGTGACAATGAAAATACTTAAATACTTTCTTCATATCATCTATATGCAGTATAAATCGTTCTAACTCCATCTCTTAAGTCATCATCTCATCAATATGTGCATAGCAACCTGTAAAAACATCATCCCAAACTGCCTCGTTGAATGAGACACCCCAGGAGATTGTCGAGACAATCAACAGGGTGAGACATAATACGTCTGGTATGAGTGTGCTTAAGCAATTCATTTGGCAGTAATACAAGTGTTAAATCAGTGTACCGTGACTTAATAGTGAATAAATATCATCTCAGTACAGATATGATCATAATCAGACTTAATCATCACCAATATATGAACACGCAAGCAACCAAGATCAAACAATCATTAACAAGCATCAATACACGCAAAGCATCCATACACACAAATTAATTTACGGAAAATATAACCACGGCTGCCTGAGATAGGTCTTATTGCCAAATCATGATTAAGAACACTCACGTAGCTATATGAGATGTCGATCCCCTAGATATTGCCATAACTTTCCCCCTTTTTCTCACGAATCCAACGCCATTCGATACGGCGAGATAATTTTACCCCAATCTGATTTCTAGGGCTTCGGCCATTTTTTTTTGTTTTGAAACGAGAAAGTTAAAATGAAAAACAGCCGGCCACATCTTTCTTTTCTTCTCTTTTTTTTTTATTTTTATTTTTTTAATCCATTCACGGCTAGGGTTTTAACCATTGGGGAATTACAAATTTACCCCCAAGTCCAAATGTGCACAAATATACTTCAATACGTTATACTTGTTTAAATCACAACATCATAGTTGTGTAAATATTGTGGGTCATTACAAATACCCCACCTTTTTGGAATTGTGTCCTCACAATTCACTCTTACTCGTTCTAGCATCCCAAATATTCATTAAATTTTGCGGAGTGGCTGCAATACACACATGTATAAATATACACGTGTGCACTGCCTTGCCAACTCGAGTGCACCAACAAATTTCAATCAACATGTTTCATCATCAAATGAACCAGCACAAGGGTAACTGCAACTTTCATACAGACAGCACATAAATAAGAAAGCAACATATTCAACAACTCAGTGCATTTGAAAACAGCAACTTCAGATGGATGTGTGGGAACTTACACATAGACTTGGCAAATGCAAGGCAACAACACAAAATGACAACAACAGAAGTGATCAAGACAAAGCACAAGTGTGCAGCATCAAGTTATTTCAAGTACATGGACATATATGTATATAGAACTGCCACTGCATACAAACAGCAAAAATCAAGTCTAAAATCTCAAGTGCAACAGCAGATTTCAGATGCAACAGTGTTTGGACTAAATCTATGCATACAGTGTAACTCAGGGGTGCGCACAGGATGAAGTGAATATGCATACCTATGGCAGTGTACAAATGAGAGCAGGAAACAGTGCCATTGCATTCATCATAATAGTGTTCACATTCAGTTTTAAACTAAACCCTATTAGCAAATTGGTTTAGTACATTTTAGAATCAATACAGAATTTACTTTCTGTTTTTCAAAGCATTTCTAATGTCTCAACCATATTTATACACCAAGCTTACTCAACCAGAACTAAACAATTATTAATTCAGTAACAGTTTATAGGTTTTGTCATCAAGTTATATATTGCTTACAAATGCATTCCTACTCATGATTCATATTGAAGTCATTTTAAATGTAATGCTCATTCATCCATGGCTATACACACCATCTTCAGGCAATACATATCATCTATATGCAAGTCAAAATATAGATCAATACCCTTATACAATCTGTCTTTATTTAAATGAATTTTTAATCCAAAACAGACCCCATTCTTGGCAATCAAAGCAAAATATCATAAACATATGTATGAATTAAGTTTATACAAATAATACTCAATCAATACAAACAACAAACAACCACTTAATACCGGTATATATATATATATTTTTTTTTGGTTCCAAAAAGAAAACCAGACATCTATAAAAACATCAACTAATTGCTTGCCATCAGAAATCATCCAACAAGTATCTTAGCAGAAACTCTTATTTCAAGAATTCATAACAACCATCACCCAAATCACACAAGCATCTCATAAATATGAACAAGCAAAACCCACAACATTGAGCTAAGGCATCAAAACTAAGTCTGCATACCAGAACTCACCATACCCCTAGCCTAATCACTTCTGCTTGTAGGTTCATTTCATATTATTATTATTATTATTTTTTAAGGTCCAATATCACATTCATGGTTGCACTGGTGCACACTGCCTGGAACATCTGTTTGATTTCCAGCACACTACAAGCTATTTGGACATGAACATGCCATGTGCAAACTCACACCCCACCCTTGATGCAAGCCAACCACTATGTCATACCCACTTCCCTCATACCCAACCTGATAGAGGTGACCCAATTCCTTAGTTTAATTACTAAGTTTTCCTTTCATGTGTGCAGGTCTCAACTATACTGTCTCATGCTCAAAAATCTTTATGTACATAACCAGTAAATGCAAACAGTTTTCATGCATCCATGAAACAGTCATCCATTCATACATTTCAACAATCAATTAATCACATCTGTATATCATTTCAAGTCAATTTTTTTTTTGTTCAGAGACAGGCCTTTGACTAAAACATAGACCAAATATTTTAGGAGATAAAATATCACTGGGGTTCCCAGTAACAAGATACTTGCAGTCAACTTATATTTTTTTTTCCAGTGAATCTTGTCCACAAAGGTTTCACATCCATATTATTTAAAGCAACATAAACTGTTCAGGTTATTGTTACTGGCATTAAAATAGTGAACATGGAGGTCATAAGAACCAAATCTAACAACCAGCAAGGCATCAAAACATTTCACATAGATTATATCACCACAAAGAAACTCATCCAACACATATGTGGTTAACAAAACTCATTTTCATTCATATAAAACTAACATACACCTAATCATAAGTAGCTATAAGTGTTCCTTTTGTCTTCACTTATATCATTGGGCTATATGAACTTGCAGGTAAAGCACAGGGATTTTGCATATCAGAAAATTCTTATGTTTTTCATATTTTATATTACAATCAACATGTGACCAGAGATGTTTATATGTATTTTTTTTTTTTTTTTGAGGAAATACTTAGGCAACTAGAGCTCAGCACATGGTCAAACCATTGCACTCTTATCCCCTTATTAAATACCAGACATAAGCAAAAGAACTTCCCTCCTTTTACTGCCTTGTACTTAACCAATCTTAGATCACACTTGACTGTAATGATTATATAATCCATTTTTTTTTCAGGTTATATTCATAAGAAATTTTTATCTTCCTCTAAGGGACCTGTTTTATAAACTTCCATCACAAAGTTATATGCAGTTATCAAACATATTCAAGAAATGCAGCTTAACAATTATGCATCCAAATCAGACAATTCACTTTTCAATGTTTATTCATATAATGACCTATTGCAATTGATACTGGCATTTGATATTTATCTTTTTTATTATTTGAAATTTTACCAAATATCAACATCACTTGCATCAGCTCATTATTGTGTTTAGCAAGTTCTCAAACATATACTTATTAGTTATGGAGTAACAGTGGTGATTTCAGATTTAAATCAAAATAAATAAATACACCATCTACATTGAAACAAAGCAACATCCATGAAGTCCACAAAGAAGTAAAACTGTAATTTTAACCATCTTTTAGATCAGATATAAACATAGGTGTCTTAATCCAACTTTTCTTGTATTAGAAAACATTTATAAATTCAAATTCTCTCAATTTAAATTTCTTACTACAGAGATTTACAATAGGTTTTTGGGCTTTCCAAAATAATTTAGGCATTCATGATTCTACTATATTATTGTAAAAATATGGACAGAGGTGTTTGTTAAGAAAATTTCACCAAAAACCCAGAAAACCTCATATCTTATTATTTAGAAAATAAGCATGAGCCAGATTTCTATCTTGCTGCCTATGTTCTAAATAATTTAAATCCATACTTGACAATAATAAGAATAGAATAATAAAAAAGCTCAAACCATTTTAACTTGGAAATCTGACATAGAAAACCCCAAATAGAAATGCACAAAAAAACATCCATCTCATCCATAATAACCACTTCAGAAATTTAAATAATTTTCATAATACTTCTTTGTTCATAGCAAATTTAAATGAACTAGACATGAGCATAAACCTCTCTGTTCATACTGCCTAATCCATTATTATTCAATACCCTACTTCTCAGTAAATTAATCAAGTTATTTTCTTATAAAAACTGAGTCATAAACTCATTTCTGTAATCAGGTTATTTGATTGATTAAACAATTTTCAAAACAAAGTAGTAGAAAGGAGAAACATCATTAACACTGATGTAATCCAAATAAATCATCCAAAGTAATCAATTCAAACAATGCAACCAAAGCAGTCAATACAAATAAATTCACACAAATTAAATTTTTGCTATGTTCTCTACCAACATAGCTCTGATACCAAATGAGACGACCCTACTTTTCCAGTGGCCAAATCATGGGCTAATTTGTTTTTTTTTTGCATAAAGAAATATATGCTAAATGAAAACACAGGGTCATCTACCTTCAAAACCAAAACCAGGATCCACTATTACCAATATAGAAATATTGGTGTATTCTGAAAACATAGATTAGTATATATGAAGATATACCAATCTCTTTAGTTATTAAATCAGAGTTAAGAAGAATTAGCTAAAGCATTCACAAGCATTTTCATATAAAGATAAACCCATTTCCTTCTTATGAAAATTATTTGCAATATGGCACAAAAGATACACAAGCAGACAGGAAACATCAGAATTCCTGATTATATCATAAAAATCATAGAGATCCTTTACTTGACTCAACTCTTGCTATAACACAATTATAGGTGTGGCTGCGCGTACACACACATTTAAATACATGTGTGCACGGCCTCGCCAACACACAAGCTCAAGCAATGGTATTAATGAATAGGCAATGAAGCCTTGGCACCAACAAAATATTAATAATTATATGTATAAACAAAAGATCACCAATCCAACTATATAAAAAAATGAGGTCATCGAGTTTCCTCTTTCTCATTTATGCAAGCTATATTCCGACATAAAAGATGAATTTACATCAACTATCCTTCTTTAAAACAAAACATGTCACTGATGCAAGAACAAAAGCTATTCTGCATCATACAAATATTTTTAACACAAACAATTGGAAACTAACAAGTTCCTTTTATAAAATCTCAAGATAATACATAGAACGGTAATCCATTTCTAGAATACTTATGAATATGAAACAGTTTACTTTCTTTTGCAAAACTTATCCAAAACTGTGTTTATTCATTTTAGAAATGTAAAGTGAAGGCATGCACGTATTTTAATTTATATGGCAAGTGCTCAATATAATTCCAGAATCTATCACATGAACATATATTAGCTATATGCTATATACAGATTCGATAGCAACAGCCACTTAGCATAAAAATTTCATTTCCCAAAAATCATAATGCATTTGAAAGCATCAAAACAATCCATCTTTCCTTCAAAGATTTGCGGCATCAAATATCTCATCTTTGCTTTTCACAGATCCAATATCAAATATCAAATAGCAAATATCAAATATCAAATATCTCATCAAAAATCAAATATCACAGGACTAAGTAACTTGAACTCAGAAAAGACCATAACATAGAGAAAAAATATATAATTATCTCATCTTTGCTTTACACATTCAAGGCATTCAACTTGCCAAAACAAATAAATGTATATATATATACATTCTCAGATATGATAAATTACATACAAAAATCAAACTCCAGATCCATATATGCTTGTGCATAAATATGGAAATAATCCATCAAGATAAGTTTATAAAAGTTTTTCCCAAATCTTCTGAAAGGAAACTTGAACAAAATCCATAAAAAAAATCCTTTAAATCACAAAACTCAGCAGTTCTATGGGTCTGCACATATACAAACTGAGTAATCCAAGTGTTTCAGTTTCAACTTGCAATTACACATAAGACAATACAGTTTTCAAGATTATATACAAATCAATCTAACACATAATGGTTCACTGTTCATGGCATTACATACATATTTTAGTTCAGCAATACATATGAAGTGACAATGAAAATGCTTAAATACTTTCTTCATATCATCTATATGCAGTATAAATCGTTCTAACTCCATCTCTTAAGTCATCATCTCATCAATATGTGCATAGCAACCTGTAAAAACATCATCCCGAACTGCCTCGTTGAATGAGACACCCCAGGAGATTGTCGAGACAATCAACAGGGTCAGACATAATACGTCTGTTATGAGTGTGCTTAAGCAATTCATTTGGCAGTAATACAAGTGTTAAATCAGTGTACCGTGACTTAATAGTGAATAAATATCATCTCAGTACAGATATGATCATAATCAGACTTAATCATCACCAATATATGAACACGCAAGCAACCAAGATCAAACAATCATTAACAAGCATCAATACACGCAAAGCATCCATACACACAAATTAATTTACGGAAAATATAACCACGGCTGCCTTAGATAGGTCTTATTGCCAAATCATGATTAAGAACACTCACGTAGCTATATGAGATGTCGATCCCCTAGATATTGCCATAACTTTCCCCCTTTTTCTCACGAATCCAACGCCATTCGATACGGCGAGATAATTTTCCCCCAATCTGATTTCTAGGGCTTCGGCCATTTTTTTTTGTTTTGAAACGAGAAAGTTAAAATGAAAAACAGCCGGCCACATCTTTCTTTTCTTTTCTTCTCTTTTTTTTATTTTTATTTTTATTTTTTTAATCCATTCACGGCTAGGGTTTTAACCATTGGGGAATTACAAATTTACCCCCAAGTCCAAATGTGCACAAATATACTTCAATACTTTATACTTGTTTAAATCACAACATCATAGTTGTGTAAATATTGTGGGTCATTACAACATCCGTCCGAAATTGCGAAACAGTGTTGTACAACTTTTGGAAATGCGTGCATGGATTTGAAACGAAACGGTACCATGGTGCACCACTCTCCAGCGATGGTAAATCGATGACCAGCCACGGTAATCCCGTTCTACTGTAAAAATCCACGTGTCGAAAAAACGAAGGGTAAAAAACTTCCTAGATCCGATTGTGATTCGGATAGTCTTTTTTGGGCATTAAACAATCCATTGATGGCTGAAAGGTGTCATAGTCGTAGAACCCACTGAGGCCTTCATTTTGACTGGTTATGGTTCCCGTAACTCTAAACGAGCCAGAAGTTATGGTCGTCCGAATAATCGATATCTACAAGGTGCAACATCCACGGTGCAAGGTGCAACATCCGTCCGAAATGGCGAAACAGTGTCGTACGACTTTTTGAAATGCGTGCATGGATTTGAAATGAAATGGTACCATGTTGCACCACTCTCCAGCGATGGTAAATCGAAGACCATCCATGGTTATCCCGTTCTACCGTAAAAATCGACGTGTCGAAAAAACAAAGGGTAAAAAACTTCCTAGACCCGATTGAGATTCGGATAGTCTTTTTTGGGCATTAAACAATCCATTGACGGCTGAAAACTGTCATAGCCATAGAACTCACTAAGGCCTTCGTTTTTACTGGTTATGGCTCTCATAACTCTAAACGAGACAGAAGTTATGGCCGTCCGAATAATCGATATCTACAGGGTGCAACATCCATGGTGCAAGGTGAACATCCGTCCGTAATGGCGTAACAGTGTGGTATGACTTTTTGAAATGCGTGCATGGATTAGAAACAAAACGGTACCCTTGTGCACCACTCCCTAGCGAGGGTAAATTGAAGACCAGCCACGGTAATCCCGTTTTACCATAAAAATCCACGTGTCGAAAAAACGAAGGGTAAAAAACTTCCGAGACCCGATTGAGATTCGGATAGTCTTTTTTGGGCATTAAACAATCCATCGACGGCTAAAAGCTGTCATAGCCGTAGAACTCACTGAGGCCTTCGTTTTGACTGGTTATGGCTCCCGTAACTCTAAACGAGCCAGAAGTTATGGCCGTCCGAATAATTGATATCTACAGTGTGCAACATCCTCGGTGCAAGGTGCAACATCCGTCCGAAATGGCGAAACAGTGTCGTAAGAATTTTTGAAATGCATGCATGGATTTGAGACAAAACGGTACCATGGTGCACCACTCTCCAGCGATGGTAAATCGAAGACCAGCCACGGTAATCCCGTTCTACCGTAAAAATCCACGTGTCGAAAAAACGAAGGGTAAAAAACTTCCTAGACCCGATTGAGATTCGGGTAGTCTTTTTTGGGCATTAAACAATCCATTGACGGCTGAAAGCCATCATAGCCGTAGAACTCACTGAGGCCTTAGTTTTGACTGGTTATGGCTCCCGTAGCTCTAAACGAGCCAGAAGTTATGGCCGTCCGAATAATCGATATCTACAGGGTGCAACATCCACGGTGCAAGGTGCAACATCCGTCCGAAATGGCGAAACAATGTCGTACGACTTTTTGAAATGCGTGCAAGGATTTGAAATGAAATAGTACCATGGTTCACCACTCTCCAGCGATGGTAAATCGAAGACCAGCCACGGTAATCCCGTTCTATCGTAAAAATCCACGTGTCGAAAAAACGAAGGGTAAAAAACTTCCTAGACCCGATTGAGATTAGGATAGTCTTTTTAGGGCATTAAACAATCCATTGACGGCTGAAAGCTGTCATAGTCGTAGAACTCACTGAGGCCTTCGTTTTGACCGGTTATGACTCCCGTAACTCTAAACGAGCCAGAAGTTATGGCCGTCCGAATAATCGATATCTACAGGGTGCAACATCCACGGTGCAAGGTGCAACATCCGTCCGAAATGGCGAAACAGTGTCGTACGACTTTTTGAAATGCGTGCATTGATTTGAAACGAAACGGTACCTTGGTGCACCACTGTCCAGCAATGGTAAATCGAAGACCAGCCACAGTAATCCCGTTCTACCGTAAAAATCCACTTGTCGAAAAAACGAAGGGTAAAAAACTTCCTAGACCGGATTGAGATTCAGATAGTCTGTTTCTGGCATTAAACAATCCATTGACGGCTGAAAGCAGTCATAACCGTAGAACACACTGATGCCTTCGTTTTGACAGGTTATGGCTCTCGTAACTCTAAACGAGCCAGAAGTTATGGCCGTCCGAATAATCGATATCTACAGGGTGCAACATCCACGGTGCAAGGTGCAACATCCGTCCCAAATGGCGAAACAGTGTCGTACGACTTATTGAAATGCGTGCATGGATTTGAAACGAAACGGTACCATGGTGCACCACTCTCCAGCGATGGTAAATTGAAGACCAGCCACGACGATCCCGTTCTACCGTAAAAATCCACGTGTCGAAAAAACGAAGGGTAAAAAACTTCCGAGACCCGATTGATATTCGGATAGTCTTTTTTGGGCATTAAACAATCCATTGATGGTTGAAAGCTGTCATAGTCGTAGAACTCACTGAGGCCTTCATTTTGACTGGTTATGGCTCCCGTAACTCTAAACGAGCCAGAAGTTATGGCCGTCCGAATAATCGATATCTATAGGGTACAACATCCACGGTGCAAGGTGCAACATCCGTCCGAAATGGCGAAACAGTATCGTACGACTTTTTAAAATGCGTGCATGGATTTGAAACAAAACGGTACCATGGTGCACCACTATCCAGCGATGGTAAATCGAAGACCAGCCACGGTTATCCCGTTCTACCGTAAAAATCCACGTGTCGAAATAACGAAGGGTAAAAAACTTCCTAGACCCGATTGAGATTCGGATAGTCTTTTTTGGGCATTAAACAATCCATTGACGGCTGAAAGCTATCATAGCCGTAGAACTCACTGAGGCCTTCGTTTTGACTAGTTATGGCTCCCGTAATTCTAAACGAGCCAGAAGTTATGGCCGTCCGAATAATCGATATCTACAGGGTGCAACATCCACGGTGCAAGGTGCAACATCCGTCCGAAATGGCGAAACAATGTTGTACGACTTTTTGAAATGCGTGCATGAATTTGAAACGAAATGGTACCATGGTGCACCACTCTCCAGCGATGGTAAATCAATGACCAGCCACAGTAATCCCGTTCTACCGTAAAAATCCACGTGTCGAAAAAACGAAGGGTAAAAAACTTCCTAGATCCGATTGAGATTCGGATAGTCTTTTTTGGGCATTAAACAATCCATTGATGGCTGAAAGCTATCATAGCTGTAGAACTCACTGAGGCCTTCGTTTTGACTGGTTATGGCTCCCGTAACTCTAAACGAGCCAGAAGTAATGGCCGTCCGAATAATTGATATCTACAGGGTGCAACATCCACAGTGCAAGGTGCAACATCCGTCCAAAATGGCGAAACAGTGTCGTACGACTTTTTGAAATGCATGCATGGATTTGAAACGAAATGGTACCATGGTGCACCACTCTCCAGCGGTGGTAAATCGAAGACCAGCCACGGTTATCCCGTTCTACCGTAAAAATCCACGTGTCGAAAAAACGAAGGGTAAAAAACTTCCTAGACCCATTTGAGATTCGGATTGTCTTTTTTGGGCATTAAACAATCCATTGACGGCTGAAAGCAGTCATAACCGTAGAACACACTGATGCCTTCGTTTTGACAGGTTATGGCTCTCGTAACTCTAAACGAGCCAGAAGTTATGGCCGTCCGAATAATCGATATCTACAGGGTGCAACATCCACGGTGCAAGGTGCAACATCCATCCCAAATGGCGAAACAGTGTCGTACGACTTATTGAAATGCGTGCATGGATTTGAAACGAAACGGTACCATGGTGCACCACTCTCCAGCGATGGTAAATTGAAGACCAGCCACGACGATCCCGTTCTACCGTAAAAATCCACGTGTCGAAAAAACGAAGGGTAAAAAACTTCCGAGACCCGATTGATATTCGGATAGTCTTTTTTGGGCATTAAACAATCCATTGATGGTTGAAAGCTGTCATAGTCGTAGAACTCACTGAGGCCTTCATTTTGACTGGTTATGGCTCCCGTAACTCTAAACGAGCCAGAAGTTATGGCCGTCCGAATAATCGATATCTATAGGGTACAACATCCACGGTGCAAGGTGCAACATCCGTCCGAAATGGCGAAACAGTATCGTACGACTTTTTGAAATGCGTGCATGGATTTGAAACAAAACGGTACCATGGTGCACCACTCTCCAGCGATGGTAAATCGAAGACCAGCCACGGTTATCCCGTTCTACCGTAAAAATCCACGTGTCGAAATAACGAAGGGTAAAAAACTTCCTAGACCCGATTGAGATTCGGATAGTCTTTTTTGGGCATTAAACAATACATTGACGGCTGAAAGCTATCATAGCCGTAGAACTCACTGAGGCCTTCGTTTTGACTAGTTATGGCTCCCGTAACTCTAAACGAGCCAGAAGTTATGGCCGTCCGAATAATCGATATCTACAGGGTGCAACATCCACGGTGCAAGGTGCAACATCCGTCCGAAATGGCGAAACAATGTTGTACGACTTTTTGAAATGCGTGCATGAATTTGAAACAAAACGGTACCATGGTGCACCACTATCCAGCGATGGTAAATCGAAGACCAGCCACGGTTATCCCGTTCTACCGTAAAAATCCACGTGTCGAAATAACGAAGGGTAAAAAACTTCCTAGACCCGATTGAGATTCGGATAGTCTTTTTTGGGCATTAAACAATCCATTGACGGCTGAAAGCTATCATAGCCGTAGAACTCACTGAGGCCTTCGTTTTGACTAGTTATGGCTCCCGTAACTCTAAACGAGCCAGAAGTTATGGCCGTCCGAATAATTGATATCTACAGGGTGCAACATCCACGGTGCAAGGTGCAACATCCGTCCGAAATGGCGAAACAGTGTCGTACGACTTTTTGAAATGCATGCATGGATTTGAAACGAAATGGTACCATGGTGCACCACTCTCCAGCGGTGGTAAATCGAAGACCAGCCACGGTTATCCCGTTCTACCGTAAAAATCCACGTGTCGAAAAAACGAAGGGTAAAAAACTTCCTAGACCCATTTGAGATTCGGATTGTCTTTTTTGGGCATTAAACAATCCATTGACGGCTGAAAGCAGTCATAACCGTAGAACACACCGATGCCTCTTTTTTGACTGGTTATGGCTCCCGTAACTCTAAATGAGCCAGAAGTTATGGCCGTCCGAATAATCGATATCCACAGGGTGCAACATCCACGGTGCAAGGTGCAACATCCGTCCGAAATGGCGAAATAGTGTCGTACGACTTTTTGAAATGCGTGCAAGGATTTGAAACGAAACGGTACCACGGTGCACCACTCTCCAACGATGGTAAATTGAAGACCAGCCACGGTAATCCCGTTTTACCGAAAAAATCCACGTGTCGAAAAAACGAAGGGTAAAAAACTTCCGAGACCCGATTGATATTCAGATAGTCGTTTTTGGGCTTTAAACAATCCATTGTCGGCTGAAAGCTGTCATAGCCGTAGAACTCACTGAGGCCTTCGTTTTGACTGGTTATGGCTCCCGTAACTCTAAACGAGCCAGAAGTTATGGCAGTCCGAATAATCGATATCTACAGGGTGCAACATCCACGGTGCAAGGTGCAACATCCGTCCGAAATGGCGAAACAGTGTCGTACGATTTTTTGAAATGCGTGCATGGATTTGAAACAAAACGGTACCATGGTACACCACTCTCCAGCGATGGAAAAACGAAGACCAGCCACGGTTATCCCGTTCTACCGTAAAAATCCACGTGTCGTGAAAACGAAGGGTAAAAAACTTCCTAGACCCGATTGAGATTCGGATAATCTTTTTTGGGCATTAAACAATCCATTGACGGCTGAAAGCTATCATGGCTATAGAACTCACTAAGGCCTTCGTTTTGACTGGTTATGGCTCCCGTAATTCTAAACGAGCCAGAAGTTATGGCCGTCCGAATAATCGATATCTACAGGATGCAACATCCACGGTGCAAGGTGCAACATCCGTCCGAAATGGCGAAACAGTGTTGTACGACTTTTTTAAATGCGTGCATGGATTTGAAACGAAACGGTACCATGGTGCACCACTCTCCAGCGATGGTAAATCGATGACCAGCCACGGTAATCCCGTTCTACTGTAAAAATCCACATGTCGAAAAAACGAAGGGTAAAAAACTTCCTAGATCCGATTGAGATTCGGATAGTCTTTTTTGGGCATTAAACAATCCATTGATGGCTGAAAGCTATCATAGCCGTAGAACTCACTGAGGCCTTCCTTTTGACTGGTTATGGCTCCCGTAACTCTAAACGAGCCAGAAGTTATGGCCGTCCGAATAGTCGATATCTACAGGTGTTTGCGCCAAAATTGGTCACAAACACCCAATATCACGAAAGCACCCGTTTACGTACTCAAATCGATAATAATCGACACAGAACTCAGCAACAATCAATATAAAATTCAGCTCTAAACAACAAATCACAATAATTCGCAGATAATAATCAAAAACACAGGATTTATAGTGGTTCGGCGTTCGTGCCTACGTCCAGTTTGAAGGTTTTCTCTTTATTGCCTTGCTTGATTAGATCGATTACAATGGATTACAATTGGTAATAGCTTTGAAATCCGAATACAACAGTGATTCTGATGAATGGAATTAAATCCGGCAGAGTCTTGGTGTTCAATGGAAGAAGTTCCTAGAAGATCCCCTTTTCTGAAAGCTTCAGGGTGCTATTTATAGGCGTTGGAGGCCCAGATCTCGCTCAAACTTCGGGAGACTTCTTCTGGCACGTGAGTGGGCCCACGCGACCGAACCCACCAAGTTTCGTCTCGATCTGACATCGATACGAAGTGATTTCGAACACATCAAGAAATGGTCCGACCGAGCTGAAACTTGGCAGGAACAATCTTTACCTTGTATGGAAGCTACTGTGAAAATTTCGTTGCATTTGGATCAGTGGTTGAGGAGATATGATCGGTTCGAAATGGTGTTCTTCGGTTGGCTGTCGCCTTCGAATCGATCAATTCGAATTGAGCACTTCGAATCGATCTAAGGGCGTGTGAGTGGGTTGACGTGGCGCGCCTTCTTCGAGTCGATCCATATTTTTCGCCAAGTTGATTGGGTCGACTCCGAGTTCTTTGCCGTGTTGACCAAGTGGTTCAAGTGTTGGATTCGAAGGTCGCCTTCGAATCGATTTAATGGTATTCATTCGAATCTATCCAACTGCGCCACTTCGGATCGATTCGAAGTCGTCTCTAACATGTTCGATTCGAAGGCAGCATGAAGCCGTATGATGGGTTTGTGGTCGTGTGAAGACGGATTCGAAGCAAGGTTATCTGGGGGCTTGCTTGATGGAGTCGAAGCAAAGGTTTAGTTCATGGATTCGAAGGTGAGTCACTGTGATGGTATCGAGGCCGATGGAGTCAAAGCAGGGACATGGAGTGGTTTCAGTTGGATGGAGTCGAAGGAAAATGTTAGCTGATGGATTCGAACGTCACCTCTTCGTATGGATTCGAACATGATGGATTCGAACTAGATGGGTTCGAACGTACGAAAGGTGATGGGTTCGAACTGAGCATTGTCCATCCCTCTTAACTTGGATCCATCATAACTTGAGCATAGGACCTCGGATTGACTTGAAATTTGAAACGACGACTCCTACGATCTTTCTTGTCATGCCCTATCAATTGTGGCCCGTTCCGGACTCGTACAAAATTCATCGATATCCATAGTGAAGTGGAATGCAACTGATCTCTGAGGCGAATTATCTTTTGCTTTTGACCAATCTTTTGGTATCACGGCTTTGCCAAAAAGCGGGATAATATCTTGCCCCCCAAAACATGCCTTGCGGTAGGAAGGGGTGTTTTGTAATGCCTTGAGTTGGATGTTCTTATCCTATCATCGTCCTGTAAAGAATTTGACAGTTTCATATGGCCTCAAATGACGATCGTTCGGGATCGAGTTATTTGAGATGAAGCGCGGCCGTTCGTGGTCATGCGCTTAACTTCAAATGACGATCGTTCGTGATCGAGTCATTCGAGGTGAAGTGCGACCGTGCGCGGTCGAGCGTATAAATCCATGCGTCGATCGTTCGGGATCGCATACTGCTTGAGGTGAATCAGGACCGTTCGCGGTCTGCGCCATTCGTGGCATAGGATGGAATAGGACCGTTCGCGGTCGATGCCGTTCGCGGAAAATGATGAGATGGGACCGTTCGCGGTCGACTGCTGTTCGTGGCGAATGATGATCGTTCGCGACCAAGTGCCGTTTAAGGCGAGTGGTGACCGTTCGAGGTCGGATTTCATAATTAGTGAACCATGACCGTTCGCGGTCGGTGCCATTCAAGGCAGAAAGTGATCGTTCGCGATCGTGTGCCGTTCGAGGCGAATTTGTGACCGTTCGCGGTCGGGTGTCGGACCTCAAGTGACGACCGTTCGCGATGAAGCCATTTGAGGTGAGGTGAGTTGTGACCGTTCGAGGTCGGATTGTGACCGTTCGAGGTCGGATGCCGTTCGAGGCGATAAAGTGTGCCTGGGAGGGCTTGATGTTATCGATGCCAGGGGCACGATCGGGTGGGATCCTGGATCGTTTGTCAGGGCGGTCCATCGCCATCTCAGAGCATGCCTAAGGATCATTCGCGACCCCATACATGTGTAAGTAGCTTAGCCATTCCAGAGTTATCAGAATCAAATATCTATTAAACGGATGAGTTTTTAAAACAGAAATGTCCAAACAAAAAAAGTCTAAATGTTCAAATCAAAATGAAACGAAAGCAAAGCATGAATGTCAAAGTGTAAGTTCCCACTACGAAACGGTTAATGATCACTTAGAGCATGCCTGGAGATCGTTCGCGATCTCGCACATGTGTAAATGATTTAATTCGTTAGTGGAAGCTTACAACTTGTTCATCGTTATTTCACTCAATTGATAACCAAACGGTGCCTTGATTGAGGGTCGCCTCTAGCTGATGTGGACGGTGGCCGTTCTGGTTCCGCCACAGGAGCTCGCCTCCTCACATATTGAAGGAGCATACCGTTCCTTATATGCCCTTCCACCTCGTCCTTCAGGTGCCTACAATCATTAGTGTTATGACCATTTAATTCATGGAATACACAGAACTTATCTGATTTCCTTTCGTCAGAGGTTGGATCCCTTCGCATTGGTCTACGATACGGAATCTGTTCTTTGGTATCCTGATAAATTCGTTCCAGGCTCTCATTCAGCTTAGTGTAGGTGGTGAATCGCGGCTCCCTCCGTTTTCGCATTGATCTTTCTCCGTCATTCTCAATCCTCCTTTTGCCGTTATCCTTGTCCGAGTCCCTTCTTGGGGGCTTTTCGTCTTTTAGTACATAAACTTCTATCCTATCTCGTTATTCTCTTTCCGCATTTGCATCCTCTAATCGTAAAAACTTTTCTGCCTCATGATAGAATTCTCCCAGATCTATGGGTGGATCCTTAGTTAATGAATTTTTGAACTCCGTTCCGTCTGCTATTCCGGACACAGCCGCCATCATAACCATGGATGGATCCGGTCTATCCACCAAAGCCGCCGCCGCATTGAACCGTGTCAGGAAACTTCTCAATGTTTCTCCAGCCTTCTGTTTTAAAGTCGCCAACGTCATCACATTCTTGGGTCTTGTAATGTGAACCCTGAATTGCCTCATAAATCTCTCAGTTAAATCATTCCATGTTCCAATGGATCCACTATCTAACTGCCTGAACCATAATGCCGCAATATCCGCCAAGTACAGTGGAAAGCACCGGGCCATAACCTCCACTGATGCCCCCAGCACTTCCATATGCCTCATTTATTTTGTCAGATGGACCGTAGGGTCCGTTCTCCCGTCATACATATCCAGCGATGGTAATTTGAAATCCGGTGGGTTCCAAGCTTGCCTGATTGCTGAAGTAAAAGGACTTCTATTAACATCCTCCAAATCATTGTTCACCAAACCGCCTCTCAAAGCTCGCCTAACCATCTCTGCCAACCTGTCGTTGTCTCCAAGATGTAATCCTCATTCACTACTTTCAACCTGCCCCCCGAGCTCACGAGGGAACTCTGGGATTTGCCCCCTTGACTGAGCGTTCACTCCTCTACTACTACCGGGTTGCGCAGATGCTCCTCTTTCTCTCTCCGAAACTAGATCAACGTTTTCCATGGGTGTACCCCCTAATCCGGGTGCGACGCCGGATGGTCCTGCTTCGTTCTGGACTCCACTGGCTCCCCTATTCTGTGCTCCAAGCTGTCCTATCTATTGAAATAAACTTTGAATCAACTCCTCTTGCTTCTTCATCATTGTCTCCATCTCGTCCCTAGTGATGAAGATCGACGCTTGATTCGCTCCTGAGGAAGCCTCTTGACTTCCTTGATGTTCACTTCTCTCTGGCCTTTGTTTCTTACTCGTTTGTCTCGTCATGGTTCTTAGATCTAAATTCCTAAGTCTCCAAATTCAAACTCTCCTGAGTTCAATTCTTAGTGAAAGCACCAAAATGTTTGTGCCAAAATTGGTCACAAACACCCAATATCACGAAAGCACCCGTTTACGTACTCAAATCGATAATAATCGACACAGAACTCAGCAACAATCAATATAAAATTCAGCTCTAAGCAACAAATCACAATAATTCGCATATAATAATCACAAACACAGGATTTATAGTGGTTCGGCGTTCGTGCCTACGTCCACTTTGAAGGTTTTCTCTTTATTGCCTTGCTTGATTAGATCGATTACAACGGATTACAATTGATAATAGCTTTGAAATCTGAATACAACAGTGATTCAAATGAATGGAATTAAATCCGGCAGAGTCTTGGTGTTCAATGGCAGAAGTTCCTGGAAGATCCCCTTTTCTGAAAGCTTCAGGATGCTATATATAGGCGTTGGAGGCCCAGATCTCGCTCAAACTTCGGGAGACTTCTTCTGGCACGTGAGTGGGCCCACGCGACCGACCCTACCAAGTTTCGTCTCGATCTGACATCGATTCGAAGTGATTTCTAACCCATCAAGAAATGGTCCGATCGAGATGAAACTTGGCAGGAACAATCTTTACCTTGTATGGAAGCTATTGTGAAAATTTCGTTGCATTTGGATCAGTGGTTAAGGAGATATGATCAGTTCGAAATGGTGTTCTTCGGTTGGCTGTCGCCTTCGAATCGATCAATTCGAATTGAGCACTTCGAATCGATCTAAGGGCGTGTGAGTGGGTTGACGTGGCGCGCCTTCTTCGAGTCGATCCATATTTTTCGCCAAGTTGATTGGGTCGACTCCGAGTTCTTTGCCGTGTTGACCAAGTGGTTCAAGTGTTGGATTCGAAGGTCGCCTTCGAATCGATTTAATGGTATTCATTCGAATCTATCCAACTGCGCCACTTCGGATCGATTCGAAGTCGTCTCTAACATGTTCGATTCGAAGGCAGCATGAAGCCGTATGATGGGTTTGTGGTCGTGTGAAGACGGATTCGAAGCAAGGTTATCTGGGAGCTTGCTTGATGGAGTCGAAGCAAAGGTTTAGTTCATGGATTCGAAGGTGAGTCACTGTGATGGTGTCGAGGCCGATGGAGTCGAAGCAGGGACATGGAGTGGTTTCAGTTGGATGGAGTCGAAGGAAAATGTTAGCTGATGGATTCGAACGCCACCTCTTCGTATGGATTCGAACATGATGGATTCGAACTAGATGGGTTCGAACGTACGAAAGGTGATGGGTTCGAACTGAGCAATGTCCATCCCTCTTAACTTGGATCCATCATAACTTGAGCATACGACCTCGGATTAACTTGAAATTTGAAACGACGACTCCTACGATCTTTCTTGTCATGCCCTATCAATTTTGGCCCGTTCCGAACTCCTACAAAATTCATCGATATCCATAGTGAAGTGGAATGCAACCGATCTCTGAGGCGAATTGTCTTTTGCTTTTGACCAATCTTTTGGTATCACGGCTTTGCCAAAAAGTGGGATAACAACAGGGTGCAACATCCACGGTGAAAGGTGCAACATCCGTCCGAAATGGCGAAACAAAGTCGTACGACTTTTTGAAATGCGTGCATGGATTTGAAACGAAATGGTACCATGGTGCACCACTCTCCAGCGATGGTAAATCGAAGATCATCCACGGTTATCCGTTCTACCGTAAAAATCCACGTGTCGAAAAAACGAAGGGTAAAAAACTTCCTAGACCCGATTGAGATTCGGATAGTCTTTTTCAGGCATTAAACAATCCATTGACGACTGAAAGCTGTCATAGCCGTAGAACTCACTGAGGCCTTCGTTTTGACTGGTTATGGCTCCCGTAACTCTAAACGAGCCAGAAGTTACGGCCGTCCGAATAATCGATATCTACAGGGTGCAACATCCACGGTGCAAGGTGCAATATCCGTCCGAAATGGCGAAACAGTATCGTACGAATTTTTGAAATGCGTGCATGGATTTGAAACAAAACGGTACCATGGTGCACCACTCTCCAGCGATGGTAAATCGAAGACCAGTCACGGTAATCCAGTTCTACCGTAAAAATCCACGTGTCGAAAAAACAAAGGGTAAAAAACTTCCTAGACCCGATTGAGATTCAGATAGTCTTTTTGGGCATTAAACAATCCATTGACAGCTGAAAGCCATCATAGCCATAGAACTCACTAAGGCCTTCGTTTTGACAGGTTATGGCTCCCGTAACTCTAAACGAGCCAGAAGTTATTGCCGTCCGAATAATCGTTATCTATAGGGTGCAACATCCACGGTGCAAGGTGCAACATACGTCCGAAATGGCGAAACAGTGTCGTACGACTTTTTGAAATGCGTGCAAGGATCTGAAACGAAACGGAACCGTGGTGCACCACTCTCCAGCGATGGTAAATTGAAGACCAGCCACGGTAATCCCGTTTTACCGTAAAAATCCACGTGTCGAAAAAACGAAGGGTAAAAAACTTCCGAGACCCGATTGAGATTCGGATAGTCTTTTTTGGGCATTAAACAATCCATCGACGGCTGAAAGCCGTCATAGCTGTAGAACTCACTGAGGCCTTCATTTTGACTGGTTATGGCTCCCGTAACTCTAAACGAGCCAGAAGTGATTGCCGTCCGAATAATCGATATCTACAGGGTGCAACATTCACGGTGCAAGGTGCAACATCCGTCCGAAATGGCGAAACAGTGTCGTATGACTTTTTGAAATGCGTGCATGGATTTGAAACGAAACAGTACCATGGTGCACCACTCTCCAGTGATGGTGAATCGAAGACCAGCCACAGTAATCCCGTTCTACCGTAAAAATCCACGTGTCGAAAAAACGAAGGGTAAAAAACTTCCTAGACCCGATTGAGATTCGGATAGTCTTTGTTGGGCATTAAACAATCCATTGACGGCTGAAAGCAGTCATAACCGTAGAACTCACTGAGGCCTTCGTTTTGACTGGTTATGGCTCCCGTAACTCTAAACGAGCCAGAAGTTATGGCCGTCCGAATAATCGATATCTACAGGGTGCAACATCCACGGTGCAAGGTGCAACATCCATCCGAAATGGCGAAACAGTGTCGTAAGACTTTTTGAAATGCGTGCAAGGATTTGAAACGAAACGGTACCATGGTGCACCACTCTCCAGCGATGGTAAATTGAAGACCAGCCACGGTAATTTCGTTCTACCGTAAAAATCCACGTGTCGAAAAAACGAAGGGTAAAAAACTTCCGAGACCCAATTGAGATTCAGACAGTCTTTTTTGAGCATTAAACAATCCATTGACGGCTGAAAGCTGTCATAGCCGTAGAACTCACTGAGGCCTTCGTTTTGACCTGTTATGGCTCCCGTAACTCTAAACGAGCCAGAAGTGATGGCGGTCTGAATAATCGATATCTACAAGGTGCAACATGCACGGTGCAAGGTGCAACATCCGTCCGAAATGGCGAAACAGTGTCGTACATCTTTTTGAAATACGTGCGAGGATTTGAAACAAAACGGTACCATGGTGCACCACTCTCCAGCGATGGTAAATCGAAGACAAGCCACGATAATCACGTTTTACCGTAAAATTCCACGTGTCGAAAAAGCGAAGGGTAAAAAACTTCCGAGACCCGATTGAGATTCGGATAGTCTTTTTTGGGCATTAAACAATCCATAGACGGCTGAAAGCTGTCATAGCTGTAGAACTCACTGAGACCTTCGTTTTGACCTGTTATGGCTCCCGTAACTCTAAACGAGCCAGAAGTTATGGCCGTCCGAATAATGGATATCTACTGGGTGCAACATCCACGGTGTAAGGTCAACATCCGTCCGAATTGGCGAAACAGTGTCGTACGACTTTTTGAAATGCGTGCAAGGATTTGAAACGAAACGGTACCATGGTGCACCACTCTCCAGCGATGGTAAATCGAAGACCGGCCACGGTATTCTCGTTTTACCATAAAAATCCACGTGTCGAAAAAACGAAGGGTAAAAAACTTCCGAGACCCGATTGAGATTCGGATAGTCTTTTTTGGGCGTTAAAAAATCCATTGACGGCTGAAAGCTATCAAAGTCGTAGAATCACTGAGGCCTTCGTTTGGACTGGTTATGGCTCCCATAACTCTAAACGAGCCAGAAGTTATGGCCGTCCGAATAATCGATATCTACCGGGTGCTACATGCACGGTGCAAGGTGCAACATCCGTCCGAAATGGCGAAACAGTGTCGTACGACTTTTTGAAATGCGTGCAATGATTTGAAACGAAACGGTACCGTGGTGCACCACTCTCCAGTGACGGTAAATTGAAGACCAGCCACGGTAATCCCATTTTACCGTAAAAATCCACGTGTCGAAGAAACGAAGGGTAAAAAACTTCCGAGACCCGATTGAGATTCGGATAGTCTTTTTTGGGCATTAAAAAATCCATTGACGGCTGAAAGCTATCATAGCCGTAGAACTCACTGAGGCCTTCGTTTTGACTGGTTATGGCTCCCGTAACTCAAAACGAGCCAGAAGTTATGGCCGTCCGAATAATCAATATCTATAGGGTGCAACATACACGGTGCAAGGTGTAAATCCGTCCGAAGTGGCGAAACAGTGTCGTACGACTTTTTGAAATGCGTGCATGGATTTGAAATGGAACGGTACCATGGTGCACCACTCTCTAGCGATGGTAAATCGAAGACCAACCACGGTGCTCCCGTTCTACCGTAAAAATCAACGTGTCGAAAAAACAAAGGGTAAAAAACTTCCGAGACCCGATTGAGATTCGGATAGTCTGTTTCAGGCATTAAACAATCCATTGACGGCTGAATGCCATCATAGCCGTAGAACTCACTGAGGCCTTCGTTTACTGGTTATGGCTCCCGTAACTCTAAACGAGCCAGAAGTTATGGCCGTCCGAATAATCGATATCTATAGGGTGCAACACCCACGGTGCAAGGTGCAATATCCGTCCGAAATGGCGTAACAGTGTCGTACGACTTTTTGAAATGCGTGCATGGATTTGAAAAGAAACGGTTCCCTTGTGCACCACTCTCCAGCGATGGTAAATTGAAGACCAGCCACGGTAATCCCGTTTTACCGTAAAAATCCATGTGTCGAAAAAACGAAGGGTAAAAAACTTCCGAGACCCGATTGAGATTCGGATAGTCTTTTTGGGTATTAAACAATCCATTGACAGCTGAAAGACGTCATAGCCGTAGAACTCACTAAGGCCTTCTTTTTGACTGGATAAGGCTCCCGTAAGTCTAAATGAGCCAGAAGTTATGGTCGTCTGAATAATCGATATCTACAGGGTGCAACATCCACGGTGCAAGGTGCAACATCCGTCCGAAATGGCGAAACAGTGTCGTACGACTTTTTGAAATGCGTGCAAGGATTTGAAACGAAACGGTACCATGGTGCACCACTCTCCAGCGATGGTAAATCGAAGACCGGCCACGGTAATCCCGTTTTACCGTAAAAATCCACGTGTCGAAAAAACGAAGGGTAAAAAACTTCCGAGACCCAATTGAGATTCGGATAGTCTTTTTTGGGCATTAAACAATCCATTGACTGCTAAAAGCTGTCATAGCCGTAGAACTCACTGAGGCCTTCGTTTTGACTGGTTATGGCTCCCATAACTCTAAACGAGCCAGAAGTTATGGCCGTCCGAATAATCGATATCTACCGGGTGCTACATGCACGGTGCAAGGTGCAACATCCGTCCGAAATGGCGAAACAGTGTCGTACGACTTTTTGAAATGCGTGCAATGATTTGAAACGAAACGGTACCGTGGTGCACCACTCTCCAGTGACGGTAAATTGAAGACCAGCCACGGTAATCCCATTTTACCGTAAAAATCCACGTGTCGAAGAAACGAAGGGTAAAAAACTTCCGAGACCCGATTGAGATTCGGATAGTCTTTTTTGGGCATTAAAAAATCCATTGACGGCTGAAAGCTATCATAGCCGTAGAACTCACTGGGGCCTTCGTTTTGACTGGTTATGGCTCCCGTAACTCAAAACGAGCCAGAAGTTATGGCCGTCCGAATAATCAATATCTATAGGGTGCAACATACACGGTGCAAGGTGTAAATCCGTCCGAAGTGGAGAAACAGTGTCGTACGACTTTTTGAAATGCGTGCATGGATTTGAAATGGAACGGTACCATGGTGCACCACTCTCCAGCGATGGTAAATCGAAGACCAACCACGGTGCTCCCGTTCTACCGTAAAAATCAACGTGTCGAAAAAACAAAGGGTAAAAAACTTCCGAGACCCGATTGAGATTCGGATAGTCTGTTTCAGGCATTAAACAATCCATTGACGGCTGAATGCCGTCATAGCCGTAGAACTCACTAAGGCCTTCGTTTACTGGTTATGGCTCCCGTAACTCTAAACGAGCCAGAAGTTATGGCCGTCCGAATAATCGATATCTATAGGGAGCAACACCCACGGTGCAAGGTGCAATATCCGTCCGAAATGGCGTAACAGTGTCGTACAACTTTTTGAAATGCGTGCATGGATTTGAAAAGAAACGGTTCCCTTGTGCACCACTCTCCAGCGATGGTAAATTGAAGACCAGCCACGGTAATCCCGTTTTACCGTAAAAATCCATGTGTCGAAAAAACGAAGGGTAAAAAACTTCCGAGACCCGATTGAGATTCGGATAGTCTTTTTGGGTATTAAACAATCCATTGACAGCTGAAAGACGTCATAGCCGTAGAACTCACTAAGGCCTTGTTTTTGACTGGATAAGGCTCCCGTAAGTCTAAATGAGCCAGAAGTTATGGTCGTCTGAATAATCGATATCTACAGGGTGCAACATCCACGGTGCAAGGTGCAACATCCGTCCGAAATGGCGAAACAGTGTCGTACGACTTTTTGAAATGCGTGCAAGGATTTGAAACGAAACGGTACCATGGTGCACCACTCTCCAGCGATGGTAAATCGAAGACCGGCCACGGTAATCCCGTTTTACCATAAAAATCCACGTGTCGAAAAAACGAAGGGTAAAAAACTTCCGAGACCCAATTGAGATTCGGATAGTCTTTTTTGGGCATTAAACAATCCATTGACTGCTAAAAGCTGTCATAGCCGTAGAACTCACTGAGGCCTTCGTTTTGACTGGTTATGGCTCCCATAACTCTAAACGAGCCAGAAGTTATGGCCGTCCGAATAATCGATATCTACCGGGTGCTACATGCACGGTGCAAGGTGCAACATCCGTCCGAAATGGCGAAACAGTGTCGTACGACTTTTTGAAATGCGTGCAATGATTTGAAACGAAACGGTACCGTGGTGCACCACTCTCCAGTGACGGTAAATTGAAGACCAGCCACGGTAATCCCATTTTACCGTAAAAATCCACGTGTCGAAGAAACGAAGGGTAAAAAACTTCCGAGACCCGATTGAGATTCGGAAAGTCTTTTTTGGGCATTAAAAAATCCATTGACGGCTGAAAGCTATCATAGCCGTAGAACTCACTGAGGCCTTCGTTTTGACTGGTTATGGCTCCCGTAACTCAAAACGAGCCAGAAGTTATGGCGGTCCGAATAATCAATATCTATAGGGTGCAACATACACGGTGCAAGGTGTAAATCCGTCCGAAGTGGAGAAACAGTGTCGTACGACTTTTTGAAATGCGTGCATGGATTTGAAATGGAACGGTACCATGGTGCACCACTCTCCAGCGATGGTAAATCGAAGACCAACCACGGTGCTCCCGTTCTACCGTAAAAATCAACGTGTCGAAAAAACAAAGGGTAAAAAACTTCCGAGACCCGATTGAGATTCGGATAGTCTGTTTCAGGCATTAAACAATCCATTGACGGCTGAATGCCGTCATAGCCGTAGAACTCACTAAGGCCTTCGTTTACTGGTTATGGCTCCCGTAACTCTAAACGAGCCAGAAGTTATGGCCGTCCGAATAATCGATATCTATAGGGTGCAACACCCACGGTCCAAGGTGCAATATCCGTCCGAAATGGCGTAACAGTGTCGTACGACTTTTTGAAATGCGTGCATGGATTTGAAAAGAAACGGTTCCCTTGTGCACCACTCTCCAGCGATGGTAAATTGAAGACCAGCCACGGTAATCCCGTTTTACCGTAAAAATCCATGTGTCGAAAAAACAAAGGGTAAAAAACTTCCGAGACCCGATTGAGATTCGGATAGTCTTTTTGGGTATTAAACAATCCATTGACAGCTGAAAGACGTCATAGCCGTAGAACTCACTAAGGCCTTCTTTTTGACTGGATAAGGCTCCCGTAAGTCTAAATGAGCCAGAAGTTATGGTCGTCTGGATAATCGATATCTACAGGGTGCAACATCCACGGTGCAAGGTGCAACATCCGTCCGAAATGGCGAAACAGTGTCGTACGACTTTTTGAAATGTGTGCAAGGATTTGAAACGAAACGGTACCATGGTGCACCACTCTCCAGCGATGGTAAATTGAAGACCGGCCACGGTAATCCCGTTTTACCGTAAAAATCCACGTGTCGAAAAAACGAAGGGTAAAAAACTTCCGAGACCCAATTGAGATTCGGATAGTCTTTTTTGGGCATTAAACAATCCATTGACTGCTAAAAGCTGTCATAGCCGTAGAACTCACTGAGGCCTTCGTTTTGACTGGTTATGGCTCCCGTATCTCTAAACGAGCCAGAAGTTATGGCCGTCCGAATAATCGATATCTACAGGGTGCAACATCCACGGTGCAAGGTGCAACATCCGTCCGAAATGGCGAAACAGTGTCGTACGACTTTTTGAAATGCGTGCATGGATTTGAAACGAAACGGTACCATGGTGCACCACTCTCCAGCGATGGTAAATCGAAGACCAGCCACGGTAATTGTGACGACCGTCCATGACTCCTGCACTAAAACAAGGGAATGGTGCGCTGAAAGGCGTGCCCGGAAGCCATGGACGATAGTCAGGGTAAGATAAAACAGAAACTCTATCGTATTACTCACAGCGCATGGATAAAATACAATAGAAAGTGTACATAGTGAAGCTCTATAGAACAGAAGTCTCATCATATAAACTCATAATAGTTTTATACAATCATCTGAATAATCAATACATCAAGCCTCACTGCATAACACTCAGAGTATCAAACAAACAGCGGAACTTCCAGTACATATAGTAAGAAAACAATATGCAAAAGCCTCCAGCTCATCTTCGTCATCAACAGCGTTGGTAACCAAGAACAGCACCTGTCACCTGCTACCTAGTCTGCCCATCCCAACATGGATGAACAGCCCAAGGTAATAAGAGTTGAACATAAAACCTTGAGTGAGACAACAGTCTTAGTGAGCGGTAAATTAACTACCAAACATACCAAAAGAGCAAAAAGGATAAAAGGAATAGGAACTCAACCATCCCACTCCACCCCATTCTACAGTGATAGCCCCCAGACCCACTAAGCATAAACAAGCATGGCAAAGCAGACAATTTAAGTAAAGTAATTATCACTCGAGTCAAGGTCGATGTTTTCCAAATACAAACCCCCAAGGCCTAAACGAAGATCAGATAAGCACCCAGAAAACACCGCTCTTGAAACCGAATGATGGTACAATCAAACATCCATGACTCTGGCTATCACTGTTAACATTGCCTCGATATCACCGTTAATTGAATGACCGGCACCTTCTTTCAGCCGTCCGTCAAGGGCTAATGACAACCCCGGTTCTAGACATAACTCCGCACGTCATCATGACCCGTGCCTAGGACTATCGCATCTGCCCAGAGTACTGACACGTCATCATGACCCGTGTCTGGAACGTCATCATGACCCGTTCCAACGTACTCTTGCTTTGAGCATGCTAGAACCTTCAATAACGATAAGATCCAAGCCTCCTAGTCATCCTCCTCGACGACTATTTTCACACTAGCTCAAGCGCCTCTCGAGCCCACCATTATCAACCAACCCGTACCGCATCACCGAGTTATCAACATGCTTGGGATGATCCCGACTGGGTTAAACCAACGCTTTCACACATCATGCTTTTCTTCAACGCATCATAGCAAAGTCCATCATCATCGAATCTATCCATATGAGCTTCCACATTCGCTTCATATGCCACAAGCAGCTTTCACCATTCAAGAGCCTTTCCACTTAGCTTTGAATCATCTTCGACCAACTTGTCCCTAATCAAATTATCGATCAACTAATCAATCAAATCAAACATCAATCCAAGCAATCAATCATTCAAACAAGATCTAATAAGCAATTACAACAATAATGGCAATTTCGTAAATAAAGAGTTCAAATCTAACATGCATTCTAACAAGCATGAATTATGAACAATATCTCTACAACTTGATGAATGAACTTGCATAAGTGAACATGTAGTAAAATAGGTGTCAAAACTTCATAGGTGATAGATCTACATGCAGACTTAAAGAAAATGCAAGAAATCGCTATCTTTAACACATAAACAAGCCACCAATCCAATATACTCCCTTGGGTCCGTGTGAGAGATAACTACCACTCACCAAATCACCTAAACACCTCAAAAACAACCAAATCCAGATCTAGACAGCAAGGAATCAAGCTTGATCCGGCAAAATCTCACTTCAATCGATGAAATCTCTCTTTGTTGGATGAAGATCTTCAACTTTGGCTCTTGGATCTTCGAGTTGATCTTCAATTTAGATGGAAGGAATCACTAGATTAGGGTGGAGAAAAGAAGTGAAGAAGTGTTGTAGTCGAGCTCTCAAAATGGCAGCACTTCGTCGCTTCAAAATCCGGTCCCAAAAAGTGAGGCGAACCCCTTCTATTTATAGGCTGAAATCTCCCTGAGTCGCGCCCCCATGAGTCGGCCACGACCTATCACATGAGTCGTCCACGACCCATTAAAGCCTACGACCCACGACTCAAGCCCCTGCCGACTCAACGACTCAACTACCTACGACTTAACGCTAAGTCTCTCATGCAACTCAACCCAGACACGACCCAACATAGGCACGACTCAACACAGGCAGTGCCTCATCCTAACGACCTAAGTCCTTAACACACATGCGCGACTTACGACTTAGCAACCCCACACGACTCAACGACCTAACATGCGCGCGAGTTACGACCTACGACCTAACTACACAGCCTACAAACTCGTGTCAACGACTCAACAGGTATGCACGACTCACGACTCAAGCCCCTAACCTTGAGTCGTTCACGGCCTATCAACTAAACCCCTTAACGACCTAACGACTCATCTATACTGCCGACCTAACACCATCACAGCATCCCAACGACCTACGACTTATACCATAACCCATCCACGACTTAACTACACACCCTATCACCATAAGTCGTGTACGACTTAAGCCTTAGGTCCTATAAATCGTTTGCTCCTATAGGTTGGTTACCCTTATGAGTCGCTCACACGAGTCAACTTCCACCCGACTCACCTTCCTCACACGACTTATCTCCTACACGACTCAAGCTATCACACGACCTAAGCTTCTATAACTCGCTAACCCGTAAGCTTTTAGGTCGTAACTTCTATAAGCCGTAACTTGTTAACCCGTCTACCACCTTAAGTCGCTCCACCCATCCTAACTCCCAAACGACCCAAGCTTCCTACGACTTAAACACCACACAAGTTAACATCCACACGACTTAAGCACTAAGTCGTTAACCCTATAAGTCACTACCCACCTTAACTTGGCCAAACCCTTAACTCGGCAACACCTTAAGTCATCTATGCTCCTACACGACTCAAGCTCCAAATGACTTAAACTTTGAACGACTTATCAACAATACGACTTAAAGCATATAGTTTGACAATGTTTCGATCCGTAAAAATACGGGTCGTTTCATTCTCTCCCCCTTAGGAATTTCGCCCCCGAAATTCCAAACAAACAAGAGCAACCAAAGTTATTCCGCATGCCTACCATCCATAGAAATCAATAAACCATGCATCCAATTACTAGCCTAGCATGCAGAATTCTAAGACAAGAACAGGTTACAAATTCGTGAGATGTCACGACACCTTAGGGCCATACCTCGATGAGTTCAGGATGAGCTGCCTTCATCCTCTCTTCCTCCTCCCATGTACAGTCGTCAACATCATCACTCCATTATACCTTGAGCAACGTGATCGTCTTCCTCCTAAGATGTTTCGTGTCGGTTTCAACAACACGAAGCGGCTTACGAGGTCTTGTAACAACTGGATCAACCTCTAAATCTTCACAGCTATCAGTAGAAACCACTGTATTCGAGTGTGCACATACTTCCATAGATAAGATACATGAAAAACATTGTGCACACCCGCCATCTTTTCCGTTAACTCCAATTTATAAGCGAGCTTTCCAATTCGCTAGATAATCGGGAATGGTCCAACAAATCTCGGAGTTAATTTCCCTTTCTTCCCAAATCGAATAACATTCTTCAGAGGAGAAATCTTCACAAAAACCATATCACCTAAGTCGAATTCCAAATCCTTACGACGCTTATCGGCATAACTTTTCTGACGATCTTGAGCTGCCTTCATTCGCCGCCGAATGATCTCTATACAATCCGAAGTGTGTCAAATCATTTCTGGCCCAAGTATCAACTTTTCTCCAGTTTCCAACCAACATGTCGGAGAGTTACACGGTCTTCCATACAATGCTTCATACGGTGCCATACCAATACTTGACTGGTAACTGTTATTATATGCAAATTCCACCAAATGAAGATGATCTTCCCATGATCCTCTGAAATCCAAAACACATGCTCTCAGGAGATCTTCCAAAACTCGGTTGACTCTCTCGGTCTGTCCATCTGTTTGGGGGTGATAAGCTGTACTCAAACACAACTCGGTTCCCAAAACTTCTTGGAAGCTCTTCCAAAATTCACTAGTGAACAATGGGTCTCGATCGCTCACTATACTCTTCGGAATACAATGGAATCGAACTATCCGCTTAACATTAAGCTCAGCCAACTTCGATGCAGTCCTAGTTGATCGAACAGGAATGAATCTTGCACTTTTAGTCAAACGATCTACAATGACCCAAATCCCTTCATTTCCTGCCCTGGTTCTAGGTAGACCATCGATAAAATCCATCGATATCTGCTCCCACTTCCATGAAGGAACCTCTAATGGCTGAAGCAATCCACTGGGCTTCTTCTGCTCGGCTTTTACCAACTGGCAGTTCATACACTTGGAAATAAAATTTCCAACATCCTTCTTCATACCTTCCCAGTAATAGGTTCTCTTCATATCCGGATACATCTTATTTCCACCTGGATGAACCGTCAACTTCGAGTGATGACAGAACTTCATCTCTCAATCCATCTATATCAGGAACAACTAATCGTCCTTGCTTTCGAAGCCAACCCTCTCGATCAACTTCGAATCCTTTATCCTTTTCTGGATTCAATCCAGATTCCAAATCTCGAATAATCTTGACAAGCTTATCGTCTCGCTTTTGGCTCTCGCCAATCCTTTCTACTAGAGAAGGTCTTATCGATAAGTTTGCCAACATCTCAGGTTCCAATTCACATCTAGGCCTGAAGTCAAATCCAGCCAAATACTCAAGATTCTTCCATTCCGAAAACATGGCTCCCAATCCTGCATGTCTTCGACTTAACGCATCTGCCACTGCGTTACCTTTTCCCGGAGTATAGGCTATACCAAAATCATATGATGCCAAAAACTCTAGCCACCTTTGCTGCCGAAGATTCAAATCCTTTTGGGAGAACAGATACTTCAACGACTTATGATCCGTAAACAACTCGAATCGACTCCCAATAGATAATGTCTCCACATCTTCAGAGCAAAAACAATCGCCGCTAACTCCAAAACATGAGTCAGGTAATTCCTTTCATGCGGCTTCAGTTGTCGACTTGCATATGCAACAACTTTATCCTTTTGCATTATCACTGCTCCAAGTCCAGTACCACATGCATCGGTGTAAACCACCATCTCATCATTCCCACTTGGAATAGTCAAAACAGGAGCACTTGTCAGTCGCTCTTTCAGGATTACGAAAGCTTGCTCACACTTTTCATCCCATATGAATACCTGATTTTTTTTCGTCAATCCTGTTAACGGTGCAGCTATCTTGGAAAAGTCTTTGATAAACCGACGATAATATCCTGCTAATCCAAGAAAACTTCTCACATCAGATGCATTCTTAGGTCTAACCCAATCCTGGATTGCTGCCACCTTAGCGGGATCAACCGCTATTCCATTTCCAGAGATAACATGGCCTAAGAACCTCACTTCACTCTTTCAGAAGTGACACTTCGAAAACTTAGCCTTTAGCTGATGTTTCCGCAAGATTTCCAAAACAATCCGCAAGTGCGTCTTGTGCTCTTCCTCATTTCTGGAGTAAACCAAAATATCATCCACGAACACAAGTACGAACTTGTTCAACTGATCTCTGAACACTCTATTCATAAGATCCACAAAATATGCTGGTTCATTGGTCAATCCAAACGGCATTACCAGCCACTCATAAAAACCGGATGGTGTCCTAAAAGCAGTCTTCGGCACACTATCCTTAGCCACTCTCAACTGGTGAAATCCCGTTGCCAAATCCATCTGAGAAAACACCCTAGCTTCGTGAATCTGATCAAACAAGTCATCTATTCTCGGCAATGGATACTTGTTCTTCCTAGTCACTTTATTCAGCTCACGATAATCCACACACAACCTCAACGATCCATCCGCTTTGGTTGCGAACACAACTGGTGCACCCCATTCGGACACACTATGCCGAGTGAATCCTTTCCGTAAAAGGTCATCAACCTGAACCTTCAGCTCTTGTTGTTCTCTAGGCGCCATCCGTCTAAGAGGCATCACAACTGGTCTGGCTCCCTCAACTAGATCGATACGAAACTCGATCTCCCTATGCGGCGGTAACCCTTTGGCCTCGTCAAAGACGTCCTTAAATCCATTCACAACCGGCATCGATGACAGTCCATCCCCTGGAACAACCAGCGAATACATGAATCCCATGAAGACGCCTTCTTCATGCTTACATCGTATCACAACCTTTCGCCCTTCCACATTCTTGACTGTCACCTCCAATTTCTCACAATCAACCTTTGCCGCATACTTCCTAAGCCAGTCCATACCCAAAATAATTCCGAACCCCGCAAAGTTCAGAACAAAACAATCACAAACAAAAGAGCAATCATGACTCGATACAACTAGACCACGGCATACCATACACAAACAAGATGAACCCCCAACTGGATTAGTCACAACCAATGGCCTATCAACAATTTCCGGTTCCAAACCCAACCGGCCTACAAGATCATCACAAACAAACGAATGCGATGCTCCAGTATCAAACAACAGTCTAACTGGAACACCACAAATGGAAAGAGTACCTTGAACCACCACACTCTTCCCTTTCTCATCAGTAGGAGCTTTCGAAGACGATGGAACAGCTCCCAAAGCATAAGCTTGCACAATCTGCTTATCCTTCCTCGGTTCTGGACAGTCCTTCCTGATACGTCCCAGCTTATCACAGTTGTGGCACTTCAACTGCACCTTTGGATTCTTGCAATCCCTAGAGAAATGGCCCTTCTGCCGACAATTGTAGCAGGTCACTTCACCCTTTGGCTTCTTCTGGCCATCCTTATCCTTCTGTTGCTGCTGCTTCCTCTTCTTGTTTCCACCCTGTTGTGGTTTGGACTCTTCCTTGGTCACAGCAACAACAGACCCTTCCTTAGGGAACAAACTCTCGTGCCTGAGAGCTTTCTCCTCAAGCTTCTCAAAAGGATCGTCCAGATGATCCACCAACTGTCTCCCAAGATAACTATCCAAGCTTGTCACAAACTTCTCATTCTTCTGATAGGGAGATTCAATATACGACCGAGCATACTTGGACAAAGCTTCAAACTCAGAAACATACTCAAGAACTGGTCTCCCACCTTGCTTGAGCTCCACAAACTTCTTAAACAAAACATATTTCTGAGCCGTAGAAATGAACTTAGCTTCAAATCTAACTTGGAATTTCTCCCTAGTAATCTCTTCCTCTGGAGTATCAATGGTGATAGAGTTCCACCAATCCGAAGCTCTCCCTTGAAGCTGTCTCGATGCCAGCTTCCTCTTAGTTGCATCCTCAATTCCCAAATCACCAAAGATCCTTCTACAAGCATCAATCCATCTCTGCACTTCAATGGTTGATTCTGTTCCCAAGAAAACCTTTCATCCAAGAGCAGTATAGTCCTTGCACAACTTAGCAAAATCCACTGGTCTTGGAGCTTGAACTTGAACTCCAACATCTACTGATGATCCTGAAGTTGGTATCCTTCTCATGATCGAAGTCATCGTAGCTTCGAACATTGTAGCATAGTCAGTAGCTCCCCCAGCAGCATGGCTTTCCCTAGCAGCTTGTCTCTCTCTTCGACTCATCCTTAATATCTACAAAAAGGAATGATTTAGAACACCTTGAGAAACAACTACGTAAGGAGTTCAAATTCTTCTAAACTACTATATTATATATAGTAATCATCCATCAAAATTACAATTACGTCTCTCATACGTAGTTACGTCAGCGAGCGTTGGCTAAAATCGATTAACCTGGCTCTGATACCAAATGTGACGACCGCCCATGACTCCTGCACTAAAACAAGGGAATGGTGCACTGAAATGCATGCCAGGCAGCCACGGACGATAGTCAGGGTAAGATAAAACAGAAACTCTATCGTATTACTCACAGCGCATGGATAAAATACAATAGAAAGTGTACATAGTGAAGCTCTATAGAACAGAAGTCTCATCATATAAACTCATAATAGTTTTATACAATCATCTGAATAATCAATACATCAAGCCTCACTACATAACACTCAGAGTATCAAACAAACAGCGGAACTTCCAGTACATATAGTAAGAAAACAATATGCAAAAGCCTCCAGCTCGTCTTCGTCATCAACAGCGTTGGTAACCAAGAACAGCACCTGTCACCTGCTACCTAGTCTGCCCATCCCAACATGGATGAACAGCCCAAGGTAATAAGAGTTGAACATAAAACCTTGAGTCAGACAACAGTCTTAGTGAGCAGTAAATTAACTACCAAACATACCAAAAGAGCATAAAGGATAAAAGGAATAGGAACTCAACCATCCCACTCCACCTCATTCTACAGTGATAGCCCCCAGACCCACTAAGCATAAACAAGCATGGCAAAGCAGACAATTTAAGTAAAGTAATTATCACTCGAGTCAAGGTCGATGTTTTCCAAATACAAACCCCCAAGGCCTAAACGAAGATCAGATAAGCACCCAGAAAACATCGCTCTTGAAACCGAATGATGGTACAATCAAACATCCATGACTCTGGCTATCACTCTTAACATTGCCTCGATATCACCGTTAATTGAATGACCGGCACCTTCTTTCAGCCGTCTGTCAAGGGCTAATGCAACCCCGGTTCTAGACATAACTCCGCACGTCATCATGACCCATGCCTAGGACTATCGCATCTGCCCAGAGTACTGACACGTCATCATGACCCGTGTCTGGAACGTCATCATGACCCGTTCCAACGTACTCTTGCTTTGAGCATGCTAGAACCTTCAATAACGATAAGATCCAAGCCTCCTAGTCATCCTCCTCGACGACTATTCTCACACTAGCTCAAGCGCCTCTCGAGCCCACCATTGTCAACCAACCCAGACCGCATCACCGAGTTATCAACATGCTTGGGATGATCCCGTATGGATTAAACCAAGGCTTTCACACATCAAGCTTTGCTTCAACGCATCATAGCAAAGTCCATCATCATCGAATCTATCCATATGAGCTTCCACATCCGCTTTATATGCCACAAGCAGCTTTCACCATTCAAGAGCCTTTCCACTTAGCTTTTGAATCATCTTCGACCAACTCGTCCCAAATCAAATAATCGATCAACTAATCAATCAAATCAAACATCAATCCAAGCAATTAATCATTCAAACAAGATCTAATAAGCAATTACAACAATAATGGCAATTTCATAAATAAAGAGTTCAAATCTAACATGCATTCTAACAAGCATGAATTATGAACAATATCTCTACAACTTGATGAATGAACTTGCATAAGCGAGCGTGTAGTAAAATAGGTGTCAAAACTTCATAGGTGATAGATCTACATGCAGACTTAAGGAAAATCCAAGAAATCGCTATCTTTAACACATAAACAAGCCACCAATCCAATATACTCCCTTGGGTCCGTGTGAGAGATAACTACCACTCACCAAATCACCTAAACACCTCAAAAACCACCAACTCCAGATCTAGACAGCAAGGAATCAAGCTTGATCCGGCAAAATCTCACTTCAATCGATGAAATCTCTCTTTGTTGGATGAAGATCTTCAACTTTGGCTCTTGGATCTTCGATTTGATCTTCAATTTAGATGGAAGGAATCACTAGATTAGGGTGGAGAAAAGAAGTGAAGAAGCGTTGCAGTCGAGCTCTCAAAATGGCAGCACTTCGTCGCTTCAAAATCCGGTCCCAAAAAGTGAGGCGAAACCCTTCTATCTATAGGCTGAAATCTACCTGAGTCGCGCCCCCATGAGTCGCCCACGACCTATCACATGAGTCGTCCACGACTCATTAAAGCCTACGACCCACGACTCAAGCCCCTGCCGACTCAACGACTCAACTCCCTACGACTTAACGCAAAGTCGCTCACGCGACTCAACCTAGACACGACCCAACATAGGCACGACTCAACACAGGCAGTGCCTCATCCTAACGACCTAAGTCCTTAACACACATGCGCGACATACGACCTAGCAACCCCACACGACTCAACGACCTAACATGCGTGCGAGTTACGACCTACGACCTAACTACACAGCCTACAGACTCGAGTCAACGACTCAACAGGTATGCACGACTCACGACTCAAGCCCCTAACCTTGAGTCATTCACAGCCTATCAACTAAACCCCTTAACGACCTAACGACTCATCTATACTGCCGACCTAACACCATCACAGCATCCCAACGACCTACGACTTATACCATAACCCGTCCACGACTTAACTACACACCCTATCACCATAAGTCGTGTACGACTTAAGCCTAAGGTCCTATAAATCATTAGCTCCTATAGGTCGGTTACCCCTATGAGTCACTCACACGAGTCAACTTCCACCCGACTCACCTTCCTCACACGACTTATCTCCTACACGACTCAAGCTATCACACGACCTAAGCTTCTATAACCCGCTAACCCGTAAGCTTTTAGGTCGTAACTTCTATAAGCCGTAACTTGTTAACCCGTCTACCACCTTAAGTCGCTCCACCCATCCTAACTCCCAAACGACCCAAGCTTCCTACGACTTAAACACCACACGAGTTAGCATCCACACGTCTTAAGCACTAAGTCGTTAACCCTATAAGTCACTACCCACATTAACTCGGCCAAACCCTTAACTCGGCAACACCTTAAGTCATCTATGCTCCTACACGACTCAAGCTCCAAATGACTTAAACTTTGGACGACTTATCAACAATACGACTTAAAGCATATAGTTTGACAATGTTTCGATCCGTAAAAATACGGGTCGTTACAGTAATCCCGTTCTACCGTAAAAATCCACGTGTCGAAAAACGAAGGGTAAAAAACTTCCGAGACCCGATAGAGATTCGGATAGTCTTTTTTGGGCATTAAACAATCCATTGACGGCTGAAAGCTGTTATAGCCGTAGAACTCACTGAGGCCTTCATTTTGACCTGTTGTGGCTCCCATAACTCTAAACGAGCCAGAAGTTATGGCGTTCCGAATAATCGATATCTACAGGGTGCAACATCCACGGTGCAAGGTGCAACATCCGTCGGAAATGGCGAAACATTGTCGTACGACTTTTTGAAATGCGTGCAAGGATTTGAAACGAAACGGTGCCATGGTGCACCACTCTCCAGCGATGGTAAATCGAAGACCGGCCACGGAAATCCCGTTTTACCGTAAAAATCCACGTGTTGAAAAAACGAAGGGTAAATAACTTACGAGACCCGATTGAGATTCGGATAGTCTTTTTTGGGCATTAAACAATCCATTGATGGCTGAAAGTTGTCATAGCCGTAGAACTCACTCAGACCTTCGTTTTGACCTGTTATGGCTCCTGTAACTCTAAACGAGCCAGAAGTTATGGCCGTCCGAATAATCGATATCTACAGGGTGCAACATCCGCGGTGCAAGGTGCAACATCCGTCCGAAATGGCGAAACAGTGTCGTACGACTTTTTGAAATGCGTGCAAGGATTTGAAACGAAACGGTACCATGGTGCACCACTCTCCAGCGATGGTAAATCGAAGACCAGCCACGGTAATCCCGTTTTACCGTAAAAATCCACGTGTCGAAAAAACGAAGGGTAAAAAACTTACGAGACCTGATTGAGATTCAGATAGTCTTTTTCGGGCATTAAACAATCCATTGACGACTGAAAGCTATCAAAGCCGTAGAACTCACTTAGGCCTTCGTTTTGACTAGTTATGGCTCCCGTAACTCTAAACGAGCCAGAAGTTATGGCCGTCCGAATAATCGATATCTACAGGGTGCTACATCCACGGTGCAAGGTGCAACATCCGTCCGAAATGGCGAAACTGTGTCGTATGACTTTTTGAAATGCGTGCAAGGATTTGAAACGAAACGGTGCCATGGTGCACCACTCTCCAGCGATGGTAAATTGAAGACCAGCCACGGTAAACCCATTTTACCGTAAAAATCCACGTGTCGAAAAAACGAAGGGTAAAAAACTTCCGAGACCCGATTGAGATTCGGATAGTCTTTTTTGGGCATTAAAAAATCCATTGACCACTGAAAGCTATCATAGCCGTAGAACTCACTGAAGCCTTCGTTTTGAATGGTTATGGCTCCCGTAACTCTAAACGAGTCAGAAGTTATGGTCGTCCGAATAATCGATATCTACAGGGTGCAACATACACGGTGCAAGGTGCAACATCCGTCCGAAATGGCGAAACAGTGTCGTACGACTTTTTGAAATGCGTGCATGGATTTGAAATGGAACGGTACCATGGTGCACCACTCTTCAGCGATGGTAAATCGAAGACCAACCACGGTGATCCCGTTCTACCGTAAAAATCCACGTGTCGAAAAAACGAAGGGTAAAAAACTTCCGAGACCCGATTGAGATTCAGATAGTCTGTTTGGGGCATCAAACAATCCATTGATGGCTAAAAGCCATCATAGCCGTAGAACTCACTGAGGCCTTCGTTTTGACTGGTTATGGATCCCGTAACTCTAAACGAGCCAGTAGTTATGGCCGTCCGAATAATCGATATCTACAGGGTGCAACATCCACGGTGCAAATTGCAATATCCGTCCGAAATGGCGTAACAGTGTCGTACGACTTTTTGAAATGCGTGCATGGATATGAAAAGAAGCGGTACCCTGGTGCACCACTCTCCAGCGATGGTAAATTGAAGACCAGCCACGGTAATCCCGTTTTACCGTAAAAATCCACGTGTCGAAAAAACGAAGGGTAAAAAACTTCCGAGACCCGATTGAGATTCGGATAGTCTTTTTTGGGCATTAAACAATCCATTGACAGCTGAAAGACGTCATAGCCGTGGAACTCACTAAGGCCTTCGTTTTGACTGGTTATGGCTCCCGTAACTCTAAACGAGCCAGAAGTTATGGCCGTCCGAATAATCGATATCTACAGGGTGCAACATCCACGGTGCAAGGTCTAACATCCGTCCGAAATGGCGAAACAGTGTCGTACGACTTTTTGAAATGCGTGCATGGATTTGAAATGAAATGGTACAATGGTGCACCACTCTCCAGCGATGGTAAATTGAAGTCCGGCCACGGTAATCCCATTTTACCATAAAAATCCACGTGTCGAAAAAACGAAGGGTAAAAAACTTCCGAGACCCGATTGAGATTCGGATAGTCTGTTTTGGGCATTAAACAATCCATTGACTGCTAAAAGCTGTTATAGCCGTAGAACACACTGAAGCCTTCGTTTTGACTGGTTATGGCTCCCGTAACTCTAAACGAGCCAGAAGTTATGGCCGTCCGAATAATCGATATCTACAGGGTGCAACATCCACGGTGCAAGGTGCAACATCCGTCCGAAATGGCGAAACAGTGTCGTACGACTTTTTGAAATGCGTGCATGGATTTGGAACGAAATGGTACCATGGTGCCCCACTCTCCAGCGATGGTAAATCGAACACCAGCCACGGTAATCCCGTTTACCGTAAAAATCCACGTGTCGAAAAAACGAAGGGTAAAAAACTTCCGAGACCCGACTGAGATTCGGATAGTCTTTTTTGGGCATTAAACAATCCATTGACGGCTGAAAGCTGTCATAGCCGTAGAACTCACTGAGGCCTCCGTTTTGACCTGTTGTGGCTCCCATAACTCTAAACGAGCCAGAAGTTATGGCGTTCCGAATAATCGATATCTACAGGGTGCAACATCCACGGTGCAAGGTGCAACATCCGTCGGAAATGGCGAAACATTGTCGTACGACTTTTTGAAATGCGTGCAAGGATTTGAAACGAAACGGTACCATGGTGCACCACTCTCCAGCGATGGTAAATTGAAGACCGGCCACGGTAATCCCGTTTTACCGTAAAAATCCACGTGTCGAAAAAACGAAGGGTAAAAAACTTCCGAGACCCGATTGAGATTCGGATAGTCTTTTTTGGGCATTAAACAATCCAATGACTGCTGAAAGCTGTTATAGCCATTGAACTCACTGAGGCCTTCGTTTTGACTGGTTATGGCTCCCGTAACTCTAAACGAGCCAGAAGTTATGGCCGTCTGAATAATCGATATCTACAGGGTGCAACATCCACGGTGCAAGGGGCAACATCCGTCCGAAATGGCGAAACAGTGTCGTGCGACTTTTTGAAATGCATGCATAGATTTGAAACGAAATTGTACCATGGTGCACCACTCTCCAGCGATGGTAAATCGAACACCAGCCACGGTAATCCCGTTCTACCGTAAAAATCCACGTGTCGAAAAAACGAAGGGTAAAAAACTTCCGAGACCTGTTTGAGATTCGGATAGTCTTTTTTGGGCATTAAACAATCCATTGACGGCTGAAAGCTTTCATAGCCGTAGAACTCACTAAGGCCTTCGTTTTGACTGGTTATGGCTCCCGTAACTCTGAACGAGCCAGAAGTTATGGCGGTCCGAATAATCGATATCTACAGGGTACAACATCCACGGTGCAAGGTGCAACATCCATCCGAAATGGCGAAACAATGCCTTACGACTTTTTGAAATGCGTGCATGGATTTGAAACGAAACAGTACCATGGTGCACCACTCTTCAGCGATGGTAAATCGAAGACCAGCCACGGTAATCCCGTCTACCGTAAAAATCCACGTGTCGAAAAAACGAAGGGTGAAAAACTTCCTAGTCCCGATTGAGATTCGGCTAGCCTTTTTTGCGCATTAAACAATTCATTGACGGTTGAAAGCCATCGTAGCTGTAGAACTCACTGAGGCCTTCGTTTTGACTTGTTATGGCTCCCGTAACTCTAAACGAGCCAGAAGTTATGGCCGTCCGAATAATCGATATCTACAGGGTGCAACATCCACGGTGCAAGGTGCAACATCCGTCGGAAATGGCCAAACAGTGTCGTACAACTTTTTGAAATGCGTGCATGGGTTTGAAACGAAACGGTACCATGGTGCACCACTCTCCAGCGAAGGTAAATCGAAGACCAGCCACGGTTATCCCGTTCTACCGTAAAAATCCACGTGTCGTAAAAATGAAGGGTAAAAAACTTCCTAGACCCGATTGAGATTCGGATAGTCATTTTTGGGCATTAAACAATCCATTGACGGCTAAAAGCTGTCATAGCCGTAGAACTCACTGAGGCCTTCGTTTTGACTGGTTATGGCTCCCGTAACTCTAAACGAGCCAGAAGTTATGGCCGTCCGAATAATCGATATCTACAGGGTGCAACATCCACGGTGCAAGTTGCAACATCCGTCCGTAATGGCATAACAGTGTCGTACGACTTTTTGAAATGTGTGCAAGGATTTGAAACGAAATGGTACCATGGTGCACCACTCTCCAGCAATGGTAAATCGAAGAACAGCCACGGTAATCCCGTTCTACCGTAAAAATCCACGTGTCCAAAAAACGAAGGGCAAAAAACTTCCTAGACCCGATTGAGATTCGGATAGTCTTTTTTGGGCATTAAGCAATCCATCGACGGCTGAAAGCTGTCATAGCCATAGAACTCACTGAGGCCTTCGTTTTGACTGGTTATGGCTCCCGCAACTCTAAACGGATGGCCGTCCGAATAATCGACATCTTCACGGTGCAATATCCACGGTGCAAGGTGCAACATCCGTACGAAATGGCAAAACAATATCGTACGAATTTTTGAAATGCGTGCATTGATTTGAAACAAAACGGTACTATGGTGCACCACTCTCCAGCGATGGTAGATCGAAGACCAGCCACGGTAATCCCGTTCTACCGTAAAAATCCACGTGTCGAAAAAACGAAGGGTAAAAAACTTCCTAGACCCGATTGAGATTAGGATAGTCTTTTTTGGGCATTAAACAATCCATTGACGGCTGAAAGCAGTCATAGCCGTAGAACTCACTGAGGCCTTCGTTTTGACTGGTTATGGCTCCCGTAACTCTAAACGAGCCAGAAGTTATGGCCGTCGGAATAATCGATATCTACAGAGTGCAACATCCACGGTGCAAGGTGCAACATCCGTCCGAAATGGCAAAACAGTGTCGTACGACTTTTTGAAATGCGTGCATGGATTTGGAACGAAATGGTACCATGGTGCACCACTCTCCAGCGATGGTAAATTGAAGTCCGGCCACGGTAATCCCATTTTACCATAAAAATCCACGTGTCGAAAAAACGAAGGGTAAAAAACTTCCGAGACCCGATAGAGATTCAGATATTCTTTTTTGGGCATTAAACAATCCATTGATGGCTGAAAGCTGTCATAGCCGTAGAACTCACTGAGGCCTTCGTTTTGACTGGTTTTGGGTGCCGTAACTCTAAACGAACCAGAACTTATGGCCGTCCGAATAATCGATATCTACAGGGTGCAACATCCACGGTGCAAGGTGCAACATCCGTCCGAAATGGCGAAACAGTGTCGTACGACATTTTGAAATGCGTGCATTGATTTGAAAGGAAATGGTACCATGGTGCGCCACTCTCCAACGATGGTAAATCGAAGACCAGCCACAGTAATCCCGTTCTACCGTAAAAATCCACGTGTCCAAAAAACGAAGGGCAAAAAACTTCCAAGACCCGATTGAGATTCCGATAGTCTTTTTTGGGCATTAAACAATCCATTGACGGCTGAAAGCCGTCATAGCCGTAGAACTCACTGAGGCCTTCGTTTTGACTAGTTATGGCTCCCGTAACTCTAAACGAGCCTGAAGTTATGGCCGTCCGAATAATCGATATCTACAGGGTGCAACATCCACGGTGCAAGGTGCAACATCCGTCCGAAATGGTGAAACAGCGTCGTACGACTTTTTGAAATGCGTGCAAGGATTTGAAACGAAACGGTACCATGGTGCACCACTCTCCAGCGATGGTAAATCGAAGACCAGCCACGGTAATCCCGTTCTACCGTAAAAATCCACGTGTCGAAAAAACGAAGGGTAAAAAACTTCCGAGACCCGACTAAGATTCGGATAGTCTTTTTTGGTCATTAAAAAATCCATTGACGTCTGAAAGCGGTCATAGCCGTAGAACTCACTGAGTCCTTCGTTTTGATTGGTTATGGCTCCCGTAACTCTAAACGAGCCAGAAGTTATGGCGGTCCGAATATTCGATATCTACAGGGTGCAACATCCACGGTGCAAGGTGCAACATCCGTTCGAAATGGCGAAACAGCGTCGTACGACTTTTTGAAATGCGTGCATGGATTTGAAACGAAACGGTACCATGGTGCACCGGTCTCCAGCGATGGTAAATCGAAGAACAGCCACGGTAATCCCGTTCTACCATAAAAATCCACGTGTCGAAAAAACGAAGGGTGTAAAACTTCCTAGACCCGATTGAGATTCGGATTGTCTTTTTCGGGCATTAAACAATCCATTGACGGCTGAAAGCTATCATAGCCATAGAACTCACCGAGGCCTTCTTTTTGACTGGTTATGGCTCCCATACCTCTAAATGAGCCAGAAGTTATGGCCGTCCGAATAATTGATATCAACAGGGTGCAACATCCACGGTGCAAGGTGCAACATCCGTCCGAAATGGCGAAACAGTGTCGTACGACTTTTTTAAATGCGTGCATGGATTTGAAACGAAACGGTACCATGGTGCACCACTCTCTAGCGATGGTAAATCGAAGACCAGCCACGGTAATCCCGTTCTACCATAAAAATCCACGTGTCAAAAAAAAACGAAGGGTGAAAAACTTCCTAGACCCGATTGAGATTCGGATAGTCTTTTTTGGGCATTAAACAATCCATTGACGGCTAAAAGCAGTCATAGCCGCAGAACTCACTGAGGCCTTCGTTTTGACTGGTTATGGCTCCCGTAACTCTAAACGAGTCAGAAGTTATGGCCGTCCGAATAATCGATATCTATAGGGTGCAACATCCACGGTGCAAGGTGCAACATCCGTCCATAATGACGTAACAGTGTCGTACGACTTTTTGAATTGTGTTCATGGATTTGAAATGAAACGTTACCATGGTGCACCACTCTCCAGCGATGGTAAATCGTAGACCAGCCACAGTAATCCCGTTCTACCGTAAAAATCCACGTGTCGAAAAAACGAAGGGTAAAAAACTTCCTAGACACGATTGAGATTCGGATAGTCTTTTTGGGGCATTAAGCAATCTATCGACGGCTGAAAGCTGTCATAGCCGTAGAACTCACTGAGGCCTTCGTTTTGACTGGTTATGGCTCCCGCAACTCTAAACGAGCCAGAAGTTATGGCTGTCCGAATAATCGAAATCTACAGGGTGCAACATCCACGGTGCAAGGTGCAATATCCTTCCGAAATGGCGAAACAGTATCGTACGAATTTTTGAAATGCGTGCATGGATTTGAAACAGAACGGTACCATGGTGCACCACTCTCCAACGATGGTAAATCGAAGAATAGACATGGTAATCCCGTCCTACCGTAAAAATCCACGTGTCGAAAAAACGAAGGGTAAAAAACATCCGAGACCCGATTGAGATTCAGATAGTCTTTTTTGGGCATTAAACAATCCATTGACGGCTGAAAGCCATCATTGCCGTAGAACTCACTTAGGCCTTCGTTTTGACTGGTTATGGCTCCCGTAACTCTAAACGAGCCAGAAGTTATGGCCGTCCGAATAATCGATATCTACAGGGTGCAACATCCACGGTGCAAGGTCCAACATCGGTCCGAAATGGCGAAACAGTGTCGTACGACTTTTTGAAACGCCTGCATTGATTTGAAACGAAACGGTACCATGGTGCACCACTCTCCAGCGATGGTAAATCGAAGACCAGCCACAGTAATCCCGTTATAAAGTAAAAATCCATGTGTCGAAAAAACGAAGGGTCAAAAACTTCCTAGACCCGATTGAGATTCGGATAGTCTTTTTTGGGCATTAAACAATCGAATGACGGCTGAAAGCAGTCATAACCGTAGAACTTACTGATGCCTTCGTTTTGAATGATTATGGCTCCCGTAACTCTAAACGAGCCAGAAGTTATGGCCGTCCGAATAATCGATATCTACAGGGTGCGACATCCACGGTGCAAGGTGCAACATCCGTCCGAAATGGCGAAACAGTGTCGTACGACTTTTTGAAATGCGTGCAAGGATTTGAAACGAAACGGTACCATGGTGCACCACTCTCCAGCGATGGTAAATTGAAGACCAGCCACGGTAATCCCGTTTTACCGTAAAAATCCATGTGTCGAAAAAACGAAGGGTAAAAAACTTCCTAGACCCGATTGAGATTTAGGTAGTCTTTTTGGCCATTAATCAATCCATTGACGGTTAAAAGCAGTCATAGCTGTAGAACTCACTGAGGCCTTCGTTTTGACTGGTTATGGCTCCCTTAACTCTAAACGAGCCAGAAGTTATGGCCGTCCGAATAATCGATATCTACAAGGTGAAGTATCCACGGTGCAAGGTGAAACATCCGTCCTAAATGGCGAAACAGAGTCGTACGACTTTTTGAAATGCGTGCATGGATTTGAAACGAAACGGTACCATGGTGCACCACTCTCCAGCGATGGTAAATTGAAGACCAGCCGCGGTAATCCCGTTTTACCGTAAAAATCCACGTGTCGAAAAAACGAAGGGTAAAAAACTTCCTAGACCCGATTGAGATTCGAATAGTCTTTTCTGGGCACTAATCAATCCATTGATGGCTGAAAGCTGTCATAGCCGTAGAACTCACTGAGGCCTTCGTTTTGACTGGTTATGGCTCCCGTAACTCTAAACGAGCCGGAAGTTGTGGCCGTCCGAATAATCGATATCTACAGGGTGCAACATCCACGGTGCAAGGTGCAACATCCGTCCGAAATGGCGAAACAGTGCCGTCCGACTTTTTGATATGCGTGCATGGATTTGAAACGAAATGGTACCCTAGTGCACCACTCTCTTGCGATGGTAAATCGAAGACCAGCCACGGTAATCCCGTTCTACCATAAAAATCCACGTGTCGAAAAAACGAAGGGTAAAAAACTTCCCAGACCCGATTCAGATTCAGATAGTCTTTTTTGGGCATTAAACAATCCATTGACGGTTGAAAGCTGTCATAGTCGTATAAATCACTGAGGCCTTCGTTTTGACTGGTTATGGCTCCGTAACTCTAAACGAGCCAGAAGTTATGGCCGTTCGAATAATCGATATCTACAGGGTGCAACATCCACGGTGCAAGGTGCCAGATCCATCCGAAATAGCGAAGCAGTGTCGTACGACTTTTTGAAATGCGTGCATGGACTTGAAACAAAACGGTACCATGTTGCACCACTCTCCAGCGATGGTAAATCGAAGACCAGCCACGGTAATCCCATTCTACCGTAAAAATCCACATGTCGAAAAAAACGAATGGTAAAAAACTTCCTAGACCCGATTGAGATTCGGATAGTCCTTTTTGGGCATTAAACAATCCATTGAAGGCTGAAAGCTGTCATAGCCGTAGAACTCACAGAGGCCTTCGTTTTGACTGGTTATGGCTTCCGTAACTCTAAACGAGCCAGAAATTATGGCCATCCGAATAATCGATATCTACACGGTGCAACATCCACGGTGCAAGGTGCAACATCCATCCGAAATGGCGAAACAGTGTCGTACGACCTTTTGAAATGCGTGCATGGATTTGAAACGAAACGGTACCATGTTGCACCACTCTCCAGCGATGGTAAATCGAAGACCATCCGCGGTAATCCCGTTCTACCGTAAAAATCCACGTGTCAAAAAAACGAAGTGTAAAAAACTTCCTAGACCCGATTGAGATTCGGATAGTCTTTTTGGGCATTAAACAATCCGTTGACGGTTGAAAGCAGTCATAGCCATAGAACTCACTGAGGCCTTTGTTTTGACTGGTTATGGCTCTCTTAAATCCAAACGAGCCAGAAGTTATGGCCGTCCGAATAATCGATATCTACAGGGTGAAACATCCACGGCGCAAGGTGCAACATCCGTCCGAATGGCGAAACAGAGTCGTACGACATTTTGAAATGCGTGCATGGATTTGAAACGAAACGGTACCATGGTGCACCACTCTCCAGCAATGGTAAATTGAAGACCAGCCACGGTAATCCCGTTTTACCGTAAAAATCCACGTGTCGAAAAAAGGAAGGGTAAAAAACTTCCGAGACAACACTGAGATTCGGATAGTCTTTTTTGGGCATCAAATAATCCATTGACGGCTGAAAGCTGTCATAGCCGTAAAACTCACTGAGGCCTTCGTTTTGACTGGTTATGACTCCCGTAACTCTAAACGAGCCAGAAGTTATGGCCGTCCGAATAGTCGATATCTATAGGGTGCAACATCCACGGTGCAAGGGGCAACATCCGTCCGAAATGGAGAAACAGTGTCGTACGACTTTTTGAAATACGTGCATGGATTTGAAACGAAATGGTACCATTGTGCAGCACTCTCTAGCATTCGTAAATCGAAGACCGGCCACGGCAATCCCGTTCTACCGTAAAAATCCACGTGTCGAAAAAACGAAGTGTAAAAAACTTCCTAGACCGGATTGAGATTCGGATTGCCTTTTTTGGGCAGTAAACAATGCATTGACGGCTGAAAGCTGTCACAGCCGTAGAACTCACTGAGGCCTTCGTTTTGACTGGTTTTGGCTCCCGTAACTCTAAACGAGCCAAAAGTTATGGCCGTCCGAATAATCGATATCTACAGGGTGCAACATCCACGGTGCAAGGTGCAACATCCGTCCGAAATGGCAAAACAGTGTCGTACGACTTTTTGAAATGCGTGCATGGATTTGAAACTAAACGGTACTGCGGTTCACCACTCTCCAGCGATGGTAAATCGAAGACCAGCCACGGTAATCCCGTTCTACCGTAAAAATCCACGTGTCGAAAAAACGAAGGGTGAAAAACTTCCTAGACCCGATTGAGATTCGGATAGTCTTTTTTGGGCATTAAACAATCCATTGACGGCTGAAAGCTGTCATAGCCGTAGAACTCACTGAGGCCTTCGTTTTGACCGGTTATGGTGGTTATGGCTCCCGTAACTCTAAACGAGCCAGAAGTTATGGCCGTCCGAATAGTCGATATCTACAGCGTGCAACATCCACGGTGCAAGGTGCAAGATCCGTCCGAAATGGCGAAGCAGTGTCGTACAACTTTTTGAAATGCGTGCATGGATTTGAAATGAAACGGTTCCATGGTGCACCACTCTCCAGCGATGGTAAATCGAAGACCAGCCACGGTAATCCCGTTCTACCGTAAAAATCCACGTGTCGAAAAAAACGAAGGGTAAAAAACTTCCTAGACCCGATTGAGATTCAGATAGTCTTTTTTTGGGAAGTAAACAATCCATTGACGGCTGAAAGCTGTCACAGCCATAGAACTCACTTAGGCCTTCGTTTTGACTGGTTATGGCTCCCGCAACTCTAAACGAGCCAGAAGTTATGGCCGTCCTAATAATCGATATCTACAGGGTGCAACATCCACGGTGCAAGGTGCAACATCCGTCCGAAATGGCGGAACAGTATCGTACGAATTTTTGAAATGCGTGCATGGGTTTGAAACAAAAAAGTACCATGGTGCACCACTCTCCAGCGATGGTAAATCGAAGGCCAGCCACGGTAATCCCGTTCTACCGTAAAAATCCACGTGTCGAAAAAACGAAGGGTGAAAAACTTCCTAGACCCGATTGAGATTCGGATAGTCTTTTTTGGGCATTAAACAATCCATTGACGGCTGAAAGCTGTCATAGCCGTAGAACTCACTGAGGCCTTCGTTTTGACTGGTTATGGCTCCTGTAACTCTAAACGAGTCAGAAGTTATGGCCGTCCGAATAATCGATATCTACAGGGTGCAACATCCACGGTGCAAGGTGCAACATCCGTCCGAAATGGCGAAACAGTGTCGTACGACTTTTTGAAATGCGTGCAAGGATTTGAAACAAAAACAATACCATGGTGCACCACTCTCCAGCGATGGTAAATTGAAGACCAGCCACGGTAATCCCGTTTTACCGTAAAAATCCACGTGTCGAAAAAACGAAAGGTAAAAAACTTCCGAGATCCGATTGAGATTCGGATAGTCTTTTTTGGGCATTAAGCAATCCATTGACTGCTAAAAGCTGTTACAGCCGTAGAACTCACTGAGGCCTTCGTTTTGACTGGTTATGGCTCCCGTAACTCTAAACGAGCCAGAAGTTATGGCCGTCCGAATAATCGATATCTACAGGGTGCAACATCCACGGTGCAAGGTGCAACATCCGTCCGAAATAGCGAAACAGTGTCGTACGACTTTTTGAAATGCGTGCATGGATTTGGAACGAAATGGTACCATGGTGCCCCACTCTCCAGCGATGGTAAATTGAAGACCGACCACGGTAATCCCGTTTTACCGTAAAAATCCACGTGTCGAAAAAACGAAGGGTAAAAAACTTCCGAGACCCGATTGAGATTCGAATAGTCTTTTTTGGGCATTAAGCAATCCATTGACGGCTGAAAGCAGTCATAACCGTAGAACTCACTGAGGCCTTCGTTTTGACTGGTTATGGCTCCCGTAACTCTAAACGAGCCAGAAGTTATGGCCGTCCGAATAATCGATATCAACAAGGTGCAACATCCACGGTGCAAGGTGCAACATCCGTCCGAAATGGCGAAACAGCGTCGTACAACTTTTTGAAATGCGTACAAGGATTTGAAACGAAACGGTACCATGGTGCACCACTCTCCAGCGATGGTAAATTGAAGACCAGCCACGGTAATCCCGTTTTACAGTAAAAATCCATGTGTCGAAAAAACGAAGGGTAAAAAACTTCCGAGACCCGATTGACATTCGGATAGTCTTTTTTGGGCTTTAAACAATCCATTGACGGCTGAAAGCGGTCATAGCCGTAGAACTCATTAAGGCCTTCGTTTTGACTGGTTATGGCTCTCGTAACTCTAAACGAGCCAGAAGTTATAGCCATCCGAATAATCGATATCTACAGGGTGCAACATCCACGGTGCAAGGTGCAACATCCGTCCGAAATGGCGAAACAGTGTCGTACGACTTTTTGTAATGCGTGCATGGATTTGAAACGAAACGGTACTATGGTGCACCAGTCTCCTGCGATGGTACCATGGTGCACCACTCTCCAGATGGTAAATCGAAGACCGGCCATGGTAATCCCGTTCTACCGTAAAAATCCACGTGTCGAAAAACGAAGGGTAAAAAACTTCCTAGACCCGATTGAGATTCGGATAGTGTTTTTTGGGCATTAAACCATCCATCGACGACTGAAAGCAGTCATAGCCGTAGAACTCACTGAGGCCTTCGTTTTGACAGGTTATGGCTCCCGTAACTCTAAACGAGCCAGAAGTTATGGCCGTCCGAATAATCGATATCTACAGGGTGAAACATCCACGGTGCAATGTGCAACATCCGTCCGAAATGGCGAAACAGTGTCGTACGACTATTTGAAATGCGTGCATGGATCTAAAACGAAACGGTACCATGGTGTACCACTCTCCAGCGATGCTTGATTGAAGACCAGCCACGGTAATCCCGTTTTACCGTAAAAATCCACGTGTCGAAAAAACGAAGTGTAAAAAACTTCCTAGACCCGATTGAGATTCGGATAGTCTTTTTTGGGCTTAAACAATCCATTGACGGCTGAAAGCTGTCATAGCCGTATAACTCACTAAGGCCTTCATTTTGACTGGTTTTGGCTCACATAACTCTAAACGAGCCAGAAGTTATGGCCGTCCGAATAATTGATATCTACAGGGTGCAACATCCACGGTGCAAGGTGCAAAATCCGTCCGAAATGGCGAAACAGTGTAGTACGACTTTTTGAAATGCGTGCATGGATTTGAAACGAAATGGTACTATGGTGCACCACTCTCCAGCGATGGTAAATCGAAGACCAGCAACGGTAATCCCGTTCTACCGTAAAAATCCACGTGTCGAAAAAACGAAGGGTAAAAAACTTCCTAGACCCGATTGACATTTGGATAGTCTTTTTTGGACATTAAACAATCTATTGACGGCTGAAAGCTGTCATAGCCGTAGAACTCACTGAGGCCTTCGTTATGACTAGTTATGGCTCCCGTAACTCTAAACGAGCCATAAGTTATGGCCGTCCGAATAATCGATATCTACAGGGTGCAACATCCACGGTGCAAGGTGCAACATCCGTCCGAAATGGCGTAACAGTGTCGTACGACTTTTTGAAATGCGTGCATGGATTTGAAACAAAACGGTACCCTGGTGCACCACTCTCCAGCGAGGATAAATTGAAGACCAGCCACGGTAATCCCGTTTTACCATATAAATCCACGTGTTGAAAAAACGAAGGGTAAAAAACTTCCGAGACCCGATTGAGATTCGGATAGTCTTTTTTGGGCATTGAACAATCCATCGACGGCTGAAAGCTGTCATAGCTGTAGAACTCAGTAAGGCCTTCGTTTTGACTGGTTATGACTCCCGCAACTCTAAACGAGCCAGAAGTTATGTCCGTCCGAATAAACGATATCTATAGGGTGCAACATCCACGGTGCAAGGTGCAACATCCGTCCGAAATGGCGAAACAGTATCTTACGAATTTTTGAAATGCGTGCATGGATTTGAAACAAAACGATACCATGCCGCATCACTCTCCAGCAATGGTAAATCGAAGACCAGCCACGGTAATCCCGTTCTACCGTAAAAATCCACGTGTCGAAAAAACGAAGGGTAAAAAACTTCCTAGACCTGATTGAGATTCGGATAGTCTATTTTGGGCATTAAACAATCCATTGACGGCTGAAAGCTGTCATAGCCGTAGAACTCACTGAGGCCTTCGTTTTGACTAGTTATGTTTCCCGTAACTCTAAACGAGCCAGAAGTTATGGCCGTCCGAATAATCGATATGTACAGGGTGCAACATCCACGGTGCAAGGTGCAACTTTCGTCCGAAATGGCGAAACAGTGTCGTACGACTTTTTGAAATGCGTGCAAGGATTTGAAACAAAAAATTACCATGGTGCACCACTCTCCAACGATGTTAAATTGAAGACCAGCCAAGGTAATCCCGTTTTATCGTAAAAATCCACGTGTCGAAAAAACAAAGGGTAAAAAACTTCCGAGACCCGATTGAGATTCGGATAGTCTTTTTTGGGCATTAAACAATCCATTGATGGCTAAAAGCTGTCATAGCCGTATAACTCACTAAGGCCTTCGTTTTGACTGGTTATGGCTCTCGTAACTCTAAACGAGCCAGAAGTTATGGTCGTACGAATAATCGATATCAACAGGGTGCAACATCCACGGTGCAAGGTGCAACATCCGTCCGAAATGGCGAAACAATGTCGTACGACTTTTTGAAATGCGTGCATGGATTTGAAACGAAACGGTACTATGGTGCACCACTCTCCAGCGATGGTACCATTGTGCACCACTCTTCAGATGGTAAATCGAAGACCAGCCATGGTAATCTAGTTCTACCGTAAAAATCCACGTGTCGAAAAAACGAAGGGTAAAAAACTTCCTAGACCCGATTGAGATTCGGATAGTCTTTTTTGGGCATTAAACAGTCCATCGACGGCTGAAAGCTGTCTTAGCCGTAGAACTCACTGAGCCTTCATTTTGACTGGTTATGGCTGCCGTAACTCTAAACAAGCCAGATGTTATGGCCGTTTGAATAATCGATATCTACAGGGTGCAACATCCACGGTGTAAGGTGCAACATCCGTCCGAAATGGCGAAACAGTGTCGTACGACTTTTTGAAATGCGTGCAAGCATTTGAAACGAAATAGTACCATGGTGCACCACTCTCCAGCGATGGTAAATTGAAGACCAGCCACGGTAATCCCATTTTACCGTAAAAATCCACGTGTCGAAAAAACGAAGGGTAGAAAACTTCCGAGACCCGATTTAGATTCGGATAGTCTTTTTTGGGCATTAAACAATCCATTGACTACTGAAAGCTGTCATAGCCGTAGAACTCACTGAGGCCTTCGTTTTGACTTGTTATGGCTCCCGTAATTATAAACGAGTCAGAAGTTATGACCGTCCGAATAACCGATATCTACAGGGTGCAACATCCATGCTGCGAGGTGCAACATCCGTCCGAAATGGCGAAATAGTGTCGTACGACTTTTTGAAATGCGTGCATGGATTTGAAATGAAAAGGTACAATGGTGCACCACTCTCCAGCGATGGTAAATCGAAGACCAGCCATGGTAATCCCGTTCTACCTTAAAAATCCACGTGTCGAAAAAACGAAGGGTAAAAAACTTCCTAGACCCGATTGAGATTCGGATAGTCTTTTTTGGGCATTAAACAATCCATTGACGGCTGAAAGCTGTCATAGCCGTAGAACTCACTGAGGACTTCGTTTTGTCTGGTTATGGCTCCTGTAACTTTATACGAGCCAGAAGTTATGGCCGTCCGAATAATTGATATCAACAGGGTGCAACATCCACGGTGCAAGGTGCAACTTTCGTCCGAAATGGCGAAACAGTGTCGTACGACTTTTTGAAATGCGTGCATGGATTTCAAACAAAACGGTACCCTGGTGCACCACTCTCCAGCGATGGTAAATTTAACACCAGCCACGTGTAATCCCGTTTTACCGTAAAAATCCACGTGTCGAAAAAACGAAGGGTAAAAAACTTCCGAGACCCGATTGAGATTCGGATAGTCTTTTTTTTGCATTAAACAATCCATTGACTGCTGAAAGCTGTCATAGCTGTAGAACTCACTGAGGCCTTCGTTTTGACTTGTTATGGCTCCCGTAACTCTAAACGAGCCAGAAGTAATGGCCGTCTGAATAATCGATATCTACAGGGTGCAACATTCACGGTGCAAGGTGCAACATCCGTCCGAAATGGCGAAACAGTGTCGTACGACTTTTTGAAATGCGTGCAAGGATTTGAAATGAAAAGGTACCATTGTGCACCACTCTCCAGCGATGGTAAATCGAAGACCAGCCACGGTAATCCCGTTCTACCGTAAAAATCCACGTGTCGAAAAAACGAAAGGTAAAAAACATCCGAGACCCGATTGAGATTCGGATAGTCTTTTTTGGGCATTAAACAATCCATTGACGGCTGAAAGCAGTCATAACCGTAGAACTCACTGATGCCATCGTTTTGACTGGTATGGCTCCCGTAAATCTAAACGACCCAGTAGTTATGGCCGTCCGAATAATCGATATCTACAGGGTGCAACATCCATGGTGCAAGGTGCAACATCCGTCCGAAATGGCAAAACAGTGTCGAAAAAACGAAGGGTAAAATACTTCCGAGACCCGATTGACATTCGGATAGGCTTTTTTGGGCTTTAAACAATCCATTGAGGGCTGAAAGCTGTCATAGCCGTAGAACTCACTGAGGCCTTCATTTGACTGGTTATGGCACCCGTAACTCTAAACGAGCCAAAAGTAATGGCCCTCCGAATAATCGATATCTACAGGGTGCATCATCACATCCGTCCGAAATGGCGAAACAGTGTCGTACGACTTTTTGAAATGCGTGCATGGATTTGAAACGAAAAGGTACTATAGTGCACCACTCTCCAGCGATGGTAAATCGAAGACCAGCCACGGTAATCCCGTTCTACCGTAAAAATCCACGTGTCGAAAAAACGAAGTGTAAAAAACTTCCTAGACCCGATTGAGATTCGGATAGTCTTTTTTGCGCATTAAACAATCCATTGACGGCTAAAAGCTGTCATAGCCGTAGAACTCACCGAGGCCTTCGTTTTGACTGGTCTTGGCTCCCGTAACTCTAAACGAGCCAGAAGTTATGGCCGTCCGAATAATTGATATCTACAGGGTGCAACATCCACGGTGCAAGGTGCAACATCCGTCCGTAATGGCGAAACAGTGTCGTACGACTTTTTGAAATGCGTGCATGGATTTGAAACAAAACGGTACTATGGTGCACCACTCTCCAGCGATGGTAAATCGAAGACCATCCACGGTAATCCCGTTCTACCGTAAAAAACCACGTGTCGAAAAAACGAAGGGTAAAAAACATCCTAGACCCGATTGAGATTCGGATAGTCTTTTTTGGGCATTAAACAATCCATTGACGGCTGAAAGCTATCATAGCCTTAGAACTCACTGAGGCCTTCGTTTTGACTAGTTATGGCTCCCGTAACTCTAAACGAGCCATAAGTTATGGCCGTCTGAATAATCGATATCTACAGGGTGCAACATCCACGGTGCAAGGTGCAACATCCGTCCGAAATGGCGTAACAGTGTCGTACGACTTTTTGAATGCGTGCATGGATTTCAAACAAAACGGTACCCTGCTGCACCACTCTCCAGCGAGGGTAAATTGAAAACCAGCCACGGCAATCCCGTTTACCATATAAATCCACGTGGTGAAAAAACGAAGGGTAAAAAACTTCCGAGACCCGATTGAGATTCGGAGAGTCTTTTTTGGGCATTGAACAATCCATCGACGGCTGAAAGCTGTCATAGCCATAGAACTCACTGAGGCCTTCGTTTTGACTAGTTATGACTCCCGCAACTCTAAACGAGCCAGAAGTTATGTCCGTCCGAATAAACGATATCTACAGGGTGCAACATCCACGGTGCAAGGTGCAACATCCGTTCGAAATGGCGAAACAGCATCGTACGAATTTTTGAAATGCGTGCATGGATTTGAAACAAAACGGTACCATGCTGCACCAATCTCCAGAGATGGTAAATCGAAGACCAGCCACGGTAATCCCGTTCTACCGTAAAAATCCACGTGTCGAAAAAACGAAGGGTAAAAACTTCCTAGACCCGATTGAGATTCGGATAGTCTTTTTCGGGCATAAAACAATCCATTGACGGCTGAAAGCTGTCATAGCCGTAGAACTCACTGAGGCCTTCGTTTTGACTGGTTATGGCTCCCGTAACTCTGAACGAGCCAGAAGTTATGGCCGTCCGAATAATCGATATCTACATGGTGCAACATCCATGGTGCAAGGTGCAACTTCCGTCCGTAATGGCGAAACAGTGTCGTACGACTTTTTGAAATGCGTGCAAGCATTTGAAACGAAACAGTACCATGGTGCACCACTCTCCAGCGATGCTAAATTGAAGACCAGCCACGGTAATCCCATTTTACCGTAAAAATCCACGTGTCGAAAAACGAAGGGTAAAAAACTTCCGAGACCCGATTGAGATTCGGATAGTCTTTTTTGGGCATTAAACAATCCATTGACGACTGAAAGATGTCATAACCGTAGAACTCACTGAAGCCTTCGCTTTGACTGGTTATGGCTCCCGTAACTCTAAACGAGCCAGAAGTTATGGCCGTCCGAATAATCGATATCTACAGGGTGCAACATCCACGGTGCAAGGTGCAACATCCGTCCGAAATGGCGAAACAGTGTCGTACGACTTTTTCAAATGCGTGCATGGATTTGAAATGAAACAGTACTATGGTGCACCACTCTCCAGCGATGGTACCATGGTGCACCACTCTCCAGATGGTAAATCGAAGACCAGCCATGGTAATCCCGTTCTACCGTAAAAATCCACGTGTCGAAAAAATGAAGGGTAAAAAACTTCCTAGACCCGATTGAGATTCGTATAGTCTTTTTTGGGCATTAAACAATCCATCGACGGCTGAAAGCTGTCATAGCCGTAGAACTCACTGAGCCTTCGTTTTGACTGGTTATGGCTCCCGAAACTCTAAACGAGCTAGATGTTATGGCCGTCCGAATAATCGATATCTACAGGGTGCAACATCCACGGTGTAAGGTGAAACATCCGTCTGAAATGGAGAAACAGTGTCGTACGACTTTTTAAAATGAGTGCAAGCATTTGAAACGAAACAGTACCATGGTGCACCACTCTCCAGCGATGGTAAATTGAAGACCAGCCAAGGTAATCCCATTTTACCGTAAAAATCCACGTGTCGAAAAAACGAAGGGTAGAAAACTTCCGAGACCCGATTGATATTCGGATAGTCTTTTTTGGGCATTAAACAATCCATTGACTGCTGAAAGCTGTCATAGCGTAGAACTCACTGAGGCCTTCGTTTTGACTTGTTATGGCTCCCGTAACTTTAAACGAGCCAGAAGTTATGGCCGTCCGAATAATCGATATCTACAGGGTGCAACATCCACGGTGCAAGGTGCAACATCCTTCCGAAATGGCGAAACAGTGTTGTACGACTTTTTGAAATGCGTGCATTGATTTGAAACGAAACGGTACTATGGTGCACCACTCTCCCGCGATGGTACCATGGTGCACCACTCTCCAGATGGTAAATCGAAGACCAGCCATGGTAATCCCGTTCTACCGTAAAAATCCACGTGTCAAAAAACGGAGGGTAAAAAACTTCCTAGACCCGATTGAGATTCGGATAGTCTTTTTCGGGCATTAAACAATCCATCGATGGATGAAAGCAGTCATAGCCGTAGAACTCACTGAGGCCTTCGTTTTGACATGTTATGGCTCCAGTAACTCTAAACGAGCCAGAAGTTATGGCCGTCCGCATAATCGATATCTACAGGGTGAAACATCCATGGTGTAATGTGCAACATCCGTCCGAAATGGCGAAACAGTGTCGTTCGACTTTTTGAAATGTGTGGATGGATTTGAAACGAAACGGTACCATGGTGCACCACTCTCCAGCGATGGTAATTGAAGACCAGCCTCGGTAATCCCGTTTTACCGTAAAAATCCACGTGTCGAAAAAACGAAGTGTAAAAAACTTCCTAGACCCGATTGAGATTCGGATAGCCTTTTTTGGGCATTAAACAATCCATTGACGGCTGAAAGCAGTCATAGCCGTAGAACTCACTGAGGCCTTCGTTTTGACTGGTTTTGGCTCCCGTAACTCTAAACGAGCCAGAAGTTATGGCCGTCCGAATAATTGATATCTACAGGGTGCAACATCCACGGTGCAAGGTGCAACATCCGTCCGAAATAGCGAAATAGTGTCGTACGACTTTTTGAAATGCGTGCATGGATTGAAACCAAACGTTACTATGGTGCACCACTCTCCAGCGATGGTAAATCGAAGACCAGCCACGGTAATCCCTTTCTACCATAAAATCCCACGTGTCGAAAAAACGAAGGATAAAAAACTTCCTAGACCCGATTGAGATTCGGATAGTCTTTTTTGGGCATTAAACAATCCATTGACGGCTGAAAGCTGTCATAGCCACAGAACTCACTGAGGCCTTCGTTTTGACTAGTTATGGCTCCCGTAACTCTAAACGAGCCATAAGTTATGGCCGTCCGAATAATCGATATCTACAGGGTGCAACATCCACGGTGCAAGGTGCAACATCCATCTGAAATGGCGTAACAGTGTTGTACGACTTTTTGTAATGCGTGCATGGATTTGAAACAAAACGGTACCCTGGTGCACCACTCTCCAGTGAGGGTAAATTGAAGACCAGCCACGGTAATCCCGTTTTACCATATAAATCCACGTGTCGAAAAAACGAAGGGTAAAGAACTTCCGAGACCCGATTGAGATTCGGGTTGTCTTTTTTGGGCAATAAACAATCCATTGACGTCTGAAAGCGATCATAGCCGTAGAACTCACTGAGGCCTTCGTTTTGACTGGTTATGACTCCTGCAACTCTAAACGAGCCAGAAGTTATGTCCGTCCGAATAAACGATATCTACAGGGTGCAACATCCACGGTGCAAGGTGCAACATCCGTCCGAAATGGCGAAACAGTATCGTACGAATTTTTGAAATGCGTGCATGGATTTGAAACAAAACGGTACCATACTGCACCACTCTCCAGCGATGGTAAATCGAAGACCAGCCCCGGTAATCCCGTTCTACCGTAAAAATCGACGTGTCGAAAAAACGAAGGGTAAAAAACTTCCTAGACCCGATTGAGATTCGGATAGTCTTTTTTGGGCATTAAACAATCCATTGACGGCTGAATGCTGTCATAGTCGTAGAACTCACGGAGGCCTTCGTTTTGACTGGTTATTGCTACCGTAACTCTAAACGAGCCAGAAGTTATGGCCGTCCGAATAATCGATATGTACAGGGTGCAACATCCACGGTGCAAGGTGCAACTTCCGTCCGAAATGGAGAAACAGTGTCGTACGACTTTTTGAAATGCGTGCAAGGATTTGAAACGAAATAGTACAATGGTGCACCACTCTCCAGCGTTGGTAAATTGAAGACTAGCCACGGTAATCCCGTTGTACCGAAAAAATCCACGAGTCGAAAAAACGAAGGGTAAAAAACTTCCGAGACCCGATTGAGATTCGGATAGTCTTTTTTGGGCATTAAACAATCCATTGACGGCTGAAAGCTGTCATAGCCGTAGAACTCACTAAGGCCTTCGCTTTGACTGGTTATGGCTCCCGTAACTCTAAACGAGCCAGAAGTTATGGCCGTCCGAATAATCGATATCTACAGGGTGCATCATCACATCCGTCCGAAATGGCGAAACAGTGTCGTACGACTTTTTGAAATGCGTGCATGGATTTGAAACGAAAAGGTACTATAGTGCACCACTCTCCAGCGATGGTAAATCGAAGACCAGCCACGGTAATCCCGTTCTACCGTAAAAATCCACGTGTCGAAAAAACGAAGGGTAAAAAACTTCCTAGACCCGATTGAGATTCGGATAGCCTTTTTTGGGCATTAAACAATCCATTGACGGCTGAAAGCTGTCATAGCCGTAGAACTTACTGAGGCCTTCGTTTTGACTGGTTATGGCTCCTGTAACTCTAAACGAGCCAGAAGTTATGGCCGTCCGAATAATCGATATCAACAGGGTGCAACATCCACGGTGCAAGGTGCAACATCCGTCCGTAATGGCATAACAGTGTCATACGACTTTTTGAAATGCGTGCATGGATTTGAAACAAAACGGTACCCTGGTGCACCACTCTCCAGCAAGGGTAAATTGAAGACCAGCCACGGTAATCCCGTTTTACCATAAAAATCCACGTGTCGAAAAAAACGAAGGGTAAAAAACTTCCGAGACCCGATTGAGATTCGGATAGTCCTTTTTGGCATTAAACAATCCATTGACTACTGAAAGCTGTCATAGCCGTAGAACTCACTGAGGCCTTCGTTTTGACTAGTTATGGCTCCCGTAACTCTAAACGAGTCAGAAGTTATGGCCGTCCGAATAATCGATATCTACAGGGTGCAACATCCACGGTGCAAGGTGCAACATCCGTCCGAAATGGCGAAACAGTGTCATGCGACTTTTTGGAATGCGTGCAAGGATTTGAAATGAAACAGTACCATTGAGCACCACTCTCCAGTGATGGTAAATCGAAGACCAGCCACGGTAATCCCGTTCTACCGTAAAAATCTACTTGTCAAAAAAACGAAGGCTAAAAAACTTCCGAGACCCGATTGAAATTCAGATAGTCTTTTTTGGGCATTAAACAATCCATCGACGGCTGAAAGCTGTAATAGCCGTAGAACTCACTGAGGCCTTCGTTTTGACTGGTTATGGCTCCCGTAACTCTAAACGAGCCAGAAGTTATGGCCGTCCGAATAATCGATATCTATAGGGTGCAACGTCCACGGTGCAAGGTGCAACATCCGTCCGAAATCGCGAAACAGTGTCGTACGAATTTTTGAAATGCGTGCATGGATTTGAAACCAAACGGTACCATGGTGCGCCACTCTCCAGCGATGGTAAATCGAAGACCAGCCACGATAATCCCGTTCTAACGTAAAAATCCACGTGTCGAAAAAACGAAGGGTAAAAAACTTCCTAGACCCGACTAAGATTCGGATAGTCTTGTTTGGGCATTAAACAATCCATTGACGGCTGAAAGCTGTCATAGCCGTAGAACTCACTGAGGCCTTCGTTTTGACTGGTTATGGCTCCCGTAACTCTAAACGAGCCAGAAGTTATGGCCGTCCGAATAATCGATATCTATAGGGTGCAACATCCACGGTGCAAGGTGCAACATCCGCCCGAAATGACGAAACAGTGTCGTACGACTTTTTGAAATGCGTGTAAGAATTTGAAACGAAACAGTACCATGGTGCACCACTCTCCAGCGAGGGTAAATCGAAGACCAGCCACGGTAATCCCGTTCTACCGTAAAATCCACGTGTCGAAAAAACGAAGGGTAAAAAACTTCCTAGACCCGATTGAGATTCGGATAGTCTTTTTTGGGCATTAAACAATCGATTGACGGCTGAAAGTAGTCATAACCGTAGAACTCACTGAGGCCTTCGTTTTGACTGGTTATGGCTCCAGTAACTCTAAACGAGCCAGAAGTTATGGCCGTCCAAATAATCGATATCTACAGGGTGCAAAATCCACGGTGCAAGGTGCAACATCCGTCCGAAATGGCGAAACAGTGTCGTACGACTTTTTGAAATACGTGCAAGGATTTGAAATGAAACGGTACCATGGTGCACCACTCTCCAGCGATGGTAAATTGAAGACCAGCCACTGTAATCCCGTTTTACCTGTAAAAATCCACATGTCGAAAAAACAAAGGGTAAAAAACTTCCGAGACCCGATTGAGATTCGGATAGTCTTTTTTGGGCATTAAACAATCCATTGATGGCTAAACGCTGTCATAGCCGTAGAACTCACTGAGGCCTTCGTTTTGACTGGTTATGGCTCCCGTAACTCTAAACGAGCCAGAAGTTATGGTCGTCCGAATAATCGATATCTATAGGGTGCAACATCCACGGTGCAAGGTGCAACATCCGTCCGAAATGGCGAAACAGTGTCGTACGACTTTTTGAAATGCGTGCATGGATTTGAAACGAAACGGTACCATTGTGCACCACTCTACAGCGATGGTAAATTTAAGACCAGCCACGGTAATCCCGTTCTACCGTAAAAATCCACGTGTCGAAAAAACGAAGGGTATAAAACTTCCTAGATCCGATTGAGATTCGGATAGTCTTTTTTGGGCATTAAACAATCCATTGATGGCTGAAAGCTGTCATAGCCGTAGAACTCACCGAGGCCTTCGTTTTGACTAGTTATGGATCCCGTAACTCTAAACGAGGCAGAAGTTATGGCCATCCGAATAATCGATATCTACAGGGTGCAACATCCACGGTGCAAGGTGCAACATCCGTCCTAAATGGCGAAACAGTGTCATACGACTTTTTGAAATGCGTGCATGGATTTGAAACGAAACGGTACCATGGTGCACCACTCTCCAGCGATGGTAAATCGAAGACCAGCCACAGTAATCCCGTTCTACCGTAAAAATCCACGCGTCGAAAAAACGAAGGGTAAAAAAACTTCCTAGACCCGATTTAGATTCGGATAGTCTTTTTTGAGCATTAAAGAATCCATTGACGGCTGAAAGCTGTGATAGCCATAGAACTCACCGAGGCCTTCGTTTTGACTTGTTATGGCTCCCGTAACTCTAAACGAGCCAGAAGTTATGGCCGTCCGAATAATCGATATCGACAGGGTGCAACATCCACGGTGCAAGGTGCAACATCCGTCCGTAATGGCGTAACAGTGTCGTACGACTTTTTGAAATGCTTGCATGGATTTGAAACAAAATGGTACCCTGGTGCACCACTCTCCAGCGAGGGTAAATTGAAGACCATCCACGGTAAACCCATTTTACCATAAAAATCCACGTGTCGAAAAAACGAAGGGTAAAAAACTTCCGAGACCCGATTGAGATTCGGATAGTCTTTTTTGGGCATTAAACAATCCATCGACGGCTGAAAGCTGTAAAAGCCGTAGAACTCACTGAGGCGTTCGTTTTGACTGGTTATGGCTCCCGTAACTCTAAACGAGTCAGAAGTTATGGTCGTCCGAATAATCGATATCTATAGGGTGCAACATCCACGGTGCAAGGTGCAACATCCGTCCGAAATGGCGAAACAGTATCGTACGAATTTTTGAAATGCGTACATGGATTTGAAACAAAACTGTACCATGCCGCACCACTCCCCAGCGATGGTAAATCGAAGACCAGCCACGGTAATCCCGTTCTACCGTAAAAATCCACGTGTCGAAAAAACGAAGGGTAAAAAACTTCCTAGACCCGATTGAGATTCGGATAGTCTTTTTTGGGCATTAAACAATCCATTGACAGCTAAAAGTTGTCATAGCCGTAGAACTCACCGAGGGCTTCGTTTTGCCTGGTTATGGCTCCCGTAACTCTAAACGAGCCAGAAGTTATGGCCGTTCGAATAATCGATATCTACAGGGTGCAACATCCACGGTGCAAGGTGCAGCATCCGTCTGAAATGGAGAAACAGTGTCGTACGACTTTTTCAAATGCGTGCAAGGGTTTGAAACGAAACTGTACCATGGTGCACCACTCTCCGGCGATGGTAAATTGAAGACCAGCCACGGTAATCCCGTTTTACCGTAAAAATCCACGTGTCGAAAAAACGAAGGGTAAAGAACTTCCGAGACCCGATTGAGATTCGTATAGTCTTTTTTGGGCATTAAATAATCCATTGACGGCTGAAAGCTATCATAGCCGTAGAACTCACTGAGGCCTTCGTTTTGACTGGTTATGGCTCCTGTAACTCTAAACGAGCCAGAAGTTATGGTCGTCCGAATAATCGATATCTACAAGGTGCAACATCCACGGTGCAAGGTGCAACATCCGTCCGAAATGGCGAAACAGGGTCGTCCGACTTTTTGAAATGCGTGCATGAATTTGAAACAAAACAGTACTATGGTGCACCACCCTCCAGCGATGGTAAATCGAAGACCAGCCACGGTAATCCCGTTCTATCGTAAAAATCCACGTGTCGAAAAAACGAAGGGTAAAAAACTTCCTAGACCCGATTGAGATTCGGATAGTCTTTTTTGGGCATTAAACAATCCATTGACGGCTGAAAGCTGTCATCACCGTAGAAATCACTGAGGCCTTCGTTTTGACTGGTTATGGCACCCGTAACTCTAAACGAGTCAGAAGTTATGGCCGTCCGAATAATCGATATCTACAGGGTGCAACATCCACGGTGCAAGGTGCAACATCCGTCCGAAATGGCGAAACAGTGTCGTACGACTTTTTCAAATGCGTGCAAGGATTTGAAATGAAACAGTAACATGGTGCACCACTCTCCAGCGATGGTAAATCGAAGACCAGCCACGGTAATCCCGTTCTACCATAAAAATCCACGTGTCGAAAAAAGAAGGGCAAAAAACATCCGAAACCCGATTGAGATTCGGATAGTCTTTTTTGGGCATTAAACAATCCATCGGCGGCAGAAAGCTGTCATAGCCGTAGAAATCACTGAGGCCTTCGTTTTGACTGGTTATTGCTCCCGTAACTCTAAACGAGCCAGAAGTTATGACCGTCCGAATAATCGATATCTACAGGGTGCAACATCCACGGTGCAAGGTGCAACATCCGTCCGAAATGGCAAAACAGTGTCGTACGACTTTTTGAAATGCGTGCAAGGATTTGAAACGAAACAGTACCATTGTGCACCACTCTCCAGCGATGGTAAATCGAAGACCAGCCACGGTAATCCCGTTTTACCGTAAAAATCCACGTGTCGAAAAAACGAAGGGTAAAGAACTTCCGAAACCCGATTGAGATTCGGATAGTCTTTTTTGGGCATTAAACAATCAATTGACAGCTGAAAGCTGTCATATCGTAGAACTCACTGAGGTCTTCGTTTTGACTGGTTATGGCTCCCATAACTCTAAACGAGCCAGAAGTTATGGCCGTCCGAATAATCGATATCTACAAGGTGCAACATCCACGGTGCAAGGTGCAACATCCGTCCGAAATGGCGAAAAAGTGTCGTCCGACCTTTTGAAATGCGTGCATGGATTTGAAACGAAACGGTACCATGGTGCACCACTCTCCAGCGATGGTAAATCGAAGACCAGCCACGGTAATCCCGTTCTACCGTAAAAATCCACGTGTCGAAAAAACGAAGGGTAAAGAACTTCCGAGACCCGATTGAGATTCGGATAGTCTTTTTTGGGCATTAAACAATCCATTGACGGCTGAAAGCTATCATAGCCGGAGAACTCACTGAGGCCTTCGTTTTGACTGGTTATGGCTCCCGTAACTCTAAACGAGCCAGAAGTTATGGCCGTCCGAATAATCGATATCTACAGGGTGCAACATCCACGGTGCAAGGTGCAACATCCGTCCGAAATGGCGAAACAGTGTCGTACGACTTTTTGAAATGCGTGCAAGGATTTGAAACGAAACAGTACCATTGTGCACCACTATCCAGCAATGGTAAATCGAAGACCAGCCACGGTAATCCCGTTCTACCGTAAAAATCCACGTGTCGAAAAAACGAAGGGTAAAAAACTTCCGAGTCCCGATTGTGATTCAGATAGGCTTTTTTGGGCACTAAACAATCCATTGACGGCTGAAAGCGGTCATAGCCATAGAACTCACTGAGGCCTTCGTTTTGACTGGTTATGGCTCCCGTAACTCTAAATGAGCCAGAAGTTATGGCCATCCGAATAATCGATATCTACAGGGTGCAACATCCACGGTGCAAGGTGCAACATCCGTCCGAAATGGCGAAACAGTGTCGTACGACTTTTTCAAATGCGTGCAAGGATTTGAAACGAAATAGTACCATGGTGCACCACTCTCCAGCGATGGTAAATTGAAGACCTGCCACGGTAATCCCGTTTTACCGTAAAAATCCACGTGTCGAAAAAACGAAGGGTAAAGAACTTCCGAGACCCGATTGAGATTCGGGTTGTCTTTTTTGGGCAATAAACAATCCATTGACGTCTGAAAGCGATCATAGCCGTAGAACTCACTGAGGCCTTCGTTTTGACTGGTTATTACTCCCGTAACTCTAAACGAGCCAGAAGTTATGGCCGTCCGAATAATCGATATCTACAAGGTGCAACATCCACGTTGCAAGGTGCAACATCCGTTCGAAATGGCGAAACAGTGTCGTCCAACTTTTTGAAATGCGTGCATGGATTTGAAACAAAACGGTACTATGGTGCACCACTCTCCAGCAATGGTAAATCGAAGACCAGCCACGGTAATCTCGTTCTACCGTAAAAATCCACGTGTCGAAAAAACGAAGGGTAAAAAACTTCCTAGACCCGATTGAGATTCGGATAGTCTTTTTTGGGCATTAAACAATCCATTGACGAATGAAAGCTGTCATAGTCGTAGAACTCAATGAGGCCTTCGTTTTGACTGGTTATGGCTCCCGTAACTCTAAACGAGCCAGAAGTTATGACCGTCCGAATAATCGATATCTACAGGGTGCAACATCCACGGTGCAAGTTGCAACATCCGTCCGAAATTGTGAAACAGTGTCGTACGAATTTTTGAAATGTGTGCATGGATTTGAAACGAAACGGTACCCTGGTGCACCACTCTCCAGCGATGGTAAATCGAAGACCAGCCAAGGTAATCCCGTTCTATCGTAAAAATCCACGTGTCGAAAAAACGAAGGGTAAAAAACTTCCTAGACCCGATTGAGATTCGGATAGTCTTTTTTGGGTATTAAACAATCCATTGATGCCTGAAAGCTGTCATAGCCGTAGAACTCACTGAGGCCTTCGTTTTGACTGGTTATGGATCCTGTAACTCTAAACGAGCCAGAAGTTATGGCCGTCTGAATAATCGATATCTACAGGGTGCAACATCCACGGTGCAAGGTGCAACATCTGCCCGAAATGGCGAAACAGTGTCGTACGACTTTTTCAAATGCGTGCAAGGATTTGAAATGAAACCGTAACATGGTGCACCACTCTTCAGCGATGGTAAATCGAAGACCAGCCACGGTAATACCGTTCTACCGTAAAAATCCACGTGTCGAAAAAACGAACGGTAAAGAACTTCCGAGGCCCGATTGAGATTTGGATAGTCTTTTTTGGGCCTTAAACAATCCATTGACGGCTGAAAGCTGTCATAGCCGTAGAACTCACTGAGGCCTTCATTTTCACTGGTTATGGCTCCCGTAACTCTAAACGAGCCAGAAGTTATGGCCGTCCGAATAATCGATATCTACAAGGTGCAACATCCACGGTGCAAGGTGCAACATCCGTTCGAAATGGCGAAACAGTGTCATCCAATTTTTTGAAATGCGTGCATGGATTTGAAACGAAACGGTACTACGGTGCACCACTCTCCAGCAATGGTAAATCGAAGACCAGCCACGGTAATCCCGTTCTACCGTAAAAATCCACGTGTCGAAAAAACAAAGGGTAAAAAACTTCCTAGACCCGATTGAGATTCGGATAGTCTTTTTTGGGCATTAAACAATCCATTGACGGATGAAAGCTGTCATAGTCGTAGAACTCAATGAAGCCTTCGTTTTGACTGGTTATGGCTCCCGTAACTCTAAACGAACCAGAAGTTATGGCCGTCCGAATAATCGATATCTATAGGGTGCAACATGCATGGTGCAAGGTGCAACATCCGTCCGAAATGGCGAAACAGTGTCGTACGAATTTTTGAAATGCGTGCATGGATTTGAAATGAAACGGTACCCTGGTGCACCACTCTTCAGCGATGGTAAATCGAAGACCAGCCACATTAATCCCGTTCTACCGTAAAAATCCACGTGTCGAAAAAACGAAGGGTAAAAGACTTCCTAGACCCGATTGAGATTCGGATAGTCTTTTTTGGGCATTAAACAATCCATTGACGGCTGAAAGATGTCATAGCCGTAGAACTCACTGAGGCCTTCGTTTTGACTGGTTTTGGCTCTCGTAACTCTAAATGAGCCAGAAGTTATGGCCGTCCGAATACTCGACATCTACAGGGTGCAACATCCACGGTGCAAGGTGCAACATCCGTCCAAAATGGCGAAACAGTGTCGTACGATTTTTTCAAATGCGTGCAAGGATTTGAAACGAAACAGTACCATGGTGCACCACACTCCCGCGATGGTAAACCGAAGACCAGCCACGGTAATCCCGTTCTACCGTAAAAATCCACGTGTCGAAAAAACGAAGGGTAAAGAACTTCCGAGACCCGATTGAGATTCGGATAGTCTTTTTTGGGCATTACAAAAATCCATTGACGGCTGAAAGCTGTCATAGCTGTAGAAATCACTGAGGCCTCCGTTTTGACTGGTCATGGCTCCCGTAACTCTAAACGATCCAGAAGTTATGGCCGTCCGAATAATCGATATCTACAGGGTGCAACATCCACGGTGCAAGGTGCAACATCCGTCCGAAATGGCGAAACAGTGTCGTCCGAGTTTTTGAAATGCGTGCGTGGATTTAAAACGAAACGGCACCCTGGTGCAACACTCTCCAGCGATGGTAAATCGAAGACCAGCCACGGTAATCCCGTTCTACCGTAAAAATCCACGTGTCGAAAAAACAAAGGGTAAAAAACATCCTAGACCCGATTGAGATTCGGATAGTCTATTTTGGGCACTAAGCAATCCATTGACGGCTGAAAGCTGTCATAGCCGTAGAACTCACTGAGGCCTTCGGTTTGACTGGTTATGGCTCCCGTAACTCTAAATGAGCCAGAAGTTATGGCCGTCCGAATAATCGATATCTACAAGATGCAACATCCATGGTGCAAGGTGCAACATCCATGGTGCAAGGTGCAACATCCGTCCGAAATGGCGAAACAGTGTCGTACGACTTTTTCAAATGCATGCAAGGATTTGAAACGAAATAGTACCATGGTGCACTACTCTCCAGCGATGGTAAATTGAAGACCTGCCACGGTAATCCGTTTTACCGTAAAAATCCACGTGTCGAAAAAACGAAGGGTAAAGAACTTCCGAGACCCGATTGAGATTCGGATTGTCTTTTTTGGGCATTAAACAATCCATTGACGGCTTAAAGCTATCATAGCCGTAGACTCACTGTGGCCTTCGTTTTGACTGGTTATGGCTCCCGTAACTCTAAACGAGCCAGAAGTTATGGCCGTCCGAATAATCGATATCTACAAGGTGCAACATCCACGGTGCAAGGTGCAACATCCGTTCGAAATGGCGAAACAGTGTCGTCCAATTTTTTGAAATGCGTGCATGGATTTGAAACGAAATGGTACTACGGTGCACCACTCTCCAGCAATGGTAAATCGAAGACCAGCCACGGTAATCCCGTTCTACCGTAAAAATCCACGTGTCGAAAAAACAAAGGGTAAAAAACTTCCTAGAACCGATTGAGATTCGGATAGTCTTTTTTGGGCATTAAACAATCCATTGACGGATGAAAGCTGTCATAGTCGTAGAACTCAATGAGGCCTTCGTTTTGACTGGTTATGGCTTCCGTAACTCTAAACGAGCCAGAAGTTATGGCAGTCCGAATAATCGATATCTACAGGGTGCAACATCCACGGTGCAAGGTGCAACATCCGTCCGAAATGGCGAAACAGTGTCGTACGAATTTTTGAAATGCGTGCATGGATTTGAAATGAAACGGTACCCTGGTGCACCACTCTTCAGCGATGGTAAATCGAAGACCAGCCACATTAATCCCGTTCTACCGTAAAAATCCACGTGTCGAAAAAACGAAGGGTAAAAGACTTCCTAGACCCGATTGAGATTCGGATAGTCTTTTTTGGGCATTAAACAATCCATTGACGGCTGAAAGCTGTCATAGCCGTAGAACTCACTGAGGCCTTCGTTTTGACTGGTTTTGGCTCTCGTAACTCTAAATGATCCAGAAGTTATGGCCGTCCGAATACTCGACATCTACAGGGTGCAACATCCACGGTGCAAGGTGCAACATCCGTCCAAAATGGCGAAACAGTGTCGTACGATTTTTTCAAATGCGTGCAAGGATTTGAAACGAAACAGTACCATGGTGCACCACACTCCAGCGATGGTAAACCGAAGACCAGCCACTGTAATCCCGTTCTACCGTAAAAATCCACGTGTCGAAAAAACGAAGGGTAAAGAACTTCCGAGACCCGATTGAGATTCGGATAGTCTTTTTTGGGCATTACAAAAATCCATTGACGGCTGAAAGCTGTCATAGCCGTAGAACTCACTGAGCCTCCGTTTTGACTGGTCATGGCTCCCGTAACTCTAAACGATACAGAAGTTATGGCCGTCCGAATAATCGATATCTACAGGGTGCAACATCCACGGTGCAAGGTGCAACATCCGTCCGAAATGGCGAAACAGTGTCGTCCGACTTTTTGAAATGCGTGCATGGATTTGAAACGAAACGGCACCCTGGTGCAACACTCTCCAACGATGGTAAATCGAAGACCAGCCACGGTAATCCCGTTCTACCGTAAAAATCCACGTGTCGAAAAAACAAAGGGTAAAAAACATCCTAGACCCGATTGAGATTCGGATAGTCTATTTTGGGCACTAAGCAATCCATTGACGGCTGAAAGCTGTCATAGCCGTAGAACTCACTGAGGCCTTCGGTTTGACTGGTTATGGCTCCCGTAACTCTAAATGAGCCAGAAGTTATGGCCGTCCGAATAATCGATATCTACAAGGTGCAACATCCATGGTGCAAGGTGCAACATCCATGGTGCAAGGTGCAACATCCGTCCGAAATGGCGAAACAGTGTCGTATGTTGGGTGAATTCTCACCCAGAAGATCTAGGGACCAGGAAGTCACAATGTCACCCGGGCTTGCAGCCTCCACTTCGTTCGACAGCCAAGAAGCTCAATACTAACCTAGATGTCCATCCAACGTTCAACCATCACCTCATTCGGCTCCACCACATTCGGCTCCAACTCATTCGGCTCCACTTCATTCGGCTCCATCACATTCGGTCCCCACCTCGTTCGGCTCCACCTCATTCGGCGTCCTTTATACCACCAAACCACCGGACAAGACCCTTGCCGGTCCAAAGCCCACACCTCGCTACTGCCGAACCACAATCGCCACCGGACCAACCATACTACCGAACCACCACACCTCGCTACTGCCGAACCACAATCGCCACCGGACCAACCATACTACCGAACCACCACAACACCTACATGCCGAACTACCCAACACCGGTCCAAGCCTCCATATCCACGCAACACCGAATGAGCCTCGCCGAACCACATAGTTGCCAGTCCAGATCGCTTCAGCCCGGGCCCGCCAGCAGTTATATACTTCCAAGACCCCTGCCCCCTACCTCATTCTATAAATAGAGGGGCAGGGGTACAACAATGGCAGACAAGTTTGAGAGCTCAAGCAAGGAAGGAACTTTCAAACTACTTTCATACACTTGTATACAACGCATTGTACTTGTAACCTGAAAGAAAGAAGATAATAACATATAAAGTGGACGTAGGCACATTCTGGCCGAACCACTATAAATCTGTGTGTCTTTTACATTTCAGCCCCTACTTTTCTCATATTTACATACTCATCTAAAATCATTGAAAATTACATATAATCAACTAAATAACACGACTTGGAGGTGTTTGTCCATTTTTTGTGCAAACATTTTTGGTGCTTTCACTAAGAACTGAACTCAGACTTCATCTTCTCCCACTCAACCTTCTTCCTAACAACATCACTCGTTGCTTAGAAATCATGCCTTCCAAACAGAGAAGGGATGTTAACAAAGGAAAGAACATCGCAACTAGCAGCCTTCCAGATCCAGCAATCACAGATCAGCCCACTTCAACAGCAGTACCAGATGAAAATCAGGAGAATCCAACTGGTCCCGCAACGGAACAACCAATCACTAGGGCAGATCTGGACAGGGTTGTGGCTGAAGTAACTAACCGCTTCACATCCCAACAAGAAACTTTGGTGGACCAACTCATGTCACGCTTAAGGGATGCTGAAGAGTCCAACCGCAACACGGAATCATGGGGTGAATCCCAATCCGGAGGATCCCGGAGGCAACAAAGGTCTTCACTCTTCGAACAAGCTACCAACAGGAAAAACGATGATAGGGGCCGCGCCCGGACTCAGCCCGAATTTCGACTCGAGGAAGCCCTGGGAGCCGAACCTAGCGGGGGAGGCACCAGGCGAGGGTCGGATGTAGCTGAGCCAGTCATGCCACCTAATCATAGAAACCCCGCTGAACGGAGCCGAGCTAGAACCCAGCCCGAAGTTGACCCCATGGATGTGCTCGAAACAGAACCCCACAGGGGAAGATCAAGGCAGGGGGCAACTGTAGCTGGTCCTAGCGTGCATCCAAGCAGCCAAAGACAACCACTGGATAATGCTAGAGGTGATAGACTGTACCATCCCTACAGGGCATCTGGACGAGATAGATCCCGCAGGGAAGAACCGAGCTCATTTTTGTCCGCTCCAAGTTCTGACGAACGAATGGCACGATTATTCAGAGAATGTGTCCAACGGGAGCAAAGGGACCGGGGAATAGGCGCTAGGGTCACCAGTCCCTTTACCCGAAATATCGAAACTGCCATCACTCCCCGGGAATGGAAAATGCCAACCATGGAACCTTACAAAGGAACTTCCGACCCCATCGTACACCTGCAGAGGTACACCCAGCATATGCTCATGAGTGGAGCAACAGAAGGAGTATTATGTAAATGCTTTCCGCTATTCCTATCAGATCTAGCTACCTCCTGGTTCTGCCATCTACCCCAAGGATCCATCAGCTCATGGGAGATGTTAAAAGAAAGGTTTATTAGCCAGTTCCGCATCCATGTGGAACAACCCAAGGATGCTTATTCTCTATCCAATGTCAAACAGAAATCCGGAGAGACGCTGCAACAATATCTAACACGGTTCAACGCCGCAGCGGCAGCAGTTCAAGATGCCGATGAAAAACTCACTCTGATGGCCCTCTGTAGTGGTGTACATCCAGACACCAAGTTTGCCAGAAGATTAACTAAGGAAAAACCAGCTACCTTGCCTGATTTCTTCCATGAAGCTGGAAAGTATATGAGACTTGAAGACGCTGCTACGGAGAGGCAGTCAGGGCAACAAGGCAAGATAGTTCAGGACAAGGTTCCCACTGCAGCTAAGGACGCTCGAAGAAATGAATCTAGAGACAATGCTGGGGGCAGAAAGGTTGAGAAGCGCCAATATCGACCAGGGCCAAGATTTGACTCCTACACTCCTTTGAATGAAACAATCGAAAACATCTACCTAGCCACTCAGGGCGAACTCGGATACAAGCGCCCCCCGCACAAGAAAGAATCAGATAACGCACTCAAGTCCGGAAAGTTCTGTCGCTTCCACGAATCCCACGGACATGACACCAATGAATGCCACCATCTTCGGGACTTGATCGAAGAACACATTAGAAGAAGAAGACTGGAACGTTATGTGAAAGGTCAGAACAGGACTCCAACTCCTGCCAACGAGAACTCAAAGCAACCCCTCCCAGAAGTAGGCGGAGGGAATCGCAACAATCACAACACCAGTGGCTCTAGTCAAGAGAAGATAGTGGTCCTTACCATCTCAGGAGCACCACACATCGCCGACAGAAGTTGGGCAGAGATGGAAAGGTACGACAAGTCGCTTAGAAATGCCGAAGGATATGTTAACTCCATTACGGAGGAACGCCACCCGAAACGAAAAGAAAACAATGACATTGTATTCAGTAGGCATGATTTGGAAGGAAGACAGTACCCACATATGGATCCCATGGTCATCTCTGCCTGGTTTGGTCCAGCTAAAGTTTTTCGGATTCTAATGGACACGGGAAGCTCCATTAATATCCTGTTCAAACATGCTTTCGACAAAATGAAGTTATCAATGAAGGATGTATCCCCCTGTGACAAACCACTGCACGGTTTCACTGGAGATGCAAAGATGCCTCTCGGGCAACTTGACCTCTTCGTCGAAATAGGAAGTCATCCCCGCTCCATTGTGCGAAAACAAACGTTCGTACTAATAGAAAACCACTCGGCTTACAACGCTTTCTTGGGAAGACCAGCCTTGTCTGACTTTCAGATTGTATTAGCCCTCTAGTGCCTGAAAATGAAATTTCCAACAGACAACGGAGTAGGAGAAGTAGAAGGAGATCAAGATGCTGCCCGAGACTGCTACGTAACTGAACTTCGCAATAACCGCAGAAAGAGTAAAGGAAAAGATGCAGAGACTACTCTCTGCATGAAAAGCTTGGAGGCATAGCAACTAAAGAAAGCCCCTCCTCTTCGATACACAAGCGATCCCTTCAATGAACTAGACCCCAGGGATAAAGAGGAGGAGGCTACCGCCGAGCCTGCAGAGGCTATGGAATTCGTATCGGTAGATAAGCATGATTCAAGTAGACTATTAAAAATCGGATCTCAGTTGAAAACGGGATTGAAGGATCAACTCATTGACTTCCTCCGCCACAACTTAGATGTATTTGCGTGGACCCATGCCGATATGACAGGAATCTCCCCAGACATAGCATGCCACATGTTGAACATCGATCCCACCAAGGTACCAGTAAAGCAGAAAAAGAGGAGCATGGGGGCAGAGCGATCAGCAGCCCTTGATGAGGAAGTAAAAAATCTACTTGCTAATGGCTTCATACGGGAAGCCATCTACCCAGAATGGATCGCTAACCCGGTACTAGTAAAAAAGGCCAATGGAAAGTGGCGAACATGTATTGACTTCTCCAATCTGAATGACGCTTGCCCGAAAGACTGCTTCCCACTTCCCCGAATTGACCAACTCGTAGACAGCACAGCTGGGCACGAACTCCTATCTTTTATGGATGCATACTCCGGATATAACCAGATCCCCATGCACGCTCCCGATCAGGACCACACTAGCTTCATCACCGACCGCGGATTATATTGTTACAAAGTCATGCCTTTTGGACTCAAAAATGCTGGAGCTACCTATCAACGCCTCGTCAACAAAATGTTCGCAGGACTGATAGGACGAACTATGGAAGTATATGTGGATGACATGTTGGTAAAGTCCAGGAAAGCCAACGACCATGTAAGCCATCTGGACGATATGTTTCAGGTACTTCGCCGGTATGGAATGAAGCTGAATCCTCTAAAGTGCTCCTTCGGAGTTTCATCGGGAAAATTATTAGGATTCATCGTCCACGCCAGAGGAATCGAAGCAAACCCTGAACAAGTCCGGGCTTTAAAAGAAATAAGGATACCTTCCACTCGAAAAGAAATGCAGAGCCTAAACGGGAAGGTGGCCGCCCTAAGCAGATTCATTTCCAAGGCAACTGACAAGTGTGTCCCTTTCTTCGAAGCACTCAAGAAAGACAAAGGGAGGTTCGAGTGGACCGACGAATGCTTAAAAGCCTTCCTCAACCTAATCGAACACCTTCAGAGACCACCAGTACTCTCAACTCCAAATGAAGGTGAAGTGTTATACCTATACCTCGCTGTATCAACTCATGCTCTAAGCGCCGCCTTGGTAAGAGAAGAAGACCGCACACAACGCCCGGTTTACTTTGTAAGCAAGAGATTTACGGGGGCAGAAGCCAGATATCCTAAACTTGAGAAGTTAGCATATTGTTTATTGATCGCGTCACGGAAACTGCGACACTACTTCCAGTCTCACTCCATCAGGGTTCTAACCGATCAACCACTAAGACAAGTGCTCCATCGTCCTGACACTTCTGGGCGACTCCTCAAATGGTGCATCGAACTAAGTCAGTATGATATCACCTACCATCCCCGCACCGCTATCAAAGAACAAGCCATGGCTGATTTCATTGCCGAATTCACTACCAACGAAGGCAAGGAACAATCCGAAGTGGCAAAAAACATCAAGTGGAACCTCTTTGTAGACGGAGCATCGAACGAACAAGGCTCGGGGGCAGGTATTGTGATCGTCACCCCCAGGGGAAGAAAGTTGTACTATGCATTAAGATTGGAGTTCACGACCACTAACAACGATGCTGAATATGAAGCAGTAATAGCGGGATTGGAACTGGCCCTAGAAATTGGGATCAATTCCTTGTGTATTCATAGTGATTCTCAGCTTATCGTAAACCAGGTACTAGGAGAATTCCAGACTCGAGGAGAACGGCTCACAGCATACCTAAAGAAAACCAGACTGCTGCTCGATCGATTGGACCATTATCTAATCAAACACATTCCTCGAGAAGAAAACCAAGAGGCAGATGAACTTGCAAAGCAAGCTAGTATGAAGGACAGCACCATTCCCGGAGCACTAGCAATCTCAAGGCAGCTAGCCCCGAGTTTCGAACAAGCGAATCTGATAGCTGCAATCGAAGAAGGAACCTGGATGACTCCTATCCGGAAATATTTGCAAGATGGCATACTACCCGACAGGCGTGACGAAGCCAAGAAGATCTTGAGGAAAGTTCCCCACTACACAATACAAGAAGGCATCCTCTACCGGCGTGGCTTCTCTAGCCCCCTATTAAGATGCGTCGCCGGAAGGGAAGCCAAGGAGATATTAACAAACATCCATCAGGGAGGATGCGGAGATCACACTGGAGGACAGACTTTGGCAAGAAAGATACTCCGATATGGATATTACTGGCCCACACTAAACAAAGATGCCCTAGACTTCGTTAAGAAATGCGACAGATGTCAGAAGTTCGCCAAGATCCCTCGACTACCCACAAACGAAATTACTCAAATGACCAGCCCTTGGCCCTTTGCTGTATTGGGAATTGACTTAATTGGCGAACTGCCAACGGGCCGAGGCGGAGCCAAATATGCTATAGTGGCAGTCGATTATTTCACCAAATGGGTGGAAGCGGAACCTTTAAATAAAATATCTTCAGCAAAAGTTATCAACTTCTTGATCAAAAACATTCTGTGCAGGTATGGAGTCCCCCTCAAGATCGTATCAGACAACGGACTCCAATTTGACAGCGAAGAATTTGCCGACTGGTGCCAAGAGCATGGAATTCATAAAAGCTTCTCATCAGTAGCTTACCCTCAGGCAAACGGACAAGTTGAAGCTGTCAACAAAATTCTCAAAACCCTAATCAAGAAGAAACTTGAAAAGTCAAAAGGCGCTTGGGTGGACGAACTTCCTACGGCACTATGGGCATACCGCACATCTTTCAGAACATCAACGGGACATACTCCTTTCTCTTTGGCATATGGATCGGAGGCAATGCTCCCAGTTGAGACTATTGTGCCTTCCCACCGTAGGATCCACTACAACCCAGAAGAACACGAAGAACTCCTCCTCATGTCTTTGGATCTGATTGAGGAAAGGAGAAACGATGCAGCACTCAAAGCAGCAGCTCACAAACAAAAAGTGGCAGCACTATACAATTCCAAAGTCAGGCATCGCAGCTTACAAGAAGGAGATCTTGTCCTCAGGCGAATCTTTCCGCGCCCTGGGGCACTGGACCCCATCTGGGACGGACCATATGTAATTCACAAAGACCTCCACAATGGAGCTTACATTTTGTCAACAGTGGACGGAGAGGTGTTCCAGAGGGCATGGAACATCCGACACCTCCGTCGATACTTTTCTTAACTTGTACCGCCCATATGAAGTGAATTAACAAAGAGAATCAGTGGACGTAGGCATTTTCGTGCCGAACCACATTAAAAAATCTTGTCTCTTTTTAACTTGTTCCTTTATGTCTTGGCTACTTGTTAAGCGTTATCCCTTTCTGTTGAACAAAATTCTATGGCATCTCCACTCAAGACGCACCGCGGCCTCATCTGGACTAGGCCTAACAGGTACGCTACGATTCTATGCACTCGCCAATGAGACTCTTTTGCCCCAGCATCCCTCTGCTGCGGGTTAACTCATTGCGCGCCTGCCCTCAAAGCCAACTGTAATGAGCCGATTATAAGTCATCATAAAGGCCGACTATAGCCGATGGCAGCTCATTACGTCGTTCGGCTCGTCGGTAACTGTGAACCTACTTTAAGCCCCAACATAAGGTGTGGCCAGCCAGGGGTAGTTCACGGCCAACGGCACCCACGCTAGCCGGCCACGGTAAATCGAATAATACCCACGATTACGGACCATAATGGTTCGGGTAGTTACCGTGCGCGATCTCGGCTCCGATGTGTCTTAAGTGCGGCTGTGGTAAAAAAGAAAACTCCCCGCGGAGGCGTAAGATGGGTGACAAATGTCTCCAAGACCCACAGCTAGGGAAAGTGACTACAAAACCCGTTTGCCACGAACTTAAGCACATCGACGGCCTTCCGTGACTGGAAGTTTTACTTTTACTATATTTCCATTTCATTTAAATATTTTTCTCCTATCCTGTATAACAAACTCTAAAGTACAGGACACCAAATAGGAAGCATTCACTCATGAGGCTCTAAGCCTGCGTGCTGGGTAGCAGGGCGCTCGGCTATACCCGTGAACAGTTACACAAGACACTCAAAGCTACCGCCTGCGAATAAAACATAAAGGGCGGTACTCTCTTCTCTTGTACATAAATGCGTAACTATAACTTATTCATACACTGACATTGCGAAACGTGAAATTATATTTCAAGCAAAAACTTAACATCAAACACAAGTGGAATCACAGGCATATACATAATTATACTTCTCACACAGCACATAAAGATAGCAACAACATTTAAACATGACAAAATCAGCTTATATTATAAGATCACACGAAGTTATTCTTTGCAAATAATTTTATTACAGTTGCATATCAAAGACTAACATGAACAGTGATAAAAAAGAAACAAAAATATGGCAGATGCATCCACACTCCATCACCAACTCCCCCAGCCTACTTAGCCGCAGGATCGGAGCCCCCAGCATGTGGATCTGAAGTCCCACCTGTCCAGATCAGAAGAGGAATTCATTAAACGAACGATCAAGTTATGAAAACACGAAAAGAAAAGAAAGGGAAAAGAATAACTCACCAGCATCCGCCGCTTGATCCTCATCATCCAACTGCACGCCCGCTTCCTCTGCAGCGAGTAGCCGCATCCCCTCCTTCACCGCCGCTTGCTCCTCCTTTGAGAACTGAGCAGTAACCACACTCAAGTTGAAAGCCTCTCCGCCTTCCTTACCCGCATTCACCCTGGCCTCCTCTAAAGCCTGGAGATACACCTTGGCCATGACCCGAGGGTAATCGTCCATCCAAGACAAGCCGCCCTCCTTCCAAGTGTGGAAGTACATATCCTGCAACATCTCATCCATCATCCCCTCGTTTTCCTCAAACTCCCTCACCCGGGCCTCGGAAGCTTGCAACTTGGTGATGGCGACGTCCCTCTCTGATTGGTATCTCAAGCAGTCAGCCTGGAGTGACCTCCTCATTTCCTCTTCCTTCAACTTGAGGGACCTCCTCATCTCCTCCATCTCCTCCTTCAACTCGGCCTGAGCCATCTCCGCAGCCTCGAGCCTCCCTGACAACTCCTCTACCCGCTCGAGATCCGCATTTCGAACCTCATCCACCGTTGCGATAGCTATGTTGATCCGTTCCCTGCAAGCGACCTTCATCTTCCGTAATTCCGCCCTACTGGCCTTCTCCATGGTCTCTTTCAGACGCTTGGAGGCTTCCTCATGCTGGGAAATCTGGATGGCTTGGTCGGCGAGTTGCTTGGCCTGATCGGCAACCTTTAACCTCAACCGAATGTTAGCACTCCCGATCTCTTCCCCGGCCTTGACCAACTTAGCATGATGCTCCATTAACTTCTTGGTCTCTGCGGCCACCCGGTCGATATTAGCCTTGGCCTCATCCCCCATGGTGACTACCCGTGTAGTAAGTAAATCAAGATCTAAAGATTTGGCCTCGTCCAGCACTCTTACCATGGGGTTGCGGGGAAGTAGGTGCTCGCCCGTGGTCTCATCGAATGAAATGTCCCGAAAACTTGGGTCTAAATCAGGATGGCCGGCAAAAGGGTCACGAGGCACGGGGCGAGGCACATCGGGACGCCTTATATGAATGACAGTAGAACCCTTGGAAGGAGGAGGAGGGGGGCAGGGCTCCGTGCTCTCCTCCGTAGTATCACGAGGAGGCTGAGTAGGGGGAGGCAGAGTAGGAAGCTGCGAAGCAGAAGAAGACTCAAATAAGGAACGGCTCCGCTTCCTTTTCTGAATGCCCTCTTCGATGACCCCAAGAAGAGGGCGGTACTTGACTACGTCCCCAGTGCGATCAGTAGAAGGTTTCGCGGAAGCTCTCCTCGACTTAAATTGTTCAAGGCGGTGTCGAACATCCGACGTTTTACCCGCCTGGCCTGCCCCTGGAATAAAGAACAAGTGTTACGAACATACAATAATCCGCAATTCAAAAAATGTGCTAAGTTAAAAAGAAAGAAAAGTGAGGAGACACATCTATTATACAAACCCGGCGGAGGAGTGGGATACTGCAATAAGTCCTGGATCTCATTCCAGGACGGAAGTGAACCGTAAAAAATTTCTAAGTCCTTATCGAAAATAGAATCGGCAGAAGACAAAAGTTCACCTTGCATCGCCGGAATCACCCTAGCTGAGGAACCCTTAGAGGATGGGTCAGTGCCAGCCACAGCTTTGCCGGTTTCCTTTGCCTTCTCCGTTCCCTTCTCCGTTTCCGACTCTCCCTCCGACTCCCCGAAGGCCCGACGGAGAGCCTCATCCAGTTCGAGGTCTTGTTCAGAGGTTAGAGCAGCAACACCACTACCACCTTGACCGTCGCCATCTCCTCCACCCTCCGACCCTTCTCCAACTTCGCCTCCTTCCTCCTCTTCTACACCTTCCTCCTCCGGGACAATCGGGCAAGTACTTGGAGAAGGGCCATCGGACTTCCTCAGTTTCTTCCCCCCGACCACGGGACGCTCTGCGAAAGGCTCCCTCTTACCGCTCTTTACCTTATCCCCCTCCTTAGCTTTAGCAGCCTTCTCCTCAGCCGTGTCTCTTTGCTTAACCACGGACTGGTGCGGTAAGATCAAATTATACTCCAAGAGGGTTGCGTTCCTGATCAAGAAGGAGGCCGACCGGTCCCGTGCCGGAATAGCCTTTAGTTCAGCAGCCATTCGCACCAAGGAATCATCCTCCACAACTGCAATACCACCTGTCGCTAGCCAGAAATAGAAGCATGTCAGAAAAAACACTACAGTCAAAACATGGAAAATATAAATGAAATCCATCTTACAGCCAGAAGTGAAAAGGCGGAAAGAAACAGCATCGTCCTTGATGAAGAACCACTCTTTCTTGAACATGGTAAACTTGGAATATAAGTCCAGAACTGGTTTGAAGGGTACGGCCGCCTCCAGACTAATATACGGAGACCCCTTCTTATAGCCTCTCAGGTTGTACAAGTATCGGATTTCCCGGTTAGAAGGAGGACGCCCGTACCTCCTCTGGAAGATGACAAAGAGACTCACCAGGATAGCATATGAGTTAGGCTGAAGCTGGAAGGGAGCCACCTTCAAATATGTGGTGAAGCTTACTATCCAAGCGTTGATAGGGGGGATAGCGCCGCACATGCAATGGTACCTGCTAAAAGCGAAGTAGCCCTCGGGAGGATTATATGGCATCACTCCATCTCCCGGCAGCAGCATAAGAGCCCTATCTATCCCGAAGGAACGGGATATGACGTCAAGTTGCTCCTCCTTTAGGGAGCTAGGAAAGCAATCCGGGGGAGAGACCAAAAGTTCCTGTGGACCATATCCGTCCACTAGAGACCTCGGAATAGGTCGGTGTTGCCCGGATCCTGGTTGGACTGGGGGCAAGGAAGAAGAAGGCTCTCCTGTGCCTCTAGACTTCTTTCTATCCGATCGTGTTTCCGCTTTGCGAGACATTTTCTGCAACACAAGGAAAGCAAGGCATTAGAACAGGGAACATAGAAAAGTAAACAAACAAGTGCGTGCAAGTGTGGGATTTCATTCGCAAACTAAAGTTTTCAAGGTCATCGTGTTCATTCGGTCATCAAGTTCATTCGGTCATCGTGTTCATTCGGTTTCCATCTCATTCGGTCATCAAGTTCATTCGGTCGTCATGTTCATTCGGTGGTACTGTATCAAGGGCATTCGGTACACAAGGCATTCGGCCCCAAGGCCGTAATCTCATTCGGTGAAACGAAGACGTACGTGTGTATTCGGCAATAAGTGTATACCTGGTCCGGTATAAGGTTGGTTCGGCAAAACACTTGGTTCGGCAATAGATTGATTCGGCGCTTGCTGGTTCGGTGAAGAAAAACAAGAGGGGTACGGCCTCTATATATAGGCGAACTCACAACCACCGAACCAAACGACTCGCCCAACCGGACCAATAATACCGGACCACCAGAAGCCGAATGTGAATAGCCGGACCAACCAAAAACCGAATGAAATTCTCTCTCTACCGATCAAGACCAGGAACTAGTGGCGTGCAAAGCGCCTCCCTCAGATAAGTACCGAACCCCAGAACTAACTAATAAAATAAGATTAAGATAACGATGAATAAGTCGTAAAATCCTCACTGACGTGGATTAAATCGTTTACACGTGTACGCGACCTCGAATGGTCCCTAGGCACGCTCTGAATGGTTGTTAACCCTACCATCGTGGGAATTTACACTTTGACACGCATTCTTAAGCCCATCGGTCATATGGATATTTGATAATTATTATGAAATGGCTAAGCTACTTACACATGTACGGGGTTGCGAACGATCCCTAGGCATGCTCTGAGCTGGCAATAAACCATCTTCACAAACATAAACCGGGCATCGACGATGCCAAGCCCCTTCGGGGCTCACTCTATCGTCCATAACGGCACAGTTCACTTCAACTCGAATATTTCGATCATGAACGGTCGTTATTCGAAATCACGCTAAAACTGTAAATTTCTTTGCAGGACATTAACGGAATACGAACGTCCGATCACCGGCATTACAAAGCCAATCTCCCCGCCACAAGAAAAACAAAGCGCGACACATGCAAGCACGTGCCCCACTTTGGGGGGCAAATGTTGGGCGAATTCTCACCCAGAAGATCTAGGGACCAGGAAGTCACAATGTCACCCGGGCTTGCAGCCTCCACTTCGTTCGACAGCCAAGAAGCTCAATACTAACCTATATGTCCATCCAACGTTCAACCATCACCTCATTTGGCTCCACCACATTCGGCTCCAACTCATTCGGCTCCACTTCATTCGGCTCCATCACATTCGGTCCCCACCTCGTTCGGCTCCACCTCATTCGGCGTCCTTTATACCACCAAACCACCGGACAAGACCCTTGCCGGTCCAAAGCCCACACCTCGCTACTGCCGAACCACAATCGCCACCGGACCAACCATACTACCGAACCACCACACCTCGCTACTGCCGAACCACAATCGCCACCGGACCAACCATACTACCGAACCACCACAACACCTACATGCCGAACTACCCAACACCGGTCCAAGCCTCCATATCCACGCAACACCGAATGAGCCTCGCCGAACCACATAGTTGCCAGTCCAGATCGCTTCAGCCCGGGCCCGCCAGCAGTTATATACTTCCAAGACCCCTGCCCCCTACCTCATTCTATAAATAGAGGGGCAGGGGTACAACAATGGCAGACAAGTTTGAGAGCTCAAGCAAGGAAGGAACTTTCAAACTACTTTCATACACTTGTATACAACGCATTGTACTTGTAACCTGAAAGAAAGAAGATAATAACATATAAAGTGGACGTAGGCACATTCTGGCCGAACCACTATAAATCTGTGTGTCTTTTACATTTCAGCCCCTACTTTTCTCATATTTACATACTCATCTAAAATCATTGAAAATTACATATAATCAACTAAATAACACGACTTGGAGGTGTTTGTCCATTTTTTGTGCAAACATCGTACGACTTTTTCAAATGCGTGCAAGGATTTGAAACGAAATAGTACCATGGTGCACCACTCTCCAGCGATGGTAAATTGAAGACCTGCCACGGTAATCCCGTTTTACCGTAAAAATCCACGTGTCGAAAAAACGAAGGGTAAAGAACTTCCGAGACCCGATTGAGATTCGGATTGTCTTTTTTGGGCATTAAACAATCCATTGACGGCTGAAAGCTGTCATAGCCGTAGACTCACTGAGGCCTTCGTTTTGACTGGTTATGGCTCCCGTAACTCTAAACGAGCCAGAAGTTATGGCCGTCCGAATAATCGATATCTACAAGGTGCAACATCCACGGTGCAAGGTGCAACATCCGTTCGAAATGGCGAAACAGTGTCGTCCAATTTTTTGAAATGCGTGCATGGATTTGAAACGAAACGGTACTACGGTGCACCACTCTCCAGCAATGGTAAATCGAAGACCAGCCACGGTAATCCCGTTCTACCGTAAAAATCCACGTGTCGAAAAAACAAAGGGTAAAAAACTTCCTAGAACCGATTGAGATTCGGATAGTCTTTTTTGGGCATTAAACAATCCATTGACGGATGAAAGCTGTCATAGTCGTAGAACTCAATGAGGCCTTCGTTTTGACTGGTTATGGCTCTCGTAACTCTAAACGAGCCAGAAGTTATGGCAGTCCAAATAATCGATATCTACAGGGTGCAACATCCACGGTGCAAGGTGCAACATCCGTCCGAAATGGCGAAACAGTGTCGTACGAATTTTTGAAATGCGTGCATGGATTTGAAACGAAACGGTACCCTGGTGCACCACTCTCCAGCGATGGTAAATCGAAGACCAGCCACGGTAATCCCGTTCTATCGTAAAAATCCACGTGTCGAAAAAACGAAGGGTAAAAAACCTCCTAGACCCGATTGAGATTCGGATAGTCTTTTTTGGGCATTAAACAATCCATTGACGGCTGAAAGCTGTCATAGCCGTAGAACTCTCTGAGGCCTTCGTTTTGACTGGTTATGGATCCTGTAACTCTAAACGAGCCAGAAGTTATGGCCGTCCGAATAATCGATATCTACAGGGTGCAACATCCACGGTGCAAGGTGCAACATCCGTACGAAATGGCGAAACAGTGTCGTACGACTTTTTCAAATGCGTGCATGGATTTGAAACGAAACAGTAACATGGTGCACCATTCTCCAACGATGGTAAACCGAAGACCAGCCACGGTAATCCCGTTCTACCGTAAAAATCCACGTGTCGAAAAAACGAAGGGTAAAGAACTTCCGAGACCCGATTGAGATTCAGATAGTCTTTTTAGTCATTAATCAATCCATTGACGGCTGAAAGCTGTCATAGCCGTAGAACTCACTGAGGCCTTCGTTTTGACTAGTTATGGCTCCCGTAAATCTAAACGAGCCAGAAGTTATGGCCGTCCGAATTATCGATATCTACAGGGTGCAACATCCACGGTGCAAGGTGCAACATCCGTTCGAAATGGCGAAACAGTGTCGTCCGACTTTTTGAAATGCGTGCATGGATTTGAAACGAAACGTTAGACTGGTGCACCACTCTCCAGTGATGGTAAATCGAAGACCAGCCACGGTAATCCCGTTCTACCGTAAAAATCCATGTGTCGAAAAAACGAAGGGTAAAAAACTTCCTAGACCCGATTGAGATTCGGATAGTCTTTTTTGGGCACTAAACAATCCATTGATGGCTGAAAGCTGTCATAGCCGTAGAACTCACTGAGGCCTTCGTTTTGACTGGTTATGGCTCCCGTAACTCTAAACGAGCCAGAAGTTATGGCCGTCCGAATAATCGATATCTACAGGGTGCAACATCCACGGTGCAAGGTGCAACATCCGTCCGAAATGGCGAAACGGTGTCGTCCGACTTTTTGAAATGCGTGCATAGATTTGAAACGAAACGGTACCCTGGTGCACCACCCTCTTGCGATGGTAAATCGAAGACCAGCCACGGTAATCCCGTTCTACCGTAAAAATCCACGTGTCGAAAAAACGAAGGGTAAAAAACTTCCGAGACCCGATTGAGATTCGGATAGTCTTTTTTGGGCATTAAACAATCCATCGACTACAGAAAGCTATCATAGCCGTAGAACTCACTGAAGCCTTCGTTTTGACTGGTTATGGCTCACGTAACTCTAAACGAGCCAGAAGTTATGGCCGTCTGAATAATCGATATCTACAGGGTGCAACATCCACGGTGCAAGGTGCAACATCCGTCCGAAATGGCGAAACAGTGTCGTACGAATTTTTGAAATGCGTGCATGGATTTGAAACGAAACGGTACCCTGGTGCACCACTCTCCAGCGATGGTAAATCGAAGACCAGCCACGGTAATCCCGTTCTATCGTAAAAATCCACGTGTCGAAAAAACGAAGGGTAAAAATCCTCCTAGACCCGATTGAGATTCGGATAGTCTTTTTTGGGCATTAAACAATCCATTGACGGTTGAAAGCTGTCATAGCCGTAGAACTCTCTGAGGCCTTCGTTTTGACCGGTTATGGATCCTGTAACTCTAAACGAGCCAGAAGTTATGGCCGTCCGAATAATCGATATCTACAGGGTGCAACATCCACGGTGCAAGGTGCAACATCCGTACGAAATGGCGAAACAGTGTCGTACGACTTTTTCAAATGCGTGCATGGATTTGAAACGAAACAGTAACATGGTGCACCATTCTCCAACGATGGTAAACCGAAGACCAGCCACGGTAATCCCGTTCTACCGTAAAAATCCACGTGTCGAAAAAACGAAGGGTAAAGAACTTCCGAGACCCGATTGAGATTCAGATAGTCTTTTTTGGGCATCAAACAATCCATTGACGGCTGAAAGATGTCATAGCCGTAGAACTCACTGAGGCCTTCGTTTTGACTAGTTATGCCTCCCGTAACTCTAAACGAGCCAGAAGTTATGGCCGTCCGAATAATCGATATCTACAGGGTGTAACATCCACGGTGCAAGGTGCAACATCCGTCCGAAATGGCGAAACAGTGTCGTACGACTTTTTGAAATGCGTGCAAGGATTTGAAACGAAACAGTACCATGGTGCACCAATCTCCAGCAACGGTAAATCGAAGACCAACCACGGTAATCCCGTTCTACCGTAAAAATCCGCGTGTCGAAAAAACGAAGGGTAAAGAACTTCCAAGACCGGATTGAGATTTGGATAGTCTTTTTTCGGCATTTAACAATCCATTGACGGCTGAAAGCTATCATAGTCGTAGAACTCACTGAGGCCTTCGTTTTGACTGGTTATGGCTCCCGTAACTCTAAACGAGCCAGAAGTTATGTCCATCCGAATAATCGATATGTACAAGGTGCAACATCCACGGTGCAAGGTGCAACATCCGTACGAAATGGCGAAACAGTGTCATCCGACATTTTGAAATGCGTGCATGGATTTGAAACGAAACGGTAGTGTGGTGCACCACTCCCCAGCGATGGTGAATCGAAGACCAGCCACGGTAATCCCGTTCTACCGTAAAAATCCATGTGTCGAAAAAACGAAGGGTAAAAAACTTCCTAGACCCGATTGAGATTCAGATAGTCTTTTTTGAGCATTAAACAATCCATTGACGGCTAAAAGCAGTCATAGCCGTAGAACTCACTGACGCCTTCGTTTTGACTGGTTATGGCTCCCGTAACTCTAAACGAGCCAGAAGTTATGGCCGTCCGAATAATCAATATCTACCGGGTGCAACATCCACGGTGCAAGGTGCAACATCCGTCCGAAATAGCGAAACAGTGTCGTACGAATTTTTGAAATGCGTGCATTGATTTGAAATGAAACGGTACCCAGGTGCACCACTCTTCAGCGATGGTAAATCGAAGACCAGCCACGATAATCCCGTTCTACCGTACAAATCCACGTGTCGAAAAAACGAAGGGTAAAAGACTTCCCAGACCCGATTGAGATTCGGATAGTCTTTTTTGGGCATTAAACAATCCATTGACGGCTGAAAGCTGTCATAGCCGTAGAACTCACTGAGGTCTTCGTTTTGACTGGTTATGGCTCCCGTAACTCTAAACGAGCCAGAAGTTATGGACGTCCGAATAATCGATATCTACAGGGTGCAACATCCACGGTGCAAGGTGCAACATCCGTCCGAAATGGCGAAACAGTGTCGTACGACTTTTTCAAATGCGTGCAAGGATTTGAAACGAAACAGTACCATGGTGCACCACTCTCTAGCGATGGTAAATCGAAGACCAGCCACGGTAATCCCGTTCTACCGTAAAAATCCACGTGTCGAAAAAACGAAGGGTAAAGAACGTCCGAGACCCGATTGTGATTCGGATAGTCTTTTTTGGGAATTAAACAATCCATTGACGGCTGAAAGCTGTCATAGCCGTAGAACTCACTGATGCCTTCGTTTTGACTAGTCATGGCTCGCGTAACTCTAAACGATCCAGAAGTTATGGCCGTCCGAATAATCGATATCTACAGGGTGCAACATCCACGGTGCAAGGTGCAGCATCCGTCCGAAATGGCGAAACAGTGTCGTCTGACTTTTTAAAATGCGTGCATGGATTTGAAACAAAACGGTACCCTGGTGCACCACTCTCCAGCGATGGTAAATTGAAGACCAGCCACGGTAATCCCGTTCTACCGTAAAAATCCACGTGTCGAAAAAACGAAGGGTAAAAAACATCCTAGACCCGATTGAGATTCGGATAGTCTATTTTGGGCACTAAACAATCCATTGACCGCTGAAAGCTGTCATAGCCGTAGAACTCACTGAGGTATTCGTTTTGACTGGTTATGGCTCCCGTAACTCTAAATGAGCCAGAAGTTATGGCCGTCCGAATAATCGATATCTACAGGGTGCAACATCCACGGTGAAAGGTGCAACATCCGTCCGAAATGGCGAAACAGTGTCGTACGACTTTTTCAAATGCGTGCAAGGATTTGAAATGAAATAGTACCATGGTGCACCACTGTCCAGTGATGGTAAATTGAAGACCTGCCACGGTAATCCCGTTTTACCGTAAAAATCCACGTGTCCAAAAAACGAAGGGTAAAGAACTTCCGAGACCCGATTGAGATTCGGATAGTCTTTTTTGGGCATTAAACAATCCATTGATGGCTGAAAGCTGTCATAGCGGAAGAACTCACTGAGGCCTTCGTTTTGACTGCTTATGGCTCCCGTAACTCTAAACGAGCCAGAAGTTATGGCCGTCCGAATATTCGATATCTACAAAGTGCAACATCCACGGTGCAAGGTGCAACATCCGTTCGAAATGGCGAAACAGTGTCGTCCAACTTTTTGAAATGCGTGCATGGATTTGAAACGAAACGGTACTATGGTGCACCACTCTCCAGCAATGGTAAATCGAAGACCAGCCACGGTAATCCCGTTCTACCATAAAAATCCACGTGTCGAAAAAACGAAGGGTAAAGAACTTCCGAGACCCGATTGAGATTCGGATAGTCTTTTTTGGGCATTAAACAATCCATTGATGGCTGAAAGCTGTCATAGCGGAAGAACTCACTGAGGCCTTCGTTTTGACTGGTTATGGCTCCCGTAACTCTAAACGAGCCAGAAGTTATGGCCGTCCGAATATTCGATATCTACAAGGTGCAACATCCACGGTGCAAGGTGCAACATCCGTTCGAAATGGCGAAACAGTGTCGTCCAACTTTTTGAAATGCGTGCATGGATTTGAAACGAAACGGTACTATGGTGCACCACTCTCCAGCGAGGGTAAATCGAAGACCAGCCACGGTAATCCCGTTCTACCGTAAAAATCCACGTGTCGAAAAAACGAAGGGTAAAAAACTTCCTAGACCCGATTGAGATTCGGATAGTCTTTTTTGGGCATTAAACAATCGATTGACGGCTGAAAGTAGTCATAACCGTAGAACTCACTGAGGCCTTCGTTTTGACTAGTTATGGCTCTCGTAACTCTAAACGAGCCAGAAGTTATGGCCGTCCGAATAATCGATATCTACAGGGTGCAACATCCACGGTGCAAGGTGCAACATCCGTCCGAAATGGCGAAACGGTGTCGTATGACTTCTTGAAATGTGTGCATGGATTTGAAATGAAACTGTAACATTGTGCACCACTCTGCAGTGATGGTAAATCGGAGACCAGCCACGGTAATCCCGTTCTACCGTAAAAATCCACGTGTCGAAAAAACGAAGGGTAAAAAACTTCCGAGACCCGATTGAGATTCGGATAGTCTTTTTTGGGCATTAAACAATCCATTGACGGCTGAAAGCTGTCATAGCCGTAGAACTCACTGAGGCCTTCGTTTTGACTGGTTATGCCTCCTGTAACTCTAAACGAGCCAAAAGTTATGGCCGTCCGAATAATCGATATCTACAGGGTGCAACATCCACGGTGCAAGGTGAAACATCCGTCCGAAATGGCGAAACAGTGTCGTACGGCTTTTTGAAATGCGTGCAAGGATTTGAAACAAAACGGTACCATGGTGCACCACTCTTCAGCGATGGTAAATCGAAGACCAGCCACGGTAATCCCGTTCTACCGTAAAAATCCACGTGTCGAAAAAAAGAAGGGTAAAGAACTTCCGAGACCCGATTGAGATACGGATAGTCTATTTTGGGCATTAAACAATCCATTGACGGCTGAAAGCTGTCATAGTCGTAGAACTCACTGAGGCCTTCGTTTTGACTGGTTATGTCTCCCGTAACTCTAAACGACCCAGAAGTTATGTCCGTCCAAATAATCGATATGTACAAGGTGCAACATCCACGGTGCAAGGTGCAACATCCGTCCGAAATGGTGAAACAGTGTCGTCTGACATTTTGAAATGCGTGCATGGATTTGAAACGAAACGGTAGTATGGTGTACCACTCTCCAGCGATGGTAAATCGAAGACCAGCCACGGTAATCCCATTCTACCGTAAAAATCCACGTGTCGAAAAAACGAAGGGTAAAAACTTCCTAGACCCGATTGAGATTCGGATAGTCTTTTTGGGCATTAAACAATCCATTGACGGCTGAAAGCAGTCATAGCCGTAGAACTCACTGAAGCCTTCGTTTTGACTGGTTATGGCTCCCGTAACTCTAAACGAGCCAGAAGTTATGGCCGTCTGAGTAATCGATATCTACAGGGTGCAACATCCATGGTGCAAGGTGCAACATCCGTCCGAAATGGCGAAACAGTGTCGTACGAATTTTTGAAATGAGTGCATGGATTTGAAATGAAACGGTATCCTGGTGCACCACTCTTCAGCGATGGTAAATCGAAGACCAGCCACGGTAATCCCGTTCTACCGTAAAAATCCACGTGTCGAAAAAACGAAGGGTAAAAGACTTCCTAGACCCGATTGAGATTCGGATAGTCTTTTTTGGGCATTAAACAATCCATTGACGGGTAAAAGCTGTCATAGCCGTAGAACTCACTAAGGCCTTCGTTTTGACTGGTTGTGGCTCCCGTAACTCTAAATGAGCCAGAAGTTATGGCCGTCCGAATAATCGATATCTACAGGGTGCAACATCCACGGTGCAAGGTGCAACATTCGTCCGAAATGGCGAAACAGTGTCGTACGACTTTTTCAAATGCGTGCAAGGATTTGAAACGAAACAGTACCATGGTGCACCATTCTCCAGCAATAGTAAATCGAAGTCCAGCCACGGTAATCCCGTTCTACCGTAAAAATTCACGTGTCGAAAAAACGAACGGTAAAGAACTTCCGAGACCAGATAGAGATTCGGATAGTCTTTTTTGGGCATTAAACAATCCATTGACGGCTGAAAGCTGTTATAGCCGTAGAACTCACTGAGGCCTTCGTTTTGACTGGTTATGGCTCACGTAACTCTAAATGATCCAGAAGTTATCGCCGTCCGAATAATCGATATCTACAGGCTGCAACATCCACGGTGCGAGGTGCAACATCCGTCCGAAATGGCGAAACAGTGTCGTCCGACTTTTTGAAATGCGTGCATGAATTTGAAACAAAACGGTACCCTAGTGCACCACTCTCCAGCGATGTTAAATCGAAGACCAGCCACGGTAATCCCGTTCAACCGTAAAAATCCACGTGTCGAAAAAACGAAGGGTAAAAAACTTCCTAGACCCGATTGAGATTCAGATAGTCTTTTTTGGGCATTAAACAATCCATTGACGGCTGAAAGTTGTCATAGCCGTAGAACTCATTGAGGCCTTCGTTTTGACTGGTTATGGATCTCGTAACTCTAAACGAGCCAGAAGTTATGGCCGTCCGAATAATCGATATCTACAGGGTGCAACATCCACGGTGCAAGGTGCAACATCCGTCCGAAATGGCGAAACAGTGTCGTACGACTTTTTGAAATGCGCGCATGGATTTGAAACGAAACGGTACCCTGGTGCACCACTCTCCAGCGAGGGTAAATTGAAGACCAGCCACGGTAATCCCGTTTTACCATAAAAATCCACGTGTCGAAAAAACGAAGGGTAAAAAACTTCCGAGACCCGATTGAGATTCGGATAGTCTTTTTTGGGCATTAAACAATCCATTGACTGATGAAAGCTGTCATAGCCGTAGAACTCACTGAGGCCTTCGTTTCGACTGGTTATGGCTCTCGTAACTCTAAACGAGCCAGAAGTTATGGCCGTCCGATTAATCAATATCTACAGGGTGCAACATCCACGGTGCAAGGTGCAACATCCGTCCGAAATGGCGAAACATGTCGTACGACTTTTTGAAATGCGTGCAAAGATTTGAAACGAAACAGTACCATCGTGCACCATTCTCCAGCGATGGTAAATCAAAGACCAGCCACGGTAATCCCGTTCTACTGTAAAAATCCACGTGTCGAAAAAATAAAGGGTAAAAAACTTCCGAGACCCGATTGGGATTCGGATAGTCTTTTTTGGGCATTAAACAATCCATCGACGGCTGAAAGCTGTCATTGCCGTAGAACTCACTGATGCATTCGTTTTGACTGGTTATGGCTCCCATAACTCTAAACGAGCCATAAGTTATGGCCGTCCGAATAATCGATATCTACAAGGTGCAACATCCATGGTGCAAGGTGCAACATCCGTCCGAAATGGCGAAACAGCGTCGTCCGACTTTTTGAAATGCGTGCATGGATTTGAAACGAAACGGTACTATGGTGCACCACTCTCCAGCGATGGTAAATCGAAGACCAGCCACGGTAATCCCGTTCTACCGTAAAAATCCACGTGTCGAAAAAACGAAGGGTAAAAAACTTCATAGACCCGATTGAGATTCGGATAGTCTTTTTTGGGCATTAAACAATCCATTGACGGCTAAAAGCTATCATAGCCATAGAACACGCCGAGGCCTTCGTTTTGACTGGTTATAGCTCCCATAACTCTAAACGAGCCAGAAGTTATGGCCGTCCGAATAATCGATATCTGCAGGGTGCAACATCCACGGTGCAAGGTGCAACATCCGTCCGAAATGGCGAAACAGTGTCGTACGAATTTTTGAAATGCGTGCATGGATTTGAAATGAAAGTGTACCCTGGTGCACCACTCTCCAGCAATGGTCAATCGAAGACCTGCCACGGTAATCCCGTTCTACCGTAAAAATCCAAGTGTCGAAAAAACGAAGGGTAAAAAACTTCCTAGACCCGATTGAGATTCGGATAGTCTTTTTGGGCATTAAACAATCCATTGACGGTTGAAAGCTGTCATAGCCGTAGAAATCACTGAGGCCATCGTTTTGACTGGTTATGGCTCCCGTAACTCTAAACGACCCAGAAGTTAGGGCCGTCCGAATAATCGATATCCACAGGGCGCAACATCCACGGTGCAAGGTGCAACATCCGTCCAAAATGGCGAAAAGTGTCGTACGACTTTTTGAAATGCGTGCATGGATTTGAAACGAAACGGTACCATGGTGCACCACTCTCCAGCGATGGTAAATCGAAGACCAGCCACGGTAATCCCGTTCTACCGTAAAGATCCACGTGTCGAAAAAACTAAGGGTAAAGAACTTCCGAGACCCGATTGAGATTCAGATAGTCTTTTTTGGGCATTAAACAATCCATTGACAGCTGAAAGCTGTCATAGCCGTAGAACCCACTGAGGCCTTCGTTTTGACTGGTTATGGCTCCCGTAAATCTAAACGAGCCAAAAGTTATGGCCGTCCGAATAATTGATATCTACAAGGTGCAACATCCAAGGTGCAAGGTTCAACATCTGTCCGAAATGGCGAAACAGTGTCGTCCGACTTTTTGAAATGCGTGCATGGGTTTGAAACGAAATGGTACACTGGTGCACCACTCTACAGCGATGGTAAATCGAAGACCAGCCACGGTAATCCCATTCGACCGTAAAAATCCACGTGTCGAAAAAACGAAGGGTAAAAAACTTCCTAGACCTGATTGAGATTCGGATAGTCTTTTTTGGGCATTAAACAATCCATTGACGGCTGAAAACTGTCATAGACGTAGAACTCACTGAGGCCTTCATTTTGACTTGTTATGGCTCCCGTAGCTCTAAACGAGCCAGAAGTTATGGTCGTCCGAATAATCGATATCTACAGGGTGCAACATCCACGGTGCAAGGTGCAACATCCGTCCGAAATGACGAAACAGTGTCGTACGACTTTTTCAAATGCGTGAAGGATTTGAAACGAAACAGTACCATAGTGCACCACTCTCCAGCTATGGTAAATCGAAGACCAGCCCCGGTAATCCCGTTCTACCGTAAAAATCCACGTGTCGTAAAAACGAAGGGTAAAGAACTTCCGAGACCCGATTGAGATTCGGATAGTCTGTTTTGGGCATTAAACAATCCATTGACGGCTGAAAGCTGCCATAGCCGTAGAACTCACTGAGGCCTTCGTTTTGACTGGTTACGGCTCCCGTAACTCTAAACGAACAGAAGTTATGGCCGTCCGAATAATCGATATCTACAAGGTGCAACATCCACGGTGCAAGGTGCAACATCCGTCCAAAATGGCGAAACAGTGTCGTCCGACTTTTTGAAATGCGTGCATGGATTTGAAATGAAACGGTACCCTGGTGCACCACTCTCCAGGGATGGTAAATCGAAGACCAGCCACGGTAATCCCGTTCTACCGTAAAAATCCACGTGTCGAAAAAACGAGGGGTAAAAAACTTCCTAGACCCGATTGAGATTCGGATAGTCTTTTTTGGGCATTAAACAATCCATTGATGGTTGAAAGCTGTCATAGACGTAGAACCCACCGAGGCCTTTGTTTTGACTGGTAATGGCTCCCGTAACTCTAAACGAGCCAAAAGTGATGGCCGTCCGAATAATCGATATCTACAAGGTGCAACATCCACGGTGCAAGGTGCAACATCCGTCCAAAATGGCGAAACAGTGTCGTCCGACTTTTTGAAATGCGTGCATGGATTTTAAACAAAACGGTACCCTGGTGCACCACTCTCCAGCAAGGGTAAATTGAAGACCAGCCACGGTAATCCCGTTTTACCATAAAAATCCACGTGTCGAAAAAACGAAGGGTAAAAAACTTCCGAGACCCGATTGAGATTCGGATAGTCTTTTTTGGGCATTAAACAATCCATTGACTGCTGAAAGCTGTCATAGCCGTAGAACTCACCGAGGCCTTCGTTTTGACTGGTTATGGCTCCCGTAACTCTTAACGAGCCAGAAGTTATGGTCGTCCGAATAATCAATATCTACAGGGTGCAACATCCACGGTGCAAGGTGCAACATCCGTCCGAAATGGCGAAACATGTCGTACGACTTTTTGAAATGCGTGCAAGGATTTGAAATGAAACAGTACCATCGTGCACCACTCTCCAGTGATGGTAAATCGAAGACCATCCACGGTAATCCCGTTCTACTATAAAAATCCACGTGTCGAAAAAACGAAGGGTAAAAAACTTCCGAGACCCGATTGAGATTCGGATAGTCTTTTTTGGGCATTAAACAATCCATCGACGGCTGAAAGCTGTCATAGCCGTAGAACTCACTGAGGCCTTCGTTTTGACTGGTTATGGCTCACGTAACTCTAAACGAGCCAGAAGTTATGGCCGTCCGAATAATCGATATCTATAGGTTGCAACATCCACGGTGCAAGGTGCAACATCCGTCCGAAATGGCGAAACAGTGTCTTACGAATTTTTGAAATGCTTGCATGGAGTTGAAACAAAATGGTACCATGGTGCACCACTCTCCAGCGATGGTAAATCGAAGACCAGCCACGGTAATCCCGTTCTACCGTAGAAATCCACGTGTCGAAAAAACGAAGGGTAAAAAACTTCCTAGACCCGATTGAGATTCGGACAGTCTTTATTGGGCATTAAACAATCCATTGACGGCTGAAAGCTGTCATAGCCGTAGAACTCACTGAGGCCTTCGTTTTGACTGGTTATGGCTCCCGTAACTCAAAACGAGCCAGAAGTTATGGCCGTCCGAATAATCGATATCTACAGGGTGCAACATCCACGGTGCAAGGTGCAACATCCGTCCGAAATGGCGAAACAGTATCGTACGACTTTTTGAAATGCGTGGAAGGATTTGAAACGATACAGTACCATGGTGCACTACTCTCCAGCGATGGTAAATTGAAGACCAGCCACGGTAATCCTGTTTTACCGTAAAAATACACGTGTTGAAAAAACAAAGGGTAAAAAACTTCCTAGACCCGATTGAGATTCGGATAGTCTTTATTGGGCATTATACAATCCATTGATGGCTGAAAGTTGTCATAGCCGTAGAACTCACCGAGGTCTTCTTTTTGACTGGTTATGCCTCCCGTAACTCTAAACGAACCAGAAGTTATGGCCGTCCGAATAATCGATATCTACAGGGTGCAACATCCACGGTGCAAGGTGCAACATCCGTCCGAAATGGCGAAACAGTGTCGTATGACTTTTTGAAATGCGTGCAAGGATTTGAAACGAAACGGTACCATGGTGCACCACTCTCCAGCGATGGTAAATCGAAGACCAGCCACGGTAATCCCGTTCTACCGTAAAAATCCACGTGTCGAAAAAACGAAGGGTAAAGAACTTCCGAGACCCGATTGAGATTCGGATAGTCTTTTTTGGGCATTAAACAATCCATTAAAGGCTGAAAGCTGTCATAGTCGTAGAACTCACTGAGGCCTTCGTTTTGACTGGTTATGGCTCCCGTAACTCTAAACGAGCCAGAAGTTATGGCCGTCCGAATAATCGATATCTACAGGGTGCAACATCCACGGTGCAAGGTGCAACATCCGTCCGAAATGGCGAAACAGTATCGTACGACTTTTTGAAATGCGTGGAACGATTTGAAACGATACAGTACCACGGTGCACCACTCTCCAGCGATGGTAAATTGAAGACCAGCCACGGTAATCCCGTTTTACCGTAAAAATACACGTGTTGAAAAAACGAAGGGTAAAAAACTTCCTAGACCCGATTGAGATTCGGATAGTCTTTATTGGGCATTATACAATCCATTGATGGCTGAAAGCTGTCATAGCCGTAGAAATCACCGAGGCCTTCTTTTTGACTGGTTATGCCTCCCGTAACTCTAAACGAACCAGAAGTTATGGCCGTCCGAATAATCGATATCTACAGGATGCAACATCCACGGTGCAAGGTGCAACATCCGTCCGAAATGGCGAAAAAGTGTCGTACGACTTTTTGAAATGCGTGCAAGGATTTGAAATGAAACGGTACCATGGTGCACCACTCTCCAGCGATGGTAAATCAAAGACCAGCCACGGTAATCCCGTTCTACCGTAAAAATCCACGTGTCGAAAAAACGAAGGGTAAAGAACATCCGAGACCCGATTGAGATTCGGATAGTCTTTTTTGGGCATTAAACAATCCATTGAAGGCTGAAAGCTGTCATAGTCGTAGAACTCACTGAGGCCTTCATTTTGACTGGTTATGGCTCCCGTAACTCTAAACGAGCCAGAAGTTATGTCCGTCCGAATAATTGATATGTACAAGGTGCAACATCCACGGTGCAAGGTGCAACATCCGTCCGAAATGGCGAAACAGTGTCGTCCGACATTTTGAAATGCGTGCATGGATTTGAAACGAAACGGTAGTATGGTGTACCACTCTCCAGCGATGGTAAATCGAAGACCAGCCACGGTAATCCCGTTCTACCGTAAAAATCCACGTGTCGAAAAAACGAAGGGTAAAAAACTTCCTAGACCCGATTTAGATTCGGATAGTCTTTATTGGGCATTAAACAATCCATTGACGGCTGAAAGCTGTCATAGCCGTAGAACTCACTGAGGCCTTCGTTTTGACTGGTTATGGCTCCCGTAACTCTAAACGAGCCAGAAGTTATGCCCGTCCGAATAATCGATATCTATAGGGTGCAACATCCACGGTGCAAGGTACAACATCCGTCCGAAATGGCGAAACAGTATCGTACGACTTTTTGAAATGCGTGGAAGGATTTGAAACGATACAGTACCATGGTGCACCACTCTCCAGCAATGGTAAATTAAAGACCAGCCACGGTAATCCCGTTTTACCGTAAAAATACACGTGTTGAAAAAACGAAGGGTAAAAAACTTCATAGACCCGATTGAGATTCGGATAGTCTTTATTGGGCATTATACAATCCATTGATGGCTGAAAGCTGTCATAGCCGTAGAACTCACCGAGGCCTTCTTTTTGACTGGTTATGCCTCCCGTAACTCTAAACGAACCAGAAGTTATGGCCATCCGAATAATCGATATCTACAGGGTGCAACATCCACGGTGCAAGGTGCAACATCCGTCCGAAATGGCGAAACAGTGTCGTACGACTTTTTGAAATGCGTGCAAAGATTTGAAACGAAACGGTACCATGGTGCACCACTCTCCAGCGATGGTAAATCGAAGACCAGCCACGGTAATCCCGTTCTACCGTAAAAATCCACGTGTCGAAAAAACGAAGGGTAAAGAACTTCCGAGACCCGATTGAGATTCGGATAGTCTTTTTTGGGCATTAAGCAATCCAATGAAGGCTGAAAGCTGTCATAGTCGTAGAACTCACTGAGGCCTTCGTTTTGACTGGTTATGGCTCCCGTAACTCTAAACGAGCCAGAAGTTAAGTCCGTCCGAATAATCGATATGTACATGGTGCAACATCCACGGTGCAAGGTGCAACATCCGTCCGAAATGGCGAAACAGTGTCGTACGACATTTTGAAATGCGTGCATGGATTTGAAACGAAACGGTAGTAGGGTGCACCACTCTCCAGCGATGGTAAATCGAAGACCAGCCACGGTAATCCCGTTCTACCGTAAAAATCCACGTGTCGAAAAAACGAAGGGTAAAAAACTTTCTAGACCCGATTGAGATTCGGATAGTCTTATTTGGGAATTAAACAATCCATCGACGGCTGAAAGCAGTCATAGCCGTAGAACTCACTGAGGCCTTCGTTTTGACTGGTTATGGCTCCCGTAACTCTAAACGAGCCAGAAGTTATGGCCGTTCGAATAATCGATATCTACAGGGTGCAACATCCACGGTGCAAGGTGCAACATCCGTCCGAAATGGCGAAACAGTGTCGTACGAATTTTTGAAATGAGTGCATGGATTTGAAATGAAACGGTACCCTGGTGCACCATTCTTCAGCGATGGTAAATCGAAGACCAGCACAGTAATCCCGTTCTACCGTAAAAATCCACGTGTCGAAAAAACAAAGGGTAAAAGACTTCCAAGACCCGATTGAGATTCGGATAGTCTTTTTTGGGCATTAAACAATCCATTGACGGCTAAAAGCTATCATAGCCGTAGAACTCACTGAGGCCTTCGTTTTGACTGGTTGTGGCTCCCGTAACTCTAAATGAGCCAGAAGTTATGGCCGTCCGAATAATCGATATCTACAGGGTGCAACATCCACGGTGCAAGGTGCAACATTCGTCCGAAATGGCGAAACAGTGTCGTACGACTTTTTCAAATGCGTGCAAGGATTTGAAACGAAACAGTACCATGGTGCACCACTCTCCAGCAATAGTAAATCGAAGACCAGCCACGGTAATCCCGTTCTACCGTAAAAATCCACGTGTCGAAAAAACGAAGGGTAAAGAACTTCCGAGACCCGATTGAGATTCGGATAGTCTTTTTTGCGCATTAAACAATCCATTGACGGCTGAAAGCTGTCATAGCCGTAGAACTCACTGAGGCCTTCGTTTTGACTGGTCATGGCTCCCGTAACTCTAAACGATCCAGAAGTTATCGCCGTCCGAATAATCGATATCTACATGGTGCAACATCCACAGTGCAAGGTGCAACATCCGTCCGAAATGGCGAAACAGTATCGTCCGACTTTTTGAAATGCGTGCATGGATTTGAAACGAAACGTTACTATGGTGCACCACTCTCCAGCAATGGTAAATCGAAGACCAGCCACGGTAATCCCATTCTACCGTAAAAATCCACGTGTCGAAAAAACGAAGGGTAAAAAACATCCTAGACCCGATTGAGATTCGGATAGTCTATTTTGGGCACTAAACAATACATTGACGGCCGAAAGCTGTCACAGCCGTAGAACTCACTGAGGCCTTCGTTTGGACTAGTTATGGCTCCCGTAACTCTAAATGAGCCAGAAGTTATGGCCGTCCGAATAATCGATATCTATAGGATGCAACATCCACGGTGCAAGGTGCAACATCCGTCCGAAATGGTGAAACAGTGTCGTACGACTTTTTCAAATGCGTGCAAGGATTTGAAATGAAATAGTACCATGGTGCACCACTCTCCAGCGATGGTAAATTGAAGACCTGCCACGGTAATCCCGTTTTACTGTAAAAATCCACGTGTCGAAAAAACGAAGGGTAAAGAACTTCCGAGACCCGATTGAGATTCGGATAGTCTTTTTTGGGCATTAAACAATCCATTGACGGCTGAAAGCTGTCATAGCAGTAGAACTCACTAAGGCCTTCGTTTTGACTGGTTATGGCTCCCGTAACTCTAAACGAGCAGAAGTTATGGCCGTCCGAATAATCGATATCTACAGGGTGCAACATCCACGGTGCAAGGTGCAACATCCGTCCGAAATGGCGAAACAGTGTCGTACGACTTTTTGAAATGCGTGCATGGATTTGAAACGAAACGGTACCCTGGTGCACCTCTCTCCAGCGAGGGTAAATTGAAGACCAGCCACGGTAATCCCGTTTTACCATAAAAATCCACGTGTCGAAAAAATGAAGGGTAAAAAACTTCCGAGACCCGATTGAGATTCGGATAGTCTTTTTTGGGCATTAAACAATCCATTGACTGCTGAAAGCTATCATAGCCGTAGAACTCACTGAGGCCTTCGTTTCGACTGGTTATGGCTCCCGTAGCTCTAAACGAGCCAGAAGTTATGGGCGTCCGAATAATCAATATCTACAGGGTGCAACATCCACGGTGCAAGGTGCAACATCCGTCCGAAATGGCGAAACATGTCGTACGACTTTTTGAAATGCGTGCAAGGATTTGAAACGAAACAGTACCATCGTGCACCACTCTCCAGCGATGGTAAATCAAAGACCAGCCACGGTAATCCCGTTCTACTGTAAAAATCCTCGTGTCGAAAAAATGAAGGGTAAAAAACTTCCGAGACCCGATTGGGATTCGGATAGTCTTTTTTGGGTATTAAACAATCCATCGATGGCTGAAAGCTGTCATAGCCGTAGAACTCACTGAGGCCTTCGTTTTGACTGGTTATGGCTCCCATAACTCTAAACGAGCCATAAGTTATGGTCGTCCAAATAATCGATATCTACAAGGTGCAACATCCACGGTGCAAGGTGCAACATCCGTCCGAAATAGCGAAACAGTTTCGTACGACTTTTTGAAATGCATGCAAGGATTTGAAATGAAACGGTACCATGGTGCACCACTCTCCGGCGATGGTAAATTGAAGACCAGCCACGGTAATCCCGTTTTACCATAAAAATCCACGTGTCGAAAAAACGAAGGGTAAAAAACTTCCGAGACCCGATTGAGATTCGGATAGTCTTTTTTGGGCATTAAACAATCCATTGACTGCTGAAAGCTATCGTAGCCGTAGAACTCACCGAGGCCTTCTTTTTGACTGGTTATGGCTCCCGTAACTCTAAACGAGCCAGAAGTTATGGTCGTCCGAATAATCAATATCTACAGGGTGCAACATCCACGGTGCAAGGTGCAACAGCCGTCCGAAATGGCGAAACATGTCGTACAACTTTTTGAACTGCATGCAAGGATTTGAAATGAAACAGTACATTCGTGCACCACTCTCCAGTGATGGTAAATCGAAGACCAGCCACGGTAATCCCGTTCTACGGTAAAAATCCACGTGTCGAAAAAACGAAGGGTAAAAAACTTCCGAGACCCGATTGAGATTCGGATAGTCTTTTTTGGGCATTAAACAATCCATCGACGGCTGAAAGCTGTCATAGCCGTAGAACTCACCGAGGCCTTCGTTTTAACTGGTTATGGCTCCCGTAACTCTAAACGAGCCAGAAGTTTTGGCCGTCCGAATAATCGATATCTATCGGGTGCAACATCCACGGTGCAAGGTGCAACATCCGTCCGAAATGGCGAAACAGTGTCGTACGAATTTTTGAAATGCGTGCATTGATTTGAAACGAAACGGTACCATTGTGCACCACTCTCCAGCGATGGTAAATCGAAGACCAGCCACGGTAATCCCGTTCTACCGTAAAAATCCACGTGTCGAAAAAACGAAGGGTAAAAAACTTCCTAGACCCGATTGAGATTCGGTTAGTCTTTTTTGGGTATTAAACAGTCCATTGACGGCTGAAAGCTGTCATAGCCGTAGAACTCACTGAGGCCTTCGTTTTGACGGGTTATGGCTCTCGTAACTCTAAACGAGCCAGAAGTTATGGCAGTTCGAATAATCGATATCTACAGGGTGCAACATCCACGGTGCAAGGTGCAACATCCGTCCGAAATGGCGTAACAGTGTCGTACGACTTTTTGAAATGCGCGCATGGATTTGAAACTAAACGGTACCATGGTGCACCACTCTCCAGCGATGGTAAATCGAAGACCAGCCACGGTAATCCCGTTCTACCGTAAAAATCCACGTGTCGAAAAAACGAAGGGTAAAAAACTTCCTAGACCCGATTGAGATTCGGATAGTCTTTTTTGGGCATTAAACAATCCGTTGATGGATGAAAGCAGTCATAACCGTATAACTCACTGAGGCCTTCATTTTGACTGGTTATGGCTCCAGTAACTCTAAACAAGCCAGAAGTTATGGCCGTACGAATAATCGATATCTACAGGGTGCAACATCCGTACGAAATGACGAAACAGTGTCGTGCGACTTTTTGAAATGCGTGCAAGGATTTGAAACGAAACGGTACCATGGTGCACCACTCTCCAGCAATGGTAAATTGAAGACCAGCCACGGTAATCCCGTTTTACCCGTAATAATCCATGTGCCGAAAAAACGAAGGGTAAAAAACTTTCGAGACCCGATTGAGATTCGGATAGTCTTTTTTGGGCATTGAACAATCCATTGACGGCTGAACGCTGTCATAGCCGTAGAACTCACTGAGGCCTTCGTTTTGACTGGTTATGGCTCCCGTAACTCTAAACGAGCCAGAAGTTATGACCGTCCGAATAATCTATATCTATCGGGTGCAACATCCACGGTGCAAGGTGCAACATCCGTCCGAAATGGCGAAACAGTGTCGTACGACTTTTTGAAACGCGTGCATGGATTTGAAATGAAATGGTACCATTGTGCACCACTCTCCAGCGATGGTAAATCGAAGACCAGCCACGGTAATCCCGTTCTACCGTAAAAATCCACGTGTCGAAAAAACGAAGGGTAAAAAACTTCCTAGACCCGATTGAGATTCAGATAGTCTTTTTTGGGCATTTAACAATCCATTGACGGCTGAAAGCTGTCATAGCCGTAGAACTCACTGAGGCCTTTGTTTTGACTAGTTATGGCTCCCATAACTCTAAACGAGGCAGAAATTATGGTCGTCCGAATAATCGATATCTACAGGGTGCAACATCCACGGTGCAAGGTGCAACATCCGTCCGAAATGGCGAAACAACACCGTACGAATTTTTGATATGCGTGCATGGATTTGAAACAAAACGGTACCATGGTGTACCACTCTCCAGTGATGGTAAATCGAAGACCAGCCACGGTAATCCCGTTCTACCGTAAAAATCCACATGTCGAAAAAACGAAGGGTAAAAAACTTCCTAGACCCGATTGAGATTCGGATAGTCTTTTTTGGGCATTAAACAATCCATTGACAGATGAAAGCTGTCATAGCCGTAGAACTCACTAAGGCCCTCGTTTTGACTGGTTATGGCTCCCGTAACTCTAAACGAGCCAGAAGTTATGGCCGTCCGAATAATCGATATCTACAGGGTGCAACATCCACGGTGCAAGGTTCAACATCCGTCCGAAATGGCGAAACAGTGTCGTATGACTTTTTGACATGCGTGCAAGGATTTGAAACGAAATAGTACCCTGGTGCACCACTCTCCAGCGATGGTAAATTGAAGACCAGCCACGGTAATCCCGTTTTACCGTAAAAATACACGTGTCGGAAAAACGAAGGGTAAAAAACTTCCTAGACCCGATTGAGATTCGGATAGTCTTTTTTGGGTATTAAACAGTCCATTGATGGCTGAAAGCTGTCATAGCCGTAGAACTTACCGAGGCCTTCGTTTTGACGGGTTATGGCTCCCGTAACTCTAAACGAGTCAGAAGTTATGGCCGTCCGAATAATCGATATCTACTGGGTGCAACATCCACGGTGCAAGGTGAAACATCCGTCCGAAATGGCGAAACAGTGTCGTACGACTTTTTGAAATGCGTGCATGGATTTGAAACAAAACGGTACCATGGTGCACCACTCTCCAGCGATGGTATATCGACGACCAGCCACGGTAATCCCGTTCTACCGTAAAAATCCACGTGTCGAAAAGACGAAGGGTAAAGAACTTCCGAGACCCGATTGAGATTCGGATAGTCTTTTTTGGGCATTAAACAATCCATTGACGGCTGAAAGCTGTCATAGCCGTAGAACTCACTGAGGCCTTCGTTTTGACTGGTTATGGCTCCCGTAACTCTAAACGAGCCAGAAGTTATGGCCGTCCGAATAAACGATATCTGCAGGGTGCAACATCCATGGTGCAAGGTGCAACATCCGTCCGAAATGGCGAAACAGTGTCGTACGACTTTTTCAAATGCGTGCAAGAATTTGAAACGAAACAGTACCATGGTGCACCACTCTCCAGCGATGGTAAATCGAAGACCAGCCACGGTAATCACGTTCTACCGTAAAAATCCACGTGTCGAAAAAACGAAGGGTAAAGAACTTCCGAGACCCGATTGAGATTCGGATAGTCTTTTTTGGGAATTAAGCAATCCATTGACGGCTGAAAGCTGTCACAGCCGTAGAACTCACTGAGGCCTTCGTTTTGACTGGTTATGGCTCCCGTAACTCTAAACGAGCCAGAAGTTATGGCCGTCCGAATAATCGATATCGACAGGATGCAACATCCACGGTGCATGGTGCAACATCCGTTCGAAATGGTGAAACAGTGTCGTACGACTTTTTGAAATGCATGCAAGGATTTGAAACAAAACAGTACCATGGTGCACCACTCTCCAGCGATGGAAAATTGAAGACCAGCCACGGTAATCCCGTTTTACCGTAAAAATACACGTGTCGAAAAAACGAAGGGTAAAAAACTACCTAGACCCGATTGAGATTCGGATAGTCTTTTTTGGGTATTAAGCAGTCCATTGACGGCTGAAAACTGTCATAGTCATAGAAATCACTCAGGCCTTCGTTGTGACTAGTTATGGCTCCCGTAACTCTAAACGAGCCAGAAGTTATGTCTGTCCGAATAATCGATATGTACAAGGTGCGACATCCACGGTGCAAGGTGCAGCATCCGTCCGAAATGGAGAAACAGTGTCGTCCGACATTTTGAAATGCGTGCATGGATTTGAAACGAAACGGTAGTATGGTGCACCACTCTCCAGCGATGGTAAATCGAAGACCAGCCACGGTAATCCCGTTCTACCGTAAAAATCCACGTGTCGAAAAAACGAAGGGTAAAAAACTTCCTAGACCTGATTGAGATTCGGATAGTCTTTTTTGGGCATTAAACAATCCATTGACGGCTGAAAGCAGTCATAGCCGTAGAACTCACTGAGGCCTTCGTTTTGACTGGTTATGGCTCCCGTAATTCTAAACGAGCCAGAAGTTATGGCCGTCCGAATAATCGATATCTATAGGGTGCAACATCCGTCCGAAATGGCGAAACAGTGTCGTACGACTTTTTGAAATGCGTGCAAGGATTTGAAACAAAACGGTACCTTGGTGCACCACTCTCCAGCGATGGTAAATTGAAGACCAGCCACGGTAATCCCGTTTTACCCGTAAAAATCCATGTGCCGAAAAAACGAAGTGTAAAAAACTTCCGAGACCCGATTGAGATTCGGATAGTCTTTTTTAGGCATTAAACAATCCATTGACGGCTGAACGCTGTCATAGCCGTAGAACTCACTGAGGCCTTCGTTTTGACTAGGTATGGCTCCCGTAACTCTAAATGAACCAGAAGTTATGGCCGTCCGAATAATCGATATCTATCGGGTGCAACATCCACGGTGCAAGGTGCAACATCCGTCCGAAATGGCGAAACAGTGTCGTACGACTTTTTGAAATGCGTGCATGGATTTGAAACGAAACGGTACCATTGTGCACCACTCTCCAGCGATGGTAAATCGAAGACCAGCCACCGTAATCCCGTTCTACCATAAAAATCCACGTGTCGAAAAAACGAAGGGTAAAAAACATCCTAGACCCGATTGAGATTCGGATAGTCTTTTTTGGGCATTAAACAATCCATTGACGCCTGAAAGCTGTTGTTTGTGTCAAAATTGGGAACAACACTTTTCGGAAGTTTTTGAAGAGATAATAAATGAAGAAAACAAATTAAAATGAGGATTATCTAACAAAAACTCCAAGCAACAGAAAGTAAATTGCACAGAAGACAACAACTTAGAGTGGTTCGGCGATTTGCCTACGTCCACTATGAAGTTTTGTTATTTTATTGCTCGATATTCGGAGAATACAACTTTTATATGGCTAAGTACAGCAGTTCTTAAGCAAAAATTCGATGTCAAAGGCAGCGGTGGTGCTCTGAAGCAATTCTGGCTGCGTCCGGGCGTGCTTTTTCTCTAGAAATTCTCCGATCCCCTTTCTGAATGACCAGGGGCTCTATTTATAGGTGCTGGAGGCTGATATTTCTCCTAAAATTCGAGAAGACCACTTCTGGCACGTGTGGGGGCCCACATGGCCGAATTCTGGAGATCCGGGCCCGCTTTTGGATCGATTCGACCCTTGGTTCGAATCGATCAAAAAAGTGTCCAATCGAGATGAAACTTGGCATGGACATTCTTCTATGTACGTGCAAGCTCCTGTGAAAATTTCGTAGCATTTGGACTTGTAGATCTCAAGTTATGATCGATTCAAGATTGCATTTTTAGTTGATATGCGTGCTTCGAATCCACGTTCTTCGAATCGATAGGGTCGAGTCTTTGGCTTCAGCTGCTACAACTTGATGGATTCGATGTGTTGGATTCAAGGGTTATCTTCTTTCGAATCGATGATGTTGGCATTTGTTCGAATCGATCGTTGTTAGCTACTGCAGATCGATTCGAAGTTACTTCTGTATGTTGGATTCGATGAACTCTCGCTTGATGGATTCGAAGACAGGAGCACTCTGATGGACTCGAAGACAGGAGCACTCTGATGGGTTCGAAGACAGGAACACTCTGATGGATTCGAAGACAAGAACACTCTGATGGATTCGAAACAAGGCGTGCCCTCGATGGATTCGAACCTACATTCTTTGGATGGAGTCGAACTAAGACATACATAGATGGATTCGAACGTATATATGTGAGATGGGTTCGAGGCAAGGGCTCGCCCCTGGGTTCGAAGCTATGCGTGCTCTGAGGGATTCGAACTCTGATCGATTCGAGCCTGGGTCTCTCGTATGGATTCGAAATAAGGCCTACCCTCCTTATTTTCTTTTTGCGACATCTTGAGTATACGAACTCGGATCTCCCCGAAATTTGGAACGTTGGTTTCTACAGCTTCGCTTGACGTGTCTTACCAATTGTAGCCTGATCCGGACTCGGATAAAATTCGTCGATATCTGTAGTTGCCCAACGATCATTCAAAGCTGAAGATGTATGATCCTGTTTCTTTCTGGTCCGTTCCTTGGTATCTCGGCCTTGCCAAAAGGTGGGATAACATTTGCCCCCCAAAGTACATCTTGTGTAAACATGACGTGCTTTGAAAAGCTAAAATCTAACGTCGGACAATTAGGACCTGCTCTGCTGAAAGCTGTACTCTTTATTGCTGTTATCAACTGTCGTATGATTGTGATCGGTTTTTCGTCGTTGAGACCACGACAAGATGGATATCCGATCCCTGTGAACGATAAAAATCAAATATTAGTCAAACATATGCGTATACGTGTATCGCCTTGACCTTGGTTAACTTTGCGTGATTGCAAGTTGTGGACGGTTTGGTTTGTTATTGAATCCTGCATCGGCCCTCTCCTGAACCGATTTGGGATTAGGGTTAACGTATTGTTGTTATAGCCATCTTTGATTATCCTTTTGTATCGATCCTCTCCTGAATCGGTGTAAAAGGTAGATCAGTTAATTTTTCATATCGAAGTGTGGTATTCATTCTCATCGACGGTGCTAAATGGATTCGAAGCATGCTTGTTCGAACCGATAGGGTTTCGAATTGATGGAATTGCTGGTTATGGAATAGTTTGTTCAAGTCGATAGGATTTTTCAACTCAGTCCTTATTCAAGTGCTTCGAATCGATGTTGTCCTAATGGATTCGAAGTCATGTATTTTCGAACCAATGGTCTTACCTTTGCTCAGTGTTTCATCGAATCGATGGTGCCTCGCATCGATTAAACTGGGATGAATTCGATTGTGTAAAAGATTGGAAGGTAATGGGTTCGAAGTGGAGTATGGATTCGGCCACGTGATGGATTCGAAATCACGACTTTACACTGTGATGGACTCGAGTGCAATAGGTTATCGAGCGCTTGTTCGAATCGATGGGGTTTGGCTAGTGACCAGCGGTAGGGAGTAAACACAACCGGGAGTCGAAGAGCCACGCGTTTTCTGTGGAACCCATATAAATATCCAAGGCCGTCTTCATTTTTAACTTCTTACTTTTCACTTTTTACTATGGTTATATCTCCGAATCGATCCTCCAACGCCCGATACAACTGCATTCTGCACGAATCGATCCAATTTTTCCAAATTTTTTACCTGTAATCGAATCCAATCAGGTAAGTCAAAGAATCGATCCGAGTATAGAACGATGAAAACTGAAAATTCGACATCGATTTCAATCTTTTCTTTCGAAAACCATGAGTGATAGCGAGATCTGAAATGGGTTGACTCGATGGATTTGGGGATCGAAACCATTCAAGTCGTATTGACTCTGAGTGTTATCAGGGAGAAGTGTAGGCAATGTTGGATGTCATCTTCCTTCCCTGCTTCGCATCGATTAGGCCACAAGTAGTTCGAACCGATCAAGAAGGCGAGACTTCGAATCGATGTATGAATAGGTAGTTCGAATCGATCAAGATTGCGAGACTTCGAACCGATGGATTCGAAGAACCGTGTCGATTGATTCGAGGTGATAATACCCTGATCGATTCGAAGGTGCTCAGTGTGGATCGATTCGAAGTTATGCATAGCTTATGGATTCGAAGTACTTCTCCACCCTAAAGTTGCATCGAGTCGACCTTCTTGGATTCGAGGCGCATGGATTCGAACGTCTTCGATTCGACCCGTATCGATTCGAGTCGATCGATTCGAACATTCGAACATCTGAAACTTCTGATTCTACGATTGTCTCCAACTTCTGAGCTATGACCAATTTCAAGTTTGAACTTTTTGTCGAGCTTAATGAACTTTAGCATACTTGACCCCGACGAGCTTCGGCCTTGCATAATCGAATCTAACTTGACCACTCCGTTGAAGCTCGTTGATGGCACCATGACTTAAACAAAACATAACGAATTTATTACTTGAATTGGCCAATAACTTCTGGGTGGCGTGAAAGTGACGGTCAGCGATGACGGTCGTTTTCATTCTCAAATTCCAAAGTTTCGTAGTTGGAGACCTCGTCTCATCTTGTAAAATCTGCTTAATTTTTTTTTGCTTAGCATTTGCATTGCACAACATACTCATACACTTTGCACCGCGGGAATGCATGGGTTTTTTTTACGTTTTTAATGCCACTTTCTGGTGAGTTAGTTAATTATGGAGTCTTCGAGTTCTCAATAACAAGAAGCACAAAGCTCGCCCCTTCCAGCGCTTGAGATTCCGGACATCCCTCCTGAAGTCGTAGATCCGGCCCCGGATGAATTGCCGGAGGCCATATTTATCGAAGATCCGGCTGATTCTGTTCAATCCAATATCTCAGAGTCTCTGTTGGGCCGGATATGTTCGAAACACAACATATCTCTGGACGATGTTTTATTACCCAGTGCTAGCGATAGACCACACAACCCTCCTGTGGGATATACTGCCTTCTACCGCCATGCCTGTGCGGCTGGATCTCTTCCTCCTTTTAACCAATATATCAGAGAGATGCTGTCGTATTTAGGAATCGCTCCTTCACAGCTTCATCCCAACGGGCATGCACTACTAAACAGTGTCTTCGTCATATTTATGGATTGCCTTTTTCACCCGCCAAAACCTAACGAGATCTGGCACATCTTCAACTTTAAGAGTAGGGGTGATAGCCCGTCTTTCACTTTTCTGGAGGCAGTCAGGAACTGTCAGGTCGTGACTGGGGCCTGGACCAGGCTTAGTTATTTCAAGAACGAGTGGTTTTTTGTCCGATGCCCCCCAGGGTTTGCCAAGAGATGGTTATCCAGACGTAAGCATCATAATTCGTTATTGAGTGGTCACTTTTAATACTTTACACTAATAGCCTGCCACTCTTGCAGCCATCATTTCGAGACCTACTGGTGGGCATTATAGGGGTGTTGTTCAAAGCTTTCAAAGGGTTCCTCATGACTTAAGGCACATAGATTTGCTATTGACTGATGATAACTTAAGGACATTGGGTTTGATTGAGATGGGCCAGAGTATTGTGATTGAAGGTTTGGCGAAATCGGCCTCGAGGAAGAAGAAGAAAGTGGCAAAGAGAAAACCTGGCGTTGTAATAAGAGAAATGAGCGATGATGAAAGAACGCCCACAGACACTGATATAGTAGCCGACCTTTCCCGAATAGAAGAGGGTCAGAAAGGCAAGGTTGCTGTACCTAAGCTTAAGATATGGAAGTCTGTAGTCGTAACCCGTTCCCAACCTGGGGTTACTGTTTCCAGCGCCTCTCCTTGTCAGTCCGGAGACCTTTTCACCGAGTTGGACGATATTCCCATTCCGGACTATGTATCTCTCCATCACGGGTCCGGGTTGGAAGAGCTCCGGGGAGCGCTTGATATAAGCGAATCTTTACCCGTTAGTGTAATCGACGCTTCTGGTTGGTCGGGGGGTTTGCGCATTTATACACTTTTCACAACACTTCATGACTTCCACATGCATTGCAGTGTTTTTTCTTGGTACTTAATCCAATTGTTCCTTTTTTACAGGTGTCATAGCCGTAGAACTCACTGAGGCCATTGTTTTGACTGGTTATGGCTCCCGTAACTCTAAACGAGCCAGAAGTTATGGCCGTCCGAATAATCGATATCTACAGGGTGCAACATCCACGGTGCAAGGTGCAACATCCGTCCGAAATGGCGAAACAGTGTTGTACGACTTTTTCAAATGCGCGCAAGGATTTGAAACGAAACGGTACAATGGTGCACCACTCTCCAGCTATGGTAAATCGAAGACCAGCCACGGTAACCCGTTCTACCGTAAAAATCCACGTGTCGAAAAAACGAAGGGTAAAGAACTTCCGAGACCCGATTGAGATTCGGATAGTCTTTTTTGGTCATTAAACAATCCATTGACGGATGAAAGCTGTCATAGCCGTAGAAATCACTAAGGCCTTCGTTTTGACTGGTTATGGCTCCCGTAACTCTAAACGAGCCAGAAGTTATGGCCGTCCGAATAATCGATATCTACAAGGTGCAACATCCACGGTGCAAGGTGCAACATCCGTCCGAAATGGCGAAACAGTGTCGTCCGACTTTTTGAAATACGTGCATGGATTGGAAACGAAACGGTGCCCTAGTACACCACTCTACAGCGATGGTAAATCGAAGACCAGCCACGGTAATCCCGTTCTATCGTAAAAATCCACGTGTCGAAAAAACGAGGGGTAAAAAACATCCTAGACCCGATTGAGATTCGGATAGTCTTTTTTGGGCATTAAACAATCCATTGACTGCTGAAAGCTGTCATAGACGTAGAACTCACTGAGGCCTTCGTTTTGACTGGTTATGGCTCCCGTAGATCTAAACGAGCCAGAAGTTATGGCCGTCCGAATAATCGATATCTACAGGGTGCAACATCCACGGTGCAAGGTGCAACATCCGTCCGAAATGGCGAAACAGTGTCGTACGACTTTTTCAAATGCGTGCAAGGATTTGAAACGAAACAGTACCATGGTGCACCACTCTCCAGCGATGGTAAATTGAAGACCAGCCACGGTAATCCCGTTTTACCGTAAAAATCCACGTGTCGAAAAAACGAAGGGTAAAGAACTTCCGAGACCCGATTGAGATTCGGATAGTCTTTTTTGGGCATTAAACAATCCAGTGACGGCTGAAAGCTATCATAGCCGCAGAACTCACTGAGACCTTCGTTTTAACTGGTTATGGCTCCGGTAACTCTAAACGAGCCAGAAGTTATGGCCGTCCGAATAATCGATATCTACAAGGTGCAACATCCACGGTGCAAGGTGCAACATCCGTTCGAAATGGCGAAACAGTGTCGTCCGACTTTTTGAAATGCGTGCATGTATTTGAAACGAAATGGTACTATGGTACACCACTCTCCAGCAATGGTAAATCGAAGACCAGCCACGGTAATCCCGTTCTACCTAAAAATCCACGTGTCGAAAAAACGAAGGGTAAAAAACTTCCTTGACCCGATTGAGATTCGGATAGTCTTTTATGGGCACTAAACAATCCATTGACGGCTGAAAGCTGTCATGGCCGTAGAACTCACCGAGGCCTTTGTTTTGACTGGTAATGGCTCCCGTAACTCTAAACGAGCCAGAAGTTATGGCCGTCCGAATAATCGATATCTACAGGGTTTAACATCCACGGTGCAAGGTGCAACATCCGTCCGAAATGGCGAAACAGCGTCGTACGAATTTTTGAAATGCGCGCATGGAGTACGAAACGGTACCCTGGTGCACCACTCTCCAGCAAGGGTAAATTGAAGACCAGCCACGGTAATCCCGTTTTACCATAAAAATCCACGTGTTGAAAAAACGAAGGGTAAAAATCTTCCGAGACTCGATTGAGATTCGGATAGTCTTTTTTGGGCATTAAACAATCCACTGGCTGCTGAAAGCTGTCGTAGCCGTAGAACTCACCGAGGCCTTCGTTTTGACTGGTTATGGCTCCCGTAACTCTAAACGAGCCAGAAGTTATGGCCGTCCGAATAATCAATATCTACAGGGTGCAACATCCACGGTGCAAGGTGCAACATCCGTCCGAAATGGCGAAACATGTCGTACGACTTTTTGAAATGCGTGCAAGGATTTGAAACGAAACAGTACCATCGTGCACCACTCTCCAGTGATGGTAAATCGAAGACCAGCCACGGTAATCCCGTTCTACCGTAAAAATCCACGTGTCGAAAAAACGAAGGGTAAAAAACTTCCGAGACCCGATTGAGATTCGGATAGTCTTTTTTGGGCATTAAACAATCCATTGACGGCTGAAAGCTGTCATAGCCGTAGAAATCACTGAGGCCTTCGTTTTGACTGGTTATGGCTCCCGTAACTCTAAACGAGCCAGAAGTTATGGCCGTCCGAATAATCGATATCTACAGGGTGCAACATCCACGGTGCAGGGTGCAACATCCGTCTGAAATGGCGAAACAGTGTCGTACGAATCTTTGAAATGCGTGCAAGGATTTGAAACGAAACAGTACCACGGTGCACCAATCTCCAGCGATGGTAAATTGAAGACCAGCCACGGTAATCCCGTTTTACCGTAAAAATACACGTGTCGAAAAAACGAAGGGTAAAAAACTTCCGAGACCCGATTGAGATTCGGATAGTCTTTTTTGGTCATTAAACAATCCGTTGACGGCTGAAAGCTGTCATAGCCGTAGAACTCACTGAGGCCTTCGTTTTGACTGGTTATGACTCCCATAAGTCTAAACGAGCCAGAAGTTATGGCCGTCCGAATAATCGATATCTACATGGTGCAACATCCACGGTGCAAGGTGCAACATCCGTCCGAAATGGCGAAACAGTGTCGTCCGACTTTTTGAAATGCGTGCATGGATTTGAAACGAAACGGTACCCTGGTGCACCACTCTCCAGCGATGGTAAATCGAAGACCAGCCACGGTAATCCCGTTCTACTGTAAAAATCCACGTGTCGAAAAAACGAAGGGTAAAAAACTTCCTAGACCCGATTGAGATTCGGATAGTCTTTTTTGGGCATTAAACAGTCCATTGACGGCTGAAAGCTGTCATAGCCGTAGAACTCACTCAGGCCTTCGTTTTGACTGGTTATGGCTCCCGTAGCTCTAAACGAGCCAGAAGTTATGGCCGTCCGAATAATCGATATCTACAGGGTGCAACATCCACGGTGCAAGGTGCAACATCCGTCCGAAATGGCGAAACAGTGTCGTACGACTTTTTCAAATGCGTGCAAGGATTTGAAACGAAACGGTACCCTAGTGCACCACTCTCTAGCGATGTTAAATTGAAGACCAGCCACGGTAATCCTGTTTTACCGTAAAAATCCACGTGCCGAAAAAACGAAGGGTAAAGAACTTCCGAGACCCGATTGAGATTCAGATAGTCTTTTTTGGGCATTAAACAATCCAGCGACGGCTGAAAGCTATCATAGTCGTAGAACTCACTGAGGCCTTCGTTTTGACTGGTTATGGCTCCTGTAACTCTAAACGAGCCAGAAGTTATGGCCGTCCGAATAATCGATATCTACAGGGTGCAACATCCACGGTGCAAGGTGCAACATCCGTCCGAAATGGCGAAACAGTGTCGTCCGACTTTTTGAAATGCGTGCATGAATTTGAAACGAAACGGTACCCTAGTGCACCACTCTCCAGCGATGGTAAATCGAAGACCAGCCACGGTAATCCCGTTCTACCGTAAAAATCCACGTGTCGAAAAAACGAAGGGTAAAAAACTTCCTAGACCCGGTTGAGATTCAGATAGTCTTTTTTGGGCATTAAACAATCCATTGACGGCTGAAAGCTGTCGTAGCCGTAGAAATCACTGAGGCCTTCGTTTTGACTGGTTATGGCTCCCGTAACTCTAAACGAGCCAGAAGTTATGGCCGTCCGAATAATCGATATCTACAGGGTGCAACATCCACGGTGCAGGGTGCAACATCCGTCTGAAATGGCGAAACAGTGTCGTACGACTCTTTGAAATGCGTGCAAGTATTTGAAACGAAACAGTACCATGGTGCACCACTCTCCAGCGATGGTAAATTGAAGACCAGCCACGGTAATCCCGTTTTACCGTAAAAATACACGTGTCGAAAAAACGAAGGGCAAAAAACTTCCTAGACCCGATTGAGATTCGGTTAGTCTTTTTTGGGCATTAAACAATCCATTGATGGATGAAAGCTGTCATAGCCGTAGAACTCACTGAGGCCTTCGTTTTGACGGGTTATGGCTCTCGTAACTCTAAACGAGCCAGAAGTTATGGCCGTTCGAATAATCGATATCTACAGGGTGCAACATCCACGGTGCAAGGTGCAACATCCGTCCGAAATGGCGAAACAGTGTCGTACGACTTTTTGAAATGCGTGCATGGATTTGAAACAAAACAGTACCATGGTGCACCACTCTCCAGCGATGGTAAATCGAAGACAAGCCACGGCAATCCCGTTCTACCGTAAAAATCCACGTGTCGAAAAAACAAAGGGTAAAAAACTTCCTAGACCCGATTGAGATTCAGATAGTCTTTTTTGGGCATTAAACAATCCATTGACGGATGAAAGCAGTCATAACCGTATAACTCACTGAGGCCTTCATTTTGACTGGTAATGGCTCCAGTAACTCTAAACAAGCCAGAAGTTATGGCCGTCCGAATAATCGATATCTACAGGGCGCAACATCCGTCCGAAATGGCGAAAAAGTGTCGTACGACTTTTTGAAATGCGTGCAAGGATTTGAAACGAAACGGTACCATGGTGCACCACTCTCCAGCGATGGTAAATTGAAGACCAGCCACGGTAATCCCGTTTTACCCGTAAAAATCCATGTGCCGAAAAAACGAAGGGTAAAAAACTTCCGAGACCCGATTGAGATTCGGATAGTCTTTTTTGGGTATTAAACAATCCATTGACGGCTGAACGCTGTCATAGCCGTAGAACTCACTGAGGCCTTCGTTTTGACTGGTTATGGCTCTCGTAACTCTAAACGAGCCAGAAGTTTTGGCCGTCCGAATAATCGATATCTATCGGGTGCAACATCCACGGTGTAAGTTGCAACATCCGTCCGAAATGGCGAAACAGTATCGTACGACTTTTTGAAATGCGTGCATTGATTTGAAACGAAACGGTACCATTGTGCACCACTCTCCAGCGATGGTAAATCGAAGACCAGCCATGGTAATCCCGTTCTACCGTAAAAATCCACGTGTCGAAAAAACGAAGGGTAAAAAACTTCCTAGACCCGATTGAGATTCGGATAGTCTTTTTTGGGCATTAAACAATCCATTGAGGGCTGAAAGCTGTCATAGCCGTAGATGTCACTGAGGCCTTCGTTTTGACTGGTTATGGCTCCCGTAGCTCCAAACGAGCCAGAAGTTATGGCAGTCCGAATAATCGATATCTACAGGGTGCAACATCCACGGTGCAAGGTGCAACATCCGTCCGAAATGGCGAAACAGTGTCGTACGACTTTTTCAAATGCGTGCAAGGATTTGAAACGAAACAGTACCATGGTGCACCACTCTCCAGCGATGGTAAATTGAAGACCAGCCACTGTAATCCCGTTTTACCGTAAAAATCCACGTGTCGAAAAAAACGAAGGGTAAAGAACTTCCGAGACCCGATTGAGATTCGGATAGTCTTTTTTGGGCATTAAACAATCCATTGACGGCTGAAAGCTATCATAGCCGTAGAACTCACTGAGGCCTTCGTTTTGACTGGTTATGGCTCCCGTAACTCTAAACGAGCCAGAAGTTATGGCCGTCCGAATAATCGATATCTACAAGGTGCAACATCCACGGTGCAAGGTGCAACATTCGTTCGAAATGGCGAAACAGTGTCGTCCGACTTTTTGAAATGCGTGCATGGATTTGAAACGAAACGGTACTATGGTGCACCACTCTCCAGCAATGGTAAATCGAAGACCAGCCACGGTAATCCCGTTCTACCTAAAAATCCACGTGTCGAAAAAACGAAGGGTAAAAAACTTCCTAGACCCGATTGAGATTCGGATAGTCTTTTTTGGGCATTAAACAATCCATTAACGACTGAAAGCTGTCATGGCCGTAGAACTCACCGAGGCCTTTGTTTTGACTGGTAATGGCTCCCGTAACTCTAAACGAGCCAGAAGTTATGGCTGTCCGAATAATCGGTATCTACAGGGTGCAACATCCACGGTGCAAGGTGTAACATCCGTCCGAAATGGCGAAACAGTGTCGTATGACTTTTTGAAATGCGTGCATGGATTTGAAACGAAACGGTACCCTGGTGCACCACTCTCCAGCAAGGGTAAATTGAAGACCAGCCACGGTAATCCCGTTTTACCACAAAAATCCACGTGTCGAAAAAACGAAGGGTAAAAAACTTCCGAGACCCGATTGAGATTCGGATAGTCTTTTTTGGGCATTAAACAATCCACTGACTGCTGAAAGCTGTCGTAGCCGTAGAACTCACCGAGGCCTTCGTTTTGACTGGTTACGGCTCCCGTAACTCTAAACGAGCCAGAAGTTATGGCCGTCCGAATAATCAATATCTACAGGGTGCAACATCCACGGTGCAAGGTGCAACATCCGTTCGAAATGGCGAAACATGTCGTTCGACTTTTTGAAATGCGTGCAAGGATTTGAAACGAAACAGTACCATCGTGCACCACTCTCCAGTGATGGTAAAACGAAGACCAGCCACGGTAATCCCGTTCTACCGTAAAAATACACGTGTCGAAAAAACGAAGGGTAAAAAACTTCCTAGACCCGATCGAGATCCGGATAGTCTTTTTTGGGCATTAAACATTCCATTGACGGCTGAAAGCTGTCATAGCCGTAGAACTCATTGAGGCCTTCGTTTTGACTGGTTATGGCTCCCGTAACTCTAAACGAGCCAGAAGTTATGGCCGTCCGAATAATCGATATCTACAAGGTGCAACATCCACGGTGCAAGGTGCAACATCCGTCCAAAATGGCGAAACAGCGTCGTACGACTTTTTGAAATGCGTGCAAGGATTTGAAACGAAACAGTACCATGGTGCACCACTCTCCAGCGATGGTAAATTGAAGACCAGCCACGGTAATCCCGTTTTACCGTAAAAATACACGTGTCGAAAAAACGAAGGGTAAAAAACTTCCTAGACCCGATTGAGATTCGGATAGTCTTTTTTGGGTATTAAACAGTCCATTGATGGCTAAAAGCTGTCATAGTCGTAGAACTCACTGAGGCCTTCGTTTTGATGGGTTATGCCTCCCGTAACTCTAAACGAGTCAAAAGTTATGGTCGTCCGAATAATCGATATCTACAGGGTGCAACATCCACGGTGCAAGGTGCAACATCCGTCCGAAATGGCGAAACAGTGTCGTACGACTTTTTGAAATGCGTGCATGGATTTGAAACAAAACAGTACCATGGTGCACCACTCTCCAGCGATGGTAAATCGAAGACAAGCCACGGTAATCCCGTTCTACCGTGAAAATCCACGTGTCGAAAAAACGAAGGGTAAAAAACTTCCTAGCCCCGATTGAGATTCAGATAGTCTTTTTTGGGCATTAAACAATCCGTTGACGGATGAAAGCAGTCATAACCGTATAACTCACTGAGGCCTTCATTTTGACTGGTTATGGCTCCAGTAACTCTAAACAAGCCAGAAGTTATGGCCGTCCGAATAATCGATATCTGCAGGGTGCAACATCCGTTCGAAATGGCGAAACAGTGTCGTACGACTTTTTGAAATACGTGCAAGGATTTGAAACGAAACGGTACCATGTTGCACCACTCTCCAGCGATGGTAAATTGAAGACCAGCCACGGTAATCCCGTTTTACCCGTAAAAATCCATGTGCCGAAAAAACGAAGGGTAAAAAACTTCCGAGACCCGATTGAGATTCGGATAGTCTTTTTTGGGCATTAAACAATCCATTGACGGCTGAACGCTGTCATAGCCGTAGAACTCACTGAGGCCTTCGTTTTGACTGGTTATGGCTCCCGTAACTCTAAACGAGCCAGAAGTTATGGCCGTCCGAACAATCGATATCTATCGGGTGCAACATCCACGGTGCAAGGTGCAACATCCGTCCGAAATGGCGAAACAGTGTCGTACGACTTTTTGAAATGCGTGCATGGATTTGAAACGAAACGGTACCATTATGCACCACTCTCCAGCGATGGTAAATCGAAGACCAGCCACGGTAATCCCGTTCTACCGTAAAAATCCACGTGTCGAAAAAACGAAGGGTAAAAAACTTCCTAGACCCGATTGAGATTCGGATAGTCTTTTTTGGGCATTAAATAATCCATTGACGGCTGAAAGCTGTCATAGCCGTAGAACTCACTGAGGCCTTCGTTTTGACTAGTTATGGCTCCCGTAACTCTAAATGAGCCAGAAGTTATGGCGTCCGAATAATCGATATCTACAGGGTGCAACATCCACGGTGCAAGGTGCAAAATTCGTCCGAAATGGTGAAACAGTACCATACGAATTTTTGATATGCGTGCATGGATTTGAAACAAAACGGTACCATGGTGCACCACTCTCCAGCGATGGTAAATCGAAGACCAGCCACGGTAATCCCGTTCTACCATAAAAATCCACGTGTCGAAAAAACGAAGGGTAAAAAACTTCGTAGACCTGATTGAGATTCGGATAGTCTTTTTTGGGCATTAAACAATCCATTGACAGCTAAAAGCTGTCATAGCCGTAGAACTCACTGAGGCCCTCGTTTTGACTTGTTATGGCTCCCGTAACTCTAAACGAGCCAGAAGTTATGGCCGTCCGAATAATCGATATCTACAGGGTGCAACATCCACGGTGCAAGGTGCAACATCCGTCCGAAATGGCGGTACAGTGACGTACGACTTTTTGAAATGCGTGCAAGGATTTGAAACTAAACAGTACCCTGGTGCGCCACTTTCCAGCGATGGTAAATTGAAGACCACCCACGGTAATCCCGTTTTACCGTAAAAATACACGTGTCGAAAAAACGAAGGGTAAAAAATTTCCTGGACCCGATTGAGATTCGGATAGTCTTATTTGAGTATTAAACAGTCCATTGACGGCTGAAAGCTGTCATAGCCGTAGAACTCACTGAGGCCGTCGTTTTGACGGGTTATGGCTCACGTAACTCTAAACGAGTCAGAAGTTATGGCCGTCCGAATAATCGATATCTACAGGGTGCAACATCCACTGTGCAAGGTGCAACATCCGTCCGAAATAGCGAAACGGTGTCGTACGACTTTTTGAAATGCGTGCATGGATTTGAAACAAAACGGTACCATGGTGCACCACTCTCCAGATATGGTATATCGAAGACCATCCACGGTAATCCCGTTCTACCGTAAAAATCCACGTGTCGAAAAAACGAAGGGTAAAAAACTTCCTAGACCCGATTGAGATTCGAATAGTCTTTTTTGGGCATTAAACAATCCATTGACGGATGAAAGCAGTCATAAACCTACAACTCACTGAGGCCTTCATTTTTACTAATTATGGCTCCAGTAACTCTAAACGAGCCAGAAGTTATGGCCGTCCGAATAATCGATATCTACAGGTTGCAACATCCACGGTGCAAGGTGCAACATCCGTCCGAAATGGCGAAACAGTGTCGTACGACTTTTTGAAATGCGTTCAAGGATTTGAAACGAAATGGTACCATGGTGCACCACTCTCCAGCGATGGTAAATTGAAGATCAGCCACGGTAATCCCGTTTTACCCGTAAAAATCCACGTGAGAAAAAAACGAAGGGTAAAAAACTTCCGAGACCCGATTTAGATTCGGATAGTCTTTTTTGGGCATTAAACAATCCATTGATGACTGAACGCTGTCATTGCCGTAGAACTCACTGATGCCTTCGTTTTGACTGGTTATGGCTCCCGTAACTCTAAACGGGCCAGAAGTAATGGCCGTCCGAATAATCGATATCCATCGGGTGCAACATCAACGGTGCAAGGTGCAACATCCGTCCGAAATGGCCAAACAGTGTCGTACGACTTTTTGAAATGCGTGCATGGATTTGAAACGAAACGGTACCGTTGTGTACCACTCTCCAGCGATGGTAAATCGAAGACCAGCCACGGTAATCCCGTTCTACCGTAAAAATACACGTGTCGAAAAAACGAAGGGTAAAAAACTTCCTAGACCCGATTGAGATTCGGATTGTCTTATTTGGGCATTAAACAGTCCATTGACGGCTGAAAGCGGTCATAACCGTAGAAATCACTGAGGCCTTCGTTTTGACTGGTTATGGCTCCCGTAACTCTAAACGAGCCAGAAGTTATGGCCGTCCGAATAATCGATATCTACAGGGTGCAACATCCACGGTGCAAGGTGCAACATCCGTCCGAAATGGTGAAACAGTGTCGTACGACTTTTTGAAATGTGTGCATGGATTTGAAATGAAACGGTACCATGGTGCACAACTCCCCAGCGAAGGTAAATCGAAGACCAGCCACGGTTATCCCGTTCTACCGTGAATTATGGCTTTGTTTTGACTGGTTATGGCTTCCGTAACTCAAAACGAGCCAGAATTATGGCCGTCCGAATAATCGATATCGACAGGGTGCAACATCCACGGTGCAAGGGGCAACATCCGTCCGAAATGGCGTAACAGTGTCGTACGAATTTTTGAAATGCGTGCATGGATTTGAAACAAAACGGTACCCTAGTGTACCACTCTCCAGCGAGGGCAAATTGAAGACCAGCCACGGTAATTCTGTTTTACCATAAAAATCCACGTGTCGAAAAAACGAAGGGTAAAAAAATTCCGAGACCCGATTGAGATTCGGATACTCTTTTTTGGAAATTAAACAATCCATTGACGGCTGAAAGCTATCGTAGCCATAGAACTCACTGAGGCCTTCGTTTTGACTAGTTATGGCTCCCGTAACTCTAAACGAGCCAGAAGTTATGGTCGTCCGAATAATCGATATCTACAGGGTGCAACATCCACGGTGCAAGGAGCAACATCTGTCCGAAATGGCGAAACAGTGTCGTACGACTTTTTGAAATGCGTGCACGGATTTGAAACGAAACGGTACCATGGTGCACCACTGTCCAGCGATGGAAAATCGAAGACCAGCCACGGTAATCCCGTTCTACCGTAAAAATCCACGTGTCGAATAGACGAAGGGTAAAAAACTTCCTAGACCCGATTGAGATTCGGATAGTCTTTTTTGGGCATTAAACAATCAATTGACGAATGAAAGCAGTCATAACCATATAACTTACTAAGGCCTTCGTTTTGACTGGTTATGGCTCCCGTAACTCTAAACGAGCCAGAAGTTATGGCCGTCCGAATAATCGATATCTACAGGGTGCAACATCCACGGTGCAAGGTGCAACATCCGTCCGAAATGGCGAAACAGTGTCGTACGACTTTTTGAAATGCGTGCAAGGATTTGAAACGAAACGGTACCACGGTGCACCACTCTCCAGTGATGGTAAATAGAAGACCAGCCACGGTAATCCCGTTTTACCCGTAAAATTCCACGTGTCGAAAAAACGAAGGGTAAAAAACTTCCGAGACCCGATTGAGATTCAGATAGTCTTTTTTGGGCATTAAACAATCCATTGATGGATGAACGCTGTCATAGCCATAGAACTCACTGAGGCCTTCGTTTTGGCTGGCTATGGCTTCCGTAACTCTAAACGTGCCAGAAGTTATGGCCGTCCGAATAATCGATATCTATAGGGTGCAACATCCACGGCGCAAGGTGCAACATCCGTCCGAAATGGCGAAACAGTGTCGTACGACTTTTTGAAATGCGTGCATGGATTTTAAATGAAACGGAACCATTGTGCACCACTCTCCAGCGATGCTAAATCGAAGACCTGCCACAGTAATCCCGTTCTACCGTAAAAATCCACGTGTCGAAAAAACGAAGGGTAAAAAACTTCCTAGACCCGATTGTGATTCGGATAGTCTTTTTTGGGCATTAAACAATCCATAGATGGCTGAAAGCTGTCATAGCCGTAGAACTCACCGAGGACTTCGTTTTGACTGGTTATGGCTCCCGTAACTCTAAACGAGGCAGAAGTTATGGCCGTCCGAATAATCGATATCCACAGGGTGCAACATCCACGGTGCAAGGTGCAACATCCGTCCGAAATGGAAAAACAGTGTCGTACGACTTTTTGAAATGCGTGCAAGGATTTGAAATGAAACAGTGCCATGGTGCACCACTCTCCAGCGATGTTAAATCGACGACCAGCCACGGTAATCCCGTTCTACCGTAAAAATCCACGTGTCGAAAAAACAAAGGGTAAAGAACTTCCGAGACTCGATTGAGATTCGGATAGTCTTTTTTGGGCATTAAACAATCCATTGACGGCTGAAAGCTGTCATGGTCATAGAACTCACTGAGGCCTTCGTTTTGACTGGTTATGCCTCCCATAACTCTAAACGAGCCAGAAGTTATGGCCGTCCGAATAATCGATATCTACAGGGTGCAACATCCACGGTGCAAGGTGCAACATCCGTCCGAAATGGCGAAACAGTGTCGTACGAATTTTTGAAATGCGTGAATGGAATTGAAAGGAAACGGTACCCTGGTCCACCACTCTCCAGCGATGGTAACATGATGACCAGCCACGGTAATCCCGTTTTACCGTAAAAATCCACGTGTCGAAAAAAGAAGGGTAAAAAACTTCCGAGACCCGATTGAGATTCGGATAGTCTTTCTTGGGCATTAAACAGTCCATTGACGGCTGAAAGCTGCCATAGCCGTAGAACTCACAGAGGACTTCGTTTTGACTGGTTATGGCTCCCGTAACTCTAAACGAGCCAGAAGTTATGGGCGTCCGAATAATCGATATCTACAGGTTGCAACATCCACGGTGCAAGGTGCAACATCCGTCCAAAATGGCGAAACAGTGTCGTACGACTTTTTGAAATGCGTGCAAGGATTTGAAACGAAACAATACCATGGTGCACCACTCTCCAGCGATGGTAAATCGAAGACCAGCCACGGTAATCCCGTTCTACCGTAAAAATCCACGTGTTGAAAAAACGAAGGGTAAAGAACTTCCCAGACCCGATTGAGATTCGGATAGTATTTTTTGGGCATTAAACAATCCATTGACGGATGAAAGCTGTCATAGTCGTAGAACTCACTGAGGCCTTTGTTTTGACTGGTTATGACTCCCATAACTCTAAACGAGCCAGAAGTTATGGCCGTCCGAATAATCGATATCTACAAGGTGCAACATCCACGGTGCAAGGTGCAACATCCGTCCGAAATGGCGAAACAGTGTCGTCCCACTTTTTGAAATGCGTGCATGGATTTGAAATGAAACGGTACTATGGTGCACCACTCTCCAGCGATGGTAAATCGAAGACCAGCCACGATAATCCCGTTCTACCGTAAAAATCCACGTGTCGAAAAAACGAAGGGTAAAAAACTTCCTAGACCCGATTGAGATTCGGATAGTCTTTTTTGGGCACTAAACAATCCATTGACGACTAAAAGCGATCATAGCCATAGAACTCACTGAGGCCTTCGTTTTGACAGGTTATGGCCCCCGTAACTCTAAACGAGCCGGAAGTTATGGCCGTCCGAATAATCGATATCTACAGGGTGCAACATCCACGGTGCAAGGTGCAACATCCGTCCGAAATGGCGAAACAGTGTCGTACGAATTTTTGAAATGCGTGCATGGATTTTAAACGAAACGATACCCTGGTGCACCACTCTCCGGCGATGGTAAATCGAAAACCAGCCACGGTAATCCCGTTCTACCGTAAAAATCCACGTTTCAAAAAAACGAAGGGTAAAAACTTTCTAGACCCGATTGAGATTCGGATAGTCTTTTTTGGGCATTAAACAATCCATTGACGGCTGAAAGCTGTCATAGCCGTAGAACTCACAGAGGCCTTCGTTTTGACTAGTTATGGTTCCCGTAACTCTAAATGAGCCAGAAGTTATGGCCGTCCGAATAATCGATATCTACAGGGTGCAACATCCACGGTGCAAGGTGCAACATCCATCCGAAATGGCGAAACAGTGTCGTACGACTTTTTCAAATGCGTGCAAGGATTTGAAACGAAACAGTACCATGGTGCACCACTCTCCAGCGATGGTAAATCGAAGACCAGCCACGGTAATCCCGTTCTACCGTAAAGATCCACGTGTCGAAAAAACGAAGGGTAAAGAACTTCCGAGACCCGATTGAGATTCAGATAGTCTTTTTTCGGCATTAAACAATCCATTGACGGCTGAAAGCTGTCATAGCCATAGAACTCACTGAGGCCTTCGTTTTGACTGGTTATGGCTCCCGTAACTCTAAACGAGCCAGAAGTTATGGCCGTCCGAATAATCGATATCTACAGGGTGCCACATCCACGGTGCAAGGTGCAACATCCGTCCGACTTTTTGAAATGCGTGCGTGGATTTGAAACGAAACGGTACCCTGGTGCACCACTATCCAGCGATGGTAAATCGAAGACCAGCCACAGTAATCCCGTTCTACCGTAAAAATCCACGTGTCGAAAAAACGAAGGGTAAAAAACTTCCTAGACCCGATTGAGATTCGGATAGTCTTTTTTGGACAATAAACAATCTATTGACGGCTGAAAGCTGTCATAGCCGTAGAACTCACTAGGCCTTCGTTTTGACTGGTTATGGCTCCCGTTACTCTAAATGAGCCAGAAGTTATGGCCGTTCGAATAATCGATATCTACAGGGTGCAACATCCACGGTGCAAGCTGCAACATCCGTCCGAAATGGCGAAACAGTGTCGTACGACTTTTTCAAATGCGTGCAAGGATTTGAAACGAAACAGTACCATGGTGCACCACTTTCCAGCGATGGTAAATCGAAGACCAGCCACGGTAATCCCGTTCTACCGTAAAGATCCACGTGTCGAAAAAACGAAGGGTAAAAAACTTCCGAGACCCGATTGAGATTCAGATAGTCTTTTTTGGGCATTAAACAATCCATTGACGGCTGAAAGCTGTCATAGCCGTAGAACTCACTGACGGCTTCATTTTGACTGGTTATGTCTCCCATAACATCTAAACGAGCCAGAAGTTACGGCCGTCCGAATAATCGATATCTACAGGGTGCAACATCCACGGTGCAAGGTGTAACATCCGTCCGAAATGGCGAAACAGTATCGTACGACTTTTTGAAATACGTGCAAGGATTTGAAACGAAACAGTACCATGGTGCACCACTCTCCAGCGATGGTAAATCGAAGACCAGCCACGGTAATCCCGTTCTACCGTAAAAATCCACGTGTCGAAAAAACGAAGGGTAAAGAACTTCCGAGACCCGATTGAGATTCGGATAGTCTTTTTTGGGCATTAAACAATCCATTGACGGTTGAAAGCTGTCATAGTCCTAGAACTCACTGAGGCCTTCGCTTTGACTGGTTATGGCTCCCATAACTCTAAACGAGCCAGAAGTTATGGCCGTCCGAATAATCGATATCTACAAGGTGCAACATCCACGGTGCAAGGTGCAACATCCGTCCGTAATGGCGAAACAGTGTCGTCCGACTTTTTGAATTGCGTGCATGGATTTGAAACGAAACGGTGCTATGGTTCACCACTCTTCAGCGATGGTAAATCGAAGACCAGCCACGGTAAAAGCGATCATAGCCATAGAACTCACTGAGGCCTTCGTTTTGACAGGTTATGGCCCCCGTAACTCTAAACGAGCCGGAAGTTATGGCCGTCCGAATAATCGATATCTACAGGGTGCAACATCCACGGTGCAAGGTGCAACATCCGTCCGAAATGGCGAAACAGTGTCGTACGAATTTTTGAAATGCGTGCATGGATTTTAAACGAAACGATACCCTGGTGCACCACTCTCCGGCGATGGTAAATCGAAAACCAGCCACGGTAATCCCGTTCTACCGTAAAAATCCACGTTTCAAAAAAACGAAGGGTAAAAACTTTCTAGACCCGATTGAGATTCGGATAGTCTTTTTTGGGCATTAAACAATCCATTGACGGCTGAAAGCTGTCATAGCCGTAGAACTCACAGAGGCCTTCGTTTTGACTAGTTATGGTTCCCGTAACTCTAAATGAGCCAGAAGTTATGGCCGTCCGAATAATCGATATCTACAGGGTGCAACATCCACGGTGCAAGGTGCAACATCCATCCGAAATGGCGAAACAGTGTCGTACGACTTTTTCAAATGCGTGCAAGGATTTGAAACGAAACAGTACCATGGTGCACCACTCTCCAGCGATGGTAAATCGAAGACCAGCCACGGTAATCCCGTTCTACCGTAAAGATCCACGTGTCGAAAAAACGAAGGGTAAAGAACTTCCGAGACCCGATTGAGATTCAGATAGTCTTTTTTCGGCATTAAACAATCCATTGACGGCTGAAAGCTGTCATAGCCATAGAACTCACTGAGGCCTTCGTTTTGACTGGTTATGGCTCCCGTAACTCTAAACGAGCCAGAAGTTATGGCCGTCCGAATAATCGATATCTACAGGGTGCCACATCCACGGTGCAAGGTGCAACATCCGTCCGACTTTTTGAAATGCGTGCGTGGATTTGAAACGAAACGGTACCCTGGTGCACCACTATCCAGCGATGGTAAATCGAAGACCAGCCACAGTAATCCCGTTCTACCGTAAAAATCCACGTGTCGAAAAAACGAAGGGTAAAAAACTTCCTAGACCCGATTGAGATTCGGATAGTCTTTTTTGGACAATAAACAATCTATTGACGGCTGAAAGCTGTCATAGCCGTAGAACTCACTAGGCCTTCGTTTTGACTGGTTATGGCTCCCGTTACTCTAAACGAGCCAGAAGTTATGGCCGTTCGAATAATCGATATCTACAGGGTGCAACATCCACGGTGCAAGCTGCAACATCCGTCCGAAATGGCGAAACAGTGTCGTACGACTTTTTCAAATGCGTGCAAGGATTTGAAACGAAACAGTACCATGGTGCACCACTTTCCAGCGATGGTAAATCGAAGACCAGCCACGGTAATCCCGTTCTACCGTAAAGATCCACGTGTCGAAAAAACGAAGGGTAAAAAACTTCCGAGACCCGATTGAGATTCAGATAGTCTTTTTTGGGCATTAAACAATCCATTGACGGCTGAAAGCTGTCATAGCCGTAGAACTCACTGACGGCTTCATTTTGACTGGTTATGTCTCCCATAACATCTAAACGAGCCAGAAGTTACGGCCGTCCGAATAATCGATATCTACAGGGTGCAACATCCACGGTGCAAGGTGTAACATCCGTCCGAAATGGCGAAACAGTATCGTACGACTTTTTGAAATACGTGCAAGGATTTGAAACGAAACAGTACCATGGTGCACCACTCTCCAGCGATGGTAAATCGAAGACCAGCCACGGTAATCCCGTTCTACCGTAAAAATCCACGTGTCGAAAAAACGAAGGGTAAAGAACTTCCGAGACCCGATTGAGATTCGGATAGTCTTTTTTGGGCATTAAACAATCCATTGACGGTTGAAAGCTGTCATAGTCCTAGAACTCACTGAGGCCTTCGCTTTGACTGGTTATGGCTCCCATAACTCTAAACGAGCCAGAAGTTATGGCCGTCCGAATAATCGATATCTACAAGGTGCAACATCCACGGTGCAAGGTGCAACATCCGTCCGTAATGGCGAAACAGTGTCGTCCGACTTTTTGAATTGCGTGCATGGATTTGAAACGAAACGGTGCTATGGTTCACCACTCTTCAGCGATGGTAAATCGAAGACCAGCCACGGTAATCCTGTTCTACCGTAAAAATCCACGTGTCGAAAAAAGGAAGGGTAAAAAACTTCCTAGACCCGATTGAGATTCGGATAGTCTTTTTTGGGCATTAAACAATCCATTGACGGCTGAAAGCTGTCATATCCATAGAACTCACTGAGGCCTTCGTTTTGACTGGTTATGGCTCCCGTAACTCTAAACGAGCCAGAAGTTATGGCCGTCCGAATAATCGATATCTACAGGGTGCAACATCCACGGTGCAAGGTGCAACATCCGTCCGAAATGGCGAAACAGTGTCGTACGTCTATTTCAAATGCGTGCAAGGATTTGAAACGAAACAGTACCATGGTGCACCACGCTCCAGTGATGGTAAATCGAAGACCAGCCACGGTAATCGCGTTATACCGTAAAGATCCACGTGTCGAAAAAACGAAGGGTAAAGAACTTCCGAGACCCGATTGAGATTCGGATAGTCTTTTTTGGGCATTAAACAATCCATTGACGGCTGAAAGCTGTCATAGTCGTAGAACTCACTGAGGCCTTCTTTTTGACCGGTTATGGCTCCCATAACTATAAACGAGCCAGAAGTTATGGCCGTCCGAATAATCGATATCTACAGGGTGCAACATCCACGGTGCAGGTGCTACATCCGTCCGAAATAACGTAACAGTGTCGTACGAATTTTTGAAATACGTGCATGGAGTTGAAACAAAATGGTACCATGGTGCACCACTCTCCAGCGATGGTAAATCGAAGACCAGCCACGGTAATCCCGTTCTACCGTAAAAATCCACGTGTCGAAAAAACGAAGGGTAGAAAACTTCCTAGACGCGATTGACATTCGGATAGTCTTTTTTGGGCATTAAACAATCCATTGACGGCTGAAAGCTGTCATAGCCATAGAACTCACTGAGGCCTTCGTTTTGAAAGGTTATGGCTCTCGTAACTCAAAACGAGCCCGAAGTTATGGCCGTCCGAATAATCTATATCTACAGGGTGCAACATCCACGGTGCAAGGTGCAACATCCGTCCGAAATGGCGAAACAGTGTCGTACGAATTTTTGAAATGCGTGCATGGATTTGAAACGAAACGGTACCCTAGTGCACCACTCTCCAGCGATGGTAAATCGAAGACCAGCAACGGTAATCCCGTTCTACCGTAAAAATCCACGTGTCAAAAAAACGAAGGGTAAAAAACTTCCTAGACCCGATTGAGATTCGGATAGTCTTTTTTGGGCGTTAAACAATTCATTGACGGCTGAAAGCTGTCATAGCGGTAGAACTCACTGAGGCCTTCGTTTTGACTAGTTATAGCTCCCGTAACTCTAAACGAGCCCGAAGTTATGGCCGTCCGAATAATCGATATCTACAGGGTGCAACATCCACGGTGCTAGGTGCAACATCCGTCCGAAATGGCGAAACAGTGTCGTACGACTTTTTGAAATGCGTGCAAGGATTTGAATCGAAACAGTACCATGGTGCACCACTCTCAAGCGATGGTAAATCGAAGACCAGCCACGGTAATCCCGTTCTACCGTAAAGATCCACGTGTCGAAAAAATGAAGGGTAAAGAACTTCCGAGACCCGATTGAGATTCGGATAGTCTTTTTTGGGCATTAAACAATCCATTGACGGCAGAAAGCTTTCATAGCCATAGAACACACTGAGGCCTTCGTTTTGACTGGTTATGGCTCCCGTAACTCTAAACGAGCCAGAAGTTATGGCCGTCCGAATAATCGATATCTACAGGGTGCAACATCCACGGTGCAAGGTGCAACATCCGTCCGACTTTTTGAAATGCGTGCATGTATTTGAAATGAAACGGTACCATGGTGCACCACTCTCCAGCGATGGTAAATCGAAGACCAGCCACGGTAATCCCGTTCTACCGTAAAAATCCACGTGTCAAAAAAACGAAGGGTAAAAAACTTCCAAGACCCGATAGAGATTCGGATAGTCTTTTTTGGGCACTAAACAATCCATTGACGATTGAAATCTGTCATAGCCGTAGAACTCACTGAGGCCTTCGTTTTGACTAGTTATGGCTCCCGTAACTCTAAACGAGCCAGAAGTTATGGCCGTCCGAATAATCGATATCTACAGGGTGCAACATCCACGGTGCAAGGTGCAACATCCGTCCGAAATGGCGAAACAGTGTCGTATGACTTTTTCAAATGCGTGCAAGGATTTGAAACGAAACAGTACCATGGTGCACCACTCACTGGCGATGGTAAATCGAAGGCCAGCCACGGTAATCCCGTTCTACCGTAAAGATCCATGTGTCGAAAAAACGAAGGGTAAAGAACTTCCGAGACCCGAATGAGATTCGGATAGTCTTTTTTGGGCATTAAACAATCCATTGACGGCTGAAAGCTGTCATAGCCATAGAACTCACTAAGGCTTTCGTTTTGACTGGCTATGGCTCCCGTAACTCTAAACGAGCCAGAAGTTATGGCCGTCCGAATAATCGATATCTACACGGTGCAACATCCACGGTGCAAGGTGCAACATCCGTCCGAAATGGCGAAACATTGTCGTACGACTTTTTGAAATGCGTGCAAGGATTTGAAACAAAACAGTACCACGGTGCACCACTCTCCAGCGATGGTAAATCAAAGACCAGCCACGGTAATCCCGTTCTATCGTAAAAATCCACGTGTCGAAAAAACGAAGGGTAAAGAACTTCCGAGACCCGATTGAGATTCGGATAGTCTTTTTTGGGCATTAAACAACCATTGACGGCTGAAAGCTGTCATAGCCATAGAACTCACTGAGGCCTTCGTTTTGAAAGGTTATGGCTCTCGTAACTCAAAACGAGCCCGAAGTTATGGCCGTCCGAATAATCTATATCTACAGGGTGCAACATCCACGGTGCAAGGTGCAACATCCGTCCGAAATGGCGAAACAGTGTCGTACGAATTTTTGAAATGCGTGCATGGATTTGAAACGAAACGGTACCCTAGTGCACCACTCTCCAGCGATGGTAAATCGAAGACCAGCAACGGTAATCCCGTTCTACCGTAAAAATCCACGTGTCAAAAAAACGAAGGGTAAAAAACTTCCTAGACCCGATTGAGATTCGGATAGTCTTTTTTGGGCGTTAAACAATCCATTGACGGCTGAAAGCTGCCATAGCGGTAGAACTCACTGAGGCCTTAGTTTTGACAGGTTATGGCTCCCGTAACTCTAAACGAGCCAGAAGTTATGGCCATCCGAATAATCTATATCTACAGGGTGCAACATCCACGGTGCAACATCCGTCCGAAATTTCGAAACAGTGTCGTACGAATTTTTGAAATGCGTGCAGGGATTTGAAACGAAATGGTACCCTGGTGCACCACTCTCCAGTGATGGTAAATCGAAGACCAGCCACGGTAATCCGTTCTACCGTAAAAATCCAAGTGTCGAAAAAACGAAGGGTAAAAAACTTCCTAGACCCGATTGAGATTCGGATAGTCTTTTTTGGGCATTAAACAATCCATTGACGGCTGAAAGCTGTCATAGCCATAGAACTCACTAAGGCCTTCGTTTTCACTCGTTATGGCTCCCGTAACTCTAAATGAGCCAGAAGTTACGGCCGTCCGAATAATCGATATCTACAGGGTGCAACATCCCCGGTGCAAGGTGCAACATCCGTACGAAATGGCGAAACAATGTCATACGACTTTTGCAAATGCGTGCAAGGATTTGAAACGAAACAGTACCATGGTGCACCACTCTCCAGCGATGGTAAATCGAAGACCAGCCACGGTAATCCCGTTCTACCGTAAAGATCCACGTGTCAAAAAACGAAGGGTAAAGAACTTCCGAGACCTGATTGAGATTCAGATAGTTTTTTTTGGGCATTAGACAATCCATTGACGGATGAAAGCAGTCATAGCCATAGAACTCACTGAGGCCTTCGTTTTGACTGGTTATTGCTCCCGTAACTCTAAACGAGCCAGAAGTTATGGCCGTCCGAATAATCGATATCCACAGGGTGCAACATCCACGGTGCAAGGTGCAACATCCGTACGACTTTTTGAAATGCGTGCATGGATTTGAAACGAAACGGTACACTGGTGTGCCACTCTCCAGCGATGGTAAATCGAAGACCAGCCACGGTAATCCCGTTCTACCGTAAAAATCCACGTGCCGAAAAAACGAAGGGTAAAAAACTTCCTAGACCCGATTGAGATTCGGATAGTCTATTTTGGGCACTAAACAATCCATTGACGGCTGAAAGCTATCATAGCCGCAGAACTCACTGAGGCCTTCGTTTTGACTGGTTATGGCTCCCGTAATTCTAAACGACCCAGAAGTTATGGCCGTCCGAATAATCGATATCTACAGGGTGCAACATCCACGGTGCAAGGTGCAACATCCGTACGAAATGGCGAAACAGTGTCTTACGACTTTTTCAAATGCGTGCAAGGATTTGAAACGAAACAGTACCATGGTGCACCACTCTCCAGCGATGGTAAATCGAAGACCAACCACGGTAATCTCGTTCTACCGTAAAGATCCACGTGTCGAAAAAACGAAGGGTAAAGAACTTCCGAGACCCGATTGAGATTCGGATAGTCTTTTTTGGGCATTAAACAATCCATTGACGGTTGAAAGATTTCATAACCGTAGAACACACCGAGGACTTCGTTTTGACTGGTTATGGCTCCCGTAACTCTAAACGAGCCAGAAGTTATGGCCGTCCGAATAATCGATATCTACAGGGTGCAACATCCACGGTGCAAGGTGCAACATCCGTCCGACTTTTTGAAATGCGTGCATGGATTTGAAACGAAACGGTACCCTGGTGCACCACTCTCTAGTGATGGTAAATCGAAGACCAGCCACAGTAATCCCGTTCTACCGTAAAAATCCACGTGTCGAAAAAACGAAGGGTAAAAAACTTCCTAGACCAGATTGAGATTCGGATAGTCTTTTTTGGGTACTAAACAATCCATTGACGGCTGAAAGCTGTCATAGTCGTAGAACTCACTGAGGCCTTCATTTTGACTGGTTATGGCTCCCGTAACTCTAAATGAGCCAGAAGTTATAGCCATCCGAATAATCGATATCTACAGGGTGCAACATCCAGGGTGCAAGGTGCAATATCCGTCCGAAATGGCGAAACAGTGTCGTACGACTTTTTCAAATGCGTGCAAGGATTTGAAACGAAACAGTACCATGGTGCACCACTCTCCAGCGATGGTAAATTGAAGACCAGCCACGGTAATCCCGTTTTACCGTAAAAATCCACGTGTCGAAGAAACGAAGGGTAAAGAACTTCCGAGACCCGATTGAGATTCGAATAGTCTTTTTTGGGCATTAAACAATCCATTGACGGCTGAAAGCTGTCATAGCCATAGAACTCACTGAGGCCTTCGTTTTGACGGTTATGGCTCTCGTAACTCTAAACGAGCCAGAAGTTATGGCCGTTCGAATAATCGATATCTACAGGGTGCAACATCCACGGTGCAAGGTGCAACATCCGTCCGACTTTTTGAAATGCGTGCATGGATTTGAAATGAAACGGTACCCTGGTGCACCACGCTCCAGCGATGGTAAATCGAAGACCAGCCATGGTAATCCCGTTCTACCGTAAAAATCCACGTGTCGAAAAAACGAAGGGTAAAAAACTTCCTAGACCCGATTGAGATTCGGATAGTCTTTTTTGGACACTAAACAATCCATTGATGGCTGAAAGCTGTCATAGCCGTAGAACTCACTGAGACCTTCGTTTTGACTGGTTATGGCTCTCGTAACTCTAAACGAGCCAGAAGTTATGGCCGTCCGAATAATCGATATCTACAGGGTGCAACATCCACGGTGCAAGGTGCAACATACGTCCGAAATGGCGAAACAGTGTCTTACGACTTTTTCAAATGCGTGCAAGGATTTGAAACGAAACAGTACCATGGTGCACCACTCTCCGGCGATGGTAAATCGAAGACCAGCCACGGTAATCCCGTTCTACCGTAAAGATCCACGTGTCGAAAAAAAGAAGGGTAAAGAACTTCCGAGACCCGATTGAGATTCGGATAGTCTTTTTTGGGCATTAAACAATCCATTGACGGCTGAAAGCTGTCATAGCCGTAGAACTCACTGAGTCCTTCGTTTTGACTGGTTATGGCTCCCGTAACTCTAAACGAGCCAGAAGCTATGGCCGTCCGAATAATCGATATCTACAGGGTGCAACATCCACGGTGCAATGTGCAACATCCGTCCGACTTTTTGAAATGCGTGCATGGATTTGAAACGAAAGGTTACCCTGGTGCACCACTCTCCAGCGATGGTAAATCGAAGACCAGCCACAGTAATCCCGTTCTACCGTAAAAATCCACGTGTCGAAAAAACGAAGGGTAAAAAACTTCCTAGACCCGATTGAGATTCGGATAGTCTTTTTTGGGCACTAAACAATCTATTGACGGCTGAAAGCTGTCATAGCCGTAGAACTCACTGAGGCCTTTATTTTGACTGGTTATGGCTCCCGTAACTCTAAATGAGCCAGAAGTTATAGCCGTCCGAATAATCGATATCTACAGGGAGCAACATCCACGGTGCAAGGTGCAACATCCGTCCGAAATGGCGAAACAGTGTCTTACGACTTTTTCAAATGCGTGCAAGGATTTGAAACGAAACAGTACCATGGTGCACCACTCTCCAGCGATGGTAAATCGAAGACCAACCACGGTAATCCCGTTCTACCGTAAAGATCCACGTGTCGAAAAAACGAAGGGTAAAGAAGTTCCGAGACCCGATTGAGATTCGGATAGTCTGTTTTGGGCATTAAACAATCCATTGACGGCTGAAAGCTGTCATAGCCGTAGAACTCACTGATGCCTTCGTTTTGACTGGTTATGGCTCCCGTAACTCTAAACGAGCCAGAAGTTATGGTCGTCCGAATAATCGATATCTACAGGGTGCAACATCCACGGTGCAAGGTGCAACATCCGTCCGACTTTTTGAAATGCGTGCATGGATTTGAAACGAAACGGTACCCTGGTGCACCACTCTCTAGCGATGATAAATCGAAGACCAGCCACAGTAATCCCGTTCTACCGTAAAAATCCACGTGTCGAAAAAACGAAGGGTAATAAACTTCCTAGACCCGATTGAGATTTGGATAGTCTTTTTTGATCTTTAACCAATCCATTGACGGCTGAAAGCAGTCATATTCGTAGAACTCACTGAGGCCTTCGTTTTGACTGGTTATGGCTCCCGTAACTCTAAACGTGCCAGAAGTTATGGCCGTCCGAATAATCGATATCTATAGGGTGCAACATCCACGGTGCAAGGTGCAACATCCGTCCGAAATGGCGAAACAGTGTCGTACGACTTTTTGAAATGCGTGCATGGATTTGAAACGAAACGGTACCATTGTGCACCACTGTCCAATGATGGTAAATCGAAGACCAGCAACGGTAATCCCGTTCTACCGTAAAAATCCACATGTCGAAAAAACGAAGGGTAAAAAACTTCCTAGAGCCGATTGAGATTCGGATAGTCTTTTTTGGGCATTAAACAATCCATAGATGGCTGAAAGCTGTCTTAGCCGTAGAACTCACTGAGGTCTTCGTTTTGACTGGTTATGGCTCCCGTAACTCTAAACTAGCCAGAAGTTATGGCCGTCCGAATAATCGATATCTACAGGGTGCAACATCCACGGTGCAAGGTGCAACATCCGTCCGAAATGGCGAAACAGTGTCGTACAACTTTTTGAAATGTGTACATGGATTTGAAACGAAATGGTACCATGGTGCACAACTCTCCAGCGATGGTAAATCGAAGACCAGCCACGGTGATCCAGTTCTACCGTAAAAATACACGTGTCGAAAAAACAAAGTGTAAAAAACTTCCGAGACCCGATTGAGATTCGGATAGTCTGTTTTGGGCATTAAACAATCCATTGACGGCTGAAAGCGGTGACAGCCGTAGAACTCACTGAGGCCTTCGTTTTGACTGGTTATGGCTCCCGTAACTCTAAACGAGCCAGAAGTTATGGCCGTCCGAATAATCGAAAAAACGAAGGGTAAAAAACTTCCTAGCCCGATTGAGATTCGGATAGTCTTTTTTGGGCTTTAAACAATCCATTGACGGCTGAAAGCAATCATTTCCGTAGAACTCACTGAGGCCTTCGTTTTGACTGGTTATGGCTCCCGTAACTCTAAACGAGCCAGAAGTTATGGCCGTCCGAATAATCGATATCTACAGGGTGCAACATCCACGGTGCAAGGTGCAACATCCGTCCGAAATGGCGAAACAGTGCCGTACGACTTTTTGAAATGCGTGCAAGGATTTGAAACGAAACGGTACCATGGTGCACCACTCTCCAGCGATGGTAAATCGAAGACCAGCCACGGTAATCCCGTTCTACCGTAAAAATCCACGTGTCGAAAAAACGAAGCGTAAAAAACTTCCTAGACACGATTGAGATTCGGATAGTCTTTTTTGGGCATTAAACAATCCATTGACGGCTGAAAGCTGTCATAGCCGTAGAAGTCACTGAGGCCTTCGTTTTGACTTGGTATCGCTCCCGTAACTCTAAACGAGCCAGAAGTTATGGCCGTCCGAATAATCGATATCTATAGGGTGCAACATCCACGGTGCAAGGTGCAACATCCGTCCGAAACGGCGAAACAGTGTCGTACGACTTTTTGAAATGCGTGCATGGATTTGAAACGAAACGGTACCATTGTGCACCACTCTCCAGCGATGGTAAATCGAAGACCAGCAACGATAATCCCGTTCTACCGTAAAAATCCACATGTCGAAAAAACGAAGGGTAAAAAACTTCCTAGACCCGATTGAGATTCGGATAGTCTTTTTTGGGCATTAAACAATCCATAGATGGCTGAAAGCTGTCTTAGCCGTAGAACTCACTGAGGTCTTCGTTTTGACTGGTTATGGCTCCCGTAACTCTAAACTAGCCAGAAGTTATGGCCGTCCGAATAATCGATATCTACAGGGTGCAACATCCACGGTGCAAGGTGCAACATCCGTCCGAAATGGCGAAACAGTGTCGTACGACTTTTTGAAATGTGTACATGGATTTGAAACGAAATGGTACCATGGTGCACAACTCTCCAGCGATGGTAAATCGAAGACCAGCCACGGTGATCCCGTTCTACCATAAAAATACACGTGTCGAAAAAACAAAGTGTAAAAAACTTTCGAGACCCGATTGAGATTCGGATAGTCTGTTTTGGGCATTAAACAATCCATTGACGGCTGAAAGCGGTGACAGCCGTAGAACTCACTGAGGCCTTCGTTTTGACTGGTTATGGCTCCCGTAACTCTAAACGAGCCAGAAGTTATGGCCGTCCGAATAATCGAAAAAACGAAGGGTAAAAAACTTCCTAGCCCGATTGAGATTCGGATAGTCTTTTTTGGGCTTTAAACAATCCATTGACGGCTGAAAGCAATCATTTCCGTAGAACTCACTGAGGCCTTCGTTTTGACTGGTTATGGCTCCCGTAACTCTAAACGAGCCAGAAGTTATGGCCGTCCGAATAATCGATATCTACAGGGTGCAACATCCACGGTGCAAGGTGCAACATCCGTCCGAAATGGCGAAACAGTGCCGTACGACTTTTTGAAATGCGTGCAAGGATTTGAAACGAAACGGTACCATGGTGCACCACTCTCCAGCGATGGTAAATCGAAGACCAGCCACGGTAATCCCGTTCTACCGTAAAAATCCACGTGTCGAAAAAACGAAGCGTAAAAAACTTCCTAGACACGATTGAGATTCGGATAGTCTTTTTTGGGCATTAAACAATCCATTGACGGCTGAAAGATGTCATAGCCGTAGAACTCATTGAAGCCTTCATTTTGACTCGTTGTGGCTCCCGTAACTCTAAGAGAGTCAGAAGTTATGGCCGTCCGAATAATCGATATCGACAGGGTGCAACATCCATGGTGCATGGTGCAACATCCGTCCGAAATGGCGTAACAGTGTTGTACGACTTTTTGAAATGCGTGCATGGATTTGAAACGAAACGGTACCTTGGTGCACCACTCTCCATCGATGGTAAATCGAAGACCAGCCACGGTAATCCCGTTCTACCGTAAAAATCCACGTGTCGAAAATACGAAGGGTAAAAAACTTCCTAGACCCGATTGAGATTCAAAAAGTCTTTTTTGGGCACTAAACAATCCATTGACGTCTGAAAGCTGTCATAGCCGTAGAACTCACTGAGGCCTTCGTTTTGACTGGTTATGGCTCCCGTAACTCTAAGCGAGTCAGAAGTTATGGCGGTCCGAATAATCTATATCTACGGGGTGCAACATCCACAGTGCAAGGTGCAACATCCGTCCGAAATGGCGAAACAGTGTCGTACGACTTTTTGAAATGCGTGCAAGGATTTGAAGCGAAACGGTAGCATGGTGCACCACTCTCCAGCGATGGTAAATTGAAGACCAGCCACGGTAATCCCGTTTTAACGCAAAAATCTACGTGTCGAAAAAACGAAGGGTAAAAAACTTCCGAGACCCGATTGAGATTCGGATAGTCTTTTTTGGGCATTAAACTATCCATCGACGGCTGAAAGCTATCTAAGCCATAGAAATCAGAGAGGCCTTCGTTTTGACTATTTATGGCTCCCATAACTCTAAACGAGGCAGAAGTTATGGCCGTCCGAATAATCGATATCTACAGGGTGCAACATCCACGGTGCAAGGTGCAACATCCGTCCAAAATGGCGAAACAGTATCGTACGAATTTTTGAAATGTGTGCATGGATTTGAAACAAAATGGTACCATGGTGCACCACTCTCCAGCGATCGTAAATCGAAGACCAGACACGGTAATCCCGTTCTACCGTAAAAATCCACGTGTCGAAAAAACGAAGGGTAAAAAACTTCCTAGGCCCGATTGAGATTCGGATAGTCTTTTTTGGGCATTAAACATTCCATTGACGGCTGAAAGCTGTCATAGCCGTAGAACTCATTTAGGCCTTCGTTTTGACTGGTTGTGGCTCCCGTAACTCTAAACGAGCCAGAAGTTATGGCGGTCCGAATAATCGATATCTACAGGGTGCAACATCCACGGTGCAAGGTGCAACATCCGTCCGAAATGGCGAAACAATGTCGTATGACTTTTTGAAATGCATGCAAGGATTTGAAATGAAACAGTACCATGGTGCACCACTCTCCAGCGATGGTAAATTGAAGACCAGCCACGGAAATCCCGTTTTACCGTAAAAATCCACGTGTCGAAAAAACGAAGGGTAAAAAACTTCCGAGACCCGATCGAGATTCGGATAGTCTTTTTTGGGCATTAAACAATCCATTGACGGCTGAAAGATTTCATAACCGTAGAACACACTGAGGCCTTCGTTTTGACTGGTTATGGCTCCCGTAACTCTAAACGAGCCAGAAGTTATGGCCGTCCGAATAATCGATATCGACAGGGTGCAACATCCACGGTGCAAGGGGCAACATCCGTCTGAAATGGCGTAACAGTGTCATACGACTTTTTGAAATGCGTGCATGGATTTGAAACAAAACGGTACCCTGGTGCACCACTCTCCAGCGAGGGTAAATTGAAGACCAGCCACGGTAATCCTGTTTTGCCATGAAAATCCACGTGTCGAAAAAACGAAGGGTAAAAAACTTCCGAGACCCGATTGAGATTCGGATAGTCTTTTTTGGGCATTAAACAATCCATTGATGGATGAAAGCTGTCGTAGCCATAGAACTCACTGAGGCCTTCGTTTTGACTGGTTATGGCTCCCGTAACTCTAAACGAGCCAGAAGTTATGGCCGTCCGAATAATCGATATCTACAGGGTGCAACATCCACGGTGCAAGGTGCAACATCCGTCCGAAATGGCGAAACAGTGTCGTACGACTTTTTCAAATGCGTGCAAGGATTTGAAACGAAACAGTACCATGGTGCACCACTCTCCAGTGATGGTAAATTGAAGACCAGCCACGGTAATCCCGTTCTACCGTAAAAATCCACGTGTCGAAAAAACGAAGGGTAAAAAACTTCCTAGACCCGATTGAGATTCGGATAGTCTTTTTTGGGCATTAAACAATCCATTGACGGCTGAAAGTTGTCATAGCCGTAGAACTCACTGAGTCCTTCGTTTTGACTGGTTATGGCTCCCGTAACTCTAAACGAGTCAGAAGTTATGGCGGTCCGAATAATCGATATCTACGTGGTAAAACATCCACGGTGCAAGGTGCAACATCTGTCCGAAATGGCGAAACAGTGTCGCACGACTTTTTGAAATGCGTGCATGGATTTGAAACGAAATGGTACCATGGTGCACCACTCTCCAGCGATGGTAAATCGAAGACCAGCCACGGTAATCCCGTTCTACCATAAAAATCCACGTGTCGAAAATACGAAGGGTAAAAAACTGCCTAGACCCGATTGAGATTCGGATAGTCTTTTTTGGGCATTAAACAATCCATTGACGGCTGAAAGCAGTCATAGCCGTAGAACTCACTGAGGCCTTCGTTTTGACTGGTTATGGCTCCCGTAACTCTAAACGAGTCAGAAGTTTGGCCCTCCGAATAATCGTTATCTACAGGGTGCAACATCCACGGTGCAAGGTGCAACATCCGTCCGAAATGGCGAAACAGTGTCATACGACTTTTTGAAACGCGTGCAAGGATTTGAAACGAAACGGTAGCATGGTGCACCACTCTCCAGAGATGGTAAATTGAAGTCCAGCCACGGTAATCCCGTTTTAACGTAAAAATCCACGTGTCGAAAAAACGAAGGGTAAAAAACTTCCGAGACCCGATTGAGATTCGGATAGTCTTTTTTGGGCATTAAACAATCCATCGACGGCTGAAAGCTGTCTAAGCCGTAGAACTCACAGTGGCCTTCTTTTTGACTGGTTATGGCTCCCGTAACTCAAAACGAGCCAGAAGTTATGGCCGTCCGAATAATCGATATCTACAGGGTGCAACATCCACGGTGCAAGGTGCAACATCCGTCCGAAATGGCGAAACAGTGTCGTACGACTTTTTGAAATGCGTGCAAGGATTTGAAACGAAATGGTATCATGGTGCACCACTCTCCAGCGATGGTAAATAGAAGACCAGCCACGGTAATCCCATTTTACCCGTAAAAATCGACGTGTCGAAGAAACGAAGTGTAAAAAACTTCCGCGACCCGATTGAGATTCAGATAGTCTTTTTTGTGCATTAAACAATCCATTGACGGCTGAACGCTGTCGTTGCCGTAGAACTCACTGAGGCCTTCGTTTTGACTGGTTATGGCTCCCGTAACTCTAAACGTGCCATAAGTTATGGCCGTCCGTATAATCGATATCTATAGGGAGCAACATCCACGGTGCATGGTGCAACATCCGTCCGAAATGGCAAAACAGTGTCGTACGACTTTTTGAAACGCGTGCATGGATTTGAAACGAAACGATACCATTGTGCACCACTCTCCAGCGATGGTAAATCGAAGACCAGCCACGGTAATCCCGTTCTACCGTAAAAATCCACGTGTCGAAAAAACGAAGGGTAAAAAACTTCCTAGACCCGATTGAGATTCGGATAGTCTTTTTTGGGAATTATACAATCCATAGATGGCTGAAAGCTGTCATAGCCGTAGAACTCACCGAGGCTTTCGTTTTGACTGGTTATGGCTCCCGTAACTCTAAACTAGCCAGAAGTTATGGCCGTCCGAATAATCGATATCTACAGGGTGCAACATCCACGATGCAAGGTGCAACATCCGTCCGAAATGGCGAAACAGTGTCGTACAACTTTTTCAAATGCGTGTATAGTTTTGAAACTAAACGGTACCGTGGTGCACAACTCTCCAGCGATGGTAAATCGAAGACCAGCCACGGTTATCCCGTTCTACCGTAAAAATCCACGTGTCGAAAAAACGAAGGGTAAAACACTTCCTAGACCCGATTGAGATTCGGATAGTCTGTTTTGGCCATTAAACAATCCATTGACGGCTGAAAGCTGTCATAGTCGTAGAACTCACTGTGGTCTTCATTTTGACTGGTTATTGCTCCCGTAACTCTAAACGAGCCAGAAGTTATGGCCGTCCGAATAATCGATATCGACAGGGTGCAATATCCATGGTGCAAGGTGCAACATCCGTCCGAAATGGCGTAACAGTGTCGTACAACTTTTTGAAATGCGTGCATGGATTTGAAACAAAACGGTACCCTGGTGCACCACTCTCCAGCGAGGGTAAATTGAAGACCAGCCACGGTAATCCCGTTTTACCATAAAAATTCACGTGTCGATAAAACGAAGGGAAAAAACTTCCGAGACCCGATTGAGATTCGGATAGTCTTTTTTGGGCATTAAACAATCCATCGACGGCTGAAAGATGTCATAGCCATAGAACTCAGAGAGGCCTTCGTTTTGACTGTTTATGGCTCCCGTAACTCTAAACGAGCCAGAAGTTATGGCCGTCCGAATAATCGATATCTACAGGGTGCAACATCCACGGTGCAAGGTGCAACATCCGTCCGAAATGGCGAAACAGTATCGTACGAATTTTAGATATGCGTGCATGGATTTGAAAAAAAATGGTACCATGGTGCACCACTCTCCAGCGATGGTAAATCGAAGACCAGCCACGGTAATCCCGTTCTACCGTAAAAATCCACGTGTCGAAAAAACGAAGGGTAAAAAACTTCCTTGACCCGATTGAGATTCGGATAGTCTTTTTTGGGCATTAAACAATCCATTGATGGCTGAAAGCTATCATAGCCATAGAACTCACTGAGGCCTTCGTTTTGACTGGTTATGGCTCCCATAACTTTAAACGAGCCAGAAGTTATGGCCGTCCGAATAATCGATATCTACAGTGTGCAACATCCACGGTACAAGGTGCAACATCCGTCCGAATTGGCGAAACAGTGTCGTACGACTTTTTGAAATGCGTGCAAGGATTTGAAACGAAACAGTACCACGGTGCACCACTCTCCAGCGATGGTAAATTGAAGACCAGCCTCGGTAATCCCATTTTACCGTAAAAATCCACGTGTCGAAAAAACGAAGGGTAAAAAACTTCCGAGACCCGATTGAGATTCGGATAGTCTTTTTTGGGCATTAAACAATCCATCGATGGCCGAAAGATGTCATAACCGTAGAACTCACTGAGGCCTTCGTTTTGACTGGTTATGGCTCTCGTAACTCTAAATGAGCCAGAAGTTATGGTCGTCCGAATAATCAATATCTACAGGGTGCAACATCCACGGTGCAAGGTGCAACATCCGTTCGAAATGGCGAAACAGTTTCATGCGACTTTTTGAAATGCGCGCATGGATTTGAAACGAAATAGTACCATGGTGCACCACTCTCCAGCAATGGTAAATCGAAGACCGGCCACAGTAATCCCGTTCTACCGTAAAAATCCACGTGTCGAAAAAACGAAGGGTAATAAACTTCCTAGACCCGATTGAGATTTGGATAGTCTTTTTTGATCTTTAACCAATCCATTGACGGCTAAAAGCAGTCATATTCGTAGAACTCACTGAGGCCTTCGTTTTGACTAGTTATGGCTCCCTTAACTCTAAACGAGCCAGAAGTTATGGCCGTCCGAATAATCGATATCTACAGTGTGCAACATCCACGATGCAAGGTGCAACATCCGTCCGAAATGGCGAAACAGTGTCGTACGACTTTTTCAAATGCGTGCGAGGATTTGAAACGAAACGGTACCATGGTGCACCACTCTCCAGCGATGGTAAATCGAATACCAGCCACGGTAGTCCCGTTCTATCGTAAAAATCCACGTGTCGAAAAAACGAAGGGTAAAAAACTTTCTAGACCCGATTGAGATTCGGATAGTCATTTTTGGGCATTAAACAATCCATTGACGGCTGAAAGCTGTCATAGCCGTAGAACTCACTGATGCCTTCGTTTTGACTGGTTATGGCTCCCGTAACTCTAAACGAGTCAGAAGTTATGGCGGTCCGAATAATCGATATCTACAGGGTGCAACATCCACGGTGCAAGGTGCAACATCCATCCGAAATGGCGAAACAGTGTCGTACGACTTTTTGAAATGCATGCATGGATTTGAAACGAAATGGTACCATGGTGCACCACTTTCCAGCGATGGTAAATCGAAGACCAGCCACGGTAATCCCGTTCTACCATAAAAATCAACGTGTCGAAAATACGAAGGGTAAAAAACTTCCTAGACCCGATTGAGATTCGGATAGTCTTTTTTGGGCATTAAACAATTCATTGACGGCTGAAAGCAGTCATAGCCGTAGAACTCACTGAGGCCTTCGTTTTGACTGGTTATGGCTCCCTTAACTCTAAACGAGCCAGAAGTTATGGCCGTCCGAATAATCGATATCTACAGGGTGCAACAACCACGGTGCAAGGTGCAACATCCGTCCGAAATGGCTGTTGGGCGCTTTTACACCACCACCGAACCAACAAGGAAAGGCACTACCGAATCAAGGAAAGGAAGCACTACCGGTCCAACCATATTCCCTCGCACCACCGAACCAACTACTTCGGCCTTGCCTGCCGGACCAAGCCCTCTCTATCACCCACCGGACCACGTACAACCGAACCAACACATCCTCCTCGTACCACCGAACCACCCATCACCGGACCACTCCATCACCGGTCCAAGTTCCATGCCGAATGAAGCCTCGCCGAACCAGCTCGTCTCCCCTACCTGCCGAACCAAAATCCACTTCCATGCTCCACCGAACGACATGCCACCGAACCAACCTAATTCACCTACCACCGGACCAACCCTCACCACAACTACCGAACCAACCCTCTACACACCACCGAATCAAACTCCACCAAGCCACGGCCGAACCAAGCTTCGCCGAACCAGATATGCCAGACCAGATTGCTTCAGCCCAGGCCCACCAGCAACTATATACATCCAAGACCCCTGCCCCCAGCCTCACTCTATAAATAGAGGGGAAGGGGTACAACAATGGCAGACAAGTTTAAGAGCTCAAGCAAGGAAGGAACTTTCAAACAACTTTCTTATACTTGTACTTAAAGCTTTGTACTTGTAATCTGAAAAAGAAAGGAGAATAACATATAAAGTGGACGTAGGCACATTCTGGCCGAACCACTATAAATCTGTGTGTCTTTTACAGTTTAACCCCTGCTTCTTTCATATTTGCATAAGTAATATAAAACCTTGAAAATAACTTATAATCAACTAAATTATACGAATTGGAGGTGTTTGCCCATTTTTTGCGGAAACATTTTTGGTGCTTTCATTGAGAGCTTGGAACTCGAAGCTTCAGCTTCCCTCATTCAACCTTCTTCCCCAATAGCACCCTTCATTGCCTAGGAAACATGACTTCCAGACCGAGAAAAGACGCCAACAAGGGAAAGAACGTTGCAACCAGCAGCGCTCCGGATCCAGTGGATCCAGATCAAGAGAACCATCCCACTACGACAGCATATCAGGCAAATCCAACAGCCCCTGCCGCGGAACAACCGGCAGCAATCACTAGGGCAGATCTAGACAGAGTTGTGACTGAAGTAACCAACTGCTTCGCATCCCAACAAGAAGCTTTGGTGAACCAACTCATGTCACGCTTGAGGTATGCCGAAGAATCCAACCGCAACACTGAATCATGGGGTGAGTCTCAATCTGGAGGATCTCAGAGACAACAAAGGTCTTCCCTCTTCGAAGAAGCTATCAACAGGAACAACAATGATAGGGGCCACGCCCGGACTCAGCCCGAACTCCGGCTCGAGGAAGCGTTTGGAACCGAACCCAATGGGGGAGGCACCAGGTGAGGGTCGGATGTAGCTGACCTGGTCATGCCGCCTAATCATAGAAACCCCACTGAACGGAGCCGAGCTAGAACCCAGCCCGAAGTTGACCCCATGGAAATGCTCGAAGCAGAACCCCACAGGGGAAGATCAAGGTAGGGGGCAACTGTAGCTGGTCCTAGCATGCATCCGAGCAGCCAAAGACAGCCATTGGATAACGTCAGAAGTGATAGGCTATACCATCCCTACAGGTCATCTGGACGAGATCGATCCCGCAGGGAAGAACCAAGCTCATTTTTGTCCGCTCCAAATTCTGATGAAAGAATGGCACGATTATTGAGGGAATGCGTCCGACGGGAGCAAAGAGATCGAGGGATAGGCGCTAGGGTAACCAGCCCTTTCACCCGCGACATCGAAACCTCCATCACCCCTCGAGAATGGAAAATGCCGACGATGGAACCGTACAAGGGAACTTCCGACCCCGTTGTACACCTGCAAAGATACACACAACATATGCTCATGAGCGGGGCAACGGAAGGAGTATTATGAAAATGCTTTCCACTATTTTTAGCAGATCTAGCTACCTCCTGGTTCTGCCATCTACCCCAAGGATCCATCAGCTCATGGGAAATGTTAAAGGAAAAGTTCATTATCCAGTTCCGCATTCATGTGGAACAACCCAAGGATGCTTATTCTCTATCCAATGTCAAACAGAAATCCAGAGAGACACTGCAACAATATCTAACCCGGTTCAACGCCGTAGCGGCCGCAGTCCAAGATGCCGATGAGAAACTCACCCTAATGGCCCTCTATAGTGGTGTGCACCCTGATACCAAGTTTGCTAGAAGACTAACTAAAGAAAAACCAGCTACCTTGCCCGATTTCTTCCATGAAGCTGGGAAGTACATGAGACTCGAAGAGGCTGCCACTGAAAGGCAGACAGGACCACAGGCTAAGACGGCCCATGGAAACGCCCCCGCCGCAGCGAAGGACATTCGGAGAAACGACTCCAGAGACAATGCAGGGGGCAAGAAGGGAGAAAAGAGCTTGTACCGACCAGGACCGAGATTCGACGCTTACACTCCCTTGAATGAAAAAGTCAAGAACATCTTCCTGGCCACCCAGGACGAACTTACATACAAGCGCCCCCCGTACAAGAAAGAGTCAGATCGCGCAATCCAGTCCGGAAAATTCTGCCGTTTCCACGAATCTCATGGGCACGATACCAATGAATGCCGCCATCTCCGAGATCTAATTTAGGAACACATCAGGAGAAAGAAGCTGGAACGCTATGTAAAGGGCCAAGACAGGACTCCAACTCCCGCCAAGGAAAACCCAGGGAAGTTACACTCAGAAACAGGCGGAGGAAATCGCAACACCAGCGGTTCCAGCCAAGAGAAGATAATGGTCCATACAATATCAGGAGGGCCACACATCGCTGACAAGAGCTGGGCGAAAATGGAAAGATATGGAAACTCACTCAGAAGAGAGGGAGACTGCGTCAATTCTGTTATGGAAGAACGCCACCCTAAGCGGAAGGAAAATAATGACATCACATTCAGTGGGCGCGACCTAGAAGGAAGGCAGTACCCACACATGGACACTATGGTCATCTCTGCCTGGTTCGGTCCAGCCAAAGTTTTTCGAATTTTAATAGACACTGGAAGTTCAGTAAATATCTTATTCAAGCATGCTTTCGACAAAATGAAGCTGTCAATGAAGGATGTATCCCCCTGCAACAAACCACTACACGGTTTCACTAGAGAAGCAAAGATGCCCCTCGGTCAATTGGATCTCTTTGTTGAATTGGGAAGTCATCCCCGCTCCGCCGTTCGGAAACAAACGTTCGTGCTAATAGACAACCACTCGGCCTACAATGCCTTTTTAGGAAGACCAGCCTTGTCCGACTTTCAAATTGTCCTTTCCCCATGGTGCCTGAAGATGAAGTTCCCGACGGATAATGGAGTGGGAGAAGTTGAAGGGGATCAAGACGCCGCTCGGGACTGCTATGTAACCGAACTTCGCAATAATCGCAGGAGAGATAAAGGGAAAAATGCAGAGACTATTCTCTGCATGAAAAGCTTGGAAGCATAGCAACTAAAGAAAGCCCCTCCTCTTCGGTATACCAGTGATCCTTTCAATGAATTAGACCCCAGGGACAAAGAGGAGGAGGCCACTGCCGAGCCTGCAGAGGCTATGGAATTCGTATCTGTAGACAAACACGACCCAAGTAAACTGTTGAGAGTCGGATCTCAGTTAAAAAGAGAATTAAAGAATCAACTCATTGATTTTCTTCGCCACAACATGGATGTATTTGCATGGACGCACGCTGATATGACTGGAATCTCCCCGGACATAGCATGCCATGCACTAAACATCGATCCTACCAAGGTACCGGTAAAGCAAAAGAAGAGAAGTATGGGGGCAGAACGATCAACGGCCCTCGAGGAAGAAGTGAAGAACTTACTGGCCAATGACTTCATACGTGAAGCCATCTACCCGGAATGGATTGCCAACCCGGTATTGGTAAAGAAAGCTAATGGGAAGTGGCGAACATGCATTGATTTCTCCAACTTAAATGACGCTTGCCCGAAAGACTGCTTCCCACTCCCCCGAATCGACCAACTCATGGACAGCACTGCCGGACACGAACTCTTATCCTTTATGGACGCATACTCAGGATATAACCAGATCCCTATGCACGCCCCCGATCAGGACCACACTAGCTTCATCACTGACCGATGATTGTACTGCAACAAGGTAATGCCATTTGGACTTAAAAACGCCGGAGCTACTTATCAGCGCCTCGTCAACAAGATGTTTGCAGAACTGATAGGTCGGACTATGGAGGTTTATGTGGATGACATGCTGGTTAAGTCAAGAGAAGCCAACGATCATATAAGCCACCTGGATGAGATGTTCCAAGTACTCCGCCAATATGGAATGAAGTTGAATCCTCTCAAGTGCTCCTTCGGAGTGTCATCAGGAAAGTTCTTGGGATTCATCGTCCATGCCAGAGGGATCGAAGCAAACCCCAAACAAGTCCGAGCCTTGCAAGATATCAAAATACCATCCACTCGGAAAGAAATGCAAAGCCTAAATGGGAAGGTGGCCCCCCTAAGCTGGTTCATCTCTAAAGCAACTGACAAATGTATTTCTTTCTTCGAAGCCCTGAAAAAAGACAAACGAAAATTCGAATGGACCGATGAGTGTTCAACAGCTTTCCTTAACCTAATCGAACACCTCCAGCGGCCACCAGTACTCTCAACTCCTAATGAAGGCGAAGAACTATACCTATACCTTGCTGTGTCACCACATGCCCTAAGCGCCGCGTTGGTGAGAGAAGAAAACCGCACACAACAGCCAGTGTACATCATAAGCAAAAGGTTCACGGGAGCAGAAGCCCGGTATCCCAAACTCGAGAAACTGGCATACTGTTTACTAATCGCATCAAGGAAGCTACGACACTATTTCCAATCTCATTCCATCCGAGTTCTAACCGATCAACCACTAAGGCAATTACTCGATCGTCCCGACACCTCTGGGCGACTGCTCAAGTGGTACATCGAGCTAAGTCAATATGATATCACCTACCATCCTCGCACCGCCATCAAGGGACAAGCTATGGCTGATTTCACTGCCGAATTCACCACCGGTGAAGGTAGGGAGCAATCCGAGGTGTCAGAAGACGTCAGATGGTATCTCTTTGTGGATGGAGCATCGAACGAACAAGGCTCGGGGGCAGGCGTTGTGATCATCACTCCCAGGGGAAGAAAGCTGCGTTATGCACTAAGGCTGGATTTCGCTGCCACCAACAATGATGCCGAATATGAAGCAGTAATAGCTGGATTAGAGCTCGCCCTGGAGATCGGAGTCAGTTCCTTATGTCTTCATAGTGATTCGCAACTCATCGTGAATCAAATACTCAGGAAGTTCCAGACTCGAGGAGAGCGGCTCACGGCATATCTGAAAAAGACCAAGCGGTTGCTCAATCAATTGGATCACTACTCGATCAAACACATTCCTCGAGAAGAAAATCAAGAGGCCGATGAGCTGGCAAAGCAAGCTAGCATGGGAGATGATACCACCTCTGGAACGATAACTGTCTCAAGGCTACTAGCCCCGAGTTTTGAGCAAGTAAATATGATAGCTGCAACCGAAGAAGAAACATGGATGACCCCTATCCGAGAATACTTACGAAACGGCACCCTACCAGATGGGCGAAATGAAATTAAGAAAATTCTAAGGAAAGCTTCCCGCTACACAATGCAAGAAGGCATCCTCTATCGGCTCGGCTTCTCTAACCCCTTATTGAGGTGCATTGTTGGAAGAGAAGCCAGGGAAATTCTATCCAATATCCATGAGGGAAGTTGTGGAGACCACACTGGAGGGCAGACCCTAGCAAAAAAGATACTCCGATATGGGTATTTCTGGCCCACTTTAAACAAAGATGCCCTGGACTTCGTCAAGAGATGTGACAGATGTCAGAAATTTGCCAAGATTCCTCGACTACCCACAAATGAGATTACTCAAATGACCAGCCCTTGGCCCTTCGCAGTATGGGGAATTGACTTGATTGGCGAACTGCCAACGGGCCGAGGCGGAGCCAAATATGCTATAGTGGAAGTCCACTATTTCACCAAATGGGTGGAGGCGGAACCTCTAAATAAAATATCTTCGGCAAAAGTTATCAATTTCTTGATCAAAAATATTCTGTGCAGGTACGGAGTCCCACTCAAGATCATATTAGACAACAGACTTCAATTTGACAGCGAAGAATTCGCCAACTGGTGCCAAGAGCACGGGATTCACAAAAGCTTCTCATCCGTTGCTTACCCCCAGGCAAACGGCCAAGTCGAAGCTGTCAACAATATCCTCAAAACCTTAATCAAGAAGAAACTTGAAAAGTCGAAAGGCGCTTTGGTGGACGAACTTCCTACGGTACTTTGGGCCTATCGCACATCTTACAGAACTTCAATAGGGCATACTCCTTTCTCTTTGGCATACAGATCGGAGGCTATGCTCCCAGTCGAAACTATAGTGCCCTCTCACCGTAGGATCCACTACAGCCCGGAAGAGAACGAAGAACTCCTCCTCATGTCTTTGGATCTGACTGAGGAGAGAAGAAATGATGCAGCACTCAAAGCAGCAGCTCACAAACAAAAAGTGGCAGCACTATACAACTCCAAAGTCAAACATCGCAGCTTACAAGAAGGAGATCTTGTCCCCAAGCGAATCTTTCCGCGCCCCGAGGCACTGGACACCATCTGGGATGGACCATATGTAATTCATAAAGATCTCCACAACGGAGCTTATATTTTGTCAACAGTGCACGGAGAGGTGTTCCAGAAGGCATGGAACATCCGACACCTCCGTCGATACTTTTCTTAACTTGTACTGCCCATATGAAGTGAATTAACAAAGAGAATCAGTGGACGTAGGCATTTTCGTGCCGAACCACTTTAAAAAAACTTAGCTCTTGTTAACTTGTTCCTTTATATCTTGGCTACTTGTTAAGCTTTATCCTATGCTGTTGAACAAAATCCTTTGCAGATGACATTTCAATCCAGAGCTTCACAACACAACTCCACCTGAATAAAATCTAACACGTACGCTACGCTCCTATGCCCTCGCCAATGAGACACTTTGCTCCAGTATCCCTCTACCGCGAGTTAACTCATTGTTTGCCTCGGCCCTTAAAGCCAACTGTAATAAGCCGAGTATAAGTCATCAAAAAAAAGGCCGACTATAGCCGATGGCAGCTCATTACAGCGATTCGGCTCGCCGGCAACTGTGAACCGATCATAAGCCCCAACATAAGGTGTGGCCAGCCAGGGGCAGTTCACAGTTGACGATCGGCCCCCACGCTAGCCGGCCATAGTAAATCGAATAATACCCGCGATTACGGGCCATAATGGCCCGGGTAGTTGCTGTGCGCGATCGGCTCCGATGTGTCTTAAGTGCGGCTGTGGTAAAAAAGAAAACTCCCCGCAGAGGCGTAAGATGGGTGACAAATGTCTCCAAGACCCACAGCCAGGGAAAGTGACTACAAAACCCGTTTGCCATGAACTTAATCACATCGACGGCCTTCCGTGACTGGAAGTTTTACTTTTCCTATATTTCAATTTCATTTAAAACTTTTCTCCTATTCTCCGTAACGGTGCTTGAAAGTACAGGACATGAAATAGGGAAAGTTCGCTAATGGGAATAGAAACTTACAATCGGATGACGAGACACTCAACAGCATTCCGTGCTTAGTCTTACAGGATGCACGAAATTGCTGTCTACGGCCAAAACATGAAGGGCGGTACCTTCTACTTTTATACATTAATGCATAGCTGTAGTTCGTATTTACACATCACATTTACATTGCAAAATGAGAAAATTATGCTTTAAGCAAAAAATTTGGCATCAGGCACAGTCAAGTCACTAGTAACACGCATAGTTACATCACTTACACAGCACAGCAAAATAGCAATAACATTCCAACATAAAGGAATCAGCTTATATTATGAAATTACAAAACGTCATTCATCACAAACAATATTATTACTGTTACATCAATGTTTTGGACTAACATGAACAGCAATAAAAAGAAATCAAAAGGTGACCAGCTGCGTTCACGCTTCGCCCTCATCCTACCAACTCTCTAAGCCTACTTAGCCGCAGGGTCGGAGCTCCCAGCATGGTGACCAGAAGTCCCACCTGTCCAATTCAGAAGGGGAATTCATTAAGCGAACAGTAAGCGATCAAGTTATGAAAATCCAAAAGGAAAAGAGAAAGAGAAAAGAGACTCACCAGCGTCCGCCGCTTGATCCTCATCAGCCAATTGCACACCCGCTTCCTCTGCAGCAAGCAGCCGCATCCCTTCCTTCACCGCTACCTTCTCCACCTTTGAGAATTGGGCGGTTACCACGTCCATCCTAAATGCCGCTCCACTTCCTTATCCGCGTCGGCCTTGGCCTCCTCCAAAGCCCGGAGATATATCCTAGCCATGATCCGGGGATAGTCATCCATCCAGGATAGATTACCCTGCTTCCAGGTATGGAAGTACATATCCTGCAACATCTCATCCATCATCCCCTCATTCTCCTCAAACTCCCTCACCCGGGCCTCGGAGGACAACAACTTAGTGACGGAACCATCCCTCTTCGATCAATATCTCAAGCGGTCAGCCTGGAGAGACCTCCTCATTTCCTCCACCTCTTCCTTTAGCTTGGCCTGAGCAAGCTCTGCGGCTTCAAGCCTCCCAGACAACTCTTCAATCCTCTCTAGATCCGTATGCCGAACCTCATCCACCGTCGCAATGGCCATATCAATCCGCCCCTTGCAAGCAGCCTCCATTTTTCGCAATTCTGCCCTGCTGGCCTTTTCTAGATTCTCCTTCAACTGCCGGGAGGCTGCCTCGTGCTGAGAAATCTGGATAGCCTGATCGTCAAGCTGCTTGGCCTGATCAGAAACCTGTAGCCGCAGCCAGATGTTAGCACTCCCGATTTCCTCCCCAGCCCTAGCCAGTCGAGCATGATGCTCCATCAACTTCTTGACCTCCCCCGCGACCCGGTCAATGTTGGCCTTGGCTTCGTCCCCCATAGTATCCGAGTAGTGAGCAGATCCAAATCTAGGGACTTAGCCTCATCAAGAATCCGAACCATGGGATTGCGGGGGAGAAGATGCTCGCCCGTGGCCTCGTCAAATAATATATCCTAAGAGCTTGGGTCCAAATCCGGGTGGCCGGCAAAGGGATTGCGAGGCACGTCGGGACGTTTTATGCGGATCACAGTAGGATTCTCGGAAGGAGGCAGAGAGGGGACAAACTCCGTGGCCTTCTCCGTGGTATCTCGGGGAGGCTGAATAGGAGACTGAGGACTAGGTGGTGAATCAAACAAGGAACGCCTCCTCTTCCTCTGCTGGATATCTTCCTCAATGACTCTGTTGGGCGAATTCTCACCCAGAAGATCTAGGGACCAGGAAGTCACAATTTCACCCAGGCTCGCAGCCTCCACTTCGTTCGACAGCCAAGGAGCTCAACACTAACCTAGAAGTCCATCCAAAATTCTCAGTATAGAAGCTCATTCGGCCCCATGCACGCTCGGCCCCCTGCTCATTCGCCCCCCTGCCCATTCGGTTTCCACCTCATTCGGCCTCCTTCCCATTCGGCCTCCCTCCATTCGGCCATACTTGCCCGGACACACCCCCTCTGCACAGCCGGTCCAGACAAGCACCGGACCAAGGCCCAGTCTCCATCGCCGAATCAACCTACGACCGGACCATGGTTGTCACCGAACCAACCCTCTCTTTTACACAAGCCGGTCCAAACAACCACCGGATGCACGCCTTACACCGGACCACACCACCACCGGTCCATGCTCCATGCCGAATGAGACCTCGCCGAACCAGACAACTGCCAGTCCAGATTGCTTCAGCCCGAGCCCACTAGCAGCTATATACAACCAAGACCCCTGCCCCCTACCTCATTCTATAAATAGAGAGGCAGGGGTACAACAATGGCAGACAAGTTTGAGAGCTCAAGCAAGGAAGGAACTTTCAAACTACTTTCATATACTCATATACGAAGCATTGTACTTGTAATCTGAAGGAAAGAAGATAATAACATATAAAGTGGACGTAGGCACATTCTGGCCGAACAACTATAAATCCGCGTGTCTTTTACATTTCAGCCCCTACTTCTTTTATATTTATATACTCATCTAAAATCATTGAAAATCACATATAATCAACTAAATAATACGACTTGGAGGTGTTTGTCCATTTTTTGTGCAAACATTTTTGGTGCTTTCATTGAGAGCTGAACTCAGACTTCATCTTCAGAACTCTACCTTCTTCCTAACAACATCACTCGTTGCTTAGAAATCATGCCTTCCAAACAAAGAAGGGATGTTAACAAAGGAAAGAGCATCGCAACTAGCAGCCTTCCAGATCCGGCAATCACAGATCAGCCCACTTCAACAGCAGTGCCAGATGAAAATCAGGAAAACCCAACTGGTCCCGCAACGGAACAACCAATCACTAGGGCAGATCTGGACAGGGTTGTGACTGAAGTAACTAACCGCTTCACATCCCAACAAGAAACTTTGGTGGACCAACTCATGACACGCTTAAGGGATGCTGAAGAGTCCAACCGCAACACTGAATCATGGGGTGAATCCCAATCCGGAGGATCCCGGAGGCAACAAAGGTCTTCACTCTTCGAACAAGCTATCAACAGGAAAAACGATGATTGGGGCCGCGCCCGGACTTAGCCCGAATTCCGACTCGAGGAAGCCCTTGGAACCGAACCTAGCGGGGGAGGCACCAGGCGAGGGTCGGATGTAGCTGAGCCAGTCATGCCACCTAATCATAGAAACCCTGCTGAACGGAGCCGAGCTAGAACCCAGCCCGAAGTTGACCCCATGGATGTGCTCGAAACAGAACCCCACAGGGGAAGATCAAGGCAGGGGGCAACTGTAGCTGGTCCTAGCGTGCCTCCAAGCAGCCAAAGACAACCACTGGATAATGCTAGAGGTGATAGACTGTACCATCCCTACAGGACATCTGGACGAGATAGATCCCGCAGGGAAGAACCAAGCTCATTTTTGTCCGCTCCAAGTTCTGACGAACGAATGGCATGATTATTCAGAGAATGTGTCCAACGGGAGCAAAGGGACCGGGGAATAGGCGCTAGGGTCACCAGTCCCTTTACCCGAAATATCGAAACTGCCATCACTCCCCGGGAATGGAAAATAACCATGGAACCTTACAAAGGAACTTCCGACCCCCATCGTGCACCTGCAGAGATACACCCAGCATATGCTCATGAGTGGAGCAACAGAAGGAGTATTATGTAAATGCTTTCCGCTATTCCTATCAGATCTAGCTACCTCCTGGTTCTGCCATCTACCCCAAGGATCCATCAGCTCATGGGAGATGTTAAAAGAAAGGTTTATTAGCCAGTTCCGCATCCATGTGGAACAACCCAAGGATGCTTATTCTCTATCCCATGTCAAACAGAAATCCGGAGAGACGCTACAACAATATCTAACACGGTTCAACGCCGCAGCGGCAGCAGTTCAAGATGCCGATGAAAAACTCACTCTAATGGCCCTCTGTAGTGGTGTACATCCAGACACCAAGTTTGCCAGAAGATTAACTAAGGAAAAACCAGCTACCTTGCCTGATTTCTTCCATGAAGCTGGAAAGTATATGAGACTTGAAGACGCTGCTACGGAGAGGCAGTCAGGGCAACAAGGCAAGATAGTTCAGGACAAGGTTCCCACTGCATCTAAGGACGCTCGAAGAAAATACTCTCACACAACAACAACGAAGCGGAGGAGAGGACAAAAGAGAGATA